>CM034389.1:20601934-21976100 GCA_019925095.2 Dendrolimus kikuchii
CAAGTTACAAAATAGTAACTGGTTTACGATATTATCTATGGAACTGTATAAAGACTAAATTGTTTCGTGAGTAGCTAAAAATAATAACCGCAGGATATGAGAAGCCAAATATTTAGACTAAATATAAATAAATTCTAGAACTATTAGAATCTGTATTAACCAAAAATATTAAGAAATGACCAAAGCTATGAGCTTGTCTAATAGGAGTAAGTTACTTCAGGTTTTTATCTGGGAATTAAGGCCAGTAATTATGAAGCCATGCAAGTAATACCACCTACGTACTTATACGCAGACGTATTTAATGTAAGACTCACTGTATCTCCATCATTATTGGTATGTATAATGTATGTTCAATTAATCTTGCCTTGTAATAAACTTCCTAATAACATCACCTATTTTTATATTTTATAGACATAGATTAGATATATTTTTTCAAAGTAGATAAATATCGTATTCGAATACCTGATGTTTACAGCTGTTTAATGACAATAAAAATATGTATTTTACAAACAAAATGCTTCATAGTAGATATGAATAAAATAAATCTTTCATGTAAGTTGCTTTGCTAGTTTTGTATTTCTTTAAACATGCAGCACATAAACCAAAGATCGCTTTGCAGGCTAAATTAAAAAGTGAATTAGAACTTTTATGGCAACTATATTAAAATAATCAAACCTTATTCGATGTTTAAAACTTCCTAACTAGTAATTTCCATTTTAAGTAGCTTAAAATGATTTTATAAAATGTACTTAAGTAATATGTTTAGAATATGGCCAAGGGTGATGGTGTTTCACCGAATATGTCTTTCTAAATTTACGCTTCTGTACAATATTCACAAAGAGACAAATAATACAAAAATCATATTTGTCGATCTCTATATAACATAAATAATATCACTCAAACTAAGTCGGTATACTAAGCTTTGTATCCTACAAATAAATCTTCAAGACTAGGTAGAATACTGAGCCTAGGTCACTTTTATTGGTAAGGTGTCTAGAAGGCTGGTAGATTTATCTCATTGAATTGCTATACATATTCGTGACTATCATTTTCTTTTGGCTAATTATATAAGTACTTATAATTATTATTAAATGCTTAAATATGAAAATAATGAACCAGTGAAAGATATGCTATATTGTCAAAGCGTCAGCTTCATTCAAAATGAAGCTGAACATTTAATAGGTTAGTAGGTAATGAACTAAAATGAGACGCGTCACTTTGCGTCGTTATGCACGCGTGTTCTCTTGCAGAATGTTCTTTGACAGCATCCAACCACCATCTGATTTGAAAAGATTGCGCTTGATAAAATATACATTTAATTTTTTACTGATATATTGTAGGATATATTTACGACAACTTTAACATGTCCTGGATATGTAACAAGTATAATACGGATGCGGCCACATGTTACAATAAATTCTAAAAAAATAGATAATATAAAAGAATAGGCGTTGAAATAACATCTACTTATCAACTTTTAAAATATCGTGATATAAATAATTTTAATTACTTTTCAAATAATAATTACTGCGCTAGTTGAATAAGTAGTTTTACTTGTACCTACTTATGACATCACAAATAGGTATAGTCGTACACTCAAAGAGGTCCTGTTTATAGATAAATTATAATATTGCAGGTTCTGGAATTTTTTGTTCTTCGATTTTTGTATGTAATATTTGAGCATCTGTTGAAAATTTCGAAATTTCACTCATAAGTGACAGCAACGCCATCTAGTTAAGGAAAAGTTGTATCTTTTGACATACATTTAGTTTTTTACTCTGAAATTGTTGGATGAAGTAAGAAGTAACATTCTCTAGAGTTCCGCATAGATTGGAAAACTTTGTTCTAGGTTTCCTAGTACTGTATTAACATGTCCACGTTGCTCAATAAGTCCCGATAAGGACTGGGTTTAGATTAAGCTTGAGGGAGAGCAATAAAGGGCTAAGTAATTAATTTACTATTAAACTTAAGTAATGTACTTATCTTTATCTTCAGATATACTTATGTATGTGTATACGCTAATGCCCTTTAGTGTAACATTATAATAATAAATTTTGTTCTCCAAAGCGGTATAGGGTACTTACTAGGTAGAATAATTCAATTACTAGTCCATATATAATTAATATATAATCACTTTTATAAGTTCGTCGGTCGCGATTTATAAGTATGAGAAAAGACGCTTTTGATTGCTTTAGAAGATAGGAAAATCTGGAATTTGACGTGTGGAAAGGAGATTCGAACGATTTTTTTTTATAAAATGTGGCCCAACGCCATTTGCATTATTTTTTCTAGAAGATAGTTATTTGAAAAGGCGTGTGGTAAAAGAAAAAAATATCCTAACAATATGATTAGTAATTGATAATTTGCATACGCATTATCAGTAAAAAATATCAAAACATGTGACATCTGTCAAATGTCTGTCAATATTTTTACTTTTACATACTGGAGTTTCTGGTGGGGAAGTTAAGGGTTTTGTAATCTAAAAATGTTTCATATCGGTATAAACTGAACAATAGTCTTAGGATATTGAGTGGGAAATGTGCAGAGTTTAGTGAAATGTAATTTTTCAAGTTTACACAGCAACTCCGTTACTTAGCTGCGACGAAAGACCAATAATTTTTATAGACTGTTACTGATATTAATTAATACATCGGACAAGGCTGTTTGGACTTAGTTCCATTGTCTGCTTTGTGTAAAGTTAAACTAACGGTTAATCCTTGCTTAAGGATGGCTAAGAGAATTTAACAATACGTTATAATGAACGGTAGAGTAGAATTAACAATTCAGCACATTTCTCTTTCTTTTAGTGGTTATAGACATAGTGATTTTAGCAGACAGGCGAAATACGTCTACACTAGCGCCATTGTGATCAATTTTTAAACTATTATAATTATATGGTTATCGTTCGTAAACTTGAAAGTTTTAACTCCGTTTGTTCTAGATTTTGCACGTTATTTATACCCTGCATACCCTTGCTGTTGATCTCGCTAGAAAACTGCGTCTTCACTATTGTTTTTTTTATTTTATAGTTTAAATAAAATTGACTATTTATTGAAGATGTAAAACAACCCAGGCTGGATGAGTTAGAGTGCGTTAGACCGACGAAATAGTACAAGTTAGGGCACTTTAGAACGAGTAGAGATCACTGAAGTTAATATAATAGTTGATAAGTTTACTTTTAATATTTTGTAATATGCTGTTATTCATAATTTATTTTGTTGATATTTGTAAATCTACATGTTGATAACTATTTATTATGTGAGGTAAATAAATAATAAAAATTGTTAAATATTTACGTGACCGAATCGAAATACTTATCGCTTCGTTGTGTAACTTTGGAATTTTACGTTTCGGCCTATATATTGAATTATACACAATCTTATAAATGTAAGTAGATTAAAATTTAGAGACGTAAACCAAATGATATATAACAATACGTTTGCCATAAATGTGGCCATCTTGCCTTATAAATACATAATATAGAACTATTGTACTTATATAATACAATGTACTTATTTATATATAGTTTCGTAAAGAAAAAACATCAAAGCGGTTGTCGCATTGAACTGTCCATGTTAGTGCATTTCATTCACAGTATTTTTAAGCACAATTATATGTATGCATATTTATATACATTATTTGTACATTTTGTAAAAATATGTGATCAACAAAACTACCCTATGATGTGCATGCAAGTACTAAGTAAAAAATTGAAGAACTTCAAATTCTTTATTAGTACGTGTGATTTATATTGCTTAGAACTAAGTCCAAGTTCATGTTTTTACATTTTGTACAAGTTGTAATCCATAATAAATACCTAATAACTATTGTTATATTTAATTTAAAATTATTACATTATAATGTACTTAATTAAGGTTATTCTAAAGATGGAAAATAAAATTCTAAGGTACAAGTTTGGTTTTTATTTCTTTCTACGTAATATTTATTCCCCTTTACAAATAAATATTTAGATATAATTTATACTTGTACGGTCTAATTCATATTGAGTTGGAGTAAGTTTGTTGGCTATTTTAAGAACTTTAAAGAAGCCTACAATTTTTTTTAACCAGGGGAAATCCGATTGAGGACCAAGCCGCGACAAGGGCAGAACCTTGGAGGGATAATTCGCGACGTAGTCTGGGATTCGCCAGATCGGGGGTGGTACTAGCATGCCCAGTCAGAACTGGTGCCATGCTATTGCCACTCCCGGGTTAGAGATACCCACTAAAACCCCTGGGTGTTCCGTCCTTCGCCTTATGCCAGGGCTACGGGTATATGACCTAGACTCTCCGCGTCCCTGGCAGGCGTGGGCCTCTCCGAGGCCTCGTGGTCCTCGAGCAATATGAATAAAACCGCTAGACGTCATTGTTTGTTAGTGGTCATTCCAATAATGTTCGAATTCTAGCCGGGATGTGCAAAATTTGACTTATGTCCGGTTCCTATACCTTACTGACCGTTCAATTGTCGCTATCATGTCACTGTCGTTATCATAGCGAAGTATTTGTTGGTAAATTGCAACTGTGGTGCTAATACAACCCCTTCCGCACGATACAATTTGATTGCTACAATCTGATTGTCCGTCCATATGTACAAAAGAAGATCACCAATTTTAGTTTGTTACCTCTGCTGAACGGACTAGTGTTGAGAAACATTTTTCTTAACAAGAAGCAAAAATTTGTGTTGAATTTGGCTCTAACTACAATTGTAGATGAGGAAAAAATAGAAGACTATGAACCTATGAACAAAACAATGGTTGTTAGAAATAAAGCAACTGTGTAACGTAAATATAGTGACGAATTCAGAAATTTTATGAGAATGGTTCACGATACCTTTCACGAATTATTGAATTTAGTACTTATTAGTACAATTTAGTAATTAGTAACCCGCGGTGGACGACGCTGTGCGACTACGTCAACAAAATTGATCAACTAGCGTCCACACCACCCGATTTGATTGAACACAATATAATCGAACGGTCCCGACCAACTAATGACCTTGGATTTGTCAATCTATTCAAATTGGTTGTAAAATTGTGCGGTTAGAGTGCCATCTTTTCGGCTTTATTCTATCCCACGGCAACAGTATTTTTTTCTGGATGGAAATGAAATTGATTGATGAAAATTTCGATCTGTTGCGTAGTTAAAACGTGAAAAGTCACGAACAAATTAACAAACTCACATTCGCTTTTATAATATATTGTTACGAGAGCGGGACTTAAATTAAAAATGCCGTTGGAATTACTATAAAATTTATTAGAACTATACAAACATGTATAACATGCACAGGTATAAATATAACTGAACACAATCAGTTCAAACGTAATGCGCGATTCAATAACACGCGCTAAGTCCGTCACTATATAGGTTATCGAATGTACACAAGTCTCGCCTTAATCGTGGTTCTCCCTAGACTGATGATCTCTGCATTGGGCCATTGCTTTATAGTGCACCATGCCATATGTCTACCTGGCAAGCGCCGACGCAATTTCCCACAAAACTTAATCCGCACACCTGCGTAATTATGCTCTGCGAACGGCTATAAATGAGTACAATACACAATAGGCTGTTTTCTGATGATAAATTTTAAACACAAAGTAAACAAAAGAAGATAGTCATAAAACAGTTTCAATGTTATTAGCTCAAACGCCGCGGCAGGTAGTAAATGTGATTTGTCTACAGGTATGCAGGTGGCCCAACTTGTAACAATATATTAGTTAGATACATCGTAGATGTATGTAGCTAGATGTAATGGCTTAGTTTATTTAAAAATTATTAAAATAAATGAGGTCACAGAATTTGTGTGTCGTCCAAATCTGGCGTTCTTCCAAGATTGCTTTTCGTTTCGCGTAAAATACATGACCGACTATTAGCAGCTGACTTTATTATCTCTGAAAATATTCACATGATCATTTTAGTTTGTGCTGAGTAAATAGTTTAAGTGAATAATGTATATTGCTAGTTAAAGAATAGATATCATACTATACCTATAGTCTTAGTTAAATGACCTTTATCATATTTCTTTCGTACAAATATGAGCATGATGCTTCTAATAATTACATCTATGGGCGACGGCATCAGGGTGCAAGGGGATGCACTTGCACCCCCATATCAAGAAAGAAAATAATACATAGAAATAATTATATATTTTTAAATATAGTTACTGATTGAATAAAAACTGAAGGTATCTTGGTTGCTGTCCGTTCATTATCTTGTCAACATGTAATTTTTTTGAAATTCAGTATCTCTCTTCCTGTGAACTCTGAGTATGCACAGCACAGGCCGTTTAGTTTTGCGTCTCCCGTCCCATTTAAAGACATTATATTTTTATACATAACATACATGTATAATTATATATTTTATATTATTATTAATACTTAGTCTGGCCATAAATACTGTTACAATTAAAAAGAAACAAAATATTACATTTGAATTTGGAATCTGTCATTTTTATATGATTGTTCATTGTCTTTTATCATTTTGGCGCTAATACATTATCATTAAAATGGAGTGTGGCGATAAAGAGAACCGAATCGCTGTGATTGCATTACACAAAGTAGGTGTGGAGCCAAATGCAACTTTTAAAACTCTCCATACGCTTGGTATTAGTCAAATGTTTGTGTACCGAGCTATTAATAGGTACAATGAGACCTCCTCTGTTTGTGACAGAAAAAGATCTGGCCGTCCAGGTAGTCTTTATACGAAAAAGGTGGTCAAAATAATAAATGTAAGAATTCGCAGAAATCCTGTCCGAAAGCAAAAGATTTTGTCTCGGGAGATGGAGATATGACCTAGAACCATGTCGCGTATTTTAAAAGATGACTTAGGACTTGCAGCCCATAAGAGACGCACTGGTCATTTCTTAACTCATAATTTAAAAAAGAATAGGGCGGTAAAATCGAAACAACTACTGAAGCAGTAGGCAAAGGGAGGTCACAGAAAAATTTTGTTTACGGATGAGAAAATTTTCACAATTGAGCAACATTTTAACAAACAAAATGACCGTATTTATGCTCAAAGCTCTAAGGAAGCTTCTTAATTAGTCGACAGAGTGCAACGTGGGAATTATCCGTCTTCAGTGATGGTTTGGTGGGGTGTTAGCTATAAAGGAGTTACTGAGCCATATTTTTGTGCAAAAGGTATCAAAACATCGGCACAAGTGTATCAAGATACTATTCTTGAGAAGGTAGTTAAGCTCCTTAACAACACCATGTTGAATAAACAAAAATGGTCCTTCCAGCAAGACTCGGCGCCGGGTATTAAAGCTCGGTCCACGCAGTATTGGTTAGAAACGAACGTTTCGGACTTCATCAGAGCTGAAGACTGGCCGTCGTCTAGTCCCGATCTTAATCAGCTGGATTATGATTTCTGGTCAGTTTTTTACGGCTTGCTCTAAACGCCATGATAATTTGGAGTCCCTTTAACAATCCATACGATTGGCAGTGAAGAATTTTCCCATGGAAAGAGTGCGTGCTTGTATTGATAACTGGCCTCAACGTTTAAAGGAATGTATTGCAGCTATCGGAGACCACTTCGAATAAGCTTTTTATATTTTAAATTGTTTTATATTTATGTATTAAACTAACACGCTGTAAAACTTATGTTATTTGCAATAGATTTTTTTTTCTTTGTTACAATATTTATGGCAAGACTAGGTATAATTTACAGATGAAGATGCGCCTTCCTAAGAGTAATCCTGGCGGCGCCCATGATTACCTACCTATATCATTGATCTCAGCTGCATACGAATTACTACTGAATTTAGGACTCTCCCAACAACCTAGCACAGACCGTTGGCATACCTAACTGGAGGGTTTGAATGGTATCTAAGTTAATCTGGTGGTCAAGTAAGGACCTTGAACAAAATTGTGAAATGCATTAGATTTTTGGTGCTTTTCGTCAACGTCTTTTTGAAATCCTGATAACATACCTAGTTATTACACTTTAACATAATAATAATAACTGTCGTTGAAATACAGAGTTGTGTACATGTGTTTTACAATAGCTTAAGAATATAAAACATATGAAAAATTACATCGAGTCGGCGAATAATGCTGGGGCTTCATCTGCGTTTTAGTGTTAAAGATTTAGCAAGTTTCACGCAGATATAGCGATGGGTGTAATGCATTTGAGATGCAACATTGGTAATAACGTTAAATATTGACAGATAACGTACGTACAAGGTTATACATTATACAATAATGTGGCTAGGTGTTAACGACGTTATCATTTAAACAAGCATGTAAGCTATGGTTTAAACCAAAACTTTGTCGGAATAAGCTAATTTTTGTGCATCCGAAAAACTTCAAACCGGTCCCGGGAAATTACCGCGGGATTCCCGGGCTAAAAAATTACCCACATTTTATTACGTATTTACTATCGATTAATGAAATAATCGCATTGGTAATGCGATTATGCGCTTTGTTCGGGATTCACCTAAAAACTACTAGGCCGATTTCAATTCTGTTTTCACTGATCGACAGTTAGTTTTTTGACTTAAATTCTGTGTTATTTTTTAACCAGGTAAACCCGAGTAAATATTTTTTCTAGGAATTATTTAAAATGGCCAGATTAAAAAAACGTCTTCAAATGAGATTTTTTACTGATCGATAGCAAATTTAATGTAATAAAATGTGTGACTTTTTTTATTTCGGGAATCGCGGGTCGAAGTTGTTCGGATGTGTAATCCCGCGGGAATTTCAAGTCAAGCTTGAATGAAGTGGCCAGCATATCCTAGTAGAAGATAAAATCATATTTTTCAATAGTGATATGATATATCATAGAACATTTAGGGCCGCTTGCATAACGATCGCCTTTAAATAAAATTAGTTATAAATTAAACTGCCTAAATACGTTTTGTGTTTCTTAAATAAATTTAAGCAATCTTATGCAAGCGGCCCTTAGATTTTTAATCTTCGCGTCATCCAGCCAGAGTGCGATAATACGGCGAGTACTACAACCTCTTTACTATGGTCATACTACATACAAACTTGAATATTTATGGATATTGATACTGGGTAGTGGATACACAAATAGAAAAGAAAAACAACTCAAATGACAAATACAGCGCGTTCCATTAGTAGCTCACAACGCCCAAAATGCTCCGTTAGTTGTTTCACAAGGCGACCGCCGTCGTTGTGGTTGTGGCGAAAACGTCACTAATGACATAATTTTCGATAACACAACGCTCACAACGACCCATGTCAAGAGGTGGCTCGAATAACCGTTCCAGTTGGGTTTGCAATTGTAACGCCGGCAAGCTAACAGACATCTTTTTAATATAGGTGTCACTGACAGCCCCCTGTGCAGAGCATGCTTGGAGGAAGAAGAAACAGCCGCCCATGTCCTGCTTGAATGCGGAGAGGTGGCCCAATACAGGGCGAAGTATCTGGACGCCCCAGGTAGCCTCCAAGAAGTCTTCAGCAACGTCAAGAAGCTGGTGGACTTCCTGGAGGAGCTGGGCTGGATGGAGTAAACCCTCATCCACCCTCGCACGCAAAATAGGCGCTTCGTCGTCGAGTTGCGGAAACCGCCCGTTCGCAGAAGAAGAAGAAGAAGAACGCCGGCAAGCAAGTGTAGCGGGAAAATCGCGGTCGTGAATGTGGTCGTTGTGAGTCCCTAATGGAATGTAGCCATAATAAACAGCTGTTCGAATTCGGCAATTTTTAAAATAGCGTTAAAGTTTATATAATATTATATATACGATTATAAATAACAATTTTTGACTAGAGCTGATTAACTAAAAAGACCTTATCAAAAGCATATTAAATATATTTAGAGTGAATTTGTAGAGTTTTAATGCTATAAAATGTTTAAGAATAACAGTTTCTCACGATTTAATTAATGGAGACTCCAAATTTACTCGTAACTCTGTGAACAACACTAACGCCTCTATGACCACACACAACGTCATGTGAAGACATACGTAATATCCATAGTAGTTTATGGTGAAGACCTAGCATTAGAAATAACATTTCTTTAATATTCAAACATTATTGTTATTGTTTATAAAGTCATTTATGTCTTACACAGTGGCACATCTTGAAATTACATGAAGCTGATGTTAGACTATTTAATTCAACCTAAGTTATTTAATTTGACAAGGGTAAAAAAAGTAAACAAACCCGATAATGCAGATGATATTAGACGGATCATTAATATTCGCTAATCGGTAAATTCTGATTGTCAGGTCATTCCATAAAGTTTACTGTATTTTGTTCCTTTGCCTACTATTTTGTAAATTGAAAAACAATAATAAAAAACGTTATGGTCAAACTGTTAAAGTCATGCCGTTAGGCCGTCACCAGCGTGTCCAGATTTAGTAGATTTCTACTTTTTTGGTAGATTTTGAGGTGCTGGCAACAGAATTTGGTATGTAAAAATTGTTTGGTATATTTTAGTAGAATTCACGCTTTTCAGTTATTCTAGTATACTCTTTTGGCATTTCGGATAAATGCGGGGTATTCCCCCTGTCATCGAAAGGATTGTAACTATTTAATTTTCATTATTTTCGTTACCATTCGTGCTGTGAGCATAGAGTGTAGATAGACTAGTGGGAATTCCTTTATTGAGAATTTTTATAATCGAGTTTAAAATGAAACGTAAATATACACAAGGATATTGCGATGAATGGGAGCAAGATCCCTCATTTAAAAGTTGGTTATGTAACTCTAAGGTAAAAACTACGAGTGCTCATTGTAAAGCATGTAACTTTGAGTAGTAAGCAGAGTGGCGTCTTTGAAGGAACACATGGCTACATTAAAGCATATAAAAAATATGAAAGGATATTCCGGCAATTCTCAGGTATGCAAGTTACTTACGTTAATATGTGGAATGTAATTCTTAGTTAAGACTGCCTGTACAAGATAATTTTTTGCAGGATTAGTCGTTCATCGATCACCAAAAATCAGTGTATAGTGAATGTCGACATCTGATAAGAATACTCCAAAGGTTTCCTAACTTAGTTGCAACAGAAAAAATGAAAATAATTGACAATGAATATAGGGAATTAAAATTAGATGTTTCCGTGTCTAATTTTTTGTCAACTTCTAGTTCGACGCCTGAAACTTTTATGGTGGATAAATTTTGGAGTGAAGTCAGCCAAATCTGTGATGCGAATATCAAACCAAAGTATGGCAATTTGTCCCAATTTGTGAAGCAAATGACGATACTACCTTTGTTAAACACCAAAGTATCACTCGGGCATATCTCGTTCGCCTGAAGATAGAGATAGATAAAGGAGCTGAAAAAAAAAAACACCAAAGTAAAAAGAATATTTTCCGATATTAATAGGATTAAAAATCAAGATCGAAATCGATTTAATAATACGAATGTTGCTGCAATAATGCATGGAAAAGAGGGGCTACGACAGTTGGAAGGATGATGTAGCAGATTTGTTCCTGACAGAAGTATGATCAAGTTAATGGACTCAAAACAGCTTTATGACAATGTTACCCAACATAAAGACGAAGAATCTTAACCTTAAGTTTTATTTTTATTTTTTATTTAGAATTTAATTTTAAAACAAAAAAAATGGGCTTCTTTAATTAATGGTGGTTTCTTTGTTATTTTTATTATTTTATCGTTTAATTAAGAAAACATTCATGTTTTTACATTGTAACACGACAGCAAAAAAATATAATAGATTTTTAGTATTTCCTCGTTCTCTTTTGGTAGAATCCAGTAGTTTTTAACCACCACAAGCAGTAGATTCTTCAAATGAAATCTGGTCACACTGGCCGTCACTGCTGTCAGCTGTCAGTATTGTTTTGTTGTGCTTGAATTTCGTTTGCATGATTTTGTAAACATTGTTCTAGTTTGGAGCTGTTTAAACTGTTTTAAACGTAATTTATATTTTCTTATTAATAGAAAATGGCCGGGCAGGGGCATCAGTTTCCTGGCAATTTCCAGAGTAATACCGGCGCTATGAGATCGGGCTTCGGTGCTGGTCCAATGGGTGGACAGATGCAGTCTATGTCTGGGCAGTTAGCAGGTATTTTTCATTGATTACTTTACGGAGTCTCAGTAAATTTACGTCTGCATCCTAAGAAATAAGAGTACAATTCCTATAGCATACGTCTCACAGCAAACCTTTCATATCTTCGGTTTTTTTAATTAATACATTTTATAATAATAATTAGTGTTCCATTATTGTTACGTTTAGTGATTTCGTTTTGTTCACTAGTTTCTGTGTCTATTCTTCAGCTTATTCTTTAGCCTTCAGTCAATTCTTCACCCTGTGTTTCTAAAATTCATTTTTTAACATATCCATGCATTTACTTTGATTCAGTACATTATATTAACTATTTGACCCTGGCACATTGATATCCTGTCAGAGTGCCATTGTTGGTGGGTTTTAATGCACTGAATGAAGTCATTACATGAAAAAAAATATCATATGATAAACATAATCATGTGATAGTTGACTTTGTTCATAAATTACATTTGATTCAATGTGAGGAAGGCCTTTGCAAACTACCAAGCAGATGATCTGGAAAACCTATTTTAGAAATGTTTACTTATAAACAATTTTATTTTATTTTAGTTGTACTTTAATAAATTTTTAATTTTTATAAATTATTTTGAATAAGTATATAAAAAACTAATTTATGTAGTACAATGTTTTGTAAGTATTTCATAGTATTTATTGAAGTAAAAGTAATAAAGGCATACATTGAATAATATAACTTTAATTGTAGCTTAAATATTTTACATGGAATAAAGAATTTAAGAAGTGACACCATCATTTTGTTATTATTCCTTCAAAGATGTCAAAGGTTATTCCTTTTATCTAAGGAGGTTCTATAGCTTCACCTAAAAAGAGTTTTGATATTCAAGCTCTGTTTTGTATCGATGTTCTAGGATTTACGAAACAAAAATATGCTTTCTTTCAACTGTGAATCTTTTTTTTTAAATTTATTATTTACATTGTTTCAAATTTTAGGCATATTTTGTTTCTTAAATTGAATTATAACAAAAATGTATTAATTATGTATCATCCAATCAATTCTACACATAGACTTTTATTATATCTCTCTCATTTTTCTTTCACCGTCCTCCAATTTTTTGGGAATGGCACAATATGTCTTTTCTTTCTATGCTCCTTTATTCTGACATATATTATCTGTCACACCACAAATTATAAGTTCATTCTTGACACAATTTATCCATCTCTTTTTTGATATACCTTTACATTTATACTTTTTAATCTCCTGTTTACCATTGTCATGTAACTTTCATGCACATATCAACTTAGTCCTTTCCCTTCCAATTTTTTGGTCATGGATGCAACTTTCTTTCTCACCTTATACATTCTTATAGTACCTAACATCCATTTTTTATTATTATTGAAGCACAGCAGACAGGCTGATGGTCCAACGGTGATGGAAAGTGGTTAGCACATTAGCAATACCAGAGGTGCTGCTAATGTGCTGCCAGCCTAGGAAGGAGAAATTAGAACCTGGCCACAGATGTCAGAACATAACTCAAAGTTGTTATGCCATCATACTCTAGACTAGGGGTGGTATCCATCTAGTCAGGCAAATGCCCTACCACCTAGCTGTGGGTTGTTTTCTTGCCTCTTACAACAGGCCTTACCCGGCCGCAGGAATTAGTATTCTTTTTCTGTTCCTGCACAGAACAAGACAACATTCTTATGTCATAAACTATAGGTATCTCATGAGATATAAAATAATGCTTTATTTAATTTGTTCAAACTTCAGGTGTAATGGGGGGTCCAATGGCAAACTCAGCAAGTATGGTTGGTATGGGCAACCCGATGGTACCACCATATGGTGCTACCATGCAAAACCAGATGACCAATATGGGAATGGGGCCACAGGTAAATTGAATAACAGGAGATTTTAGTGTTCCTTAATTTCTATTGTAAAAAATATATGTATACTTTCTGAGATATTTGCTAATAATAAATAAGTCTGGTACATCTCCATTATTGAAAATAATTATATATAAAGTAATATACATAATTTCATAATAATTGGTTAGTTCCTACAGTATTGTAGAAAACATAAAATAACAAATACAACTACATAAAATTAGTCTCATATTTATAACACAGATTAGAAGATATAAATACACATACAGCTATATAGTAATAATAAAGTAATAGTTATATATTAGTGGAATGGTGTTTGTTTTTCAATTTAACTTCTTGGTTCATGAAAGAGGGAAGTGGAATCGTGATTCTATAGATTTCTTTATTCTCGTTTTTCATTTTATTAATCACTATTCTCCTTTTATTACACGTATATGTAGCTAATAATGTTATATAAATACTTTTTTTGAATTCCAGGGTATGGGAGTAGGTGTTGGTGCAGCCCCAGGTGCCGGGATGGGTCCTCAAGCTGTTCAGCAACAAGGTATGGTCTTTAGTCGATTTATTTGTATGAGCGAAAGGAATTATGAGCTGCTAGTGCTATGCACTTTAGAAAGCAGGGAAGAAATATTTTATTAATACAAAAACAAGTAGATGTTCTTTAAGCTAAATAGAGAAAATTAAAAACAAAATAAGCCCTAAATGTGGATTCAGATTCAATGTAATGTTCACAAACTTCTTCAGCCAGTCCCTGTCCACTGCTGGACATAAGTATCCCCAAGTTTGTGCCACATATCCCGATCTCCTGTCTTCCTCATCCAGCCTCTGCCGGCGACCTTGCGCAGGTTGTCAGTCCACCAGGCTGGAGAGCGTCCTACACTATATTTATTGAGATGTGGTCTCCACTCCACCACATATTTGCTGCATTGGCCGTCGCTCCATTGGTCTTCCAACAGACGTGATTGGCCCACTAGCACTTCAATTTGTTAATTATGTGAGCTATGTGACAAATGTTTGAACTTTATTATGGGCACCGCAAAACAGTGGAAGTCATTGCCGGAATCTGTTTTTCTTAATACCTACAATCTGGGTGTTTTTAATTCCCATGTGAATAGGTACCACCATATTTTGCTTATTATCCGACAAGATCATGCCCAAACCCATGTCTATATTTTAATAAAAAATAAAACAAAAATGTCATACTGATTTTAATTAAATTTGGTATATAGTGTAGTGTAGTTTCAATACCTACCAAAAATAGACATATGATACGTTTATCCTGGAAATTAGGATAGTTTATTTATTGGTGTATTGACAGTATGTGAATGCTTGGTCTCTAAATAAGCTAGGCTTTTGGTGACCTTGCCATAGAGAAAACTCTAATATAATATATTGTTGGTTGGCAGGTAGTATGCAGAATACGGGCACCGTGGCCACGCCCACTACCCCGGCCCCCGCGCCCCCCGCACCTCCGCAGCCGCAACAGAGCAAAGACTTCAACACTGCCTCGCTCTGCAAGTATGCATTTCATTTTTATTGTTCTAAGTCAGTGGTCCTCAAACTGCGGCTTTTTGACTCCTTGCCTGCGGCTCTTTCACGAAATATTTAGTGCAGGCACAGAATATTATTTACGAGCTTCTGCCCGCGACTTCGTCCGCGTGGAATAGTTAAAAAAAAGTAAGTTAAAAAGGACCCCCGATTTTGAAACATTCTTCATTGGTGCTCCGCTCGTATTGGTCTTAGCGTGACAATATATGGCCTATAGCCTTCCTCGATAAATGGGCTATCTAACAATGAAATAATTTTTCAAATCAATCCAGTAGTTCCTGAGATTAGCGCGTTCAAGCAAACAAACAAACAAACTCTTCAGCTTTATATATTAGTATAAGATTAACTTGTTTTGTTAGAGATGAGTACCATTTTTGAAACGCAAGCCTTCAGAAATGCGGCACTTTTTTAGAAAGCAACAATAACGGGGATATTATGTATCCCTAGACCAAGACTCTAGCACTTAGACAATTGCTGCCCTCCGTAATGATTAAAGTCATTAGAGCTTACGTAAACTTAAACTTCAGTTTTGTGGTTTTTGTATTGGTTTTATTTGGCTCTTTTGGATGATGAGTTTGCTGATCACTGCTCTAAGTTATCTCATACTTTATTTTTTTATCTTTATATCCCGGATAATGGGATACATTTTGGGATAGATTTATGTAAAGTTTATCCCGGAAACTAGGACAGGTTTTGTGATTTTGTTCATTTCGTCCACTGGGTCTACTGGGTCCACTGGGTCCACTTGGTCCACTGGGTCCACTGGGTCCACTGGGTCCCCTTGGTCAACTGAGTCCACTTGGTCCACTGGGTCCCCTTGGTCCACTGGGTCCACTGGGTCCACTGGGTCCACTAGGCCAGTTGGGTCCACTTTGTCCACTGGATCCACTGGATCCACTGGGTCCAGTTGGTCCACTGGGTCAACTGGGTCCACTTGGTCCACTTGGACCATGTTATCAATTTTGTAAAGTTTTGTCATTTATGTAGTTTCATATAAACGGTGGTGGTATATATAGTTTACGATATAAAATGAAGTGAATATTTCGGGGGCAAATACATACAAATTTAATACAATGTAACCTGTACCACTTGCTTTTTAAACAAGAGATACGCATTAGAGGTTGACCCGCGGCGCAGCCGCGGGGTAAACTCTAGTGTATTATATATTTATCTAGGGTAGTTTAATGGTCTGATTATTGACTCTCTTATTTCTCTGCAATTTACTTTGATACTTTTATAACATTAAGTCAAAAGGTTCCGGCCTTTTGAGTCTTCTAACTAATTGTAAGACAATATTCCTTCATCATCGGCATGTGGTATTTTTAACATGCACACTATGTTAGAAACTGTCTTTGTGATGCATGCTTCATGAAATGCAAGTTTGTCATACAAGTCCTAGCTTGAGACTGTTAACTATCAAACTGCCATGGATTTTAAATTAATGAAGTGAAATGTTCCATTTTTCAGATTCGGACAAGAAACAGTACAAGATATTGTTAGCAGAACACAGGATGTGTTTCAAACGTTGAAAGCAATCCAAGTGTGTATGCATTGTTTATTGAGTATGGATTTTACAACTTGGTTACAAAACTTTCAAGTCTTATTTTATCCATTGAATTAATCCTCAGCTTCAAGCAAATATTTTCAGTCTTTGATAAATAAACGCAGGATTGTAAAGTTATGACTATATAGTCAAAACTAGAGATGCCACGAATAGTGGTTTGGCTGAATACCGAATATTCGGCCACGCTCCCTGCTGAAGCGCCGAGCATTCGGCTATCGAATGTTCGACGTCAGATATATACTATTCGCGCGTAGCAGGTTAGTATTGAAGCAATAATTTGTGATGTATTTTCTTACATTCTTTCGAATGACAGGTGCACATAGTAAAACTATATTTTGACGGTTTTAAGCGCGATTTTAAATTTTACATTTTGACATTTTAAAAACTAGCCGAAACGTAATAATAAAATCATATTTAAGACTGTTAGTATGTATTATAACTATCAATTTTTGATAGTAATATACACAATTTTGAGCAATATATGCGTTTTTTTCACAATTTGGTGTTTGGTATTCGGCCGAATAGTGGCTAGTTAAAAAAGGGGCCGAATACTGAATAGCAGTAGAATATTCGTGGCATCTCTAGGTAAAACACACATTTTTCTTACTTGAAAACATTTAATAACTTACAACTTTTAATTTTTAATTTTTTGGCAGCCTCTTTGATTGAGTGAGCTAAGCCTTAGCGGGCCGACCTCACTGCAGTGCAAAGGCTATGGGTTCGATTCCTGGTGCGGTAAATTTTGTAAACGAACTTTCCGTTATTTACTATAGTCTGAGTATCTGGGATCGGCCCCAGAGTGGTCCGTTGTATATTACCTAATTTACCTAAAACACAAGCATAACTTGCTTAGCTTGGGTATGTACAATGTGTGTTTTTTTCTGCCGATTTGTTATTACTAGTGGTCGCCCATTGGTCGAAATTCGACCGTAATTAATTTAAATTATAAGTTTGAATATTATTAAGGTTCTGTTGTCAGACTATACTTTTATAATCACAGATTTCGCTAAGGCTACACTGTTAATTTGACTTTAACATTAAACAAAAGAGTGTATATGTGTGTGTCAAATACATGGTAGTGTGTGTAATGTGTTTTTATTGATTTAATATTTATTTTATGCATAATTTAAAAACATTAGCATTCTACACTCCTTCTCTACATGTCCCAAATAACCTTTGAATTATCAAATCAAATACTTAAGTCAAATAATACACATAAGGATAACAATTGAATAGTCAATCTATAGAGACTATAAATATTATATTAAGTATTTCAATGACACTGTAACCATTATTACTAATGGGTATATTGTTAATGTTGTTATGTAGACAATGGAGGAAAACCTCATAGCATTCTACACTCCTTCTCTACATAAACTATAAGTGTGCGAAATTTCATAGTTCTGTGTCTGGGCAATTTTCGTAAAAAGAGATACAATTTTTTTACTTCACGTATTAATAAAATGATTTAATAAAGTACTGTTATTTTGACAAACAAACACTGTATAGCTAAACATGACTCTTTGAGGTCCTCCCAAAAAACGATTTCTTCTTGGCAACAGCTGATTCAAAGTGCCACTACTGCTACATGTATAATATCAACCCAAAAACATCCCACTATTGGGCTCGAATTTAGTGGCATTAGGGGCGATTATTATTAATTTATTTTTATTTTTTCAGCCTCCTAACGGCACACAGAATGGCGAAAATGTGAGCAATGATAAGAAGGCGAAGATGCAAGAACAACTTCGCACCATCAGATTACTGTTCAAACGGTTGAGGCTTATCTATGAGAAGTGTAACGAAACTTGTCAAGTGAGTAAAATTGCGTCATTGACCCCCGATGAGTGATTGGCGCACTGTCTATTTATTTAAGATATTAAGAAATATTAATATAACTTATTTTGTAGCCATACAATGATAATAATTTATATTATTGTATGGCTATAATATAGAAATGTGAACAGGACATTGGTCAGTTGATTATGAGAGTTGGGCTTCATATAAAACTTTTTTTTCAATTTTTTTTCATTGCAGGAGATCAACAGACAGGCAGACGGCCCACTTGATGGAAAGCGGTTACCATCGCCTATGGACATTTGCAACACCAAAGTTGCTACAAATGCGCTGCTGCTCTCTTAAGGGGAACTGGAACCTGGCCACTACTGCCGGAACACAACTCGAAGGTTGTTATAGCGACATACTTTAGACCAGGGGTGGTAGCCATCCAGTCGGGCAAATGCCCTACCACCTGGCTGTGGGTTGTTAAGTCGCCTCTTACGACAGGCCGCCCGGCCGCAGGAAATTGTATTCTTTCTCCGTTCCTGCACGGATAAAACTTCACCAGCCTTTGTTTTTTTCATTATTTTATAGAAAATGTAAATAATTATCATATACATTAAAAATATGTATATTCTTGGACTGGGTTTTGGAGAAATTTTTCCAGAGGAATATTTCTTAGAAAACACATTCAAAGTTACAACATTCAAAACTAGATGGCGCCGTTCGTTATTAAAACACTATGGTTTGCTGACTCTTGCTTCCATAGATTTAATCTATTTTGTATGTAATAGTTCTGCTTTTTGTGAAATTTTATGGCCACAGTTTCGGTATGATAATTGTCAGTATATCAACCGTGTGCATATGTTTCATGTGGAGGTATATAAGTTAGTTCCACAGTCAACAATAGTTGGGGTTATTAAATATTGAACTAAAGAGTAAAGATGTTAGTCAATAAAAACCTAAAAGTCCAGATTTGAACCGTCAATGTTGATAGCAGAAAATAAACATGTTTATTTAATTGTAATTTCTATGCTGGGTTACACAAAATTCTATAAAACCATTATAAAGTAAAAAATAATATAAGGTTTTAAAAAGATATTCGTTTAAGGTTCACCCAATTTCAGGGTGGACCCAAAATGGGCATTGTCCTTTCTATCTTGGATAAATAGTCATCGTACAAATCATTGGAGGATGATGTCGACAGTACTATAATAGTTTACCTTATTTGTATAAAATATAAAATAAAAACGTGCCTACACGGCGCCACAGGTCTTGTAGCGGTTTGTAACAGAGAAAGTCATTAAAACTTTTAACTAACGCTTTATAATTTAAAATTGATATTTTACACCAAATTGGTTAAAAAAAAATCTTATATTTAAACAATCAGTATGAAATTTTAAAGATTTTGCGTCACTTAAAATTACGATAAAAAGCATCTCAAATAAATGTGTATGTTAGGTAAAGCGAAAGTTGTTTGTCAGCATCATCACAAGCGGAGATCCATAGTCTCTGTCTACTCCCACGGGAAAAAGGCGTGATAATATTATGTATATATATATATAGTACAGTACTAGTTAAAAGTACTGGTATTTTTATATTTAATAGGTGCATTTGTCATGTTAGATATTATTATGATATATTTTCAGGGCATGGAGTACACACACATGGAAAGTCTCATACCGCTGAAAGATGAGGCTGAAAATAAGGCATTGGATGAAAGGCGAAACACCGAGTCTTACAGGCTAGTACTTGAAGAAAATCGGGAGCTAACTGAACAGGTAATGTAATAATGCCCTAAACGTAATAATATTATTAGCACTTACAAAAATTCTCTTGATAGTTTTTACACTTTAGGGAAAGTAACGAAGGTTGTTCACTATTTTTTTATTTTTTTTAGTTTACGGCTCCAACGCCTTCGGCATGGATTTTGTCAATTTCAAAGTTAGAAAAGACTGGTGCTATTTTAAATGCAATTTCAGCCACTGCAATTTGGTCGGTGATTTATACGCGTTTTTGTTCATTATGGTTTGCATTAAAAAGGGTTTATAACACATTGACAGTCTCAATATGTAGGTTTCTTTGTGATGATTTCCTTCACCGACTTTGATTTTTTTGGAACGAAGTTCCTTATCGCACGATATTCGCCGGATGTGAGCGAGACGAAAAAAGTGTTACCGCAAGGAAAAATTCTCACTACTGTATATTATTATAAATTTCGAACTTTAAAGCAATAAGGTGGAAAATAAAATAATATCTATCAGTGTAATACGTGGTTTTGAAATTAGAAGGTCTTTTAATGTGTCTAATTGCTATAACAAGAGTTATGAATGTCAAAGAAGCAAGTGAGGTGTGTAAGAATGGGCCTAAATGGCGCTCTGTTGTTCGTGCCTACCCCGCAAGGGAACTGGCGTGAAGTTATGTATGTATGTATGTATGTATGTATGTATGTATGTAATTGCTATAAAATTTCTTTGATGGTTTCCGATGGCATTCGAAGCTTCGTTCCAATCAAAGGCTCAATTCTGTTATTTTTTTCTCGGCTGAATCGCCGGATACTATCGTCTCAATCGTAGTTTTGCCTGATTTTGGTTGTTTGACAACAGAATTGTTAATTTCAATAGCGTGCCCGTTCCATGCCACTATATTTATAAGCAAAAACTCGCGAAATTAATGTTTAAAATTTTGGTAGCTTTTCAATATTCATTTGGACGGCCTCTGTGGTTTAGCGGGCTAAGCCTTTGCCGGCCTAGCTCACGCAACGCAGAGGTTCAGAGTTCGATTCCTGGTATCGTAAATTTTAAAAACGTCGGGTGTCCGGGATCGGCCCCAGAGTAGTACGTTGTATTTTACTCAAACACAAGCGTAACTCGTTTAATTTGGTGACATACAATATGTGTGTTTGTCTGCCGATTATTGTTATTATTTATTTATTTTGGATAACGCCATCTATGCTAATGTTAATACCATTTTTTTCTACTATTATTCCACCGCGACAATATAGAGAAGATATTGTGAATTAGTAGAAAACGATTTTTTTTATGCATTCGCAAAGGAATGTTTTTATATGTGTATTTTCTACTGGTTGAATGGTTATCTGTCTGTCTGTATGTGTATTTGTCACCGCCCTAATTCGGCCGCTGTCGCCGCGCACTTCACACGTTTTTTTGTGTTTTTTAATATTATATTTTTTTACAGGTAGTGTTAAAAAACAAGCAGCTAAAAGAAGTGATAACGAATCTTAGAACAATTATTTGGGAAATCAATGTGATGTTAACAATGAGGAGATCGTAAAATGTGAATCTGTGGTAGTAATTAAACTTACACTTGTAAATATAATTGTTATCTAAGCAAAATAAAAACTCTGTAACATCTCTTTCATTTTGATACATGTAGTGCATTTAATATACGCCAAAAGTGATGGTCATTTTTTGTAAGGGCGCCGTAATTTTTTTCATATTAAAATATAAATATCGGGTATAATGCAGCTTTCAAGAGAGCCAATTACGTATGTATGTGTATGGCTTGCTGTACGTAAGTCATGTTTTATTAAAATCAACCTGTTTCCGCTAAAATAATGCAGCCTTACACAATTCATAACTCCTGTTGTAACTGCGCAGTAGACCAATTTTAGTAGCGCGCGATAGTGTATGAATCTTGTAAGCGGAATAGAGCTAAGAGTGCATAGCAACATTGCCATTTCCACTATAAGTTCAATAGTAAGTAAGTAGCGAATAAGTTCAATATAGATTATAGCTGACCCGGTTTCACTTCGCTGGGCGTCACAGCAATATCAACCAACACAATTGCCCATGGGAAAACCCGGAATAATGTTTGAATTGAAATTTCTCATTAAAAAATATTAACCACAATTAAATATAGCCTATGCCACTCAGGACTAGTGTAGCTGGCTAAAGGTAACATGCCATGTAGTGATTAAAAAGAAACGATCATTTTCTGATACTTCTTCACAAACCTAACAAAAAAGCTGTTTTTTTTTCATCATATTTTTATCGAAAATACTGCCTTTGATGAAAATTAAGTGATAGTGATGTTTATTATTTAATCGAGGCATGGTTTTCAAGTCATGGTACCGCCATCTCTTGTTCAAACCACAATACACATTCTTGATACATACATATTCCTTCTCTTTTTGTATAATAAGTATGTATGTCTATCTCTGTCCCCCATTTTTGTCTTGGTATTTGGAGGATGTTGCCATTTTGTCGTCGGATTCGTTTGTGGTGTTAAAAAGACAAATAGCGGTCGCTAATTATTGGTTAAGGGCGGGTTCAATTTCCGTGCATGTGTGATATCTTGGCCGTTCTTAGTTGACGAGAGTTTCTGTGAGTCTATCTAATTATACCGCGGGGGGCCTTTAGCTTGCTAGGAAGAGCAAAGGACCTTCTACCCCCGCACAACGAAGTGGGGTGTGTTCTCCCAGGGCACACTCCAGGCACTTTATTGCGCTGGATCGGCTGGGCGTAACTATGTTCTAAATCTCAGCCTTTCCAACACATTCAAAGCGCAGGGTCGTCAGGGAGGAGGGGGTTTTTAGTGGGTATTGGGGTTGCTCGCCCGTGCAGCAACGCTCGGAGTCTTCCACACTATTCTGTGACGTCGATCGCGGACGGAGCGCTGCCAAGAGCATACTATTGCTGCAGTGTTATCGCCCCCGACCGACGCGTGTCGTTCCCCTAGCAACGACCCAGTTTGTGCGTAAATCGGTTAAGCATTTTCCCTCGCCTCAAAACAAAAAAAAAAGAGTATCTAATTATTCTATTTATTTATTGTTATCAGACAAATATTAACAACAACTGAAGGCAATTAAATTATACTATTATGTTCATCGGCTTAGTGCGTACGGAATATCCGGGGTTTTTTTTACCTGCGGATTCAGCAGACACAGTAACCACACAGTTTTCAAATTTGCATTGATTCTGACATTGGTAGAAATCAACAATCATATCGGTCCTTAAACCCATAGACGTCCCACTGTTGAGTTCGGGAATTTATTAAGGATTGACAGTATACATACCCGCCACGCTTGTCTAAGGCAAATCACTTCACATTGAAAATCAAAACTTGTTTTAGCCAGGTGATCTGTGGGTTATCTTGACGATGGCTTACATGCAGGAGGAAGCGTGTCTTTAAAAAAAATTTATAATGCTTATTAATAAAAATACATTTAAAAACATAAATTATTTAATTTACAGTTGATATTACAACACATAATGGCAAGTAAAAGTTTATTAAAAAAAAGAATAATAAATAATCATAAATATCGCGCATGGCAAGTATCCTGTTCTATATTTAAAACGAGTATAATTCTTAAACATTAATTAGACTAAGGTATTAAGATTATACAACCTAAACGTATTTAGAGTAATGTTCTTTAGGAATTTCGGCGCTGGCTTTTTTCTTATCTAGAAATTTCTTATCGTAGGCGCGTTTGTCGACGTATTCTTCTACGGGTTCCA
The DNA here is from genome assembly GCA_019925095.2 of Dendrolimus kikuchii. NCBI lineage: Eukaryota > Metazoa > Arthropoda > Insecta > Lepidoptera > Lasiocampidae > Dendrolimus > Dendrolimus kikuchii. Next base: position 20,626,136 of record CM034389.1, read on the forward strand.
CAACATCGGGTTGGGGTTGATCGGCTTGTTCGGGGATTTCGGCTTCTACCAACTTTCCAGCGCTTCTTCCTGCGGGTAGAGCGTGGAATGCTTCAGCTAGTTCTGGATTGATCTCCTCAAGTGGTGTGTCTCCGGACCTGATGTAGACTGGCACGTAACCCGGTACTGGTGGCAGGAACTGCCATTTTGGACGTGCTTCTGGAAAGAGAAGTTTGAAATAAATACCGGAGTGTTGGAAATTTTCTAGAAGCATCTCTGCAATTATCGGAAAGAAAAATATCATATACTGTGGAAGAATAGTGTTATTCTTCCATGTTTATACTCATAATGTAACATTAACATCGTTTGTACCGATATGTGATTAATTGACAACTTATTATTTAACTGACACTGTCTTATCGATGATAAGGACTTAACTTGCTAGTTTCACAACTTAATTCGATTCTAAACTAAGACAAATGTAAAACAGGCTTATGTAACATTGTTACCAAATATCAAAATATGCATGAGTGTTTGAAAAGGGAACACACGTGCTTTGGATTTTTCATCACTCATTCAATTCAAGTGTCAATTGTGGGTTGTTTGGTCTTTTTATATTTTGTAGATTTTTCTTTTAATTTAATCAATATTTTACAGCCGAGTAGTTTACAACAACAATTATACGGGTATTAAGTCTTATGATGATGATTGTTGTAATGAAATGTTGCACGTTATATCACCCCTTTTGCATGCGAAATTATTCTTAAATTTGAGCAGATTATCACCGCAAGAGTTGTTTTAATCCTAATTTTGTCCTAGGAGGCGGGAATAATTTAAAGCTCTCTGTCATTACCAGATTTTCTAAATTATCATCAGAATTAAATTGCACTTAGAAATATATTAATAACTAGGATATGCCCGCGACTTCGTCAACGCTGGACTTGAAATTCCCGCGGGATTCCCGGGACACAAAGGATCGCAGCATTTAAAAAAGAATGTAGCTATCGTTTTAGTAGAATTTATCTATGTCGGAATAAGCTAATTTTTATGCAACTGAACAACTTCAAACCGCTCCTGGGAAAATTCTTGCGGGATTCCCGAGATAAAAAATATCACACATTTTATTACATAAAATTTGCTATCGATCATTTTTTTCAATCTGGACATTTTAAATAATTACTAGTAGAATTATCGCTGGATTTCCGGGATAAAAAGTAGCGCAGATTATAAATCCAAGAATTAGCTGTCGATGCGCGAAAACCGCATCGAAATCGGCCCAGTAGTCCCGAACAAACCGACAGACAAGAAATCTAAGAAAAAATGCAATGTGTTCTCCATCGTTTATTAAATTATAGTCTATTCCAGTTGGTTTTTTTTTAAATAGCTTCAATGTACAGACAGCTTGTTTAGAATTTTTAATAATATTATAGATTTCTCCTAATTCATGTATAATTAAGTAATATATTTCTGTGTGTATATTATACACTATTTAATACATTTTTTTGTGGATCAAGCAAACGATGTAGCCGGGGCTGGCACTGAAAATCGTGTCGTTCAGGACAAACTTATATGTTAGAAATGGCGCGTACAACACTCAATCTAAATAGCAGTGTTTGTGCTGTCTCACTTCTTGTACCTACCTGATTTCCTAACATCGATTCCCAAACAAATAAATTCTTTCTTTCTTTTCTAATTTTTTTGTGAAATTTATGAATGCAGTCAAGCACTAAAACGAATTAATAGGAATAGTTAGATGAAAATGTAAAAGTTAATTAAGTAAATTACATGCAAATTCACCGCGAAAGTACAAGTCGCATGAAACTATTGCACTAAACGGCATAGCGCATCCGTAATACGTGCAATGCAAATTTGCTAATGCCTCTATAGTTACTTAGATAATGTTCGGACCGGCAGCTTGTTTAGTCAGTAGCCATTAACTTCGTTAAAGGGTTCACTGAACTCGCATTTATCGTCGGTTTTGGTTGCGGAATTGTAATTTACTTCCAAAGAGGTTTATTATCTAAAACATTTTGAACATTTCAGATAATTCCTTATTCAGGCCCCACCTAGGAAGTTATCACTTTCTTGCTTGCTGCTGTGTAAGTGGTCAACCTTCTTTCGGTGTAAGGTTCCGCGGGCGCTCATTACTCCTATGGGGCTAGTCATTTAGTCATCCACGTTGGTTAGAGACGGGCGATAATATGCTTCCCCCTATTTTGTTAAATGATAAATAATAATAATGATTAATAAAACTAATTCCACTTATGAATATTTAATTAGTAAAACAAATAAATTTTAATAAAACCAACAATAAAATACTTTGTTACTTCAAAATTAAACCGATGATAGGGAATGAATCAATAGTAAGATACAAGAACCGGCCATAAATAACCCACATAAACGAGGATTTAGTATCCTAATAGTATAAATGAAATAGTTCAATGATAACATTTCGTTTAACTTGGTTAGTTACGATTGTCATATTTCCGAGTGGTGTTATCTCTTCCGCAGCATTTGCAGTGTCCAAATCCAGCAGTGGATATGGTCCTTGGGCTCCATCTGCCAGGGCACGCGGAGTTGGTCGAGTTTCCGTTTTCCCTAGCATTTGTAGCCCTGGTAAAGGCAATGGAAGAAACACCGAAGGGATAACCCTTACTATAAAGTGGGCAATATTGACTTATGTGGCAATAATACTACTTCGGTGCTAGTGCCACCCCAACGTGGCAATTCCCACACGTCCCCGCTGCGTTTCCCCCGCTGCAGTTAGACCTTAATGGGATTTTCCTTCGTTAACAAAAAAGTTAATAAATAACCAAGGAACTCTCAAAGTACACCTGTTTATATCATGCCATCTTTTACCGAAGTAGTCTTCAAGCTAATGCACAACATGGCCGATGCACCACAGCCGATGCTCCTTCTCTAGTACTGTTTTTACTTTCAATTACTGGTCACGTGTTAAAAACGACCACTTTACTCAAAGGTGTTGCATTTGTCATTTAGACCTCTTTAAAATTCCGTTAATAATTTACAAGACGATGTTAACTTGTCTTGTTGTATTTCCTGATACAGGTTCCATATAGACAAAATTAATTTGCAAAATAACGCTTGAGATCCTAACCCATCCAAAATAAAACGTCTTTTCATATGTACTCGTACTTAAGTACAAAAGTCTCATAGTGATTTTTCCGTTTTACATATCCTACATATATTTGAGTGCTTTAAGTTATATTCTTATAAATAATTATTTTAATATTACGCAACAACAGACAGGGAAGGGGCAGGAGAAAGAGAGAGAATAAAAACACATACCTACAGCACACACATGCAGAACTATGAATGTATAACCATCTCTTTACCCATAAATGGGACGGGATATATTTGAAAAAACTTATTAGAAAGTCATATTGTTTTGTCTTTAAATATCGGCACCTCGCATTGGAGTACCTATACTTTCTGGGCCGAGGCGGAAGAACAACGCTGGTCCTTGTTGGCTAACAGCTACTGACTTAAAAATATACAATCAATATTGACGTCAGTCAGATTTGGTAGCGCTGTACGGACTACTTTACTGCCAGTATGAACTCAGCACTTCGAATTTAAAGTCAGTAGCCGGATCAGTAAATCAACCTTGATGCTGAGACTGGGTCCAATATAGGACTTACTTTGTTTCTATTGTCTTACTATTTATTTAATCTTTGTGTCTTTATCCTGAATAATATGTTTCTTTATTTCTTTCTACACAACTATGTGTGGAACACAGTCACTAGAATTGTATTTATAGCTTTAAATTAAAAATAATGTAATTTTATTTATTAATAATAAATAAAGATAATTACAATTTCTTAACATTAAAAGTACAAGTTCGCCTTTACTTTACAAAAAAAATTCTAAAGAAAATACACGTGCGAAAATTTAGTTTCCGAATAATTATTCCCTTCATATTTTATCCGGATTTTATTGCTTCTTGGATAAGTAGCAATAAAATACGTAACACCGTTGAATAATGCTTTGAAACGTTCTAAAATAGTTTTCATATTGCTTTTTACGGCTTTTTATACAGGTGATTAAATTGTTGCCGTGGAGAAGTACGAGGTGAGCGCACAGCCTCTCGCGGCACGTAACGGTCTGTTCATCCAACTCAAGCCAGTCTTTTTGCTTGTCAAAATGCTAACTGTACCGGCATCATTTTACCATTGCACTTCACCTCAATAAAATTTTATGTGAAACTGATATTGAACTCAAAATCTATTCTGCTAAAGTCTTATTTGGAAAGTGATATTAAAGTGAAGGTGGCTTCAATTAGTCTCCCGTTTTTATGTCGGCACAGATCAGGTGGTTTGAATATTTTATATTCAAAGTGTACACATGATAATTAACAGCTATTATACATTGCTTAATTGGTAACGAATCGTTTTATGAATGCAGCTTGAATGTGAAAATTTATGATGTTAAATTCTCACGATTAATGTTGTAAATGCTTTTGTTCTTTCACACTATTAAGTAGGAGAATAAGGAAATCTACACAGCTCGTAAAATTAGTAAGCTTAAGTGGTAATGGACAGTGGAGATTGCGTCTCGGTAAACGTAGTGTAGGATGCCCTCCATCCGTGCGAACTGATGCCCTACAAAAGGCCACTGGCATTGTAGCGACTGGAGGAAGAAAGCGGTGGACAGAGATAGTTGGTGCTTTGCAGAAGCCTACGTATTGCAGTAAACTACGAATGGCTGAGACAACTATTATACCCTATTTACAGCTCGCAAAGTATCTCAGTTTTATTAAATAAAATATAATTATATCTTAATAAAAATAAAAGAAAAACTGTCAACAAGACCCTTATGGACGTTTACAGCATCAGAAGCAATGCCAGCGCGTTGTGAGCTTCGAATTTTTTATATAACGCCTTTCTTAAATAACCTCCAGTAATTTGCAGTTGCGTAGTTGCGGCTACTGAGCTCAAGAAAATGAGGTTGAACATCCCGCTGATGGCAAAGGTGAGGCGTTGGCGTTCGATCAAACAGCTCTTTGGAACATTTTTTATACAGAGCTAGAATACACATGGCGATAGATAGATTTCTCTAAAGGTAACGTCAACGAGGATCGTTAACAATATGTGAACAACAACAATAACGTGCATTTGCCTTACTGGTTTAAAATTAACATAGACTCCATGCAAATAACGTAAATTTTCTGTCAATGTATGCAATGGTAAGGTCAAAGAATTGGTAGTATTATTTAGGAAATCCAACAATGATTGGGCGCAATTCAGAATGCAGTCGAGGGAGTCAGTTTGGTAAACGGGTACTCCTTGTCACGTGACTTAGGTAATATATGCAAAAATCAATAAATCAAAATAGCCTTTATTGCTAATAATACATTTTTAGATTTAAGTTTCGTCAGTACTAGTTCTAATGATTTGCGTATTTTTTTGATAGATAAGCCTTATTTAGCTCTCTCTATGTATACTTTTCCCTCGATATTCTTGACCTTAAGAGACCTGTAACTTTCTTAATATCTTCATCTCATCTTTTGTACTGTCTCCCTCGTCTTCGTTCCCATCTCGTGGTATCCACTTCGTTACCATCTTTATCCATTTTCCAGCGCTTTCTCTTGTCATATTTCCAGTAAATCTCCATTTAAGCTTTTTAATTTTTCCTATTAGATCTTCTACTCTTGTGATTTTCCTCACATCTGTAGTTTTTTACCTATCTCTTAGTTCAGTTCCTATCATACTTCTTTGCATGCCTCTTTGGCAAGTTCTTAATTTTATAAGGTGTTTTTGAGGTAGGGAAGCCAAACATGGACCTGGTCTCAAAAACATCTACTTACTATATATATATATATATATATATATATATATATATATGCCGCCTGAATTTTAACATTTCTCGATACCATATGTAGGTATACGAATCCCAGGAAAATTATTCTACTGTTGTTATAAATTCGAGTTATCTGTTGTTTAAAATAGAACACAAATTATTATCGACTAATACGTAGTTTAATGGACGTCAGTTTGAACTTAGGTATCGTTACAACGGATATTTTGAACCCGTCTTTTTGCGCGCAATTCTAAAGATAACGATGTCTTGGCCTGCATTTCGTAATTTATTGAATTAATTTATTGTTAACGAAGATATATGGCAGTTTTTATTAAACGATAATTAAATATATTAGAAATTCGGTCGCGTGAATTTCGAATCCATATACCAAAAATCCATTCATAGGTAATTGAATGGCCCCTAACGTCGCCTGTTGTATTATCTTATCATCTTTTTCTTCTTTTGGTTGTCTATGCTTTGGTATACAAGTAAAGTAATAATAAAACGATTCCTTTTTATTATGGATGAAGAATAGCGCTACTGACCAAAGCCACCCCTGGAGGCCACGCACACGCGCGACGCGGGTGCGGCGAGTCCCTACGAAACGCATGAAAAAGCGCGTCAACTGCTTGTCGCTGGCCACCGGTGGTTGTGGTCGATAGCCCGTTTGGGCCCAGCCTTAGATGTGACGATTGCATAAAAGTATCTAAATCTTACATAATTAGATGTCGACACGGGTCCGTTTCTTTACCCTTTTTTGACGTTTTATTATTTTCCTACTAATAAATACTAACTGCCCATAAACGCCACACTGCTGGGATTGGGCCTCCCACTTATAGGGGAACAGACAGTATATACGCCACGCTTGTCCAAGGCAGATTGGCGGATTTAACACATACTTTTTTTACTGTTAGGACGTGGTTATTATACGAATATGCATATTAGGCCAAAAACTACCTAAGTGATGCATGCTTTCCGGTCGGGATTCGAATTCATGTCCTCTGAGTTAGGCACGCGATTGGGCTAACCACTAAGCTACTACGGCTTTACTAATACAATATTTTTTTAATGCAGATTATTCACCTAATTAACCTATTATATCTGGGTAATGTTCTGAAGAATATATGACATTTACAATATTCGGATATACATATGAACAATAAAAATGAGCATTTCAATGTAAAGTGTGTAAAAAGTAAATAATTTACCAAGGTGAAATACGTGTTTAAGCAATATGCTTAGATAAATAGCTTCCTCCATACGAGTGTCCCTAATTAAAATTCCACAATGCTTCTATTATTCCCATGACCCTGGCGTAGAACGACATGCTAGATTGTGTCCAGGCCTTTGAAGGTGATACCTATCTGTGTGATACAGGCTAACGGAAATATCAAGCTTTCTGGTATTTTAAATGAATATACTTATCGGTCATGTAATACGGGTACGAATGTTGGGCCAATAAAGTGATAGAACACAAACGTGTCCACTCAGTTGAAATGAGAATGTTGAGATGGATGTGTGGTGTTATAAGAATGGGTAAGGTGATGAAGCAGTACATAAGCACATAATACATACAAAAGAACATGAAATACTTAAACAGTGTCTCAAGTAATATTATAAATTCGTTTTTATATTTTTGGAATAGTATGTACCCTATGCTATAGCATAGGGTACATACTATTCCAAAATCTTTATTACTATAAAAGTGAAAATATAAACTACAAATATAACTTTGAAAATTGCACTGATGACTGAAGAACTGTGAGGGAGATGATTAAGGTGGTATGGGCATGTAATGAGGAGGGATGAAAGTCAGGTGACAAAAAGAACGTTAAACTGCAAGATTTATGGGTACAAATGTAAAAGTAGACCAAAAAAGAGATGGATGGATTGTGTGAAGGATGATATGATGATTTGTGGTGTGACAGAGGACGTATGTCAGAATAGAGGAGTGTAAAAGGAAAAGACATTGTGCCGACCTCAAATAATTAGGAGAAGGTGAAAGAAAAGAGAGATACTTGTCTTTTTGGAGTAGTATGTACTTTATGCCGTAGTATAGGGTACATACTATTCCAAAAATATAAGAACTCTCTGAATGTAATCGAAGCATACGCCGTCTAAGCTTGTAGCAAAATCCCACATGAAACGACTGACAGAATTGTCGTACTTTATTGTTGTGGGTGACGTGTACCGCACCGACTATTAAACCATCGACACTACATAAATAAATCGAAAGTAATTGATTTGAAAATAAAAAATGTTCTACTTTAAAGAAAAATAATACCGCAATTATTATAAGTGCCATTTTATTTTGTCGAATTAAATACAATGATAATGTATAAATTAATTAATAGTAAATTTATAAATACAGAGGTAAATTAAATTAATTTAATCTTATTTATCAATGAACCATTAGGGTTATTAGTAAAATAAATGCTTGGAAAGGGTATAATGAACAAACTGTCATGTAAAAAAAATCATACGTTTATATTTGTATATGCACTTATATATGCAATTTATACATTTTCTATTCAAGGAGAGAAATACTACTTTTCACAAGATACCGCATCATTGAAAGTGGGTCAAAGGAGTGTCAGGTCGGACGACGTTTCTTATCTCAGTATGGTCTAAACAACTCAAATGATCGCCCACACAATTTGCATGCACTCAAGACGTGTTCATATATATTGAACAAACAGATTCATTGACTATAAATACTATGATAACACTCGAAATGAAATATCTGTCTGTAATGAAAAAAGTTGTGATGATTTAGTAGCTATGATTATCCGCAACTTATTTGAAAGACGTAACTTCGAAGCTTGGCAAACGCACATGAAATACTTATATAGTGTTCTGACTAACATTATAAATGCGAAAGTTAGCTTGTTTGTTTGTGACGTTTTCACGCCTTAATTACGCAACAGGGCAACGATAATGACATGACAGCGACAATTTTAACGTGTTGCACTTATGGTTAGTTCTAGCTTTGCTTTGCTACATGGCGTTACGGGTATTTACAAATCAAATCAAATTCATTTATTTGCATACATTTACCATTAGGTACTTTGAATTACCTCAAAGTGGAGTTTGTCACCAGCATTATTAGGAAATACGTGGAAGTCCATGAGCATCGGCTTCATCACCATGTGAATCCAGGTCCTCGGCAATACGGAAATAACGAGAAGGCTCAAAAGGACAAAACAATTTGAACTAGTGCTTTTAATAAAGAAGAACACGGGAACATAGTGTCTTCGCCTTAATAGAGACAATAAGAAAAGTGTTAATGGACACTTTCTTAGTAAGTATGGAAACTTCTAGTTAATTTAGGTTATATTCAAATTACTTATTAGTCTTTTTAGATTAAATGGTAATACAATTGAAATATTTTTTCTTAAATATTTCAATAATATAAAAAAGGTACTTTGAATTTAAAATCAATTTAGACATTTCTAAGAGAATGATCACATGCTCATTTCATGATATACTATAATCCTTTTTCAACGCGAGCGACGCTGCGGGCACTAATTACTAAGACTTAAACATTCCACAATTAGGCTCCGAGCTTTCGATTTTTTAGGAGCCCGGAGAGTAGACCCTCTCACTTGCCTAAGGCGGATTACCGGCTTTGATACACCGGTTACCTCGGTGTGCAGGTTTAATCGCGACAATTTCCTTCAGCCACAGCATGACGTAATAATTGTGACAATACTCGTATGCACATTAGAACACTGATCAACCCTGCTCAGTGGTGTTTGCTTCCCGGTCAAGAATCTAACTCACGACATTTGAAACGCGTATTCGAGATAAGCGCATTAGCCACTTAGCTACCACGGCATACAGTGTTTTTGTCATAATAACTATGCTTATTAAAATCGCCACGTGATTCGTTACCAGTGTAATTATATTGTATATCTTTATAGAGGTCTTAAAAATCATAGCGGTATTCCTTTATGGAGATTCGCCAAATTATCGAAACTGTGCCATTTTTCCCAACTTTTGAACTATGAATTAGAAAATTCTGAAGGAAATCAAGCAGGTATACCTTAAAAGTATTATAAGCGAAACTGGTATGAGCAAGATTTATCAAGTAATTTTTGTGATTTATTATTGCTTATATGTGTGTTTGAAAGTCATTCATTGCTCAAATGTAATTTCATTTCTATTTCAACCACAATTTCATTACATTTTAGTGCGATAGGGATGTGAGACGAGTCATTGTCCTGCAAGGTGCGGTGATGGGCATCGACTCGATTCGAAACGGGTCGATCGAGTTTGTTTTTGCATTATTATAAAATTCCATTTTACGAGACTATTGCTCACACAAAGAACACTATCTCAACGAGTGGTATTCTAATATTCTTCCGATTGTATAGCGAAATTAGCTTCGCCATAGCCATAGGAAGATCAAATCTTGTAAACAAAAATTTCCTCCAGAAGACTACATAAATATATTCTGTCCCTCCCATTCCTTCCCCTCTAACCCACCTTAAAGGCTGAAAACGCGTGGGCTTAGCCCTTGGTGTTATAAGCATTTATAGGCGACATTATCCACTATCGACACTTGATCGTGTACTAGCAGAAGGTGATGTCAGGAGCCTTAAGAAGAGACGAGCGTGCATGACAAGAGTTATGAATGTCAAAGAAGCAAGTGAGGTGTGTAAGAATGGGCCTAAATGGCGCTCTGTTGTTCGTGCCTACCCCGCAAGGGAACTGGCGTGAAGTTATGTATGTATGTATTATCCACTCTCCATCAGTTGGGCCTTATGCCTATTTGCCTACTTTGCAATAGAAATAATGTATATTATAAAAATTCTAAACTGTGTGTCTGTACATTGAAGCTATTAAAAAAAAAACTGGAATAGATTATATAAAGGAACACGATGCAATTTTTTTTAGATTTCTAGTCTATTTTTTCGGGATTTTTGTAAAAACTACTGGGCCGCATTCGATGATCGACAGCATATGCTTAAACTTAAAATCTGCGCAACTTTTTATCCTGGGAATCTCGTGGGAATTTCTCTGGGAACGGTTTACAATGGCCAGATCAAAAAAAATCGAATTGCACTGTGATTTTTTGACTGATCGATAGCAAATTTTATGTAATAAAACGTGAGATTTTTTTACGGGAGCGGTTTGTAGTTGTTCGAGTGCATAATAATTAGTTTATTCCGACACAGTTTTCACTAAAACGGTAGCTTACATTTTATTAATGCTGCGGTACTTTGTATCTCGTGAATCCCGCAGGAATTTCAAGCCAAGGACGAAGTCGCGGGCATATCGTAATATATACATATATTCTACTACTCTATCCGTGCAGGAACGGAGAAAGAATACAATTTCCTGCGGCCGGGCGGCTTGTCGTAAGAGGCGACTTAATAACCCACAGCCAGGTAGTAGGGCATTTGCCTGACTGGATGGCTACCACCCCTGGTCTAAAGTATATCGCCATAACAACCTTGAGTTGAGTTCCGGCATTAGTGACCAGGTTCCAGTCTCCCTGAAGAGAGCAGCAGCGCATTTGTAGCAACTTTGGTGTTGCAAATGTCCATAGGCGATGGTAACCGCTTTCCATCAAGTGGCCCGTCTGCCTGTCTGCTGATCTCCTGCAATAAAAAAATTATATATTTATATATATATATATATATATATATATATATATATATACACACAGACACATATACACGCATGCTTACCATAGGAATACGCGGAGCTAATGGATTTGTACTTGCTACAATAGTGGTAAACTTGCTTTATCTACTTTCATTAATCTCTTCATGCATGCACGTTTATTGGAAGTATTTTTAACTTGAACTTTCAAAATATCTGCCATTTGATTATGGTGAGTTACGTTACGGTCTACCGGCATCAACTACCATCCACATTGCTGTCATAAACATGTTTTACCACTTTACTTACATCCACTCTTCTTGCAAACCACCTTAACATTCCTTTTTTAACTTTAACAGAATGTTATCTGGGAGAAATCGCTACCAGCTATAAGACACTGATTGCACTAGTTTAATTGCCAATATATAAGCGACTTGCTTGTGTGCAATAAAGAATGTTCAAGCTTGAATATTAATACTCTAAATGGGGAAGGAGAATGAAAGTTAAGATGATACTGTCGGTATCATCTTATTTTGTGTGGATTTGCATCGGTTTGCCGTTTGACATTCCTTTACAGAAATCGATCCTTACAAGCTACTCTATGATTTGGTATATATAATACGTAATACAGAATGTGTTGATTTTTTCAATATCAGCCGATTCGATTCCTGATAAGGGTAATTGATTATTCAAAAATATAACTATACTTTAATTTTTAACAAAATCACCCTTGCGATTCCTTTGAGTCTTTCGCTGTTTGAAATAGTCTTACTAAGGTGGTCTACACATCACTTAAAATTTTAAAATAAACTAATTGTATAAAATTTATTTATTTTAATGAATGTTGCACAAAAAAAGGTGTTTGACTTTATGTAGGTAACATTCTTAGAATTGGATATTTTAATACTGTGTTTGGAATTTTATTATAGCTACCCAGAGACGCGCTTACAAAGTTTTTATATCAATTTAAACGGACACGATTGTATAAATATAGACTAACTCTAGGTAGCGGTTTTCTTAGTTTCTGATTTCTCGGTATTTTGTGATGATATCATGCGATGAGGTATCTATCCGCAGCCTTTTTGTGTAAAAGTTCATTGATGACTAAATAATTGGCTATAAAAATATTTAAAACCAGCTGCGCCCCGCGGGCTCACCCGCGTGGTACAGATTGACGGCCCAACTGTGATGGAAAGTGGTTACCGTCGCCTATAAACATTTGCAACACTATAATAATCACAAAAGAATAATAATAATTTGACAGTTCTCATTACAACATATTTAGGGAATGAAACCTCCAAATCGTTAAATACCCTACCTAAATAAACAACCCACAGTCCGTGGACAGGAATTAGTATTCTTTCTCTGTTTCTGCAAGCATAACGCCGTACGCCTGACGGTAGCGTCAAGTCAATGCCGTAAACGATCAATATTCGCTTCAATCATGAACTTGTTAAGTTCATTTGATCGTCGCGGGGACCCATAATAATATGCACATTGAGAATCCTGCCTAACATTAAGTAGTTCATGCTTCCCGACCAAGATTTGAATACACATTACTTGAAACATAAGTATGAGATGCGAATGCATTAGCCACTAAGCTTCCACGGCTTTTATTCGTTGTAGGTATCGATAAACATACATATATTATTAAACACGCAAATACTTTTTTACTAAATGGAAACATTTGTACCTACCTATATTTTTATTTGTAACAAAAAATATAGCCTTTTGACTTTTTGCAATGGTTTGTAACTTGTTATGAAGTATTCATCGTCGTGATTCCAATCAATAATATTGTTCATCGTGTTTTAAACGTTCATCATACCTATGTTTATTTGTAGTTTCAAAATAGTTTTTTTTTTAATATAAAACGGTTGGAATAACCGGATGCGTGTTTAGAAAATATTGTTGAACTGAGAATCGAAGCGATCTGTACCGTTTTTAACCGACTTCAAAAAGAAGGAAGTTCTCAATTGGACTTTATGTTTTCTTTGTATATTTGTTACACGATTTCTCCGTCAATTTTTACTTCTGAGGTGCTCCAGTGTTCTATTGTCACCAAGTCAGGATTTGATGTGTGAATCCCAGGGAAATTGAAAGCAACTCTTTTTGAAGAGCGCCGAACGCTTACACTTCGAAAGTCTAAACTTGTATACCCGTGCCAGTGGTACCTACAATGCATACAGACAGTTAGTGTATTATTTCTCAAGCTATTCAAGAATTTCCGCAACTAAAATGTAGAATATAATTTTCAAGATGTAGAAAAAATACTGTTATTAATATTGTATAGCTATTGCTGTTGCTATACGCATATTAATGATGTATATATTATATATAAAGCTGAAGAGTTTGTTTGTTTGAATGCGTTAATCTCAAGAACTACTGGTCTGACTTAAAAAAATCTTTCAGCGTTAGGTTTCCCATTTATCGAAGAAGGCTATAGGCTATATATCATCACGCTAAGACCAATAGGAGCGCACCAATGAAGAATGTTTCAAAATCGGAGGTATTTTAACTTACTTTTTTAAACTATTCTACGTGGACGAAGTCGCGGGAAAAAGCTAGTTAGTATATATAATTACATATAATATTAATATGTTTTTTATTTATTCTCTATTGTTTTATTCATTTTAGGTACATGTATTGAGTGATATGCATATATTATATTTATATATGTATTTAATTTGCACAAAACCGTCCATACACTTGTGAATCTTCCCTTCATAAAATCCATAGCCCGGATTGTCTGGAAGAGATCGCTCTAAAGCGATAAGGCCGCCCATCGCTCCTACTTTTGCTGTTTAATGTGACTACTGTAAATAAACAGTAGTCACATTAAACATTTTATGTGTATGTGGTGAACAATAAAGTGTTTTCTGTCCTATTCTATTCTACAAAATATTTACTTTTTGCTTTTAATTATGAAGTCGGTTTTGTTCTTTTTAAAACAAAAAAATAATAATAATTTAGCCTGAAAATATTGTTAATTACAGCGCGCCTCATCTCTGTACTGAGTTCAACAACGTTTAGTAAATACGCTTATCATTACATTTAAACGTGGGGAGACCATACGACCATTGAAGAAAAATACCAGGAATGAAAATAGCCTTGTTAAAATCAAATCAAACGCACATAAATCCACAATAACTACATGGCGTTACGTTTCAATCTTCCACCGTTTTTTTTTTACTTTCATCATTACAAAAATAGTAATATAGATACTTTAGCGGCTTTTCATCTTAGCGGTTTTTCACTTTTTATAGAAATGGTATCTCATGGCGCTAATATATACATAAAGCTTGATATTTTTTCTTGTTTTTTAAATACACTAAAAAGTTATATAATATGGACGTGTTGTTTAGATATCGAAAAATATGTTTATTGCGTTATTCTCAAAACCGCATTTTTACAAGCACTGCATTTGCTATAAGGAGGGCAGAGCTATGACTGCCAGAAGAGCTGCTCTATTCACTAAGAAATCCCGAAACGCCGTAAATATCCATTGATAATTATAATGAATACATATTCGTGGCTTTCATTGGGTACACGAGGATTATCAACGTCACCGAGACCTTTCAATGTGTTTGAAAAAAATCTCGCGTAAGATAACGGCTGGCCTGTATTTCGAGCAACGCATTAGCTTTTTATGCACCATTTTAATATGTTTACTCTTTAGTATTAAATAATTAATTAATCAATTTAAATAATATAGCTACGAATGAAAATTTAAAATTCTAATTCTACTCTTTGCATGTCCAATCTTTAAAAGGAACTCTCACTGTGAATAACTGAATACTAATAGGCAAAACTAGCTAGATTCAATCAGCAGATGCTAGTTATTAACTGTTTATTAAATTACTAGCTTTAATTAATTTAATGTTCGGAGGTCTTACTTGAACGCCTTCCGTCGTTCGTTTTCGTTCGATCAGCCGGAAACAGTCGATGAAATTTTAGATAGAAGATTTCTCTAAAACTACAATAATATAGTCTATATGACACAAAAATAAATGAAAAGTAACAAGTAAAATTGCTACCGATATTTAAAACGATGATCAGAAAATATTACCTGTCCTTGGAATATGATGATATTTAAATGTATGTACTTACATATATATTTATCTATAAACATTTATATATTTTTGTAGATATGTATGTTATGTATATTAAGTATATATCTATTTAATATATGAAACATCTGTATTACTACATTTATATATTTATTACTAGAATATAAGAAATTGTACTATGTATTATGTATACCACCATCACCATTATAACCTCAATTAATTCCTGGGGTTGTCTGGAAGAAATCGCTTTTTAGCGATAAGCCCGCCCTTTGTTCACGATGAAAAAATTTTAGTCTGTAAGTTCTTTTTATGTATTGGTGTACAATAAAGAGTTATTGATTGATTGATTGAGAAATTCAATAGAAAATCTACTTAAATAAAAAAAAACAAGTGAAAAAAGTTGTAAAACGAACAACGAAAGATGTTTGAGAGTAAGCCCTTAAGTTCGTAGGTAATTTGAATGTATCTATCGTTAAAACGATACCGCAAAAAATATGGAATAACAGGAAATGAGAGTCTTTATCTCAGTCAGTGTTATCTGGTTTTACCATTCGTTTTATTATTGGCTACCATGAAATTAATGATTAGGTATTGAGACACAATATGTCTTTATTTTGCTACGAGATAAATTGAACACAATTTTAGCTAAATGTTTAATTTAAAACTTTTTACAATTTAATATTCTAACTGTTGATGTTTCTTAATCACCGGCTCTTATGTCGTACCATTCATTCACTTGCATTTTTATTGCGAAGCGCACAAACAGGTAGACAGTCCACCTAATGGAAAGCGGTCACTGTTGTATGTAGGCGTTCACCAAGATGTTGTCAACGCGTTGCCTGCCAACCTCTCGAATGGTGTAGAGAGGATGGGATAGAAAGAAAGAAAAAAATATTTAGGATTACAATAACACAAATGAGTACATTACACTAGCATAAATAAATAAATGTAAAGTAAATAAAAAAAACTAAGCAAGTGTAGATCTAAATTTGTCCTTTTTTATGTCGCTGGGGGAATACCTTTACTCATCCTCTTGGACCACGGGAGAGGTCTACGAGGGGTATGTGAGGCTCCCAACGGCCGGTGCTGCACACATCATCACGAAGGAAGGAGTTGTGAGGTACCGGCCGCCGAACTAACCACTAAACTTAGCAGTGTCCCTCCGCGTCCTTGTAAGGTGCCACGAGATCTGCCTGAGGCAGTTCGCCGCGCACATCTCAACGCAATCGATCACATTGTAATGCCCCTGGGAATAAAGCATTCCACACCCCATATCCCGACCATTCCGTTCCACTACGTCAATGGGAGGAGGTCAGCGTAGTGGCGCCTGCGACCCACTGGTCCGCTGGCTCGTCTTCCTCTCGACATGACGTCCTGTCAGAAGGAACTCTGGATTGTTCCTAGCTCAGTATATTGCTGTTTGGTTAACCAGCGCTGATCTTGGGCTAGGGCTAGGAATAGGAGGAAAGGGAGTTGGGCCATTGGAACTCTCACTCATTGTACGAAACACAATTGTCTGCATGGTAACCGTTTCACGCCGATATTCTGGAAGACACGGGTATCACATCGATCAAGTCGGCCCTAAGAGCTGTAATCAAACTAATGAATCCAGCATGGCTCTACCACGTTAAAACTTATCTTACTTTTTAAATAATGATATTTCAAAGTAAGATAAGGTACGTTTATTTATCGCCCGCTTTTTAGATGAATATTATTTCAGAATTTATTGTAACATTAAGTCATATTTATCTAATTAGAAGAAACGTTAGGTATAGAATCTTAAGACCTATCTAACGATACCTCAACGCCTATATACCACTGGAAAGCTTAAATCCTCAGTTACTTGTGTGGTGAATACCAGTGCTTTTTATTATCTTCCCAATTTTACTGCAGCATTACACAGCTGTGTGTAAAAATAGAATTACATTTAAAAAAATACATAGTCCTGCTAATGATGTGACGATTTTATGAATTGCATTTTTATCAAAATTTCTACAGAACCCTAAAAAAAGTATGAAAAGTTAGCTGTCAATCATATTACCATATAAAAGATTTCGGTATTCTATGCCTTCTTTTAATTGGCATAACTAATCATGTATTGAGTTTGAATTAACTCAAGTATTAATAGTGTTAACTTGCTTTTGAATATCACGCCATCGGTAATTAATTAATTATTTGGTATTAAAGCTTAACGAACTGTTTGTTGATTGAATTACATCGATTTTTTGGGTATTGATGTTTAAATAGATATATAATTGCCTTTTTATTTTGTGGAAAAATATATGTTATCCGGACTCACGATCGCGGAAAGGATCATCTCGTCACGATTCTGAAGGCGGACGCCGTGACTTTGCATATGAGTACTATTATCATAGTATAAGACCCATCAATTAACCTGTCAGGATGTTTTGTTTTTAATATTTAAATCCATGTGTTTTTGTCTAAACCCTTAAAAGATTTATTTACGGAACGTGAATTCAATTTTCAAATTTTATTTTATAACACATTTCTGATAATATATGATCGATTTATGAATTGAAATTATATAATTGATTTGTGGATTTAAATTATATAACGGGTTTATGAATTAAAAATAATTAACATGAAACGCATAGACTAAATTATTTAATTAAGCGTGATCCGTAAAGTATTCGTATAACAATCGATTAAATTTTTCAATTTTCATTCATTTTAAAACGAAAAAATTGATTACTGAATATCAATAATTACACTCATAGAGTACGTTTCTATTATACTAATGTTTTATTGAACATTTATTGCATACTATACGAACTTTAGTGATAAAATGTTGTAATGTTTTTATATCTGTTAATAATAATAAAAGTGACTTACCAATAACTACACAGCAAACTACACATAGTAAAACGAGTGTTTTATACATTGTTAAAGAATAAATTAAGTTTAAATTAATTTATGTAGTTCTAAAATGAATTTAAATGGCGGCGCGAACTCTGGAGTGCGTGCGCGGGTTACGGCGGTGAGTGCGAGCTTACGAATGATGCGCCTGCGCATACAACCGGATTAAAAGTATCAGCCGTATAAGGGCTTGCGTGCCCACTACTTCAGTGGTCAACCCTCGGGATAACCTTTACTAACGTATAATTCATAGTACGACAGCACTTAACTAGTCATGTTTTATTTATGACGTTATACATGCTAGTGATACTTAATCTACTAGGAGTAGGGTAAGAGACGGAGAGAGGAAGGAACAAGAGGATAAACTTACCCATTTTATTTTAAAAAGCTTCTATTGTAAAAATCGTTTCGACTTATATCCTAATAATCTTTATAATATTCAGTTGGACTCGGCAATCCCAAACGGAAATCCACTATGCATTCTAATATACAAATGTGGAAGTTTGTTCCTTATACTTTGCTTTGGGGCCGAACAGATCGACTTAACTTCGGTTTTATTCCATGGAAAATATATCGTTTTCCACTAAGTAAGTAATGTTCACTTCTATACGTTAAACCAGGAATTGTGAAACCTTACGCGGATAATATGAGAAGACTTTCAAGTTGGGCACAAAGCTATTAGGAACATCGGTCCATTCTTAATGCAGTAAAAAAGGAAGCAAGAAAGAATCCCACCAAAAATATATATATACAAACACACACACACACACACACACACACACACACACACACACACACACACACACACACACACACACACACACACACACACACACACACACACACATGTACGCACACACACACACACACACACACACACACACACACACACAAACATATATATATATATATATATGTTTATATATATATTATATATAAACATATATATATATATATATATACACACAAAAATCTAAACTAATCTAAACGGACATGACAAGAGTTATGAATGTCAAAGAAGCAAGTGAGGTGTGTAAGAATGGGCTTAAATGGCGCTCTGTTGTTCGTGCCTACCCCGCAAGGGAACTGGCGTGAAGTTATGTATGTATGTATGTAATCTAAACGGTATCCAATCATAAATGACCGTTTTTAAAATCTGTCTGAATTCTGAAAGTATATCTCGAATAAGGTCCGACACGGCTCAACATACATAACTCAACGTAAATATTTACATCTATAATATTATACAATTCTAAAAATGGCGTGTCTGTACATTGAAGCTATTAAAAAAAATTGAATAGACTATATAAATGATGGAGAACACGATGCAATTTTTTTTAGATTTCTTGTCTGTTTGTTCTTGATTCACGTAAAAACTACACGGCATAATAAAAAAATAAGTTTAAATTTTGAAAATAGAACTCTTTGCTAATATTATTGAGTACTAATTTCATTCATTTGTCATTTGTTTTACGATTTGGCGGCAAATTGAAATTTGTCTGTGTCACGCCAGTATGAATTTAACGCGAGAAAATTTTCGTACTATGATTTTTTATGACTTTCGATGTCATTTAAGTCAACAAGAATGTTATGACAGACTTCGATTGGCCTTTCACGATGAAGCCCCTTCTCGGGCCACTGTTTATAACTGGTTTAATGAGTTTAAACGTGGTCGCACCAATCTCAATGATGCTCTGCGTGAGGGACGGCCTTCTACGGCGACGACTGAAGATAACATCAGTGTTGTGCGGTGTATGATAGAGACTGATCCAAGAGTAACCTATCAGCAGATTCGGACAAGTTTAGGCATCGGTATGACTCAAGTGCACAAAATCCTCCACAAACATTTAGCCGTTAGGAAGCTTTGTGCCCGGTGGATACCTCATTATTTGACTGAGGCCCAAAAACTCCGTCGTGTTGATTGGTGCCGTGAAATGATACAAAGATTTAACGGAGGTGACTCAAAAGCTGTGTTCGACATACTTACGGGTGACGAAAGCTGGATTTATTGCTATGATCCGGAAACCAAAAGACAATCTGCTCAGTGGGTGTTTCCTTCCGAGGAGTTGCCAACTAAATTGAAGAGAGGTCGAAGTGTAGGAAAAAATATGGTGGCCTCATTCTTCGGAAGGACCGGTCATTATGCGACAATTGTTTTAGAAGATCAAAAGTCAGTTACTGCAGAGTGGTATACTAACAAATGTTTGCCACTTGTCTTGGAAAAAGTTCGAGAGAAACGACCTCGCAGTAGGATCCTCCTTCACCACGACAACGCCTCCTCGCACACCGCCGGGCGAACGATCGACTATTTGGCGTCGTCAGACGTGGAATTGCTGGGTCACCCGCCATATAGCCCCGACCTCGCACCTTGCGATTTTTATTTATTCCCGAAAATAAAAGAAAAACTTCGAGGAAAACATTTTATGGACGCCAAGGAAGCAGTGGCTGCGTTCCAGAAGGCCATCGAAGAGACCCCTAAGGACGAGTGGGCAAAGTGCTTTTCTCGGTGGTTCTATCGAATGCAGCGATGTATTGATGTGAACGGAAACTATTTTGAAAAGATATAATAAAAATAATAACTTGCTAGTTTGCTCAGTTTTTGATTTTCTAAGAACTTTCATCTGTTGAGACCTAGTGCGGGCGGCATCAGAGCTATCTTTGGACGCTCCTATAAAATTGTCACTGTATTGTGAATTATTTTATGTTCCCTGTACTCTTTATGTAAATAAATTTCATTTCATTTCATAGATAGATAGATAGACAACACTTTATTGTACACCAAAATATAGGTAAACATACATACATACATAACTTCACGCCAGTTCCCTTGCGGGGTAGGCACGAACTATTTCTGTTTACCTATATATAGGTAAACAGAAATAGAAAATACAACAAATAGTACAACGGCGGCCTTTTCGCTAAAAAGTGATCTCTTCCAGCAACCCTTGGCAGGGATAAATGGATTTTTAATACTGACCACTGTCAGCCAGTGTGCAGTCTATAAATAATTATAAATGATAAGTATACACAATACATATAAGTACAAAAATAATATAAATATATATGCATATATATATACACATACGTATATATATATATATATATTAATTGTAATCATATTTCTTAGCAAATCTGTTGGCGATACCGCATTTTCGACCAATTCTCTCAATAAACTCTCCGCAAACGTAGGTGGGCACAGCAAGTAATGAAGAAATGTAATTTGGATCATAAATTCTCTCCATGTTTCGTTACGACTCGTATATATACATTTGCAAAGTCGTCGAGTTGACCTGAAAGTGTGTGAAAGTAGATATTGTCAATAGATATTGAACAAGTTTGGTAATAGCTTTCTGCTTTTCCATTAAGGAATATTGCCTATCTAGTTCATAATACTCTATTGGGAGCCGATAATAAAAGTATTACTACTCTCGGAAGCAATGCATATCCTAATGATTAACGTTTATTTTTAACCGACATCAAAAAAGGTCAGGTTCTCAATTCAACTGTATGTATTTTTAGGATTGTTACACGATTTCTCTGTCAATTGTGGAGCGATTTTCATGTTTTTTTATAATGAGTAGTAGTAGTATTTTTATTCTTCATTATTTGAAGAAAGGCAAAGATTCTAGACCATACAGACTCATCATTTGTGTTTCTCGTGTTGATTTCATGTTTTCACATGAAAGATATTTTTTATAATGAGTAAAGTAAGAATGATACCTTTTTAAAACCGTCATCGTTAGTTTCGCTTCACCCAGAGTAGGCTATCATGCAAGGGTGGATGACGCTGTCAAAGTATAGGTGTTCATAGACCTTTAATATAGCTGAGGTTTGGTCTAGCATTTGTTTGGTGCATATTTGATTGTAATGACGATTATTTTGAAAACTGAATATTGATGAATAATTGACACTGGCTAGACATGAGTCGTAGAAACCTATATATAGAACAGATGAAAAAGAATATGGGACTATACAGGCTCTACCGCTCAGCCACGATCATGCCACTAGAGCGACGTTCCGAGCAACAAATATCATAGCTCAATATACACCATAGCCGCCGACCCGCCGATACAGCCTGCCGACACAATCTGGCGGTCTATATGAAAATAATCATGTTGGTAGCATGCGCCCGTGCGGGCTACCGCTGATATGTTGTCGGCATGTCGGCGGCTTGCGTACGCAAGCGCTCAGCCCGGCGATACTTAAGCTGTAGAGATGTGCTGTATTATTTGTTCTACATCTCGAGCTGCCGACATGCCGCCGACAAAGTTTTCCGATTTGCAATAAGCGAAGCCGCCAACTAGCCCGTCGACAAAAAGTTGCTGACGTAGTTCGGCGGGACTTTGTTGTGTATTGCGCTTTAAGATGTAAAACATGTGTACAATAGTATGAAGGATGCCACGATTATATTTTATCATGGGATTTTGATAAATTTTCGAAATGAAAATTTTATGTTTACATCCGCTTTGCAAATGAAGTAAATATTTGGAAAATAAAACGAGTTATTTCAGTGGTAGCTTGGATGGAGAGTGATAATTTATTTTCCAAATATTTAGTTCAGATTATGGGCCCAACACGCTCCCACTGCGTGGGCCCTTAACTTGAATTAAATATCTGAAACAGATAGCAATATCAGTCTGTTACTATGCCTGATGTTGAAATTGTGAATATCCTTATATTGTTCATAGGCACTCAAATTATTACGAATATAAATTATATCATTAAAAATATATTGGTAGGCGACCGTCATAATACCCATTTCTTTAAAGCGTTCTCTAAGAGACTCCCGAAGACCCAGGTTGAACTTGAACACACAGCGTTTTTTTTTTTGTAATACAAATATAGTCTCTAAGTCAGCAGCGTTTTCCCAAAGTAAGATACCATAGGACATGATACATTCTGTCAAAAAAGTATCGGGAATAGATGATTTGTTTATGGTTCCAAATTCAATTTTTTTTTGTTGTTAGCTTGGCACTTGTTTTTCATTTTTCCGCGGAGTTTGAGTATTAGTTACATCATATCTATAATGTATTGCGAATTTCATAATGGATAAAAACATCGAACAAAGAGTTTGTCTTAAATTTTGCATCGCCAATGGAATTTCGTGTTCGGAGACACTGAAAATGTTATAAAAGGCTTACTTACGGTGAATCGACTTTATCAAAAACACGTGCTTATGAGTAGTACAAAGCGTTCAAAAGCGGTAGAGTAAAAGATTTGCCTCGCTCTGGTAGGCCATCGACGTCTACAACTGAAGTTGACATTACAAAAGCGAAGGAAATAGTCACTGAAAATCTTCATTCAAGTTTGAGAGAAATAGCCGCTGAACTTTCTGTGTCTCACGAGTCGATTCGTATCATTTTAAATAATCACTTGAGTTTGAAACATGTTGCCACTCGGCTAGTCCCGAAACGCTGAATTTTCTCCAAAAACTCAATCGCATAAGAGTCGCTGAGGACATGCTAGAAGGGTCAATTCCGACCCAACATTCATGAAACGCAGAGTTACTGGTGACGAGACGTGGGTTTACGGGTTTGACATGCAAACTAGTCAACAAGCTTCGGAGTGGCGCCTTCCAATTGAACCGAAACCGAAAAACCACGCCAAAGTCGATCAAAAGTCAAAGTAATGTTGAGTGTCTTCTTTGACTATCGCGGTGTTGTGCACTCGGAATTCTTACAGAAAGGTCAAACGATAAATAAAGTATATTATTTGAGCGTTATGCGGCGTTTAATAGAGCAAATTCGACCGAAAAAGTCCAGATTTGTGGATAGAAAATGCTTGGATTTTGCACCATGATAATGCGCCTTTGCACAAGGCCATCATTGTGAACGAATTTTTGACCAAAAACTCAACAAATACCATCAAGCAACCACCTCATTCACCTGATATGGCTCCAGCCAATTTATTTCTTTTTCTTAAACTCAAATTACCATTTAATGGCACCCGTTTTCATTCAGTAGAAGACATAAAGGAGAATTCGCGACAAGAACTAAACTCAATTCCGGAAAAAGCGTCTAATTTTTTTTTTATGTTTGAATTATTCGTTTGCGTAAGTGTATCATTTCTGAAGGAGCATACTTTAAAGGATAACCTAAATTTGAATGAATAACTAACATTTTGTGTATTATTTGATCTTTTCCCGGTACTTTTTTGGCGGAGTAGTACTATGAAAATCATACAATAAACTAGTAGTATAATGTATGTATGTATAATATTATGTTTATGTTTTATTAGATGTGTACTTATATATATCTATATATATATAAAAGAAAGTCGTGTTAGTTACACTATTTATAACTCAAGAATGGCTGTACTGATTTGGCTGAAAATTGGTGGGGAGGTAGCTTAGAACCAAGAGACGGACATAGGACATAGGATACTTTCTATCCCGTTGGAACCGGTAAGTGGCGCTGAGATCGGGTTCTAGAATCCTTCTAATCACCTGGACCGATTTTGTTCTTGTGTGTTTGAGTGGGTCCTCGGATGGTTTAAATCCACAATTGGAACCGGTAGGTGGCGCTGGGATCGGGTCCTAGATTTTTATTTTTTCCGAGCAGGACAACGTCTGCCGGGACCACTAGTATATATATAGGCATATATATATTGCTATGCTTTATGTATTTTTGTATGTATATTTATATAATAATTTTAATATGTATTTTTAAAATATTGTACAACTAAACCCTGCCCAAGATTTTATGCCATTTTCTCTCTCCATCCCAAGGTTGTCTGGAAGAGATCGCTGCCAGCGATAAGGCCGCCATTTGTACTTAATTCTAAGCTGTTTTTGTGTATTGTTTCATAAATGTTATTGTTTTTTTTATTTTTTATTGCAGGAGTTCAACAGACAGGCAGACGGCCCACTTGATGGAAAGTGGTTACCATCGCCTATGGACATTTGCAACACCACAGGTGCTACAAATGCGCTGCTGCTCTCTTAAGGGAGACTGGAACCTGTTCACTAATGCCGGAACACAACTCAAGGTTGTTATGGCGACATACTTTAGACCAGGGGTGGTAGCCATCCAGTCGGGCAAAAACCCTACCACCTGGCTGTGGGTTGTTTTGTCGCCTCTTACGACAGGCCGGCTGGCCGCAGGGAATTGTATTCTTTCTCCGTTCCTGTACGGATAAAAGAGTGTGTGAAGGGCATGTAAAATGTTTACCTGTTAACTCTTGTCCGTACTAAGCTTGTATAGGTATACTTTGTGTAAATTTCTATATATTCAATTTATTTTTATTTTTAAGTGTTTTATAATTATTTTTATATTAGTACTAACGTAAATAGATAGTTTATTTGAAAATAAAAGTTTAATAATATTTTTTGTAATGTATGTAAACTTTCCTCATCAGTTCAAAGTAGTTATGACTAATTAATGATTAAACTTTTGGTCACCCCACACCTTTTATTTTTACATATACAGTAATCACTCCAACATTGGCAAAATTAACGCATATAAAGTGTTGGATCTATCGCCGAACAAGAATAGAATAGAATGAAATAGAACCAGGCAAATGAACTGTAGTAGGATATAGAAACATGAGATATTTTGTGTTATTTTGAAATCATTATCTTGGTATTAGAAGAATAGGGTTGCATGGGAGCAAGCAAGGTCGGCAATAAGGCCAGGTGCGAGTGCGACGACCCCTAGCGAGCGTTGACCGCTGCGACTGCAATGTTCCGGAATATCATAATTTCCAGCAAACAGCGGTTAAAACTTCACATTTTGATATTCTCTTGACTATAGATTGTACTGTATTTGAAGGTATCGAAGTTGCTCAACACATATTGGTTGAATGTGACCGCGTTGAACCTTATGTACCTGTTCCATCTGGGATAATGTTAATGTTAGTAACTGTGGCTAAATGCATCTTGTTTATAGAGTTAAAAATAACTCCGTTGATCATTAGCTACATTAGTGTATATATGTACATATGTACGATATCTGTCAATGTTTAACGTCATTAACAATTAGTATTTTATTAAGTTTTTGCAAGTAGTACACACAGTAAAACTGCGTTTAATGGTTTTAAGCGCGATATTTAATTTGATTTTTATTCCAATGTTTCAGGAGTAAGGAGTAGTAATATTAAAGTTGTTATTAAGCCTACTTAATATCTGGGCGGAAGGAAAAATAAAAGTAATTATCAGTCAAGTTGGTTTGTGTTCCGTTGTACGCAGAAAGAGCTTACAGTGTCTTGAGGTCTGTCTGGCAGCTGGTTTTTGCTGGGTGTGGGTCTTAATAGTTTTGATGATTGGATCCCAAACAGGTGGTACTTGCCAACCATCTTCGCTATTGAAATTTGGATGTTTTTTTTTATTTCAATAGCTTCACGCATCATTCTAGGTATGAAACGATTCTCTTTCGCGAGGAAGAGAATATCATAGAGAACCGATGGTTGGCAAGTACCACCTATTTGGGATCCAATCATCAAAACTGTTAAGACCTAAACCCAGAAAAAACCAGCTGCCAGACCTCAAGACACTGTTAGCTCTTTCTGCGTACAACGGAACAGAAACAAACTTGACTGATAATTACTTTTATTTTTTCTTCCACCCATTTTAATATTATATAAAATTATTAGAGCTAGGCATGTTTGCTGAAGAGTTTCTTGGGCCGCTTTTTCTCTTCAAGCCATAACATGTTGCAAAGCGGTAGTAAATTAGATTAGGCTCCCATAGAGTAAATAATAACCATAAACAAAATTAAAACTAAATAATTAAAATTAACAAGTTGGCGGTAGGCTAAATAAAACTTTAACAGTACTCGTTGACACTTGACATCACTGTCTTCCGTGATCACGGCCACTGAAAAGTGGCCGAAACGTCGGAAAAACCAAAATCAAATAAAATTTCCGCGCTTAAAACCGTTAAAACGTAGTTTTATTATGTATACAAGTCGCGAAAACTTAAGAAAATATTATGATTCCACAATGTCAGACAAAGCGGTCATTGTGTTACAAGTCTTATTAAAATATTACCGATTGTATCATTACAGGTTGCGCACTGTAATGCTCGGTTCTCCTCCTTCACCGATGTAATGCTCGGATCTGTAACGTTACATTATTGGTGAATCCTCGCGGTGAGTGAGCACCTTTATTATCAACCACACAAACGCAAGCCACGCGTATACTACATAAGTTTATGCATATAAGTCTAAAAAAAATACTTCACTTCGTTTGACTTGTTGATGTAGGCTCCGTCTATGATTTTATTCGTTCGTCTGAGGTTTCAATGAGGTAGGCAATGTATCGATTGCTTTGATGACGTCATGTCACCAACATAGGCTACGTTCCATTAGGGACTCACAACGACCACGTTCACGACCGCGATTTTACCCGTTCCACTTGCTTGCCAGCGTTACAATCGTAATCCCAAGTGGAACGGCTATTCGACCAATCTCTTGACATGGGTCGTTGTGCGCGTTGTGTGATCGAAAATGATGACGTCATTAGTGACGTTTTCGCCACGGCCACAAATATCGCGGTCGCTTTGTGGAACGGCTAATTGAGCATTTTGGGCGTTGTGAGTTACTAATGGAACGCCCTGAAGGTGGCCCTTCTGCATACAAGCAAAAATAAAAACAAATTACAAATATCAGTAGTATTGATTACGCTTCCATACAAACTGTATTTTGAATTTGGTTGCTAGTTTTTATCTCTTTACTGATACTGATGTTTTTGTTGTCAACTTATCACGGGATTCTCAGTAACAGTAATATCTGTAATATCAGTCCATAAACATTGTTAGGCCTAGGTCTACATTGTGAAATAATTTTATTTTGTATTATTATTGAAATGATTTTCAAAATCTTATTTATATAAAAATCTCATGTCACGATGTATATCCGGAGTAAACTCCGAAATTAGTAATCCGATCATGATGACATTTTGTAACTATGTGTAATTAGATAGATAGGATCAATTATAAAATTCTAATATTAGTGTGTATTTCACTGAATTCTTTCTTAGCCCCTGGACCGATCTTGAAATTTTTTTCATGTTTGTTCGAGTGGTTCCCGGACGGCTTAGATTTACAATTGGATCCAGTAGGTGGCGCTGCAACCGGTTTATATATTTTTTTTAAAGTAGGACAACGTCTCTTAGGGCCGTAAGTAATTTATATATAGGTATTTACTTAAAAAAATTATATATTTTTAAAAAACATTCTTTTATAACATATACAAATACTTTTCTAAAATAAATATAAGTAAAAAATGTAAAATATTGATATCCGCCGACAGCGGGGCCTGGGATCCATTCCAGCTATCGGTGGTAAGGGCTCCAAAGACAAGAACCTCCTCACGATTCGGGTCGTGTCCAGTACTGTTTTCTGTAACTGGCCCTCCACCCAATAGCCTAGCGAGAGCTTCTCAAGATGTCGATCGAAACTCTTCCCTATAAGATCGTTCACGGTGACAAAATAATAATAATTATTTTCAATGTTATTGTATGTATTTTATCTTTATATTAAGAATTAATAATGTTTCAGTTAATTTTTATTGATTTGTAATTCAACCAAATTAAAACTATTTACTACGCTGTAGTTACTCGCAATACTTCTATTTTATCAGCTTGTATAAAATTTGACATTGTTTCAGTATCCGCGATAACACGAAACGGTTTTTCCATTTTATGTTTAGAGAAAAATATTTGTTAACCATGAAGGTGCTTCATTTGTGATAGTGTTACAAATATAGGTCGTTTTAGTTAGATATGGCGATGGGTTTAAGGCATTATTTCAGATACGACATTGTTATTAACGTTAAATATTGACGGATAACGTATATTAACGCATAGCCACACTAATGACCGGATGGGACGCAGTCTTTTCTCGCTCGCCAAGGAGGAGGTGGAGCGGAAGCGTGAGCGTACCAGCTTGCTCTGCTTCCGCCAAAGAAGGACGCGTCGGCGCTGGAGGGCGTGCTTAGAATTCCGGCCGCCGTTAGTTGGCGGCCAGGGTCCTCGCAGAAGGGTTCCCAGCCACTGTTAATGTCTCCGAGATGGAGGCACGCCGGTGTTCCGTGCCTTACAAACCGCCCCACGTTAAGGAAAGAACGGAGTCGCCGGCGCTTTGCCTCCTCCAGGCAGTGGAAGAGGTCTTATGGGCCGCCGCCTGTCAGGGCCCGCTAAATGTTTAGGCCAAATTGTGGCCCTTTTTTTTTTTGTCCAGGGGAAATCCGATTGAGGACTAAGCCGCGACAAGGGCAGAACCTTGGGGGGATAATTCGCGACCTAGTGTGGGGTTCGCCAGATTGGGGATGGCACTAGCATGCCCAGTTAGAACTGGTGCCATTCTATTGCCACTCCCCAGTTAGGGATACCCACTAAAACCCCTGGGTGTTCCGTTCTTCGCCTTATGCCAGGGCTACGGGTACATGACCTAGCCTCTCCGCAGCCCTGGCAAGCGTGGGCCTCGCAAGGCCACTTCCACTGCAGGGGGACTTCCTTTAATCCCCCGGCATCCTCAAGCACTATGTGCGTGGGGCGGTTTGTAACTCGCCCCACGGGAGGAGAGGTGAGCGCGCGCGGAACACTCGCGCTCTCATCTCAACAGCATGTGCAGGTGAGTGAGAACCCCTATACCCCAAGGGGCCCCACCTGCGCCGCCCGCTTACGGCGGCCGAAGGTCCGTGCTGGACCTTTTGGCGTCGGCGCGTCCTCCTTTGGCGGGAGCAGAGCCCTGAAGTGCGCTCACGTTCCCGCTCCGCCTTCTCCTTTGCAAGCATAACGTGCTCACAGAAGGAGGAGACGGCGGTCCATCCAGTGTTGCTCCCGACCATGGTGCGTACCACGGCCGGGAGCGACAACTTGTGACCCTCGCACAAGAGCGAAGGACGAAACGCAGAAAAATAAAATAGATACACTAGTGATATCGGCGTTATTTGTTAATAGTTTATATAAGACGCATTCGGCCCCAGTGTAACGGTCTTTTCATATTGAGGTAGTAGAGAAATTTTGAAACCTAAAGCAACTTCAAAATCTTTAACACTAACGCAGTTGCGACCGCAGCATACTTAATATTATTGTACAAACTCTTTGTATATTGCGGGTTTATGACGTATGATAGCAAGATAATAATTAATGTAAGTATTGTTAATGGAAGAAAACATATATTCGGGAGTATAGAATAGGACATAGGGTACTTTTCATCAAGAAAAAAGTACTGTTTCCAAGTGATTTGCGTTCTACTGGCCCCTCCGTTGCAATTTAGTAACAAATACATCGCCATGGCAGCGGCTATAACATGACAGCGACAATTTTAACGTGTTGCTCTCATGGCTAGTTCCATCTTCGCTTTGCTAGATGGCGTTCCGGGTATTTGTCCTTAGGTACTTTGAAGTAAAAACTAAAAAATATTTAGTCGAATTCTTTTTACAATATCTGGAATCAGTTGGTCCCAAGTAAAACATAAAAAAAACAACAAATTTGCAAAACATAGTAATTTTTACGTTTTACTTCGCACCGACCTCAAGATGTTGTAGAAAGAAGTTGGTTAAATGTTTATTTTTTGCTTTGTAGTTTATAAAATACTTGAATAGCTTTAGAAATAATATATTAAGCGCCTGTAGAAATTATAGTACTGGAACGCATATCCAAGATTGCTATCTCACTTTTCGGTGTAGACGCTCGTCAACAAGCGTTGCTCTCGATTTCCCTGGGATCCATTCATCATATCCTGACTGGTTGACCATGGGACCACCTCAGGAGTATACACTTTAAAATAAAAAGAAAATTGAAAATCTGCCCACAATTGACGGAGAAATGCGTAACATGCAAACAAAAAAAAAATAAGCGCCTGCAGGAAATGTAGTACTGACACGCGTATACATGCTTTTTTTTCTAAGAATGTTCACGCTTGGCGTTTTTTAATAAGGGTTACTCTTGATTTCCTCACCAGATTCTGGTTTGGTGACCATGACACAACCTCGGGAGTATACACTTACGAATAAAGAAAAAAAAATGAAAATGGCTCCACAATTGACGAAAATACCGTGTAAAAAAGAAGTTGGTTAACAATTTTCAACGGTTTCTCTTGATTTCCCTGGGATCCTCTCATCAGATCCTGACATGGTGATAGTGGGATCAATTCGGAAGGACACCCTTTTGGTTAAAAGAAAAATTTTGAAAATCGTTTCTCAATTGACGGAGAAATCGAGTAACGAACATATAAAAAAGACATACAGAAGAATTGATAACCTCCTTCTTTTTTTAAGTCGGTTAAAAATGAAGTTCGACATTTCTAAGAATTATAACATGCCCACTTCATGACTTAGATACATATTCTTTGTCAACGCCAGCTAAGCATCGGGAAAAAAACTAGTTTATTTATATTTGGTCATATGAAATTATTCTTACTTCACTTACAGTACAAGATATTCTGTTTAATCTTTGGCAGAGGAAACAATATTTTGATAACTGTTTGTAATGAACAAATAACATATTTTTTTTTTACATGAATGCCACTTGACCTGAATCGTGGGAAATTCGGTGGTTTATTTCGCCTCCGTTTATCAGAAGCTCATAAAGTGCGTGATACACATCAGTCGTTGTGTTATGTTGTTTTGATTTAATTATGCGCAGTATTATAAGAAAAAAAATCAAAACATTTATTGGCACGTACACATTGCGAGATATAAAGCTGCGTACATATCTGCGAGCCGTAACTGTAAAGAAGGGATCCAGTTACGCGCTTTCATGTGTACGCCGACAATGATCTTCGCTTTGTTGGCTCGCCTCGAGTTCGCGAGCCATGTACACGCTATGATTTTATATTACAGTAATTGCAACGTTTACGGCTCGCAGGTTACGCGGCTTTACATATTAAAAAAACATTATGCGTGTGTGTAGTTCACACGCAGAAGAAGTCAAACTTCAGAGAATATACTCACAGATAATTATTCTCTAACTTTTATTAATATAAATATCCTTTAGTTTACATCCGTCAACATATTATAATTCAAAATGAATTTCTTAAATATTACTTTCAATTTTTAACTGTTTTAGTCAAAAAAAATATTATGATTAAACATAGGTCCAAATTGGACCTATATTTAACCATCGGTCTTATTGACTCTAATCTGTGCTGCACAATAAAAAAAACTCGCATCTCATTTTCTTGCAGGCTTAGTCCTATAGATGTATATGTTTATCTCTTTTTAGTATAGCTTTTTCGTTTCATAGAGAATCAAATCACAACCATTGAAAAAAAGTTTCACTTCGGAAAAAGTGTGTGCAGTTCAACAAATGCCAGATACGAGTGTCTGACGCTAGTTTTCAATTGCTCACTGGGACCGACATAACCGTGAATACATGAAACGAAGTTACACCAACATCCGTGTGTCAATTTTATCCGTGCAGGAACGGAGAAAGATTACAATTTCTTGCAGTCGGGCGGCCTGTCAACACCCCAGAGCCAGGTACTAGGGTATGGCTAGCACCCCTGGTCTAGATTATGTCGTCATAACAACCTTCTGTTGTGTTCCGGCATTAGCGGCTAGGTTCCAGTCTCCCTTTAGAGAGTGGCAGTATATTGGTAGAACTTTTGCTCTTACAAATGTCCATAGGCGTCGGTAACCGCTTCCCATTAGGTGAGCCGTCTGCCTGTATGCTGAATTCATGCAATAAAAAAATCAATATAAAGCAATCACATTTATGGCCGGTTTCTAGGTATATCTTTCTAATCGTTCGTTTGCCTTACAAAATTAAATTTAAACTTAATTAATTAAATTAAATTTAAGTTAAAATTTGCCATAAGCTCATGCAAGTAATGTCAAAATTCTACCGCTTGTAAGGTAAGTATACGAATAAGACATAGGAAGGGGTCATTACACGGTATTCATACAAGCCGTGGTAGTTTAGAAGTTAATGCTCTTGCGTCTAAAATGACGCAGTTTCGAACCTGGCCGGGAAGCATGCACTACATAAGCAGTTTGCTGCCTAACATGTATGTATATACTCTTACAATCAACACGTCCTGACGGTGAAGGAAAACATAGCGATGAAACCTGCACGTCTAGGTAACCGATGTGTCAAACTCACCAATCCGCCTTGAACAAGCATGTCGGAAATATTGTTCATTTCTCCCCTAAAAATGACGGCGCCCAAGTCCAGCAGTGGGTTGTTTATGGGCTATTATTTTATTTACTACTAGCGGTAGACTGACCTGCCCTGAAAAAATAAAAATCTAGAACCCGATTCCAGCGCCACCTACCGGGTCTAATTGTGGATCTAAACCGTCCCCGGACCCATTCAAACACAATTTTTTTACACATTAAGTTACATCATTGAAGTTTTAGTAGAGATCCCTAATTTTTTCTAGTTATAAATATAGCCTATATTAATCTGGAATAATGTAGCATTCTAATTTTTTTTTCTTAAATGTAGTAATAAAAAATACCACATTAATATTACAATCTAATCTAAAAAGACTAATAAATAATTTAAATATAACCTAGATTAACTAAAAGTATACTACTAAGAAAGTGTCCATTAGCACTTTTCTTATTGTCTCTATTAAGGGGAGGAAACTTTGTTCATGTGTTCTTTAATAAGTTAGCACAGTACACTACACTTTAGTTTTGTTTATAGTACTAGTTCAAACGGTTCTGTCCTTTTGAGTCTTCTCATTATATCCGTGTTGTCGAGGAGCTGGATCGCCTCAACATTCACATGATGGTGAAGCCGATGCTCGTGAGCTTCTGCGTACTTTCTGATAATGCTAGTAACAAACTCCACTTTCAGGTCCCGATGGCGGTCACTCGATCTAATGTACCATGGCGCGTTTACAATGCCTTTCAGTACTTTGTTTTGGAATCGTTGTATTATTTCTATGTTGCTTGGTTTGGTACAGCCTCATAACTGTACGCCATAGGTCCATATCGGCATCAGGACTTGTTTATAGAGCAATTTGTTAGGTACTGACAACTTGGAA
The DNA here is from genome assembly GCA_019925095.2 of Dendrolimus kikuchii. Taxonomy (NCBI): domain Eukaryota; kingdom Metazoa; phylum Arthropoda; class Insecta; order Lepidoptera; family Lasiocampidae; genus Dendrolimus; species Dendrolimus kikuchii. The sequence continues at coordinate 20,660,429 of CM034389.1, forward strand.
TATTTTCCAAGTAGTTAGTGCATATTTCTGTAACGCGCTTCCAGTTCATCGCGTTTCTTCTTAACGTGAGCCTTCCAGCGCAGTTTAGCGTCTAGTGTCATACCTAGGTACTTTGTGGTATTCTCATTAGGTGTTACGGTGTTGTTTATGTATACCGCATGATAATTAGGTATTTTGTTAGTGAAGTCAATGTGGATCGACTTGGTAGCATTCTAATGGTGAAAGAATTTTTGAAATCGGTCTAGTAATTTTTGAGTTTATTCGTTACAAATATACAAATCTTTCCTTTTTATGATATTATAGTATAGACTAATACTCCACGTTAAAGAGTTGGCAAAGATCAAAGTTGTTTTGCCAATGTTAAATATCAAAGGGTATTTCCAGCAACGTAATGGGTATTTTAGTGCATGCAGTGTTAGGTAAGTACTGTATTTTACTAATTTGCACAGATTCCACATTGTACGACCAGTAAGTTGTTTATGAATGATATGGGTTTGTACAGACATTTACGACTGGTTCTAAGTATTATTTGAATCCCTATCAGGTTTTTAGAGTAAGATAAGATTGGAAGAATTGGCACTATCTATTGGTTTGGCACATTGTGTTGTCACTTACATGTAATTTTCTATATCCTAAAGTAGAATTTGATAGTGAGCTCGTGGAAATTAATGCCAATTGCCAAATAATCAGCAGAGAAACATATACTATATTCCCAAACTAAACAAGTTACGCTTTTGTTGTGGATAATTATCACCAGATCACTCTGGGCCGATTCCAGATTCCCATACTATGTAAATAACAGTAATTGTTCCGAGAAACTGTTCAGATTGGTACCTACGTTTTCTTTTTAGCACTGCACCGCTCGTCGTCGGCAGGTTGCTCTTCCCCGCTTCCATGAGCCGCTTCGCTCATGTACGCATTGGTTCTCTAGAATGTTTCTCTTGCGCACCGTTGGGTTTTGTAATGAGCTCCCAGCTGATGTTACAAACGTCTATAGGCGACGGTCATCGCTTTCCATCGGGTGGACTGTCAGCTTGTTTGCTGTACAACAGCTATAAAAAAGCTCATTTACAAAATTTACCAATAATAAAGCGCGGTACTTGCCCGCAAAGGCTTAGGCCCTCTCAACAACCGAGGGAGAGGTAAAATAATAACTGATTTTTTTCATTTGAAATATTTTGGTAAGCAAGTAAGATTTACTGTTAGTTTTACAATGATGCATAAGTGAGACTAATTGAGTGTTAAAGTATAATTGGAGGTGAATGTACCAATTAAAAAGAATTTAAGCATTTATACCAACACTCGATAACCTTAACGTGTAAAGCACTAGGTTTTAAGAAGGCCGTGGCTTTATTATTTAATTATGCATCAATTGTTAAATCTCAACATACGAAAAAATATGCATTATCACATAATAAAAATATGGCTTAAACTTAATTTATTATTTGTGATATGACCTTCAAAAAGCGTTCTACAGTAGAGTTTGTTTTGTAAAGATTTTTTCATTGAATTTAAATTTATTATGACTATAATACCATAAGATTAATAATAATAGAGGACAGATATGAGTGGCGCCGTCTTGGGGAGGCCTACGTCCAGCAGTGGACTGCGAATGGTTGACGACGATGACTATAATAAAGCTATTTATGGGGTTTTGTATAAATGGTAGCACAGTAGTAGCTTTGTAAAGTCGGCGTGGGACTGATACATGGAGTGAATTAAAAAACGCTGATGGTATTATAGGCACTCGGTACGGTTTCGTAGCTGGAGGATTCGAACCAACGTTGAAATTGAAAATCTCGTGGCCGAGCCTAACATAGTACGAGAGATAAAACCTCACCGCCTCGCTGGCTCGATCGAAGCGTGAAGAGGGCCTATTTGGGACAATCGGAGGGGCGACGTCCGGTCGGTCGCCCTAAGTACCGGTGGAGAGACAGAGTGCTGACCTATGTGATACAAGCACATAACTTGAAAAAATCGCACAGGACAGAAACAGGTGTCGAGGTCTCCTTTCGGAAGCCAAGACGCAATTTGGGTACCTGAGTCAACGCAGTTAGTTATTTAGGTAAGGTTTGGTACAGCGCATACCGAAACCGAGCATAACGATACCCCAAAGAGCCTAATTGGACTTTTCATGCTGTGTTGTTAATAGAAAATGAAAGAATAGCCGACATTAGTTGAAGGAACCAAATGAGCCATATGAATATAAAATTGAGTCATTGAATGTTGTTGAATGTCGTCGTGTCACTTCAGTTAAGTTCAGTTGCCTTTCAACCAAATAATCAATTTAGTAGATGGATCTAATATCCAGCATAAGGTACAAAATTAAAATTATTAAGCAAATAGTTAACTTTCTGTGTGACAGTTGATTGTTACAACTTTATACAGTTTCTCGGAATAGAGACGAATGTATTCGTTTGACGGATGTCGGTAATTAGCAGCGTCTAGACTTGACATTTTAAGATAACCCTATCAACATTGACGCTTTAGAGAATACCGCTCCGACAATCACTGGGAAGAAAATAAACGTATTCATTTTTGATAAAATAGTAATAATTATAACACAATCAATAACAGTGTAATCAAAGTTTGCAGAATATAACTCTTGGTACATTCGTGGAACTAAGGGGAAATTCAAAGGTCAATCAATATAAATATCTATAGGTATCTGAGATCTGCTAATTTGCTTTGGCCAAGCCATATATACATATAAATAATATACATATCTATATTATATATCAGTGGCGTGGGGTGAAAATTCGGCTAGGGTCAGCCGGTTGAAAAAACATACCGTGTGATGCAAGAGCCGACTACATCGCTGTTGTGGAAATTAGGGCCCCACTATCGGCATACAAAAAGCAAGTAGTCAGTGGAGGTAAATAAAATATGAGCTAAATAAAAACGTCTAACTCGCAATGTATTTTCTTATTACAATTTGTATTTTTAATTTTACAATCTTACCGCATATTTGGAAACGTGCCCGATTGGGTTGTGAGTTGCTATTTCATTCAATACGCGTGGAAAGCCGCCGAGCGTAAGAGGTAGTTATATAGTAATCCTATCCCTATTAATATTATAAATGCGAAAGTAACTCTGTCTGTCTGTCTATTCCGTTTTCACGGAAAAACTACTGGATCGATTTGACTGAAACTCAGTATATATATATATATATATATATATATATATATTTTCGATGCTGAGGATGAACATGGGATACTTTTTATTCCGAAAAATGGGATAGTTTTCGGGATAAAAATATATTTGCCTTTTTGTTTTACGAAAAAATTACCGGACCGAATTGGGTGAAATTTGGTACATACCTATAAATAATTTTAATATCGTGGGTGGACAAGGGATACTTTTTATCCCGGATAATGCGATAGATTTTGGGGTAGATTTATGTTAAGGTTATCCCAGAAAGTTGGATAGGTTTTTTTGTGATTTGCCATTTTGGTTGATTTGTTAGACGTGGTCGATGTGATCGATTTGGTCTATGTGGTCGATGTGGTCGATGTGGTCGATGTGGTCGATGTGGTCGATGTGGTCGATGTGGTCGATGTGGTCGATGTGGTCGATGTGGTCGATGTGGTCGATGTGGTCGGTGTGGTCGGTGTGGTCGATGTGGTCGATGTGGTCGATGTGGTCGATGTGGTCGATGTGGTCGATGTGGTCGATGTGGTCGATGTGGTCGATGTGGTCGATGTGGTCGATGTGGTCGATGTGGTCGATGTGGTCGATGTGGTCGATGTGGTCGATGTGGTCGATGTGGTCGATGTGGTCGATGTGGTCGATGTGGTCGATGTGGTCGATGTGGTCGATGTGGTCGATGTGGTCGATGTGGTCGATGTGGTCGATGTGGTCGATGTGGTCGATGTGGTCGATGTGGTCGATGTGGTCGATGTGGTCGATGTGGTCGATGTGGTCGATGTGGTCGATGTGGTCGATGTGGTCGATGTACTGTGATAATGATGATGACGATGTACTTTGCCATGAGAGCAAAATAATTAAAAAGAAGTACTTACAAAAAATTTCCGTCACATTTTAATATAATATATTATTAGAGAACCATGGTTGCTACAGAAATAAGAAACTGCACAAAATCGCTAAAAAATATCCGTGCAGGAAAGGAGAAAGAATATTATTTCCTGCGGCCAGGCGGCTTGCTGTAAGAGGCGACAAAATAATCCATAGCTAAGTGGTAGTGTATTTGTCTGACTGGATGGCTCCCATCCCTGGTCTAGAGCATGCCTCCATAACAACCTGGAGTTGTGTTCGCGCATTAGTGGCCAGGTTCCAGTCTCCCTTTAGAGAACGGCAGCACATTGGTAGCACTTTTTGTGTTACAAATGTCCATAGGCGACGGTAACTGCTTCCCATCAGGTGGGCCGTCCGCCTGTCTGCTGAGCTTATGCAATAATAAAAAACAAATCGTGTAATTTGTAGCAAAAAAAGTTTTTACATTAATAGCAACGCTGTTCAAATTGCAACTTCGTATTATAACTAAATATACAGGCGCCGAGATATCACTTCTACCGCAAGCGCTTATAAGAAAGAAACAATATTTAGAGGTCTACAAAGATACTTATATTTTGAAAAATATTATTAAAAACAAAAGTTTTTAGGGAAGTACATATTTCTAACCCTCCCTTTCCAACGACTCTTGATAAAAGTGACTCACGAATGTCCTGGATAGATATCATGGATAAGATAAATCTAAGGACAGTCACATGTATGCGATTTTGATATGCATTTTTTATAGGCGATTTTATAATTTAATGATTTTTTGTTCAAATCTGTAATTGAGAAACATTTTATTCTAAGTAACACTGTCGATTTGCAGTGTTATATATCGAATTAAAGCTGTCAGTGAGCACTTTCAAAGCTTTTTTTTTTTAAATGCCAGTATTCCATATATATTTAAAGATGTGGTATTTTTTAAAATCTTTTTATTTAGAAAAAGCTTTGCCGCTTAGCGACCATGTCACCTCGTAAAGTATACAAACCCTAAATAACATTTTTAATAATATCTTTAATTTAGACTAAAAGTAAAATCATACGGTTTGCAAAACATCTTGGCATTTCTCAATAACGCATATGTCAAGACGCTATTAAATTCTCCCATTGCAGATAAATCTCGCTCTCAAGTATCTCTTATCGTAGGTCTTCGGTCCGAACACATTCCATCAGAACATGTTGGACATCTTCAGTCATATTGCATGTTACACAGTTGGGGGTGTTAACTTTCTTAATGAGATATCCAAACTTCTTTGAAGGATGGTATCTTTGCGACGCAACCTTTATTATATTTATGGAGGTTGCTATAAGATTACCTTTAATAGGTTCTCTTGTAAAACGCACGTTTTGAAGTTATACAGTAGCATCTCGATACCTCGAATGTCAAGAGAAATGCAAAAAACTTCGACTTATTGAGTCTGCGACTTAACACAAGGTTTCAGATATGAAGTATTTGATGGCTAAAATTTCGCATTAAGAAGGCGTCTTAAAACGTTAAGACTCATGTTGTTGCTAGTTAGCGGCCAAATTAGTAGTGATCGAAAAAACTAATTTAGATTTGTTCATTACCTTATGGTACACAGCTGTGTGACTTAGAAAGTTTAATGAATAGATTCATTCAATGCACATGTACTAGGCAGAAACAGCAGAATAAGCGCACCGGACACTCCTTTCCGATTTTATTGCTTCGGGGATGTCATTATGTTTGACTAACTTCGACTTACAAAGTCAGATTTTTGAAATTCGAATTATCGAGTATAAATATGTACTAACATGCCTACTCAGGGAAATAACATTTCGTTCGAGTTACAAAGTCTAAATAATTCGAGATACCGAGTATTTGAGGGTTTAGTGGAAGGGAACGGCATTTTTTTCGACTTACTGAGGATTTCGACTTAACAAGATTCGAGTTATAGAGATTACACTGTAGTATAATACTTAAACAGGTAGAATCTACGCCCCATTTCGGAAGGGAACTTAATATAAGCGTGTTAACCAACTGTTGCTAGAACCGGTCATCAAGCATAATTGATTATAATTAGTGCATTTTCTCAAGATTTGTTATCAATCTTTTATGATGCTACGAAGAGAACTCATTTATGTATATAGTAATTACGATGGCATTGAACATCTAGATAATTATTTGAATAATATTTATAGTAAGCAATTAATCAAAGGTGATCCATGTCTATCATTTTTTATTTAGCGTAATTATACGCTATAAGTAAGGTTTCTTAAAAATATGCAATTGAAAAAGTAGTTGCAATGATTACACAGATCAACAAAAGCTTTTTTTTAAATACTTGGTCTATATGTATGAATATTATATTATTATATGATTTATTTTATATATACGGTATACGGTGAAAAATGAGTACATAATCTTTGGAAGTTGCATCCGTGACTTAAAAATTGAGAGGAAGAAGACTAAGAAGGTATGGGCACGTAATGAGGAGGGATGAAAGTCACGTGACAAAGATGTTGTTAAACTGGAAGATTAGCGGGTACAAATGTAAAGGTAGACCAAAAAAGAGATGGATGGATTGTGTGCAGGATGACATGATGATTTGTGGTGTGGCAGAGGACGTATTTCAGAATAGAAGAGTATGGAGAGACATATTGAGCCGACCCCAAATAATTGGGAAAAGGCGAAAGCAAGTAGATGGTGTATTTTATACTTGTCAATGCGATGATATGTATCAGGGGTCACCAATTAGTTTCACTCGGGGTCCGTTTTAAGAAATGAAATGACCATCGCAGTTCGCACAACATTTTGTAGAATTTTATTTATTAAACAAATGTAATTACGGAAATAAAAAAGGTATTTTTTTTAGACATATATTGTATGTATGTGTATAGTATATTTATAGTACGTATATTATATAATGAAATTACGAAAAACATATAAATTAGGAGTCACCTTCTTACATGTAACTTTAGGGGGCGAAAATATTCATTTCAGTGTATATGTGTGTAGGACAGTAGGATATCTATTATTATACAGGTCTTTAAAAGTCATACAAATGTTTTATAATGATTATTTGGTTAAGTCCATAGTTGGCATATATATTATTTTTGTTTTCAAAGCTGTAAAAAGTTTCACCCGTGATATGGGGCAGACCAAAGGTCTAACTGTGATGGAAAGTGGTTACAGTGTGTATGTGTGTTGTATTGTCCTTCGTGACTTCACCTGCTTATCCCAGGCGGCAGAACAGCGCTGGTCTTAAGCTCTCAGCATATGCTGAGACTGGGTCCAAATTTAGGACTTATTCTGTTTCTGTAATTTTACTGTTTGATAATATTGAATGTTGTAATTGTTCTAAATAAAATATGTCTTTCTTTCTTTTCTTTCTCAGTCGCCAATGGATATTAGCAACACCAGAGGTGCTGCCAATGTGCTGCCCGTCTCGGAGGAGAGACTGGAACCTGGCCTCTGACGCCGGAACACAACTCAAAGTTGCTATGGCGGCATACCCTAGACCAGGGGTGGTAGCTTTCAGTCGGGCGTATGTCCTGTCACCTGGCTGTGTGTTGTTTTGTCACCTCTTACGTCAGGCCACCTGGCCGCCTGGGGGGAGCTCTTGGATAGTTTAAATCAAGACCCTTGGGGACGCCCTTTCAAAATGGCTCGGAATAAGCTCCGGGCTTGGGCGCCCCCGCTAACCGAGTCTCTCCCCAGGGACGTTGTTCAGGACGTTGTTGGCGCTCTGTTCCCTTCACGGGCTGAGCACATGCCTCCTGCTATGGCACCGCCAGAGGCGGAGCCCAGCGCGGATAGAGACCCTGTGCCCACCGTGGACCGGGTAGAGCTGGGGGTGGCTATGCTACGGCTAAAGGCCAAGAACGCTGCTCCCGGCCTTGACGGCATACCAGGGCGTGCGTGGGTTCTGTCTTACGACGCCCTGGAGCCCCGACTGATGAGGCTTTTCGGCGCATGCTTAGAGCAGGGCCAGTTTCCACAACGTTGGAAGACAGGAAAGCTGGTCCTGCTGCGGAAGGAGGGGCGCCCTGCGGACTCGCCGTCCGCCTACCGGCCCATTGTGCTGCTGGACGAGGTCGGTAAGCTCTTTGAGCGTATCATCGTCGACCGCCTCGTCCAGCATCTATCGACGACGGGGCCGGACCTGGCGGACAACCAGTTCGGTTTCCGCACGGGGCGCTCCACGATTGACGCGATCATGCGCTTGAGAAGCCTGGCGGAGGAAGCAGTTTCCCAGGGCGAGGTCCTGTTGGCGGTGTCCTTAGACATCGCCAACGCATTCAATTCCTTGCCCTGGGCATGCATCATGGAGGCACTCCGATATTTCGGGGTGCCGACCTACCTCCGCCGTATAGTCGGGGCATACCTAAACAGCAGAGCCGTCATCTACCCGGTCCACGAGGGATGGAATCGGCGAGCCATGGTGTGCGGTGTTCCACAGGGGTCGGTTCTAGGTCCCCTCCTGTGGAACATCGCATACGACTGGACATTGAGGTGTCGGGTCCTCCCGGGCGTCAGCGTCGTATGTTACGCAGACGACACGCTGATCGCCGCGCGCGGGAGGACCCATCGGCAGGCGTGCCTTCTAGGCACGGCTGGGGTGTCAACAATAGTAGGCAGGATCCGGCGTCTCGGTCTGGAGGTGGCGTTACAGAAGACCGAGGCCGTGATGTTTCACGGTCCTCGTAATCGTCCACCTCCGGACAGTTGCATCATAGTAGGAGGCATCCGCATCGGCATCGGTGGAACCATGAAATACTTGGGATTGGTCCTCGATAGCCGATGGGATTTTTCGGCACACTTTCGGCAGCTGCTCCCCAGACTCAAAGGGGCAGCCGGTGCGCTCTCGCGCCTGCTCCCCAACGTCGGGGGGCCCAACGCCACGTGCCGGAAACTCTTCGAAGGCATCGTACGTTCGATGGCCCTTTACGGGGCCCCTGTGTGGTCAGACCGCCTGACGGCCAAAAACGCGGCGCTGTTGCGTCAAGCGCAACGCATATTGGCCGTCAGGGCAATAAGAGGATACCGTACGGTGTCCTTCGAAGTGGCCTCGCTACTGGCCGGATCCCCCCCATGGGACCTGGAAGCCAGGGTCCTGGCGTCACTGTATGTGTGGCGCAAAGAGGCCCTGGCTAGGGGCACCAGACCCGCGCCTCGCGAGATCGAGGCGTGCCGGTCGGAGCTCCGCCAGGTAGCCGTGGGGGTCTGGGAAGATCGCCTACGACGCCCCAGCGCGGGCCCCGCCACCATTGAGGCGGTGAGGCCCGTCCTGCACGACTGGATCAGACGAAGTCACGGCACCCTGACGTTCAGGCTGACACAGGTCCTGACGGGGCATGGTTGCTTCGGAAGGTACCTGTGTCGCCTCGGCCGCGAGGCCACGTCAGGGTGCCATCACTGTGACACGGGCGACGAGGACACGGCGCTGCACACTCTCCAGGCATGTCCAGCCTGGACGGAGCAGCGCCGGGAGCTCGTCGCCCATACCGGACTTGACACCTCGCTCCCGGCCGTGGTACGCACCATGGTCGGGAGCTCCACCGGATGGGACGCCGTCTCCTCCTTCTGCGAGCAAGTCATGTTCGCGAAGGAGGAGGCGGAACGGGAGCGTGAGCGTAATTCCCTGCTCCGCTCCCGCCAAAGGAGGACGCGCCGACGCCGGAGGTCAGACAGTGACCTTCGGCCGCCGTAAGCGGGCGGCGCGGGTGGGGCCCCTAGGGGTATAGGGGTTCTCACTCACCCGCACATGCCGTCGAGATGAGAGCGCGAGTGTTCCGCGCGCGCTCATCTCTCTTCCCGTGGGGCGCGTTACAGACCGCCCCACGCATGGAATAGACTCAGCAGTAGCCGGGGGATACGTCCTCCGGCATAGGAAGAGGCTGAACGGAGCGTGAATAGAATTAAGGCAGAGTATAAAATTTACTTTAAATGAAAATTACAACCAGTTGAATAAGATCCCATAAGGTATTTACTATTCAGACGGTCTCTATATTTGAGTGCCTAAGCTTTAACCGGTTGAGCTCACTGGAACACAAAGGCTTGGGTTTCGATTCCTGGCTTGGTAAATTTTATAAACAAATTTTCCGGTGCTTACTATGGTCTGGGCGTATGGGATCGGCCTCAGAGTGGTTCGTTGTACCCATAACACAAGCGTAACTCGCTTGACTTAGGGATAAAGAATGTGTGTGTTAATCTGGCGATTATTATTTGTTTATTTAATTCTTATACACATTAGAGCATTCAGTATCCATATGGATGAAAACAGTGACATTGATCATAAAACGTTTTATTGTGTTTAGACTGATACGCACTTGACCGATTTTGTTTACCAAAGTTTTCGCAAATCTGTTGTGAACTTTATTAAAGTTTTCTTTGTAGATTTTTTAGTTCGTTTTGTTTAGTCAACTGGTAGGTATTGTTACCGTTTCTTACTACTTTATAAATGAAACATACTATAATATATTAGAAAAGTTTTTATTTCCTTAAAATTACTTTGCTAATAACAAAAGTGTATTAATAAACCACTCAATATTTCACGAAAATTCGAATATAAAATTTAGGATTTCGTTCCATTGTCCTAATGTTTTTTACATACAGACGATGAGAGACGAGAAAATATCACCTGTATTCTCAATCAGTACCTATTGGTCATAAAGCAGTCAGTCAGAATGGTAGTATGGTACTTGATAGTCAAATAAATTAAGCAAATTTTTATTACTATACAAAACATCCCCAGCCTCTGAATTTGTACTGATACCTATACTGCGTTGTGATCAAAATGTAGGTTATTGATTTACGATCTTATTCATACCGAATTATAGTTAGTTTGTAGGCATCTTTAAGGCTCCTGTTGTCGCAAATGGTCGAAAGTGGGGTACAAACGAAACGACTTTTAGTTGATATGTATTGATCAATAATTTAGCAAAACAATTATCATAAATCTTCACGATATGGGACGTAACGTGGTTATTTCGTAATTTTTCTATAATTATTTTAAGTTAAGGAAAAATTCACTTAATAACCTCCAAATTATTGGCATGAAACTATTTTACTCATTCTATTGTAATTAAAATAGGAAAAAATATCTACTTGCATCTTTATAAAAAAGAGATAAATAATTTTTTTTTTTTTAAATACTACTTTATTCGCAATAAGATAATAAATGCATCTGAAAAACGACCGCAACCATGGAATCCCCGCTATCGCTCGAAAAATCTTCAACGTTGGCGTTGCTAGAAGCCTTAAGTTTCCTAAAGAAGCCTAAAACCTTACTCTAACTTAATATAAATAAGACCGTTATTGCTAAAACAGTAATTAAAATTATTTCTCTAATGAAATAATTTTAAGTACTGTTAATGAACATTAATTAGATTAAATTAATTATTATTATTGCAGTTACAATTTACAATTATTGTTGTGCCAAAAAAACATGCCCTTAAATATGTTTTGTGTATGTTTGTATAATTACATATTTAAGCGCATTGCACTTTTTTTGCAACATTATTGTAAAATTTACTGTAATATGTGAAATATGTAATTGGTGAAAAAATTGAATATTTTTATTTTTGAATCTATCGTGAAATTTTGAGAAAGAAGCACCACCCACATACAATGTAAAAAAATATTTTTGGTGTTCAGTGATAAAACGTCCAGGCACCATAGTACTCAAAATTTGAATCGATGTACCTAACATGTTTGCTATATATTAAGTTCTTCAATGGAGGAATGAGGGTTTACTTGCGTTTTCCATAACTGAAACAAAATAAGTATTGTAAAACATAGGCACGGGTGTGTATGGATATTTAATATAAGTTTCACTATAGAGCATCATTTAGAAAAACCTCTAATATTCAACAAACTTCCAGAAATGCTAAGAGCACAGCTTAACACCATTTAAAAAGTCCCTAAAGACATTTTTGATAAATAAAATATCATATTGTAAAACTAAACAGGACATAATGTAATATGGTTGTATTTTCTATGATTATTTATTATTGATAATTATTATTTTATCTAGAGTTCTAGTGCGAGCTTCTTGTTTAAAGAGCAGACGTTAATACAGGTTTAATTGTACAACATTTTTATGTTAGTGCTATTTGCACCCGGAAGATTAATTTCATTTTATATCGCAAACTATCCCATCTCTCGGCATGAATAGTACATTATGGTACTAGTGTGTAACATTGGTGATTACCGCCGAGGCGTCATTGAGACTCGAGCCGTAGGCGAGGGTCTTAAGAGAGCCGAGGACGGTAATCATCAATACACACGTGTATCATACGACGTTTTTCAACACACTTGTGAATAAAATAACAACAAAAACTCATTTTATTTAGTAGATAAAAAAAGTTATATATGAGTGAAAGTTTTATTTATTAAACAGGTACGAGTTAAACTTATCTATTTAAATAAGAAGTTGCATGAAATGAGCAAGCAATAGGAACATTAATTTATTTGTTCTATAGAACACGATCTTTTTTTTTGAATAAAAACTTTTTTAAGAACAAAGCAACTCAACCAATAAAATTAAAAAAAAAATCTATAACTCACTAGTGAGTTATAATGTTTTTTACTCACAGTTTGATAATGGGTGTCATTCTGTGCCTAATTGCGGTGACCATAGAGCCACTTTATGAGCAAGTGTGTTGAAAAAGTATTTATGTCCATTTTCGGTATTAAAACTACAATTAGACAAAATTACAGTAAAACCGATCCAGTATTCCTAGTAGTTTTCCGTGAAAGCTTGAAACAGAAAGACATATCGAGATACTATCGCATTTTTATAGACGATGAATTTTTATATCTCTAAACTTGAGAAATGATTAGTCTCATCCAAACTTTCATCCTATATTTTAAACAGTCCTAGTTTTATTTACCTATCCCCTGTGAAAACTATATAAATGACAAAAATGACAAAAAGGACAAAGAGGACAAAAAGGGCTAAAAGGACAAAAAGAACAATTAGGGCAAAAAGGACAATTAGGGCAAAAGGGACAAAAAGAACAAAGAGGACAAAAAAGACAATTATGGCAAAAAGGACGAAAAGTTCATAAGGGACGAAAAGCGCAAAAAGGACAATTAAGACAAAACGGACAATTAGGGCAAAAAGGAATAAAAGGATAAAAGTACAAAAAGGATAAAAAGGACCAAAATAACCAAAAGGACGAAAATGGCAAATCACAAATAAAAAACCTATCCTACTTTCTGGGGTAATATTTACATAAATCTATCCCCAAACTTATCTCATTACTCGGAATGAAAAGTATCCCTTGTCCACCCTCGGTATTAAAATTACATATATACGGAATTTCAGCCAAATCAGTCCACTAGTTTTTCCATAAAAGCATAACAAACAGAGAGAAAAATATATTTTTGTTCCGGAAACTATCCCATTTTTCGGGATAAAAAGTATCCTATATTCATCCTCGGCATCGAAAAAAAATATATACTGAGTTTCAGCCAAATCGGTCCAGGAGTTTGTCCGTGAAAACGGAACAGACAGACAGTTACTTTTGCATTTATAATATTAATAGGGATTTATTTATTAATTCACGTTGTAAAATGTTCTTATTGCACGCCTAATGAGGCAAAACGTATTGATATTGCCATAGCCTAAGACCTTATACTGTACATACATTTTTGGCAATAAATTATTCTATACTACACTTTTATATGTTAGTATTGCTGGTTGGATTCAACTTAATCACAGTTCTATCTTAGTTTCCTAATCCGATAGTCACTTCGGTGGCTTTAGTTCTTTGACGGAACATTTGCATCGTATTCTTGAATTCAAACGAGAATACAATAGTGATGCAATACCAATAAATATATCAAATTAAATGGCAGTGTAATCAACTGAGTGATATACATTATCTTACAAAATGTCAGAGTCTCTTAGATTTTGTGCGAGTGTAGGAAATTATGCAATTATTAATTGTATGAATAATTGTAATGAATCAAATAACTTATTAATTTTTGTTATATAATTATTATATTAATAATTATATTATTGTGAAAGCAATAATTAAAATTATTTTTCATTCTATATTTTAAAAGCGAGACTACAGTGCTATATTTTAGCACCCGCTTTTTTAAATTTAAATAATTTTATAATTTTTGTGACACGTGTTTTATCAAATATTATTAATAAGTTAAAGGCAGATGTCTAAAATAAAATAAGAAAGTATTTACCTGTTAGCAGTTGCGATGGCGGTCGCGGAAGAACCCCCATAACCGCCGCCCCCACATCCTCCGCCACAACTCCCACATCCTCCGCCACAACCTCCACTGTTATGTCCTCCTCCTCCACCGTATCCGCCGCCATATCCTCCACCATATCCGCCTCCCTTCTTGAATCCTCCACTATGCTTACCTGATAAAGTACAAAATTGATTGATACAATACGAACAGTCTGCTTTTAATCCATTCAGAATCGCAAATTTCATTTCAGATACCTTTTTTTTATCTTTTTTCAATTCTTTGCCTTATAAAGTTGAACTGATTTCCTCAATTGTTCCTTGTACAGTTATGGTATGAAAATGTTCGCCAGTTTTTAAATTGATTCATTTAATGTTCTGCGAGCACATGTTACCTTTTCAAACTAAGTCACAGAACAGACTGTTCCACAGAAAATTAAGTTTGACTACGTAAAAATAAAGTTTAATATTATTTACATTAAAGTTGTTTGATTTTCTAGACACGTAAGACTTTTTATTGGTTTTAATATTTATGTTATGCCTAGTCATTATGCCCTCTTTGTTTCTTATTGTTAATCGCAGCATCTGTTATTGTCAACGTTGCAATTTTCTTTTTTCAATTTCCTTTTTTATTAAAATGTTGGCAGTATTGTTTCCAGTACTTGTGCGAGTAAAAGTTGACTTTAAGGTGACGACCATTTTCATTTCGCGACTGTACAATATTAGTTCGCTGGCCAAATAGTCTTCATTAAAGTAAAATAATAAATAATGTCACCTAAAAATGTTCTACTACTAAACTCAAGCCTTTCTTATTTAGAAAAATTGGTAGTATAGGTTCTTGGCCAGGGATCAAACCCGTGTTATTGTAATAAAACGCGCCACTGAACCACAATCAATATCTTATTTTTGATCATGAAATGAATTTTATTTATATTATTTGCATTCTTAAATTACGATTAAAGAAAGCCATACTAAGAAACATTTGTTTATAAACATTGTTTCAGAAATAAAATCTACGTGTCTCTGAAATATTTAGAATTGAAAAATCTCTGAAAAATTGTTTCTCGATGAATACATATTATCCATTTTAATTTTTCAATTATAATAATGATATAATTTTAAAAATTCAAACGGCAACTTTACTGAAATACTTTCGAAGATCAACTAATTCTTGTACCTGATACAACCTGCGCCATACTAAAGCTACCGCGATCAGGCTTAGCTAGTCTCCCCCCACCTGATGTACAGTAAGTAAACTTATGAGAGTTTACTAAAATATGTAATGTCTGCTTTTCACTGGCTCTCTAACTACTATAGGTGTATTCTTATCCTAGTATTACTATTCTATAAATGCACAATATTTTTTTAAATATAGTTACTATATAAATATTTGATGACATAATTAATTTATGATAAGGCACTGATAAACTTGCATGTAATAAGCCTCTACAGAAGCATAATGAAATCAACTGCAGCCTACATAATACGGAAGTATGGAAAAGTATGGAGCATAATATCAAAGTTAAATATTTTTTGGTCTTCATATTCACTAGTACTTCAAGCATTAGCGACCAATAGGCATAGTTTATCTGCCAATAAAAGAACTCCATACCTTTCTTCAATGTTCATCTATCCGAAAATTGGTTCCGTCAGTAAGATACTGTTCATAATTTTTGTCTTCGTATAAAATCTTTTTTATTTACTTTTTATATAATATCTGCGATTTTTTTTGTTATGATACCGATTTCGATCCATATTTAAAACGACGAGCAATACGTATTATGTTGAAATCAACATAATACCTACTATAATAAATAAATAAATAACAAAAATATCAATACCTACTTCTGCCATTGTTATTTAAAAAATTAATGGTAATATTCGAGAAATTTTATGAACAACGTAGATTTATGATTTACCGATTTAAACAAGTTTACGCCTTTAAATTTTAAACCGCTGCGATCCTAACAATCGTGATGACAACGGTCTTACCATAATCGTGTTCTTTACCTATGATAATGGTTTTAGTCGTAGCTTCGTAACCTCCGCCATGTGAGTCGGTGTTACCGTAATCCCCACCGGCTCCACCGTCGCTTCCATAAACGCCGCCTCCCCCATATCCGCCGCCCCCTCCAAATCCGATGCCACCACCAGATCCGCCGCCTTCCCGGTATCCACCGTTATCATACCCGATGCCACCAATTCCTAAACTTCCACCGAGTAAAATTTATCCATATAATTTACCTTTCACGTGACGTTTCTGCCTGTTCAAGAAGATGCCTGGATGTTCTTTATCTTCCAGTTTCTGTGAAAGGCATTATGTTTCTATTAAATAATTGTCTAAGTTTAATAGTTTATTTTAAAACTCGGAATTTGGATCTTATTATATTTTTAAAGGTAAAACATAGTGACGGCCGATCTGATGGTAAGTGGTAGGTTACTGATGATGGATTGCTTATTGATTGCAAACAACTAATATAAGTACCACTCCGTGGCTGTTGACGTTTTTCACGTTTAATAAAGAAATGCTTTTATATACATGATAACTATACTTTTCATTTCGAGATTATAATTTAGAAAAAAAAAATGAAAATAAATAAATGTATCGGTACAAAATAATAAGAAAGTTAAGTGGAAGCTTGAGCAACGACTATATATGAAGAATTTTTAAAAAACTTGAAACATACATACATACATACATAACTTCACGCCAGTTCCCTTGCGGGGTAGGCACGAACAACAGAGCGCCATTTAGGCTTATTCTTACATACCTCACTTGCTTGTTTGACATTCATAACTCAAAAACTTGAAACCTCGTGTTTAAATCCAGATGTATGTAATGTAGAGTATTAATACCTATTTTCTGTTTAAATTCGGTAAGATTTAAAATTCATATGCGCATCTAATCCGTAAACAGTTTTTGTGTTAATTGTAAAACAAGATAATTAGATTTTTTGCTGTCGATTTAATCAAATCTGGCAAAGATTAATTCATTAATTGTTATTTTATGTGCTTCATAGTTTAAATAATTCTTACGTATAGCTGCATACACAGAGGCGGCTCTAGCCCATGTAGCGCCCGTGTGCAATTAATACCCTGGCGCCCTCTTGTAGGTGCGTGGTCAAAATGGAATAATTACAATTAATTTTCACTAGTGAACAGAAATTCGGGTACACATGGGGCTATTCAAGAAGCAATAAGTACACGTTCAAAACTCATGAACCGTGCTAGAATAGTAACTGCAAAGACATTGTTGTCCCATTTACTCACAAGTCGGTGTACACTGATAAGTAAGATAAAGATATGATAATGAAGCATTCTTTTTCCTTATTTCTATCTATGAGAGCTTTTGTTTTGAGGATAGACGAGCAAAAATAACATAAAATAATATTGCGACACTACGCCAATATAATCTTTAACTGTATGTTTTAAGGCTGATTTCACGTTGAAATAAAAGGTATTGTATAGAGTATAGGAGCTGCTCGTGGCGCGTCTTGCTTTGCTACCACGCCCGGCTTCGGCCACAACACGGGCGCAGGGTCTTTGAAAGAGCCAACACGCCGTGAGGGACGTATACATTTCGGAGGTGTTGTGAGTGGGCGTTCGGCGTCGCCTGTGATACAGGGCTCGTGTGCACTGGATATCCTGCACTATAGGTAAAGCCGGCACTGCGCATACACATAAGTACAGAATTTATGAATATGTAATCCTGCCTCCCAAAATTCGTGAACATCGAGCGAATAACATTGTAATGACGAACAATACTCGTAGGTATATAATATTATTTTTTATGGTTTCTGAATTTATTACTATTTAATTCAAGATTTATTTAAAGTTAATATATATATATATATATATATATATATATATATATATATATATGTATATATATATATATAGATACCGTGTTGTATTTTATTATATATATTCATATATCTTTTTAGTCAAATTTTGGCGTTTGGTGTTAAAACACTTGGATCCGGGGTCCTGAGGCCATTAGCCTCTACAAAGATATTTCGAAACGACTTATTGACTCTTCGGGGGATAAGAGGGCTAGTTCGTACCTCGGACAACGGTTCAGTATGGCGATTCAGCGAGGTAATATAGCCAGCCCTCTAGAAACCTTACCCATTAACTTTGATGACCTAGGCTCAGTATTCTACTTATAGTCTCAAGGGATTATAGTTAAGTTCCCTTCATTATACTAGTTATAGTTATAATATATTATTTATTCTGTAACATCATTTTATACGTCTAATTTTTGTTATATCATGTAGGTATATATTTATGTATGTATTTGTTACTAGGATATACCCGCGACTTCGTCCGTGCTTGACTTGAAATTCTCGTGGGATTCCCGGGACATAAAACACTGCAGCGTTTAAAAAGAATGTTAGCTATCCTTTCAGTGAAAATTATGTCGGATTAAGCAAATTTTTATGCACCCGAACAACTATAAACCGCTCCCGGGAAAATTCCCGCAGAGTTCCCGAGATAAAAAATCACACATTTTATTATTACATAAAATTTGCTATCGATTAAAGAAAAAAATCACAATGAGATTCGATTTTTTTATTTGGCAATTTTAAATCATTCCCCGGAAAAAATCTCGGGGGATTCCCACGATAAAAGGTAACACAGACTTTAAGTCTAAGAATTTGCTGTCGATTAGCGAAATCCGCATCGAAATCGGCCCAGTAGTTTTTACGTGAATTCCAGACAAACAGATAAACAGACAAGAAATCTAAAAATAAAATTGAATCGTGTTCTTCCTCGTTTATATAGCCAATTCCAGCTGTTTTTTTTTTAATTTTATAATATTGTAGATACATACATACATAACTTCACGCCAGTTCCCTTGCGGGGTAGGCACGAACAACAGAGCGCCATTTAAGCTTATTCTTACACACCTCACTTGCTTCTTTCACATTCATAACTCTTGTCATGCACGCTCGTCTGTTCTTAAGGCTCCTGACATCACCTTCTGCTAGTACACGATCAATTTGATCATGGAAGGTGTGTCGTGGCCTTCCACGACTTCTGCATAGATTATTACAGATAAGGTATTAAATTCAGTGAAGTGACAATTATGCAACATACCACTGTTTTTACCTAATTTCTTGTCCATCCAAAGGTTGTCTGAAAGAAATCGCTAATAGCGATAAGGTCGCTTATTGTATTTCACATTTCTATTTATGTTAAATGTTTCTTTTAACAAACAATAAAACATATTCATTCAATCATTCATCACCACGACATTTTACGATAAACAAAAATAGTTTAGCACAACACGCAAATGCATCATACTTTGAGCGGTTGGACTATTACAAAAATTTGTACACACAAATAATAGACGCTATATTGTTATAATTATAATCTAATTTGAGTTAGTTTACAAGTTTTTGTGAAATTAAAAACAAGTAACTACTTGTTGCTTCATAATCTACTCATCCTAACCACAGATTTTGAAAAAGTAACAAATTTTGTATATCAAATAAAGAAACAACATTTTACCTTTACTGCTTTTGAGTTTCTAGTATACATAGGTGTTATGTAATTTATGGAACCGTATTTTATTTACGTATTGAGCGGTACATCAACCAATTATTATAACAAATTCAGACATGGGGATACCGATTTTTGCTCTGTAATATTTTTCTGAAAGAGATATTAATTTTAAATAAATTACCTTCACGAAAATTGGCTCCGGGTCTCCCCTTAGCGATTTACCTTCGGACTCAAGCCTTACATTTTCTGGTTTCGGATAAGCCAAAAGAAATAGAATCGGTAACAGGCGAGACCGGTCGGTGACTTCTGTCCTGGAATCTCTCGGAAGCGCTTGGACTGCTGGTACAAGCACTACCCTCTCAGTGCCGTCTAGGAAATTGTCCTCCAGTGACGCGGATCCCACAGCAAAGAGAGCACATAAGCTCACCACCACACTACTGTGTCCCATCTTTGTTACTGGCGCAGGATTCTCTAAACCAACCTATTTATATAACGTGTTTACCTAACTGCCGTACTACGTCACGAAGCGTCTATTCTGATCGAGCATCTTCAGGACGACGTGTTCTTAAAAATTAATCCTACAGTGACGTCATTGAGATAGAGAAATTAATATTTTAATTGTTTACGCGAAGATATATTTTTACGCATCATTAACAGTGTCGTAGAGTAATCAAGTATTTCTGATCAAATGTGCTAATTTGCGAAGTCCATGCACGTATATTTGATACCTGGTTATCCCTGCGAAGTCCACACAACGTATATTTGATACCTGGTAATCCCCATAAACCGGATGTTCACAGCACGTTTAGCTCTATTATCTCAAGAAGATCAACGAGTTCTTTTTTGTTTTTTTTGCGAGATCTACAAGATAGTTTTATTACGTCTTATTAGGTTTTATTAAGTACCTATGAAAATTCAGTTTTTTGTGAAATAAGTTAACGTATTTTTTATTCTCTATTTTTTATTTATTTTTATCAAAGTAATCACCCTGCAATCGATGCATCTTTGCCAACGTAGTGGCAGTTTATTGACGGCCTTCTTGAAGAAATCAGCTAGACGGGAGGCAACTAATTTTTCAACAGCTTTTTGTACTGCCTCTCGAGTATTGAATTTTTTTCACGCCAAAAAGTTTTCCAAATTCTGGAAAAAGTAGAAGTCTGTAGGTGCAAGGGCTGCTGAGTACGTGGGATGACGTAGAGCTTCCAACTGCTGTTAATTCAGCCGTAGATTGAGTATCATCAGCTTCCACAATCACTTTTAATTCGTTATTGTCGACTAAAGTTTTCGGACGACCACGAGGTTCATTTTTTAGGTCGAAATTTCCAAAATTGAAGCTGGTAAACCAATAATTATAGTTACTCGCATTTTTAACGTATCCATGTTGACGAAAAAGATGCAAATGCGATGTAAAAATAAGGCTAATTAATAAACAAATGACTAATTTACAAAAAAAGAACTCCATGTTTTTACAATAACATTAATTTGAAGTTAGAATTTTTAGCCAAACAATAATTATTTTGATTTGAAATGGCCAGTATTGTCGAATGGCAATTTCATAGCTAACGACCTCTTATTTGTAAATACAGTCTTGATAGCGATCCAAGAGAAAATACCTACTTCCCCGGCAGGTTCTTTTTGATGATGTTATGAAGAATTATTATTTGTTTTCTGTGGGAACAAGTAATAAATATAAGTTTTATAAAGATCTCAGAACAGAATAATTGAACTGCTGATGCTTGAGTTCGGGAAAACTGTTTCGATAATTAAATTACAAAATTTCTTTATTTACAAATATTATTTACAGAAAATCAGTCCACACTTGACAGAGAAATCGTATAAAAAACATACAAAAAGGCGAATTGAGAACCTCCTGTTTCGAAGTCGGTTATCAAAATCAATGTTTTCACATGTACCTATTTTTTATTATTAAATCATTTGGTCAACCGCAAAAAAACAATTAACCAATTATAAAGTTGTGGAGGTTTTTGCTCAATTTTGTAATTGATACCAGTCCTTTAATGATTCTACGAATGAGAGTATTATTTTCTATGTAAAATTAATGGTCCTTTTCCTATTATTTCTTTTACAATACAAACTTAAGTACCGATTGTCTCGATTAGATAACAAAGTAATTGCAAGGAGTCGCAAGAAAATAAATTGATATATTAAACGTAAATAAAATGTTTTTAACAAGAACAAAACCGACTTCTTTCTACAACATCTAGAAGTCGGTGCCAACTAACCAAGTAACTCCGTTGGCTCAGCGACCCAAAATGTGTCTTGGCCTCCGAGACGAGAACAGGCCACTTGTTTCTGTCCTGTGCGATTTCTTGCCAGTTATGGGTTTGAAGCTCATACAGGTCAGCCTTCACCGGTACTTGGGGCTAGTGACCGGACGTCGCCCATACGATCGTCCCAAATAGGCCCTCTTCACGCTTCGATCCTCTCCCACGTGACCGAGCCAACGGAGGTGGTGAGATTTTATCTCTCCTATAATGTTAGGCTTGACCACGATATTCTCAATTTCGACGTTGGTTCATACCCTCCAGCTGCCATCGTCTCTCCTTGTTGGGCCCAAAATCTTACGGAGAACCTTTCTTTCAGCCACTAACAGCTGGTTCTATTCCTTTAGGGTAAGCGTCCAGGCTTTGCAACCGTACATCAGGATGGGCCGTATGACGGTTTTATATCTTATAGTTTCTATCCGTGCAGGAACGGAGAAAGAATACAATTTCCTGCGGCCGGGCAGCCTGTCGTAAGAGGCGACTTAACAACCCACAGCCAGGTGGTAGGCCATTTGCCCGACTGGATGGCTACCACCCCTGGTCAAAAGTATGTCGCCAAACAACCTTGAGTTGTGTTCCGGCATTAGTGATTAGGTTCCAGTTTCCCTTAAGAGAGCAGCAGCGCATTTGTAGCAACTTTGGTGTTGCAAATGTCCATAGGCGATGGTAACCGCTTTCCATCAAGTGGGCCGTTTGCCTGTCTGCTGATCTCCTGCAATAAAAAAAAAATCTTGATTTTGGTTTTCCTGCTTAGAAGCCGGGACACCATTACCTTATGTAAGGCTGCACAGTATCTCAGGGCGTTTTGAATTTGTATATTTCATCCTCTCGGGTGTTTGTATTGGTAACTGTGCAGCCCAGATATTTAAATCTAATTTAAGTCGGTGCCAAGTAAACCAAAAGAACAACAACAAATTTACAAAATATAGTAATTTTTATGTTTTACTTGGCACCGACTTCTAGATGTTGTAGAAAGAAGTCAGTTAAATATTTATTTTTTGTTTTTTAATGTGAAGTCGGTTTTATTTTTGTTAAAAAAAATCTTTTTATTTTTAGCTGCGCAAATATTTCAATAGCTTTAGAAATAATATATCAAGCACCTGTAGAAATTGTACAAGTGGTACGCGTATGCAAATTTGTCATCTCACTCTTCGGAGTACATGATCTTCAATAAGGCTTGCTCTCGTTTTCTTGAAATACACAAATCAGATCCTGACTGTTGACCATGGGACCATCTCGGGAGTTAAAAAGAACAATTTGAAAATCGCTCCACAATTAACTCCGTCAATCGCGTAAAATGCGTACGAAAAAATTAAGCGCCTGTAGAATGTGTTAACCCTCGATTTCTCTGGAGTCTACTCATCAAATTCTGACTTGGTGACCATGGAACCGCCACGAGGATATATATATTTACGAATAAAGAAAAAAATTTCAAGATCCATCAACAATTAACGAAGAAATCGCGTAACATGCATTGAAAAAATTAAGCACCTGTAGAAATTGTAATAGCTACACGCGTACACAAGATTTTATTGTACCTAGTTTTTAAGACCGTAGTTTTAATTTTGGTGAATAATAAAGTGTTTTCATTCATTCATTCTTTTATGTTTTGGGTAAAAAGTTTTTCTAAGGCATCTCAATCAAATTACAACGACAGTGGACGTTCACCACCTCTACGGAATTCACTATGCGTGAATAACACGCTTATCTTCGATATTTTCTTCATTCTTAATCTGGTATTTGATACGTCTTACAATAAATTTTAAAGGACCGTGTATAAAAAAAACGTGCGTGTCGTCACTGTCATCAAACTTTTAAAATTTCGTTATAGAAATACTTTTAATTACTGTCTAAAAATGATCAATAATTTAGTTAAATCAAGAAAGTTAAATCAAGAAGGCGGTCACGTTTTGCATGATGATAAAACGTATCTCCTATTGATTTGACTGTCAAATACTCTATTTATTCGTTTCGAAAGCTTTAAATTATTTAATAAACAATTTTATCATCCCAGACGAAAGAACAAAAACCCATATCATCACATTCAAGTTAGCATCAGTTATTATTACTGTGTAATTACGTATAATTAACAATCTGTAAGCAACAATTTTATTAACGTGGTAAAGGTAATTTACCTACCCATAACGTGTAATAAACTTGTTTTTCTTATAACAACCAAAAAATAACTGCCGTTTTTTGCTTGTATTTCGCAGGTTTGTGAGGAAAAATACCAAGTTGCATTTATCCAATTAAGAAGTTGTTGTTGCATAAAATAGAACAGAACAGAATAGAATAATAATTTATTGCTAGAAATGTATATATACACAGGTGTTTTTATGGTAATTGTCTCACCACATTTTGCCTTATTAGGCGTGCAATTTTCAGATAATTTTTGCTATGTTTTAAATAATAATTTAATTGCATAAAATTGATGTAGTTATTATTATATAATAGAGGTCCCGTCAAACTTTGTCTAGCTCTGAATAAAATAAAAATCTAGCATCCGATCCCAGCGCTATCTACCGGTTCCAAATGTGAATCTAAACCATCCGTGGCCCACTCAAACACACAAAAAATCATCAAAAACTTTTGCATACAGAATTCCGCGCCAAATTCAAGTGGCTTCCAGTACGTCTTCGCCGAAATGCTCATATACTGTCTCTCCTGTATAATACATTATGTAACCCTTAAACCCCTGCATACCTCAAGGAACAATTTCATTACCATTGTCCGGTAACTTAGTCTCTCAGATCCTCGGAAAACTTGTTACTTAACACTCCTCTACATACAACTAGATTTTATGGCAAATCCTTCACAGTCCAAGCAGTTCGTCTTTGGAACGCGCTTCCTGTTAATATCAAACTAGCCAAGTGACTACCTATTTTTAATAGACTTGTGAAGGATTATTATAGCTCAAATAGCTCAATTTAAGGATGCAGCAGCAGTTATTATCATCTTTTCCTAGTTCTATATTTATTTATGTAAGTGTATATTATAATATTTTATTTACATAATTATAACGTATTAGTATATTGTTTATATGTTTATTAATGTATGTATATTATATCATGTATGTATGTATATATTTATAAGATACTGAGTCGGTAGCGAGAATAATGCAACATACCTCTGTTCTTATCAAATTATTTGTCAATCCAAAGGTTGTCTGGAAGAAATCGCTAATAGCGATAAGATCGCCTATTGTATTGTAAAATTTTATTTCTGTTAACTGTATCTTTTAAAACACAATAAAGCATATTTATTTATTCGAAATCGGTTCAGGAGATTAGGAGGACGCTAGAACCCGATCCCAGCGTCACCTACTGATTCTAATTGTAAACGTACTAATCCGAGGACCCACTCAAACATACATAATTTTTTTTATCAAAATCGGTAGTTGTTCTCAAGTTGTGCGCGTACATAAATTTCTATAATTCATTTTTATATATATATAGATTAGTTATCTATGGACCGAAGCACTCGTTTATCTAATTGACCCCCTCGATGCCATCCAGTATCGCGTTGTTCGTGTCGTTAACGATCTCATATTAACAGGCACCTAAAGCAGCGTTACTGTAACCAAAAAAAGAGCGTGAACGTGGCTCACTATTCGCTCGCAACGAATCGTCAGAGCAAAAGTCAATGTCATTCGGCCTTTAACGGATTACCTCACTACGCAGAGTCTCCAGATTCGATTCCTGGTATAGTAAATATCAGAAACGAATTTTTTACGTTATTTACTATTATGGTCTAGGTGTCAGGGATCGGCCCCAGAGTAGTCCGTTGTATATACATATGTATTATACATACATACATACATAACTTCACGCCAGTTCCCTTGCGGGGTAGGCACGAACAACAGAGCGCCATTTAGGCCCATTCTTACACACCTCACTTGCATATTTGACATTCATAACTCTTGTCATGCACACTCGTCTGTTCTTAAGGCTCCTGACATCACCCTCCGCTAGTACACGATCAATTTGATCATGGTACGTATTATGCATACGTACATACATAATACAACCGTAACTTGCTTAATTTGGGGATATACAATATGCGTGTTAGTTTGCCAAGCTTTCTAGCCAAACGTTAATCATATAGTAATTATTCACATTGTTTAAATATATTTTGTTATAACTACAAGTAAGTTACAGATACTATACAGTATATAGGTTCGACTTTTAAGTTACATATTTGTATATAATATAATTATTTTAAATATTTCTTTACACACATACATTCTATAACATAAAAAAGGTAACCTCTTAGTCTTAGTTCATGATCAACAATATATGCTTATTTTTTTAAGGTCATAAATTCTCTGAGACATATATTTATCTTTATGTATGATTATAATTGCTGAATAGGTGCTAAATATCTTGTTATAGAGCCATAAGCTGGGATTATAATAATTATGCTGTGTATATAGACATTTACCTGTATTTATTTATATATATTTAGTTTTATAGATAGTAAATATATGTATATAAAAACTTCTGTGTGTACTAGATTGTATATACATATAATGCTCTTGTTTTTAGTAATAAAAACATACATAATTATAATACTAATAAATAACATTTTCGGTTTTTTTTAACAATAAGTTTTTCCGTAAACGGGCTGTTAACCCGTTGCACAACCCCCAAAATGCTGGAGGACTACACCCATCGTTGGTCAGCGAGTCCATCGGACTTAGCCGGAAACGTAGACGGGCTGTACTACCGACCATTCCCCCATCCGCCACTCGGGGACCCTTCTCTACGCCGTGAGGGTCAGCGCGAGAAAGTGGCGTGCTCTCGTTTCGGAGGCCAAGACTCACTTTGCGTCGCTGAGCCAACGGAGTTAGTTTAGTTAGTTTACTAATAAATAACATACTATTCATTTTTCTTTTGTAGTTCACAATAAAATATGTATAGAGTAAGAAAGAGGTAGGCACTGAAAATCAGTGCTGTGTCGGATTAACTTTCGGCACAGCAATATACTACATTACCACATTAGAGCACATTACTGTATTGGCTCAGTTACAGAGGCCTTATTCTCTAACGCCTTTTGTCGGTTGTTTTCATTTGACTAGCCCGAAAGAGTCATCAGCTCGAAAGAGTCAATGAAATTTTAAGATAGAAGAAAGAAAGAACAAATGTTCCTTAAAACTACAATATTATAGTCTTATATCACAATAATAAATGGAACATACATCGGAAAATATACTTAAATATTAAAAAAATAAGGAAATAAGAACGAAAATGAACGACGAAGGATATTAAGAGTAAGTCTTCAGTTACGGTTCGCAGATGAGTACGCGGCTTTAGAATCGCTTGCCGTCCACGTCGGGGGACGTTGCGGCTCTCTGCGTATTCTACCGCCTACATAAAGGGAAAAAGTACCTTTACCGTGACGTTTAAAGCGTCACCTTACGGTACGCGGCATAGCTAGTGATAAGTGCGAGGATCTTGCGTTCCAAAGACTGGTATGGTGAGCCACAGTAGACAGTAGCGTCAAAGGAAATGAAACAATTCGACGCTACAACCTCGACGCTAGAGACCAAATCCGCAAAGCTCGACCCAAGCCCTCCTACACATAGACATGTAACACAAACGGACAGTTATATTGCTTCTCTTGCAGTCGAGTTTTTAAGGACAAATTCGGTTTCGCTAGCCATTCTCATAGCAGGGTCGCCATCGATGGACACGTCAGGGTAATAATCTTAAAGGGGAGTGTTTCGACCAGCATGCTCTAGTGCCACCGCTTCATTTAGACAACCGCACCACTCGGCATCCACGTCACGTTCATCCACCCCCATTTCCTTGGTGTCCCACTCTTAACTACGCAATGATTCTCTAGAACGTTTATTCCGCGTACTATAATGATCTGGAACTTCTTGCCGCGCTTTTCTCTCTGCGCTATGACATGGGATTCTTTAAGAAGGGCGTTATAAAATTTCTTAGAGGTAGGCAACGCGTTGACAACGGAACTGGTGTTGCAATCGTCTACAGGTGACGGTAATTAATTTTAATTATGTTGGCCGCCTGTATGCCTGTTTCAGGCAATAAAATAATGTTATGCCGGTGACTTTGATCGCGTGGACTTTTTGCAGGGTACCGATACTTAAAGCTAAAGCTTCTATGCCTGTTTGTCTGTCTGTTTTTATGTCACAGCTGATTATCTCAGTAACTACTAAGGCACTTATTAGGCAGTTTTCTGGTCTAATGTGCAATCTTTTTTTTTAATTTACCACATGTTAACAATGGAGGGAACATCGTAATGAAATCTGTATACAATAGTAGAGGAGACGCTGAAAATCCACCTGCAGCCATCTAATAACCAGATGAGACATATTTTTTTGTCAAATTATATTGATTTATAAACACGCCTATGATAGTTTGCCAATCAAAAAGTTATTTTACCATTTTTTTTGTTTTCGAGTTATAAATTTTTTGTGATTTTTGGGAACTTTCAACCGCAACGGATTTAAATACTTTTTAATTTATTTTTTCGTATTATTATTTGGGAGTTTTTTTATGTAACTAAGTCCGTGTGTGATTTTTACACGTAAAATGATCAGTACCTTAAAATCACCATAAGTTCGGACGGGCAAAGTCTCCGCGCCTAGCTCACTGGAATGCAGAGATTCAGAAAATTTTTGGCATGGTAAATTTTGAAAATAAACTTTCCGTTATTTACTTTGGTCTGGGTGTATGGGATCTGCCCCAGAGTGGTTCGTTGTACCCATAACAAAAGCGTAACTTGCTTCACTTGGAAATATACAATGCGTGTGTAATGCCCGGTTTCTACGGTTACCAGTTATGTGTTCAATAACAATTGATTCCATAAAGTTATGTCGTAGATAAACTTAAGTTAACTGTTAACCTACAACTAGTACCAAAACTCGCCATTAGATGGATCTATTTAAGAAGGAATATCTAACAAATTATTTACATCAAACAAAAAGGTCAACAACAGAACGTGAAACAAAAGATAATATGGAATAAATAAACGCCTAATTTTGGTCAGTTAAGTTGAACCTAGTTTAACTATCGTACGATGGTGTGTTCAAAAAAGCAATTTTATAAGTTATTGAACCGATAGCGCTAACGAACAGATAAACTACAGTTAAAAGTACCTCAGAAACCGGGCATTAGTCTGACGATTATAATTTTTTTATTTCATTATTATACATATTTTAGCGTTCAGTATCCATATGGATGAAAACGGTGACATTGGTCATAAAACGTTTTATTGTGCTTAGACTGATACGCACTTGACCGATTTCATTTATCAAAGTTACCGCAAATCTTTGTGAACTTTACTAAAGTTTTCTTTGTAGACTTTTTCCTTTGATTTTGTTTAGCCAGTTGGTAGGTGTTGTTTCCGTGTCTCACCACTTTATAAATGAAACATAGTATAATATTTTAGAAAACATTTTATTCCCTTAAAGTTACTCTCCTAATAACAAAATTGTATTTATTAAAAAATCACTCAACATTTCACAAAAATTCAAGTATAAAATTTAGGACTTCATTCAAATATTCCCATCAATAGTCCTAATGGCTTACGTACAGACAATGAGAGACGATAAAACACTGGTACTGTATTCTCAATCAGTACCTATTTAGTCATAGAGCAGTCAGTCAGAATGGTAGTGTGGTACTTGATAGTCAAATAAATTACGATACTTTTTATTATCATACAAAACATCTACAGCCTCTGATTTTGTACTGATATACTGTGTTATAATCAAAATATAGATAATTAATTTACGATCTCATTCATACTGAGTTAGAGTAAGTTTGTAGGCTTCTTTAAGGCCCCTGATGGCGCAAAAGGTCGAAAGTGGGGTGCAAATGAAACAAATTTTTGTTGATATTTACTGATCAATAATTTATCAAAAAATACCATAAATCTTCACGATATGACACGTAACGTGTTTTTTTGTTATTTTTCTATAATTATTTTAAGCTAAGGAAAAAAATTCACTTAATAACCTCCAAATTATTGACATGAAACCATTTTCCTCCTTCAATTGTTATCAAAATATTTACATCTTTATAAAAGAGAGATAAATAATTTAGTTTATTTTTTAAATACTACTTTATTTTATTCACAATAGAATAATAATGCATCTGAAAAACGACCGCATGTAATCCCCGCTTTTGCCCGAAAAATCCTCAAGGAAGTTAGCGTTACTACAAGCCTTAACGGAGAACTTTAAGGCTTGTAGCAACGCCAGTGTAGTTAACAGTAATTAAATTATTTCAATCATAAAATAATTATAATGACTGTTATAATAATTTTAAGTACTGTTAATGAAAATTAATTGTATTAAATTAATTAATATTATTACAGTTACAATTTACAATTATTGTTATTAATTAATTATTATTAGATTAAATTCTAAAACAATGTTCCAAAAAAGAGCGTGCCCTTAAATATATCTTGTGTATGTATGTATTAATTACATATTTAAACACATTGGAGTTTGTTTTAAAATTTAAAAGTTAAATATGTGTATATAGGTGAAAAAATTAAGTATTTTTATTTTAGAATCTATCATGAAATTTCGAGAAAGAAGCACCCAGATATAATTAAAAATATTTTTGGTGTTCAGCGATAAAACGTCCAGGCACCGTAGTAGTCACAGTTTAAATCGATGTATATAACATGTTTGTTATATATTAAGTTCTCCAATGGAGGAATGAGGGTTTACTTGCGTTTGCCATAACTGAAACAAAATAAGTATTATAAGAGGTAGGCACGATGGCACGGGTAGTTATGGATATTTAATATAAGGATCATTATAGAACCACATTTAAAAAACAGCAGCTAAACGGAGATCCACGCGCTAAGTATATTTAAGACTAACTCCTATGTCTTTTCTCACTATTAATGAATTTATTAAAAAGTCGTGGTAGCTTAATGGTTAGCACACGCGTCCCAAACTCAAGGGGCGCGGCTTCGATCCTGGCCAGAACGCATGCACCAATTAGGGAGTTTGCTGACCGAATGTGCATAAGTTTACAATTATCACGTGCTAATAACAGTGAAGGAAAACATCGTGATGCAACCTGCACATCGCGATATCCAATGTGTCAAACCTGCCAAGCCGCCTTGGACAAGCGTGGCGGGTAACTGTCCGTTCCCCCCTATAATGCGTGGCCCGAGTCCAGCAGTGGCACATTTAAGGGCTGATATTATATGTTATATTATATTATAATGAATTTATTTGCCTTACCATAGGTGTATGGCTTGTATGGACAATGCATGACAATATTCTACTAATGCTAAGAAGGCAAATGAATGCATTGTCTCTGTATTATCTTTCTTGTTTCTCCTAATTATTTGGGGTCTGCACAATATGTCTTTTCCTTCCACACTCCTATATTCTGACATAAGTCCTCTGTCACATCACAAATCATCATATCATCCTTCGCACAATCCATCTATTTCTTTTTTGGTCTACCTATACATATACGGCCATTAGTCTATAGAGATCAAATGTTGCGCTATTGTTTTGTCTAAAATATAAGAAATTCGTCAACCAAATAATATTTTATTTCTACAGTGATAGGTTCAATGCGCTCTCAATGCAGAATTAGAGGTCGGTTTGATATTTCAAGGAGATCTTCATGTATTGCAATGATGATAAATTAATCAAATGACCTTAAATTACACGCGTCTCTTTGCTGTAATGACTTTTCAATCGTATAGGTAATAAGTTGTAGTTACTAGCTATACAATTACCTCGCGTAAACTTTGTATTATTCTATGGCAACTAAAACTTTTTTACGGAATTCATAGTAATGAAATTAAAAGTATGTTCATTTCCGCTTTTATTAGTTCCTTATACCTCCCTCTTACAAAGTATATTAAAGTCAAAATCCAAAGTCCCCAGTTTGACTTTACCACACAGGTATATAAGTACCAAATGCAATGATAATCTATTCATTCCCAACACGTGCACGTCTAATATTCAACAAACTTCCAGAAATGCCAAGAGCACAGCCTCTAATACCACTTAGAAATTCCCTAAAGACAATTTTGACAAATAAAATCTCATATTGTAAAACTAAACAGGACACAAAATCAGATGATTGTATTTTCTATTACTATTTATTGTTAATAATCATTATTTTAATTTAATTGTAAAATGTTCATATTGCACGCCTAATGAGACAAAATGTGTTGATACTACCATACCCTAAAGCCTTATACAGTACATACATTTTTGGCAATAAGTTACAAATATTCTATTTTATTCTATACATTTATGTATTAATATTGATGATTGGATTCAACTTAACCGTTAACTTTATATCCGTGCAGGAACGGAGAAAGAATACAATTTCCTGCGGCCGGGTGCGGCCTGTCGTAAGAGGCGACTTAACAACCCACAGCCAGGTGGTAGGACATTTGCCCGACTGGATGGCTACCACCCCTGGTCTAAAGTATGTCGCCGTAACAACCTTGAGTTGTGTTCCGACATTAGTGACCAGGTTCCAGTCTTTCTTTAAGAGAGCAGCAGCGCATTTGTAGCAACTTTGGTGTTGCAAATGTTCATAGGCGATGGTAACCGCTTTCCATCAAGTGGGCCGTCTGCCTGTCTGCTGATCTCCTGCAATAAAAAAAAATAAAAAAAATAACCGCATTTCCATCTCAGTTTCCTAATCCAATAGACCACTTTGATGCCTTTCGCTCTTTGACGGAACATTTGCATCTTGTTCTTGAATTCAAGTAAAAATATATAGGTGATACAATAACAAAAAATATATAAAATAAAGTTGACAATAGTGTAACTGTCACCATATTTATCATCTTATAAAATATCAGTCTTCTAGATTTTGCATAAATGAACGAAGTTATGCCATTATAATTATAAGGAGCCAATTAACTTATTAATTATTATTGTATCTATTATTGTATAAGCAGTAATTAAAATTATTATTAATAATAAGACGATATTATAGTATCCTCTAGTTTGTGTGAATAATTTTATAATTTATTATTTATTTAGCAGACGATTAATACGAAATAAGAAAATATTTACCTGCCAGCATTAGCAGTCGCGGTGGCGGTGGCGGTCGCAGTGGCGGAAGAACCGCCATAACCGCCCCCACATCCTCCAGTACAACCCCCTCCGTTATGTCCTGCAGTGCCGCCGTAGCCTCCTCCGGTTCCGCCACCGCCGCCACCTCCGCCACCTCCTCCGCCACCACCACCACCTCCGCCGTATCCTCCGCCGAATCCGCCGCCGAATCCTCCGCCGAACCCTCCGCCGTATCCTCCGCCAGATCCCCCGCCAGATCCCCCGCCTCCATTATTGTAACCTCCGCCAGATCCCCCGCCTCCATTATTGTAACCTCCGCCAGATCCCCCGCCTCCATTATTGTAACCTCCGCCATATCCCCCGCCTCCATTATTGTATCCTTCACCATGCTGACCTCGATGACCACCTGAAAAGGTAAAAAATTAATAGATATAATATGAATAAAGTCTACTTTTAAAATATTCAGTATCTCAAATTCTTATCCGTGCAGGAACGGAGAAAGAATACAATTTCCTGCGGCCGGGCGGCCTGTCGTAAGAGGCGACTTAACAACACGCAGCCAGGTGGTAGGGCATTTGCCCGACTGGATGGCTACCACCTCTAGTCTAAAGTATGTCGACATAACAACCTTGAGTTGTGTTCCGGCATTAGTGACGAGGTTCCAGTTTCCCTTAAGAGAGCAGCAGCGCATTTGTAACAACTTTGCTGTTGCAAATGTCCATAGGCGATGGTAACCGCTTTCCATCGAGTGGGCCGTCTGCCTGCCTGCTGATCTCCTTCAATAAAAAAAAAATCTATTATTCTATTTCTACATTTTCTCCAATTTTTTGTTTTATAAAGTTGAACTGGTTTACTCTATTTTACCTTGGGGCAGTATTTATTCTCTATCCTAAATATAGGTAGTCTTTATCAAAGTAAAATTATAATGCCGGCTAAAAAGTTCCATTAATAAGCTCGAGCCTCCCTAATTTAGTAAAATTGATGATGTACCCGCAATGCTTGTGTATCATCTTTTGTTTCAGTGTATAGCATAGCATAGATGATAGCAGCTGTGCTATGCTCTACAATGTTTGGTCTAATCCCTAGTAAAGGACCCGGTAGTGTGCGAAAAAGCATTTCCCCCGCCTCAAAAAAAAAGAAAATGTTCTACAATGTAACAATAGATGAGTTTCTATAGATACATTATTGAGTTGTAGAGCATAGGCTCTACAATGTAACTATAGCAACTTTATCCACATCTCCACTTAGAAAAAATATATTTTTTTAAACTTTGTGTTACCTACGTTTTATTTTGATTTTATCAATAGTTTTGCAATTCTTACTAAAACAATAATGGTAATATTAAAAATTAATGATGAAAAACTTAGTTTTAAAATTCTAAATAAGTAAGTTTGTGTATGTGTATACATATATATTTAATTTTATAGTTATATATACATACGAGTACAAATATGTTTCCGCCGTTTTTTAAAATCAAATATCAGAATCTTATTGTGATAGAACGGTATACTATTACGTTTATTCGAAGTATTGTCTGACAATACTTGGAAGCATCAATCACCATCTTTATTAAAACGGCGGAACTTATTTGTACTTAGTTATCTAGTTCAACTAAAGGCCAACGCAACTTTTACAATTAGATCTTGTCGTAAGGTAGGTAGGCGTTGAACTACCTTGTGTTATTTAAGATTATTGTATATTTCTTTCAATCATGTTGGTGTACAATAAAGAGTATTGTATTGAAAGCGAAAACTCACTTCAACATGTTTACATTGCCTTTAACATTTGAACCACTGCGAGTCTAACAATCATGATGATAAAGGTCTACTCATACTTACGTTCTTTAACTATGATGATAGTTTTGGTAGATCCACCATCTCCATATCCCCCGCCTCCTGTGGATGAATGCTAATATGAATAAATGTGTTAATCTTAAATAAGTTAAATACAGTGAGACCAATTGACTTTGTTACCATCTTTTGTACAACTATTACCTGTATTTCTACAAATAAAGATTCATTCATTCATTCAGTGAAGTCCAGTTCGACTCAAGTTAATACTTGACAAGGTGCATTTGGGAGGAACCGAACCTTCGTTCCCATAGGGAATCTGCTTTCGAATCAGATTATTAATTGATTATTATAGTAAGTATTTAGAAGTTGCAGAACTAACAAATAATTTCTCTGATTCTACAATAAAACATTTAAATGGTATTTATAGTCGTTTAGATATACCTCAAATACTTATATCTGATTGTGGACTACAGTTTATATCTAAAGAGTTTCGTGATTTTCCTCAAAAATAGTGCTTTAATCACTTGACGTTATCACCGCGCTATCCACAATCGAATGGACAGACAGAACATTTTGTGCAAACAGTCAAAAATATTTTAAAGGAAAGTTTCCACAGTAAACCAGATTTTAGACTGGGATTATTGGAGTACTTAAATACACTGACTAATTATTTAACCGTTGCCGGCACCGTTATTACATACTAGAAAACTAAGCATTGTTTTTCCTATAATTAATCACTTTAAACACTCACATAACAATCGCATGTATATGGAATTGTAGCATCTGAAGTAAAGTATAAATTATAGATAGATGACACTTTATTGTACAGCAGTACAAAAATTAACGTACAGACTTAAACTATACCTAATCATGCAAAAAGGGCGGTCTTATCCCTAAAAAGCGATCTCTTCTAGACAACCCGAGAAATGAATTGAGATGATAATGGTGATGCAGGTATACGCGATATGTTACAATAGGAATGCAAAAAATTTATCAATAGTTATAATAGACCAAGCAGTTAAAGTAAGACATGAAAGTATTAAGATATGGAAATAAGGAGTAAAAACTAAATACTTAGAAAGTCGAAAGTATGAAATGTAGTTCCTGAAGGGGAAGAATATTTGTTAGGACCAGGCGTCACTTAATTATTGATTCACCTTATTTGCATCCTTATAGGACAACATGACAAATATTGACAATTTTAACCCTATTAAATCTAATGAATCAGGCAAGCTTGATAGAACAGATTTTTTTATTTCTTTTGTGTAGTAAAAAAATTGTAGGCCATTGAACTAACCAAAACTATTTAACAAATTGCAACATGAATCTGTTCAAATAAGTAAGCAACTGAGAAAATAATTATAAAAAAAATGATATTAAAATAACTAAGGACATAGTTATGGAAATACATAATTAGTAGAAGCAGTTAATGTAATAATATTAATAAATAAATATAAAGTTGTGCATATAATTATACTATTAATTCAACAGTATTTAGATCATTATAACCTCAGCTAAACTATAATTAGTAATTATATAAATGTATAGTACACATACAAATATATAATATACATATAATGCTCAAATATAGAAAGTAAAAAATATTGATTTTGATATGTAAGGCATGTTATGTTATTACTTATTTTTCTATTTAAGTATTTATTCATAATGTTGATTTGATCATTATGATTGTTCACAAAATTTTATTACAGGTATGTAAGATTTTGTGATTAATTAAATTGTTATATGAGTTGGATGTGGATGAATGACAATTATGAATGAATGTGTTTATCTTTATACAACTTTGTTCAAGTCGATCACTGGTCTTTCATTGTTAAGCAATTTCATACCTTCCCTATATCCGTCGCCACCACCGTATCCACCACCTCCTCCATATCCGCCTCCACCACCGTATCCACCTCCTCCTCCGTATCCGCCTCCACTACCGCCTCCACCACCGTATCCGCCTCCTCCTCCGTATCCGCCGCCACCCCCATATCCACCGTTTCCCCCATATCCGCCGCTATTATACCCGCCGCCACCAATTCCAAAACTTCCACCGAGTAAAATACCACCTCCAAGTAATTTGTGCAAGTGACGCTTCTCCCTGTTCAAGTAGCCGCCTGGATGTTCTTGGTCTTCCAGTTTCTGTGAAAGAATTATTTTTTTGCTATTAAATAATTGTTATAAGTTTAGCAGTTTATTTGAAAATCGTGAATTTAGTTTTCATTATATTTATACAGGTAATCAATTGATACCATCTGATGATAAGTGATAGATTATTAGTCATGGATTGCATATATAATATTGCAGTAATACGAATAATATAGGCAAAAAACTTATATATCTGTAAACTACGCTTTTCTTTTTGAGCATAGTAATTTAAAAAATTAAAATAAATAGGTACATAGGTACAAAATAATAAGAACGGTATGTGGAAAGTATTCACAGGCATCGGGCAATGTATTTTATGTGCAGAAGTTTCACTAACAAATCTGAAAACTTCATCCTCGCGTTTCAGTTTAGATATAAATAATATAAATTCTTAATATTTGGATAAAATAATGTGCATATGTAATTCGTAAACAACTTTTTGTTACAGAACAAGATATATTTTTTGCTCTTGATTCCAAAAAACTTGGAAAAAATTAAGTATTTAATTATTATTTTGTATGTCTCATACTTGAAATAATTATCACGCTTTGCTGCATATACATAACTACAGAATTCATGAATATTTAATACTAGTTACGAAAACAAAAAATTACACAGGAGAAGAATAATACAAAAAAGTATAGATGCCATAATTATACTGTTATAATTATTCAAGTAATCTAATTTGGAGTTATTTTAAAAGTTTTTGTTAAATTAAAAATAAACAACTACCTGTCGTGTCATAATTCATTCGTCCTAACCATAGATTTTGAAAACGTGAGCTGTATTTAATACATCAAAATATGTTTGTATATACATATGTAATATAAATTGTATTCTTAGTACACATAAGGTTATATGTTAGGTATGGAACGTTGTTTTATTTACGTATTGATTGTACTGTTTTATTTACACGGACGTGGGAATAAAGGTTTTTTGCTTTGTAATATTTTTCTGCGAGACCTAAATACTATTATACTTTTATAGAAAAGAATTCACCTTCACATAAATCGGCACAGGGTCTTCTTTAAGCGACTTGGCTTCAGGCTCAAGCCTTACATTTTCTGGATTCGAATGAGCCAGAAGAATTAGAATCGGGAATTGGCGAGACCGGTCCGTGACGTGTGTCCTTGAATCTCTCGGAGGCGCTAGGACTGGCGCTACCAGCACTACCCTCTCACCGCCGTCCAGGGAATTGTCTCCCAGTGACGCAAACCCCACCGCAACGAGAGCACACAAGCTTAACAACACTCCACTGTGTCCCATCTTTGTTACTGGCGCAGGATTCACAGAGCAAACCTATTTATACAGCGTGTTTTTCCAACTGCCGTACTACGTCACGGACCGCCTATTCTGATCAAAGCATCTTCAGGACGATGTGTTCTTAGAAGCTATTCCCACAGTGACGTCATTGAGATAGGAAAATTAATATTTTAGAATTGTTTACGCGAAGATACATCTTTACGCATCATTATCTGTAGCGTAGTAGATTAAGTATTTTCGATCGAATGAAACGTGACGCTACGCCTGCCAATTTGCGAAGTCCATGCACGTATATTTTATACGTTGTTAGGTGGTTATCCCCATAAACCGGATGTTCACAGCACGTTTGGCTTTATTATCTTAAGAGGACCAACGAGTTCTTTGTTGCTTTTTGTATGAGAGGTACAAGATAGTTTTTATTTGTAAATACGGAGTCTTGATAGCGCTCCACGAGAGTACTTATCTGGTATGTTACCCGGCCGGTTTTTGTTGGTGTTGTTATTAAGAATTATTTTTTGTTTACTGAGTAAACAGGTAATAAATATAAAACCATAAGTCATATAGTAGTCTCAGAACAGAGTAATTGAAACCGAACTGCTGTCTGAGTTCGCGCCAAATTGGGTTTTGATAGATAAATTACATTTTTTTTTCTTTTTACATATATTATTTATCATCGAATTTCCTGTCTAACAGTTCATTGCTAAAGCCACGGAGAAAGTAAAAATAGACATGGAAACAAGTCACTGTAGTCATTTAAAAGATTTTATTAAATCACTTAACTGCAAGAATACAAATACTACGATGCTGTACTGACTAGCATTGCCGTAAGCGTTATAATGCACCCCCCAGAGGGTGCCGCCCTGGATTCGTCTCCGTCCAGCAAGCGGTACAAGGGGATGCGTCCCCGGGGCCCTCAGCGGCCACTGTCACATTCCCCCTTCACCCCGTGACAGTGGTGTCTTACCTATCCACTCCAAATCCTTGTATTCCTTCCCCTTCCTCCCAAACCTCCTCCCCAAACACCCCTCCCTTCCGACGATGACCGCCAGCGTCGAGCTCTGCTCCGCCCAGCGCGTTTCTACTAATCTTGGTCGGTAGAGTTGGAAAACCCTGTGGCCGGCGTTGATACGGTGGAAGTGACTCGACCGCAGCTGTTGCCATGGCTCTCGGGGAAACGCGGGGCTCTGACCTTCAGATTGCGGGCTGTCAGCCTTCACCCCCAATGCCACCAGTGTGGCGCGCTTGATACGGCGTTTCATACGCTAGTCGAGTGCGCAGCCTGGGCACCACAGAGGTTTGAACTCGAGACAATAGTAGGTCCGATTGATTCGCTCGGCAGCCTGGTGCAAGCCATGCTGCAGAGCGATGATCTTTTTATATCGCTTCAGGGGCACTCATGCATCAAGGGAGCAGAGGAGTCTTCACCCCTGTTGTCGAAGTGAGTTAGCTCTTCCAGGGGCTTTCTCAGGCACTTATTGCGCTAGGATCGGCGTGGGCGTAACTACGTTCTAAGTCTCATGCCTTTCCTGCCATAAGCGCGGGGCATCGGAGGAGGGTGGTTTTAGTGGGTATTAGCCATTTGGGCTCGAGTCTCCACACAAGCCGGTTGATTATTGTTTGGATTGCCCCTTCTGGGAATGCCTCCATGATCGACTATGGTCTAATCCCTTGCAAAGGACCCGGTATTGTGCGTAAATAGCATTTCCCCCGCCTGAAAAAAAAAGCATTCTATGTAAAATTAATGGTTCTTTTCCTATTATTTGCTTTACCTACAAACTTAAGTACCGATTGTCACGATAAAATAACAAAGTAATTGCAAGGAGTCACAAGAAAAAAAATATGATATTTTTCAATCAGAAATCGAGTTATAGCATAAAGTAGCCACATCGAAGCATTCCTTAGAGGTGAAAAATGTTCAATGTTTTTATAATTTGGCAACGAAACCAAAAAATATATTGAGTACTTTTGGAATATGAGAAGTTTTTAGGTAAAAAGTTTTCTTAAGACTTTTTAACCAAATTTTAAAGATAGTGGATGTCTTTACGGGCAACCAGACGATTTGCACCACTGTTACATGGTGGAAACACCACCAATTAGGACGAAGCGCTTTGCCTCATCTTTTCTGGTGCGCATTGCCGACGAGTAAGAATAAATTGCTGAAGTCTGTTTTTCCTGACAAATACAATCTTGAGGTCTTCAAGTCACGACTGAATAGATATCTTCTAGGTAAGCGTGCTCCATCCTAGACCGGGTCATCGCTCGACCTCAGGTGAGACAGTGGTCAAACGCAAGCTCATACATCTATGAAAAAACGTTTCACCATCTCTACGGAATCGTGGGTGAATTACACGTACCTGGTTGATATTATCTTCTTTCTTAATTGAGTATTTGACACATTTTATCCGTGCAGGAACGGAGAAAGAATACAATTTCCTGCGGCCGGGCGGCCTGTCGTAAAAGGCGACAAAACCACCCACAGCCAGGCGGTAGTGTATTTTCCCGACTGCATGGCTACGACCCCTGGTCTAGAGTACGCAGCCATAACAACCTTGAGTTGTGTTCTGGCATAAGTGACCAGGTTCTAGTCTTCCTTCAGAGAGCAGCAGCGCTTTTGTAGCACCTTTAGTGTTGCAAATGTCCATAGGCGATGGTAACTGCTTTCCATCAAGTGGGCTGTTTGCCTGTCTGTTGAACTCCTGCAATAAAGAAAAATCTTACAAGAATCTTTAAAAGAATATATATCAAAAAGAGCGTCTTTCAATATTTTACAATATGCTTTTAAAATGTATTTATAGAAATAATTTTAATCACTGCTTAAAAATCATTAATAAGCTAATTGACTTCTTAGAATTATGATATCATAAAATAGTACTTTCATACAAAATCAAGGACGCTGTGACATTTTGTATGACGATAAAAAAGTTTCGTAATTTGACAGTTGATTTGACTGTCAAATACCCTATTCGTTTCGCAAGCTTAGTAACTTAAAAAGGTTTTAGGAAATTGATCAATTTTCTAGACAAAAGAACAAAAACCCATACACGTATCAATGATCCCCGTATAATGTCACGTAACAGCGGACAGCATTGAACTCAGCATCAGTTATTATTACTGTATAATAACGCATAACTAATAATCTGTCGGTAACAATATTATTAACGTAGAACGTAGATTTTATCCTAAAGCTAAAATAAAAGAATTAGGATCACTCAAGCAGTTTGTCTGACGTTATGTGCATGTTGTTTATAATTACCACCTGTTGACAGTGAAACAAACATTGTAACGAAACCTGCATGTGGGATAACCGATGCGTAAAACCCGTAAATCCACGTTAAACGAGCGTTGTAGGTATAATGTCCGTTCCCGTTTGTAAGCTCGTATTCAGTAAAGGGAAGTTTACGGGCTGATTTTATTTTATTTTACGATAAGGCTGTAAGTCTAAAATATTATAAAATTCTAAGCATGCCGTGTCTGTACATTGAAACTATTTAAAATTAAATATTTAAAAACAACTGGAATAGACTATAGAAACGATGGAAAACACGATGCAATTTATTTAGATTTCTTGTCTGTTTGTTCGGAATTCACGTTGAAACTACTGAGCCGATTTCGAAGCGGTTTTGCTGGTCGATAGCAAGTTTTTAGACTTTAAATCTGCGCTACTTTTTATCCCGGGAATCTAGTGGGAAATTTTTCTGGGAATTTATTAAAATGGCTAGATTAAAAAAAACGACTTCCAGTGCAATTTTTTTTACTGATAGATAGCAAATTTAATGTAATAAATTGTGTGGTATTTTAATCCCGGGAGTTTTCCTGGGAGCGGTTTGAATTTGTTCGGGTGCATAAAAATTAACTTAATCCGGCACAGTTTTCACTAAAGTGATTGCTTACATTCCTTTTAAAATGGTGTGGTACTTTGTGTCCCGGGAATCGTGATGTGTTTGGATGAAGTCGCGGGCATAGTATACTATATGAAATTTGGTACACATGTAGAAGCTTCGTGTGTGTACAAAAATTTAAACTTAAGCAATATTATTGAGTGATGTTGAATGAAAGCGCTTCATTGGGACATATCCGATTTGTTTTTAAAGTTATGATTAAAATATTAAGAGCATGAAGAAGAAATAAAGAAAGAAGTACCTATACAAGCAAATTCATGTAGAACAATAATTGATTGCTTTATCTTTTTTAATACCTGATATTGTTCTTAGCTATTCTTGCGTAGGAAGTCCCCGTCATACTTGCACCGTAATTGTAGTTGTCATCTGAAAATACAGAAGAGTTTTAATTCGAAATTATAGTTACACAACAGATAGGTCTATAATTTGTACTGTTAGATCATGCCGGATTTTCTAGTTACATGTTTGATACAATAGGTACTGCCTTTGTGTAGTGAGTTATAGCATATTTGGATACAGATCTCACAATGGCAAATACCAAGAACTTTGCGAATTAAAAAAAGATGGAAGACCTACTTCGTGTTTCGAAAGAGATGATCTAAATGCATCCGGGTTTCAATATTAAGACGATGATGATGGTCAATTGTATTTTT
The DNA here is from genome assembly GCA_019925095.2 of Dendrolimus kikuchii. Lineage (NCBI taxonomy): Eukaryota > Metazoa > Arthropoda > Insecta > Lepidoptera > Lasiocampidae > Dendrolimus > Dendrolimus kikuchii. The sequence continues at coordinate 20,703,218 of CM034389.1, forward strand.
AATAAACACAGGATTCAAGATATATATTAATTAACTATAAGAATATAATATAATAAGCTAAGACTCAAGCTCCGCGGGTGGAAGTGATAAATGGGATAACGTCAGAAGTGGCTTCGGTGAACCTGCAGCCCACCTCTCTACACCTCTTAGCCACTCATACCCATGTTGCCCCTGCCTTATATGGCATTTTTAGGGGCCCATGCAGGGAGTGGCGATCTCCGTCTGCACATTTTTCCATGTTCCCCGAATATTGCGACGGGCAGACGCCATAGTCCCCATATTCCCAGACGCCTAATACCACAAGCAATTCACCCCAATAGCCAGGTACTGTAGTAAGTCCGGGTCTATTTTTATGGCCCGTGGTCTTGAAAAACATACAGTATCATAATATAATTATAATAATGTTTACTTATTTTTTTCTTTTTCATTGCATGAGTTCAGCAGACAGGCAGACGGCCCACTTGTTGAAAAGCAGTTACCGTCGCCTATGAACATTTGTAACACCAAAGGTGTTACCCGTGTGACGCCGCTTTCTAAAGGAAGACTGGAACCAGGCTACTAATGCTGGAACAGAATTCAAACTTGCTATTGCGACATACTCTAGACCAGGGGTGGTCATCCAGTCGAGAAAAACCCTACCACCTGGCTGTTTTGTCGCCTCTTACGACAGGCCGCCCAGTCGCAGGAAATGGTCTTCTTATTTTGCGATTTAGGGCAATGAACGTCTAAGTTGATTATAATTATAGACAACCAACATCTAATTTCCTACAAAATGTAGATTTTATTCAATTATCTAGTTATCATTATCAAACTCGTTATAATGAAGTTAATATACGCTATTCAATTTATTCATAAATTCAGTCGGCAATAGAACCTTTACCACTACAGCTTATGTAGCTTTTTGGTAATAATTGAAAGTCTAAGGTCGGATGTTCCATTCATCAGATAAAAATAATCTATCAACTAAATTATAGCTTGTCAAACATTACATTTTAAATAATAAAAGTTCAATATCGCGACAAGAATGACTTGGAGCGTTATTTAGATATGAAGGGTTTAGCAAATTTTCAGAATTACATTTTTTACTTGGCGATTGTCATTCTTTTTTTTTATTGCATGAGTTCAGCAGACAGGCAGCCGGCCAACTGGTAGAAAGTGATTACCATCGCCTATGGACATACGCAAAACTAAAGGTTCTACAAATGCGCTGCTGCTCTCTAAAAAAAGACTGAAAGCTGGCCCTTAATGCCGGAACACAACCTAAGGTTGTTATGGTGGCATACTCTAGACCTGGATGGTAGCCGTCCAGACGGGCAAATGCCCTACAACCTGATCGTCGCTTCTTACGACAGGCCGCCCGGCCGCAGGAAATTGTATTCTTCCGTTCCTGCACGGATAAAATTTCTTCATTCATTCTTAACTTCTAGTTCTAAGTATTTTCCTTGCATACTAATAAATATAAAAAGTAAAATTAACTTTGTTTCAATATTTATGTTTGTACGTTTAAGCTCATTACGATTTCATTTTTTGCGACACTACGTCGATAATTTTTTCGATCAGCTATGCGCGCACTGCTATAACATTTTAAACTTTAATTATTAATGTTACAACCTTACGATAATGTAATCGATGGATACAAAGTCGCAGTGGGAGCTTTACGGACTTAAACCAATTATTTTTAACATCACTTGCCGAGAGAAAATTTGATCCTTTAACCAGTTTTGTGTTAAATATTAAATAACTAATGTGGTACGTTGACAATTACTGCTGGCCTCGGCTTATTACATAGAAGTTTATTACATAGGTCACAGTTTCAAGTTCACTATATCCATTCTTACTTATCTTTTCTATATTTAGTTCCTAGAATATAACGAACGAATATCTTTCCGAAACTCTATACCTCTAACGAATATATATATATATATATATATATATATATATATATATATATATATATATATATATATATATAAAATTTTACTTAAAAATATTATTGGGTGATTTAGTTTTTTCTATAATAAAAGTTATTGAACAAGTTGAACAAGAACAAGCTCATCTCAGCTAACTCGCTATGATAAAGGAGCATGAAAAGAGTACAATTGTAGAGAACGATCTATCAGTGCATGTAGGTAATAATTAAACTTTGGTAGATTTAAGGATTGTACGATGCTCTAAATAGTCTAAAAGAAGCCTAATTACTTTTAAAGAATATGGACTCTTAGCTTAGCCGAAAACTCTGTATGATCTCCCACTTTTTGTGTGCCTTGCATCCGTATTCTATAATGTTAATTAGTATTTCTGTAGGATTCAAATATAATATCGGTAAAATTGAAAAGTCTAACTGTCTTTTGGACCCATATATTTGAATTGTATGTTACTTCAAATTTCATTATAGCTATATGATGCGAAGTAAAGCGAAGAAAGTTACGTTCACGTCAAAAATAGTTTTTAGAACCAAGTTTGATGGTTATAAGATCGAAAAGATTATAGTGTAATAGAGGATGATATGAGCAATATAGCGCGGTTTAAAAATAATGACGGTTTTACTTGCGGTTCATTGACCGCGACTAACTAGCGAGGCAAACATAGTGTAGAAGGAAAATGACTGAGGATATTAGAAAGTCAAATAAATACACAACGCCTTCAAGTGTAACAGTGGTAAAACACACAGAGGCGGCTTTAGCCCTTATAGTGGCTGTGTGCAGTCAAATACCCTGGCTCCTTCTAGGAGGCGCGCGGTCAAAATGAAACAATTACAGTTATATTTTCACCAGTGAACATAAATTTGGGTGTAAATGGTGCAATTTTAAATGATGTCGGGAAGCAATAGGTACACGATTAGAACAAGAACTCTCATATAAACTATGCTAAAATAGCAACTGCATAGATATTGTTGTTTTATTTTCTCTTATGACACATTTTGGTATGTAGAATAAAGAGGGGTCTACAGGTGGCCAAAAAAAGTAGAAAATAGTAGGGCGTCACTATCGCACATTTTTATTAGCAATAGCAAAAATATGATAGGCCATAACAGGGAACGCCGGGGCTTTGGAAGCGCTAGCGCTGCGAGCGACTCATGCTTTACGGAGGTGTGAACAGCGTTCGGCGCCCCTTAGACTCGGCGCCCGTGTGCGCTGCATACCCTGCACTATAGGTAAAGCCGGCACTGAACACACACTTACAGAACACAAAAATAAAAACTTATACCGACCCCAAATGATTTTTTATGGATCAGAATGCCTCTGACGAACAAGGTTATCAGAGTTAGTTATTCATCATACACTTATTTTTGCTTTTTCTTTTTACCAGGTGTTGGGAACAAATTTTCCTTGTTTTAATTTAAGATCAAATACTGAATCTAAAACATTGATACTTATTTACTGTTGTTTATTACGAGGATGCTCCGGTGGTTCGGGCATGTGGAAAGAATGCATGATGAAAGAATGACTAAACAGATATACAATGCAAAAGTGGATGGATGCAGAAGTCGTGGAAGGCCACGACACACCTTCCATGATCAAATTGATCGTGTACTAGCAGAAGGTGATGTCAGGAGCCTTAAGAACAGACGAGCTTGCATGACAAGAGTTATGAATGTCAAAGAGGCAAGTGAGGTGTGTAAGAATAAGCCTAAATGGCACTCTGTTGTTCGTGCCTACCCCGCAAGGGAACTGGCGTGAAGTTATATATGTATGTATGTATGTATTACGAGGTAATTTTAATATAATATCTATAATAATAATAATGCTACATATTCGATATCTATGCCTTATCATCCTATAAAGTCAATCACTGTATATTCAATAATATACAAGATTACATTTCTTACGTGCTATTCTTCTATACTTCTTCTATATTTCATACTTGCTATATTTCTACAAAAAGCTATAAAGGCTATAATCAATATGCATTTTCACGCAATTTTTTCGATGACTCCAAATAATTGGGAATGTTGAGATAAAGGAGCTACTTCATCTTTTGATTTATTGGGTATTGTTTTGGAATACGAGACTTATTTAATGGGGCTAGTTTAATTTAGAATTATGGCATTTTTTGTATGTTGTATGGATGAGGCAAGCAGGGCAAAAACCCCATCTCGCGATCATTTGTTTACGCCCATTTCTTCGTTGCTCTTATTCTAAAGCTGGCGCCAGATACAGTTTCAAACATTTGAACACTTCTTTAAAGACTTTGAAAACACATTTGAACGTATATTGTCGCAACCTGCTAGATATGCTTTGGAAACATTTTTGTCCACAGTATGCTGGTTAGACGATAAATAAGATGGATGAAGATTTTGTGGACGCGGTTTATTGTGTAAGTTTTTTTTTATATTGAATAGGTTTGAGTTTGACTGACATTGCGCCTGTTATCAGGTGAAAATGCAGAAACAAGAAATGTTGGTGCGGGCGGGAGTGCGGGGATAAGAGAGAAGGAAAGGACACATAGGATCGGTCGTCTCACGAGACACTTTACGAACGATGTGGGCTTCGCAGCGGCAGACACGTCTTAATCGTGATCCTTCTTTACGTCTTGCAATTCCTTCGACGAGTGGACCAGCTGGTACACTACAGGGGGTACTTTCCAGCACGTAGGTTAGTATACGCAAAATGCGGAGACATTTCGCGGAAGCAGCGGCGCGATCAGCAGTCGAACATAGACAAAGGTGGAGTAAGTGCTTGTTATTATTTATTACACGTGGAAAGTCTACCAAAACATTCGATAAGAAGGCGCTAATAGATGTGCGGAACGGTCGCGCTACTAGACTTTGCGTAAGTGTTGCAAGTTACGCAAATATTTGAACACATTCCAACTGTGAACGCTTTGATGTGCGTTAAAAGCCGATAGATACCGCCTAGCAAATTGAAATTTTTGTTCAAACTTTGAACACGAATTCAAAGTCCCGTGCCACACATAACAATTAAACAAGTGTTGAAATGTTTGAAGCTGTACCTGGGGCTGGCTTAATGTTATAGTGTTTTTAGTACAAATTCTTCTCTTTTTAGTTGGTGCGTGTATGAAACCGGCACTGCAACATTATGGTCATAGCATATAATTGCCACGAATCGTATGCGAATCTTTTCACTACATTTCAATGTCAAGGTATAAGAAGAGTTCAGTGCTCTTTGTTACGAATGGCGTTCTTAGTGGTATCTGTTCGTTTTGTATTAAATTTATCTTAATTAACTCATTGTTTTTTAATGAATCTCAATAAAAAGCTGTTTAATATGATTTATATACAAAGGTTTTGAAATTTGGTTACTTTATCTATTTATATATCAATAATATACCTACCTCCATTAAGAATGACAATGACACTTGTTGTGTTTTGATCTCGTGGTTGTATAGCTGATGATTTCAATAGAACTGAATCTCGTCTACCTAACGGCAATATAAAAAGTTGTTACTAAGACTTATTATTTAAAGCAATTTTTCAAACAAAATTGTGGAGAGCTTGTAGATTTTATTAAACAAGTAGACGTAGAGTATCTAATAATGAATATTTTTAGTTTATTTTTGATCAATTATTATTAATGTCGTTTATTACAACACAATATACGTCTAACTATTAGTTTAATCATGATCATATCTATAATGATACCCCATTTATCACCCCACCTATATCCTTAGATTATTTAGCAATTTTCTTTAAATGAGGTTGCCTATATGAATACGCTTTTAGCAATAGTAAGATCGTCTATTAATTTGCCAAGAAGTATTATAAACATGCATGTAATTGTTTATTTTGGTGAGCAATAAACTGTTATTTATCTTTAAAAGAAAATGAGATTTTTTTAGAAAAAATCTGTGGTTGTAGCAAGTGCCTAGTCAGCTGTTACTGTGCCTTAAATAAGCACAGCACTTCTATAATTTGAATTCAATAATCAAGACTTACCTAATCCATGCGCACGCCTCTTATTTCGCAACGATATCAAACTATATAATCCGTGTAATCTGTGTAAAATAATAATTATATTTCATCATTTAATCTTTGCTTCTAATATCAAAATAAGCAACAAAAAATCGGGAAGTAAACGTACCTGATCAGCGATGAGTTCACGATTATGATTCGAATATAAACAATTCACATAGAACGACAGTGTAGTCAACAACATTATTATTGACGTACTCGTATAAGACATGATCCTATGACTATAATTATTATAATATATTCATACAAATATTGTAAATGTGAAGGTGAGTTTGTTTTTACAGTTTTTTGTCCCCATTTATTGCCTTGGACGTGCACTAATTTTCATAAAATTTGGTATAAAGTTAGGTACTTGATTTTAGTTATATGAGCTTAGGGTATTTTACCCTATAAATGAATTAATTCGTTGGGGGTATGGAGGAAGAATATCAAGAATGATTAATTAAATCGTTCAGTAAAAATGTATCACTGAGAAGCTTCTAAACTCTTCATAGACTAGATGGTGTAACTCGTTCATTCTTATCTCGTTTTATGATGTTATATTGTTTTTAAACGTTCATAGGCGACGGTAATCGCTTTCTATCAGGTAAAAAACGAATCAATTAATTGTTTTTTTTTGTAATCCCTATTAATATTATAAATGCGAAAGTATCTCTGTCTGTCTGTTGCTCTTTCACGACAAAACTACTGGATCGATTTGGCTGAAATTTAGATAGGATTACATAGGATACTTTTTATCCCGAAAAATGGGATAGTTTCTGGGATAAAAATATATTTGTCTCTCTTTTCTGCTTTTACGGAAAAACTATATAGGGCTGATTTGGCTGAAATTCGGTATATATGTTACTAGAGTTTACCCCACGGCTGCACTGAAGGTCAAACTCTAGTTCTTAATAAATGCGGATCAACCTAAATGAATCAGTTTGGTGGAAAGGCGTAAAATGAAAGGTAATTATGATATTAGACGGATTAAGTAATTATATTGAACTATAACTAAATTGAATCCATTTGGTTCACAGACAGAACTAAAAAGATATGACTGTATTCAACAACACTGACTGATTAAAGTTTATGTTTATCTGGATCACTCTAGTTGTTTCATTTAAGTATAAATACAGAAATGAACCGTCTAATATTGGCTCAATCACGATTTTCAATAACATTGAATGATTCAATTTAATGCTTACATGAGTCACTTTGGACGCTTTATCCAAATTGAAAAACAAACGTAAACAATGTAATTTATATCAAATATTATTTAATTTTAGACTAGTTTGTTCTAAGAATATGTTTTAAACAAAAAATATCATATAGCGCAAAAAATGATCTGTGACGTCATATATAAAAAATTTAGAAACTTTCCAGAGTTAGGTTTTTTCCTGAGCGTCTGCCATCAGTAATCTTCTTCTTTGTTAGCGGTAGTGTATGGGGTTAACGCAAGTGTGACCCTCAGGAGGGAAGTATCTTCGGTTCCCGAGATGCTGATATTACGGCGATGTGATGGGATTCCGAGATGGTTTAGTTGGTGAGTCCGTGAGCATGCCATAGTAAGTGCAACACTACCTTACTGCTATCTATATATATAAAAGTTTCACCCTCGTGAAAAGCTTTATAAAACTAGTTATAGTAATACACTTGACACGATTTTTACTTAATAAAAAATGTTGATTATTTTTTTAAATGATCAAAGTTTCAATTCAGTTTCTAGTTATCCAAATGATACTTGCGTTTGTCATCCAAAGATTTTATCTAAAAACTATTGTTTTAATCTTAGTAATTACAGAATTTTTTTATCCCGGAAATTATCCCATATCCATCTTCGGCATCGAATATATATATATATATACGTACTGAGTTCCAGACAAATCGGTCTAGTAGCTTTTCCATGAAAGCGTAACAGACAGACAGACTGAGTTACTTAGGCATTTTATAATTTTAATAAGGATTCTGGGATATTTCCCCTTACAGATGCAGTACTTTGTAAGAAAAATGCCTATGATATACCTAAATAAACATTCAGACGGACGGACAAGTACAAGTACAAGGTTTCCGGTTTTGTCAAAACCAAATGATAAGTGCATTTATTATTATGAAAATGTGTATTACGCTTTCTATTTCTTTACTTAATTCTTATTCATTTAATAGTACAATAGGTATTTATGATGCAGGCTTAATAATATACAAGTCGGTAATATCCATAATTAATTTGAAAAACACAATTGTAATTAAATCTATTTATTGACTTTTTTGCCCATTACTCCGAAGGTCGGTCGGAGATAAATCTAAATTTTAAATATCGTCGTTTTATTCGTTTTTGGTCGTTCAATTTCTGAAAAATACAAAATAAACAGTCAAAGTTGGTATTTCCATTCTATTATATAATCGAAATATAAAATCAATTAAAAGCTTCAACAATATTTACATGTAAAACGTGTATTGATTTTTAGGGATAATTTAGTCAAAAAATCCGGCTTTGTAGCCCTAGTGACTTTTTCATATAGTTGACAGTCAACTGTGCCAGTTCTTTGTCCTCCAGGTTTTAAACGACTTCCAAAAGCAGGATGTTCTCTCGTCTGTATGTTACGCGATTATTTCGTCAATTTGGACCGATCTTCATTTTTCTTCTTGTTCGAAAGTATACTGCCGAGGTGATCCCATTGTCACCAAGTTAGGATCTGATGAGTGGATCGCAGGGAAATCGACAGCAACGATTGTCGACGACACCAAAGAGAGAGACAGTACCTGTATACGCGTGCCAAAAGTACAACTTCTACAGGCTCTTAATATATTATTTCTAAATCTGTTCCAAGTATTTGCGCAACTAAAAACTAAAATATATATTTTTTAATGAAAACAAAATCGTTTTTTTTTGTTATTTTTTTATATAGCAATCTAGTCAACTGGCACATTTTTTATTTGCTGGAGGTGGCAAACAAAAGACTGGACCACAATATGCTCTATGGGACTGGAACCTGGTCACTAATGTTAGACACAACACAAGGTTATTTATTATGCCAGCGTGATTTACACTAGGGGTGGTGGCCATCCAGACAGGAAAATGCCCTACCAGGCTGTGGGTTATTTTAGCGACTCTTACGACATGCCGCAGGAATTAGTATTTGTTCTTCGTTTCTATACGGATAGAACAAATGTAACCGACCTACTAACATATATAGGCTATAAGATAGCCTAAGATAGATAGGACTAAGGTCCTATTAGATTGATTGCATATCAACATAAGCTTTAAATGATATAATAAGAGCATACGATTATGTCCAAAATAGAAGCTTTAATAGTAATTAGAATGATCTCTATGATTATATTTTTTATTTTATTGCATGAGTTCAGCAGACAGGCAGACGGCCCACTTGATGGAAAGCGGTTACCATCGCTTATGGACATTTGCGACACCAAAGGTCGCGCAAATGCCCTACCACCGGGCTGTGGGTTGTTTTGTCGCCTCTTACGACAGGCCGCCCGGCCGAGGAAAATTGTATTCTTTCTCCGTTCCTGCACGGATAAAAAAGTTTTAAAAGTAAGTTGACAAGATGGTAGCTATAGTAGTAAAGGTCTGTTTTTTAAATATAAACTAGCGGGCCCAGCATACTGTCCTGCCTTAAAAAATTAAAATTTAGAACTCGATTGTTACGCCATCTACCGGGTCCAATTGTAAATTTAAACCATCCCGGGACCCATTTAAACACACATAAAAAATGTCATTAAAATCGGTCCAACCGTTTAGGAGGAGTTCAGTAACATACACACGAACAGAAGAATTTGATATATAAAAGGTCTAGTTCTCCCGGCAGACTTTATTCTGCCCTGAAGAAATAAAATTGGAACCCGATTGCAGCGCCACCTACCGGGTCCAATTGTGAATGTAAACCATTCTCAAATTCACTTAAACACAGAGACTTTTTATTTAAATCGGTCCACCCGTATAGAAGGAGTTCAGTCATAGACACAGAAGAATTTTAAATAATATTACAATTTATTGTGACTTGTAGCATTTACCCAATTTCATCCCTGGTGTCATCCCCCATTGCTTCTTGCGATTTCCACTACGTGTCCTCTGGTTTAATGTAACTATGAATGCTATTATTTTGTACTAATGGAGTCGGGTACACCGAGATATACCTAGACGCCAGTGTCGTGGACTTATATTACTTGATTCCTCATAGCCTAACTTTAAAGAACTAGCGACTAGCGACCAAAAGGTCGAGAGCGCCGTGAATTTATTGGCGCTTACGTTTTTTATTCGTGCATATATTAATACTGTATTACTATTTCTCACACTCGGCGCCTTTTCACTCGCATTGGATGTAATAGCAACTGGTAACTGGATCGGGCACCGGCTTTTTTTCCAAAATATCCGATGTGATTGCAAAATTATATATCTTACTATATATAAATTACGTGTCACGTTGTTTGTCCGCGATGAACTCCTAAACTACTTGACAGATTTTAATCAAATTTGTACACCGTGTGCAGTTTGATCCGACTTGAAAGATAGGATAGCTTACATTTGGACCCAGTAGGTGGCACTGGAATCGGGTTCTAAATTTTATTTCTTCAGGGCAGAACAACGTCTGCCGGGACAGCTAGTATATATATATATATATATATATATAATGTATTTTATTATACATATATAATAAAATATATTGCGAGTTAGATGTTTTGCAACTGGTTTAACCTTGCTGTATTTCCATGCTCCGTGCCATTGCTACACACAGCTCGTTCTTCGCTACAAAGCCTTCATGGGGATTTTTATTATTTTTTCCAAGAGGTAGACATTTTAAGAAATAATTTATTATAAGCTTATTATACTAACTTTCACGTATATCGGTTGCATTTCTCCTACAGATTCTTCAACAGGTGCAATATCTGTCTCATTAGTCGCAGCCAGTAGTGTTAAGACGGGAAAATCCTTCGCAGTTTCCACGGTCCTTGCCTTAGAACCAGTGGGCGGTGCTAAAACCGGTGCCACTAATACGACTTTACCAGAAACATCTATAACACTAACTATAAATGCAAGAACTATTAAAAATAATTTCAATGCTACACTCATCGTGATTATTTTTAAATGTTACAGGAACTATTGAGGAACCTTTATATATAAAATTGTTTTGTATTGGACATCACGATTTTCTGACAGACAAGTTACCCTCTCTTTTAGTCACGATTTTAGTAAGACCTACAGTTAATTGTATTGCTTTAATCATCACTTCTATTTACATACAGATGCTGCTAATATTATATTGTACTATACATCTCCGCGAGGCTTAGTTCTCGTTGATTTTTGAACCATATTTCGTAGAAAAAATCTATTGGATAATGTTGTAATAACCTTACTTAATTTTTTAGTACAGTATATAACATAGCAGCATATAAAACATACCTTCCTGTTAAATTTCATCCACACAGGCCCAGGAGTATAACTGTGTAACTGTGACACACAAAGACATATTTACATGACGAAAATCTATGGGTTTCGTTAATAAAACTACGTTTTAACAGTTTTAAGCGTGGAATTTGAAAAATGTTTCGGCCTCTTTTCAGTAGCCGTGATCACAGAAGACGAAGATTTTTATTTAACCTACCGCCAACTTGTTTATTTTAATTATTTGGTTCTAATTTTGTTTATGGTTATTATTTTCTCTATGGAAGCTTAATCTAGTTTACCACCGCTTCGCAACATGTTATGGATTGATGAGAAGAAGCGGTGCAAGAAACACTTAGGCAACATACCTAGCTCTAATAATTTTAAATAATATTAAAATGGGTGGGAGGCAAAATAAAAAAAAAGTTGTCAAGCAACTTGAGTTGTGTTTCGGTGCACGTAGATAGAGCTCACAGTTTCTTGAGCTTTGGCAGTTCTTTTTTGCTGGGTCTTAATAGATCTCTTGATGATCGGATTTAAAAATCAAATAAAATACAATACTTAAAAGCGTTAAAACGTAGTTTTATTATGTGTACTAGTCGCGAAAACAGAAGTTCCGCTGTTAACAAACTGGTTATTGAATCCTAAAAACGGGTAAATCATGTTAAAATGCACAATTAATTACTGATAGTTGTAGATATGAGACAGCAAGGCATCAACACGAATATAGATTCAGGCGGACCCAAGGAAGAAGAGGGCTATGAGACGAGCTACAAAAGCGAGTACCAGTATATCCAGAGAAGTCATCGGAGGCGGTGCTCTTAAGCGTTGCGATGGTGTCGTGAGGGATCACGGGCGGATATGGGGAGCAATACGCGTGTGTCTTATCGGGGAAGCGTTGGATTAGTTATGTACAGAAACGGAGTCACGTGGAATCACAGGTTAACTAGGAGTCCTGCGGGGAAAATACATGTGGATCGAAATATAGAATTATATGACTGAAATGGTGCTCGGGACGAGCACGTTTTATGAGAGGGTAGTGTGGCGACCGAGCGTTGTACTTTCTGACAGCGTAAGCCGGTCTCAAGACTTTTAGAAAAAGGAAGAAGATTCTGGAAGGAAAAGATAAGAACAGATACATTTTAGAAAAAATTGATGTTGAACATAAGAATAACGAAATGAAGATCGAAATTCTAGAATAGAAGGTTTAGGAAGGAAAAGACAGATAGATAGATGTTTAGAAAGGGACGAATAGTAAATAAAAGTATAACGAAAAGAAGATCAAAATTATGGGTTTCAGAAGATTTTTCCGGGTATATGAGCAGCGTAAGGCGCACCTACGGAGAAGTTCTGTTGAAGACAGCGAAGCGACAAGTGCAATACAAGAGAGTCGGAAGAAGAGTTTAGTAGAAGACGGTGACGAGTTTAGTGGAGAGTGTAAGTTAATAAAAGCATTCAAATCATAGACAGACACTACAATTTTTTTATTGATATAACAATAATAAACAGGGAATTCCCAGAATATAATTTACTTATTAACTTAGCAATTTATTTGTGAACTTATGTGGTAAACAAATGCGTTATTAGTTGTGACTTGTTCGGCTGGTTTACTAAAGCAGTGGGTCATCTTAGTTAATTCTGTAACAAAATAAAAACAGATGAGTTTTGTTATTGTGTTTAGATTTGCCTAATATAGTAATTTTACATAATTTGAAAACATTCTACCACAATTTTTTACTAAAATGTTTTGTGCAGCGTACGTAAATTTCAGACTGCGGATTCGAATCCCGGCCGAAACCATGTACCACTTGGGCAACCTTCTGACCTGTGGTACACATAATTATGATTATCACATGGTGAAGGAAAACATCGTGATGAAACCTGCACATTAAAATGACCGATGTGTCAAACCCGCCAATCCGCTTTGCACAAGCATGGTGGGTATACTGTCCGTTCTCTTATAAAAATGGGAGACTTGAGCTCACCAGTGGGACGTTTATGGTCTGATCTACTAAATATCAGTATTCAATTATACACATAATTACCTTTTTCTGTGTTAATTTTCTTAACATTACTTGTTATGTTTTTACAAAAGGCTAAGTAGGTTTCAACATACGTTTTTTTACATTAATTTGCAGATGTTTCTAGTATGTATATTGATTCTTGTTTCCTCATTCACATTAAACTTATTGTAGGCGAAAACCGGTCTGTTGAATAACAAATCGGAACCGTCTCGAACTTGCTTGTATCTTACTGGCACGAGGGGTTTAACTTGCACTTAAAACCGTGTAAGTACTTAGAGAACCCTGCGTGTCCACTGAGAACTTGGGTCTACAAGCTCGTCTTATTAAGGTATTCAGCTCGGGATCTAATGTAAGCGTGTGTGTACACGATACTGCCAAGGAACCGCCGCTGCTTTGCTGTCGCCCCGCGGTCCCAAACACTGTGTCGTCAGTAGTAGGGCGGTGGCATGGGAGAGCGGACAACATTCGCATGTACCTACATGCTTAGAAATGATAATAATTATACTTACGTTTTCGGATTTCATAGTCTCCAAAGCGTCATCTTCAGGCACAAAGTAAATCCCATCTGGCAAGTTAAAGCGATCACCTTCGACCTTTGTAAATTTCACTTCTTCTTTGGAAGGAAATCCTCTCAAGGCATGCAATAAATCTACGCCAGTAATTTTGTACGTTTGAGTTTCTTTACCAAAGCCATTTGGTACTAAAAGTAATATAGATGTTATGATAATCCAAACCATTTTAAAACAGGTCTTTTAAGAAGGATAATGATGCCTCAAATGTGTTCTTATTTTTACTCTTTATGTATTTATAGGTTCTTACAGTGTTCTATTTGAATTGTTGTATATCATTTTTAGGGTTCCTTTGCCATTTGCCAAAAAAGAAACCTTGTATTTTCGTCATGTACCTCCGACTCAATAAAATGTATGGGAAAGTATTAAGTTTATATGGATGACATCAGGTGTAGTCTATATGGCGCATGGCCCTAAATGGTGGTGTAGTATATAAGTATATACGAATTGGACGAGTTACTATTTTGTCTATGTAACTGATTGTAAGAGTTGATTTTCTTAATGTATCTAATGGTTAGATTTTTAAAAATCGTGATAATGTTCTTTTTCAAATATTTTAAACTATTATTTAAATCTTTACTGACTTTTTTTATATTATTTCATAGGTACGTTGGGGTATCGACGGTATTACTACTATTTACTTTCATGCTTTTCCAACGTTGATTGGCGTGTTTCACACATCAGAAATCATATACTAGTTACCTTTATAATTATTTCCTTCACAGTCGGCAGAATATAGTACTTGTAATATTTTGTATGTATTGCCAAACTAGCATAGAAATAACCCTTGGCCGACTAGATCGGATAGGCCGTCGATTTTGCCTAATATAAGAACAAAATACGCAACATGTTACTATATTTAACCTATGAGACTGGTTCATAACATATTGCAATCGTTTGAATGTAACATTCTAGCTCTGCAACTTTATTGAACTGGTTTGGTTTAGTCTGTCACTGGGAATTCTCCATTGTATACAAAGAAACAAGACAATTAACGTTTGACGTAATGTGCTTTGATGTTTTTAAGCGCTTATTTAATTTTAAATTTAATTTAACTCTAAAGTCATTCTGATACACAATTAATGTTCCGTTCCTATTCTTATCGACCGTCCATTTGCCTTACCTTTGGACATTAAAATTTGACATAAGCTTCATACAAATAATGTCAAAAGTCAACCGATGGTAAGGTAAGTGAATGACTGGTAAGATATAAGGAAACGTGAAAATCTATTAAAAGGTACCTCAAATTAAGTAACGTAACTGTCAAAGTTTATCCCAGTTAGCAGCCTAGATTGTGTGAAAGATGATATGATTTTTTACGATATTATAGAGAATGTATGCTTAAAAAAAGAAAGGGGAAGAGAGATAATACTCGAAAGCATTTCCAATACTTCTCAATTTTTTTTTTTTTTATACAGGGGAAATCCGTTTGAGGACCGTAGGCCACGCGAGGGGGAAAGGTCGCGGCCCGTGAGTGGGATTCGCCAGGTCGGGGTGGCACTAGCACCCCACGTTGAGATGTGAGATGCTATTGCCACGCCGCGGTTAGGGATACCCACTAAAACCCATGTCCGATTCCAAGCGTCCTTTGTCCGGGCTGTGGGCTCGCTCGCGCATTCACCACCAGCCCGGACGGACGGCGGCCGGCCTCTTTGCGGGCTGGCCTCACCATTTGGTAGCCGGAGATCTGGGTCTCTCCGGATCCTCTACCTCACCGCGAGGTGAGAGGGGGCGCGCGGATCGGCGCGCGTCATTCCTCTCCGGCCTTTATGTGCGGGCGGGTCCGGTTGCCCCGCCGGTCGCCCGCACGGCCGTAGCCTACGGCGGCTGGAGGTCAAGGACGACAATACTTTTCAATAAATCCCAACACAATCCAACTACTCCCAACCTATTCCAACAAAGTGAAATTTATGTACTAATGATATTAAATAAAAGCTAGAAATTACGTAAGACCTAGTATAATAAGAACATGTATTAGTATAATAGATTTTTTTTCTTTTTTAACTGGTATGTATAGACTTAGTTATAAGTGACCTATGTATGTACACCCGGGCATATCTTGTTCGCCTGGGCATACGAGTGCTGAATAAAAGGCAAGTGGGGAGAAGTTTCTCCAGACGCAGAAATTAATGCGAACGCTACCAAACCTATCACTCTGTTTCCGGTGACTCGAGAAATCATTGTGGGCTTAAACAGGCTACCAGTCAGTTATGAAGGCGGTTAAGCCTCTGTCGAGCCCACTGTTAGTCTCTGGCCACAGAGGTGTGTGACAAAAAAGTCTTAGTCCATAAAAATATTTGTTTCAAATTTATTTTTTCGCCACAAAACATAAGAGGAAAGAAAAAAATAGTAATGTGTGTGACGTAGCACCGCACAAAAAGGAGATCGAGTAGTATGACACGTTGTATAATGTATTCTATCTCATTCTCTCGCACTGTATGAACTACACACACATAGAGTTTTTTATAGATGATATTATTTTATATCTATAATCTTGAGGAATGATTGGTTTTCCAAACTTTCATCCATTTTTTTTTAGCCAGGGGAAATCCGCTTGAGGGCCATAAGCCGCGACAAGGTCAGAACCTTGGGGGGATAATTCGCGACCCGTGTGTGGGATTCGCCAGATCGGGGGTGGCACCAGAATGCCCAGTCAGAACTGGTGCCATGCTGTTGCCACCCCCGGTTAGGAATACCCACTAAAACCCCTGGGTGTTCCGTTCTACGCCTTATGCCAGGGCTACGGGTATATAACCTAGCCTCTCCGCAGCCCTGGCAGGCGTGGGCCCCCCTCACGAGGCCTCTTCCATTGAAACTTTCATCCCCTATGGCAACCCGTACTAGTTTTATTTATTTACACTGAAAAAATGGGACAGTAAAAATTAACTGTTTTAGAACAGTTAAAATGTTTTCAGTTGTTACTACGTTTATTTCATTAACAATAACCGATTACAATCAGTTGGTCTAAATGTTTAAAAACAGTTACGGCAATACAGTGTTTTTCACTGTTTTTACATTAGAACATACTGTGAATCTCATTTAGAAAAACTGTTTTATAACAGTAACAGTAGGTCAGTTAGTTTAACTGTTACGAAGCGCTTATTTTAAAGGAGCGCTGGTTTAAATACAGTACTTTTAACTGTTAGTACATTAGAACATACTGTGAGGCATCGTTAAAGAAAATGTTTTACAAAAGTCACCATAAATCAGTTAGTTTTACTGTTACGAAACGATTATTTTATAGGAGGGGTGGTTTAAACACAAAACTTTTAACTGCTGGTACATTAGAACATACTGTTAATCATCATTTATAGAAACTGTTTTATAATAGTAATAGATTAACTGTTACATAGCGATTATTTTAGAGGAGTGGTGGTTTCAATACAATCGTTTTTACTGTAAGTACATTAGAAAATACCGTGAGTCATCATTAAAGGAAATATAAGGATGGATAGACGAGGGATATATCCCCCGTCTATCCATCTGTAAACTACAAAAATGACCAAAATGACCTAAGTTAAAATTATTGAATACAAACTATACAATAATACAAAATTATCAAAATGATTAGCTTAATGGTTAGTGTCGCTTTTTCGTTTTATAGTTTCAAATCCCAACGATTCTAAAGAAGTTTTACTTCGAAAAGTTAGCTATTCCTGTAAAAAATCCTGTTATTATAGTACTCTTGACTCCTCACCTCTCTATCTTATAATATAGTAACCGACAGCGATGTAGTTGTATTAAATATGTGCATAATGTAAGTAAAATAGTACAGTGTGGACTTCATTAGCCGGACCTTTGTTATACGAATTCGCAATTATCCGGATTGGCCGTCATTTCATGAATAAGATTTCAATATTTTAGTAATCTATATACATATTAATACGTGAAGCAAAAACACAGCAAAAACTTTGTACCCCTTTTTACGAAAATTGTGCGGATGGAGGAGTTTGAAATTTCGCACACTTATAGTTTATATAGAGAAGGAGTGCAGAATGCTAATATTTTTTTAAAATTATGCATAAAAAATACATTAAATCAATAAAAAAACATTACACACACTACCATGTATTTGACACACACACGCATATCATACTCTTTTGTATATTGTTAAAGCCAAATGAACAGTGTAACCTTGGCGAAATCTGTGATTATAGAAGTATATAGTCTTTAACAACAGAACCTTAATAATGTTCAAACTTATTATTTAAATTAATTATTATGGTCGAATTTCGACCACGGGCGATCACTAGTTAATATAATTCAAGAAAACAAGTTTGTTAGACAATTACTTTTCGAAGGGTTAATGGCATTGTAGCAAACAGTACATACTCAGTAAGGCAAAGACACAATTAAAGGAAAGAAAATATTATTATAGTTATAATGACATGACGTACTAAAATTTTATATTGTCTATTTTGCACAAAGATTAAGTGTTGGTATACAACGCCGCCAGCCTTTTAGGAACGTTCCGGGTAAATGACAGTGGTTTGGGACTAATAACTTATCTTTAGGTATTTTTCCCTTTTTTATTTAGTTTTAGTTTTTATATAGTTTATAGTATAGTTTGTAGTTTATATTTATAAGTTAATTTATCTTTAGTATTTAATTATATGTTTTAAGTTCCTTTTAGTTTGATATTATTTGATTTGAGGTGAGATTATGTACAATTTACCGTATACAAATTATATTATTAAAATATATATTGGCAGGCGACCGTCATAATGCCGATTTTCTTAAAGTTCTCTAAGAGACTCCGGAGGGACGGGGTTGTAAATTGACCTCACGGCTCTTTTTTGTAAAACAAATACAGTCTCTAAGTCGGCTGCGTTGTAAGTAATATATCATAGGACATGATACTATAAAAATAACTAAACTAGTTTGTTTTATCACTATAAAATGTTAGAAATCGTAGATTTTTGGTTTTTTAGGATTATAATTGATGTGATTGATGTACGTAAAAAATAAGATCGAATACGGTATTCGATTTAAATAAGTAGATACATTGTTTACGATTATGTAATAAGTTGCCGTGTTTCGGAATTTCCGATAAAAAGATGACGTGTATGCATAATTGCGGTTTTATTACATTAAGAAATATTTCCACGCACTACAAAAAAACTTCAATGTGCTCATTTGTCCGTTTGTCATTTATATTTACACAATGGGTGAATCCGAGATGTCTTGATATATTTTTGATATTATATTCTATATACATAGTATTTTGAATTGTCTCATCTCTCATCATTGAATGTAAACATAAGTTTAAAATAATAAATGAAGTCCTAATAAACCTTTAGTTTATTAGGACTTAATTTATATGGTTTATTAGTACTATTTATTAAGAGAGCTCAGTTTATCTGCATATGGGGGGGGGGGGGGGTTCAGAAGGCTATTACGTCATCTCATTGCATTGTCATATTAATTATCTTTTGAGGCAGCAACGTTCTGGTGTAATCGAAATATTGGAAATTATTTGAAAACTTCTGCTTGGTCCAGTTCGTAGTTAGCATCACTTCTTCTATGCCCTCGAAGCCCTGTGGCGTATTTTTTCATGAGTGAATTGCTGAGTATTTTTATGTATACGAGGTTTACTTGAATCTTGTACAGAAATGAAAAAGTTACAATTTATGTTAATTTTATAACAATATTTATAAAATATGGAAATAATTATTATTAAAGTAATTACTGCTCGAAAACCTGTTGACGGCTTACAAATTAAAAGAATAAAACTTGATGAGGAAAACTTATTCTTTAATTCTTTTTGTCTTCATATTTCGATCTGATTTGTTGCGTTACCCGTCTCACTGAAATAAGAAATAATAAATTCATTTCATATAAGTAGATATATATTATTGTCTACCATATTAGTCTGGCGTACGTAAAATTATCATAATTAAATACAACTTTACATTAACAAAGACAGTATAGAATAAAATTAGTAGTAAGTACTATACTACTTAATATGCATGTATGGAAAGATTCTTATTAATCAGGCAATGCAGTAAAACTACTAATATGTGAAACTAAATCTGTATGTTTGTTATGTTTTTACAATTAAATGGATCTTACAGAAATTTGTCAAGAAGATAGATTGAATCCTGCGGATGGACATAGACTATATTTTATCTCCAAAAACAATCTTCAAGAGTGTTAAATTAGGGACAAAAAATGCCAACCTCGAATTAAGTATAATAAAATAAGGTTTTGATATATAATAGAGAAAGACGCATCACAGCGCTATAGTAGGTAGCGTATTGATTTTATACAGAAAGTAAAAAAAGAATCAAGTCGCGGGCAATAAATAGTTTATTAAGAAAAGGCACAATATTGATTCAAAGTATTTCAAAGTACTTGAATAAAAATAAGTACAAAAACATACCTTCGGGGGTAGCAAGTCTCTTGATGGCGAAGGCACTTCTCCCGATGTTGGTTGGTAGACATGTGTAAAAGCAGCCGATGTATTTTTTAAGGTATTGCCAACAGCAGTGAATTTGCTTGGCGATGTCTTGTATGTTGGTTGAACAGAAGGCTTCACCTCAGTAACTCCTGAAGTTCCTAATGTCTCCGGCAAGGGGAATATTCGTACACCATCAACTAAAGCCACTGACACAACCAATAAGGCTATAAGAAATTTTATCATTTTTACTAAATTTTCAGAACGACTTTCATCTGTGGACATTTAACGGTAAATGTCAGATTTTAGTTACAAATGAAAGATACATCATAACTCGTTCACCCTGAATGGAAACATCTGGTATTTGTAACACTTAATCTATTTGATAGTGTTATTCTAGTATTGGACAGGTAACTCATTATCTTTTAGGTGTTTTCATTAGAACCTATAAAAATTCAAGTTATGCCAAGATGTATCCTGGTTTAAAGTAATGCCAAAAAAAAAAATTAAACTCTTTTTACGGTCGAGATGCCACTCTCAAGTACCTAATATTGATGATGACACATAATAAGTGACACTACTTATATATTATTTTAACGTCTAAGTATTTAGATATAAAGAATAAAACAAAGAAAGTAAAATAAATAGTTGTATACCTATATAATAGAAGTAATAAATAGTAAGAATGTAACCTCAATGTAAATACAAACTCTATGGAAGAAGAAAGTAATAAGGTAGTAATAAAAGCGATTTAAAAAGAAGTTGATAAAGTATACGGAATAAGTAAGTACACGTAAGGCAAACCAAAATATGTATAAAAATAAAGTGTAATAGACATAAGTAGATATAAAACAAACAATGTATTAGAATCTAATATATTGTTTGTTGTATAAAGCTTATAATCAAAAGATTATACTATAAGCTTTATACAACATCAATATTCTAAAATAAGAAAAACCAATAAAATAGCAAAATAAATAAAAAAATAAATAAAAAGAAAAGAACGCATATTCCTATTTGATGAGAGAGAGAATTTTTTTTTATTTTTTTATTGCAGGAGTTCAGCAGACAGGCAGACGGCCCACTTGATGGAAAGCGGTTACCATCGCCTATGGACATTTGCAACACCAAAGGTGCTACAAATGCGCTGCTGCTCTCTTAATGGAGACTGGAACCTGGTCACTAATGCCGGAACACAACATAAGGTTGTTATGGCGGCATACTCTAGACCAGGGGTGGTCGCCATCCAGTCGAGCAAATACCCTACCACCTGGCTGTGGGTTGTTTAGTCGCCTCTTACGACAGGCCGCCTGGCCGCAGGAAGTTGTATTCTTTCTCCGTTCCTGCACGGAGAATGCATGCATGTATATATATACGATCATGACTTTCACTACTCCCTACTTTATTTTGGGGGATTTCAACTGCGCTTATTTGTTGTGGGGCAGCCCTTATTATGATTCCTTTGGGTGTGATATTGTAGATAGTTTGGATCATCTTAACATCTGCATATATAATATGTATTTTAAAATATGATAAGAAAATACCTCTTTCTTGTCAGATGAAAGAGGAGGACGGCGATCAAAAAATTTATAGGTATATATAAATTGAGGGCCATACTAGTTCAAAGCCTGATTTACATTAATATTAGTATGTAACTAATTCTAATAATAAATAATAAGTCATATTTCTTGCAAAACTGCCGAAGTCCTTATCATTCTTTGGCCAGAAATTCTCAGAAGTCGATTAAGTGGATGTTTTCCAAATTAAGATAAGAACTTAAAAACGTTTAAATTGTATTTTAAACGTGTATTAATTTCCACTAAAATAGCTTTATTCATTATATTGTTCTTTACTGACGTTATAAACACACTTCAATAAGAAAGTAAAATGTCATACATGTTATCTAATGCTGACCAACCACTATGTAACAGTTACTTTTATACTACTTTACCAAAGAAAAAATAAATTAACTTAACAAGCCCTAATGGTGTTTATCTAATGCCTCTGCTGTTAGTGTTAATGACATGACAGATGATGGATGTACATACATACACTAATATTAATATAATTATAATATACTAATATAACTAACAGGCGGTATTGGCAGATGTTGTCCTGCTCTGAAAAAATAAAAATCTAGAACCCGAGTCCAACGCTACCTACCGGGTCTAATTGTGAACCTAAACCACCCCGAGATCCACTCAAAGACACATAAAACTTCATCAAAATCGTAGAACCCGATTCTAGCGCCAACTATTTTGTTTAGATTGATGGGTTACATTATTAAAGTTTCAGTAGGGATCGCTAATTTTTATATAGCCTATATTAATCAAGGATAATGTAGCATTTGGATGGTGAAAGAATTTTTGAAATTGGTCCAGTAGTTTTTGAGGTTATTCTTTTCAAACATACAACAATACAAATCTTTTCTCTTTATAATATTAATATAGATTTAGCCTGACACTGGCAGTTAATACTAACATTGTGCCGGACAGATCCCAGTAGAAATATAACTGAGAAAACATAACATTGTATTACCTGTGATTCGAGTTACCGCTTCCAAAATTATAATTTACGACCATTTGTAATCAAATTGCGATCTCGTACTTGAACAAGTGCGAAGTCGTGACTCATTGGTATATCCTGAATCTTTTACGAGTTTACAAATGATCCTATTATTTTATTTTTGACTTGAACGTTCTGAGGATTTATTGTTCGGCGTCTGATTAAAACCTTGGTCCAATGAAATATTTTTATTTTCTGGCCATTTCTTTGTAAAGAGTCGAACCTCCTATATACGCGTACATATTTACGCCAAGTTGCAATCAGCTATTTTAGATCAAAATTATATATCCAACGTCTTAAGTCCAAGGTTTCAAAGCGAGTTAGCAGCAGATGAACGTCCTCCTACTCTTCTATTTAATCATCTAATTGTAATAGAGGCGTTTAGAAATTGTATCGTTATTAAGAAATACACAAGTAGATATCTATTTGTATAGAGTATCCCAAAATCCTTTGAAGTTAGTTAGTCTTTATTTTTCTTTCTTCCTATTCATAATACAACGTTTTTCAATCATTCTTTCACCGTTAAGGGTGTCCAACTTTGGAATACATTGCCTGTTGCAGTCAGACAAGCAAAATTTCTATTAACATTTAATAACATGGTCAGGAAATATTATCTGCAATGATATGTAATTTTATATAATTAGTATTATATTGCATATAGCTATATGTTTATTAGGTTTAGATAGTTGCATCTTATTACTATATCTTGTATATATATATACAAGATATATATATCTTATATATATATAACTTATGTGTATGTTCGTATATATAGGTATAGTACAGTTATATTCATAGCTGGGCATCAACTCGTTAATCCTTTTATCGTTAATTAACGAAGTTAACATTTCGAGTAACGGTGCCCAGCTATGGTTATATTTATTACTAGCGGCCCGGCGCGGTTTCACCCGCGCTCTGTCCCGCTCCCGTGGTATGTTACGTCATGTTATATAGCCTATGACACTCCCTGTTAACGTAGCTTTCTAACAGAAAATTATTTTTTTAAATCGGTTTAGTAGATTCAGAGATTACCCCCTACAACGTCGCAAACTCACAAACTTTACCTCTTTATAATATTAGTATAGATTAAAATGTAAGTAATCGTACAATAATTATATATACTACCATCACAACTTCTAATTAGCAATATTCTTGCCACGTGTTGTCCGGAAGAGATCGCTTTTTAGCGATAAGACCGCCATTTGTACACAATTAGAATAATACTGAGTGCGTTCTTAAATTTAAGTAAGTTAGTAAGTTTTCTCTAATGGTGTACATTAAAGTATTATCTATCTCTTTTTAATTTGTATAGTCGTGTAACAAAGCGTATAGTGATTTCCTCAGTAGTTCTAAGTTGTTGCAGTTTTTACGGCCATAATCACATATCAGTCAATTTGTTTGTTATTTTATAAGTATTGACATTATCTCATAAAACAGTTTTTGCTGCACTTTAACGGTCTCATTCATAGAGATTTAGAGTAAGTTTGAACGCTTCTTTATGGTTCTATTTCTATTTAGGTTTGGAATAGAGAACTGAGCTTACATGTACAAAAATAATTAGGTATGTTGTTGGTATGTTAATTTATTATTTTGCACCTACACATTGATACATCTTCAAGCAGAAATCGAACCGGTCTCTGCTTGCGATGTGTTTAAAAATAAATATCTTGACGTATTTACTTTTTATTCTTTTGATAAAACATGTTTGTCGGGTTCTACCAACTGAATAATTGTTTCACTTCCCTCGTTATAAAACATTTGGTATATACATACATATGTATCTATATTATACATATGTGTCTGCGGAGTGACGCCCGCGGACCGCGTTCGTAATACCGAAGTAAGAAAGAGAGTTGGTCTGAAAGAGAGTGTCGGGGTGAAGGTAAGGAAAGGAATGCTCCGGTGGTTCGGGCATGTGGAAAGAATGCATGATGAAAGAATGACTAAACAGATATACAATGCAAAAGTGGATGGATGCAGAAGTCGTGGAAGGCCACGACACGCCTTCCATGATCAAATTGATCGTGTACTAGCGGAGGGTGATGTCAGGAGCCTTAAGAACAGACGAGTGTGCATGACAAGAGTTATGAATGTCAAAAAAGCAAGTGAGTGTGTAAGAATGGGCCTAAATGGCGCTCTGTTGTTTGTGCCTACCCCGCAAGGGAACTGGCGTGAAGTTATGTATGTATGTATGTAACTATATTAAATTTTTTAAAACGCTTCAGGTATTATGGAAAGTTTGTTAAGTTCTTTTGATAATATAAAGTGTCAACAATATAGTATAAATGTACATAATTATATTATATTGTCATGTTCGTATAATATTTATCAGTGAAGATATTTCCTATATATTGTTACGAGTTGCAGGACTTGAATTAGAATGCCATTGGAATTATTATAGAGTTTATTAGAACTATACAAACACGTATAACACAACAAGTCAACGTAAACGTAATATAGATAACCACACTACCTTCATATTATTATTGGACATGCGTGCACCCTCTTCCGTTTCCATCTTTAACTTATGAATTATAAGATGGAAAGAACAAATTCTAGATGGTAGAGTCGAAAAAATACTATTAATGAAAGTTAGTTTGGACAAAATCCATTAAGTTGTTTTTGAAATAAGATGACTGAACAATATATACACTGTATGGACTGACTGACACTTGGCGTTTTTTATGATTGGATGGTTTTACCAAACATTTTTTTTTTGTAAACAAACACGTCCATTGTATATCTCTAAGCTAAGTAAGTTACGCTTGTGTTATGGATAATATATAATAGACTAGGGTCAATCCCAGACACCAAGACCAAAGTAAATAACGGAAAGTTCCTATGGAAAGAGCCTCTGCGTTCCAGTAAGCTAGGACGGCACAGGTTATGCCTACGCAACCACAGAGGCCGTATGTTCATTGTAACGTTTTTTATAGCCATAAGCTGGCAGACAGGCAAACGGCCCGTCTGATGGAAAGTGGTCACCGCCGCCTATGAACCTTTGCAACACTAGGGGTGTTTCTAGCGCGTTGTTGACGTTGAAGAAATTTTGTAACGCCTTTCCTAAATATGACTATGCCTAGTTATTAATAAATACTTAGGTATTGTCTAGCATGTAAGACTAAAAATCAATGACGTCAAACAAAACATGTACTGACTACTGTATTGATAAGCCCTTTGTTCAGTCTAGCGTGATGTCATGAGAACGCGGCAGGTAAATGTATCAGTATGACATAGTTTCGTCCAGAACAATTCAGTTTCGCTTTGTATGTTAATTTATTGGTTTTACCAAGACGTTCTGTAGCCTTTTAAATAGCATGGCTGGGAGAGTAGGTTTTGATTTCCATAATTGTGTATAATAGCAGCCCATGTCCCACTGCTGGGCTCGGGCCTCCCACTATAGGGGAACGGACAGTATACCCGCCACACTTGTTCAAGGTGGCTTGGCAGGTTAGACTCATCGGTTATATTGATGTGTAGGTTTCATCATGATGTTTTCCTTCACCGTTGTTAGCACGTGGTAATTGTAACAATATGCACATTAGGTCAGAATACTGCCTAAGTGATCCATGCGTTCCAGCCAGGCTTGTTATAACATGTGGGTTAATATTTTATTAAACTACTGTTCGTTTAGTCGTGGTAGGATAGAAATCACCTTTGATGTTACAAATGTCCATAGGCGATGGTAACCGCATTCCATCAGGTGGGCCGCCTACCTCTCAGCTGAACTCATGATGTTAAAAAAAAACAACTTGATATTGAAATGAATTGTCTCAAGTTCATTTCAAGTTGTGTCTGAAACTCTAGCAGACGACAAGTGTGATAAATTAATAACCTCAGAAAAAACAATCAGCGTGTTTCTGGATGGATAAATTGATAGTGAATCTACTATAATGTCCTCCAGGAGGAGTGGAGGCAAAAAAAAACGCTAATAGTGTCCTAGATACTTAGGTCGATAAGTTCATATTTGATGCTTCGATGATACGCGGACGACGGAGAAAATAGGAAAGGGAGACAGAGCGGCAAGGTGCCTGCCTGCCGCTTTCACAAGGCATAAAAGCGGCAGGGATGCTTAAGGCTCCTATTGCCGCAAAAGGCCGAAAGTGGGGTGCAAACTAAACAATTTTTCGTTGGTAATTACTGATCAATAATTTACCAACAAAATTATTCTATTTTTTTATGTTATGAGATGTAAAAGGGTTTTTTTGGAATTTTCCTATAGCTATTTTAAGTTAAGAAAAATATTCACCAAATCACCTCCCAATTATTGATATAAAACCATTTTACTCCTTCAATTATTATCAAAACAGGGTCAAAAAAATATTTACACCTTTACTCAAAAGGAGATACAGATAATTTGTTTTTTTTTTAATACTACTCTATTTTATTCACAATAAAATAATAACGCATCTGAAAAACGAGCGCGTCTATGGAATCCACAAAAAATCAGTATTGAAAAATTCTCAAGGACGTTGGCGTTGCTACAAGCATTAATTGATACTCTTCATAACCATCCCTGCCAACTTCTTGATTTGTTGCGTTATTCTTTCCTTGTAGACTATGAGAGAATAGCGTAAAAACTCGCCGGCAGTACATACTTATGGTACTATTTTCTTTATTTTAGCTGTTATAGCTAGACAGCTAAGTGTTTATTCCGAAGCAGCGTTGGAATTAACCCTAGATAAAGATTGCGTTTTTTATCAGGCCCCCTACTGATAGGATGCCTTCTTCAGATGGTTTAGTGGGTACTATAGATACATAAAACATACTAGTAAAGTAATTTTGACTGTTGTAAAGCGGTTAAAATTATCAAATACCAAACCTAGAACAAAAAAATTTAAGCGCCTACAAAAATTTTAAGTGCAAGAAAGTTCCAAGCTGTTGCATTTCTTAAGAAAGAAATGAATTTTAATTGCACTCTACAATATAGGCAGATTATCTTTCAAATTCCTGTCGCAAGAGAGCGTACCTAAAATATTGGCTGCCTAGCCACCCGGAACGGGAATGCTAATTCGTTGTAATATAATTATGAGCCAATCGATCACGATTAGTGTTAGTATTTCGTACAGTTTCGTTACTTCTATAAGGTTCCGTAACCATTTCACTCAAAAAAAATGTTGCTGTTTAAATACATCAGGCGCAAAATTTTTGATATGAATACAGAAAGTTCTTTTAATTTGTTTTGTATAGTATTATAAATAAATATTCATCGAAAATTAGAGCATATTTTAACTAAGTAAATATTATATTTAATGAGCATTCTCATGCACTTAACGAAAGTCTGTAAGAATATGTCCGTAATACTATTACATCGCTTGTTGTCGGATTCCTTCTGGTATTTAACTTCAGAATGGAGAATATATATGCTAATAGTTTTACAATTAAGAATTTCAAATATTGTATAATCAATGATTGACAAAAGCAAGAAAAGGGCGATCCTGTTATGACCTTGACTTGCCAATTCTCAATGCTTCAGAGATACGCCGTAAAAACAAAGCAAAGTTTCGCGATATATCATTAAAGTATAATTGATTACAATGCCACCTATATCAAATAGGGAGTCTCTTAATTTTAGGTTGGCGGAAATTTAATTTTCTATAAAAGCACGGGTCACGAACTATTTAAATTAAATGAAAAGACTATCAAAATTTTAAATCATTTATTTTATCTATAACATCTTAATAACTACTTTAATAAATAAAAACTTAAACCTATTTAAGTAAAAATTATTATTGAATCGTTTTACTTACTAATGAGTACATATTTTATATTTTTCCGAAACAGTTTGAATCGTCTTTTATAGTCTACGGATGATTGAAATAAGTTGCATAATTAAGCTTTGGTATGACAAATAATGTCGTATTTTAATAAGATAAAATAATAGTAACACTACCGTTGCAAGTCTCCCAGTCATATGCAAATAAACCGAATTATAATCCTGGGGCTTCATCTGCGTTAGTGCTAAAGATTTAAGCGGTGGCTGAATGCGTCTTATTTAAAGCGTTAAAAAATAACGCCGTTAACGCACAGCCACATTAGTCACATATATATAATACGTTGTGTCAATATTTAACGTCATTAACAATAACGCAGATGATGCCCCCACCTTAACGGTTAACAGAAGAAACATGTACATGATTATGTACCTGTATATTGATAAATACCTATATGATTCATCTAGACTAATATTATAAAGAGGAAAGATTAGTATTTATCAATTTTTGTATTTTTGAGTTGTTGTTTGAGTGGTTCCCGGTTAGTTTAGATTCACAATTTATCCGTGCAGGAACGGAGAAAGAATACAATTTCTTGCGGCCAGGCGGCCTGTCGTCAGAGGCGCCAAAACAACCCACAGACAGGTCTGGTATGTCTGGTCTAAAGTATGTCGCCATAACAACCTTGAGTTGTGTTGCGGCATTAGTGACCAGGTTCCAGTCTCCCTTAAGAGAGCAGCAACGCATTTGTAGCAACTTTGATGTTGCAAATGTCCATAGGCGATGGTAACTGCTTTACATCAAGTGGGCCGTCTGCCTGTCTGCTGATCTCCTGCAATAAAAAAAAAAAAAGTATTTTAGTTAACTGGACTATTCGCTCCCCTGGTGCTATCATGGAAGAAGAATGCTTTAATAAGTTTCTTTATCATAATTTTGACTGATTTGGTCTAATAAATTATGTTTTATAACATTATATACAATAATTACGAGCAACGCCGGGACCGCTCCGGCTTTTCGTTATTCCTAAGGCCCGCAACATCCCAAAGCTGGCTCATACCTGTTTTATATAACAAAATGTTAAAAAGATTGAAAATGATAACCTAGGGCATCATCTAATGACGTAGAGTTTGGAAGTTTTTCGGTGTTAAATTAATTAATAACGACTATCGACCATTCTTCTTCTTCTTAATATGTATCTACTAATTTACTTTGACGTCAAATTAAATAATAAGTTTTAAACTAAACTCGCATATAGACGAGCATCAGTGGCTGTAGAGTGCGTCTCACGAAAAAAGTCCCGCGGCAGAAATGGAACTATTCTGATTTTTAATTATCTGGACTAAAATGACAGCTGCGGTCGACTATTTTTATTCATAATTGCGTTGTACGAGTTAAATTCTACAGAATTTGTATAGAAACTCTATAGGATTCAAATCACAGCGGTGAGTTGCTCCAAGCTTGTAGCATAAAAAAAAGGTCGATCGCAGCTGTCTTTTTAGTCCAGATAATTAAAAATCACAGTATAAGCATAACAGATTAATTAATTCACGTTGTTATATTGTTTTTATCAAGTGTTTTTATGTAAATGTTACATTATTTTATTATTATACTAGTTGCGCCCCTCGGTTTCCCCCATGTGGAGATGGAAAACCACAAAACCACACTATCTATATCTTTATAAATTATAGCCTGTCTTATTCTGATGTGTAAGCTATATTATTGTAAAATTTGGTTAAAATCCATAGTAGTTTTTGCGTGAAAGAGTAACAAACATACATCCATACATTCTTACAAACTTTCATGTTTATAATATTAGTAGGAAGTAGAAAGTAGGATTTACTAATACTAAAATCCGAATCTTTCTAAAATTATTATATCTTTTTAACATTCCGGTGCACGACCGTAGCGCTTTGTCTTCGAGACTGCTTACATAAGACAGAGTATATATTGAAATTATCAGTGACGGATTTACACTAGGGGCACCAGGGGCTAGTGCTAGTGCCCAGGGCGGCGAAATTTCCGAGGCCGGCTAAATTTGGAGTGTCAGCAAAACATTTTTCAACTTTCTGCTATAAAAATCAATGATAGTTAAAAAATTGGAAGTTATTGGTTTCATGCCAAATCTTAAAAATCGAGTTCTCATTGGATATTTACGTTTTGAAGTCTAGTTACAGTGCATAGATAATAGGGCGGTTTTTTTCACGATGCCCCAGGGCGGCACTTAAGGTAAATCCGGTCTTGGAAATTGCATAAAACATCGATGGAAATTAATTTTTTCTGATGCTTATTATCACCTTTATCTTATTTCTTGGTACAAGGTTTCGTTGTTAAATCACTTATTCCCGATATTTAGTTTGATAGAAAAACTGCTAGAAAGTCGTCGTTTATTCTCGGCGTCGCTTTCGATTTGCCTGATCTGAACGCAGCTGCTCCTACTCCTTTGCTGTTGCCTGCGAAATTTGGGAATGGGAAGTTCGGTATCCCACGATGCCTGATATCTAGGAGACCATCTCCGAAGGTAACCTGAAATTGTAGGAAACGTAACAAATATATGAAAAATAAGAATCAAAAGATCTCTTTAGTTCAGCTTCCTCTTATTTAGTAGCCCTGGTATTTTAATTATTTCTGGAGTAGTAACACTAAAGGTGCTACCAATGTGCTGTCGGACTCGTAAATGGGACTGGAACCTGGCCATTAATGCGGAACACAACTCAAGGTTGTTATGGCAGCATGCTCTAGACCAGGGCTGGTTCTGGTTTCTCCGTTCCTGTACGGAAATCCTGGCCTGAGGCGAAGGAAAGAACACCGAAGGGTTTTAGTGGATATCCCTTACTCGAGTGGCAATAGTACTTCTTCGGGGGTGCTAGTGCTCCTACCGCCTCCGCGGCAGCTTCCCCTCGCTAAGAAAAAGCCACCAGTAATAGTCCACCCACTTTGTTATGGGCCGACTGTCTTTTTGTGAGTAAAATACACTACCCTGATTTCATCCTGGTTTGGGGATATGTAAATGTGTGTAGGAATCATAACTGCTTTCGTGGGAAATTTAGTTCACCTACTATAGCCTCGAGGATTGTATTTGTTATAATTTTTTAAATGCTGTGTGTATTTGCGGCTCTTACCATATTATACCTTTTTATTATATGCTGCCCCGTCGTGCCTATGCGGCATTATTCTGAACTAGCAATATTACTTACTGCTGCTTGTTGCTGTTATTCCCTAGACCCCGGCTTATATCTGGGGGATAAGGACTGGTCATAAAATTTAACTTCCATTCCGTGGGGATTAGTCTGATTTGTACCTTCAATTATTTAGGTATCTAAGGTACCTTACAACTCGAAACAATACATATATAAAAGTAATAGTTATTTGTTTGAATTAAGGATAAAATAAAAAAAATTAAAGTAATTTTAAAAAGGAGCTTTTGAATCAATCCATTTCATTTATTTTTGAATTATTAGGAGCAGGAATTCGTTAAAACTTACATCAGGAGGCTGGAGTCCGTTTAATGTGTTAAATCCAAAAGCTGATGATGCACTTTGGCTTTGGCCACCGAAGTTACCACCCAGTGCAGCAGCTTGCGATGCGGCACCTGATACAGATGTACCAGAACCGCTAAACGCTGCTGCTTGGCTGCTGGCTTGGCTACCGCTGAACCCACTGAAAATTATTACGTTTAATATTAATTTGGGACATTTCAAATAGTCGTATATTGCAGGAACAGTCTAAGAATATTAATTCTTGCGGCGGCCTGTCGTTAGAGGCGATAAAACAACTCGTAGGTACGTAGAAGGATATTTGCTCGTCTGAATGACTACCACCCCTGGTCTACAGCACACTCACATTACAACCGTGAGTTGCGTCCCGGCATTAATGGCCAGGCTCTAGTCCGGCAACGCATTGATAGCGTCTTTGGTGTAGCAAATGTCCATGTGCGGCAGTTACTGCTTATCAACAGGTGGACGGTGTATCAGTTTGGTTACTTACAAACAAACAAATATAAAGCGACGTATATATAAACCCTTCCAGAATCACAAATACTGGGGTTTTCATGGCCTGGGGTCAAGTATATCGTCTTAGGTGTCGGAAATATATTTTTTTTAGGAATTACAATACAACTGCCCACGTTTGGTAAAATGTTCTTATTTTCAGCATAGAACTTATTGAAATGGCGTTGCACTTTAAATTCGGCCAAAGTTTGATTACAATTATTATAAGACCTTTTTTGCCATCTCACAGAATGTCGCGACCTTATAGATTTTTGAGTTAAATGGCGCATTAATTATATACTGTTCCAGTATTTTAAAATGGTATTATAATGCTTGTTTTTATATGTCAATAAATTTATAATTTATTGTATCATGTGTCATCAATCAAATTGATTTTCGAGGTTAAGGTTAGGTCAGACCAGTGGTCGCAGCAAGATTTTGTTAAATCATTTGACTCTGTCAATAGTGTGCAATATTACACACTTAATTTGTAGTTAATTTTGCGAATCATAAAATTTAATTTAGTAATACGAGCAAAAAGTTTCCGAAATATCTTTACATTTGAATGCAATAACAATAAAATTTAATCCGACTCCAAAATAAATTCGTTTTACGTCTTCCGTGAACGTTACAATCATGAGTAAAACTTCCAATCCAAGGACACACAATTTCGTCGCATTATCATCAAACAGAAGCTAGTTATAAATAACAAAATACAAGAGGCTACGTATGACCTTTTGTAAGATGATAAAAAGTAGTTTCAATTAATTTAACTAGCCGCTCTCCTGTCATTTGGCCAATTACTATCAGGGCGTTCTATTAGTAGCCCACAACACCCAAAATGCTCAGTAAGCCGTTCCACAGGGCGACCGCGGTCGTTGTGGTCGTGGCGAAAACGTCACTAATGACGTGATCATTTTCAATCACAACGCTCACAACGACCCATGTCAAGGGGTGGTCGTCGTGAGTCCCTAATGGAACGTAGCCACTATCATATATTTACTAACCGTTCTTAGTTAAATAATATTCGTTCAACCGTAAGCCTTAGCATCGCATAAAATTTGACATAATCTCCATACAAGTAATTTTAAATTTCCATCGATGGTAAGGTATGACACGATGAATAGTAAGAAACTATATATGGGTTGAATTTTGACATTACAAGTATGGAGCTTATGTCAAATTTTAACATAGTAAGGCAAATGAACGGTCGTTAGGACATAGGAACCGGCTGTAAATGTATAGACTGATCCTACCTGAACCAAAGCGTCAAATGAAGTGAAGCATTTTTTAAACTATTGTATGCGTAAACTCATTTAGTATTCACGTGGTTTTTGTAATTAATAGTAATGTACCCACTGCAAACTATTTGGCCTTAATTTGTACTAATTCGATTATTTATTACTAAGTTCTTTAGCTTCCTATTTTAAAAATTGATTCCTTTAGCCGACTTCACTCTAAGAGCCTAGGCCTATCTAGGGGGAGGGGGCAAGCTGGGGTCTATTCAGCTGGCCGGGCCGCCAATTCAGTGGGCGGCAAATTCAAACTTCGCAGATTAATACACGACTCATCAACAACGCAACTTTGACCACTGAGACGTAGAGTGACTTATCGCGGGGCGCGTAGGCGTAGTTTAAAAACCAAGACGCATGCGTGTCCTCAGCGGGCGTCTGATGGCTGAAATGATGATGATGATTAAGGTACACATATAGACGAGCGGGGGCGGCATATTTCAGTTTTTGCCCCCTCTTGGAAAAATTCAAGATCCGGGGCTGTTGTTTGTCTGATCTGGCCATTGAATAAGCCCGATTGAGTATAATCCGTTATCCCTATACACTCCTATGAAGTTATTTCATATGTGTACGTGTGGTCCGAACGCTGATCTTGTCAACGCGATCTTTACAGATAAACGTCAAATTTTATTGACCGCTGACAATAAAAACACACAACAGCGTCGGACATTCCTTACAACCTTTAAACAACATTGTGCACACTGTAATCATGCATTTCCTCCTATTCACTAAGCCCGGCTAGCTACTCGTAAATGGACAGTGTTGCGACAATCATAATATGATAATGTAATCAGGTACCTACTTTTATGTTAGCCATGTAGGCGTTTTACGTAAAACAAATATCTGCATAAATATTGTCAAAGTTGAAATTATATAATCATCATGACGTAAATAAACATACACAAATACAGTATGTTCAATAATTCAATGTAAATTTTTAAAATAGTTATACTGAATATTAAGACGGATTAACGAAATCGTCGTGACCCAAAAGTCGTGGTAGCGTAATGGCTAGCGCACGTGTCCCGAGCTAATGCCGCTGGTTTGAATCTTGGCCGTAACGCATGCACCACTTAGGCAATTTTCTGACCTAATGAGCATATCGCTACAATTACCACGTGTTAACAAAGATGAAGTAAAACATCGTGATGAAACCTGCACATCGAGATAACCGATGTGTCAAACCTGCCAAGTCGCCTTAGATAAGCGTGGGGGAAATACTATCCGTTTCGTTATAGTGGCAGGCCCGAGTCCAGCAGTGGGACATTTATGGCCTGTTATTATATTATAACCAAATTGATTCAATTCGGCTAAGATAAAAAGAAAAGGCTCAGAATTAAAAGAACACGGCGGTATTTAATGACATTGAATGATTCAATTTAATGTTTATCTGGATCACTTTGGTTGATTCATCCAAATTAGAAGACATAATTAAACCGAATAATATGGGCTTAAATAAAAATAAATAAATTTGGTCAAGTGCGTCTCGGACTGTGCCAACAAGAAGGGTTCTGTAAAAGTGACTAACATCTATTGCATCTGTCATTTGCCCATAGTTGCAAATGTTTTGAAACGGAAAAGAATACTAGTCTTAAGAGGCCGACAAAACAACCCACAGCCAGGTGGTAGGGCATTTGCCCAACTGGATGGCTACCACCCCTCGTCTAAAGTATGTCGCCATAATAATCTTGAGTTGTGTTCCGGCATTAGTGACCAGATTCCAGTCTCCCTTAAGAGAGCAGCAGCGCATTTGTAGCACCTTTGGTGTTGCAAATGTCTATAGGCGATGGTAACCGTTTTCCATCAAGCGGGCCGTTTGCCTGTCTGCTGAACTCCTGCAATAAAAAAAAAGGTGGTAGGCCATTTGCTGGATTATATCTAGTCCAGCAAATGGCCTACCATGGCATTTGCTAGAATAGATGTAGTCAGCTATCGCTCCTGCCCCTGGTCTGGAGTATGCCGCCATAACAACTTTGAGTTGTGTTTCGGCCGGCGTCAGTGGCTAGGTTTCAGTTTTTCCTTCGAGGCCGGCAGCACATTGGCAGCACCGCTGATATTGCTAATGTCCATAGGCGACAGTAACCACTTTCCATCACAGTTGGGCCGTCAGCCAGTCTGCTGTGCTTCAGCAATAAAAAAAGAAACAAAAGCCTTTAGGTAATCGAAAATACCTCCAATTTTAATTAGTACTTAACTCAACTTTTTCCCTTAGTTTGTCTGTGATTTGGTATACAGACTGTGTTTATTTTCAAAAACCTAATTATACCCTTTTAGTTTTCGTCAAAATCGGCCTCGGGA
Organism: Dendrolimus kikuchii; assembly: GCA_019925095.2. NCBI lineage: Eukaryota > Metazoa > Arthropoda > Insecta > Lepidoptera > Lasiocampidae > Dendrolimus > Dendrolimus kikuchii. Next base: position 20,739,378 of record CM034389.1, read on the forward strand.
CTACTTTGCGTGTTTTTCTCTGTTTCGTATAGTTTTGGACTCAGCTCTGAAGGCCTGTTTAACAATTTTACTCTCAACAAAAGACGAAACAAATCGTATTTAAATTTAAAATATATAATCATACCCTTTATTCAACATTTTTTATAGACTTGTCTCAGGATATTTCTACGAGTATAACTTCATTTATATACCGTTGCAATGGAACTCGTGTAACCTGTCTCTCAAGAGAATATCATCTAAATATTATATCTATATCAAGATTCATGTTACTTATTTAAAATTCAAACCATACTCCTATGTAAAATAGAAATATAACACTAATACTATAATGTCACTGACCTTCCAAAACCGCTGAATGATGACGCCTGGCTAGCCGAGTGTGACGTACTAAATCCCTCATTGAATCCAAATGAAAATGACTGCGAAGCTGAGTGACTTGCCCCAGCGCCACTTGAGCTACTGCTGACACTTGCCGTCAATCCATTACTCGTAGGAGCGACATTGAATCCACCACCAAATCCAAATTTGGGATTCACTTGACCTGAAGAACGCTTCTCATTCGGCAGAAGCGTGCTCGGATCACGTTCCAAATGCTCTAATATCGGTAAAACTGGAGGTGTGATAATTGGATCCAACTTCTTCTCTTGGCGCCTTTCATCGGGGAATACGAATCCATTAGCTGGTGCCGGAACTACAGCTTTCACTAATACCGTAAGGCAAATACAAGCGCAAAGGAACCGCATTGTGGATGATTTTGTTGATACTATGTCCGATCAGCAGTGTATCTTGTATTAATAGGGTCGCACGAGGTCATCCGCAGTTGGCATGCGGCACGCGCCGCAGCCTTCAGAAAACCCACTGCGCTGCGCCCGAGACGACATCCTGCAAAGTATCGATATCCCCTCTCTGTACACTCATAGATCCATAAATGTGATGCTGATGTACCTTTTAAATTTAACGACGTTATTGTCCGAGACCACTTGAGCCGCAGCGGGAAAATTTGATGGTTAAGGTGCTAAGTGTTGGGAAACCCGTCGTCCTACTTAAGCCTAAGTTGTTTCTGAGTCTCGTCACGCATTGGTCAATTGACGGAAGAAGGGTTTAGATCGGATTTCATAAGACACATTTTCGATTAAGTAAGGCGATTATTAAGAAAACTGTTTAATGTGCAAAGCACGTGTTAAAAACTGGCTTGACAACTATAACAACTGTTTGACTTTTAATCATAGATATAGTTATTTAAATACTAGACCCATTATAATAAAGTGATAATTTAGTAGTAATATACACACACGTGAAGTTTAATTAATGACAATCTTGTCTATTTTCGACAACTAGATTTTGATTTTTTATAGCTAATACTATATTTTATTAATAAAATTAGACATTTAATTAACATTTATATTTATGTAAACATAAAATTAACATTTTTAATTAAATAATTATGTAAGACATTTTAGCGATATATATAAGTTATAATTATATATAGACTAGCGGCCCCGGCAGACGTTGTCCTGCCTTTAAAAAATAAAATTCTAGAACCCGATCCCAGAGCCACGTACCGGTTCTAATTGCGAATCTAAACCATCCGGGTACCCACTCAAACACACAAAAACAAAATCACCAAAATCGCTCTAGGTGATTAGGAGGATTCCAGAACCCGATCTCAGCGCCACCTACCCGTTCTAATTGTAAATTTAAAAGAGTAATATATTTCTTTTTATTCTAAGTCATGACAAAATAAGATTAAAAATCTTGCCAAAAAATTAAAGTTTATAATTAACAAATAAAAAATAGGGGTTGATCGTAGAGGGGTGAAAATTTAGGGTTATATGTATTTTTTAATGTTGTATCCTAAAAAAATAAAAATTTATCTAAAAATTAAAAAAAAATATTTAGGGGTGGACTACCCCTAACATTTAGGGGGATGAAAAATAGATGTTGGCCGATTCTCATAGATACCGGATAAGCACAAAAAATTTCATCAAAATCGGTCAAGCCGTTTCGGAGGAGTATGGCAACGAAAACTGTGACACGAGAATTTTATATATTAGATATATATTATACCCGGAAAGCAAACACCACTGAAGGCCGATTCCTATACCTTACTATTCAGTATGGAAGGTAGAGGTAAGGAGAGCCATCTCATATGGGTGGAAGTTTCAAAAAATATCCAGCCATAAACAGTATATAATAGTTCAAAAACCCTCTGAAATGGCGCTTGTGTAACCAAATTGTGGGGTATAAATGTGGTTGTTAACGCATTGAAGTATGTAGAGTTAGAAAATTTAATCTTAAAATATTAAATTTTCTAATTCGGCATTATTCAATTTTATAAAACTAAAATACTCTTTAATACTACTGTAATAACTATTGGCGCTATATTTAAAATTCATCCTGATGCTAAAGTGGCGTCACTCTATTTTAATGCATTTCGATGAACACTTCTCATTTACAGAGTTCTGATTTATGTGCATATTACTCGAATTACTGCGTGAAACGGTGAAAAAATTGTGATTGGAAAAGATTGTGATGAAACCTTGTACATCCCCGTTAATTTTTTCTGGGATCAGAATTGTTCTATATTCAACCTCGTTATTATAAGTACACCAAATTCGAATCCATATTCCGCAGAAACTATTTCATAATCCAGGGCCCGAATTCTGCTTTTTCAGTATTTTGGCGTTGCGAAGATATTCAAAGTATGATTCCATTCCAATAGTATCTATCAAAAAATCACATTCTATTAAATCCACAATATCTTCTCAATGGCGTCACGGTAGAATAATAGGAGAAAAAAATTATGTTAATTTTAGCAGAAACCTCGTCTGTCGATAGGTATATTGAAAAGCTACCAAAACTTTATACATTTATTTCGCGAGTTTTCGCTTATAAATATTTATAGAGTGGCGTGCTACGAGCACGCCTTTGGAAGTGACAGAATACCGAAATCAGGCTAACCTCCGATTAAAACGACGGTGTCCGGCGATTTTTAAGAAACAGTAATAGCAGAATTGGGCCCCAGGTTAAGAGGAATGCTTAGTCATACTCGTTAAAGCAAATACTAGTAGGTACCTGTAGAAAATTACAGAGCAATATGTTTATTCCGGTTTATGCTGAAAATAATAAACAGACAAAATACAATATAAATATTAAAAGAAACTCACTTTTATATTTATATACGAGATTAAATATATGACAATATATTACTATTATATTTATTAATATAAAAAATAAGTGGTATTGTCGCTAATATCGATATTCTTCAGACAACTTAACGTGTATTAAACGATATTATTGTATCAAGATAATTATGATACAATTTTGTATTTAAATGTGAATATTTATACTAAGTTAAAGTCAATTAAACAATCTAAGAATAAACTATATTATAATGTTAACTTTAATAACGATAACTGCATTCAAAGGATTATTACTTTTTAGGGCTGCCACGAATGTTTTTCTCAAAATATGTTTCGAGATATTATTATATTCTACTTTTAAGTAATATTAAAATAAGTATAAAATATTATATAAATAATGAATGAAATCTGAATATAATCCATGTTAAAAATTAATAAGTCTCCCGATCTATCGATGTGTTAGTTAGCTTCAGAATTGATTTCTTAATTCATCAGAAATCAATACACTAAGTATGTAAGTAAATAAAAAACATGTAAATGAACGGGATTTATACAAAACATTACTTTATAATTTTTATTTTTTAAGTTTTAGTTATATAAAGATTTAACGAGATATTAAGAATTTTAGTGACATTCTCAATATGTCATACAATTATATGCGTAAGTCAAAAAATATTTTGTTTTAATATTTTGAAAATAAATTGGCAGGCAAACAATCATTCGCACATCGTTTCCTCTGAAGCTTAAAGAGAGGACATCTCTGAGCTAGACACATAGATTAGAGTAGATAAAGGAAAATTCTATTACAAAATTTACCCTGCTCGGTATTGAAATCTTCTAGAGAACTAGGCGGGCCAACGCGTAGACCACTATACTACAGAGACTGTTAAAAATAGTAGATGTTTGAAATTCTAAACCGTGATCTAAGAAGAAAGTTCTCCCTTCTTATAACAATATGTTTAATTAATTCACGTGCATGACGAAATGAGGAAATAACAATTCCATGTCAGTTTAAAAAGGATTTTTTCAACTGCTTGATGATTAGTTTATTATTATCATATATTGATTGTGGTCGTAAATGTGAAATGAAACAGTGCATTAAATGTTACAACACGGCGCACTATTATTATTATTCTTTGGCATAAAAAATGATGACAATAGTTTTGTAATTAGTATTAGGAACTTAATAGTTATCGTATACTGAAATAGCGATAATAATGAAATTAATAAGAAGGCAAAGAAATTCGCTTTAAAATATAATGAAATAATTGAAATAAAATAATTTTAAAAAAATTCACTTAAATTATCGTTACATTAAAACAACAATTTTAAAATAACAACTTAAATCAACAGAAAAACCAATTAACAATTCAACTTAAGTACTCTACAAGCCATTAGTGTCGGCTATAACGACCGACTTATTGCAAATACTTTATAGGATAACGCAATAATTTTGATGTGTGGCAACCCTAATGACGGTAGAAAATGGGTGAGTGTGAACCGGGCCTAGGTCGCACGTCCGTGTCACGGTCAATATGCAGCACATGTTTTTATTCACGTATATGAGTATAAGGTTCTGTATCTGGATTCCTAGATCGTAGATTAGGAGACCGATAAAAGAACGAGACTGACTCCTTGTTTGATACTGATGACGTATGACGTCTTTTTTAATGCCGGAATTCAGGTCCACGTGATGGACAGTGGTTACCATCACCGATGAGCATATGCAACATCAAAGACTGTAGCAATGTGTTGGTGACTTTGAAAGAGGACTGAATCCTGGCCACTAATGCGGTATCATAACTCAAGCTTGTTATTAGGGCTGGTAACCATCCAGACCGTCAAATGCCGTTCCAGGCTGTTGGTTATTTCGTGTCTTCTTATGACAGTCCACTCGACTGCAGGAATTAGTATTCCTTCTCCGTTCTTGCACGAATAAAATAGATATAATGTCTAATATTATTTTCTCACGATGGCGATACGTCTGATACAAATTATGTTAAATGCCCAGCTTGCCTGATCAATGTTCTTAGCCGTAGCCATTTTGGAAATAACGGAAGCTTTATTTTTCGTTCTGTTCTTCCATCTGTCTCTCCGTGCATCTGTCGCCCTATATATTATACTTATTTTTCTCAGAAACCATTTGGTCTTTGCAGATGTTTGACAGGAAGGTGTAGTCTGTATGAAACTTATACTAAAGTTATGAAGTGAAATTGAGACATTAAAGAAATATAGGGGATAGCTATCATATATATAAGTAATAGTTGAGAGTTGTTGATTAGGGGTGTCGTTATTCAGATAATGAAATAACATTACTATGCTGCTTAATGATTTAATCTGTCCCCTTAACTTTAAACATTAATAGCTTTACTTATAATCGTTTCTTAAATTTTAAGAAACTGCTGCAACTGATTAGTGAAAATCTTACCCATAGACTCCTCTTAAGGTTAAGAGGTGGTAAACTAACTCATAAATAACTAATATAACTACGTTTTAACGGTTTTAAGCGCAGTAATTTTATTTGATTTTGCCGTGATCACGGCCACTGAAAAATCACGGCCACTAAAAAGTGGCCGAAACGTCGGAATAATAAAAATCGACAAAGGTAGAATTTGTTGGTGGTGGAAGGAGGCAAAATCCACAGCCGGGTAGATTTAAGCGGCACTCACCTGCGGATCCCCAATCCTCGTCGTAAAGCACGTCTTCAGGGGTTGCGTATATCACACCAACAACAGGAGCGGGTTTAAGGTAAAAGCGTTCTATGCAAATCACTTATGCGCGTGCGGTGCTCGCGAGGCCGTCGACGTACTGGGGCGCCCGCCGGCACGAGTCGTGGTTAGCCGACAGGTGGCACCACCTGTCTCTATCCAGCGTGCGGATTTGCGGAAAGGAGGGAAAAGGTAGGTAATATAAGGCGCCTAACCATGCACCCCGCCTTGAAAGTTCATAGAACTTTCAACAGAAGATGCGAAAAGAAGAAAAGAGAGGATAGAGCAGGCATAAGGCCTAAGCGAAAATAAAGTGCGGTGCGGATATATAAAATAAATATAAGTAGCGGTTGAAAATTATGCTAATGAGTGCGGTATCAATGAATAAAATAATATAAACTAATATTAAAGCGATTATTGAACTAAATTTTACTAATAATTAAGATGTTACTATATGCTAAATGAAACTTTGAAAGGTTACTGTTGCGGTAAAGGATAAAGTTTGACAACTGGACGTTTGTAAACTCCAGTACTAGTTTTTACAGTAGCGACTCGGATAACTCCGTCTGATCCTGGATAGACTTCCGTAATTATACCTAAGGGCCAACTCAAAGGTGGCAAATTATCGTTTTCTAATAGAACTATGGTGCCTATTTCCACGGAGCGTTCCGGAGTACACCATTTTTGGCGCACTTGTAATGTATGTAAATACTCAACTCGCCACTTCTTCCAGTAAGAAAGAACGAGTTGATCTAAAAGATCTTTCCGTTTAGTTAACGTTATGCGGGCGTCTGGCAATTCAGAAGAAGGCAAGTGCTTTAAAGGACTTGACATCAAGAAATGAGCGGGCGTTAACACGTCCGGATGCGGATCTGCGGAGACAGCAATAAGCGGTCTTGAATTCAAAATACATTCGATTTGTACTAAGACCGTTAAAAGTTCCTCATAAGTGAGAAGTTGTTTGCCTATTACTCTAAACAAATGCGTTTTAACACTTTTAATATTAGCCTCCCACGCCCCCCCAAAGTGTGGAGATCGTGGAGGAATCATTTTCCACTCTATTCGACTATTCAATAGCTCTTGCTTGACTTCAGCTTGAAAAGTCGAACTTAACAGAAAATTATGCATTTCGTCTAACATTACTTTGGCACCGACAAAATTAGTGCCATTATCTGAATATATTACCGATACTGGACCGCGGCGAGATATAAATCTCTTGAAAGCGGAAATAAATGATGCGGAAGTGAGATCTGACACTAATTCAATATGAATTGCCTTAGTAACAAGGCATATAAAGAGGCAAATATATACCTTACAAGAATGCTGCCCTCTTCTTCTTATCGGAATATAACTAAGCGGGCCCGAGAGATCTACTCCAGAGTGAACGAATGCTTTGGCATCGCTAATACGAAATGCGGGTAGATCAGCCATTTTTGGAGTCGGATGCTTCGGATTTAGACGGAAACAAATATTACACTGACGGCAACGAGAGCGAATGACGGTTCTAGCATCCAAAATCCAAAAACGTTGACGTATGATGGACATAAGTAGTCCAGGTCCGGTATGACAACTCGATGCATGATAATGATCAATGATAAGATTCACTAAACGATGACGTTTAGGGAGTATAGCGGGGTATTTCACTTCATATGGAAGGGAAGATTTAGACAACCTGCCCCCTACGCGGAGTATTCCATCCTCATCTAAAAAGGCTGATAAATTACGTAACCTTTTAGATGGTAATTCATTAATCTTTAAAAGTTGAATTTCTTTAGCGAAACATATGTTTTGAATAGCTTTAATAATAAATTTTTCAGCGGTATTAATATTACATACAGGTTCATTATTTGGCAATTTTTTAATAAATTTTAGAATATAAACAAATATTTTTAACAATTTAGACCAAGAGCTGATGCGGTTAATTATATCAATTAAGAGCGGTGACTCACACTGAATTGCAGATGTAAGTGTTTTACTATTAATTTTAAATTCAGGAAGCGACTCCTGAACTAGAGGTGAAAAGGCTACAATAGGCCATTCGTTAATGGGCTTACTAAGCCAAGTTGGACCATTCCACCACAGTGGATGCGATAGAAGTTGTGAAGGTAACATACCACGTGACAGACAGTCACTCGGATTTTCTTTACCTACGATATGGTAGAAACAATCGAATGCAAGATTTTCTTGTATCTTAGCCACACGGTTGCTCACGAATATAGACCATCTATGTGGAGAAGAATGAATCCAAGAAAGTGCTATAGTGGAGTCAGAAAATGCGTAGACTCCTTTAATAGGAATGCGAGCGGATAGCCTATCTCGAACTAATTTAACAAGTTTTGATAATAACAAAGCTGCGACTAACTCTAAGCGAGCGAGCGTTACAATTTTAACTGGCGAAACTTTAGACTTTGCACACAGAAGGCGGACAGTTACATTACCTAACGAATCTGTAACATGTAAATACACACAGCATCCGTAACCACTAAAGCTAGCGTCACAAAATGCTACTATGTAAACCTCGGATCCTAACTGAACACCAGAATGACGCGGAATGCTCAAAGTCGCAAGCATGGGAAGTTCTAATGCGAGGGCGGTGAAACGTCGACGAATAGATTCTGGAGGCGTTTCATCCCAGTCAATTTTACTCAACCAAAGTTCCTTAATAAGAATTTTGGCGAATAAAATAATGGGCGCGACTAAACCGAGCGTGTCAAATAAGCGCGCGACGAACGAAAGGATCGTGCGTTTTGTGCATTTATCATCAACTTTGACAATGGTCAAAGAGAGAATATCGTGAATAGGCTCCCAGGATAATCCTAGGATTTTACAATTAAATAGGTCTGACTGTGCAAAGTCAATAGGCATACGATGCGAATCAGGAAAAGCGTCAAGTAAAGCTGGTGAATTACTAGCCCACTTAATAAGATCAAATGAACCTAATTTAAATAATTTAATTAAATCTTGCGAAACACTTACAGCGGTTTGTTCATCAGGAACAGAATGTACAAAATCATCCATAAAAAATTGAGTATCTATTAATTTAGATGCCTCAGGATAGCGGTGTCCAAAATCAGAAGCTAGTTGACGTAATGTACGCATAGCTAAGAAAGGACTTGATTTTAAACCGAACGGTAAACTAATAAAATTATAAGTGCGGATAGGTTCGTTAGCGTTAAAGCGAAATAAAATGCGTAAATATTTGCGGTGGTGTTCATTTACACCGATGCGAAGAAACATAGATTTAATGTCAGCGGTTAATGCAATAGGAAATAATCTAAAGTCGATCAAAAGCAAAAATAAATCAGACTGCAAATTAGGACCGACGTGCAATACGTCGTTTAGCGATAAGCCAGAATGAGTTTTTGCGCTGGCATCTAGCACTACGCGGACGCCATCTTTGTTCGGACGTACGACACCATGATGTGGTATGTAATAACCGACATGCTTGATATCGGAGACCGGAACTTCTGACAAATATCCATTTGCTATATAGTCACTTATTGTTTTATTATAGCTGTCCTGTAAGCCAGGAACAATTTTAAACTTGCGTTCTAAAGCGAGGAAACGGCGATGTGCAACAGCGCGGGAGCAACCTAAGTCATCAGGGTTGCGACAAAACGGTAAATCAATGTTGTATTTATTATTTTGAAAATTGGTTGTTGAGACAAAATTATTCTCACACTCAATTTCAGCGGGACTAAGAAAGCGTTTAGAAGCGACTTCTTCTAACTCGAAAAATTTATGCAAGCTTGACTCAATGTCAATAGGCGTATGCGCAGTAAAACAAGCGAAAGATTGCGGCGGCGGTATCACATCGGAATTACATGAGACTTCGCCCATTAATACATAACCAAAACTGGTATGTATGGCGGGAGGTGCGCGAGTTCCAGATTCAACCCTATCACCTAAATAAATATACGGAAATAGTTGAACACCTAGAACTAGTTCTATTTCCCCTGGTACATTCCAGGTTAAATCTGCGAGTTGTAAATTATTTAAGTAAGTCATGTCCTCAGAAATTTCGATATAATTAGCGGGAAGTCGATCAGTTATACAATCAACTACAAGAGCGTGAATATAGTATTTGTTATCTGGGTAAACGCGGGATTCGACATTAAAGTTAACATAACCGTAAACCGGTTGAGAGTTCATACCAACACCTTGCAAGTATGAATTAAGTAATTTTGTTATAGGAAGATTTAAGCGTTTGCAACAATCTAATGTTATTAAATTATTTTGACTGCCACTGTCAATTAAACATCGAACAATTAACTTGTCATTATTATTATAACAAGTAGCGTAAACTTGCGCGGTTGACAATAAAATAGTAGAAAAAGGTTTAAGTTCCGAAGCAAACGAAACCGATTTATTGTTATTCAATAAAGTTAAAGTTTCATTATTACTACTCTGCGGCATATGCGTGGCGCATTCGGTCGAGTTACGCGGCTCTGAGCGATCGGCACTCGTACTGACGTGCGCTAGCGCACGGTTCTCTCGTTGCGGCGACTGCGAATAGCGTGACACCGACTTAGCGACAAGCGGAGAACTGTTTGTTCGAGAAGTATCAGCGTTATTCGTGAAATGTAGCAATGTGTGATGTTTTGCAGAACAAAACGAACAAACATGTTTGGAAGAACAAGCATATGTTTTATGTTTAACACTTAAACAGTTATTACAAAATGACTTCTCTTTAACAAAGTTATACCTCTCATGCGGAGTCAACTTTATAAAAGAAGGACAAAAGTATAGATGCGTATGAAAGTCATTTTGACACAAATTACATTTTACATATTTATTATTATTAAGTGAATTGGACTTTACATTTACAAATGATTTAGTTGTTTTATATGTTTGTTTGCGATTTATATTTTGCGGGTTAATAATATTATTTGCGGTTTTACAAGAAGAACGAGACAAAACTTTACTCTGTTCTTTTACAAATGTAATGAGGTCTTTATAGGAAGGAATATTTTCTTTACGATATGTAATTTCGAATAACTTTACAGTATCGGAATCTAAGCGTTGCAATGCGAGGTGTAAAAATATAAAGTCATTTAAATCGTTTAACTGCAATTGTCTAAGGGCTTGTACAGACGAGTCGAAGTTGTTTACGAAAGAATCGAGATTAGATGCATTATTAGCGGATAATTGTTTGAAGTTTAGCAATTGATTAAAATAAGAACTAGCGAGTGACCGAGGGTCATCATATTTTTCGATTAAAGCGTTCCAAATAATTAAATAGTTTTCTGCGGTTGGCGGAAGGCCCGCGCAAATAGATAAAGCTTGACCAGATAACTTTCCGATTAAATAAAATGCCTTCTCACTATTCGACAAGGTAGGATTATCGTGTACCATATTTTTAAATTGCGTATAAAAGAGAGGCCATGTACGAACATCGCCTGAGAAAGAAATTAAATCGATAGGAGGTAGATTTGGTTTGCGCACAGAATTATATGAATGCGTAGCCAATATGTTTGCGGTTTGAGATGACTCATTTTCATTTGTAATCTCAGTTAAAATTTGTTTGACAGAACAATACATTTCATCAAAACTGATAAATGATTGATAATTTATAGTTTGTGCTTTATGAGGGTTAATTTTTATGTAAAGCATATTATATGAGTCCAAAACAGATTCAAATTCCTTACGTAAATTATCAATATTGGAAGCGTTGTGAATAAATATTCTCTGACTATTCTCATCGGAAATATTTAACGATTTATCGTAAATATTTTGCATGCGGCTAAATAACATGTCGCGTTTATATTGAAGAACAATTAATTTACTATTGTCTTCAGAGCTTGCCTCTGAAACAATAGTTTCTCCACCTTTCTTACTCATATTGAGTGATTAAATTTATTGAGGCGAAGAAAAAAAAAAACTAATTAAAAGTAGCGTAGAAAAAACTAAAACTCAAAACCTCTTTACTAGTGCAGCGGTCGGTTAAATAAAATGTTAAAACTCGCCTCGAGTGAACGTGACTCGAAGCGGCCGAAGCGACGTTGCTATCCGATGCGCTACGAAATTTCGTTAGCCTACCGTCTATTAAAGCCCGTTAAGAAAAGATGCTAAGTAACACCTATATTATTGAAAATTTTGAATATACGTATTTAATACTGATCACGCGGGATTAATAAATGAATATACTGCCAATGCGGGTTGAAAATAAATAAATTTGGCAATAATTCGATGATACAGCACAAATTACGCATAGAATCTCATATGACTTAGCTGGTGGCGGGTAGCGATATGAACCAAAAAATGATTCAAAAAGAATTAAAATAAAGAAATTAAAGTATTTAAGCAAGAAAATGGGATTATATATAGTTTTTAAATATATATAGCGGGAATAATACGTAAAATAATTATATAGCGGGAATATTATAGAAAATATATCGCGGAAAAAATAAAATACATATATCGCGGCTCGATTGGACCAGAACTAATATGGTGGTGCGGGTGACAAAGGTAGAATTTGTTGGTGGTGGAAGGAGGCAAAATCCACAGCCGGGTAGATTTAAGCGGCACTCACCTGCGGATCCCCAATCCTCGTCGTAAAGCACGTCTTCAGAGGGTTGCGTATATCACACCAACAACAGGAGCGGGTTTAAGGAAAAAGCGTTCTATGCAAATCACTTATGCGCGTGCGGTGCTCGCGAGGCCGTCGACGTACTGGGCCGCCCGCCGGCACGAGTCGTGGTTAGCCGACAGGTGGCACCACCTGTCTCTATCCAGCGTGCGGATTTGCGGAAAGGAGGGGAAAGGTAGGTAATATAAGGCGACGCCAAAAAAAAAGTTTGCACTGAAAGTCAGCGTTCTGTCGGATATAACTCCGGCACAGCAATATGCTGAGTGCAAACCTTGTTTGCTGAAAATGCGTACAAATTCTGAAAATATACTCTGTGTATAATAATGTATAAGGAATGTAATTACGTCGCTATTTCCTTAAACAAACTCTTTATTTCTTTGAACATACATAATTGTGTAAGTGATATTTTAACAGCACAAATCTGATCAAGATAGGCGTGTATGTTAAGTAGTTCAACAAGCTCATGTTGTAATTGTTTAGAATTAGTAAACATCTTCTGTTGATCTCTGTTTTATACGCCTAAATAAATAAATATTAGACGTTTGGAATGTCTACAGAAATATTTGTTAATTATTACTGAGAAGACTTAAATTCAAAACCGGTCTCTATATAATATTTAACGATTAAGTAGGTGTAAATATTTGTGAAACTGAGCAAATTTACAGACAAAGGCTCTGTTTGCTTTCTTAGTCATATCACAAGTGTTTCAATTTGTAGTCACTATTTCGAAAGGTCTAGTCATTTGTTGTCTGGCATCATTTTGAAAACATTCTGCAATATTCTTCATTATTGCTCATTCTTTTGACAATAACATTATTACAAATAAAGGGTATAACTTCAAGGTCTTATCCCCATTGGGTTATCTTTTACATTAAATCCATCGTTTTGGTATTTTGGTCTTTACTCAAAATCAGTGTTGTGTTGGATATAATTCCGGCACAGCAATAAGCTGTGTGCAAACCTTGCTTGCTGAAAATACAACGCACAATTTGTCAAAATATGCTTTTTTAAAAGTAATATATGTACGTAATTATTATTTTAAATAAACATTATCTATCTTCTTTCTTTTGTAATCTGTAAATATACACAATTTTGTTTGCTGTTGACATCTCTTTACTACCAAGTTTAGAGAGCGGCAGCACACTGGTAGCAGCACCTTTGATGCTACAAGTCTCCATAGACGGATGGTCACCGCTTTCCATCAGGCGGGCCGTTTGCCTGTCTGCTGAAATCATGCAATAAAAAAAACTTTTGTCTATTCTTAAGTAGTTACCCTAGTTATTCCATTATGCCATAGATGGTACGCCCAGCGCCCTGTCATTTATACGAACTAGTAAGACACCTTAATATTTTTTTATTTTCAAATCATACATAAAATTTCTGAATGTTTTGAATAAATTAAAAGGGGGCCAATTATTGAAGGTGAATGCTAACAATGGTATACCCAATAAATTACCTATTATAATATTGTATTTACTATCCATAATAATAATATTACGACGAAGATAAATACTAGGAGTTACTGTTATAATCGCCCAGTAAAAACATAGCCTTGAAAAGCTCCTAAATTGGATAAATAAATATCTTGTTATCCATGCTATTTTATCTTATTACTAGCTGTGCCCGCGACGTCGTCCGCGTGGAATTTGCTTTCAAAACCCTCCGATTTTGAAACATTCCTCATTGGTGCTCCAGTCCTATTGGTCTTAGCGTGATGATATATAGCCTATAGCCTTCCTCGATAAATGTACTATTCAACACTGAATATCAAATCGGACCAGCGGTTCCTGAGATTAGCGCGTTTAAACAAACAAACAAACTCTTCAGCTTTATAATATTATTATAGATTGGTTGAAAACTGACATTATCTGAATTTATGTTAAATCTTAACCAAATGAATAGATATATATGGTAGTAAAGTAAACCGGTTCTAAATGTCTTCAAGTAAGTCAATGTTCTTTCGATTTTTGACGGTTTATTATTTGTAATATAACATAATTTTCAAATCAAATAAAATTTAAAAAGAAACATATAACGGATTTTAATTAAAGGTTCTTTCATTATTCATTCATTGTGAAAGAATACTGCACTGACAATATCAACGGTTTATGAAATCTGATATTCCCTCTCGGGTAAGCGTGGTTTACCGTCCATTCCTTAAAAATGTCGTGGCTCAAGTTTCTTAGTCAGATGTTTATGATTTCATATTATAATAAACATTTATCATATTATCAACTATCAATTTACCATAAAAATCATGATAATCAGAATCAACTAATTGCCGGTTCCTATACCTTACCGGCTGTTCATTTGCCGAACTAACTTTTAATCGATAGTTCGGTTGACATAAACTCCAAACTAGTTATGTCAAAATTCAACTGATGGTAAGCAAGCAAATGTATAATAAGATATAGGAACTGGCCTTAAATGAGTTGAACTATTTTTATTGAAATTTAAATTTACTAGTAAAACGTTATCTTCGAACCCATTATTAAAATATCGACTTAAAATCAAGTTCATCGGTAACCTTATATATAAATGTTAATATACAGTTTCAACTAGTTTATTATTACTATGGAAGCAGTAATATTTTTATTGTCTACTAGCGGTCTTGCCACACGTTGTCCTGCCCTTAAAAAATAAAAATCTCGAATTATTATTTACATTATTGAAGTTTTAGTAGGGCTCCCTAATTTGTAACTAAATTTCTTTACACAAATTTGTAGCAGAATACATACTACATTCTTTCAAATTTGAGCCATATAGACCAAGTAATTTTCCAGAAGAATGACTGTAACATACAAAGATAGAAGTGTAAACGGACATGATTATTTCATAAACTTTCTGCTCTTGCCAGTAATCCTAAAAATGAGTGCAGTTTATAGGCTCCAAACGTAATTTATCTAGATAATTAATTAATTATCATTAATTACCAGAAATCTGTATAATCAGATCTGGTAACATATAATATTAATTTAGATAGATTTGTGACGTATTAGGAAGTTATTAAAAACGTCTGCGACTCATTAATCTTTTCTAAATTCATATTCGGCTTTAGCCAAGTCAAAGTAGAAGTTCGGTAATTATAGAGTTACTAGAGTTTACCCTGCTGCTGCGCCGCGGTTCAAACCCTAGTGCGTGCTTCTTGTTTAAAGATTAATAATAATAATAAATAAACCTGCAGAGGGGCTTTGTGGCGAAGCCTTAGGTGGATAGCGACGCCTCAGACCTGACTCCGGGGACCAAGGCAAGGCCCCTACCTCCGTGCTTGCCTTAACCAGCCGGGACGGAATGGAGATCGCTAGCGCTAAGACTCAAGCTCCAGGGGAAGAAGTGATAAATGGCATAACGTTAGAAGTAGCCTCGGTGAACCTGCAGCTCACCTCTCTACACACCTTAGTCACTCACATTCATGTTGCCCCTGTCCTATGGCATTTTTGGGGCCTATGCAGGGAGTGGCGAGTCACCGTCTACCCGTTTTTCCCATGTTCCCCGAATATTGTGACTAGCAGACGCCATAGTCCCCATATTCCCAGACCCTTAGTACTACTAGCAGTTCTACCTCAATAGTCCGGTATCTTTTGTTCTCATTTCCCACAATAATCCTACACTGGCAGGGGCTTGTTCTTGGGTTTATTATGTTATATGGTGTAAACAGGGATAACTGTGGGTCAGTGTCACGCCACATTTACATCAAATTTGTCAAGGGGCCTCTACATGTTGGCCTTTCCATGGCCCCACGCAAGCCCTCCAAAAATACGGCCTATTTTTATGGCCCGTGGTTTTAAAAGACATACAATAATACATACATACATATCTTCACGCCAGTTCCCTTGCGGGGTAGACACGAATAACAGAGCGCCATTCAGGCTTGTTCTTACATACCTCACGCGCTTCTTTGACATTCATAGCTCTTGTCATGCACGCTCGTCTGTTCTTAAGGCTCCTGACATCACCTTCTGCTAGTATACGATCAATTTGATCATGGAAGGTGTTTCGTGGCCTTCCACGACTTCTGCATCCATCCACTTTTGAATTGTATATCTGTTTTGTCATTCTTTCATCATGCATTCTTTCCACATGCCCGAACCACCGGAGTATTCCTTTCCTTACATTCACCCCGACACTCTCTTTCAAACCAACTATCTTTCTTACTTCGGTATTATGAACGCGGTCCGCGAGCGTCACTCCGCAGATTTTACGCAGTGCTCGCATCTCGACCGCGTTTACTCTACTTTCATGCTCTTTCTTCCATACCCAACTCTCGCTTCCATACGTGAGCGTAGCTACCAGCACCGCACGTACAATAATAAATAATAATAATAACCCTCTTAGCACTTTGCTAGGGTCTTCAAAGCTAGGCTATCGGTTTCGAAGAGGGGATGAGATCATGTCACATTTGCTGTATATGGATGTACTCAAACTTTTCGCATCCAACGAACCAGATTTGATTGAATTACTGAAGATAACGGAACGCTTCAGTAAGTCAATTAATATGTAATTCGGAAGTGTGCGGCGAGGGAAAGTTGTGAATTCACCGAATTTACAACTTTCAGAGAACATGTCTCTTAAATCCCTCTCCAAAACCGAAACATACAAGTACCTGGGTATGTCAGAGTCCTTAGGTATAGCCGACGCGGACGTAAAACAGGTGAAGGACCGATTCTTTTGCCGCCTGAGGAAGGTTTTAACCAACCTTCTCTCAGGTGGAAAGAAGGTCAGAGCCTTCAACAGCTGGGTTATGCCCGTGTTGGCATACTCCTTTGGCATACTTAGGTGGACTCAAACGGAGTTGGATGCCCTAGGCCGAAGGGTCCGTTGCCTACTGACAAAACATCGTATGCATCACTCACGTTCATCAGGAATGAGATTGTACATCTCGCGAAGATGTGGAAGTCGAGGCTTTTTTCATGCCAAAGATCTGCACAATCGCGAGGTGAACAATCTCAGGGCATATTTACTTAAGATGGACATCGCTTGCATAAAGATCTTGTGGCAGTAGACAAAGGTCTTACCACGCTCTCGTTGACTAAAGAGAATTGGTGCAATCTGGCAGTACTGAGCGCTTCTGACCGTATCAACGTATGTAAGAGCAAGGAGCTGCATGGCAGGTTTTATCGCGCCTTAACGGGGCCCGATGTAGACCTGTCAGCGTCGATAAACTAGCTACGGTTCGGTAACCTCTTTGGAGAAACCGAAGGTTTTGTCTTTGCAATTATGGACGAAATTATTAAGATGAATAACTACCGGAAATATATCCTGAAGGATGTCACCTTAGACATCTGTCCTGCATGTCATCGCCCAGGTGAATCCCTCAGGCATATTGTTTCCGGCTGTTCACATCTTTCTAACGGCGAGTATTTGCGCAGACATAACCTCGTAGCTAGGATTATCCACTAGCAACTTGACTTTCGATACGGTCTTGCGGAAACGGAGGTACCTTATTACCAGTACTCGCCGGAGCCAGTTCTTGAAAACAGTCGTGCCGCGCTCTACTGGGATCGATCAGTTATCACGGACAGGACTATTGTAGCCAATAAACCTGATATCGTGATAATAGATCGACGAGCAATACTCGTTGACATCAGTATCCCGCATGACGATAACCTCGTGAAGAAAGAACAAGAAGAACTAAGTAAATACTTAGATTTTGCTCACGAGGTTACCGCTATGTGGTGTCTGGAGTCGACGAGCATTATGATAGTTGTCACTGTCAACGATCTTATAGCGAAAAGCCTCGACCGTCATCTAGAGAGGCTTTCACTGGGAAGCTGGGTGAAGGGCCAGATACAGAAGGCAGCACTTTTGGACACAGCACGAATTGTGAGGAGGTTCCTGTCACTGGAGCCCTAACCACCAGTAGTTTGGACCCCGGGTCCCGCTGGCAGTGAACTGCAAGATTTTTTATTTTTATTGAATATGTATTTTATTTTTGATGTATTTTTATAAAAGACTAATGTGATCTATTTTTTTTTTATAAAAAAATATCTGTATGTTTTAAAAAAAAATTGAGAACAAATAAATACAGCATAATAATAATAAAATAGTTTATTAGGTACTACAACATTGTTACAACGATAACAGAAAGTGCTATTATAATAAAAAAGGGTTAAATCTAATAATAATTAGAGAAAACTAAATATAATTAATAAAATTAGTAAATACTAACACATAAACTAGGCAAAGCCTTTACTATAGGTGTTAGTTCCTTCCTATAATGCATAACGTGAATGTTTCTGTTTATATTAATATGTGGGTAGAAATGTTACAAAATTTGTGAGGTGTTATACTGCCATTAATTTTTATTATATTATTGTAATAATTTTTTTATGTTAGTGTTATTTGCCCCCGGAAGATTCACTTCATTTTATATGGCCAAATATCCCATCTCCCGGGATGAAAGGTATCCTACGTCCAGGGTTGGGCAGTATTTGAAATACTTGTAATTGAAATACGTAATTGAAATACAAATACGTATTTTGTATTTGTATTTCAATTACTTCTTAAAAATGTAATTTGTAATTAGTATTTCAAATACCTGACGCTGAGGTATTTTGTAATTAGTATTTCAAATAC
The DNA here is from genome assembly GCA_019925095.2 of Dendrolimus kikuchii. Lineage (NCBI taxonomy): Eukaryota > Metazoa > Arthropoda > Insecta > Lepidoptera > Lasiocampidae > Dendrolimus > Dendrolimus kikuchii. Next base: position 20,758,394 of record CM034389.1, read on the forward strand.
TTATGGTTGCAAAATACATTTCACAAAATACATTTAGCTACCTTATTAATGGGTGTGTTCTTCAGAAGATAGCGCTCGTTAGCTTTCATAAACAAAATGGTGACCGTTAAATATTAGGTACATTCTGCAGTACTGGCCATTTAAAATAAATATTTTTGTTTGGCTAAGATATATAATTTCAAATTAATTTTACTTTGAAAACACGAAATTCTTTTTTACAAATTAGTCTACGTTTTAACGGTTTTAAGCGCGGTAATTTTATTTAAATATTGGTAGTAGTTTTATTATGTATACAAGTCGCAAAAAATTAAGAAAATATTATAAAAATTAGTCATTTATTTATTGATAAGTGTTTTGTTTTTTTCGCATTTGAATCTTTTTCGTCATCATGGATAGTTAAAAATTCGAGTAATTATGGAATAAGAGTACCGTCGTGGCAGCAACGCGGCAAGAGTGACAAGCAACATCAACGACCTTTATGAGCGAACACTACAATGAACGCACCACTTGTTATTGGTTTGCCCGCTTCCATTCTGGAAATTTCGATCTTTTTTTTATAGCTGGAGTACAGAAGACAGGCTGACGGCCCACCTGATGGAAAGCGGTTACTGTCGCTTATGGACATTTGCAACACCAGAGATTTCAACAACCCGCTGCCAGCCTCGAAGAAATTTTATGACACCCTTTTTGAAAAAGGTTCTACAGAACCGTTGCGTACATGAGCGAAGCGGCTTAAAGAAGTGGGGATGAAATCCCAACACATGGCGAGCGGTTCGATGGTAGAAAGAGGACGAATACACCATTCTATACAGTTCTTCCGAATACTCCCCGTTATACAGTCAATAGAATACGTAGAGAGAAGCGAAGTCTCTCATAAGGCCAAGCCTATCTAGACCATCTGTGAGTGTGGGATCATCAACAACGTGAATGGCTCGACGTTGAATACAGTTTAGGGGATCGAGTTGGTAGCCAGGTGCTCCAGCCCAAAAGTGTGAGCAGTACTCTATATGCGGGCTCACCTGGGTTTTACATAGCACAAAGCGTTGCCGCGGTATGAAATACTGCTTGGACCGGTTTAACATTCCCAGCTTCTTAGAGGCAAGTTTTGCCTTGCCTTCAAGATGGCCCCTGAACATCGTTTGCAATGTCAACATTGAGGATCCCAATACCCTTGGTGGTAGTAAGGGGAGTTCCTTGGAATTGAAGCGATTGCTCGAATGGAGTTTTTTTGGCAGAGAATACGTAGACCTATGTCTTCCTGAGGTTGAAATGGACAAGGTTTTGTCTCCCCCATTCAGAGAATCACTCTAAGGAATACTCTACTTCAGATACAAATCTAACCCAACTTTCCTCCATAAATGATCGAGGGAAGTTTGCACGACCAGAGTACTGCGCATCGCCTGTGCTGTCATCCGCATTGGAATGAATGTTGCGAATGGACAACATATCATTGATATATAAGATGAACAACGTTGGCGATAGCACAAAACCCTGGGGCACACCAGCGTTGATGGGCTTGAAATTTGAGCAAAAACCGTCGACAACGACTTGAATGCTGCGCTCATCAAAAAAGTTGGACATCCAGGTGCAAGGCCCTTTGGGTATCCCAAACGATGGCCGCTCCGATAGAAGAGCCCTGTGCCAGACCCGGTCGAAGGCCTTAGCAATATCTAGAATTCTAGACTAACTGCCAGTGCTTCCCCTTTGCTCTCAATGGCTTCAGCCCATGGTGGGTTAGGTAAACCAAGAGATCCCGAACTGAGCGACCGTGGCGGAAGCCGTATTGCCGATCGTTTAGCAGCTGGGAATCTTCGAGGTAACACAGAAGCAGCGCGTTGATAATACGCTCCATCACCATTGAGAGCAAAAAGGTTATTGCTATAGGCCTATTCGACGTGTCTGTTACGTCCCCTTTTTTGGGGACAAGGTGCACATGGGCAATCTTACACGAAGCGAGGACACAACCCTTGTAGTAAGAGAGAGTCAAAAGTCAGGCAAGGACTGGCTGGGGACAGCTCAGCTAAACACGTTTGCAGCACAATGGCAGGATTGCCATCAGAGCCAGAAGACTTTTTGACGTCGAGGGAGAGGAGAGCACATCGGACTGCTTTTTGAGTAAAGCGCACCTCCGACATTCTAGACTCACACTCAGGGATTCTAGGTGGAGTTTCTCCTATGTCTCAAGAGTTGAATTGGCCGGAAAGATTTCATCCAGAAGATTTACTTTATCTTTGGCGGCGTGTACCAGACGGTCGTCCACTGTGCGCAGAGGTGGAAGAGACGCCCGACAAAAGTTTCCTTGGACAGCTTTGGTGAGGGCCCAAAAAGCTCTAGTCCCAGAAGAGTAGCCAGAGAGGCGCTCACCAATTCTGCCAATGTGATCGAATTTTGCTCTTGCAAGCTGTTTTTTGAGGGGCCTGGGGGCGGCATTGTATCTCTTTTTCAGGTCAGAGAAACTTGGAGCCTGACGACGAGCCCGCGCTGCAGTCCAGGCTAGATAAGCCTGTTTCTTTAGCTTTACAGCTTCACTGCTGTACTTAATGAACCATTGTGGTTTACTCGTACCACCGATAGGTACAGTTGAGTTTGGAATTAAACATGCTATTCGCTGCAGTACATCGGCGATCCAGTCTGTGCTCGGATCAGAAGCTGCCTAGGAGAAACATTACTGCCTCCATGGGTAGGATGCATAGAATTCACGGAGTTCATCCCAATCTGCTGACCTCTATCACCACACCTTCCGTCGTCCAGCGGGACGAGTCCGATCGGAAATAGGAAGGGCCACCACCAAAGATACCAGACAATGATCAGAGGTTCCCAGTGGAGCACTGATGAAGATCTGGTAGTTCTCCGGGTGTGTGGTCAGCAGAAGATCCAGCAAAGAAGACTCATGATCCACTCTATCCGGTATTCGGGTAAACTCCGTAATCACCTGAGTGAATCCATTGGCGAGAGCAAATTCGTAGGCAGTAGTCCCTGACAAATCAGTTCTCGGGGAACCCAACCACTCAGCGTAATGAGCATTAAAATTCTCGAGTTTGACTACCTCTGCAAAAGGATACTGCCCAAAAACTTTGTCGGTCACCTCATGAACGAGTTCAAAAAAGCGAGCTGTTTCAGTCCTTGTGCATTCCCTGCCATGAGACCGATATAAGCACGCATAGATCCCGTTGGAACCACCAAAATCTACGCGTACCTACAAGATGGAAATGACGACGAATTGTGAAGCTTGCCACCACCCCTGTCATGAGGACCACGACCACTCAGCCAAGAGTGTAACGACGGAGAAGAAAAAAAACAAGATGAAAATATCCCTATCTTCAAGGCCGTGGAGATTAGAATAAAAAAAAATATAATAAAATTAGGTTAACTTATTTCAGAAAAAACGGCAGTTACATAGGCAAGGACCTAATAATAATTATTTTTAATTGATTTTTTGTGAGTATTTTATTTACATAAACTAACACCTGAGGGTATTTTGTAATTTGTATTTTGTATTTTGTATTTTATATTTTAAATACCCGACTTAAAAGTATTTTGTATTTCGTATTTTAAATACATGCGAGACAGTATTTTGTAATTTGTATTTCAATTAAAGGAAACCATGTATTTTGCCCAGCCCTGCCTACGTCCTTCTTAGATATTGAACTTACATATAAACCGAGTTTCAATCAATTCGGTCTTAGTAAATAAAAATAGTTTTTCCGTGAAAACATTACAGGCAAACAGAAAAATATACTTTTATCCCGGAAACTATCCCATTTTTCTGGACAAAAAATACCCTATGTTTATCCTAGGTATCGAATATACATATATATACACATATATATATACATATATATATACACACACACACACACACATATATATATATATATATATATATATATATATATATATATATATATATATATATATATATATATATATATATGTACATATTTACTGAGTTTCGGCTATCGGCCCAGTAGTTTTCCGTGAAAGCGTAACAGACAGAGTTACTTTCGCATTTATAATATTAATAGGGATAGAGTAACAATATTATGCTAAAATTTATCATAATATGGCTTAACAATCTGATATAGAAGGTGTCCTATGTATACTATAAGCATTCTCATATTTATATACAATACTTATTAGATGATACATAATTATATTATTTAACTTAATTTTATTGTTCGACTACAGCAGACAGGGGCCTAGAAGGGACGTGGTCATCATCTCCTATAAATATTTGCAATACCAAAAGTGATACTAATATGCAGCCGGCCTAGAAGTGGGGGGAGGGGGGGGGGGGTGACACGACAAGACACGACACTGGTAAATTTACTAATATTTATTTAAACAAATCACCCTGAAATGTCTGGTGTATTTCGGGCTGATTTGTAAATAAATACAGTATTAACATAACATGTTGCTTCGCGTATACACACTGCAACTCGTGATGGCTTATTGTCAGCCTCTAGGCAATGTGGTGGGTGCAAATCCTGATCGAGGACATGCACAGTGCATTGTTTTAGTATATTATCTGACACTTCAGCTCTAATATGCAAATTACTTCAGAGTTATGATGACTATGTTCGGTTATGCCATGCATTTGCAAGTTGTAGAATGAGCTTCCACTGCGACCTTCCTGTTTTTATAAAAGAAGTCTTATAAAAAAAATATTTGTAAATTATTTTTTCTTACATTTTCGTATCTGTAAGTTTAAGACCGTATACGTAATATCATGCAATTGTAACATCCGTGTTGGATACGACGACGTCAACTGGGTCACAAATTCTTGCCTGCGTAATATTATTATCAACGCCCATCGGTCGGTTCTGACGTATTGTCCTTTCCATACTTGGCATTGGATATAAACACGTAAACGAGCGCTCTCCGCCTTTTTAACTTTGAGTGCATGGACTGCTCCATACGATAGTAAGCGATGATAATATAATCGAGTCGTATGTATGATTTTAAGAGGTTATCTTAAGAAAAATTTTAAGCCGGCAGTTGGACGGCCACGTTTGTCGCAAGACCAATAGTCTATGAAGCAAAGGTTTTCTGGAATGGTGACTGCGTCTCGGCAAAAGGTGTCCGTAATGTAGGATATCCTCTACTCCGGAGAACTGACAACATGCGCAAGATCGCCGGTGTGTGCTCGATGAAGTAAGCAGAAGATCAGGATGTGTGGCCATAATGTGGTGTGGCCTACTTGCAGCAGTGGATAACGGCTGCCTGACGTCTGAGGCACGTAGACATGAGATGTAGGGTATACGTTGTTAACCTACCGAAGATCGTGTTCCACACTCGTTAGTCATGTGTTAGGTATCTAGAAGACTAGTGTTGTATTATATAAGTAAGATGGCACTTATAAACGATACCAAATTTATTTATTGATGTCCTGGAAGCCTTTTAAAGTTCCGTAGTAGATCAGCAAAAGTAATTTTTTTGGCCAGTTTTCATTAAGTACATATTCTTTCATTTAAACATTTGCGGAATCTGCCCTATCGTCCATTGTACTTCATATATTATACATAACAAAAGCGTGAATAGACTGTTTTAAACTTGGTACAGTTATGCTGGAATCATTATTTTGCTTATAGCTCATAGGACGGACTCGATCGGTGTGATCGGACTCTTACAGAATACAATCGTGTTGCGTACGATAAGTGAGAGTTCAGGCCCCTATTACGTCTTTCAAATCCTATCTGCCCTATTCCATCCCCTGCATTCCAATCACTCTGTCCCATCCCTGTATCCTGTCCCCTTTATCCCATAACTCCTATCCCATCCTTAAAGCAGGCAACATGTTGACTTTGCCCCTGGTGGTGCAACCGTCTATGGGAGCTGCATATGTCTAGTCAACGCATCGCAGTGGACAACGAACTACTGGCTTGCGCAAGGCGGGAGCGCACATACTAACAGGTGCTCTATCTCATTCGCACATCATCTTATTTCTTGTTACTTCTTGACTTGTTAATATTTGTACTTAAGGTTACCGTTTCCCAATTAAATTTACTTCACTTCAGTTCACATCAGCAATAGACAGTAAATACTACTTTCTGCCCTCTGAAGTATCATTTAACCTCTACCTCTCGCTGCTACACGTCTATAGGCAACGTTAACTATTTTTCATCTGCTGGGCCGTTTGCCTATTTGCCAGCTTCGCAATACAAAAAGGCAATGTTATATTTATATGCGGCTAAAAAGCTGGGCATAATGTCAAAGTTGAGGCGGTACTTCACTCCAGAACAGCTGCTGATGCTGTATAAAGTACAAATATGAGTATGTATGCAGTACTGTTCTCACTTTTGGAATGGCTCAGTCAAATACCAACTCGAGGCACTAGAATCGATTGAGTGGACACTCAGGAAGTTAATAGCCAACGAGTAGCTTTCGTCATCATCGTCGCAAGTCGTACATCGACACAGGGCTGCTAGCTTATCGGTTTATTATCAGATACATTGTAGAGAGTGAAAATTAGAGACTAGTGGAGTGGAGAATCGGACAACCAGACGCACTGATATGCGGCACCGCTATGTAGTGGACATAACACCTATACAAACAAAGTGCTTTGAGTCCACCTTCATTATGCGCACCGCAAAGGAGTAGAACTCACTGCCGGAGTCTGCTTTTCCCGAACCTACAAGTTGGGTTCAGGTCAGTTCAGGTCCCGTTTGAATAGGTATATATCTAAGTGTACCAAAGTAAGTGTGCTCCATTTTAGACCATATCTCCGGTCGAAATTGATAATAGTCAAACGCGAACCTATACTGTACACTTGTACAGTAATCAAAAAATCTTGAAATATATTTACGTTGATACTGATTAAATTCGATTTCACCGACACACTACTGAGTAATCGATAATGCTTAATGTTATGAGGCTTGTTATAATTCATTCCTTGTACATATTACGGGTTGAGCAACAGTCGTAATTTCAATGTCATTGCGAACTTGTCATTCGCTATTGTTAATAGTTTAGTCACAGTCAAAAGTCTTGAAACAAAAGTCTTTCCTCTTTTAAAGAACGTCTTTAATATTTTTTTAAAGAATGCAAAAATAACTTTGTTATAGGCTTAGATTCAAATTGGAACCAGGTAGATGGCGATGTAATCCGGTTCCAGGATTTAGGCGAAATTATTTTTGTGTGTGTGTTCAAGTGGATGCATATCATGCTAAATTATAGCAAATTGGATTGGAAAAGTGTATAGACATACAAGAGTTACTTTCGCATTCATAATATTATATATCAGGGATTATTATTTAAGTGAAAGATTATTGCATGAATATTATTCTAGAATATGGACCTAAGATACGGACCTGTCATGATCAAAACCAGTCGTAGAGCATTATCCTTTTATACATCCTACTTATTATTATTTATTGGTTTCTTCATATTGATCGTTAAGTTTTTATGTGGATTAGTAAGGCGTGTCCGGTTTCTTTAGTAATCCATGTTTATCAGTTTCAATTTAAGATTCTTTAGGAATTGCTGTAATTTGTCTATTATTTTTTAATGCTCGTGAATTATGTTCGTGAATTATGTTCTACATTTGTTAAATTAATTGGTTAAAATACTTCACTTAATTCTTATATAATACTAGCTGATGTAAGTGGCTTCGCTCGCGTAAATTGAAAGTAGTAACAAAAGATTTAAAAGGTAGCCCATCTTATGGGTATTATTTCCAAAAACGCCGACATTCGTATGCAATTATTTCTAACCAAAAGGAGGTACATAAAATTTCATGCTTCTTAGAGAGAGAGAGAGAGATAACACTTTATTGCACACCAAAGTATACAATTACAAAAACAGACCATATTTATAATATTTTCTAGGAAATACAATAGGCGGCCTTATCACTCAAGCGATCTCTTCCAGGCAACCTAAATGAAAGAAATTTGAAACAGGCGATGTAAGGTAAATGAAAGAAATTTGAAACAGGCGATGTAAGCTAAATGAAAGAAATTTGAAACAGGCGATGTAAGGTGAGAGAGATAGAGAGAGAGTTAACTCTTTATTGCACACCAAAACATACAATTACAAAAACAGACCATATTTACATTTTTTTCTAGGCGATTCAATAGGCGGCCTTATCACTCAAGCGATCTCTTCCAGGCAACCTAAATCAAAAACAAATTTGAATCAGGCGATGTAGGTGGTGCAGGAAAAAGGCAAGGGACACATTAATACTCAAACTAATTTAACTAATAAATATACAAATACATACATATATACATAGTCATAAATATAATATACAAATATATACGTTTACAATAATATATTACAAAATACATATATTATTACTAGCTGACCCGGCAGACGTTGTTCTGCCCTGAAGAAACAAAATTTAGAACCCGATTCCAGCGCCACCTACCGGGTCCAAATGTAAGCTATCCTATCTTTCAAGTCGGATCAAACTGCATATGGTGTGCAAATTTGATTAAAATCGGTCAAGTAGTTTAGGAGTCCATTGAGGACAAACATTGTGACACGAGATTTATATATATTAAGATAATGAATGTATTAGCATGATTATATTGTGTTACTCAGACATGGCTATTTATGGACAAATAGTGTTTTCTGAGTAAATTTCTAAATATTGGTAGGAATTTGGCCTCTCTGACAGTAAGAGGCAGCATATTCCAAAGTTTGACAGCCTGCACTGTAAAAGAATTATCATAATAGGATGAAGTGTGTGCAGGTGTCATAAGTTTTTGATACGTATCAGAGCCCAAATTGTGGGCAGTGGATAGGCGAAGGAATTTAAAACGTTCTTTAGGGTACTGGGGACTATTAGGAGTAAATAATATATTATACAGGAGAGTGAGAATGTGAGTATTCCGGCGAAAATGAATAGGAAGCCACTTGAGTCTTTTACGATATTCGGAAACATGGTCATATTTTCGCAATCCAAATATGAACCTGATACAAAAATTCTGAAGCCGCTCAAGCTTCTTACTATGAAAATGACAGATTTTAATACAAACTTTCATCCCCTTTTTCACTTCTTTGGGGGTTGAATTTTCAAAAACGTCGATGTATATTTGCATTTATATATAACCAGAAACAGGTGATAAAATTTCGTGTCTACTTCTGACTTTGAAGATGACGGATTGTAGGTACATTTATTTTTAACCAGAAGCAGGTTTAGGAAATTTTGTACTACTTACTTTATAAATGACGGATTTTTATATAAACTTTCATCCCGTGTTTCACCCCCTTAGGGAAGATGAATTTTCAAAAATCTTTTCCTAGTGTGCACCACAGTATAGAAAGAACTTACATACGAATTTTGCATGGTCCTAGCTTCAGTAGATTGAGCTGTGTGTTGATATTTCAGTCAGTCAGTCATTGATGTATGTATAAAATATTATATAAATATAACAATAGCCCATAACTGTCCAACTCCTGGGCTCGGGCCTCCCACTGTATGGGAACGGACAGTATACCCGCCACGCTTGTCCGAGGCGGCTTGGCAGGTTTGACACATCAGTTTGCACGATGTGTAGGTTGCACACAGAACACTAGTGGATGCATCACTATGTTTTCCTTCACCGTTATTAGCACGTGATAATTGTAACAACAATATGCACATTAGGTCGTCGATAAGTCGTGGTAGCGTAATGGCTAGCGCACGCGTCCTAAACTCAAAGGGCGCAGGTTTGAACCTGGCTGGAATGCATGCACCACTTAGGCAGTTTTCTGATATATGTATAGATTATTTTCATTCAGGAAACAAAAAATTCTGTTTGTTCTGTTTTAAATAGTTACGTGGTGGTATATACCACATTGTAGTAGGTATACGTACAGTACTCTTAGAAAGATTTTAATGTAATTCATTTTCATACTTTAGCCAATTTAATAAAGATACATTGAAATAAAAGTCATTTTCATTCATGTATGTCGATGGCCCCTAATTTTAAGGGTTTTTTTTACAATTTAAATAAAGTATAGCAACATTGAGAATATATATTAGGACGACGACAGAAGAGTTGTACAGACGTATGATCAGATATGACGAGTTTACAACGGGTCAGATTTTCCAAAAGTACCACAGAACTCTAAAAATAAAGTTTAATTAAAGAAATAATTAATAATAAATCAAGCTCACAACATAAGGTATGGGAAAACCAAATCACTAGCTCCCGCTATGTTTTATGATAACTTATTGGCAGAGCTCCGCGTTTAGAGTAATAAAAGCCATTACAAATTCTAGCTAAGTCCTGCTTGGGTCAACTGACTAAACATAAAGGATACAATGGCCGTGAAGGTGCCTTGAACTTAGTCAGAGTTATAATCATAGTGTTACGTTAGAATCACTATACACTCTCTTTTTTGGCAACATAAGATCCTATTTATGGTCTGACTTACGGTGGGAGACTATGGAACTCGTATTTTCTTAAATTTTCGCGAATTGTATACATAATAAAACTATGTTTTAACGGTTTTAAGCGCGGTAATTTATTTGATTTTTATTATTCTGACGTTTCAGCCACTTTTCAGTAGCCGTGATCACGGAAGACAAGTGTCAATGAGCATTGTTAAAATTTTAGGTAAGTGTTAGGTTTTAGACGGAGGCTAAATAAATTGACATTTGACATCTTTGTCTTCCGTGATCACGGCTACTGGAAGGTAGCCGAAACGTCGGAATAATAAAAATCAAATAATTTTGACTATGGAACTCGCTTAATTAAAGACTATATTCGAAGCTTAGTAGACTCAGTCGGCATCCGATTAGGACCGGGTTGCCTTATGGCCCGTTACTATATCTTACCGACCGTTCATTTGCCTTACTATCGGGTAAAATTTCACAGAAGCTCCATACAAGTAATGTCAAAATTCAACTGATGATAAGATAAGGCAATGAATAGTAAGATATAGTACTATATTAGATTAGTAGTATATTTCTCGCAAACTGTTTACGCATAGACGGCAAGTGGCGATAACACATTGCTCAGTGATTTACATATAGACCAAGTTTCAATATCTGGTAGACTACTCGGCAATTCGTGAATTATGCGAGGGTGGGCGATTGCCCTAGATCGCAAGACTTGAAAGAGCGCCGGAAGCTTCTGAAATGTCTCTGATATTGACTAATACTATATGATATTGATATGCCCGCGACTTCGTCCATGCTTGACTTGAAATTCTCGCGGGATTCCCGGGATAAAAAATATCACATGTTTTATTATATAAAAATTGCTGTCGATCAGTGAAAAAATCACAGTGGAATTATAATATTTTTCTGGCCATTTTAAATCATTCTCAAAAAAATTCCCGAGGGATTCATAGGATAAAAAGTAACGCAGAAAATCGCAAAAAAAAATGGCCGAGTAGTTTTAACGTGAATCTCGAACAAACAGACAAACCGACAAACAGACAAAAGAGAAAATAGTCAAGAAATCTAAAAAAAAATGTTCTCCATCGTTTATATAGTGTATTCCAGTTGTTTTCTTAAATAGCTTCAATGTACAAACACGGCATGTTTAGAATTTTATAATATTATAAATTTCAGTCAACGTAGGCAAACATTGCAACTTTGTCAATCGCAAATGAAATTACAGGAATTGTAGGCTTTGATGTTTTAATGAAAGAGATTGTCCTTAGAAAAACTTTAAAAGAAATTTTAATGTTTCATTGAAATCTGCCTATCCGTGCAGGAACGGAGAAAGAATACAATTTCCTGCGGCCGGACGGCCTATCATAAGAGGCGCCAAAATAACCCACAGGCAGGTGGTAGGGTATTTGCCTGTCTGGATGGCTACCACCCCTGATCTAGAGTATGCCGCCATAACAACCTTGAGCCTTGGGCAACAACGTAACCCTAAAACATAAACGAAGACACAATCCACGTGAACGAAACTGTAAGAATGTTCTAGAATTTCACGTCAATGATTTTACGACATTTTCTAATCTAAACAATAAACATTGTCTGTCCTTGGAATTAGATAATGATTAACTCAAAACGATCCAAACTTAATACATAAACATATACCTAATTGAATTTATTCAATTGCGCGTTGTTTTGCAAGCCGGAACCAACCCACAGGATGACAGTTGAGATAAAAATTATATAAGAGAGCTAAAAAAAACTGTCGTCTAAAAATTGTAGAATAATTTTTCTTACAAGATAAATTTTTGTACAAAATTTTAGTTCAATCAGGAGATAGGAATTGCCAGTTCTGGCTCACACATGAAAAAGTGTATTCTCCATACAAAATGTATCGAGAATACACGGTGTATTACTTAAATCGTGTCTTTAGATGATTTATACAATGTTTTCTACTGTAATATCTAGCTTTAGATGTGGCTTAAGTTGTCTAAGATATTTAAAAATAATGAAGTAGAAGTGAGAAGAAGTAATAAGATATTTAAAAATAATGAAGTGTAATTCATATATACAATTTTTAATATTAAGACATTATATTAATAAATTATAACATATAATCGAATACAATGCAAGAAAACTTAACTTATTTTTATTGTATTCTACTCATAGACCCTCAAGACTATAAGTAGAATATTGAGCCCAGATCATCGTCTTCTATGGGTAAGGTGCCCAGAAAGCTGGCAGTAATTTGCAGTGTAATTCATTGTATAAATCCAGTTTGTAATTTACGAAAATGATCTTCTAAAGAAACATAATGAGTAGGTAAATTAGTCTATTACTGCGTTGGCGCGGTCTTTGGACTTCATATTTACACCTTTTGAACGTTGGGATATATTTAAAAAACATAGCTACATGGAATTTAAAATAAAGTACCTAACATTTTAATTGCCCTCCGTTCAGTCATTTGGGTGCTTATGGAGACAAACTTTCAGATAGACAGATGGAGTAAACGATTAAAAGCGATCAGTTGAATAGGTGTAGTATGAATAGCATTTTCATTTAAATCTTAGCATTTATTTGAAATTCACAGATAAACTGATACTCTAATTTTATATACTAGTATAAATAAAGATAAAATTTCGAGGACTACAAGCGACAAAGTGACATCATTTTAAACTATAAAACTACTGTAAAAGTTACTTCGTATCACCATGAACAAAGTCACGTGCGGCACGACTAGAAAAACAAGTACTTTTCCACGTAAAATAAAACTGCTGTAATAACATTTTAAAAGAAAAATTCGAAGCGTTAAGTGTAGTGAGTCATTTGACTGAAAATAAATGTACTTATTCGTTTCGGTGGTGATCAATATATATCTAATTTTACATAAGGTAAAACTGTTTTGTTTTTAAAAGCTGGCTTTGTATCGTATAGTAACTTTTTTTAATAATAATAATAATAAATGATTGATGCGGTGACGAGTCTTGAACTTCTTCCCACTGAATAGAAGCATTGTGAAACAAATCATAATGAAGGTAGTTATTCAGCAAATGTTCCTTCAAAATCAAAAATGTCACCATGTGATGTAATTGCTAATAAACCCATGAGGTTTTTGTGTCACTGTTCAATATGTAAAGGTACATGAATGTAAGCATCTTGGAAAATGAATTAGAAAAATGCTACAATCTGGAAAATTTCAACTTGACCCTCCTGTGGTCCACGGACGTCCTACGCCCTATTCCCCATGATAGAGGGGGTAAATAAAAGTGTGATAGCGAAATGGATACTTACGCCGTGGGCTTCGGGTGATTCACGATAGCGGGGATGAAAAGGAGCGTGAGAGCGAAGGGATGACTACATCCACGTGTAACAGGGGACGTAGGCTAGCGCAGTTGACAAGAAGCCGAAGGGATACTTACGGACGTAAGGCGGGTTTCGGGGGACATAGAGCAGAGATGTTGAAAAGAAGTATGAGAGCGACCGCGGCTTGGACTTATTGGTCTAGCGATACAAAAATTTTTATTCAACAAATATACCTATTAAAATGTCATCGAGAACCTTCTATGTAAATTCGAATAATAGAAATACAACGCTGTAAACAGCGAACAAGGTCAAACGTAATTTCATTTGCAGCTGTTTTATTGGATATGTTCTATATGTTATATTGTTACAATTTACTAAGTCGAGTGGGCTTTACTTGTGTTAAACACTTGTCATAGTATGCGTGAGATAAAAGCGTGTACAAGTGATCGTTCCGTCAGACACGCACACTATCACAATGTTCATTTATACATTCAACTACCAGTAAAGCTCGCTCGCCGTCGTGAAATGCAAAAACTATATATATGTATTGTATATTCATTTGCTTTACTATTAGTTAAAATTGTATATAAATTCTGTACAATGAGTATCAACCTTCTACCAATGGTAGCAGTAATGACATTATCAATGATAGTGTCAACAGCACTATTGGTACTAACCAAGGATAGTACCAATGGTAGTACTGATGATATTGCCAATGGTAGTACTGTTGGTATTGCCAATGGTAGTACTGATAGTATTGCCAATGGTAATACCAATGAACACCACTAGTAGTAACAATCTTTATACCAATGGTAGTATCGACGACAGTAGAGTAAATAAATTGATAGTAAACCCAGCTTTAGATAAACCTATATAACAAGTTGAAAATAGTCAAAAACGGGTAACGGTAAATATTGTCAAAATGACTATATTATAACCTCCACGTAGAACAAATACGCGTATTTTTCTGGTACATTTAATATTTTAAAACAATAACTCGCATTTGTGACATGCTATTCATTGTCTGTTTCCAGAAGAGCGAGAAAGACATTCGTCACGTATTTGTACAGCTTGGTTTTGTTTTAAACAACAAGTACGTATAATACATAAATCGGTAACAGATGCATGAGGCACCAGTGTAATATTGGTTCTCATTTCATATACAGTTGCGAAATTGAAATTCATTGAAGCAAGATGGCGTTCAAGTTGATTTTCATCGTAGCTTCATTGATTGCAATTGTTAACGGTAAGTGCATTCACTATCGTATTTTTATTAACTTATTTCGCTTTAGCCCACGGAGCGTTAGAATAGATTTTTGTATTCAATTCAAATGTTTTTATTCAAAATAAGTTCCATTGGAGAACACTTAAAAATCATACGAATAAGTCACAATTTAAATATACTTCCCATTCTATGTACATCGATTCGCAACGTGCTTTCGCTGTTTAGAGGAGACAAAGCGGCAAAAAACCCCCAGCAACACGTCTAGTTAAAAAAAATATCATAATAATCATTTATCTATCTCAGGCTCTTTTTGTAAAATACATATAGAAGTTGTTATCCAATTCGTTTTCCAAAATTAATAGAGAAAAAAAGATATTGTTACTGTTGCAATAATGACATACTAAAAATTCATATTGCGACATATCTCCATAGATTACTTATATATTATACTAAATATAAACGTTAGGTATACAGAAGATAGAACAAAGGTTGAAGCGAGTAGGTATCTATGTAAATGTTATTTTGTCATTTAAATATTATTCAGTAATATATATGGCTTTTTATAATATTTTGCTTTTTTAAGCAAAGTAGTTTTCAATTTAGCTTTAAATTTAATGAAAGGCAAATCCAATCCAGATATACGGTTTGCATGGAGCTTGTTTGTGGAAAGTATCCATGTCTCAAAATGACTGATTTACATATAAATAAATCCCTTGTCTATCCAAAGGATTTTATTTATCCATAAATCAGTATTTACTTAATTTTTGAAGTTTACTATTTAAAAATTGATTTTCATATAGGCTTCCCCTCTTAATTATGGAAAATTTTATGAGAGAAATAATACAAATGTTTACTCAAGAGCGGTACTTTTTATTGTACAATTTCGAACTTTAATGCAATTGAATAAGATCTAAAAGAATATCCATCAGTATAAGATACGTCGTGGTAGCATAACGGCTAGCACACACGTCCCAAACTTAAAGGGCGTGGGTTCGATTTCTGGTCGGAACGCATGCACTACTTAGGCAGTGTTCCGACCTAAAAAACGTTGAAAAAACGTCCCACTGCTGGACTCGGACCTCCCACTATAGGGGAACGGACAGTATACCCGCGACGCTTGTCTAAGGTGCCTTGGCAGGTTTGACACATCGGTTATCTCGATGTGCAGTTTTCATCACGGTGTTTTCCTTCACCGCTGTTAGCATGTGGTAATTGTAACAATATGCACATTAGGGCAGCAAACTGCTTAATTCGTGCATGCGTTCCGGCCTAGATCGAATCCACACCCTTTCAGTTCGGGACGTGTTTGCTAGCCATTACGCTACCACGATTTCATTACTTATTACTACATATAAAATACACCTCCAAAAACCAAAAAGATGGTAACGGTCGCCTGTGCACATTTGTACTAGATTGTTAACAATATGCTATCGACATTGAAGGATTATAATAATTTGTTAATAGTAATGCTACTGGAAACTTTTCTACCTTTAAACTAACTAAACTAAGTAAATGCTGCGGCTCAACGACCCAAATTAAGTCGCAGCCTCCGGAATGAGTATAAACCACTCCTTTCTGTTCAGCGCTCTCTCCTGCCAATCATAGGCTTGAAGCCCGCGCAGATTAGTCTCCACTACGTCACTCCACCGACATCTGGCTGATCGCCATCCTGTTGGTCGACCCAGATAGGTTTTTCTCACCGTGCGGTCCTCCCCCATTCTATGTAGGTGACCAAGTCAGCGCAAGCGATGTGCCTTGCTCTCGCCTATTATATTGAGCTCATCCACCAGCTCGTCGATTCGTCAGTTGCCATTGCTTCCCCGTGTCGAACCTAGGATCTTTCTTAGGACTTTTCTTTCGGCAACAAGCAGCTTATTCTCCTCCTTAAGGGTTAGGGTCATAGCCGCACATTCGTAAATCAATATTGGGCGTATAACAGTTTTATATATACATATCTGGTCGCGCGTATTTAATTTAATATTTATACTGAAAATTCTTAAAGTAATGGAACGAATCGTAATACTTCAAATAAAGTAAAACCACCTCCTATCTTTTTTTCCTCTCCTGTACATACCCTAGCAAGCAGAAGAAAGGAGACCGCATAAGACGTCAACTGCATCGCTATAGTGGTCATCGTATAGAATATACCTTTATCGCTTACGAACTGCAACGCATACGCATCGCTTTTTAATATTATAAACAATTTTCGTCCGTAAACTTTATATATCACTAAACTAGTTGGATTCGTGAAATTGTGCGTGTCGTGCTAACTTTAAGAATCACGGAGAAAACCATCGCTTCACTACGCAAAGGTACTGTACCATCCTTCCTTTATATAACTGCCTGTATTTCCCTGTGTTCTGTGCAGCTATATTTCCATCATTGTGGTTTTACAACTAAAGGGAATGAATATAGGTAACAATTATCAATTCGCGTAACCAATATCTGCTATGAAACTTGGACACCAACGCCTTATGAAGCGCCGCGATAAATTGTAGGGTATTTTGAATGCGAATACCTGTCTTCCTTGCGGGTGTTAGTGTCTGTTATGATACAGCCTAGGTATTTAAATTTAGACACTCTTCTGTAACTGGTATTTCCAACATGCACATTCTACCTTTATTGGTACTAATTTGATTATTTGATACTGAGTTCTAGTAACACACTGCGGCGCGATAGGCTTCATATTCTAAAATCGGATTCCTTTAAGCTTCACTATGAAAGTCCGAGACTCCTTCTTGTTATTAATTTTATTAACGGTGTTTGAAGCTGCCTATGACGATATTAATGTACAAATAAACCCTCTACGTGACTGCACCAGACGAAAGCGTCATACTATCGTCACATGCCCCAGAGAATATTATCATGAAGTCATAAATTAACATTGAACACAACACGAGTTACAGGGTTGATAAAATAAAGAAATCGTGTTTTATCCTTTTCTGTTCTTTACTCGCTATAATTCTAGATTTTATTACTTCGCGAGAATTCACAATATTGTTATCACTTGAATAAATACGTGACGACAATACGTCGTCTGTAACTAATGGTTGCTTTGCACCTTTTGAGGACGTAAGTACTCTTGCAAGTAACTTCTAACTGAATTTTAAGCGAAACTCAATAATAAAATCATCATTTAGATACATTAAGCACCTTGAAATTTAATTATGCTTAATACGTGTAAGCAAGACATAAGTCGCCTTATTATGCCTACTGTCTGTATTATTTATAGCAGATTTCACTTAAATTATGATATACAATACTATATTCTTATTTTAAAAATATCATTATAGAAATAATATAAATAACTTTTCATATAATAATTAAAGCTCTATTTCACTCTTTTACTTGTACAAAGTTATTACGTCATAGCTTTGTACGCCCATACAAAGTATATGAGTCTGTGACGTTTTGTAAGATGATAAAAAGTTCCTCAGTTAACTGCACCCACCCTATATCAGAGTTATTTAAGTAAATGTTATGATAATACAGTTTTAAATATTTCGCCTCTTTGCTTAATTAAGCTGATAAGTCCAACAAATATTTATTAATTAATAATCAAAATCAGTCTTTCGAGAGAAAGACTGATTTTGATTATACGTCTAAGAAGACGTAACGTGATTTTTTCATAGTTATTTAAAAAAAAAACCCAAAATCACCTCCAAATTATTGATATGATACAATTTTACTCCTTCAATTTTTATCAAAACAGGATAAAAATATATCTACATGTTTATAAAAAGGTAAAAGATAAATAGACTTTTTTTTCAATTTCACTTTACTTCACAATAGAATAATTATGCCCCTGAAAAACGACCGCGTCTGTGGAATCCCCGCTATTGGCGGAAAAGTTAATAATGGCGTTGCTACAAGCCTTAAGTGCAAATTATTATACATAAAATTCCTTCTAGGTTGGCATCAGGTTAGTAAAACCTCTGGTATTGCAAATTGCCAGTGACTACTTTCCATCAGGAGAGTCGTTAGCCTGTCTGCTGTAACTCAGCAATAAAAAATAAATGTCATATTTTATCCTATGAACATTTGTACGACGATGGCCTTTATAGTTGAGTGGGTTGAGTCATGTCCTAACTCACGCAGAGGTCCCAGGTTCAATTCCTGGCATGACAAATGTCTAGGGGTGGGCCGAATGTGGTTTAAACCGAATACGAACTTCCATCCGTTAGAAATGGATTTTTTTAATTCAAGCTTCTCATTATAAATCGTTTTTGTTTTAATTTAGCAAAAAATTATAAGACTTTTCAATTTAGAAGAATTAATTCTTCACATTGGAAGTTAAGTTTATATGTACTTAACTAAAATAAATGACTATGAGTATGTAAAGGCCAAATTTTTTTCGGTTGTGATTGATACGAATTCTATTAATTTCAGTCAAAATAGTGCAAGAAGTATTTTTTCTTGTACCAAATTTTCGGCGTTTAAACCATATTTCGGCCCATCCCTGGAAATTTTGTAAACTAAGTTTCCGTTATTTACTATGGTCTGGGTGTATCGGTCGGCTCCATAATGGTTCGTTGTATATTTCTCATAACACAAGCGTAACTTGTTTTGCATGAATATATACAATTGTGTTTATCTGCCGATTATATTATTATTAACAGCGTCGTTATTAAGCAGATTGCGTGGTAGCAGCAACAGTATCCTGAAGGGAAAAATTTGACTGCCCATTGATTTGGTCCTTCATCAAGAGGACTAAATCAGTGCTAGTCATTAATTACTAACATGGACAGACATAAGGAAAAAAAAATACTAATAACATTATTGTGTGTTTTATTAATTTGGATTGGATTGTGTTGTCTTCAAATAAAAAAAATATTATATTATTATTATCTATTTATATGCATTCCCTTATTTTTTATCTGGTGATTGAAATACCGGCCCTAATGTGGTATAAAATAAAAAAAAGTATATTAGATATATATGGTGTTGTATTTGAATAAAATAATCTCAAACTATGCTTTTTTTAGGTTATGGATACGCATATGCTGGCGGCTTCAATAAGTAAGTGATTATATATTAATTATTTAAACATATAAAAAACAAAAGTAAAGTTATATCTATACTAATAGTTAGTTATTATACAGGTAAACGTTTATGAGTTTGTTTGTTTGTAGAAACTCACAACAAGAGGTTTGAGTCTCTTGAACTACAGAAACGATTTTGAAAATTTTTCACCAGTGGAAAGCTACATTTTCCTGAATGACACCCCCGCGACGTGGGCACGGGAACGCCTGTCAAATATGTAATAGCAATAACGTTCCACGCAAGAATTGCGCACATCCTCGTACGAGGCGTGGCCAGTGCTTTCCGCGTTAAAGGTTACAAAAGTTTGAGTGCGTGCGTTTCTATTTTTTAACGACGCCCAACGAAGTGGGCACCGCTCAGCTAGTAATATTATAAATGCGAAAATTTGGATGCGTGCTTGTTGCTCAATGACGTCAGATCGTATGGAATAGCACATAGGCTACTTTTATCCCGGAACAATGGATGGTTCTTGTGAGATAACATTAATGCGAGTAAAACTAATTTAAGTCAAAGAATGTACCCAATAATTATTATATTCAAGTCTTATCGCTTATGGCTTATTTAAATCCAATATAATTCAGTTTTTGTTGCTAACACTGATTAAAATTATAATTTGAAGGTACAAGTAGGTTATAAATTCATAGGCAAAGTTGCCAAAATGATAGGTGTCATTTTGGGCAGTTGTTTCATCTGCTTTGGAAGATTGTCAAAACTGAATCTGGATAAGCTGAACAGCATTCAGTTGTGAATTGGAACTTGAAATAATAACCGATTAACATAAAACCTCTTTTTGATTGCAAAGAGTACCAACTACGGTTTTATAATTATATCAATAATTTTTCGCTGTTTTTCAAGGCTTCTTATTCTGAGTATGAAATTATAAAGAATAAGGTCTTACACTACGTTTACTGAGACGCAGTATCGACTCCAGGATTTCTCTTCTCGATTAACCATCGATTCTGCTAAAGATATGACTGACGTATTGCCTTTTTAACTCGCTAATTTTACGAGCTAAGTCAATATGGGAGTTGACTAACATTGTGTGGTGCGTCGATGATGGTTACCCCGTTGGATAAGGTGACACACCACTGGCGAAAGCCCACGGCTCAATTGTCGTGAGGGGAGAACAGAATAATACTACGAGTTGTTGTACTTTTGGTATATTTACTTCATTCATTGTTCTTAAATTACTGTGACTATATATACAGAAACCTTTACGTAGTGTGCACACTAATATTGTAATAATGTTTCAATATTATATTTAAACGTTTATCAGGTTCGACATTTTTGATAATACAAACAGATGCCCAAACTTATCGACAGCAGTAACTAACGCCGATGTCTATTATCTGTATTTACATAGCACCACGTTCATGTATTTGCCATGGTCTTTAACGGTGCTAAATTTTACACCAATAAATTGGTGGATGTAACGTGACGCAACAGTCGATTGCTGCATTGGTTTTCTTATGCATAATGTCATTCTGAATTTTTATCATAAGAAGGAATCCAAACATAGCTCGGTGATCTGACTTATTCGTAGACCAATTACACCGTCAGAGCCCACGTCATTAGTCCTCTAGTGATAATATTGTAATAGGTATCTTGGTATTCTAAAAATGCCTAAGGTAATTTTGCATTCTCACTGACAATATTTTTAGGTACGAGTACATTATTGAAATTAGACATTTGTGCCTCAGGCACTAAGTAACTACAACTTGCTTGTGCTTTATGTCTCCAAACTGACATACCTACTCAATAAAAAAAAGCATTGTCTGAGAAAACGATGTCGTAGATATTTGGAGACCCAAGCGCATTTGTATATCTATCTATAATATTATAAAATTCTAAACATAGTATGTATGTATATTGAAGGTTTAAAAAAAACAACTGGAATAAGCTATATAAAGGATGGAAAACACGATGCATTTTTTTACATTTCTTGTCTGTTTGTTCGGGGTTTACGTAAAAACTACTGGGCCGATTTCGATGCGGGTTTCGCTGATTAACAGCTATTTCTTAGACTTAAAATTTGTGCTACTTTTTATCCTGGGAATCTGGTGGGAATTTTTCTGGGAATGATTTAAAACTGTCAGATTAAAAAAAAACTCGAATTCCAATGTGATTTTGTGTTTTTATACCGGGAATCCCGCGGGGGAGTGGTTTGTAGTTGTTATGGTACATAAAAATTAGCTTATTCAGACACGGTTTCACTAAAATGATAGCCTACATTCTTTTTTAAATGCTACGGTACTTTGTGTCCCGGCAGTTGCACGAGAATTTCAAGTCAAGCGTAGACGAAGTGGCGGGCAGATCCTAGTTAAGTTATACAATAAAACTTACAACCCACGTATTATTTAAGTGGAAAATTGTGAATCAAATCCTAGGTTCCTAGGATATATACAAACGGGGTCTGATGCTCCGAGAATAATATTTTTATTTATTGATACATAAGGCTGTCTTGTAAAAGCTTAATTCTTTTGATAGTATGGAATCATTGACAGGTAAGAAACAAGTGTAGTATTATTTTTTAATTATATAATTTATGTTTCAGCTGGAACCCACAGCCGGTAAGAAAGATTCGTCACTAAATAGAATATTTTTTTATTTATATATATATAGTTCGTCTTTGTACACATATTTACATTCAATATCCATTTGCATTGACCTACAACTAGAGTGACACACTTAACAATTTCATTAATGGCCGGTTCCTATATCTCACTATTCATTCACTTGGCTTATCACCGGTTAAAGTTTGATATTACTTGTATGGAGCTTATGTCAAATTTTAAGCGATAATAAGGCAAATGAATGGTCGGTAAGATATAGGAACCGACCATAAAAGTTTTCTTTGAAAATGGAAGCTTCTCTTTTTAAGTTAAATATGATGAAAGTTAGATATATCTGCAGTTAGATATATAATAACAACGGGGCTAGAAAGCCGCGCGAGAACGTTGAGAACGCTAATTGATGCTCTTGATAAGCCCCCGCTGTCATGTGTCTTCGTCGACCACAGACCATGGGAGTGCTATGTAAAATATGATGAAGCTTGCCATACAACTACATTGATGTTGCTTCAACGATTGATATATTTATTATTTTACATTAAACCTATAAATTTTACCTTTAAACCTAGAAGATGCCTACTGGACAAGCTAATTCTATATATCTTCTAATTTTATATATAAAAAAGATGTTCATGCGTACATATTACAATGAGCTTGCCAGTCTATGAGTAAGTATTTATAAGTAAGACGAAGAGTAATCGTAATACAAGGATATTCTAAACCTTACTTTTTTACGAACGAGTTGCTAATGAAAGGCCCCAAGCATGCTTTCTTAGGTTATAATATAAGTGTCATCTAATGGAAGTGGGCAATTGAGCATAACTCTTTGCAGATGTTCGGGAATATCTTTACCAATTTTCCTGGCTTCTCCAGCTTCCCTCTGCCGCCATTCCCGACAATACCTCCAATGCCTCCAATGCCCTCGATACCTGAAATCCCTCCGTTGAATTCTGACTCCATCAAAGACATGAAAGGTGAAGGAGTTAGCGGAATTTACGTCAGTTCATACTCTGTTCGGAGAGACAAGGATGGCAAACCTGTCAGAAACAAGGGTGGGGTAGTCGTGATAAACAACGATGGAGAAGTATTTCAAAAAAACTGTAAGTGGAATTTTTATATACATTTTATATTAAGACTATTATTTGCCAGCGACTTCATCTAAGATTTTCGCTTCTATTATAAATACAATGTAAACTCCATGTAACCTCACTCGATTGAACGACAAACTCCCTTAAGCGTCGAAATCACTTGACTTTGGTTCGTTTAGCTTGTCTTACAATACAATCTATATAGCATTACACCTGCTCTCAATAACGACAACAATTAAGTAATAAAAAGTACCTTGCCAAAATTAGTAAACGCTGCGCAGCTGTGTATGTTCTTTTATTGCTTTATTATCCTGGCCCGTAATAAACTGGTCTGTTGGCATTATGCATACCGAAATATCTAAGACATTCCGAAATACCGACATTTCTAAGTATTTCCTTTATCACCAAGAGGTTTCAATATCGCAAGATATAAATAACATAAGTAAAAAAAAATAACAGACTTCTCTCCATTTAACGACAACTCTCGATAACGCTATAAAATACACAGTCCCTTCAGTGTCGTTACATAGAATGTACACTGTATATGTTTTTGTATGCACATATTTATAATAGAAACTGTTGTATACCCAATATAAGGATAATAATTCTCATAGAATAAATCGATTATTGAAGGTTACATAGCACTATTTTCCACGTTTATACTCCGAAGGAAAATTTGAATAAAACCGATTATTACCTTTAAAAGCGGTTAATTTATAACCAGTTCCAAGTCCTGGGTCCCACGAAGTCGCACTCACGCTTTATTTTTTGTTTTCTACCTTTTATATTGTTACATATTTGCGGAATATGAATTAAAATGTTATTTGGTAAGATACTTTACAAGAAGAACTTTATTAGAACTACACACACGTAACTTACAGTTTTTAAAAACACCACCAAATAAAACCGTAAGGCAGAAAATCGTAATAAAATAAAACGCGCAGTCTGTCGATGTAAGATTCCCGTTTCGAATGTACACTTAATCGATCGTTGAAACTCAACGAACTCTGTCTAAACGGGCCGACCATATATCCGTAAAATAGACATGGACCTCCTCCCCCCCCCCCTAACAATATGCACCTTATTCATTGGAATTCTCGAACTTGTAATCTTAATCCAAAACAATATAGCTTCTAAAATCCGAGGCGAAACTTGAACAATAAAAACTGTTTTTGACTCGCAAGCGGGCTGCAGCGCAAGGTATTAGCCATTGACAAGACGGTTACTTTTCAATACTTAGAAAATTAATGCAAACAAATGACAGTGAATAATTAAGGCAACCATAAAAGGATTACAGATAATTTAAATGGCTAAGGTAATAAAACACCTGGTTGGTTAAAGATTGAAAGGATTTCGTATTCTTGGAACATTTAAGCTGTAGCAATATTAATTAATTAATTAATACAGGTTCTGCAGGAGGTCTCGATGGCTTGACACCACAACATTTAAAAGACCTCACGAGTGGCGGTAACGGTTATGCTGGCGAGATACTCCTGCAGGATCTAACAGCTTTAATCAATCTCATGCTCTCAGGCCGGGTTCATAACGATATTTTAGACGTACTTTACGGTGCCAACCTTGTGCACTTAAAAAAAAAGACGGCGGTATCCGCCCAATAACCGTCGGCACAACGTACCGCCGTCTCGCCGCTAAAATATGTTGCACCAAACATAAAGAGGTGTTACAAAACTATCTACAGCCAGTCCAACTCGGTTTTGGCACACAAGGCGGGTGCGAAGCAGCGGTTCATGCTCTACGTACATTTCTTGACAGAAATAGCAGAGAGATATTGCTGAAAGTGGATGTTAGAAACGCGTTCAATTCCGTAGACAGGGGCGCCCTTTTGACCCAAATTAAAGAAAAAATTCCCAACTCCTTTGGTTTTCTATGGCAATGCTACAGTACACCCACTATATTAATGTACAAAAATAATTTAATAGACTCGGCCGTTGGTTGTCAACAGGGCGATCCCCTCAGACCAGCCATTTTCAGCCTCGCGATTCACCCCATCATCACCCGTTTGAATTCAAAATTTAATGTGTGGTACCTAGATGACGGAGCCCTAGGAGGTGATGCAGATACAGTTATGAGAGATTTGAAATATATTATATCTGAATTCGAATCAATCGGCTTACATCTTAATTTGTCTAAATGTGAACTTTATATACCCCCTACGTCCCGTAGGATGAGATTATCCAAAAATTTAACCTTATAGCGCCCAATATTACAATCATTGACGATACCTCTCTTCGCCTCCTAGGTTCACCAGTTAAGGATGAATCGATTCCGTCGTTTATAAACGATAAAATTCAAAATTTTAATTCTTGTTCGGACCGCTTACTCCAAATTAACAGCCATATGGCATTTTGGATAATTAAATTTTGTTTATTTGTTCCAAAATTCACACATTTTTTACGATGTTGCCAATTCTGGAAGCATCCAATAATTTTACAGACACTTGACGACATCGTAAAAAACACTCTCATCAATGTTTTGAACATTGACCTACAAGAACGCATCTGGACCCAAGCCACGCTACCAGTGAGGTTTGGTGGTCTGGGTGTACGCAAAATTTCGAGCGTGGCCCTTCCAGCATTCCTGTGTTCAGTACATAGCACCAAAAAAATTGTTCAAGAAATACTTCATGCAGACTTGGAGCCATCACTATCAACTGATGCCAGGAATGCTTGGCTGGTGGTTTGTCCGGGTAGCAGTCTGCCCATTGCCCCCTCTATACAGAGGTCCTGGGACGGGCCGATCTCTGAACTGTCACGTAAAAAACTATTGGAAACGTCGATTAGTTCTGCAGATCGAGCCCGTCTTTTAGCTACCTCTGTATGGGAATCAGGACTTTGGTTGCAGGCCCTACCGGCACCTTCTATAGGAACGCTAATGGATGCAGCCACATTCAGGTCAGCAATCTGCCTTCGTCTTGGGGCAAATTGCTGTGAACTACACAACTGTCGCTGCGGCCGGGCTGTCGACCGGCTTGGCCACCATGGCCTATCGTGTGGTACAAGCGCAGGCAGAATTCCGCGACATGCCGGCCTCAACGATATAATACGTCGGGCTCTTGTCAGCGCCGACGTGCCAGCCGTTCTCGAACCGAACGGCCTGATCCGCGACGATGGCAAGAGGCCCGACGGTATGACTTTAATTCCCTGGAGTTTGGGAAGGCCGCTTGTGTGGGACGTTACCTGTGTCGACACACTGGCGCCTTCTCATCTCCAGGAGTCCAAAGTTGGGGCCGGTCGCACTGCCACTTCTGCCAAAAACCTCAAACGGCTCAAATATGTAACCCTTGGAACAGGTTACATATTTGAGCCCATTGGGGTGGAGACTTTGGGCCCATGGGGGCCAAGTGCCCACAAATTATATAAAATAATTAAAAAACGCCTAGTCGACAAAACAGGAGACCGGAACGCTGGAGCTTACCTCGCTCAAAGGATTAGCCTTTGTATCCAGCGAGGTAATGCTGCCAGCCTTCTAGGTACAATGCCCAGCGACAGTGGTCTGGTGGGGCTGGACGGGCTTTAATATAGGTTTTGTTTTAGTTTTAGTTTTTTTTACTATTGTATATATATTTTTAAGTTAGGTTTATTTATAGGATATTTTAGATTTTTAATTAATATTAATATGAATAATTAATAGAATACAGATTATAACATTATATAACATTGAAACATTAGTAATAATAATTAAAGCTAAATAAATATTGAAATATTAATTAATTGTTCATCTCATCGTGTTCTCCATCGTTTATATAGTCTATTCCATTTTTTTTTTTGGAGTGATAATTTCGTACGTACGTACGTTACGTAACGTGTTACGGCGACAGTCTGTCTGGCTTCCCTTTCTCTCACGCATACGGCAGCGGTAGGCAGGCTAAGTTATCACTTCTGTCGGGCGTCCCGAGACGCACGCGTTTTTTTTTTTACAAAGCTTCAATGTACAGACGGCATTTTTAGAATTTTATAATTATTTTATATTTTCTGTGTTTTACGCTCAATAGGTGATTTTGAAAAATCACTTAGTGAAATTGACACGTGTCTATACTGGTAGGAGTCGTAACATACAGTTTAGCTTTATTTTGATACTTCATCTGTGAAAGCCCCTTTAGGCCACGTGGTCGTTAAGAATAATGAGACTTTTTTTGTTCACAGTTGGTGATGCAGATCAGCCAGAGTATGTATATATACGGTTTATTTCCTTATTGTCAGTTTAAATAGCAGGCCATTTCAATGTCCCAGGCGAAATTAACTACTAACAGTCAAAATTAAGTTTCTTTGTGTCTATTCATCTATATTCTATTCTTTTTTGTGTCATAGACGAATGCTTGTTGTAGTGATTTCAAATGTTGAAAACACTATGAATCTATGTATCTATCTAAATAAAAATGAATAGTAGAAATGTATGTAAGTGCATAATTTGAGAATTACTTTACAGATCACTGAAACAAATCATCATATCATGTTTCACACAATCCATCCATCTCTTTTTTGGTCTACCTGTACATTTGTACCCATAAATTTTGCAGTTTAACATTTTTTGTGTCACGCGACTTTCATCCCCCGTCATTAAATGCTCATAGCACCTTAATCTTCTTCATCTTAATTTTTTGCCTGTCAGTTTCTCGCCCACGTCTTATGAGTTATGAAAGATCTGGGATGGCTTGCTTTTAAATGAAATTAAATAATCAATCACCCTTCGTTTGTTGCAGCACGACGTCGGACGGGAGCAAGTGATTGCACAAAAATCTTATACTCCATAATTTAGATATTTAATTTCACACTACACATAATGTTATTTTTATCGTATAAGTGATTATGATATTTGTATTTTATGTAATATTAAATTTTATTGAAATATTTTCATATACACTGCACTGGACTACAATAATACTACTACAATAACAGGTAATATATACAAAGACGAACTACATGAAATATATACATATTATACTATATTATTAAGTTTTTCGGTGAACACGCATATGGACGCGTTGTAAAAGCTCCTCGCGTAGAAATGATCACGTATTTGTGACTTCGACACATAAAGGCGCGGGTTCACCTTTAATATTGATAAATTTAAATTTGTTCTGAAAATTAGCAATAGAAACATAACCGTTTGCCCACACAGGTTTGTTCGCCTTCGGATCGTACACCCAGTGATGACGCGTGTTATTTGTGTTACACTAGCCGCATTGTACAGTATCGGCGTTAGATAGCATGACTCACAGCGGTGACATTTCTAATCAACACTATCGCTTTATTTTGGCTAATTTACACAATGTCTTATAAGCCATTTCACTGTAGTTTCATCAAAATCGGTTCAATAGTTTAAGAGTGAGTGATTAGAAAACAAACATTCAGCCTAACAAACTTTATCGTTTTTAATATTAATAGAAATAGGGCTAATCATTTCTGGTACTGACTTCAGGTTTACTTCTTACATATTTACACGTACTTTAACCATTGGGTAGCTTGTGATGAGAATTTGCAGGATGATATTCTGCCGTGCCGTCTTATTTTCCAAATATATATAATTTTGGTGAAAGCGAACAATAGGTGTAGGATCAATCAATTGTTTATAACAAGGAAATGTGTTTTTGTTAAAAACCGTAATGCTGCTCAGTCAAATAAATGTATTCGCTAAAAAAATATTAATTTATTTGAACTTTGCTCTTTTTTTTAGTTTGTAATGCCGCCAATGCCGCCAATGCCACCAATGCCACCAATGCCACCAATGCCACCAATGCCGCCAATGCCCAAAATGCCAAAGGTAAGCTCATAAATGCAATTGAAGTATACATGCTGGCCTTACTCATGGTCCAACGTGTACACTACATGCACATTGCGGTAGTTTGGGGGAATTGGGTCCCTCGCACATAAAGGCCGGAGAGGTGGGACGCGAACCGACCTGTGCGCCTCCTCTCACCTCGTGGTGAGACCCGAGGTAGTTGGAGCTATGCCGGCTATCGGCCGTCCTGGCTAGAGGTGAATGCGTGAGCGAGCCCACAGCTCAGACATAGGACGCAATGAGGATCAGCCAGGGGTTTTAGTGGGTATCCCCAACCGCGGTGTGGCAATAACATTCTTTCGGGAGTGCTAGTGTCACCCCGACGAGGCGAATCCCACACGCCTCACCGCGCTTTCCCTGCGGCGGTTTGACCTCAAACGGATTTCCCCTGGAAAAAAAAGTATGCGTGTCTGACGGAACGATCAGTTGCGAGTGCGCCGTTCAACTATATCCGCATTAGATCTCACGCACACTTTGACACGTGTTTACCACAACTAAAACCTGCTTGTCTTTGTGAATTTCAAGAACTATACAAGGTTATAAGTCTGCCCTGTACTAAGTCAAAAATATGCATAGGTACATTATAATCCTGAATAAATTGTTCTTACAGTATTCTAAAAAAAAAACCCAATAGTTTTTGAGATATGGAGGTTCAAAGATGTCATTTAACAAATTGTTCACGCAACCCTGGAAAGCAGCTGTGAAGTTATTTAGAGCCACGAAAACAGTAGGCACGTTAAGTCAGAAAATTATCATTATTTTTTATTTCCTTCCAGTTCAAAATGCCGAAATTCGAACCCATTCCGACGATGGATCCAGATACATTAAGTAACTACACCCCTGGTGAGAATGAAAAGTTCAGCGGTATCTCCAAGAGTTCTCATTCCTCTATAACCATAGTGAATGGAAAAAAAACCGTCACGGGAGGAGCCAGTGAAGTGACAAACGATAACGGAGATGTAGCACAACAAGCTATGGAATATGCCAAAAAAGATACCGATTAGTCAACTAAGAAACTGTTTACCAATACACATTGTGAACATCACATATAATTTGTATCTAATTAGAAACAGTATATTTTAAAGAATATTAAAAAATAGTATCACATTTCCATATGAATTTGCTGTTGTTTGTTTACTAGACATACCAAGGCATTTTTGAGGCCACGCAAAAATCACTTACTATCAGATAGTTTGGCAGCGGACGTTTTATCAAGCAAAATTTTTCAGCCTTCTGTTCTATAACTAATCTGGAGAGATTATTTTTTTCTGGAACATAATAATATAAGGGTTCATCAAAGAGGGCGTAAATAGATGATTAAATTCTGAACGAGGTAGGCAATGAATCGGTTTGTATAAATGTCTAAGGCTCAATTCACACTATGATGTCGTTCACGGTTCAACCGTGCTCCGGTCTCTGTCCGATCAAATCTCGCTGTGTCTACAATACTAGTCTGAAGTTGAAACAAAAGCGTATTCACATTATCGGTACAAGTCATGACGGGACCAATCTCGTATGAATCAAACACTTCTTTCTTTCAACGAGATTGAACCGTGAATGGCATCACAGTGCGAATGGGGCCTAAAGTAGTAACAGCACGTAAAAAAGAGTAGCTCAGTTAAAAATGTAGCTCTGAGTAAAACCCTAAACATATTTCTAGAGTGCGCCACAAATCGTACTTCTCTTATGTTTTGATATAAAAAAAACACCACAAGAAATCAACCAACATGTTCTTATTATATCATACATACACATCTAAAATTAGTCAACGTGTAAATAAGTAAACAATGACAGCATAAAAGTAGGATAGGATTCCTTTAATCAGTAAAAGAAAGACATATTTAAGAAATAAGAACATAATGTCTCCTCCCAGTCCAAAACTAAAGAAGGTGATTAAAAAAACATTTTACAATATAGAAATATTTGTTATAGAGTACAATTTTGTTGTGTTTCTTTGCGCAAAAGGAGAAAGAACTGTGGTGCCCTCTAGATAAGAAGGTTTTATTGGCTTTTTCAGAGTTAAATTCTTTATACGCCAATTATACGCCGAACTTATCTTCTGCGGTAATCACTTACCACGTGGACCGTCTGGTCCACGTGGTAAGTGGACCGTCCGACCACATGTTTGCTTATTTGTAAACAGTATAAAAATTTTGAAACATTGTTAAAACTTCCAGTTTTTTAGTGTAATAGTTGTATAGTATAGTAGTTGTTTCAGAAACGATTTTCTAACTATAAATAAACTATTTACAATCCATAAAAAATACGTACCACATACTGATTAGATTTTTTTTT
Organism: Dendrolimus kikuchii; assembly: GCA_019925095.2. Classification (NCBI taxonomy): domain Eukaryota; kingdom Metazoa; phylum Arthropoda; class Insecta; order Lepidoptera; family Lasiocampidae; genus Dendrolimus; species Dendrolimus kikuchii. The sequence continues at coordinate 20,790,038 of CM034389.1, forward strand.
TATTACAGTTATTTGTAACATACCTATATGGTTTATCTACTAATGTTTCATTTCTAATTTTACCGATTGTCTAATTACTACTATTAGTTATTACGCATTAATATGTAGCATTGATCTAGGACTGGGTCGAAAAAATCTATTGATGAATACAAAATTATAAAATTGTTAAATGAAAGTATTGTAAAATAAACGTTTTTAAAAGACAAATGTTTGTAAAACTAAAAACACATGAATAAAATTTTCTTTTTAGTGTTTGATTTGTTTTCTTTTTCCTAATATGAATATGGCTTTTTACGATTTCTGTATAGCCAGTGTCAAGTATCAATGAATCTTTAAGTATTAGGATAAGTTTTAAACAAAAGGATTGCTTCCGAAGTCTCTTGGAGAGGTTACCACATAATATAACGACGACCTCTGTGGTTGAGCGGGTTAAGCCTTTGCCGGCTTACCTCACTGCAACGCAGAGGCTCCGGGTTCGATTTCTGGTATGGTAAATTTCGGAAACGAATTTGGTAAATTTGCATAAACGCGGAACCTGAAAATTACGCATTTTTTTGTATTCAAAGACTTTACATATGGTTTGCTATGGTTTAATAACGACACTAAAATCATCGGTAAGCCATCAATTAGACAAAAAATTAATACACATTACAATTAATTACGAAATACGTGCATTATATCGATAGAAATAATGTTCAATTTTAGCGTGACGACTTACCTACTAATTATAATAAAAACACAATTACTTTAATTTTGGGATTAATCTGCAAATGTAACATGTATGACATGATCAAAATAATTAATAATTATAAAATCAAATATTACGGCATTGCTAAAAAATCACAACATTTTGTAATATGTAAGTAAAACCTCAGATTAATAATATTGAGAGACAAAGTTTTTACCTCACTTTGCTAAATGTCAGGCAAAGAAACTAAATCCGTACAGCATGAATATCAATATTATTCAATCAAACTGAACATCTTTGAATGACATAAAAATACGGAATTTTAGATTTTTCACATTATTGTGATTAAGATCATTATTATATTTTTGTAGTTTGTATACATAATTAACGACAACATGCAATACTAATGTTAGACAAACAATATATAGTTGTGAGGGGTGTTCGAAGGTTATGGCAAGGACAGTGGGTTAGGTTAGGTTATCTTTAGACCAAAGCCCACGAGCCGAGCGAGCGAAGCGAGCGTGCCGCGGCAGCGGCCGGCGAGTGGCAGAACCGACTTTAACTTTTATCAACATTATCAACGAATAAATGGAAACCAGTTGGTTCTGCCACTCGCCGGCCGCTGCCGCGGCACGCTCGCTACGCTCGCTCGGCTCGTGGGCTTTGGTCTAAAGATAACCTAACCTAACCCACTGTCCTTGTCACTAGTTACACCTTCGACCACCCCTTACACCTATACTTTGTTCTGCTTACATTGGTATTGCATGTAGTCGGTATTTATATATACAAAGTAGAAAAATATATTAATGATCTTAGTTACAATAATGTGAAAAATCTAAAATTCCATACTTTCATGTTATTCAATGATCTTCAGATTGATTGAATAATATTGATATTCATGCTGTATGGATTTAGTGTCTTTGCCTAACAAGTAGCAAAGTGAAGTAAAAACTTTGTCTCTTAATATTATTAATCTGAGGTTTCACCTACCAATTACAAAATATGGTGGTTTTTTAGCAATGCCGTAATAGTTGATTTTATAATGATTAATTATTTTGGTCATGTCACATATGTTACATTTGCAGATTAATCCCGAAAATAAATAAGTGATTGTGTTTTTATCACAACTAGGTGAACCGTGACGCTAAAATTGAACATTATTTTTATTTATATGATGCAGGTTTTTAACGTAATTATTGTATTCTTTTTTAATTTTTTACCTAAATGACGGGTTTCCGATAATTTTAGTGTTCTTATTACACCATAGCAAACCATATTTATAGTCTTTAAATACAAAAAAATGCGTAATTTTCAGGTTCCGCGTTTATGCAAATTTACCACGAATTTTCTTCGTTATTTACTATGGTCTGGGTGTCTGGGATCGACCCCAGAGTCGTCCGTTGTATATTACCCATAACACAAGCGTAACTTGCTTAATTTGGAGACATACAGTGTGTGTGTTTGTCTGCCGATTATTATTTATTTATAATAAAAAAACTTAAGCTATTGACTACTAAATATTATTGTGCAATGCTGGATCACGGATCCACACACACCTTCGCTAGTTGCAGTAATTGTTTTGTGGACTGTAGGTTATATTGAAGAAGTATGCCAAATCCTGCACAAAAACCAATGGGGTAATAAGCACCACTAACCTCGGAATCCACCTCCAATGGGGCAGCTACACAGCTCCTGAAAGTGCACTGCACTAACAAGTCCTCGGATGGCACTTAGGTTTTAAATTATGGCACACTCACGCCAAAGAGCAAGCACGGCTTGTGTATAAACTTCAATAAGGTATCGAAGAATGGGATGTGAGACGTGCACTTGCACGAAGAAAACGGAACGTCCGGACTGACCTCGCGGCGTTGGAGACTAGCTTCGCCACCACGCAATGGCGGCGAAACCGAAATCCAGCGGCACTTACAAAACTACCCACATCGGTATAGATTGTGAGGATTCAACAATTATTATTATAATATGAACACCTTTATGAATGATAGAATACTATAATAGAACATAAATATATTTGACATGTCGTAATAGCAAGATATTTTATTATTTAGATAATAATGATTGCATGTATGACTATTTAGTAATTAATTGTAATTTAGTTGACATTGTAAAAAAATATTGCACGCCTTATTATAGGCAAAATGCATTGGTACTGTGACAACCTTAACATGATTGTACATGTATTATGCAGTAAATATATTCTATTCAAAAGCCTCAGACAATTTGTAAATTGTTGACTGACGGCATCAATGGTTTTCTTGTGGCAGGCGAAAAGCATACATAAATAATTATACAATAAATTCTAATAAAATATATATAAAAAAGAGCGTGCGTTTATGTACCTTATTATAATCTTTAATTCAAAATTTCGTCACATAAATAATTTTAATATGAAAATATATAATTGCAAATTTTATAACATAATTCTTTAGATATTTGACTTCATAAAATTGTGACATCATAACGCAGTACATACATACCAAGTCATGGAAGTTGTGGCTTATGTGTGAAGATAAGAAGTTATTATCTTGCTTTGACTGTCAAATACCCAATTCTTCGCTGGAAAAATTCAATATATTTTTTAATTTTTTTTAATTGCAAGAGTTCAGCAGACAGGCAGACGGCCTACTTAATGGAAAGCGGTTACCATCGCCTATGGACATTTGCAACACCAAAGGTGCTACAAATGTGCTGCTGCTCTCTTAAGGGACACTGGAACCTGGTCACTAATGTCGGAACACAACTCAAGGTTTTTATGGTGACATACTCTAGACTAGAGGTGGTAGTCATCCAGTCGGGCAAATATCCTACCACCTGGCTGTTGGCTATTTTGTCGCCTCTTACGACAGGCCGCTCGGCCGCAGCAAAATGTATTCTTTCTCCATTCCTGCACAGATAAAAATGTCACAAGGAAACGGCCCGCGGTGTTTTCGCGACGTATTTGGGAAAGGGTTGCAGGTTAGGTTTAATAGTCACAAAACCTAACCTGTGTCCCTTTCTTACGCTTTTATGGGACGTTCAGGGGAACTAGTACGAATAGATTAAAACGAGTTCGTAGACTCCACCGGTTCCCACGGGCCCCTATGATCGATCTAAAAGAGATGGTGAGCATAGTGACGCCTGCGATCGCCTCCTGTGGATGGGGTCCGCGTACGCGTCCGGCTACCTACTTCGTTCAGAGATCTCTTTCAAATTTCAAATTCAAAAGTTTTTATTCAAAATAAGTTCCACCGGAGAACACTTTTTGAAGGTCATATATATAAGTTAAAATTTAATTTCCTAGTCTATGTACACCGCTTCGCAACGTGTTATTGCTGTTAAGGAGAAGAAACCGCAAGAAACTCCCCAGCAACACGTCTAGCTAAAAATTGTTTTTCTTTATATTTCTTATTCTATTTACATCTCATGTTCTTTTGTTTATAAGTGTTATACAGTAGTATTTTACAGAATTACTTTTGATGAATTAATGGAGTTGTAGTAAACAGTGCATATTCAATAAGACAAAGTTCAATAACACAATAAAAGGAAAGAAAAATATTATTATAGTTATAATAATGACATGACGTACTAAAATTTTAAGCTGCAACATATCTCCATAAATTCCTTAAATTACATACTTACCTTTCTGCACCATCCCGGTCTTACAGAAGGAGGAAACTGCATCCCCTCAAGCGCCCCTTCCTCAAACCTCCCCAACCCACCAAGTCCCCTTCCTTTTTTACACTATGCCAATTCCCACGGCAGTAAGTAGCAAAATAGCGAGTAAAGTGGGCAGCATGAATTTCAAATGTTGTAAAAAATAAATAATGCGTTCTACAATAATAAAAATTAAATTAAATGATCCTAATTTTGATTGTTTTTAACAAAGCATCGTATGTTTGTATGAAAGATCTCAATTGTTTAGTGAAATGTGGTTTTTAAAATTGCCACAAAAACTTTGTTATTTGGCAGCAGTCAAAGACCTACTCTATTTGGCTGAGATTTATGCGTGAAAATTGTTTTAAAACTTGAATATTCATGAATATCTGACACTGTATGCCAATCTGTGTAGAGCACGTAAACTGTATACAATAACTTGGATAGGAAGAAACACGATTTTTCTTATTATATTAATATTTATTACACAACGGTACATTTACAATTGCAAAGACCAATACTGAGAGAAGAATAAACAAAAGAAGTACGACAAATGTCAAAGCATAAAAATTAAAACTATCTAAAAAGGTTGATTTCAACGTGGGTCACAATAATTCAAAGCCTTTTTAAACATAACAAAATAGGTACGTTTCAGCAAGCTGTGTTAATTTGTATGAAGAACAATACCTTTTAGTGACGTGCCCTTTTCTAATTCAAAACGATTAACTCGTTTGTATATTATGAACACCAATCAAACAGACAATGAAATAAATGTTATGGAGCGTCGTGCGTAACTACTTATTGGAATGAAAGACAATTTCAGTGACATTGATACTGACGCAATTTGTAAAATACACGTGTTTTTCCGAATATTTCAACAAAAGAAAATCGTTCATCAATTTAAATCCCTTTGTCTCATTCGGTGAAAAAGTTAATTGTAATTATTATCATCTGTAGTCTTGTTAAAAGACTATTATTTCATGGACAGACATATATTGTTTTTTTTGTCGATGACTAAGGTATTCCCCTCGGGGTTGGGTGGAACTTTCTGGTAATTATTTTTTAAATGCTTCCATAATATGTATTTATATGAAGATGAGAACTTGCAATAATGCAATAAATAAGATAAAATATTTATTTTTTATTTAGTAGTCGATTTGTGATTGTAACAATATCGAGGGGTGAAAGGGTGAATTTTAAAAATGTGTCGGGCGAGGAGATAAACGTTTTATGACTTAAAAAAATTCATAATTACTCAATTATGTCCCATATTTGAATAGAAAATATATCTACAGATTGTAATTATAAATAAGTTTTCTTATTTAGTCTCTGAATGTCTGAATGTTTCCGATTTACACAAATTTTTTGCTCCATCACATTTCATTCCTATATAATGTTATTATAAATCACACATCTCACTAAACTTACATTCGTTACTCACGTCTAATATACTAAATACATTAAGTTAACTCTATAAATTTTCATTAATAAAAGCCTGTGAAATCACAAAATAAACAAACATATAAATTAGATGTTTCATTTACTACACTACCAAATCAATTTCTTTAAATACGAAATTCAACACACGATAATATGTTTGAAAAGATGATCGACTAACTAAACGGATAACGAACGATAAAGGTGGCATAGACATGTAATGAGGAGGGATAAGAATTATGGGACAAAAAGAATGTTAAAGTGAAACGTTGATATATATGAAATAGACCAAAAATTGAGAATGATGACATGAATTGTTTATTTTTTGACAGAGGACGATTGAACCAATAGAGTATTGAAGGAAAACCCTTGCCAAACCGAGATAATTAGTAAAAATTAAGAAAGAAATAGAGGCAGAATTATTCTAGGTACTTTTTGTTTAAATATTTTTGTATAGAATTTTGGGCTTCACTTTCTTATAATATTTAAATCAGAATTAGGATTTTCTTTCCTCTATTAAGGGTCTTCCTAAAAACAATGAACATAATTACTATGTGTTAATAAATTAAATAAAGTGCTATAAATTTTATAGACAAATTGGGGATCTCACTGTCATTGGTACAATTGTAAAGAGTTTAGAATATTTATAACCCGTATGTTAAATTTTCGGATCTATTTGAGGATATTACGCCATAATGAAATATGTGTTCGAAAATACATTTATAAATAAAACATCAAACAGTACATTTCTGTAATATGGATCTTTGCTTACGTTATCAGACTGAAATGATAATATTGTATTATTTTCATTTGAAAGCACTGTATTTTATTATATTTAATAGGTAAAATATGTTTGGTTTATTAATATAAAACGACAATTTAAATCCCATCCAATTTGTTTTTCCAAAAAATCTCGGTCTTTTTTTGACACACTTGAATCTGACCCATTCTCCTCAACGACACAAGTGTTTTTCTTATTATTCAAATATGAGGCCGTATTCTTCTTTGCTTATATAAAGAAACAAGTGTAACCAATAGTTTCAGTTGTGAACACACTTCGAAAAGTTACACAGTTCGTAAAATAATATTTTTTAATTATTTTTACAAAATGGCCAAGCTTGCAATTTTAATCGTGATCGTAGCTTTTGCTTGCATCTGTGAAGGTAATTGATATATGGTTATTTGTATACTATGTCACTGTTACATTTTTATTCTGCGTTGAAATTTAGAAATATAGATATGATAAAAAGACAATAGCTTTAAGTAAATAATGAACCACATATGGTTACGTAAACTTTTCTTTAGTTTTGTAATAATACATTCAGTCTACATAATACTTAAGTAATTTAAATAGACAAATATTAAATATTTAAATAAAATAATCTTATTTATTCAATTCATTAATAATTTTTCTAATGGATTTAACAGTCTATGTATCAGATTAAAATAATATTAGAATTTAAGAGTCATAATGCTGCGTTATCAATGTCTAATAATGCATGTATAATCAGTAAAAAATTGTAGTGCAGTAAAATTATGACTAGTAACACGCGCTCCCCACATAGCTTGCGCCATAAGTCCGTCCTTGTTTTTATACAAAATCTCAACTTAAGCTTTCAATCGACGTCTTATCATTTGAAACATATTTTATAAATAATATGTTCTTAAGTTTTCATGACAAGTATACTAAATAAAATCGTTAAAACGTAGTTTTATTCTTTATATTAGTCGCGAAAACTTAAAAAAATATTATGTGTACGGTCTGGAAACCGCAAATAAAATTCGGTGGTGTGGGTGCTTAAAAACAAAACAGGCGTGTTTAGTGACATTGTAAAATTTCTTGAAAAAGTGTCGCGATAATAATATCATACCGGTATTGGAATAATAAAAATCAAATAAACTGCCGCGCTTAAAACTGTTTAAACGTACTTTTATTATATATTTTATTTCATCAGATTGAAAAGAAGTATCTAAAACTTGTCATTTATGTCAAAAAGCGAGAATAATTACCTATGTTACTGTTTATGGTCGGTTCTTGCTAGACCCGTTTTCTGGCCGATTCCTAATCCTACTATTCATTCGCTTGCCCTACCATCGGTTAAGTATGGAAATTATGTAAAAGTTTAATCGATAGTAAGGCAAATGAACGGTCGATGGGATATAAGAACCGGTTTTGGGAGGCAAGGTGTGAAAATCAGCGTGCACCCCCGTGACAACGATAAATATTACATTTAATTTTTATATTCCATTGTTACAAAAATGAGTAGATTTTTTTATAGCTTGAGTTCAGCAGACAGGCAGACGGTCCACTTGATGGAAAGCGGTTAACATCGCCTATGGACATTTGCAACACCAAAGGTCCTACAAATGCGCTGCTGCTCTCTAAAGGGAGACTGGAACCTGGCCACTAATGCCGGAATACAACTCAAAAGTATGGCGGGATACCCTAGACTAGGGGTGGTACAGATTACGCTTAGTATGTGTTCAATGACTCCAGGGGTATAGTGCGATCGACTTATGTCCCTAACTTTTTGGCGCCCGAGTACTATACACCCCTTCCACGCCCGGGTAAAGACGGCCTTAGACGGCCGTGGTTCTTACATCTTACTAACTGTTCGTTTAAACTTGACATAAAAGCTTCATACAAGTTATCTCTCAGATTTCTACCGATGGTAAGGCAAGTGAATAGATTTAAAGATATATACACCGGCTATTAGTCATGCAGGATTGAGGAGTCTTTCAGAATTGCATTTTTAATGAGCAATTGTCATTTTCACCTACTATTCTACTTCTATTATATACATAAACACATGCTGATGTATCTGTTTATGTATATGATGGACGGTACCGTTACACGTTTGTTACATTCATATATTACCGGTGTAACAGTACCGTGCGTCCTATTTCCATATAGAAGTCTTCATGTTTACAAAATTGAAAAGAAAATAATTAGAATTCAATTTACAACGGATTTCAGTTTTAAAATATGTTTTACATAGTATGATGTTTATTGAAAGATTCGAGATTTTCTATAAATAGAAGAAGGATCTGGTGACGCCAAACAGAGCCGTCTTTACCCGGGATAGCAAGGGCCGATTGAGGTTAAAGCTTTTAGCAACGCCAACGTCCTTAAGGATATTTCGGTCGATAGCAGGGATTCCATAGACGCGTTATTTTTCACATGCGTTATTATTTTACTATAAATAAAATAATTAGTATTTAAAATTTTTTTTTTTTTATAAAGATGTAGATATTTTATTATCGGGTTTTGATAACAATTGAAGGAGTGAAATGGTTTCATGTCAATATTGATGGAGATTTGGTAAATCGTTATCTTAATTTACAATAACTATAGAAAAATTACGAAAAAACCACCAAACCATATCTTCACGATATGAGAGATAACGTGATTTTGTATGTATAATATTTTTTTGGTAAATGATTGATCAGTAAATACCAACGAAAAATTGTTTCGTCTGCACCACACTTTCGACCTTTTTCGGCCTTATTAAAAAGTCGCTAAAGCACATAATGATTTTTCAAGACCTGACTAACGACACCAATATATTATACCAATGTGTTGTGCCATATCAACTACATCTTCCTGTCAACTTTCATTCATTCAACCAAGTAGTGTGTAAGAAAAATGAGTGACATACAAAGATAGATGGATAGACATGACGAATGTACTATAAGAGTTCCGTTTTTGCCAAATTAGAAATATATGTCAATAAATTTGTCATTACATTATTGGTAGGGGGCGCGAACTGATTTTCGCAGCCCGGTACACAATTCGCTTAATAAGGCCCTGGCGGTAACTGTGATTGCTATGTGTTACGAGTTTTGTTTTAGTGGGTTACTCTTTAATATTAATCTATACAGTGATATTACAGACATACTTATTTGTGCAGTTTTATCCGTGCAGGAACGGAGAAAGAATACAATTTCCTGCGGCCGGGCGGCCTGTCGTAAGAGGCGCCTTAACAACCCCCAGGTGGTAGGGCATTTGCCCGACTGGATGGCTATCACTCCTGGTCTAAAGGATGTCGCCATAACAACCTTGAGTTGTGTCCCGGCATTAGTGACCAGGTCCCAGTTTCCCTTAAGAGAGCAACAGCGCATTTGTAGCAACTTTGGTGTTGCAAATGTCCATAGGCGATGGTAACGGCTTTCCATCAAGTAGGTCGTCTGCCTGGCTGCTGATCTCCTGCAATAAAAAAAATCTTTTTAATTATATTAGTGTACAAAACTAACCTTATGTATAATTTTACAGCTGTTCCGATATCAGGCGGTTTTAATTTTGGCGGAAGGTAAGTTTCTAAAATTTTGTTTTGTTTAAATGGGTTTTTTTATTGAAAAGTATACACATACACATATTTGTTTTCTTCTTATATGACTGCTTAATTTGTGTATTACATAGCAAGTGTCAAGTTACAGAACATTTTATACAAGTAGATCGTGAACTGACGCCAAAATTCCTTCTAAAATGAACTCACTTGAAAATTTATCATATACTTTTTTATGGAATGTTTGTAGACTGCATTACAACATAAGGGTGGGGTATAGTAATAGGGCACATTTATTTATTATGAACAGATCCGAACTTTTTAAAATATGATATTCGTCAGTAAAAAAAAAGTCATAAAAAAACATCAATCTAGCCATTCATTTGTTATGATGATCTATCCCGGCCGATTTCGGAAATAGTGATAGGATTTAAAATTATTTTTATTTGTCTGAGTTAGGTGAATTATTTTTGTGTGATCAAGTGGGTCCTGGGATGATTTAGATTCAAATTTGAACCAGGCAGATGGCGCTGCAATCGGGTTCCAGGGTTTAGGTGAAATTATTTTTGTGTGTGTTCAAGTGGATCCCGGAATGGTTTAGATTCACGATTAGACCCTGTAGGTGGCGCCACTGAACACCTCTTTAACGGTGAGACAGATTTTGATGATTTTCTGTGTTTTTTTTAAGTAGATTCGAGAATGGTTTAGATTAACAATTTGTACCGGTCGATTGTCTGCTGCAATCGGTTTTTAGATTTTTATTTTTTGAGGGCAAGACAACGTCTGCCGGGTACAGCTAGTAATAAATAAAAGTGCCTCATATTTATACCGCACCCAACATAGATATTAAGTTACACTATTAAAAATTCATAGTGCTAACATGAAAATAAAGCCTCTCGTGTCTTCGTAAGTATAGGGATTTGAATACGTTACAATAAATTCTAACATTTATATAGATAGTATAAAACAAGGACATTTCTGCGTCTGTCTTTATATCCGCTAATTCCTCCTAAACGACGCAACGGATTTGTAAGCGGTTTTCACCATTAGTTAGATGACTTTTCACTGAAGGCTACATATAATACATTGAAAAAACCTATATAAGTTTGTATCTAAATAAAATACATCTACTTATAAGCCGCGCGCAGGTTTGCCGATGACTACTTACTATTATTGTATATACTCATGTAAAGTATATACAATAATATATGAAAATAATAAATTTATTGTAATAACTATTTATGTAACCTTTTCTATCAACGCTACTGACCATCGACGCATGACATCATCAGGCTATCGGCAAACCTGCTCACGGGTAGTACTAAGGTTTGAAACCTTTGGTTTACATATAAAAAAACAAGCGTTAATACAACATATTATCATCTTATTTTAGGGATATCATGTTAGAAGGAATTCTAACTACTGTTCAATTAAGAATGAATCCGCTATTTGATTTTACATGTACGCTAACGACGTCATCGTAAGTTTGTATGTTCATACAAAATGTATGGGGCTGCGACGTTTTGTAAGATAAAGTCTCTCAGTTGATTTAACTTTCCGTCCCTTACTTTCCCAATAAAAAATTCGACAAGAAACATATATATTTTTTTAATATTTAACTTTTTTTACTGTATGTATGCCTTTTTTTCAGCGACAACAACAATCCGTTTCGAAATCCTTGGAGCCTGGTAAGTACACTTATGAAACAACTTTGGCCTATTAACTAATTTGTAGGATCCACTAACTAAATGGCAACCAACGAACCATTTGTTTATCTGTTTGTTGCATTAGCAGTTAGAAGTAGCCATCATTCATGTAACTAATTCTATCCGTGCAGGAACGGAGAAAGAATAAAATTTCCTGCGGCCGGGCGGCCTGTCGTAAGAGGCGACAAAACAACCCACAGTCAGGTGGTAGCGCGTTTGCCCGACTGGATGGCTACCACCCCTGGTCTAAAGCATGTCGCCATAACAACCTGGAGTGGTGTTCCGGCATTAGTGACCAGGCAGTCTCCCTTAAGAGAGCAGCAGCGCATTTGTAGGACCTTTGGTGTTGCAAATGTCTATAGGCGATGGTAACCGCTTTCCATCAAGTGGGCCGTCTGCCTGTCTGCTGAACTCATAATATATACATAAGAGTGTGAGATATTCCAGTGTTATTGAAAAATTTAAGGTTCCATAAGTAACCGTAAATACTTTCCATCAGGTAAGACGTTAAACTGTATTCTCTATTCTGCAAATAAAATAATGATAACAACGTTTCTGTGTTTTTAAATTTAATAGCGTTCATGCGCTTTTAAGTAGGCACGTAGAGCGTTTCCCTATTATTTTAAATATAGGTTGAAAAATCTTAAATATTTGGCAAACTCGATGAGCTCTCGGAGAATCTCTGACCTACATACATTATTGACCGCAACCAGCTCCTTTTTTAAATACCATCGGTGTTATTCATATTAAATTAGAGTAAGTTTGAAGACTTTTTTAAGAACCATAAAGAATCTTTCATACTTACTTTATTTTATTTTATTTTATTGCACGAGTTCAGGAGACAGGCAGACGGCCCACTTGATGGATATCAATTACCATCGCCTATGGACATTTGAAACACCAAAGGTGCTACAAATGCGCTGCTGTTCTCTCTCTCTCTTAAGGGAGACTGGAACCTGGTCACTAATGCCGGAACACAAATCAAGGTTGTTATGGCGGCATACTCTAGACCAGGGGTGGTAGCCATTCATTCAATCGGGCAAATACCCTACCACCAGGCTGTGGGTTGTTTTGTCGCCTCTTATGACAGGCCGCCCGGCCGCTGGTAATTATATTCTTTCTCCGTTCCTGCACGGATAAAATTTACTCTAATTACTCTAACTTAATATAAATAAGACTCTATAATATATATATCTAAGAATTTTTCCGTTTCAAGTGCCTTCTTAATGATGATTATGATTATGATGCTATTAATACCTAGATAAGGTTTAGTTTATGGAGAACCAGAAAGAGTTTTCATTTATTCATTCATATTGTAAAAGAAATGCATTGGTAATCTAGCAATAAATTAGGGGTGGTCTGTAACAGGTAAAATAAGAGACCTGTTCCACCTGTTCCTGTTCCAGTGAAAGAATAGTTCCAGTAGCCTGTTCCAAAATAACAGCCTGTTCTAAAATAACAGACTATTGTGTTGCAACAGGTTTAAGGAGTAATATTTAACTGCTTTGTTTACAATATTTTGTTTTTTTTACGAAAATAATCAAAATAAACAAATAAATAAAGAAATAAAACACAAAAATCGGAGTGAATCACAGACTAACTACATACTTCTGTTCTTCAGGCTCCTGACATCACCCTCCGCTAGTACACGATCAATTTGATCATGGAAGGTGTGTCGTGGCCTTCCACGACTTCTGCATCCATCCACTTTTGCATTGTATATCTGTTTAGTCATTCTTTCATCATGCATTCTTTCCACATGCCCGAACCACCGGAGCATTCCTTTCCTTACCTTCACCCCGACACTCTCTTTCAGACAACTCTCTTTCTTACTTCGGTATTACGAACGCGGTCCGCGAGCGTCACTCCGCAGATTTTGCGCAGTGCTCGCATCTCAACCGCGTTTACTCTACTTTCATGCTCTCTCTTCCATACCCAACTCTCGCTTCCATACGTGAGCGTAGGTACCAGCACCGCGTTGTGTATGGCGAGCTGGGCCTTCTGGCTGAGGTTCTTAGCGCCTAGAAGTTTACCTAACGCTCCATTCAAACTATTCCCCAAATTTACTCTTCTTTCTATATCAGCGGTGTACCTTCCATCCCTGCTAAAAGCACATCCAAGATATACAAACTCATTCACTTGTTCCAGCATAACATCATCGACCATTATCCTTGCATTCGTTCTGGTTTCTTCTCTTTCAAACACCATAACCTTTGTTTTCTTCGCATTCAAATGTAAGCCTCTCGCCTGACAGTCATCTTTCATCATTGTGACTAGTGTTTGCAGTTCTGATGGCGATTCGGCTAAAAGCACGGCATCATCCGCATAAAGCAAGGTGCTTACAACTAGATCACTCATTCGCACCCCAACATCCATCAATCTTATTCTCTGGAGACAATCGTCCAGGTATAGGATGAACAGCAAAGCCGACAGCACGCAGCCCTGCCTGACGCCAATATTGACGTCAAACCAGGGCGACAGGCTGCCATCCACTCGCACGCATGCCATACAGTCCTCGTAAGTGGACTGCACAGCACGCATCAATTGGCCATTAATCCCATATCCTGGCAATATGTCCCAGAGCTCCTTCCGCACAACCCTGTCAAATGCTTTCTCTAAATCCACAAAACCGCAGAAAACCTTCCGGCCCATAGCCAGCTGCTTCTCTACGATATTGCGGAGAGAGAAAACTTGATCCATACATCCCCTTCCATTTCTGAAGCCACCTTGTGCATCCCACAGTAATCCATCGGATACCACTCTCATTCTCTTTTCAATAATCTTCGTATACACTTTAGATGCTGTGCTGATCAAACTTGGCCCTGTAGCTGGCGCACTCCATACGTGACCCCTTGCCTTTATACAAGGGCACGATGACAGCGCGCCTCCAGTCCTTGGGAACCTTTCCCGTCCTCCAGCACAAGTTGCATAAGGACAGGAAAGCGTCCCGGACGCAGGTTCCACCATATTTGATCATCTCAGCAGACACACTATCGATTCCTCCTGCCTTTCCATTTTTCAGACTTCTTATCGACCATTCGATCTCTTCCAACGTGATCTCGGATGCTGACTCCTCGGAGTCAGTCACAGACTCAGTCGTGGTGCCAGCATCCGGAATATCATCATACATTTCTCTAAAATATTCACTCCATCGCGCTAACACCTCTTGTGGGTTAGCAAGAACGTCCCCTGCTTTAGATTTTATTCTTTCCATTCTGGAAGCTGACGAACAACCCCGAGACTTCTTAACCTCTCTCCAAAAGAGTTTGGTATTCGCCTTGAAGTTCTCCGTCAGCTTCTCTTCTTCTTTCAATTTTATACTTTCGCGCTTCTCTTTCACTAAAGCTTTGGTTTCGTTCTTGCAGAGGCGATAAACTTCTTTCTTCATCTCTTTCATACTGTCATTCTGTTGCAAAGAAGCAACATAATCCAGCCAGGCTTTTCTCTTTCTCTCTACGCTGGATTTAACATCCGCGTCCCACCATTCATCACCTTTCGTTGTTATGTGCCTCTTTGCGCATCCACATGCTTCTTTTGCGCTTTCCACTATACTTTCTTTCATACTATCCCAGTCATTATCCACATCTAAGTCGGAGAAGTCCGCTTTTGCAAGCCTTTCTTCGACTAGGCGCGCATACATACTCCTTACACTAACATCTTCCAATTTTTCACACTTTATTCTTTCAAGCTCCCCGAAATTGGTACGCACTCGCCAGTGTCTCCACTTCCTGAAAAGGCCCACAAACCGGCTTATCACCAGGTAGTGGTCCGTTTCAAGAGTGGGGCCTCTGTAGGCTCTTGTATCCATTATTGTGTTTCGGAGGCGACTATCTATTAAAATCAGATCAATCATACTTTTCTGATCATTCATTCCCCATGTATACGTGTGAATATCCTTATGATGGAATAAAGTGTTCGACACAAGCAAGTTTCTTTCCATGCATACGTCTATGATTGGCCTACCAGCATCGTTCACTCTCTTGTCACCATAGGGTCCAAGGACAGCCTCAAGGCCGTCTCGTTTGGTGCCCACCCAGCCATTAAGATCACCACACATAATTATTCTTTCATTCCCTTCAGCCAGATCCAGAATTTCTCTCACAGACTCCCAAAACTTCTCGAGTTCTTGGGGATCCGCTGAGCTTACGGGAGCATAAGCTGCGACCAGAAAAACTCGCGTAATCCCCAGTTTTAGACGGACCCAGAGAAGTCTCGGGTTCACCAGACAATAGTCTTTTACTCCAGACACAAAGCGGGTTGAGAGTACGACGCCTACCCCCCCACTTGCACGCTCGTCCAGGTCCACGCCGGACCACAGAGCAAGCATGCCACCGGGGAGGTCATCGATGTCGCACCCCTTCCGCTTTGTCTCTGTCAGACATAAGGCATCCAGGCTTCTCTCATTCATTATATCAATCATTTCGTCCATCTTATCTTTCATTCCACCTCTCACATTCCACGTGCCTATACGGCACTCTGCTCCTCTCGACCCGCCAGGTTTGGCGCTGCGTGAAGGGTGGCGGCCCCCTTCGCCGCATGCGCGAGAGTTCACACCGACGGGGGCGCATCGGTGAGCGTCGCCTGCGGGGGACGCCCTATTGTGCACTGCACGTCTGTGAACTCGGGTCTCGTGTTTAGCCGAAAGTTCAGCGCTAATCGCGTAATGCGTCGGAAATTCCAATGACCTGTGACATATTGCAAAAACATTTCGAACTTTCCGCGGCCGCAAGTTTTGCAGGTGTGTCGTTAGGCTAAGGTTGTTATGTTGTTCCAAGTTTGCTTGTTTACATTGGTAAAAAAAAGAGATCTTTTTCGAAAATATTTTATAATTATTAAACTCGATTGATAAAAACAAAACAGTTAAAGAAACCTCCTGTGTGTTAACACCGATACTTGGACATCATCAAGCAATCAATCAAACATCGATATGTTTGCATTATATACTATCTATTAGTCGCTAGGTTTCTAAAATTGGAAGATATTCAAGTTTCCCCTATTATAAGTGTCACTTTAATAACAAATAGTACGCGAATCGAAATTACAAATTCTAAAGATTAATTTTGTGTTTTTATAATCTAAGTAACTGAAGTACTTATGTAATTTTGTATCTCCAAATTAAATAATTAACTAAGCGAAATTGTAGTCCATTTCCAATTATTCCATTTATGTAAGTTCACGAAGTAAGTACCTATATTCTTTGAAAAACATTAAATGATTATAAAATTATATTTACAAATTCAATATTCAATTACATAATTATATATTTTAATTATTTTTATATGGAATAAAGAATTGGATTTATCGTTATAAATTGTACAAATTATTGTATTACAATTTAGAATGATAAAGTACTAAATAGTTATTTAGAAGTTCTTAATTAAATATTTGATTTACTGGCGTTTATATTTGACATTTCAATATATTAAATTAATTTAATAATGCTATCTTAAGTTTATAATAAACATATTTACAATTATTACAAACTTCGTTGTTTAATAACTTTCGATAAAATCTTTTGGTGCATAGTTGCACAAGATTCACAGAGCTATAATGTTTTAGAAAGGTACAAAATACATTAATGTAATAACGACTTACTATTTATATGATATTGTAATAAATTTTGAGCATTACTTTTCTTATTTTTATTTCGGCCATTTTCTTTGAATGAATGATTAAGTTATTGCTAAAATGTATGTATACAAGATATTACAATATGCGTTGTTGTCAATACATTTTGCCTTATTAGGTGTACAATGTCCCACAATATGCAACAACCCACAACCAGGTGGTAGGGTATTTGCCCGTCTGGATGGCAACCACCCGTGATCTAGAGTATGCCGCCATAACAACTATGAGTTGTGTTCCGGCATCAGTGAGGTTTCAGACCCCCTTTAGAGAGCGGCAGCACATTGGTAGCACCTTTGGTGCTACAAATGTCCATAGGCGATGGTAACCGCTTTCCTTCGGGTGGGTCGTCTGTCTGCCTGTCTGCTGAACTCATAGAATAAAAAGAAAATATGAAATATTATTTTAATTAAATTAAGCGTATCATCATTTGTTTCATAAATCCATATGTATCTTCATTATCTAGTATAAAATAAAGTCGCTTTCTGCGTGTCTGTTTATCTGTCTCTCTGTATATTCACTAACTCCTCCTAAGCTACGCAAGGAATTTTTAAGCAACTTTCACCTTCACTTGGATAATTTTAAAGAAAGTTCAATATATATACTAGCTTTTCCAGCGGCTTCGCTCGCAATACGTAAGAGAGCTAATTAATTTTTAATGGAAATTAAATAGAGTTATTTTCATAAATTCTTTGAGTAACCTACAGCCTGTCTAGTAAGCTATCTGTCTAATAGGATACTAGAAATGACAATCTCAGTACTTTTTATATAGTCTTCAAAACTGATCACATTCAATAATATATTTAGAGAAATTAGCGAAATAATATTATACAATGTGTATAATGAGGTTTTCCATACGAAGACACTGCTTGCTCTGATATATTGTGTAGCACTAAATTATAATTTTAAAGTGTTATTTTAGTCTCCTCTCATTCGCTAAATATCGCAAGTATAAAATTTTCGTAATTTTACAAGTATACGTTTTATATGTAAATACATACGTATTGATTTAGCATTACTTATTTGTCCTGAAAATACCCTTCATTGTCTTAAACGCTTTGACTTTATTTCGTAGTCCCATAGTTTACTCCATTCCACTAAACTGAAAGTAAACACCTCTGCGCATAATTCAACTTTCAACAACAATCCTTTTACCGTCAAGACTATACAACTTTGGAACACGCTGGAACGCGCTGCCAGTTGCTATCAGACAAGCAAAATTACTACCGATATTTAAAACAATGTTCAGAAAATATTACCAGTACCTGTCGTTGGAATATGATGATATTTCAATGTATGTACATATTATATATTCATATACAAACATTCATATTATCATTTTGTAGATATGTATTTGTATGTTATGTATATTAAGTATATATCTATTTAATTTAATTATTTAACTTCTAGGCGCTAAGAACCTCAGCCAAAAGATCCAGCTTGCCATACACAACGCGGTGCTGGTACCTACGCTCATGTATGGAAGCGAGAGTTGGGTATAATAGAAAGAGCATGAAAGTAGAGTAAACGCGGTCGAGATGCGAGCACTGCGCAAAATCTGCGGAGTGACGGTCGCGGACCGCGTTCGTAATACCGAAGTAAGAAAGATAGATGGTCTAAAAGAGAGTGTCGGGGTGAAGGTAAGGAAAGGAATGCTCCGGTGATTCGGGCATGTGGAAAGAATGACAAAACAGATATACAATGCAAAAGTGGATGGATGCAGAAGTCGTGGAAGGCTACGACGCACCTTCCATAATCAAATTGATCGTATACTAGCAGAAGGTGATGTCAGGAGCCTTAAAAACAGACGAGCGTACATGACAAGAGCTATGAATGTCAAAGAAGCGAGTGAGGTGTGTAAGAACAAGTCTAAATGGCGCTCTGTTGTTCGTGCCTACCCCGCAAGGGAACTGGCGTAAAGCTATGTATGTATGTATGTATCTATTTAATACATAAAACATCTATATAAGTATGTTGCATTTATATATTTATTACTAGAAAGTAAATAATCGTACTATGTATTATGTATACCACCATCGCCATTATAATCTTAATTCAAATTCAATACTTTCCGTGCAGGAAGGGAAAAAGAATACTAATTCATGCGGCCGGGCGGTCTGTCGTAAGAGGCGACAAAACAACTTACAGCCACGTGGTAGGGCATTTGCCCGTCTGGATGGCTACCACCCCTGATCTAGAGTACGCCGCCATAACAACTTTGAGTTGTATTCCGTCACCAGTGGCCAGGTTTCAGACCCCCTTTAGAGAGCGGCAGCACATTGGTAGCACCTTTGGAGTTACAAATGTCCATAGGCGATGGTAACCGCTTTCCTTCGGGTGGGTCGTCTGTCTGCCTGTCTGCTGAGCTTCAGCAATAAAAAAAATAATTTCTGAGATTGTCTGGAAAAGACAGCGTTTTAGCGATAACACCGCACTTAGTGCACAATTAGACATAGTTTTAGTCTTTAAGTTCATTTTTGTATTGGTGTACTACAATAAAGAGTTATTGATTGATTCAAGAGGAGTAGATTCAAGTCAAAAACGTAAAAAAAATATTTTCTGCAACATCTTGAAATCGGTGCTAAGTAAAATATAATAATTACTATAATATTATAAAATTCTAAACATGCCGTGTTTATACATTAAAGCTATTTAAAAAACCAACTGGAATAGACTATGTAAACGATGCAATTTTTTTTTAGATTCCTGGTCTATTTTTCTGTTTGTTTGGGATTTATGTAAAAATCTACTGGGCCGACTTCGATGCGGTTTTCGCTGATAGACAGCAAATTCTTAGACTTAATATCTGCGCTACTTTTTATTCTAAGAATCCCACGTGAATTTTTCTGAAAATGTTTTAAAATGAACAGATTATAAAAAAACGACTTCCTATGTGATTTTTTTACTGATTGATAGAAAATTTTATGTAATAAAATGTGTGATATTTTTTCCCGAGAAACCCGCGTTTGAAGTTTTTCGGATGCATAAAAGTTAACTTATTCCGACACAGTTTCCACTTAAACGATAGCTCACATTCTTTTTTCAATTCTACGATACTTTGTGTCCCGGGAGTCCCGTGGGAGTTTCTAGTCAAGCGTGAACGAAGTCGCGGGCATATCCTAGTATATTATAATACTATAACGACAAAATATTGACACATATAGTAATTCTAATTTTCATGTTTTGCTTCAACAAGCATACGTCGGTAGCGTAAAGCGTCATACCGTACGCAGCCTACAACGTTTGTGACGGACAACTGCCCTATTTATGTAGGATATACTCGTAGCAGCATTTACGAGTTACCTTTCTGACAGGATAATTCTCATTCCTAGTATTATGTGGTCCATACGCTTTTGATAGCGTCGTACCCAGAGGCTGACTGAAGGGGCAGTCCAGAAAGCCTAGCCTGGGAGATATTACTTACATATATACAAAATGAGTTTCGGAGGTGCAAAATTTAAATATTGTTGCTCCGAGGGCCCATTACTGTAGGTATACTTATTCTGGAGTTTTATAAATTCACAGAATTTATATATTTTCACACACACGATACCTTTTGATTTCAAATATTGTCACAACAATGTTGATCTTTGCTACCTGTCTAACTTAGAGGAAGTCGCAGGCGAATACTAAATTATTAATAAAACATTGAACCTGTGTAATCAGTCCTGAGAGAGAAGGGATTTTCTTATTTCTATACGATGTAATGAAATTATAAATATATAGATCTCAAAGAAAATTTATTACAGTGAATGTCAACAACAATCAAACCAAATACACCTGCTTCATGTATGTCTTCTTCTTCTTCTTCTTTAGCCACTCTCAGTCCACTGCTGGATGTAGGCCTCCCCAAGTACGCGCCACATATCCCGGTCTCCCGTCTTCCTCATCCAGCCCATGCCGGCGATCATGCATGTATACTTATATAATGCACAACATGCGCGATGTAATTTTGCAGTGGCGCTATCTAGTTTGAATAACATTAACTACAAACAGAAACTATTTCAATTATATTTTCAGTTATCGTTAGCTTATGTTTTTCCATTTGTTATTTTTTATCGGGGAAATTCCGTTTATTGTTTTGGGGACAACCTAGAATAATGTGAATATTTGTGTAACTCTTGTTATGGTATAATTTTGTGTTACATGGAGGTACATAATTTATATTTGAACTAGAGTGCCAGGGACTAGGGAACTCTAGTGCGTACCTCTAGGCGGTAATACAGGTTACATTGTATTAAATTTCTATGTTAGTGCTATTTGCCCCCAGAAGATTCACTTCATTTTATATCGACTCATGACATGAAAAGTATTTATATCCATTTTCGGTAGTAAAACTATATTTAAACAAAATTACTGCAAAACCGATCCAGTACTTTTAGTAGTTTTTCCGTGAAAGCTTAACAGAGATACAGATCAAGTAGTCAGTCACTACTTTCGAAGCCTCGAATGTGACAAGTATCAAAATAACATGAAACTTTATGCTATGTCCTACCAGTACATCTATCTCCTCATGTGTCGATTTCACTGAGCGAATTACCAAAAGCGGCCGCTTTAGCCCCTGATATTGTCACTGTATTCTGACATATATATCCGATTTGTGACTTGCTTGCAAACAGCTCAACTTAACTTCTCTGCCTTTACCGACTGGTAATCAATTTGTAAGCTGCAAGCAAGTTCATCAGGTTAAGAGAAACGATCACTAATGTCTGAACTCGCTAATCTATTTTAGAAAAAAGACAAGTCTACTGTTCTCTTAAATCGCGAAAATTTTAGTTTGACATTGGGACCTTCCCGGATTTAATATAGTAAACTATAGGTACAATACATTGAAGAAATCGATTCTCAAGAAACAGGTTCTCTTAATAAGGATACACATATATATTGTCTTTTACTCATCCACAAAATAGCATACCTATCTGACATTTCATACGGATCGGACACATTTATTCGTATTTTGTATAATTTGGAGTGTTTTAAAAAATGTTAAAATTTGCAACGCTTGTATTAGTGGTCGTCACGCTCGTTGAAGGTCAGTGAAGTAACCAGATTTTCTAGTTAATAACACCGGACCACAGAAAATAAAAGGTAGTTTGTATTTTTGACCAGATCTAACTATTATTACGTAAGTCGATAAGCTGAATCCAAATCTGGGGTCAGTTTGGTCCATTTGTCCATTGGTCCTCAAAATATTAAGGGGGGTATGGACTAAACTAAACCCAATTTTAGCTTATCAACTTGATAAGACTAGATGGGTCCGGTTAAAAGTACAGATTAATTTTATTTTTTGTTGGCGAGTGTGATAAATGTTAACTATGATTACGTTACTACATACATAAAGGTATAACATGTCTAGAGAGAGCATTGCCAACAAACAACACCGCCAAAAACTGCATAGAAAACGAGCGTTGCTATATTCACTCTCCAAAATGTATCAATGTGTGCGTGTTTTTTGGGGATCTCAGTAAAAAAATATTAATCTATTTTTTATAATTAAATATTTTTTTATGTAAGTGAAAAGTTCAAACGATCATTATGATTTAATCGCTTTATGTGTTACAATTTCAATATAACTTTAATATTAAATAGAGGTTTTAAAGATTTTTTTAAATAATTTAAAGTATTGACAACAAAAGTTGTGGGTCTTGGAACAAACCATAGAGAATATACTACATGCACAAATGAGTTCATAACATATTTTAGTATATATAATATATATACAAGTCATTTTAATTTACAATGAAATATCTGTACAGATTTTAATACTTATAAATTTGTTAATTAGCAATAAAGCAAGTTAATTAGCAGTAAAACCAACCAATACTAAAAAAAAAAACAATTCGTAATGGGAAATATTTTTTTAAAAGATAATAAAGTCAAACAATTAAATTCAATATAAATGTCATATAGCCTCATTTTTATCTTGCTCCAACTAAAACAATCATTCACCGAGTAAAAACATTTCTTTATTAACCAATTGGGCAGACTGATTGTAAATAAATTTAAATTGGAAATTTTTGTGTAAGAACAGGTTGCACAATGGATAAAAAATTCTCTATGGAGGGCCTCAGTAGTCTTTGACTTGATTCTCCGTATGTAGGGCAGAAATTTGGATTCTGTTTCACGAAAACTGTTAATTGCTTAGTGTAGACAGAGGGTACAGTAAGAATTTTGTGTTCTTTAAAAAGAGGTTTACGAATACTGAAAATGTAAACCATATATTGGAAGTAGACACTTCTTTTGAATCTTGAAAACTCTATCTACATCTGTGCTAGTTCCCTTAAGAACATTCGTATTACACAACATGTTGACGGAGGTTATTAAACGAATAATTGGAGGTTATTAGACAAGTAGTATGCCTCAAAATTAATCCTGAGCAAAGTCAGTGAAATCATTTAAATAATGGACTTGGAACGATTCGATGGGTTCATACTGTGTGTAGGGAATTATGGGTAATCCAAATTAAATTAATCCAAATAAAAAAATAATAATAAAACGTCCCCAAATCTTGGAAAATAGTCCCACTTGGTGCCTGACAACATCAATGAATTCGATAACCTTTGATTTATCGAAATTAAATTTTATGTTTTCTTAAAAACAATCATGAGAAAAGTGTTACATTTACCGATTAAATGAGATCTTATCCTTATTATTTCCTCTTTTGAAATAGTTCCGACACAGTTTAATACAGCAGGATGGCATAATCATTTATTTAGAGATCTAACCAGTAAAGTAGTTAAAACGACACTAACATGCATGGGGAATAAGTACAGAAATAGTGCACTTTTTTGCCGTTTTCGTGTAATTCATGCATTATCTAAACGTTTATATGATCTAAGACTATGCATAATACCTGTTTTAAAAAAGCTTTGTGTGCTAAACCGGCCCAAGCAGGAGGAATGACGCGAACTAAGAAAATCTTTTTATAGAATAAATATAAAAAGTTTTCCTTAAGTTAACGTCATTACAACAAACTTTATATTGCAAGTTAGACAAAATAATATAAAAATTTTCATTCATTACGTAATCGTTATTTTGACACCAAACGTATAAAACAAAGTAACTATTAAGTGTGGGGTGTTATAGCCTACAGTGAATATGCTGGTTCAGTAATTATGGATTGTATGGGAGAGAAATTACTTACAATCCTTGCGCTAGAAAAGCAGAAGCTCCACCAACCTTAAGATCCGCCCTCTCTTGGCTCGGTTCAGGTTGCATATAGAAATATCACACGGAACTGAATTCCATTATAGAGTTAACACTTCTTACAAAGTTTTAAGGATAGTAAATGTTCTTGGCACGGCCAGTAATCACAACAAGTTGATAACACCGAATGAAATATATGTAGGAATCGTATTTGTTATTATAAAATAACCATACGACGGAAGTAGTCCGGATAACATAATAACCGGATAGAGTATTCTTTCATGTAGTAATCGGAAGTCGTTTAACCGGATGTCGACGTAGAAACATTTATTATTAAGCTAACGGATATCGGAAATGGAGTAACCGGATTTTGGAAGTTAATACGGATGGCGGAGGTTGGTTGACAGTCTACGAGTCTACAACCAAGTCTACGACCGACAGTCTGCATTGACAGTCTTGGTCGAGGAGCACATAATATATTGTGGTCGATAATTACTGCTTGATATTCGCAGTATTCTTGTAGGGCAAATTGCTGCTCGACACCTGACGAGCGTGGATGCAACTCTTGCAGTTGTCCTAATATTTCTGTGTAATATTGTGCAATATTTAGTATCGTAATTGTGATAATTATCGTGTAATAAACTTTGATTATAATATTTCAGATTATTGTGTTATTCTCGGAGCGTCAATCGTTCGCTCCCGGCGTGAACCCGACATATATACTAATGTATTAATGAATTATTGCTAAATACAACAAATAATTCTAAATTAATAGTAGTTGGTGTTGCGCTTATGCAAGTGTTGTACTGAATGAAACACCACTTAGCAGTGGACTGTTTACAGGTACTACAACAGCAACAGATATGATTTGTACTATTGTACTAAACGGCACGTTTAAGGTCAATCAACACAACTTAGCACTGGAACCAGGATGTTCCACTGAACACAGATAGCACTAATTATTGTGGATAAACCGATCAATATGAGTGGCATTAATCACAATATATTGGTATCCACAAGATCCATGAAAGTCACACTGAGAGTCAGACTGTAGTCTTCCGAATGCTTCCGGTTATTTCTTGTGTGTATTATTTGTTCGGAAACTGTATTTGAGCGACTACGATACATACTTGACATGCCGGAGGCTCTCAGGCTCGCACCGCGCTTACTTAGGTACTACTAAAAAGCAGACGCTTAGCAGCTAACCGAGCGGGCTACATGTTTGCGGTAGGCGGGGCGTGGGGTATGCGATTTCCGGGGAGAGGTCAGGGGGTGATTCTGTTCGCAACAGTAGTAATAATCAAAAAAATATAATATTTAAGTTACTAGTAAAACGTTCACCCAACAATTTTGCCAGCGGGCTGAAAACAAACAGACGTACTTCTATTTCTCTTGCTGCTAGCAGATTTATAAAACTAGTTACGGTTTACAACTAGTTATTATACCCCCACGCTTTAACCTATGCCCCATAATCCAATATACTGTGTTTGACCAGGTATGCTTGTGAGTAGCATCATTCAGCGAGCGCCATTACCCCTATTTCCTTCACACTACCAAGGTATTTTTCTTATACTATATTGATCTTGTCTTCAGGTGATACTCCTTCTCCAACCCACAAAATTCTCATCATTGAGGCGGCTATAGCAGGAGATTTTGCTAGAATACAAGCTTTGTAAGTCAAATTTTGATAAAAAATAATTAATATTGTATTGTAGAAGCTTGCTATAATTTTTTATTTATTTGATTAATATGCATTAATTTGCATTGATTTTGACTAAAAGGTAGAATTTGGTATTTATATACTTCATATATACAGTGTAAGTGATCAATAAATACAACGCACACTTTTTAATCATTTAATAGAAGAGGCAATAAACACATTTATTTAAATTATTCCTGTTTAGCCCCCAACTTCATCCACGTCAAATAGCTAAAAATCAAAGTTGGCTTACCAATATTTGAGATCAAAAGTATTTCTAGCAGGGAAATGGATTCTTAGTATGAAAATTCTCCTTAAAACCCGGGAAAGTAATGTTAAAAACTACTAAAGGAATAAATAACTACCTTCTGCTCTATTAAAGATTTCTAATAAATACAGGAATGGAGAGAGAATACAACTTCCTGCGGCCGGGCGGCCTGTCGTAAGAGGCGACCAAACAACCCACAACCAGGTGGTAGGGTATTTGCCCGACTGAATGGCTACCACCCCTAGTCTAGAGTATGCCACCATAATTTGATAACCTTGAATTGTGTTCCGGCATTACTTACCAGGTTCCAGTCTACCTTAAGAGAGTACCCAGCGCATTTGTAGCACCTTTGGTGTTGTAAATGTCTATAGGCGATGGTAACCGCTTTCCATAAAGTAGACCGTCTGCATGGCTTCTACACTCCTGCAATTAAAAAAAATACAGAAATAGTTGCAGCAAGCGAGTTATAAAATCACGTGATATAGCAGTTAGGAAACCTTAGGAAATACAAAAAGTCCCGGAATAGTCAGGAATAAAAAATGTTTTGTTCCAAAGTATGCCGTGATAAGAACACGGCTAATTTTCATGCTATTATTAGTGACCGATTGTCAGGAAAAATATCGTGATACCCGGGATTTAATGTACCGCAGCATTTAAAAAAGAACTTAAGGCATTATTCTAGTAAAACCATATTGGAATAAGCCTATTTTTATGCATCTTCACCACTTTAAACCACACCCAGGAAAAATAACCGTACGATATACGGCTAAAAATAGCACAAAAAATTGGCTTTGTTACTTTTTTACGGCATGATTTGGTACTACATGACCTTTTCCATATCCGAATATCCCGGAATTTGATAGCTACCAAACCACTGTACCGATGTTGATGCGACTTTCTTAAGTCGCTATGTGATTTTATGACTTGCTAATTGCAGTAATTTCTATATTTATTAGAGAAATTGGGTGTTTACGGGCATTACAACATGAAAATGAACTGGCGATTTAAAATTTAAAACAATGGATTGAAAACTTGATTATAGCGTGGTACCTAGGTGCCGCATGACGTTGTCCTTGGGATCGAGGAGAGAAACAAGTCTTAACGTATCAAGGGGTAAAGTGACGTGTGTTTATTGAAATAAATTTGGATTTATAGCTACAATATAAGGATTTCATATTATTATATCATAATTGCCATATTAACTTCAAAGTCAATCCTTTCCCTCAGTTAGATGTTTAACATTTTTATACTTTAACCTCTCTGCAGTATTTATTTATTTTATTTAAAAAATATGTATACAAACCCAAACAATAAAATTTGTTATGCTTTGATTTTCAGACTTAACCTTCACAATGAGCTCCTGGGTTCAAATGTAAGTACAAAGTATAACTCAAAGAAATATCTTCAAAAGTAAACTAAGAAAATGTTATCATTTACTTTGGTTGATGCCAGACAATATATTTTTGTAGCAACTCAAAAACACATTTGACTTCTAGCAATTAAGTATTAATTGCTAGAAGTATAACTCGTCTTACCAATACTATAATCTTATAAATATAAACTGTAAAACAAAACACAACACTTTAAGCAACTCTATCTGAAGAAAGAAAGCCTTAGGTTGTACGTTATATTTTATAGGCGAGATTAAAAGAATTCAATTCGACATTGGTGTTCAATAAATCTTATAATTATTATTAAGTGCCGTTTTAAGTTTTATCCGTGCAGGAACGGAGAAAGAATACAATTTCCTGCGGCCGGGCGGACTGTCGTAAGAGTCGACTTAACAACCCACAGCCAGGTGGTAGGGCATTTGCCCGACTGGATGGCTACCTCCCCTGGTCTAAAGTATGTCGCCATAACAACCTTGAGTTGTGTTCCGGTATTAGTGACCAGCTTCCAGTTTCCCTTAAGAGAGTAGCAGCGCATTTGTAGCAACTTTGGTGTAGCAAATGTCCATAGGCGATGATAACTGCGTTCCATCAAGTGGGCCGTCTGCCTGTCTGCTGATGTCCTACAATAAAAAAAAATATCATAATTACACTGAGAAGCAAAAACTAAATTAAAAAATAAAACTACACTAAAAAAAACTTAAAAATTAAATGCTCTTATAAACATATTTATAAGTAAAAGATGTAGTCCAGATCGCTGTCGGTGGGGAGCGTTCCCACATTGTATGGCAACGCTAATCCATTGCCCTAAATATAGGACAGCCCTTTGGTCACGCGAGACTTCTTCCAATTATATTTTATTATATTTAGGTTTATCCGTGCAGGAACGGAAAAAGAATACAATTTCCTGCGGCCGGGCGGCCTCTCGTAAGAGGCGACAAAACAACCCACAGTCAGGTGGTAGGGCATTTGCCCGACTGGATGGCTACCCAGTAGCGTAGTTTTGGAGTACCGATGGCATACTCGGACCTACCAACTAAATTACTATTCATCTTATCGATGTATGCTAGAACATCGTGAACCAGAGACACATCCAACAACCCTGACAACAGTGGCTTACAGAGCTTCCTGCCATAAAGGGGTGGCATCTGTCCCCTCTTATGTCTTCATTTTAGACGCGCATGTGGGAACATAAAGCAGTTCTATATCTGGATCATTGTATAAGCGATGATATATCCGTGTTATTTATTATAGCCCATGCTGTAGGGCGGAAGGAACTAGTGGTGATAGTTCTTCATTCGGCGCACTAGTCTAAACTCCTAATCTATCTATTACGTATACCATCAGCCTACGTGATTACAATAAACATAACGTTTATTAAACTCACAAGTAAACAGTTTCTAAGTTGTATACGTATAAACTATCTTGCATACTTAAAAATATGTTTATTTTTAGTCACTATCACGAGAGCCACCGGTTTCAAGACAAAACCTGTTACCATATTCACTAGGAGAACGGGGTAAGAAAATTAAAATTTTGATTCTACTTTAGTTTTCGCCCGCGATTTCGTCCACGATGAACAACAAGAATAAACGTTGTAACCTATCGAAATATTAAAGTTTCATTATACGCGAAAAACTTTAAAAAACCATATTTGGACTATACCAGTTCCCATAATGGAATATTCCTTCTCCTTTCAGAGCAATATGGTGTTTCATCATCTGAACAGGAGCAACCATTAAATCAAGTTTCGTTTCCAGTTCTAATACCAGCAAACATCTCAATTCTAGGACAGGTACTTATACCAGGAAAAATCCCAACACCAGATCAGATCTCAGGCTCAACGCCAATATTTTTAGCAGGATCGAACGGTTCGAATGCCAGTATTAAATACAATCCCACAGCGTCAAATTCAAGATATCAGTCAGAAGATACCAGTGGAGGTGTCGTGGATAGAACACAATTGTAAGTACATGAAATATAATTTCTTTTAATAAATATGTGTGTTTAAAAGCTTATCAAATCAAATCATTTATTTGCTCAAAACATGATTAGCAAAAATATTAGATGACAATATATTATAAAGGACAGGTCTACAAATCCATTATTAGACCTGTTCTTGTATATGGCAGTGAAGCGTGGCCTGTACTTGAGCGACACAAGCAGGAGCTGCGTGTCACGGAAATGAATATGCTTCAGTGGATGTGTGGAGTCACGCGAAAGGATCGCGTCCGGAACTCCCGCATCCGCGGCAGCCTTCACGTCCGTGACATAGCAGACAAACTGCAGGAGAGTCGCTTACACTGGTATGGCCACGTTTTACGGAAACCGGCTAGTTACGTGGGGAACAAATGTCTAGCCATGCCGCCTCCGCCAGGTCCCGGTCGAAGGGGTAGGCCCAAGAAATTCTGGCTTGACGTTGTGAGGGATGACATGCGTACCAATGGTCTCAATACAAGGGATGCCGAAGATCGCGCGGAGTGGAGAAGAAAGAGTAGGAAAGCGGACCCTGGGCGTCGAAGTGATCGCTCCGAACGCAACCGGGATTTAACGCTCGGATGATGATGATGATGATGATGATGATGACAATATATTATTTTATGTTTCACATGTTTTTGCTCTTTCAGGCATGCAAATAGTAATTCAGTTGCAAATCAACTGATTAACATAATTAAAAATTCCTGATTCAAATAGCATAAGACGCGGCTACATACCGCATATTGCAGCGTACCGCACCGGGGTTCAGTAGTCATAGAGCCCATTTTAGAAGCGTGGCGAAATATTGTATTACCGAGTAAATATACGATATACCCTTCAGCCCGGGTCTCCGGTCGGGAAATTTTTTCCAAAAAATTTCAGTTGGGATTAAACAAAATTGGGGTTGGTATAACATTTTGTCTCTGGGATGTAAAAATTCAAGTCAAGCACTAAAATACTACTGGAAAGGGCAATATTTTTATTAGGTATTCATATAGACGCAAGGCATGTGTATATACTACATAAGTTTACGCACAAAAGTCTGTAAAAATAAAAAATGGTTCACTACGTTGACACTTTTTTACCTGGTGTCCGTCTATATATATTTAATCGTTTAAGAAACTATTAAATTTTTAAAACGACAATTTTAAAATAATTGTTGAAAGTTTGTTTTAGTAGGATATTTCAAAGATTGAAATCTTAGAAGAGAATTTTTTAAACTTCACAAAATAATTGTATCGAACGACTAACGTTTTTTAATCAAAGTATAAGGTACATGCGCCTTGTAAAGCCCATTTTTTGCAATATTGAAATAAATAAAAACATTGAAATAATTTAAGAGAATAAAGTGTATTATAATATAGCTTATTTATTTCTGAATAAAATTAACATATAAATCAACATATTTTGTTAAAAAATAATAAGAAAACAATTGTTTTTAAAAATGTCTAAAGTGGGCCTTGTTAGAAACATAGGTACTTATTATGGCCCAATATTAATTACCCAATTTGTAAACGTTAACAAAGCAAAGAAATATGTATTATACAAAACTTAACCTAAGTAACATTTGAGATTCTTATCAGTCTATCACATTAGTTTTTTTCGTCTTAAATTGTACTTTGGGCTATCTTAGGCCTAGCAAAACTTAATCTAACTAAAAAACATAAATGTCTAATTAAAATCAATAAATAACACTTTTATGGCGTTATTCTAACGATCAATTATTGTGAAAACAATATTTCGTTTACATTTTGAAATAAAAATTATTCTTCACGAATTCAGTGGGCCTTATTAGGAGTATGGAAAAAATCAATGAAATGGAAATGAATAAAAGTCCAAAGCTTTTTATTTTAGTTACATTCTGGACATAGGAATGTCTCTATGTCGTTCTTAGTTAGTCCAACACAATCTTCGTGGTACCATGAAGAACAATCAATGCATTGTCGCATATCTGCAACGCGTTCAGTTTTACAAGCTCGACAATACCATCTTTCAGTGTTATTAACTTTTGTTTTTGTACTTTTATTTTTTCCATTTATTCTGTTTTCTTTTGCTTTCCAGTCTCCTTTATCATTTTTGTTTCTTTGATTATGTTTTCGGCTTTTAGTATATTTTGGCTTCACTTTTAGTGTTTTTGATCCCTTTTCTTTCTTTTCTTGAACAGTATCAAACAAATCTTTGGTTACTTTTTGTCCCATGTAATTAATTGCTTTTCGCCTTGGTTTACTTTTGATTGTTGCAAAGTTAGGCGTTGGTATAAGTTCGTGAAACGGCGACCTCTTTTGAGTTTTCTTATTACTACCTTTTAAATTTGACAGTGGCACATCGTCAGAATCATCAGAATTATGATCCTCTGTTTGGATGCGGTGTGTCCGTTGGTCTATACAAGTGGCTATTTCTTTACATGAATCTAGTTTTTTTTCTTCTGACTCCGATTCTGATGATGTATAAATCTTACAGTTCCTGGCAGAGTATTGAAAGTATTTTTGCAATGTGTTTATATTTTCATTGTCCGAGCTTGATGTAGAAGAATTAATCACTGGTATTCGTAGTACATTCTGTCCTAACCCAGACGTACTGGGAATAGGAGAGTGAAATTGTGACGCTCTATCGCATATATTCATGTCTGTTGCTGTAGGTTGTTCTACAATATCTTCAGTAGCAGGTTCAGAAGAGGAACTGTAATCAACCAATTTCCTAGATGTGTAAATTGGCGAATGTTTCTGTGTCTGAAGAGTAGATGGATGTGGAGGTAAATATTCAGAGAATGGTAAACTTAGAGGCTGTAATGTTCTTGGATCAGGGCAACAATCAGATACATCATAGTATTCAACTAATAATGATGGCGACATACGAAAACTTTCTTCACAATCCGTGTCAGAGTCATTACTGTGATGAACAGCGGACTCTTCAAAATCTAGAGCTGCTGAAGCAACTGAGTTAGAAGCAGTTTCATGTAGAGTAGGCCGCTGAGTGAGGATAGAAGGTGCAAAAGCCTCCTCGGGGATCGCATTTGGATTGTAAGGATGGAGCCCAGTAGCTCTAAATCCGTTTTTTATATTATCATGAGTTACACACTTAGGCCATACTTTTGAGAAAATTTTGTTAAACCTTGCCTTTGTGAGCTTGCGGTCTGGATGATGATAAGCGTACAACAATACTTCTTCATCCCAATGATGTTCATATGATTTATTTACCGATTTGTCTAGCGGTTGTAACTCATGGGTGGTGTTTGATGGTAAACAATATAATACGATGTTGTTTTCATCAGCAGCATCCACAATTCTAGCATCTAAATGCGAAGCAGCTCCATCAAAAACTAGCAAACATTTCCCGGGTGATTTATAATTGCCAAGATGATGGATAAATTCAATAAATAATTCAGTAGTCATGCTTCCTTTTGGTGCCATTCTGACTATAGTGCCATCAGGCAAATTGTCGTTAAATTCCGGCCTTAGTCTTTTACCTTTAAATAATATCATAGGTGGAACTGAATTACCTGAAGCATTGACACACATAGCAATGGTAACATTTTCAGCATGTTCCTGTGCAATAAAATGGACTCTTTTGCTTCCCTTTTGTGCAAGAACATGTTGCTGGTGGTGCAAGGTTAGCCGACAGCCCTTTTCGTCTATATTATATAAACGTTCTGGATGTCGAGGAATGTCTAATTCGTCATATATTTTTTTAATTGCCGTGAAATGTTGTTGTACAATATGCTTATTCAGCTTTTGAGCCCTTGCAGAGTTCATAAACTGTGCTTTGCGAACAGAAATTTCAGGGTTTCGTTTCAAAAAATTCTTTAACCATTTTCTACCTGCAATGCCTCTGTTGTCATTGAAAGAATTTGGTATTTCATGGGCTCTACAAAATAAGTAGGCTTGCTTTCTTACAAACTTGCGAGTCAACGGTACACCTACTTGAGCCATTCGTATTATTCGCGTTGCTAAATCTTTTTCTTGGGTATTAGTTAGTGTAGTTGCTCGACCAGTTATCTTTTCAACACTGCCAGATTTTAGATGATTTCTTAGAGTTCTTCTTGGAATACTGAAAGTAGTTGCTGCCTTTCGTTGTGACATATGGCAATTTTTTACAGATTCAATAGCTGACTTCAGCTGTTGCTCAGTCCATTCACCACGTCGCTTCTTATTGGTTGTTTCCATTATTATAAGATCTGAATACAATTAAAGTTCATTTATGAACGTTAGAAAAATTATTAATAAATGTAATAAACTTAATATAAAAAATAAACTTCGATTATAAGATATGAAAAAAAAATTTAGCACCACGTTAAGTGGTTACATTTAGCAAAGTAGTTTACAAATTTGGATAAAGCTAAAAGCTTTTAATTTCAAACTTAAAGTAGAATAAAAGTTAAAATAAGATGCAGGCTTAGTACTAGACCACTGGATCTAAAAAATAACCCAAAATGATTAATTTTCTTGTATGGTCTCCAAAGTAATTGTAGTAAGTTTTCTAGTCTTAATAAGGCCCGGGCCATATTGAAGGTCCGAGTGATGGGCCTTTATAGAGACTTTACCCGGTAATAAGAATTAGTTCATTTAAATAAAAATTAACAAAGAATATAAACAACACTTACCTTCTCAGGAGAGCCCCGTAAATCTAATTAACTTTGTATTTGAAAAAAATACGAAAATGCTTTGTTTTTTTAAATAAATACTAAAAGATTTCTGAACATGAGGTTATAAATCGTAAGCCATTTGCAACATTACTGACAAACTGTCAACTACTGCAAAGATGGCGGTCCCCTTCCTTTAATATTAACTTGCAGTTTTGTCTCTGGTACAAACCGAACATGGGCGCGAAATTTAAACTCATTCGCATTTATAAAAGTACGACATTTTGAAAGTGGGCCATCATAGGAACAGGGCCATCCTAGGCGAAGGTACCTTAATGTATTTTAAAAGGTAACATGTTATTTCTTTTGATATTATTATTCTCTGAACTTTAAGAAAAATCTTTTCTAAAATTTTAAGACAGAATCCGCGCCACCAAACAAGTCCCATAGATGCGGCGCTGCAATCGCAGTACTTAATCCTGCCAGAGTAATCCCTATTAATATTATAAATGCGAAAGTAACTCTCTCTGTCTGTCTGTCTATCTGTCTGTTCCGTTTTCACGTAAAACTACTGGATCGATTTGGCGGAAACTCAGTCTCGATGCCGAGAATGAACATAGGATACTTTTTATCCCGGAAAATGGGAGTGATAAATAGTTCCGGGATAAAAGTATATTTGTCTCTCTGTTTGTTATCCTTTTATGGAAAGGCTATTGGACCGATGTGGCTGATACTCGGTACATATGTAATTTGAATACCGAGGGCGGCCGAGGGATACTTTTCATCCCGGATACTGGGATAGATTTATGTAAAGATTATCCCGGAAACTAGGATAGACTTTTTATTTTTGATTTGCCATTTTTGTCATTTTGTTTATTTTGGTCACTTTGGTCGTTTAGGTAGTTTTGATAGTTTTGTTTGGTAGTTTTGGTTATTTGGTAATTGTGGTAGTTTTGGTTGGTAGTTTAGAGCTATTTTCGGTAGTTTATGCTGGAAGTTTTGGGGGTTTCGGTTGTTTTGGTTATTTGGTAGTTGTGGTAGTTTTGGTTTGTAGTTTAGAGCTATTTTCGGTAGTTTATGCTGGTAGTTTTGGTGGTTTCGGTTGTTGTGGTAGTTGTGGTAGTTTTGGTAATTGTGGTAGTTTTGGTAGTTGTGGTAGTTGTGGTAGTTTTGGTAGTTGTGGTAGTTTTGGTAGCTGTAGTAGTTTTGGTAGCTGTAGTAGTTTTGGTAGTTGTGGTAGTTTTGTTTTGTAGATTTGGTAGTTTCGGTAGATTTGGTAGTTGTGGTAGTTTTGGTAGTTGTGGTAGTTTTGGTAGTAGTGGTAGTTGTTTGTAGATTTAGCAGTTATGGTAATTTTGGTTGGTAGATTCGGTTATTTTGGTAGTTGTGGTAGTTTTGGTAGTTGTGGTAGTTTTGGTAGTTGTGGTAGTTTTGTTAGTTGTGGTGGTTTTAGTAGTTGTAGTAGTTTTGATTGGTAGATTTGGTAATTGTGGTAGTTTTAGTTGGTGGATTTGGTAGTTTTGGTCCTTTGTGTAGTTCACACAATATTTAGTTATATAAGTAAAACTAGAACAGTCGTGGAAAGCCACGACACACTTTCCATGATCAAATTGATCGTGTACTAGCAGAAGATGATGTCAGGAGCCTTAAGAACAGACGAACGTGCATGACAAGAGTTATGAATGTCAAAGAAGCAAGTGAGGTGTGTAAGAATAAGCCTAAATGGCGCTCTGTTGTTCGTGCCTACCCCGCAAGGGAACTGGCGTGAAGTTATGTATGTATGTATGTATGTAGAACGGGTTGAAATAGGGTATTAAAGTTTGTATGGGGGACCAATCATTTATCAAGTTTATAGATATTAAAATTCATAATCTTTAAAAAAATGAGACTTTCACTCGATCCGTCTGTCTGAATACCGAAAATGGACATTGATACTATTCATCCCGGTAGATGGGATAGTTTGCGATATAAAATGAAGTAAATCTTCGGAGGGCAAATAGCACCAACATAAAAATACAATACATACATACATACTTCACGCCAGTTCCCTTGCGAGGTAGGCACGAACAACAGAGCGCCATTTAGGCCCATTCTTACACGCCTCACTTGCCTCTTTGACATTCATAACTCTTGTCATGCACGCTCGTCTGTTCTTAAGGCTTCTGACATCACCTTCTGCTAGTACACGATCAATTTGATTATGGAAGGTGTGTCGTGGCCTTCCACGACTTTTGCATCCATCCACTTTTGCATTGTATATTTGTTTATTCATTCTTTCATCATGCATTCTTTCCACATGCCCGAACCACCGGAGCATTCCTTTCCTTACCTTCACCCCGACACTCTCTTTCAGACCAACTCTCTTTCTTACTTCGGTATTACGAAAGCGGTCCGCGAGCGTCACTCCACAGATTTTGCGCAGTGCTCGCATCTCGACCGCGTTTACTCTACTTTCATGCTCTTTCTTCCATACCCAACTCTCGCTTCCATACGTGAGCGTAGGTACCAGCACCGCGTTGTATACGGCGAGCTGGGCCTTCTGGCTGAGGTTCTTAGCGCCTAGAAGTTTACCTAACGCTCCATTCAAACTATTTCCCAAATTCACTCTTCTTTCTATATCAGCGGTGTACCTTCCATCCCTGCTAAAAGCACATCCAAGATATGCAAACTCATTCACTTGCTCCAGCATAACATTATCGACCATTATCCTTGCATTCGTTCTGGTTTCTTCTCTTTCAAACACCATAACCTTTGTTTTCTTCGCATTCAAATGTAAGCCTCTCGCCTGACAGTCATCTTTCATCATTGTGACTAGTGTTTGCAGTTCTGATGGCGATTCGGCTAAAAGCACGGCATCATCCGCATAAAGCAAGGTGCTTACAACTAGATCACTCATCCGTACCCCAACATCCATCAATCTTATTCTCTGGAGACAATCGTCCAGGTCAGGTCAGGTCCAGATGAACAGCAAAGCCGACAGCACGCAACCCTGCCGGACGCCAATATTGACGTCAAACCAGGGCGACAGGCTGCCATCCACTAACACGCATGCCATACAGTCCTCGTAAGTGGACTGCACAGCACGCATCAATTGGCCATTAATCCCATATCTGGGCAATATGTCCCAGAGATCCTTCCGCACAACCCTGTCAAATGCTTTCTCTAGATCCACAAAACCGCAGAAAACCTTCCGGCCCATAGCCAGCTGCTTCTCTACGATATTGCGGAGAGAGAAAACTTGATCCATACATCCCCTTCCATTTTTGAAGCCACCTTGTGCATTCCACAATAATCCATCGGATACCACTTTCATTCTCTTTTCAATAACCTTCGTATACACTTTAGATGCTGTGCTGATCAAACTGATGGCCCTGTAGCTGGCACACTCCATACGTGACCCCTTGCCTTTATACAAGGGCACGATGACAGCGCGCCTCCAGTCCTTGGGAACCTTTCCCGTCCTCCAGCACAAATTGCATAAGGACAGGAAAGCGTCCCGGACGCCGGTTCCACCATATTTGATCATCTCAGCAGACACACTATCGATTCTTCTTATCGACCATTTGATCTCTTCCAAAGTGATCTCGGATGCTGACTCCTCGGAGTCGGTCACAGACTCAGTCGTGGTGCCAGCATCCGGGATATTATCATACATTTCTCTAAAATATTCACTCCATCGCGCTAACACCTCTTGTGGGTGAGGAAGAACGTCCCCTGCTTTAGATTTTATTCTTTCCATTCTGAAAGCTGACGAACAACCCCGAGACTTCTTAAACTCTCTCCAAAAGAGTTTGGTATTCGCCTCGAAGTTCTCCGTCAGCTTCTCTTCTACTTTCAATTTTATTCTTTTGCGCTTCTCTTTCACTAAAGCTTTGGTTTCATTCTTGCAGAGGCGATAAATTTCTTTCTTCATCTCTTTCATACTGTCATTCTGTTGTAAAGAAGCAACATAATCCAGCCAGGCTTTTCTCTTTCTCTCTACGCTGGATTTAACATCCGCGTCCCACCATTCATCACCTTTCATTGTTATGTGCCTCTTTGCGCATCCACATGCTTCTTTTGCGCTTTCTACTATACTTTCTTTCATACTATCCCAGTCGTTATCCACATCTAAGGCGGAGAAGTCCGCTTTTCAAGCCTTTCTTCGACTAGGCGCGCATACATACTCCTTACACTAACATCTTCCAATTTTTCACACTTTATTCTTTCAAGCTCCCCGAAATTGGTAAGCACTCGCCAGTGTCTCCACTTCTTGAAAAGGCCCACAAACCGGCTTATCACCAGGTAGTGGTCCGTTTCAAGAGTGGGGCCTCTGTAGGCTCTTGTATCCATTATTGTGTTTCGGAGGCGACTATCTATTAAAATCAGATCAATCATACTTTTCTGATCATTCATTCTCCATATATATATGTGAATATTCTTATGATGGAATAAGGTGTTCGACACAAGCAAGTTTCTTTCCATGCATACGTCTATGATTGGCCTACCAGCATCATTCACTCTCTTGTCACCATAGGGTCCAAGGACAGCCTCAAGGCCGTCTCGTTTGGTCCCCACCCAGCCATTAAGATCACCACACATAATTAGTCTTTCGTTCCCTTCAGCCAAATCCAGAATTTCTCTCACAGATTCCCAAAACTTCTCGAGTTCTTGGGGATCTGCTGAGCTTACGGGAGCATAAGCTGCGACCAGAAAAACTCGCGTGATCCCCAGTCTTAGACGTACCCAGAGAAGTCTCGGGTTCACCAGACAATAGTCTTTTACTCCAGACACAAAGCGGGATGAGAGTACAACGCCTACCCCCCCACTTGCACGCTCGTCCAGGTCCACGCCAGACCACAGAGCAAGCATGCCACCGGGGAGGTCATCGACGCCGCATCCCTTCCGCTTTGTCTCTGTCAGACATAAGGCATCCAGGCTTCTCTCATTCATTATATCAATCATTTCGTCCATCTTATCTTTCATTCCACCTTTCACATTCCACGTGCCTATACGGCACTCTGCTCCTCTCGACCCGCCAGGTTTGGCGCTGCGTGAAGGGTGGCGGCCCCCTTCGCCGCATGCGCAAGAATCCACACCGACGGGGGCGCATCGGTGAGCGTCGCCTGCGGGGGACGCCCTATCGTGCCCTGCACTAGTGTGGAAAATACAATACAATATATCCTGTATTAACGCCTTCTCTTAAAACAAGAGGTTACGCAACTAGAGTTTGACGCGCAGCGGAGCCGCGGGGTAAACTCTAGTTATTGTATAATCCGTAAATTGATGTAGGTAATTACTGAAGTTTCTTCAGCCAGTCTCTGTCCACTGCTGGACGTAGCCCTCCCCAAATTTGCGTCACTTATTACGGGCTCCCGTCTTCCTCAACCAAACCCTGCCAACGACCTTGCGCAGGTCATCAGTCCAACGGGCTGGAGGGTATCCTACGCTACGTTTGCCAAGACGCGGTCTCCACTTCAGGACTTGTTTGCTCCATCCGCCGTCGGTCCTGCGACAGATGTGGCTCACTGCCACCGTTTACTGAATAATACATAAAAATATTACGTATTTAAAGCTGTAAATTTATATCCTGGCTACTTTACGAACAAAATTCTGTCAAATGGCGGAGTTGCTACTTTTAGTTCCTTTACTTTCCGTGGGACTTATTTTTGTGGCGCGGACTCTAACACAATATTGAAACTGTTTAAATGAGGTCGTGTAACTTGGCACTGACACCTCAGAAGTCATGTTACATTCATGGACCTCTTCCTACTTCAGTGGTTATATTTGAATTTTTTGATACCACATGTTTTGATATATTCTTCTGTCCTCTTATGTCTTGACTTTGTTCATTCGTGCAATACTAATACATTATAGTATATGAATATCCTTGTTTGTGCTTATTTCAAAAATGAAAACAGACCACTGCTGATCGTAATTTATCTACAGAAACAAAAAAGGCGAAAATTATCTGAGTTTACTTTATTGTCCGCTTTTTTACTGTCTCCATAAAACTTTCGTCCAAACTTAGAATATCATTTAAAAAAATTGATTAAATACTTAGAATGTATGACTAAACGTTCCTGTCATATCTTTTTCAGCGGAAACAACAACCCGTTGCCATATTATTCGCCCACGGTAAGTAAACTTATGAGATAAGATGGGTTTGTTTATTGGACCTCTTAAATAATTTGTAGGATTCATTTACTAAATAGCAAGCACGGTATTGAATCGAAATATTGTAGCGGGTAAAATAGTGAAAGACTATATTTACTGCATACATATATTACATTTTTTTTAAAAATTAAGAAAAAGAAAGAGCGACGTGAGTCTTATTGCCTTGGCAGACGTTTTGTTTTTTTTTTGTGGCGGTACCGCCCTGAAGTGTCTGCTGGTCCAGGAGTGGTGCCGACGGTACTGCGTTTGGTGTGCCGGACAGCCGGGGACGACCTCACAGGCGCACTGGTGCTGCGGGTCAAACTCTAGTGCGTGCCTCTTGTTTAAACAGCAAGCGCTAATACAGGTTACTTTGTATTAAATTTTTATGTTAGTGCTATATACCCCCGCAATATTTACTTCATTTTATATTGCGAACTATCCCATCTTCCAGTTTGATAAATATTTATGTCTATTTTCTGTATTAAAACTACATTTAAACAAAATTACAGCAAAACCGATCCAGTACTCCTAGTAGTTTTTCCGTAAAGGCTTAACAAACAGACAGATCGAGTTACTATCGCATTTTTATATTTTTTATAGATGATAAATTTTTATATCTGTAAAATTGAGAAATGATTGGTCTCCCATACAAACTTTCAACCTCAATTCTAACCAGTTCTAGATTTATACCAAACTGATCAAAATTACCAAAATTACCAAAGTGACCAAAATGACCAAATTGACCCAAATGCCCAAATTGACCCAAATGCCCAAATTGACCAAAAGGACTAAATTGGCCAGTGACCAAAATTACCAAAATAACCAAAACGATAAACCTATCCTACTTTCTGGGATAACCTTTACATAAATCTATACCATTATGCGGGATGAAAAGTATCCCATGTCCACCCTGGGTATCTACCAAATTTCGGCCAAATCGGTCAAATAGTTTTTTCGTGAAAACGGAACAGACAGACGGACAGACAGACAGACCGACAGAGTTACTTTTGCTTTTATAATATTAATAGGGATTTGAAAAGTTGTCTTCTGTGAACGCTCAGAAAATTGCATCAACAGACTTAGCCACGTTAATGTAGATTTTGATTTCAAAATGAAATAATTATTTTTAAGAAACATATTGTTACGAGTTATGGGACTCGATTAAAAATGCCGTTGGAATTACTATAGAATTTATTAGAACTATACATACATACATACATAACTTCACGCCAGTTCCCTTGCGGGGTAGGTACGAACAACAGAGCGCCGTTTAGGCTTATTCTTACACATCTCACTTGCTATTAGAACTATACAACACGTATAACACAGGTAAAAATATAG
Organism: Dendrolimus kikuchii; assembly: GCA_019925095.2. Classification (NCBI taxonomy): domain Eukaryota; kingdom Metazoa; phylum Arthropoda; class Insecta; order Lepidoptera; family Lasiocampidae; genus Dendrolimus; species Dendrolimus kikuchii. Next base: position 20,831,967 of record CM034389.1, read on the forward strand.
CCAGACGCAATAAGTCCAAATGTAATGCACAATTCAATAACACACACGTCTTGCCTCGCTTGTGTTATCGCTTTGACTACCTCCTCTCTCCATCCTGCCGTCGTTTTATACTTCACAAATATAAGTGTGCCCGCCCGTATTGTCAACTTAATTTCCTAGAAATCGTAATCCGTACACCTGACTAATTATGCCTGCAATCGGCCATAAACGAGTACAATAGGCTGTTCTCCACAATAACCAATAAATAAGTAAACAAGAAGGTAGAAGACAATCATAACGGTATTACAATTGGTTCAAATAGCGTGCTTCGTGGAATTTATCTTTGTCGGGGCAGCCCCCGATAAAGATAAGCAGCTATAACAATATGTACAATGTGTAGTTTGTTGTTGGAATATTCTTTTGTCATTCAGTGGTGAAAAAGTGTAGCGTGTGCGCATGAGGTATATCGTTATAGAGTTTTTGAAAATTGCCATTGTCTATAGACAATGCTAACCACATTGCACAAGGGGAGTTAACATGGCTGCTATCCTCCCAGAATAAAAAAACACACCTCTGTTTCAGAGAGAGTTTCTTAAGTTAATAAGGTTGCATGTGGTTTTAAAGTATTTAGAACGCCTTTACTCAAAAAATAATGTAAATGTATTTAGGGCATACTCTGGTTTAGAAGCCCGAATTTTAGATGTTTTTTCGGTCGCGATAAAAAAAACAACAAATATTTTTACCATCCATTTTTTTATAAGTTTTTATTAACATTTAAATAGTACAAAACATAGACATAGACAACACTTTATTGTTCACCAAAACAAAAATTACAAAAAAAAAAAAAAAAAAAAATGTACAACAAGACAATAGTTACTAGGTAAAACAAAAGGCGGCCTTATCGCTAAAAGCGATCTCTTCCAGGCAACCTGACTCAAAGGAAATTCTTAAATTATCTGTAATTATTATGCAACAAAGAAAAGGAAAAAAGAAAAAATATGACATACATGGACAGCAGATTACAGTCTATTGTAAACTAGCACATACATTATTGCGTAAGACTTACATAATGATTCCTAAGTGAATTTTTAAATATGGCAAAGGATTTAGCTTTTCTGACATCAGTGGGCAAAGAGTTCCAAAGTAAGACAGCCTGCATGGCGAAGGAGTTGGAATAAAATGTTGAAGAGTGTGCAGGTGCCATTAACAGGAGATTATTAGTGGAGCGCAAATTGAGTGTATGTGATGTATGAAGGAAGTTGAAACATTCCTTAAGATAAGGAGGGGTATAAGGTATAAACAGTATACGATATAGTAAGTTGAGAAGATGAGCATTCCGGCGAAGTGAGATAGGCAACCACTCGAGCTTTTTGCGATATTCAGAAACGTGGTCATATTTTTTTAAACCAAATATGAACCTTATGCAAACATTTTGAAGACGCTCGAGCTTAATAAGTTGCTCTTGAGTGAGATTAAGATAGCAAGCATCAGCATAGTCGAGGATGGGTAGTAGAATTGATTGAGCAAGCGAAATCCTGGTGGCAGTCGGAAGGAAATTTTTCAGTCTCCTAAGCGATGCATAGGATGTGCGGCTTAATTCAGTAATGTGGGGTCGCCAACACAATTCCTTGTCCATTATTACGCCAAGATTCTTGACTTGATCACTGATAGGAATAGGCGTATCATGAAAGATCACATCGGGAAGCTGTGAAAAATCTATTTTAGCTATGGCTCGCGAGCTACCAATGATGATGGCCTGAGTTTTATTGGGATTGACTCTAAGTCCATGGGAGGTACTCCAGTTGTATATGCGGTTCAGATCATCATTGATAAGTTTAATAGCGTTATGTAAGTTATCTTTAGGCGCCTGAGTATAAATCTGCAAATCGTCTGCATAGAGATGGTAGGAAGAAGATAAGTTTTTCGAGATAGAATTTATAAAAATGGAAAATAGAAGAGGAGATAAAACGCCGCCCTGAGGAACGCCAGCAGAGAGATTTTGCCACGATGACAACATATCATCGATACGAACTCGTTGCCGGCGTTCAATCAGGTAACTATGAAACCAATCAATTGCGGATGGAGATATGTTGAGAGAGCGGAGAATTTCAGTAAGAATATCAAAGTCTACGTGATTAAACGCACTGCTGAAGTCTAGCAGTGACAGAATAGTCACCAAACCTTGATCCATGCCTTGGCGTATATCGTCAGTGATTTTAATCAGTGCAGTGGTTGTACTATGGCCCGGGCGAAACCCAGATTGATGAGGATTCATAAGGGATTGTGTGTTGAGGAATATGGTAAGTTGTTCGTGTACTAGGCGTTCTAAGACTTTAGAGAGAAAGGGAAGGATAGATATGGGACGGAACTCTGAAAAGGTTGAGGGATTAGGTTTCTTAGGTAAAGGAATAACCTGGGCTTCTTTCCACATAGTGGGAAATATACCAGTTGATATGGAGCTGTTGACTATATGAGAGATGGTAGGACTGATTATATCAATTATGGGGAGTATCATGTTTCGACTTATTCCGTCACTGCCGACTGCGTTAGAAGTAATTGACTTTATAGCTTTCTCAACATCACAAACCGAAAATTGATTAAAACAAAAGGGAGAACACTGTGGAGTGGGAAGAGAAAATATCGAATTAAGTGTTTTTGACTTAATTGTCAAATTGAAATCAGATGTGGCAGCAAAATGCTGATTCAGAAGATCTATATTTAAGTTATTAGAATTTGAAACAGACGTGGTTTTACCGACTCCCAGTGATTTAAGAAACTTCCAAACTTTTCTAGGGTTGTTATTATCTACTGACTTGTGAATATAACGGCGTTGTGCATCCCTACATGCTCTATTGCAGCGATTGCGTGCTTGTATAAAAGCTTCTTTGTTAGTGTCAGTAGGACGACGTTTATATTTAGACTTAGCCTTACATTTCTGGGACATAAGGCATTTAATCTCATCAGTGAGCCAAGGTGCTGGAAGATGTTTGAGCTTAATTTGGCGTGTGGGCGCATGTAAATCGTACAATCGCAATATGTTCGCATTAAATACATGCACCTTCTCGTCGATAGTAGTCGCATTGACAACTCCAGACCAGTCCAACTCGCTCGCATCCTTACGTAACTCTTCCAGGTTCATGCCACCAAAATTACGCTGCATAATCAACTTCGATTTTGGTTTCGGAGGACGCACATTGTAAGACAAATAGATCATGTCATGGTAGGAGAAAGCGTTCGCCGAATATTGACCGTGTTTAATTACATGAGATGGGGAGGATACTAACATTAAGTCTAAAAGCGAAGCGGTCGTATTAGGTAGCTTGTGAGTGGCACTAAGGGGAAGAATTGACATATTAATGGATTGAATTAAAGTTTCAAAAATTGCACATCTATGGTCGCGTTTGAGCAAACATGTATTAAAATCCCCCATAATAATAGAATGACTATATAAGGGTATGAATGTTTCCATTAGTTTTTCAAAAGATGAAAAATAGTTGACTCTCAAGGACGGGCTATAATATACGCCAACCAATACTTTAGTATACCCCAGAGAGATATCTATTAGAATATGTTCACCCGCATCAGGGTCCGGTGGCTGCGAGGACATACTTACAATAGTGAACGGTATGTGGGATCTAAGGTAAATAGCCACTCCTCCACCAGTGGCAGAAGTACGATCATTTCGAATAAGTGTAAAGCCTGGTAGTGTATATGATACAGTTGGGAGGGATGGTTTCAACCAGGTCTCAGAAATTAATAAGGCATGTATATTTCCTTGACTAAATGATGCCAGCAAATCGGGGAAATGGGCTGGAATGCTCTGCGCATTAATATGTACAACATTGAAATTTGCATGAAAATTGGAAAACTCAGAAACAATAAAGTCAGAAAGGTTATAATTGCTGTCTTCAGAATCATGACTGTCTGACGAGCATGAAAAATATTCTGTATCACTATCGGTATTTAAATTGTATGCCATAAAAAAAAAATATATCAGTATATAAAACCTAAAAATACAAACAATATTTCTCACTGGTTAAAAGGTAAACAAAATCGTTTACAGTCACCTGCCAATTAAATAATGCTAATTAAATAATTTAAAAATATCCAACTATCGAATTTGTTATTATTATAAGTTTCTACAATAAATATATAAGTTGAAAGCTTTCAAAGCCTTTCTAAAAAAAAAATACATACAGAGACATAAATTGTAAATAACGGATAGTTAAGTGTAATGGACAAAAAGTAAATATATTAAGTACAGACATTCTTTGCTTACAAAGAAGAAAAAAGAAGGGCAGTAATCTACTGTTTTAATTTAACAATAAATCATAGCATAATATTGATATAAAAGAATAATTAAAATATAATTTGTAAACAGAAAATGTCGCCTCAATCAAAAACACAGAAAAAAGAGGGTGGATTGAAAAAACCAAGATGATTGCAAGTCAGTGAGTGATAACAGCGCATAGACGAATGTTTATTATTAAATGTGTATATTATTTTTTCGGTGCAATACGACGTGTTTTTGGTATTGTGATGGCTGGTTCTTTCTCAACAGTTGTCGCAGCCCCCTGGTGGTATACGGGTGCGTGCATAGTTATATTATCCAAGTCCTCTTGACAGTCGAGGCGGTGTTTGGAACCATCAGGGGAAATAACGTAAATAGCGCCGTCACGTGTCCAGCATTTAGACACTCCCAGCTTTTTCCTAGCTTGAATGAAGAGCTCGTGTCTAGTTTTAGTCAGAAACTCAGAGATTGTGACACCAGTAGCTTTGAGATTAGTCTTTGCAAACCAGATGTCGTTACGCTCATCCATGTCACGAAGCTTTACCAATATAGGCCTGGGTTTCCCACCAGAGGATGGTGGTTTACCCATTCTGTGGCAGTGATATACACGTGAAGATTGAAAACTATCCTGTTTGAGTTGATTCACAACAATTTTTACTACAAGAGAGCAAGTGTCTTCCTGTTTTTCCTCAGGAACTCCATGGAAAAGGAGGATTTTCCTTCTACTTCGCATCTCTAGTTGATCAACAGTACGTGTTAAAAGTGCTGTTTGTTCTTGAAGAGTACGTAGTGCATCCATGACAAAGATCTTGAAGGCAGCAAACTCTGCTGCCAAAGTACTAATATTGGGAGATGAAGATGATGAGGAGTTACCTTTTTTGAGTTCATTCTCGAAGGCTTCCATTCTCTGGATAAATGTAGTACTTAATTGTTGCAGTGTGTTCATAGTGAAATAACTTTTAACTTTTCTGTTTCTTTACGTGAAGTGGATTAAAGAGAGGAGAACACTAGCAGGTGAGAGTTAATTTTTAGCACTTAATCATAACATTAACTGTATAAATTCAATTAAAATACAATAAATTAATTTCTGATACGTCTTAGTTTCACTCATCCACAAGTAGGACGGTCAGATAATATACAATCGTATAAATCATGTTAATAATAATAATAACAGCCCATAAACGTCCCACAGCTGGGCTCGGGCCTCCCACTATAAGGGAACGGACAGTATACTCGCGACACTTGTCCCAGGGGGCTCGACAGGTTTGACATATCGGTTATATCGATGTGCAGGTATCATCATGATGTTTTCCTTCGCCGTTGTTAGCACGTGGTAATTGAAACAATATGCACATTAGATCAAAAAATTGCCTAAGTGGTGCTCGCGTGCTAGGAATCGAACTTGCGCCCGTTGAGTTTAGGGCGAAAGCGCCTAGTCATTACGCTACCACGTCTCGTACGTCCGTACGTACGTAACAAATTATGTTCCACTAACAAAATTAATCACTATATTTATTTTCAGTTTAATGGTGGCGACGTAGTGATCAGTAAACCATCTACTGGAGACCCAATTGATTCAACTCGGACGTTGAACAAAGATTTCAATAAGCCATATTATCCCGCTATATTATATCAACTAGCTCGTCCAATTGTCCAAGGTGAATCCCATTCCTTATGAATCCTCATCAATCTGTGTTTCGCCCGGGTTACAGTATAACCACTGCATTGATTAAAATAACTGACGATATACGCCAAGGCATGGACCAAGGTTTGGTGGCTATTCTGTCACTGCTAGATTTCAGCAGTGCATTAATTCTCGTAGACTTTGATATACATATTAGAATTCTCCACTCTCTCAATATTTCTCAAACTGCAATTGATTGGTTTCATAGTAACCTGATTGAACGCCGACAATGTGTTCGTATCGATTATATATTTTCATCATGGCAAAATCTCTTCCTGCCCTGCCTGCGTTCTAATCAAGAGCTGGTGAACAATTATTATTTAGGGTAAATTCTTGAGGCACTGTGATTTTGTTTTATTTGTAAGACTCCTAAGTAAGGAAAGAAGTCTGACTGAAGGGTAGCAGCCCCTTAAATTTTTTTAACGGGTTTTTTTTACTAAAATTTTTATTTTGCATCATTTTGAAATTTTTATGTTTAAGTTAGATATTTAAATAATTGAAAAATGAACCAGACTCTTAAAAAGTAGTTTTTTTAAACAAATTCAGAAAATGTTCTTGAGGCACCTTGTGCTTTTGGGAGAGCAATATAGGTACTTATAAAAATATAATGCCAAAAAGCCAGATCAATTTGGTGGAATTTTTCCCCTGCCGAGAATTTAATCCATAACTGCCAGTGAACAGTAGTATGCTTACCTTGAGGTATTAGAAAGAACATAATAATATATTGACTGTACCTCTCCCTCAAGGGTGCTGCGACGCGATTGGCTCTCGCGGGACCGCGTGACCGATAGTACCCGTGCGGGTTCCCAGTAGTAATTTTAGAGTAAATAAATAATTATAATAGTAGGGTAATATATCAAACGAGATTATTTATCCGCGCAGGAACGGAGAAAGAATACAAATTCCTGCGGCCGGGCGGCCTGTCGTAAGAGGCGACTTAACAACGCACAGCCAGGTGGTAGGGCATTTGCCCGACTGGATGACTACCACCCCTGGTCTAAAGTATGTCGCCATAACAACCTTAAGTTGTGTTCCGGCATTAGTGACCAGGTTCCAGTTTCCCTTAAGAGAGCAGCAGCGCATTTGTAGCAACTTTGCTATTGCAAATGTCCATAGGCGATGGTAACCGCTTTGCATCAAGTGGGCCGTCTGCCTGCCTGCTGATCTCCTGCAATAAAAAAAATATCTCGAATGGATATTAATCAAGGCGAGGGTGATGGTAAACAAAATCAAACTAGCTAACTCCCGAGTGCAATAGAAGAGTAAAAATAAGAATACTGATACCCTCGAGGGGCTTTGTGACTAAGCCTTAGGTGAGTAGCGATACGTCGGATCCGACTTCGGGGGGCCAAGGCAAGGCCCCCGGCGTCACGCTTGCCTTAGCCAATCGATCGAAGTGGAGATCGCCAGAGCTCAGACTCAAGCTTCAGGGGGTATAAGTGATAAATGGTACAACGTCGTAAGTAATTTCAGTAAACCTGCAGCGCATCTCTCCACACCCCTTAGCCACTCACACCCACGTTGTCCCTCGCCAATCTTGTACGGTATTTTTGGGGTCCATGCTGGGAGTGGCGAGTCACCATCTGCCCATTTTTTCTATTTTTCTATGGTGTAGACAGTGATAATCGCCGGTCAGTGTCACGCCACATTTACATAATGTTTGTCAAGGGGCCTCTACGTGTTGGCTTTCCCATGGCCCCGCCCCATGCAAGCCCTCCAAGAGACTGGGCCATTTTTGTGGTCCGTAGTCTTAGAGACACACAATTATAGTAATAATAATACTAAAATCAATTTCGAGTTTTTAAATGATTACTATTATTAGTGTTATAAGTAGGACCAAGATTATTGCCTTAATTTCGATTTTAATGATTTGATATTTTGGCGAAAATAATTGGTCTGATAAACAAGTGTTTTAGACAAAAGTTGTAGAAAAATTTATTTTCTACAAAAAATGTCTCTTATGATTTTTTTCACGACCAATATCTTCACCGTAATTCCAAAATTAAGATTAATAATAGTACTTGTACCAGGGAAAATCCCAACACCGGATCAGACCTCAGGCTTAACGTCAGTATTTTTAACGGGATCAAACAGTCCGAATGCATACAATCCCACAGCGTCGAATTCAAGATATCAGCCAGAAGATACCAGTGCAGGTGTCGTGAATAACATACAATTGTAAGTACATGAAATATAATTTCTTTTAACAAATGTGTGTGTTTAAAAGCTTATAATATAAATTCCTGATTCAAATAGCATAAGACCCGGCCACATATCGCATATCCCAGCGTACATCACCGGGGTCCAGTGGTCACAGAGCCCATTTTAGAAGCGTGGCTAAATATTGTATTATTGAGTACATATACGATATACCCTTCAGCCAGGGTCTCCGGATTGCGAAATCTCTACCAAAACATTTCTGTAGGGTTTAAAAAAAAATGGAGCTGGTATCACATTTTGTCTCTGGGAGGAAAAAATCGAGTCAAGCACTAAATTACCACTGGAAACGGCAATATTTTATTAGGTATCCACATAGACTCAAGGCATGCGTATACTACATAAGTTTAGACACACGAGTCTGTAAAATATGCTTCACTACGCTGACACTTTTTTACCTAGCGTCCGTCTATATATCGTTTAAGAAACTTATAAGCTTTCAAAACGAAACTTTGAAAATGATTCTTGTAAGCTTATTTTAGTAGCATAATTCGTGTAACTACTCAGCACAGAAAAATATAATGCCTATGATTATGAAACGAAACAAAAGAGACGGATACGCTTTCTCATATTATTGGGCCCAGATTGTAAAGAGATGAGAGCGATTTTAAGGTTTCTTTATATATTGATATTTTTTAAATAATTGTAGTAGGTTTAGTTGTTTTGAATGAATTAATTATGTAGTGTAAGTGACTTCACATCATTAATTATTGAAAATCATTCACTTAAATCGATTGTGGTTATCCATGACTTATTTTATTTGTGACCCTATTTTTAAGATTTTTTGTCTTTCAGATGTAATTTACGGCTGATGTTTTCCATTTTGTAATAGAAAAATATAAATCTTTTTAAAGTCCTCGTCTCCTTCCACAGGGACGTTTAAACTTAGTATTATTTTATTTGTTGAATAACTATTACATTTCAATATTTGAAAATTTGTTACATACTTTTTTTGAAATTTTTGTGGATGGTATTACAACATAGATAATAAATTACGCAAGTGACAAATCATGGTTTGACACATTACAAACAACGGAAATTGTGATATGTACAAAGTTGAAAATAAATTTGCTTTTCCTGTCTTCGTTATGATTGCCATCAATAATAGGGGTGTTGACACGTTGCAATAAATACTAACATTATTTACATATAATTATTTTGTAGCAAAAAAGAAACCGACTTCAAGAGAAGCTAAAATGCAAAAATAAATATTCTGTACATCTTAATAAACCACACATAAAAAATATTATATTTTGCAAACTCGCTGTTGTTTTTTTAGGTTTTACTTCGCATCGAGTTTCAGATGTTGTAGATAATATTTATTTTTAACTAGCTATGCGGCCCGCGATTTCGTCTGCTTGGAGTTATTTTTTGCGGAACCCGAAAAAAAGTAAAAACAAAAATAAAGTAGCTTAAGTTATTTCTTATAATTTCAGCTATCTGCTAGTGACAATCCCATCAAAATAGATTCAGCCGTTTCAGAGTTTAGCTGGAACATCCAGCCTATTTGAGAACTTCCTTTTTTTAAGTCGGTTAAGAAAAGACCAGCCGTTGAAATAATATGTTGTCATCTTATTTCTAAAATCTCATGATATAAGTAATTTTAATTACTGTTCAAACAAAAATCAATCCGCTATTTGAGTGCTTTTACTTGTACACACTTACAACGTCAAAAGGTTGTAAGCTTATTCAAAATCAATGAGGCTGTGACGATTTGTAATATTTTAAAAACCCCTCATTGCTTCAATAACGTGTTATCTTGAAAATTGAAATTTAGAGAGTTTTTTATCCTTCACAAAATAATTGTATCGCAACGGGTAACTTTTCATAATCAATCTACAATTTATTTTAAAAGATAACACGTTATTTCTTTCGATATTATTATTTTCTAAACGTTAAAAAACTTATCTAAAATCTAAAGACAGAGTCCGCGCCACCAAAGAAATCCCACAGACGTGGCGCTGCAATCGCCATACTTACTTACTCTTACTTATTTAATCCTGCCAGAGTAATTATTTTATAATCCGTAAATCGATGCAGGTAATTACTGAAGTTTCTTCAGCCAGTCTCTGTCCGCTGCTGAACTAGACTGGGCTGGAGGGCGTCCTATTCTACGTTTGGCGAGACGCAGTCTCCACTCCATGACTTAGTTGTTCCATTGGCCGTCGGTCCTGGGATAGACGTGATCAGCTTACTGCCACCGCTAAATAAATACAAAATATTCCGTACATAAAGCTATAAATGTGTTTCCTGGCTACTTTACGAACAAAATCCTATCAAATAGCGGAGCTGCTACTTTTAGTTCCTTTATTTTCCGTGGGACGTTTCTTTGTGGCGCGGACTCGTAACACAATATTGAAACAAAGAGGCAAAAATTATCTGAGTTTACTTTATTCTCCACTTTTTTACTGTCGCCATAAAGCTTTCGCCCAGAAACTTCGAATATTATTTAAAAAAAATGATTAAATATTTAGAATTTTTGACTAAACGTACCTGTCATGTCTTTTTCAGCGGAAACAACAACCCGTTTAATAATTCTTGGGCTCTGGTAAGTAAACTTATGAGATAAGATGGGTTTATTTATTTGACCTATTAACTAATTTGCAGGGTCCAATAACCAAATAGCAAGTAGGAATTTAATTGGAATATAATTTCGTCATGTTCCTTTATGTTTGTCTGCGTTTATTTAAGACTTATATAGATTATTATATAGATGAATTTAAAAAGGTGTCTTCTGTAAACCCTCGGAAAATTACATCAACAGTTTGACGTAGCCATCTTTTATGTGCTTTCTTTCAAAATAATTACTTTTAAGAAATACATGTACAATTTGTAGTTTATTGTTGGGATCTTCTTTTATAATTGAGTGGTCAAAACGTGTAGCGTATACTAATTAATCATCATTATTAACATGGCTGCTATCCTCCAAGAATAAAAAATCACAACTTCGTTTTAGAGAGAGTTTTTCAAGTTAATAGGTTTCGTGCGGTTTTAAAATATTAAGTGCGCTTCTACTGAAAACTGAATGTTAATGTATTTAGTTCAAAGTGGAATTGTACAGATTACTTATCATGTGCTACCACCGCAAAGCAATTCTAGTTACTGTTAAAGGAAAAGCAGCGCAACAAACGCCCCAAGAACATAGCTTTACTTTATAATTAATTATATAAACATTCGTGGTTATTTTTAAATATATTTTGAAGTAATACAAGGTTTAGTAATTTGTGTGAATAATTACTGAAGAGCGTGGTAGTATCGCATTAATTTCATTTGGTATTTAATCAGCCTTGTCGCATAAATGTTGCTTTATTCATTTTTTTAAACGTGTTTCCTGAAAGCTCTTGAACGTTTTCTGGGATTTTGTTGAAGACTATTATACTTTGCGTCACGAAACTATTATAAACTTTCTGGAGCCTACACGTGGGGGTTTCTAATTTATTTTTGTTGTTTGTTAGTTTTACAATCATCTGATATAGACAAATCTGAGATTTATTTCTTAACGTACAGAATATACTCTTTGATAGTATATGCGCGCACTACTGGCCGCTACCAGATCTTTTAGTACTATATCTTCTTAAATGCCCTTTCGATCAGAATTAATCAGTGGTTATGTAAAGAAAAATGAACAATATAGCATGGGGTTAAAAAAAGCTTCGTTGCGGACAATGATGCCATTAGGAGATTTGCCAGCCTACGTCCAGCAGTTGCTATCGATTCACTGACGATCACATATGTATAATTGTACATATTACTAGGATATGCCCGCGACTTCATCTACGCTTGACTCGAAATTTCCGCGTGATTCCCAGGGCATAAAGTGCCCCAGAATTTAAAAAAGAATGTAAGCTATCGTTTTAGTGAAAACGCGGGATTCCCAGGATAAAAAGCGGCGTAGAGTTTAAGTCTAAGAATTAGCTGTCGATCAACAAAAATCGTATCGAAATCCCCGAGTTCTTTTTGCGTGAATGCCAAACAAACAGGCAAGAAATCTAAAACAAATGCATAGTGTTCTCCATCGTTTATATAGTCTATTCCAATTGTTTTTTTTAAATAGCTTCAATGTACAGACACTGTATGTTTAGAATTTTATAATATTACTACTAGCTGTCCTGGCAGACGTACTACCTTGAAAAAATTTAGAACCCGCTTGCAGCGCGACCTACTGTGTCCAATTGTAAATCTAAACCATTTTCGAATCCACCTGAACACAAAAAAGTTCATCAAAATCGGTCCAGCCGTTTAGGAGTTCAGTCCCATACACACGCACAGAAGAATTATATCATATAAAGATAGAATAGATGTTAAAGTAACAAAATTATCTCTATTTATTTTCAGTTGAATACTGGCAATGTAACGAACATGAAACCATCTGCTGGAGGACAATTTGATGCAGCAAGTCCGACGGTTAAAACAAGACCCACGTATTATAATCCATATAAACCCGTTGCATTGAATGATATTCGAGTTGTAAGTAAACCCCATTCCTTATGAATCCTCATCAATCTGGGTTTCACCCGGGTCACAGTACAACCACTGCACTGATTAAGATTACTGTCGATTAGACGCAAAGTCATGGACCAAGGTTTAGTGATTATTCTGTCACTGCTAGACTTCAGCAGAGCATTTAATTACATAGACTGATATACTTATGGGAATTCTCCACTCTCTCATCTATCTCCAACTGCATTTGATTGGTTCCATAGCTACCTGATTGAACGCCGGTATTGTGTTCGTATCCATGATATGTTTTCATCGTGGCAGAATCTCTCTGCGGTCGTTCCAGTCGAAGAGCTGGTGAACAATTTAGGGTAGGTTCTTGAGGCAGTGTGAATTTTTAAATAGTGAAATAGTCCTTGAAAGAGCACTAAATAAGAAAAGAGGTCTGCCTGAATGGTAGCGGCCCTAACCAACCCTTTTTTAATGGGATTTTTTTTAATTTTTATTGAGACATTTTGAAATTTTTGTATCTTTAAGTTACTAAAGGAACCCGCCCAAAGTACCGGAGTATTTAAAAAAATATCAGTGTGCGAGACTCACAGAGATTTTTTTATTGCAGGAGTTCAGCAGACAGTTTTGCCAGGTGGTAGGGCATTTGCCCCGACTGGATGGCTACCACCCCTGGTCTAAAGTATGTCGCCATAACAACCTTGAGTTGTGTTAAGAGAGCAGCAGCGCATTTGTAGCAACTTTGGTGTTGCAAATGTCCACAGGCGATGGTAACCGCTTTCCATCAAGTGGGCCGTCTGCTTTTCTGCTGATCTCCTGCAATAAAAAAAAAGACAGGCAGACGGCCCACTTAATGGAAAGCGGTTATCATCGCCTATGGACATTTGCAACACCAAAAGTGCTACAAATGCGCTGCCGCTCTCTTAAGGGAGACTGGAATCTGGTCACTAATGCCGGAACACAACTCAAGGTTGTTATGGCGGCATACTCTAGACCAGGGGTGGTAGCCATCCAGTCGGGCGAATGCCCTACCACCTGGCGGGGTTCACCTGGGGATTCTTATGCTGGGGTTTCATTAGATGCAAAAGTAGGACACGCCCGCGACCCCGTCCACGTTTGACTTCTGACTCCCGGGACACAAAGGCCACAAGAGACTCGCAACGACCGCAATTTGCCCGTTCCACTCGCTTGTGAGCGTTACAATCATAAACTCTAGTAGAACGGATTATGGAGCGGATTAACGGATAATGGATTAACGGATTATTGATATCATTTTGATTGGTTAATTTGAAAATCGCGACTTTTTCAATTTGCCCGTCTGGATGGCCACCACCCCTGGTCTAGAGTATGCTGCCAACCTCGAGTTGTGTTCCGGCATTAGTGAGCAGTTTCCAGACTCCATTTAAAGAGCGGCAGCCCTTTGGTGTTACAAATGTACATAGGCGAGGGTAACCGCCATCCATCATGGGGGGTCGTTTGCCTGTCTGCTGAACTTGTGCAAAGAAAAAAAAACAAATATTTGTCGATTTTGTTAAGATGTCTCTCTAATATCCAGACACAATTTAATTTAAAAAATATGAATACGTAAACGTAGGATGTAAACGGCAAAACAGGTACGAAAAGAGTTTTATAAATGAATATTTATGCCGTTTTTTTCTTCATATTTAATTAATGTAGCCGCAAATGCAATGAAATTTTTATATATTGGCGTTTTTGATTTCAGCCCGTCACAGTTAGAGTCCCACTATTGGATACTTCGATAAAGCCGTACTGGGAGCATGTTTATGTAAGTGTAACCATTATTATAATTTAATTTAATCAACTTGCTAAATTTACAGAATTGAAAAATGAACCAGACTTTTAAAAAATGATTTCATAAACAAATTCAGACAATGTTCTTGAGACACCTTGAGCTTTTGAGAGAATAATATAGGTAATTATAAATATATAATCCCGGAAACTATCCTATTTTTCGGGATAAAAAGTATCTTATGTTCTTCCGCGGCATCGGATGTATATATATATATATATATATATACATATATGTAGGATAGCAAATAAATAAAGTATCTCCCTTTAAACTGGTATAATTAAATAACAATATATAATAAAGAAAAATTACAACACTCGCTTGACAATGTCACTATAAACAACCCGTTGCTACACAACCACCATCTTACACTCGGCCATCCTGCAAAATATCTGTCCTCAGATATTTCACATTCAACAATTTAGTAATCAACAGAATGGCTACCTTTCTTACACTAAAGTCTACACAATATACTGATTAAAAAATTAACATGCGTGAACAGAATATTGAAACAAAATTACGTATTTCCAACGAAAACAAAAATAAATATTGTTATATCTTACATAAAAATAATCATTCATCATCTAATACACATTATATCACTCCTCCATTTTGAATAAATCGGGCCATCGTATAAAGTCAGTTTTCTTAAATGTTAATTCAAATGCACGACGTTCTTTAATAAATCTGAATTCACTTCCAAATAATTAGTTATCTAATTTTTTTTACTCCAGGCATATCCGTTGTGACCTTCAGCTCATAATATGAATATTTCTCTTCGTCTTCACTTGTCTTTTTGCTCATAGAATAATTACGAAGTTCCTCACTATTTTGATCTCGCTGTATGAGTATTGCACTTACAGCCTTAGTAGATGCATCAGTGTGTAATTCATCTATCTGTTTTTCAACTTCAGTCGAGCCAGTTAATGAAATACTCCTTGGATTTAAATTCACCGGAACATCATCTTTAAAAACTATTTTTGTCTGAATAGGCACTTCTTCATCATAAAATACTACTGAATAAGTGTGAAACTTATCCTTGAAAGAAATTCAGAACCCGATTGCAGAGCCACCTATTGGGTCCAATTGTAAATCTTAATCATTCTCGAATCCACCTGGTCACAAAAAAGTTCATCGAAATCGGTCCAGCCGTTTAGGAGTTCAGTCACATACACACGCAAGAATTATATCATATAAACATAGAATAGATGTTAAAGTAACAAAAAATCACTCTGTTTATTTTCAGGTGAATACTGGCAATGTAACGAATATGGAACCGCCTGCTGGAGGACAATTTGATGCAGCAAGTCCGACGGTTATAAATAAGTCCCAAGTATAATAATCCATATAAACCCGCTGTATTGAATAGTGCAACTCAAACTGAAATTATAGTTCCAAGTGAATCCCATTACTTATGAATCTTCATCAATCTGGCTTTCACCCGGGCCACAGCACAATCACTGCATTGATTAAAATTATTGACGATATACGCCAAGGCATGGACTAAGATTTGGTGACTGTTCTTTCACTGCTAGACTTTAGTGTGCTTATTGGAATTGTTCACTCTCTCAACTATCTTCAAGTGCAATTGATTGTTCTCATAGCTACCTGATTGAACGCTGGCAATGTGTTCGTATCGATGATATGTTTTCAGGCAGTGGGATTTTTTTTTATAAAGACCCCCTAGACCCTATAAGAAAATCGAGGTCTGGTTGAAGGGTAGCGTTCCTATACCAACCTTTATTTTTATTTTTTATACAAAAATGTTTTTGAAATATTTTGAAATTTTTATCTTTAAGTTTGATATTTAAAGAATATAAAAATAAATCAGACTTAAAAATGATTCTTTAATTAAATTCAGAACGTGTTCTTGAAGCACCTTGAGCTTTTGGGTGAGTAATATAGGTACTTAAAACATATAATCTCAAAAAGCCAGATCATTGGTGGAATTTTTAACCTGTCAGATAATCGAGAATGAAATCCATAACAGCGTGTGACACACGTATATTGACTGTACCTCTCGCTCAAGAGTGCTGCGACGCGATTGGCTCTCCCGGGACCACGTCACTGACAGTACTGTGGCGGCCAGCGGTTACGAGCTAACCGCGATCTTCAATACATAGACTTGTTCAGAGAATATGTCGTTTATACATTCGCCCGCTGTCGTCCGTCGCGCGCGCACGTTTCCCGTTCCGCCTCGGCAGTCCGTTATTCGTGTTCGTTGTGCTTGTTCGTTCACCGGGTCGATTTAAGTTTTTTTTGTGACAGTTCAGTGAGAAGTGCGTCATCAGGTGGTTTTTGGTAAGAAACCCATGTCCCGCAAGTGATATTGGCCCCCGGGCAGGCACCCCTCCCCGCGCCCACATCTGCCGCGACCATCGTACCCGGCACGACCATCGTACCCCCCGTACCCCCCCCCCCGCTCAACGATGCCCGCCGTGTGGCACCAAACTCGCGCGCCGCCTCGTTTTCACGTGGTTCCGCGTGTCGGGACAACCGCGTCCGAGCTCCGCGAGTTCGACGACATCGCGTTCGCGATCACCCATCCACCGCGTAATCGATTCTCGTCGAGAAATCGACTTAACCGCTGAGGGTCCTCAATACCCCAGGGATGCCCCGCTTTCATCGACCGATGAAATTACCCCCATGGATGTCGCGCCTTCCGCGAACATCCCCTTAGACCGCGAAGACTATGATGGATTCATAACCGTCAATCGTACGAAAAAACGCAAGACCCAGAGGGAGGTCCCCCCCAACCCCGCCCCCACTGCCGGCACAAAACCGACAGCGGCATCTTCCAGCCGTCCTGGACCACCTTCACAGTGCCCGCCGCCATCCCTGATCATAAGACTCGCCAAATAATTGCCAGGTAAGGCAATCTCCATAAAAAAAAGCCCGCGATACCCAGCACGGCATCAAAGTTATGGTCACGTCTTCAAGTGACCACCGCGCCCTAACTACTCTATTATGTGACCGTAAAATCGGTTACTACACTTACGCCCTGCCGGAAGAAAAACGCCTTCGGGCTGCAATCCGCGGACTTCCTCAGAAAATTGAAAGATCCTATATTCTAGAGGACCTTAAGTCCCAAGCCCTCCCGGTGCACGAAGTAAACCGTATACACAGAGGCGACGCCACAAAGTCGCCTTTAAACCTAGTATTGGTTGTCCTCGACCTCTCCCCAGAGGGGAAAAAGATCTTCGAACTTGAGAAGGTCTGTGGCCTCTCTGGCCTTCGTGTGGAACGTCCACACGAAAAACATACACTGCGGCAGTGTCATCGCTGCCAACTGTATGAGCACTCTGCCCTACATTGTCAATCCCGTCCCAGGTGCGTCAAGTTCCTGGGCGACCACGGGACCTCGGAGTGCACTCGCACCCGGGACTCCCCGGAGCCACCGAGCTGCATCCTCTACGGCCAAACGGGCCACCTCGCTAACTACAGAGTTTGCCTTTCTGCCCCCCGACCCAAACGTAAGGTCGGAAATAGCTATGCCCGAAAAGACACTAGAAAAGTGCCGAACAAACCCGCATTTTTTCATCATCATCATTCATTTCCTGCGGCCGGGCGGCCTGTCGTAAGAGGCGACTTAACATCCCACAGCCAGGTGGTAGGGCATTTGTCCGACTGGATGGCTACCACCCCTGGTCTAAAGTATGTCACCATAACAACCTTGAGTTGTGTTCCGGCATTAGTGACAGGTTCCAGTCCCTTAAGAGAGCAACAGCGCATTTGTAGCAACTTTGGTGTTGCAAATGTCCATAGGCGATGGTAACCACTTTCCATCAAGTGGGCCATCTGCCTGTCTGCGATCTCCTGCAATAAAAAAATAAAAAGATCCTGGCGGCCCCTCCTCCAGTGGTAAACCACTGGACGGGTCTTCCCACGACGGAAGCGTTCCCTCCGCTAAGGACGCGTGCCTCAGTTTTGGCCGGCCTAAATCCGGCCACCCCCGCCCCCGCCCCTATTTATAAGGTATTTTCTGGGCCATCGACCCACCACTCTATAGTGGAGGATTTAGCTTTGGCGACTAAATTCGCCAAAAACCTGCCCTTCGACTTAGAAGAGGTCCAACTCTTGGCTAGGAAACTGAGACAAGTTTCAGAGTCAAGTCAACCCTCCCTCCGGAATCAACTCGTGATCGAAATGGATCACGCGTATCTCCTCCAAATACTTAGATCGTTGTAATTAATCAACAAAATCAAATTATTGTTACTGGTAACAAATGGCGCATGTAGGTAGAAATAAACCACGCTCATTGACTCTGGCGACTTATAACGCCAACAACCTTCGAAACCAGTGCGACTTGGTCCATGACTTCCTGGATACCAATCAAGTAGATATACTACTAGTACAGGAGACCTTCCTGAAACCGAGTAATAGAGATCGAAAGATCTCTAACTATCGGATCACTAGACATGACAGGGTAGGCCATGGTGGCGGCACCCTGATCTATTTCAGAAGATCCTTACACTGTATGCCGAACAGCGAAATCACTAGAAGGTATGGAGCTATCCGCCTGCAGACTAGCAATGACTGGCCACCAACCTCTAGTCATAGTCCCAGTATACCTCGCATGCCAAAAAACCCTTATTAAGAAAGATGTAGAAGCCCTATTCAACTTAAGCCCGGCTGTCATAATAGCCGGAGATCTGAACTGCAAACACGAGCAGTGGAATTGCAATACCACTAACCCCAATGGCAGAGCCCTAATAAATATATCAGACAATCTTTTGTTTGATATACTTACTCCCATGACCCCCACAAGATACCCCCTCAACCGCGACTGGGGGACCCCAAACACTCTCGACTTAGCATTACTGAGGGGCGTAACCTTTCAGTTCCATTCGATCGAAACGATGTACGATATAGACTCGGACCATCGCTCGGTTATCCTCAGATTAGGACCACAGACAGACCAGACATCTGAAACTAGGACCTCTGTGGACTGGTTGAGATTTGGGAACCTCCTCAAGGAAACAAGCTCACAAGACCTGGACCGCATCCCGGACCACATCGAGTCCCGCCAAGACACGGAGACGGCGATAGAGGCCCACACTAGCCACTTTCCTGCACTGTCCAGGCAGGTGCCGGTGGAGGATGACCGCCACTTATACCTGCCGGACGAGGTGAGGGTACTGCTGAAGAAAAAGAGAGCCACCTCCAGAGCTCACGATAGATATTCCACCGAGGATAACAGAGTCCGACTCCGCGAACTAGAGCGCGAGGTCAAACTACGTATCCAGAAAAGTCAGGAAACAACGTTGGGACAGAAGGTTGAGAGATATTGAACCAACTCACCAGGCTTACTGGAAGCTGGCTAGAGCTTTCAAATCAGACACCCTTACAGTCATACCGGCGCTAGAAAGAGCCGACAACACCGAGACGTTCGATGACGAAGAGAAGGCCGAGTGCCTTGCTCAGAGTCTAGAGCTTCAATACTCCCCCACTACGCAAAACGTCGACCAATCACACCTGTCGGAGGTGGACTCCGAGATCGAACGTAGATCCTCCTTACCAGCGGAAACCACACTCGACCCGGTCACGGTCGAAGAAGTGCAAGATCTGATTAATTGCCTCAAACCGCGAAAGGCCCTAGGGACCGATGGCATTAACAATCGCGTCTTAAAACTCCTCCCCGCCCACCTAATTATAATACTGGTGAGCATCTTCAATGCCGCCATAACAAACTGCTCCTTCCCCGCGATCTGGAAAGAGGCAGATGTCATCGGTATTCACAAGCCTGGAAAACCGGCTAATAAACCGTCCAGCTACCGTCCAATCAGCCTACTGAGCGCACTCAGCAAGCTTTACGAGAGGGTCATCCTCTCTAGACTTAGAGATTTTGAAGAAAAGCATAAATTGTAGAAGAGCTGAAACATTTCTATAAAGCAATTGTACACCGTGTTTGTTTGATCTGATAACCCTAGATCTAAAACTTCGCATTTACATCCTTTTTTAACATGATGAGCAAACTTGTCAATACAAGTGTTACTAACTAGTCTAGTTGGCTGTCCTAATACAATTCTAAGACTATACTTTAGAAGCAGACAATTAAAATCTAGGGATATTTTGTCATTTTTTAGTATATCTATATTGCAATTTCCAGCTATTAAAACATTTTTAATTTAAGTTTACAAGCATACGACAGAATACTTTCAATCTTATTAAAAAATATTTGTAAGTTGTCACATTTTGGAACTCTATATACACAAATTATTATAAGTTTATATTATTAGTTAATGATAGATTTTTTACCTCTAAAAGTGTTTTGGATTTGTAATAAAACTACGTTTTAACGGTTTTAAGCGCGGTAATTTTATTTGATTTTGGTTTTTCCGACGTTTCGGCCACTTTTCAGTGGCCGTGATCACGGAAGACAAAGATGTCAAGTGTCAACGAGTATTGTTAAAGTTTTATTTAGCCTACCGCCAACTTATTAATTTTAATTTTGTTTATGGTTATTATTTAATCTATGGGAGCCTAATCTAATTTACTACCGTTTCGCAACATGTTATGGCTTGAAGAGAAGAAGCGGCGCAAGAAACTCTTCAGCAAACATGCCTAGCTCTAATAATTTTATATAATATTAAAATGGGTGGAAGGAAAAATAAAAGTAATTATCAGTCAAGTTGGTTTGTGTTCCGTTGTACGCAGAAAGAGCTCACAGTGTCTTGAGGTCTGGCAGCTGGTTTTTGCTGGGTTTGGGTCTTAATAGTTTTGATAATTGGATCCCAAACAGGTGGTACTTGCTAACCATCTTCTCTATTGAAATTTGGGTTTTTTTTATTTCAATAGCCTCACGCATCATTCTAGGTATGAAACGATTCTCTTTCGCGAGGATTTGTGGGTTATCGAATCTGATGTAGTGGTTGGGTTTATCCAGCGTGTGTTCACTGATCGCAGACTTCGTAGACCTTGTGTGTTTCATGTCAGCAATGTGTTCTTTTACTCGTGTTTTTATGCTCCTCTTTGTTTGCCCAATGTATGACAATCCACACTCACAATCAAGCTTGTAAACCCCTGCATCCTGGAGTGGGATATTGCATTTCACAGGTCTCAGAAATTGGGTAATCTTTTTCTGCGGCTTGAAATATGTTTTGATTGAAGCTCGCCTGAGGATGTGACCAATTCTGTCTGTGAACCCTTGATGTAGGGTAGGGTAGCAGGGCACCACTCAACTGAAGGTGGTTTGGGGCCTTTGTGACGTTGGTGTGGAGTCTTCAGCTGATTGCGTTGTAGAACTCGCTTGACATGCTGAAGCTCTCCAGCTATGTGGTTATCGTCACAAATTTTCCGTGCTCTCTGAAACAAAGATTTGCCCACGGTAGCTAACTGACTAGGGTGGTGGTGAGACGAACCATTAAGGTATTTATCTGTATGGGTAGGTTTCCTATACACCGTATGACCAAGAGTATTGTCAGGGTTCCTTAGGATGAGCACATCCAGAAAAGCTAATTTCTCAAGCGAGTTCTACAACGCAATCAGCTGAAGACTCCACACCAACGTCACAAAGGCCCCAAACCACCTTCAGTTGAGCGGTGCCCTGCTACCCTACCCTACATCAAGGGTTCACAGACAGAATTGGTCACATCCTCAGGCGAGCTTCAATCAAAACATATTTCAAGCCGCAGAAAAAGATCAACCAATTTCTGAGACCTGTGAAATGCAATATCCCACTCCAGGATGCAGGAGTTTACAAGCTTGATTGTGAGTATGGATTGTCATACATTGGCCAAACAAAGAGGAGCATAAAAACACGAGTAAAAGAACACATTGCTGACATGAAACACACAAGGTCTACGAAGTCTGCGATCAGTGAACACACGCTGGATAAACCCAACCACTACATCAGATTCGATAACCCACAAATCCTCGCGAAAGAGAATCGTTTCATACCTAGAATGATGCGTAAGGCTATTGAAATCAAAAAACACCCAAATTTCAATAGAGAAGATGGTTGGCAAGTACCACCTGTTTGGGATCCGATTATCAAAACTATTAAGACCCAAACCCAGCAAAAACCAGCTGCCAGACCTCAAGACACTGTGAACTCTTTCTGCGTACAACGGAACACAAACCAACTTGACTGATAATTACTTTTATTTTTCCTTCCACCCATTTTAATATTATATAAAATTACTAGAGTTTACCCCGCAGCTGCGCCGTGGGTCAACCTCTAGTGCATCTCTTGTTTAAAGAGCAAGTAGTACAGGTTACATTGTATTATTTTTTTATGTATTTGCCCCCGAAAGATTCACTTAATTTTATATCGGAAACTATACCACCTCCGTCTATATGTAAACTACATAAATGACAAAACTTGACAAAATAGATAACATGGACCAAGTGGACCAAGTGGACCCAGTGGACCCAGTGGACCAACTGGACCCAGTGGATCCAGTGGACAAAGTGGACCCAGTGGACCCAGTGGGTCCAGTAGACCCAGTGAGTCCAGTGGACCAATTAGACCGAGTGGACCCAGTGGTTCAAGTGGACCCAGTGGGCTCAGTGGACCCAGTAGTCTAGGTGGACCCAGTGGACCCAGTAGTCTAAGTGGCCCCAGTGGGCCCAGTGGACCCAGTAGGCTAAGTGTTCCAAATGGACCCAGTGGACCCAGTAAACTCAGTGGAGCAAGTAGACCCAGTGGACCAAGTGGAGCAAGTGGACCCAGTGGGCCAAGTGGACCCAGTGGACCAAGGGGACCAAGTGGACACAGAGGTCCAAGTGGACCCAGTGGACCAAGTGGACCCAGTGGACCCAGTAGACCCAGTGGACGAAATCACAAAACCAGTCCTAGTTTCCGGGATAAACTTTATATAAATTTATCCCAAAATGTATCCCATTATCCGGGATAAAAAGTATCCCTTGGCCACTCTCGATATTCAAATTATATATGTGCCGAGTTTCAGCCAAATCGGTCCAATAGTCTTTTCATAAAAGGATAACAAACAAAAAGACAAATATATTTTTATCCCGGAAACTATCCCGTTTTTCGGGATAAAAATATCCTATGTTCATTCTAGGAATCGAAAATATATATATACTGAGTTTTAGCCAAATTGGTCCAGTAGTTTTTCCGTGAAAACGGAACAGACAGACAGAGTTACTTTCGCATTTATAATATTAATTAATAGGGACATTAAATATTAATAGGGATAGGGGTAATTTTTATTATACCTATAAACTTGAGAAATTATTAGTTTCTCACTAACACTTTCATTTTAGTTTTATTTTTGCGATGAAAAGTATCGCCAGTGACCAAAATGGCCTAAATGGCTCAAAATTACTGAATTGACTGAAATGGCCAAAATGACCAAAAAGGCCAAAACGATCAAAAAGGCGAAAATGACCGACATGGCCAAAATGATCAAAAAGGCCAAAATGACCGACATGGCCAAAATGATCAAAAAGGCCAAAATTACCGACATGGCCAAAATGGCTAAAATGACCAAAAAGGCCAAAATGACCGAAATGGCCAAAATGACTAAAATGACCAAAAAGGCCAAAATGACCGAAATGGCCAAAAAGGCCAAAATGACCAAAACGGCCAAAATGATCAAAACGGCCAAAATGACCGAAATGGCCAAAAAGGCCAAAATTACTAATGGTCAAAATGACCAAAAAGGCCAAAATTACCGACATGGCCAAAATGACCGAAATGCCCAAAAAGGCCAAAATGACCGAAATGCCCAAAAAGGCCAGAATGACCGAAATGGCCAAAAAAGCCAAAATGACCAAAACGGCCAAAATGACCAAAACGGCCAAAATGACCGAATTGGCCAAAAAGGCCAAAATTACTAATGGTCAAAATGACCAAAAAGGCCAAAATTACCGACATGGCCAAAATGGCTAAAATGACCAAAAAGGCCAAAATGACCGAAATGCCCAAAAAGGCCAAAATGACCGAAATGGCCAAAAAGGCCAAAATTACTAATATGGCCAAAATGACCAAAAAGGCTAAAATGACCGACATGATCAAAACGACTGAAATGACCAAAAAGGCTAATTGACCGAAATGGCCAAAATGACCAAAATGGCCAAAATAACCGAAATGGCTAAAATGACCAAAATCACCAAAATGACCAAAAAGGCCAAAATGAACAAAAAGGCCAAAATGACTGAAATAACCAAAAAGGCCAAATGACCGAAACGGCCAAAATGACCAAAATGGCCAAAATGGCCAAAATAACCGAAATGGCTAAAATGACCAAAATGACTAAAATGGCCAAAATGACCAAAATTGTCAAATTAACCAAAATAAATAAAATGGCCTAAATGGCCAAAATGACCGAAAAGGCCAAAATGAAAAGTATCCCATGTCCACCCTCAGTATTTAATTCACATACGTACCGAATTTCAGCCAAATCGGCCCATTAGTTTTTCCGTAAAAGCATAACAAACAAATAGACAAATATATATTTTTATCCCGGAAACTATCCCATTTTCCGGGATAAAAAGTATCCTATGTACATTCTCAGCATCGAAAATATATATATACTGAGTTTCAGTCAAATCGGTCCAGTAGATTTTACGTGAAAACGGAACAGACAGACAGACAGACAGAGTTACTTTCGCATTTATAATATTAATAGGGATTAGAGCTAGGCATGCTTGCTAAAGAGTTTCTTGCGCCGCTTCTTCTCTTCAAGCCATAACATGTTGCGAAACGGTAGTAAATTAGATTAGGCTCCCATAGATTAAATAATAACCATAAACAAAATTAAAATTAAATAATTATAATTAATAAGTTGGCGGTAGGCTAAATAAAACTTTAACAATACTCGTTGACACTTGACATCTTTGTCTTCCGTGATCACGGCCACTGAAAAGTGGCCGAAACGTCGGAAAAACCAAAATCAAATAAAATTACCGCGCTTAAAACCGTTAAAACGTAGTTTTATTATGTATACAAGTCGCGAAAACTTAAGAAAATATTATTTTGGATTTGTGTTCGTTTTTGACAAAAATGCAGTCTCCTCCTCATTTGACAGTATATTTTGGTGTGCAATAAAGTGTTATCTCTCTCTCGATTTCTTTTTCTTTTTAACCACCCCTGTATTAGAAAGAGCAAGAAAACAAACAAAAAAATTAAAACCAGTCAAACCGTTTTTGAGTTTTATCGAGACTAACAAACAGTGCAATGCGTGCAACTCAAAAATCTCAAAGGAAAGAAATCAATTGGTATTTTGAACATAACTAATCCTAACAAAAAAATAGCTAATGTAGTTTGACGGGATTTTACAAGCCGTTTTTTTAGAGTTCCGTAGCCAACTTGGTAAAAACGGAATCATTCAAATTTGTTATAACTGTCCGTTTGTTTTTGTATGACACATATTTTTCAGAAACTACTGTCTATATACATGGATTCAGAAGCAATATGCATTCAATATTCCACTACACTAATCAATTTTGTGACATTGCGAAAAAATGGATTAAGATGAAAGTAGATGAAGCGAAAGTAGTTTGTCAAGATCATCGCAAGTGGAGATCCGTAGTCTCTGCCTATCCCCATGGGAAAAGGGTGTGATATTATATAATGTTAGAGTGACCATCACACTAATTGTATAATAACTGAAGATTAAAACAACTTCGTCAGTGTACGTAGACATACATACATAAACGTGTACAAATGCTGAAAAATCATAACGATGTTCTTCAATTACATTATTTATGTCAATAGATGATGTAGCTTCGATTGCCTTAAAATTGTGTCCCCACCTCTCCCCGCTAACATTCGAAATATTAAGTGAAAACCCCTTAAAAAATAAAGATGGGAAAGCTTAGTAGTTATTTAGAATACTAGTGCAGTAAGTTGGTTTTTACAAAGGAGTAGACGAATGTAAGCCCGAGACGAAGTGGAGGGATCGCAATTTAGCGATAAGGTCGTCCGTTGTACTATGTCTTGTATTTTTCTATTTCTGTTTATCTATGCTTTGGTGTACAATAAAATATTATCTACTTTCAATTAAATTCTTTTTATGGTTCCTTAGTCTAATGATAAAAACTGTGTGCCTTTACGGAAATCTGTAATGTGAATGGTTCGCGCGCTCTTAGCTAATTTATTTAATATCTAAATTCCTCAAAAATCCCAAGTGTTTTTATTTTTACGGTATATGTTCAATCTTTAAATAAAATAAATCTGTAGACGGGTCGAATTTGTATGATAATATTAAAAAGTAGGAATTCTCATGGAGGCTATTTTGGACCAGCAGATTCCAAAAATACAAGTTTACAAATTTTGCATGTCTCATAAATTTCATTACGTGAAAACCACTGAACGGATTTAAATTAAACTCGTCAAATGTACCTTATATCACGGATCAACACCTAGGATTATTTTCATCCCAATTAATGACGTGATTTCTGTGGCGTAGACGAATATAGTAAAAGGTGGTGTAACGGCTACGACCTTATTTAACAATAATTACAATCACGACCCCATACAGGTTTATAAGGTACTACTAGGACATGCCCGCGACTCCATACACGCTTGACTTGAAATTCCCACGGGATTTAAAAGTAAAGCATTTCAAAAATAATTTAAACTACCGTTTTAGTAATTACTATATTGGAGTAAGCTAATTTTATGGACCCGAACAACTACAAACCGCTCCCAGAAAAATGCCCGCAGTCCGAGATAAAAAATATCACAAATTACATAAAATTTACATCTTCAGTATAAACAGTAGCGCAGATTTTAAGTCTAAAAATTTGCTGTCGATCAGCGAAATCCGCATCGAAACGGGCCCAATAGTTTTTACGTGAATCCTGAACAAACAAACAAGAAATTTAAAAAAAATTGCATCGCGTTTTCGTTCGTTTATAGTGTATTCTAGCTGTTTTTTAAATAGCTTTAATGTACCGACACGGCATTTTTATATTGTTATAATATTATAGATAGAAAATTTTGTGCTACATTGTAATTTATATTTGAATAACACTGAACGCTGAACATACAAGTTTTCGGGATTTCGTAGCCTCAAAACTATTGCCTGATTTTGATGCGGTTTTGTTAGATCATTAGCTGATTTTCTCACTTGCTTACACGCAGCTCAGCTGAACTTCAGTTATTTGCCACCTGCAGATAATGAAGAGAAATTATTGTCGATCTCTAAAACCCGCTAATCCACATTTAAAAAAATGAGGAATATACTGTTTCCTTAATATATAATATTTCCTTAATATGATACGAAAACTCAAGCCCAACTTTTGGACGACGTACATGGAATCAATACAGCTCACTATAGGTGTAGAACCTATAGTAAGCTAGTATTGTAGTAGGCGCTCAACAAGAAACAAGATCTCTTAATAAGGATATAAGCGTTGATATCACTCACGAAACATCATTCCTACCGGACGTCTTATAGGTGGCGGACATATTCGCACCACATTTCATTCGTATTTTATGTGATTTTGAGTATATTAAAAAATGACAACATTTGCAATACTTGTATTAGTGGCCGTCACATTAGTCGAAGGTAAGCGAGGAGACCAGATTTTCCTGTTACGATGAATTATCCAAAAAAACCGGATATTTTGAATTTTGATGTGATTTTGCGTTGTTAATTATGATCTCTTGGTGTATTTATTGAATGTATATGTATTAGTTTTTCAAAAAGCAGTTTTCCTTATTTTGCTATCGTATTTTTTTTGGATTTGCTTGAGTTCTTAAGGCGATCGAGAATGCTGATACTCGCGACTGTTATACTATGATAATGACTCTGGACAAAGAATAAGACAAGATGGTCGTTTTGGGGGAGTATCTGTCAATCGTCGCAAGTCTGTCAGTACCCCACTGATTGCTTCAGAGCTTTACCATTACTAATTTCACCGTTAGCCCTTGAGTACGGGAGTGTGAATAAAATGACCTAGACCTCGACAATAAAAAGTTTTTGACCCGTTGACTGTTTAACTGAGTGATGAAATTAAAGGATTTATCTTTCTTTCGAGGTATGATCACTCATAGAGACCCTACCTCTCGGGAATAACAGTAAGGTGTCATTAATTTCCAAATGGCACGCTCGGACCTACCAACTAAACCACCTCAGTATTCTATCTCGTCGTTGAATATCGGGACCTCAGGAATCATACGTGTATACGATGGCCTTGACGACAGGGATATCCTACCTAGGATTAAGGATTAGTATATTGATCAAGTAATATTAAGTTCGCCATTTAATAGTTCACAAATCTGTTGCCAAACCAAATCTCTCAAAGCATGCCTGAGGTTGTTCTGCGACACTGCAACTAGTCTCCAGGGTAATCGGTCCTTTCGCCTTTCCAGTGTTTTTAGATGGATTTCTATGGCATGGTATAGAACATTTGATAATTATGAGTGGAAGTAGGCACTCTTTAATGTTTTATTACCTTGTTTCAGCTAGGGTTTCGTTATTTTAATGTGCTTCTTTAGGGTAGGTTTTCATAGCCTTTAGATAAAACCCTTACCAAATCGCCAAGTCCTAACTTAGGTATATCCAGGATCAAAAAAGGATATTTATCATCCCGATATGTGACTTTTCCGTGGGATAGAGGTATATAGCCAAAAGACGGCGCTACGGTCGCTTTTTTGGGGCCGTCTTTGCAATTCAACAAAAACGTCGAATTTCGATGGTATATGCTAGTGAATAAATAATATGACACGTCGTTTTAGACAATGGACATTATATTCGATATGTTTGTCTAAGGCAGAGTGGTGTGTTTTACACATCGGTAATATCGTTGTTCCCATATCTTTATTGTTAACAGTAAGATATGCACTGTAGGTTAGAAAATCTGCCTAAGTGATGTATATTTTCCGGCTTGGATTAATTCCACACACATTAGTAGCTAAGACAACCGCGTCTTATTCAATTGGTATAAGACGCGGTTGTCTTAGCTAAGAAGCTACCGCTACTTCGGATCTTCAGTAAGTAGGCGATATTATGATTGGCGTAAAACTAAATTAATTGGTGCATCATTCAAAAATTGGTATAACAAGAGACCTTTTGGTTGACCCCCACTTCTGTATGAGAACATAATATAATTGATGATAGAACGATGACTTCATATAATTATTAAGAATGTTAGAAATCTGTTTATTTATGTATACCTAATAATAAAATTCAAATCTATCTGTGATTTCAAAATATTTTTATGCCAACATTTAAGAGAAAACTAATACTTATATACGATACCCAATCATAAATAACTCGTTTAAGAATTTTTGCTTCTTTCTCTGTTTGAGAAGTCTCGAGAAGGGAAAATGAAAATCTAAGGGATTAAATAAGGAATATTATTTTAAATTTTTCGTGTTTGTTTAAGATCAATATTTTGCGACGTTTAAAAAACATGACATTACTAGAGTTTACCCCGCGGCTGCGCCGCGGGTCAATCTATAGAGCGTGCTACTTGTTTAAAGAGCAGGCGTGTTAATACAGGCTACATTGTAATACATTTTTATGTTAATGCTATTTGCACCCGAAAGATTAATTTCATTTTATATCGCAAACTATCCCATCTCCCGGCATGAAAAGTATTTATGTCCATTTTCGGTATTAAAACTACATTTAAACAAAATTACAGCAAAACCGATCCAGTATTCCTAGTAGTCTTCTGTGAAAGCTTAACAGAAAGGCATATCGAGTTACTATCGCATTTTTATAGACAATATTTTTTTTTTATATCTAGTAGTTTTTCCGTAAAAGCATAACAAACAGAGAGACAAAATAGTTTTATCCCGGAAACTATCCCATTTTTCGAGATGAAAAGTATCCTATGTTCATTCTCGTCATCGAATATATATATATATATATATATATATATATACTGAGTTTCAGCCAACTCGGTCCAGTAGTTTTTCCGTGAAAACGGAACATACAGACAGACGGAGTTACTTTCGCATTTATAATATTAATAGGGATAAAGCCCAAGTGTGTCACCTGTGTCAAAGAAGTGGCGGATACAGCTATAGAAAATAATTCCACTTGGTACGTTTTGACGAATATCGTACAAAATTATGTATACCACTGTCACCGTTGCCAATCCAATTTATTTCTGCCACAGGTTGTCAGGAAGAGATCGCTTTTTAGCGATAAGACAGTCATTTATACATAATTTAAAAACCCTTTAATAGTCTTATTCATATAGAGTTAGAGTAAGTTTGAACACTTCTTTAAGAACCATAAAGAAGCTTTCAAACTTACTCTAACTCTCTATGCATAAGACAGTAAGTTTTTCTGTAACGATATACAACAATAAAGAATTATCTATCCATTAGGTATTCCATAATAGTTACTGTGTTGGTTCTTTTTGGAATAACTAGATCCAAAATTTTGATTAGTCGAATGCTATAACGGCACCGAAGATTACGTCATTAACTCACCAATATGGATAGGAAATTACTAGAACAGGTTTACCAAAAATGTTATTTGTTTCTTAATTTTGTGTAATAGAGGTCATCTATTCTATAATGTATAGAGACACATATAATCTGTCTTCTATACGATAATAAATATATAGCGGGTTTTAAAGTTTGTAAAATTAATATAAAAATGAAAAAGTGAGAAAGTAGGTAATCAGGGAGGGGGCTCATTCAGACCAGGAGATTTCGAAAGGGTAACGTTTGGAGTTTGTTCCTGACTGTTTGTATATTAGAACGTCGCGTAAAATACTAGTGATAGGAATTTAATTGAAACTCGACACAGACCTAGCATATATCCTAGAGTCAATAGTTAGGATACTATTACGAGTCGCGAGACTCGAATTAAAATGCCGTTAGAATTACTATAGAGTTTATTAGAACTATACAAAAACGTATAACACGGGTACAAATATAACCGAACACAACAAGTTCAAACGTAATGCAGAAGGTCGTAATTCCATAAAACGCACAAAATCCATCACTAACAGTTTCCCGATTGTAGTACACACGTCTTGCTTCGCTCGTGGTTATCGCTCGACTGCCTCGTCCCTCCATCGGGCCATTGCTGTATACTGCACAGATGCAATATGTCCGTCCGGCCGCGTGGACTGAATTTCATAGAATCAGTTTGTACTTTAAATCCGACACACCTGGCTAATGAGTCGACCGCAACGACCATAAACGAGTACAATAAAACAATGGACTGTTCTCTAGAATAATTAGTAAACGCATGTCAATAAATAAGTAAACAAAAGAAGTCCAATTGCCGAAAGGTAATAAAATGTGTTTTTACAGGTATGCAGGTGTGAATTTGTTTTTGTCGGCATCTAGGTTGTAACAATACTTTTAATCCCGATAAATGACGTTGTTCTAGTGGGATAGATGAATGTAGGTAAAAAGATGGCACTGCAGTTGTATTTCTTTTTTGAGTGAAAACTTCTTTAGGCGCTTTGGGCACATTTGGGATGGAGAAAAAGCAATGAACTTGCGTAACCGTCACGCTTAGATACAAAGTAGTTGTTGTTATGTTGGCACCTAAATTTGTCTGGGCTGTTCTTCTCGGCTCTTCCCGTCTCGCGCATTCTAAAATAGTATACGCTGCTGTGTCCACTTTTTCGCAATATGGGCATGGTACTCGCTGGTACCTACAAGTAGTTGATATTAAAATAGTTCCAACGTCTGATATTTGTCATTTGTAAAATGAAATACAACAATGTTCATTAAATATTTATTTATACAACGTAGGTATTTCCATGCATACTAATTTATTCATAAATGCGAAAGGTGGGAAAATACAACTAGACAAAAATGTCTAGAAAATGAACTAATTTTTTGCCTTCAGGCAATATTCTATTTTATCCGTAGTCAAGGTCAGTGAATCATAAACAAAGAATTATGCATGTTATTTTAGTTTTAACGTTGATCCGAGTCCCCGCAAAAAATAACTGAATACATATATAACTTCACGCCAGTTCCCTTGCGGGGTAGGCACGAACAACAGAGCGCCATTTAGGCTTATTCTTACACACCTCACTTGCTTGTTTGACATTCATAACTCTTGTCATGCACGCTCGTCTGTTCTTAAGGCTCTTGACATCACCTTCTGCTAGTACACGATCAATAAACTGAATACACATGTAACAATACCGAGTTTCACGTGAGCAGTGATGCTTACAGTTTGCCAAAGTATTGAAGTAAAATCTTTTCGTTATAATTCGACGATATTTACCAAAAAACAGGAGTCATGATAGGTTTGTAATGGTTAGTTTAGCTTTTTTTAATCAAATAATTGTTCCCTTAACTACCACAAGGTGTTAAAACTGTTGCCTACAAAATTATAATAATTATTATCACAGGACATAAAGTAAATATCATCATGGCTAGTTTGACAAAATGCGTACGTTGTAACCAAAGCAACTTGATACTTACACGATGTTTGATGTCGTACTAAAAATTACTCGTAAGTAAGTATCGAAATTACTTTTGAGCTAATATTGGAGTTGCTAGAGTTTAGACAAATTTGCAAAAGTGGCACCCGTATTATTTTCTATGTTATTTTCCCGCTCTGTAACTGTTTGTTTTTGACTAGTGAACAGATCTTAAATAAAACAAGGATATAGATTAAATAGATAGACAATACTTATGTATATACTTCATTACTCACCAAAACAAACAATGACAAAAATCCATAGGTACAATAGTTACTTCGTAAAACAAAGAAAAAAGAATGTATTCTGGTAAACCTTCTGTCTTAAAAAAAGTATGTGTGTGCAATTCACACAGGGCAGAAATGAAACTGCAGAAAAATAGCCTACGAGAGAATGAGATAAATATAGAGAGTATCGAGAATTAATACTCTAATAATTCTAAGTTTTATTATTTTTGTAATATTTTTACCAAGCCCAAAAATTATTTCATATTTTAATGCCAAAATATTACATTTCATATATTACACATTATTTTAAGATGTATTATAACACATATAATACATCGCCATCGATTGGGAGTTCACCCCCGGTTCTGTAGAACGTTTCTCTCGCGTACCGTGGGGATTTGGAATGAGCTCCCGGCCGAGGTTTTCCCACAGCGCTACGATATGGAGTTCTTCAAAAAGGGTGTCATAAAATTTCTTAGAGGCCGGCAGCGCGTTGGCGACATCTCTGATGTTGCAAACGTCCATAGGCGACGGTAACCGCTTTCCACCAGGTGGGCCGTTAGCCTGTTTGCTGTACTCCAGCTATAAAAAAAAAAAAAAAAAAAAACATATTACTCAGATTCTATGTTTTCACTCTGAATAATTGACACGAGAGGCTTATGATGACTAAAATAGGAAATAAATGCTCTAGTCTTAATTTGATTTGTGAACTTAAAAACTTCAAAATATTTCCAACTCTATGGAAATTTTTAAATGAGATATTTAATTTTTAGTGTCGCTTTTTTTAGTTTCATCGAGTTTCAAATCACAACCATTCTAAAGAAGTTTCACTTCAAAAATAATCCTGAAAATATATCTTTTTAGTGTCGCTTTTTTTAATATTAAAAAGAGAGTTTGTGAGTTTGGACGTTCGGGGTAATCTCCGGCACTACTAACCTGATTTTGAAAATTCTTTCACCGGTAGAAAGCTACATTATTCCCGAGTGACATACTCTATACTTGATTGTGATTAATAAATTAAAAAAGTAAGTGTTTCACGCCTAGCGAAGTGGGCATGGAAACGCTTGTCAAATATGTTACAGTAATAACGTTCCACGCAAAAAATGTGCACATCTTTGTACGAGGTACTGCGAGTGCTTTCTGCGTTTATGAATTAATGATATGCGTGCGTGTGTGCGTGGGTGCAAGTGTATTTTTTTAATGGTGCCCAAAGAAGTGGGCACGGGTGAGCTAGTAGCTGGTAAATATACTACGGGTATTTCAGGCTAGTAACATAGCCATCCTAGGCGCCAATAACATTTTAATTTATACTACGCACACCTAGAATGGTTAATGTCAACGACCTTAATAACTTACGCATACATTTCTTTAATAGGATACTGAACTGTATGACAATCAGCTATTAAGGATACAACAACTCAGTTTACAAATCCTTAGTCGTCGGAACTCTGGGTGACTCGCTTCTCATTCTGGCAATAAATTAATTAGGAGACAAACCCCTAGGTTTAAGGTCCATACTTAGGTTTAAAAAACTGTCTAAACAGAGTAAGCAAGAAGGTTATTACAACTAAGGTTATTACATTCTTTTATACTCTGGCCGACAAATTCCGTGAATGAATTTTCCGTTCTTTAGTTGGGTCTGGGTATTATTGCACAAGCACAACTTGCTTTTTGTGGGTATATATACTACGGTATATATACGGTATATACAACAAAGAAAGTTATGTTGAGTGTTTATTGTACACCAAAGCATAAACAAACAGAAGTAGAAAAAGATAGTACAACGGGCGGCCTTATCACTAAGCAGTGATCTCTCCCAGGCAACCCTTGGCAGGGATTGATTTTTAATTCTGACGGTTGTGTAGTTAATAAATAATGATGAATGATAAATAAACATAGCACATATAAGTACAAAAACAAAGTATATATATATATATATATACGTATATATACATATGACAATAGAAACATACATATATTTGTATAATAGCAATAGGAATTATTATCTTATATATAAAAATCAATTGCAGTTCGTTAGTCTCGCTAAAACTCGTGAACGGCTGGACTGATTTGGCTAATTTTGGTTTTGAATTATTTGTGGAAGTCCAGGGAAGGTTTAAAAGGTGAGTAAATATGAAAGAAATGCTTTTTTTATTTATTGATTCTGAGGCGGTACGAAGTTTGCCGGGTCAGCTAGTATACAATAAAGAAGTAATGAACAATTATTATTAATATTATAAAGAAAATAACAATTTTAAAAAGGTACATAAAAAAGATAAAAATGAAATACAAGTATTTTATCTGGGTAATTCTGCCGCAATCAAGCACGCGCGCCATTGGCGGCATCCAGGTTTTTTTAATATTATAGATTTTTAAATATCTATCCGTTTCAATTGCTTTGCTGATAGCAATAATGAGCGCTAATCAGTTAATTGTAGTCAAACATGAATGATCTAGCACTAGTTTTTGAAACATCAGTTGCGGCCAATGGTACGCGTTAGATAATCGCTCGCCAACAAGGAGAATTGCCCACCTACACGAGTTGCTCAGGAGTTTCTTATACCTTTTCCTCCTAAACAGTAATAACACGATACGAAGTGGTGTACATAGGGTAAAGATAATTTAAAACTTTTTTTTAATGTTTGCTCATAGGCAAACTGGCAGACGGGTCCACTTGATAGCAAGTGACTACCATCGCCCATGGACATCTTCAATCTTGCCTACCTCGTTGAGACTTTAAAAATTTGTTTTCGCCCTTTTTGAAGAGCCCCATATTGTAGCACTATGGGAAAACCGCGGGAGGGAAGCTCATGCCACAGCTTGCTCACATATGGCATAAAGGAGTGAGCGGCACGTACAGTGGATAACTTCCAGGTGCCAAGGAAGTGTGGATGAACTCCCAGTCGCCGGCGGGCAGTGCGGTGGTAAAATGGCGACGTAGGTTAAACAGTTCCTCAGAACACTCCCCGTTGTACAGACGGTAGAGAGACAAGACAATCCGGACCGCTCGGCGCTGCTAGGAGTCAAGTGGGAGCAGCTGGTACTGAGGTGCCCCAACTTAGGTACTTATGTATGACCTTCAAAAAATGTTCTCCAGTGGAACTTATTTTGAATAAAAACTGTGTATACCACAATAGGTATATACATATATCAGAAGTGGAAACTTGAAATCGTGGCTATAAAAAATATAGTCTCTATTAATTGCCATTATGAGTATCTACAAAAATGCCTAACAGGAAAAAAGCAAGCATATTACTGCAATTATAATCGACTAAAGGACAAAACTCGGAAAATCAAAGTCGCACATACAGTATACAAAATATAAACGACTAGCTGACCCGGCAAACTTCGTACCACCTCAGAATCAATAAATAAAAAACGTTGATTTCTGAACGACGGGACGAACATCAAATGTTTGACAGGTAGGAATAGGTTGTAAGGGAAAGAGAAATTCTTGGCTTTACTATATTCCAAGCATTTTTTTCATATGTACTCACCTTTTAAACCTTGTCTGGACTTCCATAAATAATTCAAAACCAAAATTAGCCAAATCAATCCAGCCGTTCTCGAGTTTTAGGGAGACTAACGAACAGCAATTGATTTATATATATATATATATATATATATATATATATATATATATATATATATATATATATATATATATATATTGAGTCGGTAATAGCTATAATTATTCTTGAAATATAATCAGAAGATATACAGTTGTACACCTTCCTAACAAATTTCGCCCATAAAGACATAGAACTTCTTGCGGCCGGGCGGCCTGTCGTAAGAGGCGACAAAAGAACCTACAGGCAGGTGGTAGGGTATTTGCCCGACTGGATGGCCCCTGGTCTAGAGTATGCTGCCATAACAGTCTTCAGTTTTGTTCCGGCATTAGTGACCAGGTTCCAGTCTCCCTTAAGAGAGCAGCAGCGCATTTTTAGCACCTTTGGTGTTGCATATGTCCATAGGCGATGGTAACCTTTTTTATCAAGTGGGCAGTCTGCCTGACTGCTGAACTCCCGCAATAAAAAAAAAATGAGTGTTTCATTTTTACCAAAAGACTACGAAACCCTAAAACCCATAAAACTTTATTTTATAAATATAAAATAGTCTTTCGAAACATAAAAAAAATATTTAAATGTTATTAATCAAGTTTTATGAATATATAATTTGACGTTTTTAAGATGCTAATCCATTGTCTGTATATAATTTCCGCTATTTTAATTGTTACTTTGGTAGTAATGAACTTGATTTTTCGAAAACGCAAGACCTGTTCAACATGTTTGAATGCCACAATGTGGAAAACCCAGTCCGCGGGGAACACTGTTTAAAATAACAATAAAATTATCATATAAAGGCAACTTATTCAAAAGAGATGATATTATCTACATAGTAACAATACCGTTTTCTGAAGACGTCTCAAAATATAAACAGCGTTTCATTATATGATTGCAGACATTTTTTAAAGAAAAATTTCATTTTTTTTTTAACACCATTTCTTATACATAATCGCATTATGTATGTTAATATGAACAACACTAGTTTAAACTTTTTTAATGAATCTATAAATATCGTGTACCTTTTATAAATAAAGGGGTTACAATTCAAGATTAACTTCATCTGTTG
This sequence comes from Dendrolimus kikuchii, assembly GCA_019925095.2. Lineage (NCBI taxonomy): Eukaryota > Metazoa > Arthropoda > Insecta > Lepidoptera > Lasiocampidae > Dendrolimus > Dendrolimus kikuchii. Next base: position 20,869,583 of record CM034389.1, read on the forward strand.
TTATGTTATCAAATTACAGTAAAATAAAGTAAGAATGTGCAAAAAGTATTCTTACATTTTGGTTACGCGAATTGATAATTGTTACGTATATTTGTTCCCCTTAGTTGTAAAACCACAATGATGGAAATGTAGCTGCACAGAACACAGGGAAATATAGGCAGCTATATAAAGGAAGGATGGTACAGTACCTTTGCGTAGTGAAGCGATGGTTTTCTCCGTGATTCTTAAAGTTAGCACGACACGCACAATTTCACGAATCCAACTAGTTTGTGATATATAAAGTATATGGACGAAAATTGTTTATAATATTCAAAAGCGATGCGTATGCGTTGCAGTTCGTAAGCGATAAAGTCTATTATATCCGATGACCAATATAGCGATGCAGTTGAAGTCTCATGTCGTCTCCTTTCTTCTGCTTGCTAGGGTATGTACAGGAGAGGAAAAAAAGATAGGAGGTGGTTTTACATGATTTGAAGTATTACGATTCGTTCCATTACTTTAAGAATTTTCAATATTAATATTAAATTAAATACGCGCGACCATCCGCCCCGGCTTGAAGGAACGGCTTCAACAAAATTGCATTACAATCTAAATACATAATTAATATATAACTAATACGACATGATACAATATTATTTCCTAACCTACTAACTAATCTATATATATATTATATATAAAGGAAACTCTATAAATTATTGGTTGGGTATAGGGCAAAGACGTATAACCGGACGCAAATAAGATCCAGTCGCAGTTTTGATGCGCACTGTACGAGTCACACCATCAGAACCCGGAAAGACTTCCTCAACAATGCCCAGGGGCCAGTGTAGAGGTGGACAATTATCTGTTATAAGAATCACCACAGTGCCAATCGTAATCGGGTTCACAGGTGTGTTCCACTTATAACGTGATTGCAATGTATGCAGGTAGTCCATTCTCCAACGCTTCCAAAAGGATTGAACAAGTTTGTCTAAAAGCTCGTAACGCATCAGAGTTCGAATGCCTTCATCAATAGTGTTAGCAGGTAAATATTTTAAAGGGGTCAGATTCAAAAAATGGGCGGGAGTTAACGCAAGAGATTCTGAAGGGTCACTCGAGAGTGTTCTACACAAAGGTCGCGTATTCATGACTGCTTCTACCTGGGTGAGTACAGTGCTCATTTCCTCAAAACTTAAGATTTGTTCTCCAATTACCCGGAGCAAATGTACCTTTAAACTCTTTATGTTTGCCTCCCAATTTCCACCAAAATGACTAGCAGCAGGAGCATTTAATGTCCAATTTATACGATTTTCCGCTAGAATTTTGCCAAACTCTGTATTGTGATTATTTGAACATAGTAAGTCATGTAATTCTGATAGTTTCCTTTTAGCGCCTATAAAATTAGTTCCGTTATCGGAATAGATTCTACTTACGGGCCCACGACGTGAAATAAATCGTTTGAAAGCTCCCATGAAACTTGCAGTGCTTAAATCACCAGCCAATTCAATGTGCACTGCACGAGTTGTGAGACAGACGAATAAGCAAATGTATGCCTTAGTTGCACGAATACCACGACCACGTGTCAACGAAACCCTAAATGGGCCGGCGTAGTCTGTTCCAGTGTGAATAAAGGGTTTCGCACATTGTATCACACGGCATGCTCGATGATCCGCCATTTCGGGAAGGGATGGCTTAGGTCTGAGCCGAAAACAAGGAAGACATCTATGTAATCTACTCCGAATCACCTGACGTGCCGATATAATCCAATATCTATGTCTTAAAAGTGACATTAAAAGATCGGGACCTGCGTGGCAATTGATTTTGTGGTGATAATCTATAAGTAAATTTATGATGTGACCCTTTCGCGGTAACATGATTGGATGTTTGTGAGCATAGGCTAGATCTGAATTAGATAAGCGTCCTCCTACTCGTATAAGACCATTATCTAGGAATGGCTTTAGATGTTGTACTGAAAGACTACAAAATTTCCCGGCATGTAGTCTGGAAATTACATCTCCAAAATGAAATCTTTGGAGTTCACGAAAGGCTAATAATTCAACAAATTCTAAGTCAGACGAGCATATTTGATTACGACGAGGTAGTAATTTTGCGAATCTACAAATATATACCAAACAATTTAAAAATTTAGTCCAAGACGAGAAACGGTCAGCTAACGAAATAATTAGAGATTCTTCTGTAGATGGTGCAGTAACTAACGAATGCCTTTTTTCTTCAGGTACCTCCGAAACTGTCGAGGGGTTAAAAGGGGCGATTGGCCACAGTGTTGAATCTAAATTAGCCCACGACGGCCCCCTAAACCAAAGAGAATGTTTTATAATTTGAGCAGGTGTTAGACCACGAGATAAACAATCCGCCGGGTTATCTTTTCCATCTATGTGATGCAAATTACCCGGTAGTAAGTAACTCTGTATTTTTGTAACCCTATTTGCAACAAATGTATCCCATCTATGTGGGGAAGAATGTACCCAACAAAGAGCAACCTTTGAATCCGAAAATGCAAAAATATTGCGAATATTAATGCGGTTATCACATCCACTAACTATACACGAAATCAATTTAACCAAAAGTAATATAGCACAAAGTTCTAGTCTAGCAAGAGAAATAACCTTACGAGGAGCTACTTTCGATTTGGCACTAATGAGATACAAACCGATATTATCATTATTTTTGACGTGGAAATAAACTACTCCTCCGTACGCCCTTTCACTAGCGTCCGCAAACGCCAAAACAGTAATAACACTATCTTGATTAATACCCACATACCTTGGAATCTGTAAATTGGTGAGTAAGGGTAACTCTTTTCTATATCGAGACCATAATTTAACAATATTTTCAGGCGGAGTGTCATCCCAACCACATCCACACAACCAAAGTTCTTTGATAAGTAATTTAGCATACAGGACAACGGGTGCCACAAAACCCATTACGTCCCATAACCTTGCGACACAAGATAAAATGCTGCGCTTAGTACAAGAAGATGCAGGATCATTAATTTTAAGACTGAATTTATCTGTAAGAGGTGACCAACATAAACCAAGTATTTTATGAGAATCAGGGTCGATGAATTCTTTTAGTGAAGAGAGACGATGCGATTCCGGAATAGAATTCAGAACCACTTGCGAGTTGCTCGTCCATTTAACGAGATCAAATTTTCCAGCCTTCATCAGTCCTATCATCTCCGATGCTGAAGATATAGCCGTCGATTCGTCAGGGACGCTATAGACAAAATCGTCCATATACAAGCCTGAATCAATTACTGCCTTAGCAATAGGATATCGATCACCTACGTCAGATGCAAGCTGTCTAATAGTTCGCAGCGCGATATAAGGGCTTGATTTAATGCCAAAGCAGACACGTTTAAATTCATATACTTGAAGGGCTTCATTGGGAGAGAATCGATATAATATACGTTGAAATTTATGATCATGTTGGTTAACACCAATACTGAGAAACATTTGGCGAATATCTGCAGAAAGTGCTACTGCGAATAAACGAAAGTTTATAATTATATTGAATAAATTCCCCTGAAGATTAGGTCCACTATACAAAATATCATTAAGCGATACATGAGAACTGGTCTTGCAGCTGGCATCCAAAACAACGCGCAATTTTGATGTAACTTTATCTTCTCGAAGAACCCCGTGATGTGGAATAATATATGAAGGGTCTTTCTCGTTGTCTTCTAACTCTGTGGATGCTAACGCGATATACTCCTTTTCTAAATATTCCCTTATAACATTATCGTAGGCAGTTTTTAATGATGGGGACGCGAGCATTTTCTTCTCTAAACAAAGAAATCGACGCTTACACACCTCCTTGGAATCACCAAGAGTGTTGATGTCACCTTTGAATGGAAGAGATACAACGTAACGGCCATCCTCGTTGCGTGTAGTTGTATGAGTATAAATTTGTTCGCAGAGCATATCATCAGTGCTAGGTAAAGGCGGTACATTAACTTCCTCAAGTTCCCAGAACTTACGAAGAGTGGAATCGAGAAAATCGGTAGTAGAACAACATGTTACAGATATCTTACCGTGAACATTAGCAACAGCTTCTCCAACTATAACATAACCCAGAACTGTTTCTAACGCAATAGGGGACAGTCGCGAAGACGAGCCTTGAACCCTTTTAGACAAAAGAAGATGAGGGAAAATTGCTGCACCAATCAAGATGTCTATTCCACTACTAATTGAATAGGTGTCATCAGCTAAAGGCAAAGTAGAAAAGGACGATAAAGAAGAAACATTTACAGAAATAGTTGGTAAATGTTCGGTTATTTTATCAACCACTAATGAATTCATATTATAATTAATATTACGATTAAAACGTGAGGAAAAAGTAATGTTCACGGAACCCTCTATAGGTTTCGTTGAACCCCCAATTCCTTTTACTATTGAACAAAGACTTGTGTTTAAATCCAAACCTAGGCGCCGGCAACAATCTTGGGTAATAAAATTGCTTTGCGAGGCGCTATCTAATAAAGCACGAATATTATGTTCCCTACCATGCGAATCGATAACAATAACACGAGCGGTAGCGAGTAGTACAGTAGTAGGTTCATATGTTACATTTTTGGTTGCTGCCTTTGGTGAGAGCGAACAAAGAGCGACGTCATCACTACGGATGCAGCGTGCGGTGCAAGCGCACGCGCCGTCCTTTTCAGTAACAGATGCAACGGGTGCGTGAGCCCGCAGCGGTGTAGGGTGCGCAACTATTGAGCTATTGACAACTGGGGAATAATTATCACGCTTGTTATCGTTGTTCTCTGTGAAATGAATCAACGTGTGATGTTTTCTGCTACATTTTCGGCAAAGTGACTTAGAATTACACGTTGAGACATGATGGCCTCTACTTAAACAATTGATACACAAGTCATTAGATTTAACAAACTTAAATCGCTCATTGGGACTATAGCTATGGAATACCGAACAATTATATATATGTTCGTGAGCTGAATCGCACAAGGAACAGGAACTAAATTGAGTGTCGGAGTCAGCATTAACATAAGCATACGTATGTGGTCTATATAGCGCATCTGGTCGACGGTCTGTAATTTTCTTTGTAGCCTCGTGTTTAACCGATGAAGTACGTTGTAATATTTTAATATGATTGCGCACGAAGAGCACCAAATCTCCAAACGCAGGCATTTCACAACCACGGCTATCTAACTCGAAAGATCGCGCTGTATCTGAATCTAACCTTTTAAGTGCGATATGTAAGAATATGAAATCCGACAAGTCATCTAATTTAAAGTTTTTTAAGGCTGCCACGGAGGTCGCAAATTTATCCAAAAACAACTCTAAATTATTAATTGTTGCGGTAGACATGCTTTTAAATTCAAATATTTGGTCTAGGTATGAAGAAGCCGCCGATCGCTTATCTTCATATTTATTCTTTAACAAGTCGAAAATTAATGAATAATTTTGTGCAGAGGGCGTTATACCAGCGCAGATGGAACGAGCCTTTCCAGTAAGCTTGCCAATAAGGTAATATAACTTTTCCGATTCTGAAAGCGATATATTGTTATGCACTGAATTTTCGAAACTGGCAAGGAATAACGGCCAGTGTTTGATGTCTCCGTCGAATTCAGGAATCTCTATAGGAGGTAGTCTAGGCGTCTTATGTTGAACAATAGGTTGTATACTAGGTGCAGACTGTTGCAACGTTCTACCGGCGCGCTTTACACTGCTAAACAAGTCATCAAACGACGAGAGCGGTTGATAATCTAGTACATATTTAGGATTCGAAAATAGCTGTAACTCGTTAATTTTGTCTAGCACAATTTCAAAGTCTGAGCGCAATAAGTCTACAGTTTCTAGTTCGCACAGAAACCTTTCGCGATGAGATTCCTCATGAAGATCGTTCACGCGATTACAAATACTCTGCATACGACTAAACATTCGATCTCTTTTAGCATACAAGATCTTCAACTTTGAATCAACTGCCAAAGTGCTTTTATCTGAACCTGTAGCCATTTTTTTAATATTCAAGATTTAATTAATTAAAGATTTATTACCAAATAACAAGAACAGTGATAACGTAAAGCTTTGGAGAACGAATTTATAGAAAAATCAACAATTTATAGAAAAAAAATGTATTATAAGCGTCACAAATACTAATAAAATATAAATACCTATTCCTAATATTGCCCACTGCTAATATACAAGTACGTGTAAATTAAGCTATTGTATAATATGTAATATATAATTAATATAATATTGGGAATATATATACATATATATATTTTTTTTTTTTTTTTTTAATTATAAAACAAATACTGAAAAGATATCTTACACTTCTATCTTCAGACGGCTGATGGCCGCCTGGCTGGTACTTGTGCTGAATTTTAATACGTATCTCAAAACAACTTGTTTTCGAACAATTATCAATAAATATTTATATAATTAATTTTAATTAGCAACCTAACATCCTATTAAATAAAACAGATTAAATAAATAAGCCTTTAGTACGCAAATACTATACTAAATAAGAAAATAAACGACAGATTGTAGGTACTTTCGCAAAACACGGGAATCAATGCAATACAACTGTGTTGAAGAAATTACTAATTATTATAACTGGTGTATATAGATCCGGCTCGAAGGACCATTAATGGTTACGCGAATTGATAATTGTTACGTATATTTGTTCCCCTTAGTTGTAAAACCACAATGATGGAAATGTAGCTGCACAGAACACAGGGAAATATAGGCAGCTATATAAAGGAAGGATGGTACAGTACCTTTGCGTAGTGAAGCGATGGTTTTCTCCGTGATTCTTAAAGTTAGCACGACACGCACAATTTCACGAATCCAACTAGTTTGTTATATATAAAGTATATGGACGAAAATTGTTTATAATATTCAAAAGCGATGCGTATGCGTTGCAGTTCGTAAGCGATGAAGTCTATTATATCCGATGACCAATATAGCGATGCAGTTGAAGTCTCATGTCGTCTCCTTTCTTCTGCTTGCTAGGGTATGTACAGGAGAGGAAAAAAAGATAGGAGGTGGTTTTACATGATTTGAAGTATTACGATTCGTTCCATTACTTTAAGAATTTTCAATATTAATATTAAATGTATCGCACAACAACCAAAATGCTCTGTCTGCCGTTCCACAAGGCGACCGCAGTCGTTACGGTCGTGGCGAAAAGTCAGTAATGACGTCATGATTTTCGCTCACGCAACGCTCACAACGATCCATGTCAAGAGGTGGGTCGAATAACCGTTCCACTTGAGTTTACGATTGTGACGCCGCCAAGCAGGTGGAACGGGAAAAATCGCTGTCGTGAACGTGGTCGTTGTGAGTCTCTTGTGGAATTGCCAGGTAAAAAGCATCTATAATAAACGTTCATACATACTATGAAGAGATTAATGAATGTAGATAAAGCAAAAGATGTATGTCAACATCCATAGCAAGTGGAAAGCTATCGTCTATGCATACCTCTATGGGAAACAGGCGTGATAATATGTATATATGTATGTATTTGTTCATTAGTCGACGATTGGCCTTAACTAACTTATATCTTACTTTCAGGTTACGCGCCTAATCTAGACTTCAGTAGTCAGATCATTGAGGCGACTAAAGCAGGCGATTATGCTAAAGCACAAGCTTTGTAAGTCAAATTTTATTTTAACCTAATAATCAATTTTACATATGTTGTAGAAGTGTGTTGTAAAAACATATTTAATCACTAATATGAATTGATTTTGACTGAAAGATAGAGAACATCATTCTTTTATGGCCGGTTCCTATATTTTATTTACTATTCAGTCATTTACCCTACCATGGATTGAATTATGTCATTATTTGTATGGAGGTTATGTCAAAGTTTGGTAAGATATTATAGGAACCGGCGATAAATTTACAATGTTCATACTCAATTATAATACTTATATCTTCCTCTATAACTTACTGTATATAATATTATACCGAGGATGTATAACATATAAAATAAGAAAGAAATATTTGTTTTAACAATACATTATTATGACAAAAGAGAAAAAAAACATTATATAAATTACTAAAAACTTGAAGGTGAAGGCGTAGTGTCATTTCTCAATAAAATAATAACAGCCCATTAATATCCCACTGCTGGGCTCGGGCCTTCTATTATAGGGAAACATACAGCAGGTATACTATACCTGCCACGCTTGTCCAGTGGTGCATGCGTTCCGGCCAGGATCTACCCCGCGTCCTTTGAGTTTGGGACGCGTGTGCTAACCATTACGCTACTACGACTAGACTATATAGTCTCAATATGTAATTAACCGAATTCTTAAAATATAAGGTTTTTGCATTAAATATGTCCAGTTTCTCGTAACTTTATAGAAAATTCGTTGTAGACACGGCACATTCTTGACAGCGGATTTTAATAAGATATGTTGTTTTTACATATTTCTCAGGTGAATGTTCTATTAGGTACACGTGTATTACGTGTCGTGTACTACTCTCCACTACTAGTATTTACCCCATTTCCGTGGAACAGTGACTATTCTTGAGTAAAAAGATGATAGGTGTCGATAAAACCGATCATAAGCTTCGGACTCCCATGTCCCTACAAACTTGATACCGAATACCACAAATATATGTCCATAAAATAGATGTCCATAAAATGGATAAACATATTAGTATATGTCCATAAGAGAAACGAAAATATAAGTTATTCAATTCGTTACCTGTGCTTTAATTTTCAGGTTGAGCCTTCAAAGTCAGGTTCGGGGATCAAATGTAAGTATGAAGTATCTGAAACTCTTCTTTTTAAATATTGATCTGTATGATTATGTATATAGCCAAGTCACTCTCAAGTCAATGAATATTTACAAGTTTTAGCAAAATCTCTTACTCACGACAAACATGGAATTTTTGTAGCAACTCGAAAGCACATTGCACTATTTAGTTGAGATTTTTAAAATAATCTCATATAAAAACAATTATTAAAAACAATCCCATAATTATTGTTAATTTTAAATCAATTTTAATACGGGCATTTGCAGCTCCCTAAGTTAGCACCTCGATGCTGCAAATGCCCGCAGTAGCGTCCAATATGCTGCCGGGTTCTAAGGAGTCACCGGTAGATGGCCACTAAAGCCGGAACTCAGTGTGTATTCCAGTATTAATGGTCTATGCTCTAGACAAAGATGGTAGCGATCCAGACGGGCAAATGCCCTACCACCTACTTGTGGATAGTTTTGTCGCCTGTTACAACAGGTCACCCGGCTGCAGGAATTAGTGTTTTTTCTCTATTCCTGCAGGGATAAAATCCGCTTACCTACTTTTACTTTTTACTTCGCATAGCCTTTAAACGCCTTATTGTAAAATATCATTATCATTCCTCGCGGCTTTAAGCAAGTATTTATTAGGCCTAACCCTATTACCTAGACATTTAGCTATTCTGCAAATATGTTCAGCTAGTGTGAACACAATAAACAAGAAAATCATTACCGTGGTTCAACTCACACTTGATCCGTTTTATAGTTGTATGTAGCTGTAGACTATCTTGTGTATTTAGGAATATTTTATTTCTAGCCAGTATCTGAGCAATCATCAGCTCCAGTAAATATACAATCAGGAGGAGTACCGGTGTCAGGACAAGTCACATTAACAGATACAGCTTCATTACCAGGACAAGTTTCAGTACAATTTGCAAGTTCATCATCATCACATGAGGCAGCAACAAAACTGGTCTCATCTCAAGGCCCAATATCAGGGCAAGTTCCTTTCCCTGGACAAGTCTCATTACCAGGACAAGTCCCAACCTCGGGCCAGATTTCAACCTCAATTTTGCCAGGGGCAAGTGCACCGAATGTCGATAGTAAATACTTTTCCACTTCGTCAAATTCAAAATCCCAGGCTGTATATACCAGTGGAGACGTCGAGAATAATCCACATTTGTAAGTACTTCAAATATAATTTCTTCGAACTAATAAAACATGATGATGATTTACTGAACTGACGAGATGGATACAAAAACTGCATAGAAGTATCCAATGTGACTTTCAAATATAATAAATATATATACAAAATATTTATTTTTTAGTTTTTTATTTAAATGCAAATGTAACTAGAATGTTTCTAAAATTCACAAATAACAACTAAATTATTTATGGAAAAGCCATATAACAGTCCGTATTATTTGTTTCTGTCTTGTTTTACTATAACTCAAGCTCTTGAGCATATAATTGTCCGGATGAATTTTTGGGTACAATATCACTTATTTATGCTCATTATTAGTATCATTAATATACAAGGCACTTGAATCGAGGAAATTTTTAAGAAGATATACGTAAAAACGTGGTCACGGACAATGTTCCACTCGGAAGATTCACCCAATTGTAATAATTGTAATGATAACATTGAAACTAATGGAATAAATATTGTTGTTATGTTTACAGATCTCAAATAAAGAACCTGGCTGATGCCAAAGTAAGTACAACCTAAACTGTCAACGTATACACACTAGTATAATATAATTAAGCTTTATCGAGGCAACCTAACGTGTGGTAGATGTTTTTGTATATCTATAGTTTTTCTTTGATAATATTACAAATGCGAAAGTTTAGATGGATGTTTGTTGGTCAATCACGCCAGAACGACTGAACAGATATGGATTAAAATTGGCACAGAGATAGATTATAGTCTGGAATAAAACACAGGCTATTTTTAATCCCAGAAAACGTACGGTTCCCGTATGATATTTTCTCTTTGATTTTCACAGAGGGCGTGTGACACTCCCAGCGGTCGTTCCTCTACTTTGTCTATAAAATTTACATTTACGCGAGTGACGCCGCGAGTAAAAGCTAGTACTTACCTACCTCATGTTTTACACTTTTTTTTACATTTGTAACTCTATGAAACGAATTCCAGGTCACACCTGAAGGCGTGAAAAACTTGCAACCGATTCCCGGCGGTAAAGTTTTCGGGGAAGCACAAAAGACCTATTATACATGGACTACTGTTAATGGCAAAACAACAGTACAATCACACGGACATAAAGTCATTAATGACAACGGAAAAATCGTTGAATATGAATTCAAACCAGAGATAAACAAAGACCAATTGTGAGTTGATTATTATCTTTTAGGAGATCTTTGAGCATGCGCGGTAGATTCAGATTTCCTCATCATTATCTAAGCGTTAAATTCTGGTTGCGTACGAAGCGTTCGCTTCGAAATCTGGGGTCTGCTTTCTTACGCTTTCTTTTCTAATTCGCGCGATCTTCAGATCTTTTATTTTGAGGCTATTTTTTGGGCTTTCTACTGGAACCTGGTGGAGGCGGCATGGCTGGATATTTTATTCCTACACAACTAACCGGTCTCCATAAAATGGGAGTGAACTTACAAAAACGATTCTCTTGCAACTTATCTGCTATGATACGAACATGAAGACAGCCGCAGGTGTGGGAGTTCCTGATGCGCTGTTTCCGCATAAATCCACACATCCACCGCAGCATATTCACCTCCGTAACACGCAGCTTTTGCTTGTGTAGCTTAAGTCCAGATCACGCTTCACTGCCATACAAGGGGACAGTTCTAAAGATGGATTTATAGACCGCACTAGATTAGGATTTCCTATGGATTATCCGTGCAGGAACGGAGAAAGAATACAATTTCCTGCGGCCGGGCGGCCTGTCGTAAGAGGCGACTTAACAACCCACAGCCAGGTGGTAGGGCATTTATTTGCCCGACTGGATGGCTACCATCCCTAGTCTAAAGTATGTCGCCATAACAACCTTGCGTTGTGTACCGACATTAGTGACCAGGTTCCAGTCTCCCTTAAGAGAGCAGCAGCGCATTTGTAGCACCTTTGGTGTTGCAAATGTCCATAGGCGATGGTAACCGCTTTCCATCAAGTGGGCCGTCTGCCTGTCTGCTGAACTCCTGCAATAAAAAAATAATAAAAAAAATGGATGTATAATTTAGAGGAATATATATAACGGGACAAAAAGTGCGACACTATATCATGGATACCAGAAAAAGAATATATTCTGAAATCCTAGTGGTGCTCTTTTCGGATTAACAAAAAATATGTGGGATAGTGTTAGTGAATACTTTGAAAGTATTTCACCTGCTAGCTTGGGTCGACGCGCAATGGCCATTTTACAGGTACCACATGCTAAAAGTACATAAAAACATGTTGCCGTTTTATAAAGCCTGCCACTACCTATATCACTATGATTATTATTTATATATATCATATATGTATATGTTCTCTTATTTCTATGTCTATTATACTTGCCATTTCAAAAATTTATATATATACTTTTTTATTCTAGTTATATTGCAAAACCCACATGTTACACAATTTTTCTCTAATCCATCCTAAGGTTGTCTGGAAGAAATTGCTTTTAGTGATAAGACCGCCTATTGTCTTCTGTACTTAAACTTCTTGAATTGTATGTTAATGTTATGCAATAAAGTATATTCTATTCTATTCACTAGTCTATTCCATATATTTTGTTAATCTTTGTTAATTGCGCTTCTCGGATCTCGGAATATTGGTGGCAATAAGGAATAATAATTTTATCAAGCTATTGTTCTATTTCCGTGGCCATCTCAGCGAAATCGGAAAAATTATGTTTTCGTCAAATTCGTCCGTCTATCTGTCTGTGTGTTTATGTGTCATAGTCGTTTTTCTTAAAAAGTGATGGATATATGTTGATGAAATTTGACAAAGAAGTGTAGGCTGTTATACAGTGGGGTAGTAGAACCACGAAGCAAGTAACTTTGTTAGTAAGCGATTCCATTTCTCATTCTCATTCCTAGCGTTCTTTTTCCATGGTTCTTCATTCTTGATTACGTCGATGCCAGCTATCTCGATATAACCCAAGAACAACTAAATAAACTTGAATACCTTCAAAATTTCTGTATAAGGTTCATATTTGGTTTACATAAATGCATGATGAAAGAATGACTAAACAGATATACAATGCAAAAGTGGATGGATGCAGAAGTCGTGGAAGGCTACGACACACCTTCCATGATCAAATTGATCGTGTACTTGCTGAAGGTGATGTCAGGAGCCTTAAGAACAGACGAGCCTGCATGACAAGAGTTATGAATGTCAAAGAAGCAAGTGAGGTGTGTAAGAATAAGCCTGAATGGTGTTCTGTTGTTCGTGCCTACCCCGCAAGGGAACTGGCGTGAAGTTATTTATGTATAAATATGAGTTTCTGAATTCCGTAAAAAACTCAAGTAGTTACCCATCAATCTTCCCTGGAATACTCACATTCTCACTCTTCTTTATATTATATTCTTTCTACCCGCTGCTCCTCGTTACTTCAAGGAACATTTAAAATTTCTCTATGTATCCCACAATTTGGGCCCCTCCACTAAATAAAGAATAAATACACGTACACACGTCCTGTTTTTATAATGTAACTCTTTACCGTCCAGGCTCGTCTATGGAATGAGTTACCTATTGATATAAAACAATCCAAATCATGACTGTGATTTAAAAATCAGGTTTAGAAGCATTACTTTTCTATTGTATAATAATTCCTAATGTAAGTATATGTATGTTTGTATTGTTACAGGTATATATATGTATATAACAATACAAACGTGCATATATAGGTATATGTTTTTTATATTTATATGTACTATGATTATATTATTTATTAACTGCGCCACCGTCAGTATTAAAAGTCTATCAATCCATGCCAAGGGTTGCCTGGAAGAGGCCGCTTTTTAGCTATAAGGCCGCCCGTTGTATTACCTCTTATTTTTTTCTACTTCTGTTAGACTATGCTTTTGTATCTGTATGCTTTTTTATCTGTGCAGGAATGGAGAAGGAATACATTTTCCTATGGCCGGGCGGCCTGTCGTAAGAGGCGACAAAACAACCCACAGCCAGGTGGTAGGGTATTTGCTCGACTGGATGGCGACCACCCCTGATCTAAAGTATGCTGCCATAACAACCTTGTTTTGTGTTCTGGCATTAGTGACCAGGTTCCAGTCTCTCTTAAGCGAGCAGCAGCGCATGTGTAGCATCTTGGGTATTACAAATGTCCATAGGCGACGGTAACCGATTACCATCGAATGGGCCGTCTGTCTTTTGCTGAATTCCTGTAATAAAAAAAATCTATCTATCTATCTAATTTTTGCGACACACTTTTGGAATCGTGTAAAAATGATGGTTAGTTCAATCTAAATGTGAATGGTTCCGTATAATTATAACTATATACACACTTTGAAAATCTACATAATATAAGAATAAGATAAATAAATAAATAACACAATAAAGTCAATAAAGATATAAATATTTGTTTCAGGGTTAACGGCCAAGGTCTCGCCCAAACTGTAAGTTATTTTAAATAAATTATTACCAATATTACAAAGACAGATAAATATGTTGTATAACAATATAATTAAATGTTTGCATTTCATCGCCATCATTATACTCTTTCTGAGTTAAGTGCGAAGCATGCGCTTCGGAGCCCGGGGTCTGTTATCCTACTTTTTTCCATCATAAGACCGTAAGCAAGTCATCCCTCACGACATCAAGTCAGAGTTTCTTGGGCCTTTCAACCGGGACCCGACGAAGACGTCGTGGCTAGACATTTGTTCCAAACATAATTAGCCGGTTTAACGTGGCCATACCAACATAAACGACTTCTTGGAGTTTGTCTGGATGTTACAGACATAAAGACTTACGCAATACTTGCTCGTAACTGTCCAGGATATATACACATCACTGCAAATTGATCTCCGTGACAAGTAGTTTTACTTGTGTCATTCCAGTATAAGCGCCCCCCCCCATACTTTTCTTTTTCTTCTATACCTAAACCTTCCTTTGAAAAATAAATACTGGTACTCAATGTTGCAAAAAGACATTGACTATGAAGGTTCACAGTGGAAAACTTTGATCAAAAAGACACTAAAGAATATATAAAACCCAATAGCTATGAAAGGTCAATAAAATAAATATATTCGATCCATTTAATATAATTTTCTATGACAAGGACTTAGTCCCCACAAATTTTCGTTCCTTATCCCATAGGAAATCTGATAATTAATTGGTATACCAATGTGATCGTCATTACTATTTGAGCAACCCGGCACTCAACTAGCGTCGGATTGCCTTGCTCGCAAGCTGTGAACCACCCGGTGACAATCTTCTGATCGGAATGATTCACGAATAGACCTAGTACCGATCGCTGACAAACTGCTTAGCAATCCGAGAATCATGCGAGGTTCATTGCTTGAAAATGCGGCATCTACCAGTGAGCGGAGGTGTTTTTTGACTTCAGGGTGGCTCTATTGACATATGTCCCTTCATCTAAAGTATGTCAGAAGAATTCCTAGTATTTGCCACAATACCTCAATATTTTTTGCCGGATTTTGAGATGTTCATAAGCCATACTCTGACAAAAGAAAACAATTTGGTAAAGTTTTTTATTTTTCATAAAAACAAATACTGACATCAGTATGTAAAGTAACTCAGAATAACGAAAAAGAATTGAAAGAATTATTCTCAGACCCATAATAAATTGTTTATATTTAACTTTCAGAATCAAGTCGATATAATAAAGAACTTGAAGCCAATACCAGGTGGTCATGTGTACGGAGAAGCAGAAAATAATTTCCAAGCATCGGCGAATGTTAATGGACAATCATTCGAGAAGGCCGGGGGCTATAAAGTAGTGAACGATGATGGAAAGGTCTCCGAGTTCTCACTTCAGCCTATTAAAAAACCTTAAGAGATATCGCATATCTAGTTTTGCTTGTAAAAAAAAGTTATTATTTTACTAGCGCGCAAGCACACAAAACATTACAAAGAAAAGTTAAAACATCATCCCAACAAAGTTGCGGATGAATTCATAACCCAAAGTTACATGAAGCGGCTGAAAAGGAAAGTTATCCTCAAATAGGCATTGGCTTACATCTGGGTAAATGTATTTATTCACTATAAAGCACAGTCTGCATATCGTTCTACATACCTAACAAATCTGCTCATAGTTTTTTGACTGGTCGCAGATACAAAAACACTTCACTAGCGCAAAAAACGGGAGTAATCCTTAAAACTATTGAGTGAAAGTAATTTTTGCTCAGTCAGTGAATTTTTTTTTGAATTTAGAACAGTATGTATGAATGGGCGTTCGAAAACCATTGTACCTAAACATTTTTTTTATATTAAATTATTTAAGAACATTATGATATATTATTAATTTACTTATAATTTTGATTCATTTATGCTCTGAAGAGTAACTTTATTCTTATATTCTTCGATTTATTTTAAATATACATTTCTTATGGCCAGTGAAGATGTGACCAGGAGTAAATTATAAAAAGTCGATAAGAAATGATACTGAATAAGTAAAGATTTTGAATGTCACGTCATTCATACATTTCACGGAGAGTTTTTGGCGGGAACTGAAAGGAGATATTGTGGTGTGCATTTTTATTTTCTAAAAATGTGTAAAATTACTCTAAAATGAACAATAGTTGTAGGATATTGATAGTTTTTGAGTAGTAATTATGTGTTTTGTGAGAAATGTGAACTGTATAGTCAAATGTGGCCTTTCGAGTTGTCACAAGAACTCCGTTGAATGACGTCGATTGTAGCCTACAATACAACGGCGCCTGGCTTAAAGGCCTAGTTGCCAAGCCTTAAACATAAAAAAACATACATTTCACTGTCGTACCTAGGGAGTTTTAGGCGGAAACCGAAAGGGGACGTTGTGCTGTGCAGGTTTATGTTTTAAAAATGTGTAAAATTATTCAAAAATGAACAATTGTAGGATATTGCGAGTTGTTATATTGAGAGTTTTTGAGTTTATGTTCTATTTTAAAATAAATTGTATTATTATTGTATTATTATAAGGACGTGTCTATTGCCATTTTAATTAGTTACTGTCTATTTATTAGCAGCAGCGCATTTGTAGCACTTTTGGTGTTGCAAATGTCCATAGGCGATGGTAACTACTTTCCATCAAGTGGGTCGTCTGCCTGTCTGCTGAACTCATTCAATAAAAAAATAAACAAATATAAATATTTACATATAAACATACATCTTAATATTACTATATTATAAAAATAAATTATTTAGGTATTAGGATGTAGATAAAAATATTGTAAAATACTATTAATTATTATTTCTCTTTTTACTACTCTAGAAATAAAGTTTAAAAGAGTAAATAATAATCATGATCTTTTTAAAAATAAATTACGATTATGCACCGAATGTCCTTTTATTTATATCCAAAGATCCTTTCTTAATTCCAAACAATAGATTTTTCGATAAGTTCATTATTTAAGTAAGTTTACAATCGAGGGGCGAATTTTGGATGGACAAAATTAGATTGGAGACTGTGTGTGTGAGTATGTCTATAATACGAAATAAGGTAATTCCTCGCCATCAAGAAAAGAATAAATTTTTAAATGAAGAATGCGCAAAACAAGACTTCTGCCAGTGCTGTCACCGCGATAGATATAGTGTAACGATTATTGGAACATAAAGAAAAATAAACTATTGTCATTTAATTTAGGAAGCATATCCTAGTGAGTGTGTGAACCCCCGGGGGACATTTGCAGTGCAGCGGTGGACTGGTGGCGAGGTAAGTCACTTTTCCCTTGCTTCTTCCTCTATGTCCCTTTGCCTTCTCCAGGCCATCGCATCGCGCCCGCAGGGCCCTAAAGCTGCTGCTTGGGCAAGTTCGTATTACGAATATGACAAGTATCAAAATAAAGTGCAACTTTATGCAATGTCTTGTGTCCTATTAGTATGGCTACGTTCCATTAGGGACTCGCAATGACCACGTTCACGACCGCAATTTTTTCCGTTCCACTTGCTTGCCGGCGTTACAATCGTAAACCCTAGTGGAAAGGTTATACGACCCCACCTCTTGACATGGCTAGTTGTGATCGAAAATGATGACGTCATTAGTGACGTTTTCGCCACGACCACGACTGCGGTCGCGTTGTGGAACGGCTAACGGAGCATTTTGGGCGTTGTGAGCTACTAATATAATGCGCTGTATATGTAGATAGATACGTATCCATTTCGCTTAGCGATTCTCCAAAAACGCCCCCTTTAGGCCGTGGGCTAAAAAGTCACTTTTGCAGATTCTTAATACAAATATGACAAGTGTTAAAATAACATGAAATCCCATGTCATGTCCTGCAACCATCAATATAATACAAATATCTAGACAAGTATCTATTTTTAGTGCAATATTTCAAAAACAGCCGTTTAAGGTTACTGGTCTTAAACTTTTATGGGCAGTACGTACAGTTTATCATTGTCGACCATTGTTTACGTTATAGTCGACAGTGATGAATTTTCTACAACGTGGCCATTCCGAGTAGTATCTTTTACCTAGATCTGCTGTAAAGCGTAGAGGGAGGAATTTACAGCACTTCGTTCCACCTTAACAACAGCAAGACCATAAGTGGTGATTCGAGGATATTTAATAATAGCACAATAGTCCAGAGATAGCGCTTCGTTCTGCTGCCGCGTACACGTTCTGTATGAAGCATTGGAGGGAAAAGTGCTTCCTTTATTGCAAGATAGGTTCTATAAGCGATCGTTGTCAGGTGCGCTAGGTGCATGCGTCTTTGGTTCCCGAGGTTTTAAAATACAGCTATGAGACGGAACAATGGGAGAGTTTAGTTGATAGATCTGAGCATACCATCGGGTCCAACACTATCCTACTGCTTTCCCCGAGCGGTACATTGCGATCAGACATTGAAAAAAAAAAATCAAATTATGTCCATTCGAATTACTAATTTTAATTATTACATTAAGTAAGAGGTAGAACAAAAACGTCTCCACTCAGCTGAGATGGGAATTATGTGATGGATGTATGGTTTTACAAGAACAGGTGAGATGAGAAATTGAAAAGGTACTGTAATATTTGCAACAACTCAGAAGGGTTTTTGGTAATAAAAGAACAGCAGCTGGTCACTACATTTATAGTCAGAACCATACGGTTTTAACATATTTTATACACTGACTCTTTGCACTCGACAAGTATTTTTAGAACACAATTTTATAGTATAAGAAACTTAGCAAATTGGCACAACCGATAGCGGATTGAAGTCATTAATAAACCATTTTAATTAAAAGGTTATGAATGAAAAGAATTTAATACATTATTGTTTGGAAATTTTAGATAATATTTTATATAAGATATTATATAAAATATTATACTTGAAGTTTTACATGTAACAAAATAAACCGAACACAATATAAAACTGTCGCGTCTGCCAACATGAAAATAAAATGTAGTGAATACCGTCTATATACAATTGAGAGATTTTGAATTATATTATCTGTACACAATTACCACATATTAGAGATAAATATTATTACATAAAATTACGTTAAATTATAGAAAACTACTTACTCTATACACAACAGGCGCAAGTCATCAAATAAATGAAAATATAACATTCTTATTCAATTAAGGAAATGGCCGATTGTATCGTTTAGAAATAGGAGGGTACATAACAAAATTAATTATTAACTTTAAAAAGAAACATGACAAGAACAACTATGCTACTAAATAACTATAACAGTGCGTAAGGATAATTTTGAAATTTGCACCTATGACTGATGAAAGAGGAAAAAGACTTAAGATGGCATGGGCGTATATAAAGAAAGGAGAGATTAAAGTCACGTGATACAAAAACATATTAAACTGGAATATTGACGGGTACAAATGTAAAGGTAGACCTAAAACGAGATGGATGGATTGTGTTAAGGATGACGTGATGGTTTGTGGTGTGACAGAGGACGTATGCTAGAATAGAGGACTATGGAAGTAAAAGACATATTGGGCCGACTCCAAATAATTGGGAGAAGGTGAAAGGAAAAAGAGAAGTGAACAGGTGGAGAGACATTACCATCTTAAGACGAAAAATTGTGTGTTCATACCTTTTGAATTTTAAAATGAAAAAATTATAAATCTTCAACAATTAGATTAATGATATCGGTTGAGATTTTTTTGAGATATGTGGTATTATCAATTAAATGTTTTTCTTTTTTTATTGCTTGAGTTTAGCAGACAGGCAGACGGTCCACCTGATGGAAAGCGGTTATGTTCACCTATGGACATTTGTAACACCATAGGTGCTTTTGGTTTCAAAAAGGAGACTGGGACCTGGCCACTAATGCCGGAACACAACTCAAGGTTGTGTTACAAGTTGGGCCACCTGCATACCTATTGTTACATACCGATAAAAAAATGTTGCGCACCTTCTTTATTGCCCCTCCCGCATTCGGAGTTCTTTTGTTTACTTGTGTGTTTAAACTTTAAAAACATCTATTGTTATTGTACTTATTTTATGGCTGTGATTAGAGTCGAACTAATCCTTTTTTTATGGCTGTGGAAGCCTGCCAGGTTTGCGGGATTAACTCGGCGAACGCGATCCTTAGTTCTATTATACACTTTAGTATAAAACAATGACCGAACGGAGGGGTGAGGCAGTCAAGCGACGACTACGATACGATTAAGACGTGTGTAGTACTTTCGATTAGCGACATAGTGACGAATTTTGCCCGTGTTGAATTGCATTGAATCGTGCAGTGTGAACTGGTTGCATCCAGTTTTATTTTGTACCTGTATCATACGTGTTTGTACAGTTCTAATAAACTCTATAGTAATTCCAACGGTATTTATTTTAATTCGAGTCCTGTAGCTCGTAACAGTTGTTACGGCGGCATACTCTATACTAGGGGTGGTAGCCATCCAAACAGGAAAATACCCTACCACCTTTCTATGATTCTGAAGACAAACAACATAAAAAGTGGTTGTTGGCGACCTCTCCGGAAATCATAGTTTGTGGTTTGCCACGCACTGGTCCGATTTATTTATAACTTGAAACATTTTTATTTTATCCCTTCAATTATTATTATAAGATTAGTTAGTGGGCTGACTTTTTTTGACGTTATTTAGATCATTTGAATTATATTTCTTTTCAAACTTCAAAAATTATCACAACGCAAACATTAGTTTACATACGTAAATCATATTTTATCATCAACAAAAAATGTGACATCATTCTACGTCATTAATAATTCAATTTTATGATAGGTATACCAGAATATTCTAAAATTATATAATAATAGATTATTTAGTAGCAATTACAGTGTCGGCTTTTTTAACGATTTCTGTTAATTAAAGAAAATCGTGGGTAACATCGATGCACAAAAACATCAATTACACTAAAACATCATCTATTCTAAGAAGACATTTTAAGTACAGTAGAAAAAGTACCAGACTGTAGGCAATAGGGATGTGAACACATGTTACAATAAACTCTGCCATCATTTACATATTGTTACAACTTAGGTTCCGACAAACATAAATTCCACTCCTAATCTGTAAAAACACATTTTATTACCTGTCGGCATTTGAACTAATTGTAATTCTTTTATAATCGTCTTCTTTTTTTTACTTATTTTTTGGCATAGGTTTCTAGTTATTGTGAAGAACAGCCTATTGTTCTATTGTACTCGTGCACGGCCGCTTGCAGGGTGCATCATTAGCCAAGTGTTACGGATTATAAATACAAGCGAATTCTAGGAAAGTATGTCGACGATACGGGCGGGCACATTTGTATTTATGAACTATAAAACAATGACCCGATGAAGGCAGGGGGCAGTCGAGCGAGAACCACGATCAAGGCGAGACGTGTGTACAATCGGGAATTATAGTGACGGACTTTACGCGTTTTCACTGAATTAAGGCCTTCTGCATTACGTTTGGATTTGTTGTGTTCGGTTATATTTGTACCTGTGTTATACGTGTTTGTATAGTTCTAATAAACTCTATAATAATTCCAACGGCATTTTAATTCGAGTCTCGCAACTTGTAACAAAATTATGTAGCAGATCACTGCCAGCGAGGAGCGTACCCAAAAGACTGGCTGCATTGCCACGCTGTATAGCAGTATTTGTTTGATGGGTGAAATCTAAGCCAGCCTTCTGACTAAGGGTAGTGACAATAAGTTTCTTACATATGTCTTTAAAGAAACTCTTTGCCGATGGACCCCACAGGCTCACTGTTTCAACCCCAAACGGTAAAAACATGTAACCTTTTCCTAAGGCCGTTTAACGTCTTCAACTGAAGCGACAGCTATGATAGCCTCTGACTCCGTCGTTAAAGGTTATTTTTTTAAGTATAATGTTATTGATAAACAACGAGTCTATAATCTTTTAAAATGCAAGTAGGATTACTGAAGAGCACTTTAGGAATTTTATTCTGATTAAAACTTCAGAAATGGACCTCATCGATTTACTGATTGTATTTAATACCAAATATTGCCTCGACTTACTCCTAAGCTGCTGTGTGCTGCCTTTCTATTACAAGAATACGCTTATACCTAGACTTTATTTATATTTATTATTTTTAGCCATATATAAATATAGTATATTTATTCTAGTATATACTAGAATAAATTTGAAGAAATAAATTTATTCTTTCTTCAAATAAATTTATTTCTTCAAATTTATTCTAGTATGTACATAAAATTTTATTTAGCCTAATTAGAATTTAGTATTTACAATTGTATTATAATACATAATAGACGATACTAAGAACTTTGCCAAACAGCAAGAATGTCCTGGCGAATAAAAAAAAGGTAAACGTTGTCTATGTTCTGAACCCTCTGCGCGCAAGATAGTAGTCAAGTTTATATATTCTACTTACGTTTTAATATGATATGATTATACGTAAAATACAAAACATTAAAATAAATGTATAATTTATTTACAATGTATTATTACCACTTTACTTGGAATCCTATAACGGATCGTCAACCCGGTTGAATTTTTGCTTTTCTTTCTTTATTAAAGTTTATGAAAACAAAAATTACGATCGTATCAAATTATAAAAATTTAATTCTTAGATAAAGTTAATTAAAATGTAGTTTATTTTTAGTGTTCTATATAATTTTTAAAAATTTTATTTTTAGGTATGATTATATTTTATTATAAACTGTAACTTAATAAGGTACATACAATTTTAATTACGAACACTTAATTTTGAAACTCCCGCTTCTTTGTTTCCATTAGATAGTTTGTATATCAACCGAACTAGCTACCTTGGCCTTTGATTCGATATCATGTTATCATGTTACCATTGACTCGTAATGACACTAATTTTAAAATATATGCACTCTTCTGATATATTAATATGTTATTATAACAAATCGATAATTGAATAATGATTACAGGAGCATAAACTGACGAATGATATGACTTGGATCAAAATTCTACGACTTATGTATTTATAATAATGTCACAAGATAAATATTATATTTTTTCTTTTTTACGGCGTTTTCTGTGTCGGGGATTATTTAAAGTTATTTTTTAACTCTTAGAATTTTCAGTAAAATGCAGATATATAAAAATACTTTTCTATGAAAACGCAATGTAATGCACAAAATTTCCAATGAACCCATCAATTACTTTTCAAATATTTAAATACATATGCGAGCTGAATTTTTATACATAAAGATATCAACGGATAGAAGCCTGGACTAAAAGGAAAATAAAAAAATATAAAATAAAAACATTTGCATGCCGTACTTTTATTCACATTCCCGATCAGAAAAAGAAAAAAAACTTGATCCAAAGCGTATGAATTTTTTTCAAAATAAGAATTTGTTTTCTTAGGTTACTATTAAACAATAAAAGGGTAATGTTTGATTGATCACAAGGCTTAAAAGCTGTAAGCAAGAAATGTGTTTTTTGAAACATAAATTAATAACCGATTAATTTTTAATTACTCATAACATTAGATATTACGATTATTTACTGGCCTTGGGTATTTCTAATGCCATCTATAATTAATAATTAATAAGGTCTATATTAGAAGTAATTTTCAAGAGGTACCTACTTGAGTTTATGGCATACTGGCATTACTTAGGAGGTATGGTTTTGTTTTACAGCTTTATTAAAAAAAAAACATTCATAATTATAATGTTGATTATAAATGAAACAATCGGTGTCTATGGATACCCATATATACTAATGTAAAAAGGGTAAAAGGAAACAATGAACGCTACTAAGCATTTTAGAAATAAAAGTTGATCAAGTCCTCGATTTAAGTAAAGTATAATAATGTTAATCAGCTATTATAGTTTTCACGCCATTAAATGTCACGCATTATTATTTAAAATCCATTTTAAACTTAATTAAATCACACTTGGTCCACCTTATAAACGCCTTTTAAATTTAAAGCAATTGTTAAGCATGTAATTAATAGCACTGTGCGGCTAACCGCAGTAGGGTCAGCTGTACGGATGGCCGCAGGTAACAAAAATATATGTAAAACTAATTTTATACGCACAAGCGGCGGCCGCATTGTGCGTATAGAACTCAGTTTTACGAATACATTTTATTTAAATATATATTCACTGGAGTCAGCCGGTCTGTATAGGTGCTAAAGGATGATGTGGCTAACAATGCTTAAATACCTGTTATAAAACTAAACAATACCGATGAGACCAATTAAGCAATGCCTCTAACTCACTGTCGTCGGCAGATTGTCAATTATTAGAATTACTGAACATCAGCTGTTAGAATCACAAAATGCAAATTAAATTCGATGTTTCGTTATAGACGAATTCTTGTCAGTCAGGGAGGCAGTATTGTAACGTAATGCTCAAAATCGAATCATAAATATTACATTATAGAATGCTCGCGGTGAGGGAGCACCTTTATAATAAAGTAATGTAAACATCTACTAACTTATAAAAATCTCTAATCCTTATTAGCAATGAAAAAACATTGCCCCCGGATCTTTACTAACGTGAGAAGATACCACGAGTATACCTGGACAGCGAATCCACCACTAATTGCAGTTGTTTTGCTCTCTACCGCAAGGAGATAAGAATCACATTAGGGTTTGCATACGTCATGGAACATTGGCTAGTGATAAGCGAGTAGAACATTTATTAGATCGCGAGAATCCCGCACCCATCACAATTCAACCGAGTATCGGTTAGCGTACATGTGTTAGTCAATTGATAAATATAAAGTACTGGCGTTTAGTCACATCGAACACGTTTGAAGGTTTGCATTTCATTTGGAAGTCTTCGTTGTGAAGTCGCGTTTGTGAAGGCAATATGTTGCGGTTTATATTGGTCAGTGCATTTTGTATGCAGTTGGTATGGTGCGATCGTAAGTACATATATATATGTTATATTACGAGTAAATAAAATTCATGTAAATATATAAAAAGTTTGTTAGTTAAACAGAATTTCATTAATTATAATTTTACATTTATTTTCATAATTTAATAATATGTAGATATACATTAAAAATACTATTTATTAAGTTTAACAGACAGTCTCGTCTTTGACTTCTCCTTGTTGTGCAGCATTCTGGACGTTTATGACCTGATTCTTTACAATTATAGTATATAACCTGTTTTTCCTTTACTCATTACGATGCATGTTTATCAGTAAAGCGGTTCAGGCTTACGAGACATCTCACATATTAGCTTGGTTTTAACCAATTCTGATGTAATGTTGATGTTACTATTTTCTAATGCCATAACTTAGGGGTAATACTAGTAAGTCAGGTTGCCTGGACGAGATCGCATAAGTGGCAAGGCCGCCTTTTGTTTTACAAAAAATGTAAACATGCATTTTTGGATATTTTTTTTTTGTGAACATTATCTATCTATTTATTAGCTTCAATATATTTAAGTATAAAAAGTTTTAAGTGTCTAAATACGATATATTTGATATATATGGTAATTTAGTAATGAAGATTTATCGATTCTCGGATCTTTGTTGTTTGTTTATCGTATTTATCCATACCAATTTAGAAAATAAGTTCATTTCTTAGAATTTGTATTATTATTGGTATATTTGTGTTAATAGAAAATAAGAACTATTAGATTATAAAAGATTACTGATATAACGTAACAAATATCTAATTATTACTCCCATAATACACGCTATGTTTAGTGTAAACATAACTAGTATAAAAAATTTAGGAAGTAACCTTTATTTATATGGCTTTTAAAAAATATCTTTACAACCACTTAGCTCGTAATATAAAAACATTTGTTATCGACTCAATACTCCTTGTCTGGGTGTTTCTAGATTGCCCCTAAAGTCATTTCCTTAGGAAATGTCATTTTCTTAGGAAATACGTTGTACCTATATGCTTTAACATTAATTTAGTTCAGTTTTTCTATTTTTTAAGAACAATCTAAGTGCTAATAAGTTAACTTGTCATAGTAGATGCTTTCTTATGTTACATTTTGCGTCTGTTGTACTTAAATAAAACTTCCTTTTAACGGTTTTTAGCTAATTTATGAATAACGAACTTTAATTAGGAAGCCGTTACATTCATTAAATTGATTAAAACCACAATTTAGTAATTTTATTTACAGCAATCATTTTATATTATGATCCCCAAATCGGATTTTAATACAAAATGTAGAGAATGCTGTCATCTAATATTAGTTGATTGTAAGACAAAGAATTCTGAGTCCGTTACTTCTTTTTAGTTTAATTAACATAAATTTCTTAATAGATTTTGGATTGAATATTACTGAATAAGAATAAAAATTTATAATGCATTAACTAACCTATTCATAAATTAACTAATACAATAATCCCTCCTCCGTTATTATATTTCTTATAGAACCGTATTTTTAAATTATTTTAATTATCAGGCAAATAACATTATCACTCATAAAAGATTAAATTTTGAGAATTTTTAGCTAAGTTCTGGATAAAAAGCCCTACGAACTAGTCTTATCTAAATTTCTTTATAATTTTGTATATTCTCAGCCTGCAATGTGGCTGAAATGTCTTTGACGAAAAGTGCAAGTGCAAAGCGCATTCTTGTACTATACGTGCTGATTATCTTGGCACCTGTATATGTTAATACATAGACATAATCACGCCTATTTCCAATAGCGGTAGACAGAAACGATGGATCTCATTTCAACGAAATCTTTTCATCCACTTTCATTAATCTCTTCATAACATGCACGTCTCTTTGAGATGCTTTTTACCTAACCTTGCTTTATCACGTCTACGATATGATCATAGTGATTACACCGTGGTCTACTACCACCAACTTTACCATTCATACAGCTATCTTGTCTTACACTTATTTTATGACTCTACTTTCATCCATTCTCTTTACATGCCCAAACCACCTTAATATTCCTTTTAATACTCTTGTCACTACATCCTCTTTCAATCCACACTTAATATTGTACCTTATATCAGTGTGGAAATACGACCACCATTTTGGGAACGCTCCCACCGGCAGTGACCTGGAATCCACTTTTTATATGTAAACAGTATGTAGATATTGAATAATATTATTTTTAGGTTTTTTATATTGTTTTAGATATTATTATGAATGTAAATTATGTTACAATAAATAAAGAAAACTAGATAGATAGATAACACTTTAATGTACACCATTACAGAAAACTTACGAATTAGTATTATTCTAATTGTGTACAAAGGACGGTCTTATCGCTAAAAAGCGATCTCTTGCAGACAACACGTGGCAAGAATATTGCTGATTAGGAGTGGCGATGGTGCTGTACATATACAAGATATAGTGATAAAATGCAACTGTTTAAACATAGTAAACATATAGCTACATCCCATATAATTATATTGCAGATATTGCCTGACCATGTTCTTAAATGTTATTAGAGATTTTGCTTCTCTGACAGCAACAGGCAATGTATTCCAAAGTTGCTATGCGTCGCTAAAATAATGATACCTTAATATTTAAATATATCTATTAAACTTAGCGCTAGGTCGCTCAAGAATGCAGTAGCGGATAGTTTCTAACCATAATATACTTAAGTACTACAAGTTTGATAACAGAAGACCTGGGAGATTCAAAGAGTTGAAGTGAATGGAGTAAGAGGGAACATCACGACTATATTCGAAGTACATAGTCACTAATCGATATACAAAAACATCTGATATAGTTAATAAAGGGCATTTCGGATTGGGTTGCTTTATCAGTACCGTGCCAAGCCATAAAACTTCGAATCGTAACAGAATTAGGCTACTTATGGTACATATGGTTTCGCTGCCAAGATAGGCTACATAAGCCATCTTCGCGCCACCAGCTCCAATTATACGACTAGGGGTCAAAGTGGTCGCCATGGCCGAAAACGGTCGGAATAATCATCATCATCATCATCATCATCACTTATGGTACATACATATAAAATAGGGATGCGGACACATGTTACCATAAATTCTAATATTTTTACATATAAAATAATAGGTGTTAAAATAACGTCTTATTATCTAACTTTAAAAATATAATGACGTGAATAATTTTAATTACATTTCAATCAATAATGACTGCATTGACTTCTTTTATATGTCTACTTATGACGTCATCAGTAGGTACGTTCGTACAATATTTATAAGGCTAGGAAGTATATCCTGTAAGTTTATAAAAAATATCTCAATTGGTTTATTTACCCGCTATAAGGAATTTTGTCTTAACACCTCTGCTTGTAAAGGGAAGTACGGGTTCACTTTGATAATACACACGAACATTTAATGATATGTCCATCATTACAAATCTCGTCACATCTATATTATTATTATTAGCCTTAAAAGGTCACTATCAGAATCGTACTGTGAATTTGATTTATGTGTAGGCACACTAACAGGGATAAGCTATTTATATCTGTCAATTTGTCACCTTAGCGCATTAGTTACCTACACGATATTTTTTTTGCTGCTGAAGCACAGCAGACAGACTGACGGCCCAACTGTGATGAAAAGGGGTTACCGTCCCCTATAGACATTAGCAATAGCAGAGACGCTGCCAATGTGCTGCCAGCCTTGAAGAAGAAACTGAAACCTGGCCACTGATGCCGGAACACAACTCAGTTGTTACGGTGCATACTTGAGACCTGGGGTAGTAGCCATCCAGGCAAATGCCCTACCCCCTGGCTATGGGTTGTTTTATCGCCTCTTACGACAAGCCGCCCGGCCGCAGGAATTAGTACTCTTTTTCCGTTCCTGCACGAAGAGGAGTCTGTGAAAGAGCTTATTCTAACTCCTCGGATAACAGTAGGTACTGTTGTACCAGGATGTAACAAGTTCTCAAGTTTTAAAGTAAAATTTTCTCAATCGTTTGTAATGCCTAATTGCTAAAAAGAGTGAGTAAGGTCCATAACTAAATATGGGAGTAGTAGAAGCCTCGCTGGAATCATTATCTTATTTACAGTTCTCAAGGCCGGTTCTTGCGGTGCGATATGATGCTTTCAAAGAATATCGGCGTCAAATTATTAGCCTTGCGCTAATCGTGTTTTACGTGATGTGTGAGATTTCCGGTGTCTCACTCTCCCCCACCCTTTTCCCTATCTTATTCCTCCTATCTTATCCCTTCTATCTTATCCCTACTGTCTTATCATCCTTATTCCATCCATAGAGGCTAGCAACGCACTGGTATCGGCCTGTTGTTGAAAACTCCTGTAGGCGCCGTCTGATTAGTTAGATACTACAAATGTGGATACGGCTTAGTACAACTTAACTGTTAATTTATTTCAATGATTCGTAAACCTAGAAAGCTATAAATCTACCTATACCTATCTATACAGTTTTTAGGAAAGAACAGCACAATAGAAGAAAAACAAAACGGTTCATAAATGTATAAATCAAGCAATTTAACGCCGTATAATCTAATATAGAAAAAAAAACTTATTTTCTTTTTATGTTCTTGTTTAAAAACTTCATTTGTGTCTTATTTTAATAAATGTAGCAATATCCGTGACTGAATCGATTTAATGACATGCTCAACTCGATCTTGATACGGTATATGCCAGTCGCTGAATAGCAGTCATTTTGTAAACATACACTATACTAATATATAAGTATACATATAATATGCAAAGCTATGTATGCCACTTCATCCGCGCGGGATTGTACTTCGTATTTACATATTCTGAATCCTGCAAGATATCGAAACATAATATTTAAGAACTTAGCTCATATCGGTGACCTCCTCCAATCCTCTCTATTCTCGGCAAGCTATTTCATGTCTTTCTACGGCATAACATCTACATATCTCTGCCTTTATTTGGTCGATTGATGCCTTTCTAGGTCTTCACATCCCTTTTCTACCTTCCACTTTGCATTCGATTATCTTAAGTTAAACATACATAATGAGTATATATGTATATAAATCTATGAATATCTGAATTTACGCACCATCTACATCGCCAGATTAGCTTATAATATCCTATAAGTAAGATTGCCTGAAAGAGATCGCTCTAATTGAAAACGATAAGGTCGCCTATTGTTATGCCTAAAAATACTGTACTTAATGTATTGTGTCTGTTATTTCGATGAGCAATAAAGTGTTATCTATCTATCTGTCTACATATAACATAAAAATACTGTTTTAATTCCTTAAGTTATCTTTGAAATCTGTTAAAACTTTCAGACAGACTGAGAGAAAATCTCCAAACCTTTCATTTATAATTAGGCATCTTATAACTTTTTTTTATTATGCCCATATCCACGGCAGTAAGCAGGAAAGTGGTGAGGGAAGTGAAGTGACAGAAGACAAAGAACATTGAACATTTGATACTAATAAACAAGGGGTTATGAATAGCAATGTTTACTTTAAAGTCACAGACAGACAATTTAACTTTACTATAGATAAAAAGATTTGAAAACTGGATCCATTCTAAATTAATTTGCAGAATTAGTGCAATAGCTTTTACTAAATATCGTATTAGTTGTGTATATGTAATATGTAGGGTAGAGCGGGGCTTGTTGAGCATAGGGTCAAGTTAAGCAATCGAAATATTTCGAAAACTATACTACTGTACACAAATTTATTAAATAACAAAAATATGCGGTCCTGTGAGAAAAATCCATCAGACGACTGTCGATGCTAACTTGTCGATTGAGCCACAAACACAGACGGATTGTTTGTTTTGCAATAAAAAGATTAAATTATTTTGTCGGTTTTTACTTATTCTATACACGTCAAATATCAACCTTTTTCGATGAAGTAAGTGTTAAAATTTTATAAATAAACTATAATTATAATATCAAATAAAGATTTTATTTTCATGTAAACTGTTTTCTCATAACCTTACTTTTATTTCAACTATTTTGCCAGGACTAGTTGAGCAACAGTTCTTCAACTAATCTCGTGGCTTAAACCCAAAGAAATTTAAAATGTTTTTATTTCATTCTAAAGTATAAAGTAGTAATAAAAAGTAGACATAGACAGCAAATAGTATATGACGTTCGGTTTTATTCCTTTGTTAAATAATACAATAAAGGCTGTCATTAACGAAGAAAATAACAAAAACTCTACACTCAAGGAATTCGGTATTGATTATGTTTGAATATATGAAAAAAACTTGGGCAATATTTCTAGAAGACTTCTTCATTCAAGTCGTTAACGTAGACAAAATAACAATGTTTATATAGTTTACTGCGAAGCTATGTTCAACTTATCCCACCAATGGGGTAAGTTGAGATATCTGACCTTCTTCACATATACGGCTGTAACTCTTAAACTGCTCTGAAAATCAGCTTTGTGTCGGATAAAACTCTGTCATAACAATAAGCTGAGTGTAAACTTCATTTTCATACGGCGTACTTGTTCTCAAAAGTTGTTTGTTTCCTTTTACTATGATTTGTAATTAGTGTTAGGTACGTCGCAATTTCTTCAAATAAAATCGTAAACCTCAATTATTTGAGATAAATTTCTATTGACACTTTTAAAAAAGATTAAATTACCTATTTAACACGATTCATAACAAACTATTTAGACATATCGTTTAGGAGCTATCACATATCAAGTGAATAAATGCTCTACTATCCCCGTCCTACCCTACCTATAGAAAGAAGGTTCATTAAACTTAGAGACAAAAAATCGTCACAGTATCATACTAAAATAAAAAATGTCGATTCCAGTCTGTTTGTGCAAGCTTCTTCACGAGAAGCTTCCCACGCATTATCGAGATTAATATTCATGAATTAGCTCCTTACCCACGGCTTCACTGACCTGCAATTTTTGTATTTTCGAAATAAAAATCATCTTCGATATCTAAGAACTCAATTTAGTGACGGCCTTTTTGATTGAGTAGGCTAAGTCTAAGCCGACCAGCTCATTGGAACGCATAAGTTCCGAATTCGATTCCTGGATTTGTTAAATTTGCATTATTTACTATTGTCTCTGTAACTGGGATTGGCACCAGAGTAATACCCATAACAAGAGCGTAACTTGTTAAATACTGCAATATACAATGTGTGTGTTTGTCATCCGATTGTATTTATTCATCTATACTAAATTTCATCATATTCGTAAATTTACTAGGCGATGAAGTTATTAATATACCGCTAGATTAATTATTTACGCGGATATTTCATATACGAATGAAATATACGCGTATTTCAAATTCGTCGCATGTTATGTCCCTCATAGATAAAATAAATATGATATCCTTTTGACCGGGATAAAAAATTTCCTCACTCTGTTTGTCAATGCTACTGAAAATATTATCTTTACAGCATAAAATACAGTCGCTTCCCGTTTCTGTCTGTCTGCATATCAGCTATCCCTTGCTAAATAACGCAACGCCCCCCCCCCCCCCCCACACACACACAACATTCAACACAAACCAACTATTCCCAACTCTAACTCCCTTAAAAATAACCGTATTCCAAAAATTCTTTTTCTTAGATATAAGTATTTTTATGTAGAATCCGAATCGGTACTTGTATGTATCCTTCCCTTAACTCTCTTCTGAATAAGAAAAAATGTAAGTAGAATAAGATTTAAAAAAAAATCTTGTTGTTTAATAAGATTTTTTTTTTATGAAGCGAAAACAGTGAGTGAATATGTGTAGTGCCAGTGACTCTGACTATCCACTCGTTAGAGACATCAGTGCTTATAAACAAAAAACCACGCAACGGCTTTTTAAGCTATTTTCACCATCAGTTAGATATTTTTCAAGGAATGTTTATATGTTACTAGCTTTTGTTCGCAGCTTCGCTCGCGATATATAAGAACTTAATTACATTTTTATGTCATCAAAACAGAGCTACGTAGAAGGTTTTAACACGCTATGTATATATATTATGTAGGTAAGATATTTACGATGCACTGGTTGTACAAATATATGTCCATTCATTAGCACGTTTCAATGTCAAGATGACACTAATCAATATAAAATAAGGGATTTCCCTATTATAAAATATTCATCTAAGAGTTTGAACGTGACAGGTATCAATACATAGATATTATAAAACTACGCGTTTTATAGTTTATTATAACTATCTACAAGTTGATCAATATATCAATTACTACAAGCAAGAACTGGGTGTCATGGAGATGAATATACTGCCGTGAAAATCAGGCAAAATGCTTTCGTTTTCGTGATATAGCAGATACAAAACTGTCACCTATGCTGATAAGGACACGTTTTACGAATAACGGCAGATTATGTGGGGAATAAATATCTAGCCATGCTTCCTCCGCTAAGTCCTGGTAAAAAAAGGTTGATCTAAATTACAAAGGCTTGTCGTCACAAGGTGTGGTATGCGTGCCGGAACGATGAACGGATGACGAAACAAGGAATGATGAAAATTCAGTGAAATGATTAAACAAGAATAATATAAAACGGAGAAGAATTACTAAAAACAACTTTGTAAAAAGAAGTCGATCGCAAATTCGAGGACCAGCCACGGCAGTATATGATTAGTCTATGGGTTACAGTATGATAGCGCGGTCACCTACACCTACGAAACTTACTGCAACACTTTAATTTTTGGTCTAAATTACACAAATATGAATTCAAAAACCTTGTACATATGAATATACATGTGAAATATGTTCGAAGTTAGTCTACTTAGAATACAAAACCGCAATATCAATTATATTAGAGCAGTAGTCATGGTAGCTTAGTGGTTTATGCACTCGCGTCGCAAATGACGAGTCTCCGAATCGTGGCCACGAAGCATGCACCGTTTAGGCAATGTTCTGACCTAATGTGCATATTGTTACAAATACCACTTGCTAACGTTGTAGGAAAACAACTTAATGAAATTATGCCTTAGACAAGCGTGGCGGATATACTCTCCATTCCACTCTAAAAATGAGGAGGCCCGAGCGTAACAGTGGGACGTACATATAGATTGTTACTATGTACCACATATATACCAGATCATTGGCATTTTTGTAATACATTTCAAAACGTGTAGGGTAACGTAAACAATCGTCATTGAGCTAATGTTAAATCGAATGTAAGTTTTAAGTATTCCAAAAACGTTTTCACATTTACGTCAATCCACACGATGAATACAAAAACCCTCTATTTTTGCTTGAATGATGAATTCCATGTCATTCATAGATTAAATAACGTGCGAATATCTGAATGAGAATGAATTGAAACAAGATTTGAATGAAAACAATTTAATGCCTATGATTGATAGACCAATTTGAACCGTATATTATGTATAACACTCATAAGTAGTTTTTTATGTTATATTTTCAGAATCACAAACTTTCATAACATTTATTATGCCAACAGTTTAGCTTCACATTTTATAAAGAGGTCCAATAGTTGTCTCAAGGAATACAAAATCATTTTTCTATATCTATTATGAAATTTACTAAGTTCTACCCTATAATTTATATTAAATCATGGTGGCTCAATAGTTACAGTACCCGCATTTTCTTCCAATGAGGTGAGTTTAAATCTCAATGCTGCTTAGTCAATTTTTATGGGCATACGTTATCCACGAGTTTGAGGGTGATGAAAAATATTTTTGGGACGCCATCTCCTCCTTCTGCGAGCGCGTTATGCTATATAAGGATGAGGCGGAACGGGAGCGTGAGCGGACATTCTTGCTCCGCTCCCATCAAAGGAGGACGCGTTGGCACCGGAGGGCCATTCTGGAGCGTCGGCCCCCTGGCGTGGGTGGTTCCCTGGGAAAAGGATTCCCCACCTGCAGTTATGCCGTCGAGATGGGGGTGCGACGTATTTCGCGCGCCTTCACCTCTCCTCCAGTTGGGCGCTTTATAGTCTATAAGTCTGACGTAATGAGAGCATGAAGATGCCGGGGGATAAAAGGAATTCCCCAACAGTTGATGAGGCCAATGGGCCACCGCCTGCCAGGGCCAGGAGGGAGGTTAAGCCATATACCCGTGGCCCTGGCATTAAGGGCGAAGGATGGAATACTGAGGGATTTTAGTGGGTATCCCTAACTGTGCTGTGGCAATAGCATCTTTAGTTCTGCCTAGAGGTGGTAGTGCCATCCCGGCCTGTCGAATCCTCACACACCGGCCGCGACTTTCCCCCACGCGCGACTAATGGCCCTCAATCGACTTTCCTCTCGTTAAAAAAATGGTGGAAAATATCAAAATTAATGATATGTGAAATCCATCAGTCTGCTTTTGAAAAGCGCATCAGGTATACAAACCGCTTCCTTGAAATAGGAAGGCACGAGCCCAGCAGTAAGACTTTAAATGTAGTCTTACTGCTTATGATATTTTTTTATTGCAGGAGTTCAGGAGACAGGCAGACGGCCCACTTAATGGAAAGCGGTTACCATCGCCTATGGACATTTGCAACACCGAAGGTGCTACATATGCGCTGCTGCTCTCTTAAAGGGGACTGGAACCTGGTCACTAATGCCGGAACACAACTCAAGGTTGTTATGGCGACATACTTTAGACCAGGGGTGGTAGCCAACCAGTCGGGCAAATGCCCTACCACCTGGCTGTGGGTTGTTTTGTCGCCTCTTACGACAGGCCGCCCGGCCGCAGGAAATTGTATTCTTTCTCCGTTCCTGCAGGGATAAATTCTTTCTCCCTTCCTGCACGGATAAATATGATGATAGATTTTAAAACTTTATGGGCTAGAGTAAAGCACTCAACAACGTAAAAACAATAAGGGATTCAAACCGGATGTAAACCATTCATAAATTAATTATATACCACTTTACACATTTTACTGCATCAAAATAACAACGAAATGTTAAAGTTTCCATCGCCAAATTGGTTAACAAGGCGCTAATGACTGTTCCATTTATTCTATTGACAAATTATTGATGTTAAACTTCATTTATTTGCCTTGAAAGTCAAAAGAACCTATTATATATAGTATGATAACATTATCACAGTATAAATGTTGTAATAACGGTTGATAAATATTTAGAATATGAACGTTGTATGGGTGTGCACTTTCTTACGAATTGACTTATGGCAAGAAGGAAAAGAAAGTTTTGGAAAGCTTCACTCTATTTTTTGTTGTCTTTGTAAGTTATAAAGATATATAAAAAAGGCATGCAATATTCATTAAAACATGCGGTTATAATAAGCTACATATGTATATAGAAATACAATTAATAATAAAAGTAGTTTTCTCCGTGCAGGAACGGACAAAGAATACTAATTCCTGCGGCCGGGCGGCCTATCGTAAGAGGCGACAAAACAACCCATAGCCCAAGATGGTAGGGCATTTGCCCGACTGGGTAGCTACCGCCTCTGGTCTAGAGTATGCCGCCACAACGACTTTGAGTTGTGTTCCGGCATCAGTGTCCAGGTCCCAGTTTCTTCTTCAAGGCCGGCAGCACATTGGCAGCACTTCTAGTATTGCTAATGTCCATAGGCGACGGTAACCACTTTCCATCACAGTTGGGCCATCGGCCTGTCTGCTGTGTTTCAGCAATAAAAAATAATTTAAAAA
The DNA here is from genome assembly GCA_019925095.2 of Dendrolimus kikuchii. Taxonomy (NCBI): domain Eukaryota; kingdom Metazoa; phylum Arthropoda; class Insecta; order Lepidoptera; family Lasiocampidae; genus Dendrolimus; species Dendrolimus kikuchii. The sequence continues at coordinate 20,906,267 of CM034389.1, forward strand.
GTAGGCAAACTCGACCGCTGTTAGAAGGGAATGTTCCCAAAAGGTTGGCAGCCTTGCCTCCTTGGAAACTGATAAGAATTTTTCGTTATGATACAACTTATTTCATGAAATACGAACTTCTGAAGTATAAAAATTATATTTCCGTTCTTGAATATTTTCTATCCTTAGCGTAAAATTTTAGACAGACAAAAAAATATTTTTATCAAGTAATTTTTAAGATTAAATAGATTTGGGCTTAATTTTATTCACACACTTTTTTGGATTCCGTAAACAAATTATAAAAACAATGGACTACGTTGCTACGTATCGTTGTTCGTGCGAAAATCAACAGCAATTTCTTAATTAAATTTATTTAAAAAATTGTTTCTAAATGAGTTCTAATTATATCTTCCTGAACTTAAACATGAATGAAAAGGATGTCTAAAATTGAAAAATTCACCATTCAATTCATTTATTATACCTAGAGAACGTGATGTAAGTCGTTATCTTCCCATCTTGATGTTTAGGATGCTACTTTTTGCATCTTTAACAAAAACGCAGACATCCGGTATTGTAATTACGAGTTGCCAGATTAAATTTCAAATAAATAACAGTTATCCAATTATTTACGATCCAATTTTAGTACTGAGAATATTCTGACAATAAATTCACCAAGAATTGCTGGCTTAACGTCTCGTGAAGGATGATATGATAATATTATGATTTAGGAGTTTACGCGAATGAACCGCACAAATCCATGTGTTATTTATTTATACATACTTACATACATAACTTCACGCCAGTTCTCTTGCGGGGTAGGCACGAACAACAGAGCGCCATTCAGGCTTATTCTTACACACCTCACCTGCTTCTTTGATATTCATAGCTCTTGTCATGCACGATCGTCTGTTCTTAAGGCTCCTGACATCACCTTCTGCTAGTACACGATCAATTTGATCATGGAAGGTGTGTCGTGGCCTTCCACGACTTCTGATTTATTTATATGTAAAATATATATGCCTAAGTACTTAGATTGTATGATGCTGCATACTATGGCGGAATTTTGGTCTTAACCAATAATACCAATTACCAATCTGTATGTTCCTAGGATAAGTAATAATTTAAGATTAAGTTCTGATCGTAATTTGTTAACTAACCAAATGTAATTAATAGCACAAAGATTATTAACGAAAATTGTGTATTTGTTAATGTCACAATATTCTGTAGAGTAAAATGTTGTTCGTGCCTACCCCGCAAGGGAACTGGCGTGAAGTTATGTATGTATGTAAAAAGAAAGGAATATTTATGAAATATTTTTTAATCATTATTTTTAATTTTATCCGCCATAGCTTTTTGAAACCTTTGTGATATGAAAATGTTTTGAAATATATAAAAAAATCAGACCTTCTTAGATGATACCTTCAACTAGAGAAAACTTATTTTTTACTTATGATATTAGATATACAGTCTACTTTTGATAATAATTTGACACTCAAGGGACCAGAGTAAAATTTCAAATTATCAAGAAATTAAAAAAAAAGAGAGCTTATAACCAAGGGAGGTAGAAAAAAATCAAGTAAACAAGAATTTAGTCAAAATTAATTATTTATTATTTTAAAAATTTGTACAATTGTTAACTTTGAAAAAAGTGTAATTTTCTGTTGAATAAGCAACTTCAGTCGATTATTGTCCATTTAATTTTCGATTGTGATAAAAGCTGAGAAGAAATCGTCACTTGTGTCGGTTCTGAGGGCGTAGAAGCGTAGGGTAGCGTTTCAAATTATAGAAAATAGGAAAGCCCGTGCTTCAAATTATTGCATGCTGGCGGGCAAGATACTATTCCTTCAGCTTCAAATTACCGAGGGGACCAATTAATATACATTTTATTCAATTAATAAAGTATTTTTCGCGGGACCGGGATTTTTTTATTATTATCGAGTGTCAAATTATCGATAGTCGACTGTATAAGCCGCGCGCAGGTTTGCCGATGACTACTTACTATTATTGTGTTGTATTACTTACTATTATTATTATATATTACTATTACTATTATTGTATATACTTATGTAAAGTATAAACAATAATAAATCAAAATAATTCATTTATTGTAACAACTATTTATATAACGTTTTTTGCCAACCATACTAACCATCGACGCGTGATACCATGAGGCTATAGGCAAACCTTCTGCGCACGGGTAGTACAATAAACGGTAATATTGATCATTTAGTTAAATATTTGATTTTCGCATCCAATTGTTGTTGTTATGTGGCCACGGTATCATAATGTAATGAGTTCCACATAATCTAACAGATATAAAATAAGAAAACAATTCATTTTGCGCAATTGACTTAAACTATTGCTAAATGATTACACATCGATGACTCAGTGACACCTAACATAAACCTGTATCTGGCTTTCAGTAAGCAAGCAAGTGTTTTGCGAATAGAACTCGTATTTGGTTCGTATTTCTTTCATGGTTACTATTACTTATTTAATCTTATTTATATTTCAATTTTGTTTAATTAAAATGTGTTAATTTATCTGATCTTATATCTAAGCTAAGTAAGGTGAAGTAAATTCAAACAGCGTTGTATTTCAGTTCCAGCCTCCGTCAAATCAGAATCGACCCAAATAAGCTACTATTTACCTTGTAGGTAATTTTAAACCAGTGTTAAATGCTTATAACAATGACATTATCTTACATATCTCAGAAAAATGACTTTTGCCAAAAAATATGTTTGTTTGTTATGATACGTGATTGGAACGAAGTTGTCCTAAAATGTCTTAAAAATTCTCAAAACGTCTCAAAAAGTGTTAATAAGCATCGAAAAGTATCGAAAACCATCAGAGAAACAAATATTTTTTTGTCAAAAACAGCGTATATTACACTAATTGATATTATTTTATTGTATTAAAGTTTGAAATTGTATAATAAAACAAGAAGTGTCGGAAAAAAGTCTTATTACACTTTTTTCGGTATCGCTCCCACCCGCTCAGAGCGTGTAACGCGCGATAAGGAACTTTGTTCCAATAAACAATGCTAAATACAATGCAAATCTACAATTAAATTCAATTTATATTGTTTCACAGGCTAGTTTATCAATTGTGAATAAATTAATAATAATGAATCGACCCCACATTAAGGCATTCTATACATTCCATTTGCTGTAATTGTATAGATGAGTCATTATTTTTATAGCAAAAATAACACTGTTTTTGCTATGAAAATAATAGACTTGTTGTTGGTATAAACACTGTTTCTTTAACACAAACTACAAACCTGCCTTACTTACCTACCTTATATTTTTATTCGTAATTTTATGGAAATGAATACAGTATAATACTTTGCAGTCGTAGGAGCTAACGAATTTACAACTGATTCCAATTATGTGGATTCCAATTCTGGCTGAGAAGCATACATCACTTAGGCAGTTTTACTAACTTTTTTGATTTATTGATATTGAAGGAAAACGTTGTCATGAAGCCTGCGCATCGAGATAACCGATCTGTGAAATTCGCCAAATGGCTTAGTATGAGTGTAGTGGGCCGATTCCTTTAAAATTGGGGAGAAATAAACCCAACAGTAGGAGCTTTAGCTGCTGATTGTTTATAATATTGTTATTCTTACGACCTGAATTCCGACAAAGACCAATTCACACCTGCAGTTTATTACTGTTCGGCATTTGGACTTCTTTTGTTTACTTTGTGTTTAAAATTTGTTATTAGAAAAACAGCCCATTGTGTATCTTTATGTAAATCACTAGTCAGGTGTGATTCTTAGAAATTCAGACCACGCGGTCGAGTAGACATATTGTATTTGTACAGTATAAAGCAATACCCCAAGGGAGGGGTGAGGGTGATTCGATAATCTATATAGTGACGGACTTTGCGCGTGTTATTGAATCGTGCATTACGTTTACACTAGTCGTGTTCAGTTATATTTGTACCCGTGTTATATACGTGTTTGTAAAGTTCTAATAAATTCTATAGTAATTCCAACGGCATTTTAAGTCGAGTCCTGCAACTCGTAACATTAGTATATCAAAGTAACATAACAAAGAAATATTTTTCGATAGTTTTTAACACTACAATAAAGCCTTATTTTGAAACGATCTTTTAACTTAAGAGATGTCTAGATTGCATGAATCGATATACGAAGTGATATGTATCTTAATCTATATGATAGAAGAAGACAGACAATGTAAACAATTAATTTGTCTTATGGTCAGTGTGATTTTTCATAAGTAAGATACTCATACAAAAATGCATACTGCAGTTAAAGGATGTGTAAGACTAGAAGATCGTCATTATCATTCTGAGTATTTGTTTTATGGCCGGTTCTTACATATTACTGTTCATTCAGTGTTCTTACTATCCGTTGAGTTTTAACATTACTTGTATGGAGCTTATGACAAATTTTAACCGATAGTACGGCAAGTGAGCGAACGGTAACATATAGGAACCGGCCATCAGAGAACCATTCTTACGAAAAACCAACCAGCTTATTTCTCCAAATAATGGCTATGGCATTCTCAAGACAGCGAACTAAATTAAGAACATATTTATAAACAGTGATCACACACAATCAATTACAGACCGATGATTTAAATAGTAAACACTCGAATGGGATTTTCCAATAATCAAACAATGATCTAATGTACAATGAGAACTCCTTTTTCGAACCACATCGTCCAATAAAATTATGTTACTTATTTGGTTTTTAACATAAATCGTAGGCAGGAACTTTAATGGTGTTAGATAGTTTTATTACCTAGAAAATGTAATATAATATTGGTTAAAATGAGAAAAAAAAAATCAACTGTATAGTAAAATGTAACTTACAATACAATACAATACAATACACTTTATTGTACACCAACGTTACATAGAAAAAATACACAAAAAACTTACTTACTAAAAGGTAGTACAATGGGCGGCCTTATTGCTAAAAGCAATCTCTTCCAGGCAACCTTCTGTAACTTACCACAAAATCTCCCTCGTTTTGTGTAATACTCCTCAGGAAACCGAGGCGTGCCTGTACGACAAAACACTCTGTACGCGAGGTTGTGTGCTGCACACACTCCAGGATTTGTCCTTTGATACCACAAAAATGCATCGCTGCAGTTAAAGGATGTGTAGTGGTCACTGTAATGCTTACTTGTAGCTTAGAGGCTCCGGGAGCGTGAGCGCACGATTCCCTTGGGGTATAGGGGCATCGTCGAGATGAGAGCGCGAGAATTACAAACCGCCCCACGTAAACTCCCCCTGCGTTTTGGTGTTACGCCTGCCAGGGCTGCGGAGAGGCTAGGTCATATACTATGGTATGCACCAACTGGGCAAGTGCCATCTATAGGTTGTAGTCCTCAATCGGATTTCCCCTGGGCCTTTGCCAGTCTAGTTCACTGTAATGTAGAGGCTCCGGGTTCGATTCCTAGCATGGTGAATTTCGTAAACTAATTTTCTGTTATTTACTATGGTATGGTGTCTTTGTTTATTATAGTTGTATAGTTATATGAGTCCGTCTTACTTTTGGTGCCTATTGGTTTGAATACTATTTTAACACTTGAATGTTTTTAGTATTATTTTCCATAATTATCAACCAGGTATACTTTTGTATTATATATAATTCATCATTTTATTAATACGTGAAGCAAAAACGTTGTAACCCTTTTTACGAAAATTGCGCGGACGGAGGAGTATGAAATTTCGCACATATAGTTTATATAGAGAAGAAGTGCAGAATGCTCATTTTTTAAAAAAATTATGCATTAAAAATACATTGATCAATAAAAAATATCACACATATAACTACCGTGTATTTGACACACACACGCATATATACTCTTTTGTTTATTGCTAAAGCCAAATAACAGTGTAGCCTTAGCGAAATCTGTGACTATAGAAGTTATAGTCTTTGAGAACAGAACCTTATGTTCAAACTTATAATTTAAATTAAATATGGACGAATTTCGACCACTGGACGACCACTAGTTCAAATAAATCTCCTTTATTTACAGAGCCAAACGGCGGAGGTGCATTTGCTTACTCAGACTCCACGGGACATAGGTACGGTGGTACTTACAGCTTGAAGGACGGACAAGTAGTTGATGTCAAGGGCAACATTCCCCCTGACTTTCAAGTGAACTACCTGTATCCGGATTTTGACACATTTTACCCATATTATTTTAGGAATCTTGAGAATATACTGCAAGAGTAAGATGCGAACAATAATTAGCCTGAAGCAGAAAGCTTCCGGTGGTGGAATTCTTTGTGGTGAACGGCATAATACTGCTGCTGTGTTTACAATCTTTACTTAAAATTGCTGCTTAAATTTCTTTTTTACTCTATTGTTAGAGACTACTTTTTCTTCTTAGGGCTCTAATTCCTAAAGGTACACTTTGGGCCTAACTTCGGTATTAGCCTGTATGTTAAAACGGATAGTTTCAAGAATGTACTTGGCTCTATGAATAACATTAGGCAAACTAACGAAAATAATGATGCGTATGCATGTGCAAACCACTACTCGTAGAGTTAATTAGCAAAAAAATGTAAATGAAAGGAGTTTGAAACAGATATGAAAAGAAAGGGCTATTTTTCTAAATTTCATAGATATTATTAATTTTATGTCGTGGTAGCGTAATGGCTAGCGCACGCGTTCCAAACTCAAAGGGCGCGGAATGGAATCTTGAACCGACGGCATGCACCACTTAGGCAGTTTTTGACATAATGTGCATATTGCTACAATTACCGCGTGGTAACAACGGTGAAGGAAAACATCGTGATGACACCTGTACATCAGGATAACCGATGGGTCAAACCTGCCAAGCCGCCTTAGACAAGCGTGGCAATTATACTGTCCCGAGCCCAGCTGTGGGACGTTTATGGGCTGTTATTGTTATTATATTTATTTTATGAAGAAATTTTGTAATGTCTTCATTGTACTTATACGCGTTTTATAAAGATACACTTCACCTTCGAAAACGACTCCCTCGAGGCGTAACTAAATAATTATTTGCTTTAAATTATTCTACTAATATCTATAATATAGCTACTAATTGAGCACGATGTCTTATTGTTAATATTCTTAACAAAATAATGCTACTAAAAGATGCAATTGTCGATATTACAAGAACTTTTATGAAAAGTGATATTTTATTAATTATGCTTTGTAGTGCATTCGGTGGGCGACGACATTTATCCAAACTTAAGCCGTTGCGACCTCTAAGAGGTTTTAGAAGGTAACCAGGTGTATTATGTTAGAAGTTGTGTTGTGTCTTCTTAATAAATTCGTGGTAATTTTCTTTTTCTACTAATTCAATTAACACCAATGCATAAGCTTAAAGCAGCTATTCTACTACATGAATTGTTTATTCTTTCTGTCCTCAACTATTTGTGTGTTTACAGGACGTTTGACTCGAACTTAAAGCATCAACGAATAGCGTTAAACGCTGCAAGAAAAGCATTCGATTTAACATCAAATCAAGCTGGTTATATTCAAAATTTACAATACAGGTTCGGCTCACCGGGTTCCTATGGTTTCCCTCCTTATCACGGTTACAATCCAATAATGAATGGGCCTCCGTTTGGAATGAACTTCGGGATGCCTCCTGCAAACGGGGCGTACGCCGGAGCTTTTGCAACGCCGGGTTTCAGTCATCAGATTGCTGCAATTAATCCGTCTAATCCAGTAAGTTTTAAAAATGTTATACTTACTTTCAACTACTGACAGACAGCATTAACCTGAATGATCACTTAACACTGATTTCTACATGTGTTATTTGAATAAGGAGGATGTTCATAGATTATTTTTTATTTCAAAATGAGATATATCAAATCAAATAATTTATTTGTTTATATATGTGTACTACTAATATTACATTAAACACATTATGAGCATAAATTTACATAAGCATAAAAATCCATAAATATAGTGGTTAACGTCATAAATATAGCAACTTTGTAGATATTTGTAAAAGTGTGTTTGAATCTCTTAGTAAAACAACTAGGGTTTTTTAAACCTTACTGTTGCTTCTTTTTTTATTTAAATATTTAGTTTGTTATATAGTTTTTCTTCAAGTCACTGAAATGACTGAATCACTCAATGCATTGACAACGAAATGATTGACTTAGCGTAATTGAAGTGTTAGCCCCTAGTATTAAATTGATATTATTCACTTCTGTCTTTCAATTTGCATTAAACAACCAAAGCATTTAATGTAAAAACGCACAATTAAATCATTCAATGTCATGTATTGCTATCAATTCCCTCAATTTTTGCTCCTTTTAACCAAGTTTAATCAATTTGGTTGAGTCATCACCAACTTTACTCGAAAGTTTAAATCGAAATTTTATGCAGTTTTCATGTCAATAAAATTATTTTATTTATTTCTTATGATGTAGCAAAGATGCAATTTTATATTACGATTATTCTGTGAGAAATATGATTATATATAATGTAAAGTCGTGATCTCAAGTCACACGTCGCTGCCTATTGTACCTTATCAGCATCAAGATCAAAGCGCAACGAATCATCACGGAACGCAAACAGTTATTAAATGCAAACTTCTTATTTTTTACTTCAGTTTATTTCCAGACAAACACCTATTTGTAAAACGTAATTGAAGTTCCCTTAAGAACTAAGTAACAAAAAATACCATCAATGTTTATTATTTTTGTATGACTAAGGGTTATGTCATTTATATTTTTATAGATTATCTTGTATCTTGTTTCTAGTAGAGACGTTTATTGGTTAATTAAATTGATTGTTAGTATGTCTTTAAAGACCACGGACTATAAAAATGGCCCGGACATTTGGAGGGCTTGCGTGGGGCCGTGGGAAGGCCAACACGTAGAGACCCTTTGACAATTTTTATGTAAATGTGGCATAACACTGACCGGCGATTATCCCTGTCTACACCATATAGTAATGCACTCAAGGACAAGCCCCGGCCAGTGTAGGTACATTGTGGGAAATGAGGATAACAAGTGCTGGGCTATTGGGGTGAACTGCTAGTGGTACTCTAGGGGTATGGGAATATGGGGACTATGGCGTCTGCTCGTCGCAATGTTCAGGGTACATGGGAAAATGGGCAGACGGTGACTCGCCACTCCCTGCATGGGCCTCAAAAATGCCATAGAAGACAGGGGCAACATGGGTATGACTGGGTAGGGAGTGGGCTGCAGGTTCACCAGTTCTGACTGGGCATGCTGATGCCACCCACGATCTGGCAAATCCCACACACGGGTCGCGAATTATCCCCCCAAGGGCAGAAGCCCTTGTCGCGGCTTATGGTCCTCAAGCGGATCTCGCTTGGCTAAAAAAAATGGGCTGCAGGTTCACCAAAGCTATTTCTGACGAGATGCCATTTATCACTTCCACCCATGGAGCTTGAGTCTTAGCTCTAGCGATCTGCAGTCTATGCCGGCTGGCTAAGGCAAGCATGGAGGCGGGAGAGCCTTGCTGATTGTTAGTATCTTAGCTTCCTTCTTTCAAGTGGAAACTTCTTGAAGCACGTTAGGCACTTTTGAGATGGGGGAAAAACATTCACAATCACGCTTAGGTTCAAAGTTTTCACTTCTGACGTGTAGTCCTACGACTGACGTGTAGTCCTACGACTGACAGTTTTTTGTTTAGTTAGATTAGATACTTTTGATCTCCTTTTCCTATCGTATCAGTCTCCTTCTATCTCGTTTGCTTTGTGGCCTACTCCACTGCAAGCCTCGCCACATAACTTTTCCATTTCCTTGTTAGATAGATAGATAGATAACACTTTCTTGCTCATCAAATATATAAGCACAAAAAAGAACGATTACAATATTGTCATGGTAGAAACAATATACGGCCTTATCGCTTAAAGCAATCTTTTCCAGGCAACCTAACATAATAATAATTAATTTAAATTAATCTGGCCATGTAGGTGATGCAGATTATTAGATGCATGTTAATTTATATGCAAAGCAATAGATAATAGTAGAAGCTAGAAATTATAGAAACTTTTTTCACATTTTAGGCCAATCCAAATGTGGACCAGATGGAACGTTTCTCTGAGGATTCTCGTAGTCCAGGATACGTTAGTGTTTCTTCATCGTCTTACTCCTCGTCGTCCAATGTCAATGGGAAGACTGAAAACCATCGGGGAGCAGAAACTACGGTGAACAACAATGGCAAAGTCACCAAGTACAAAGTCCAAAGTTAGACGACTATTATACGATTTTTCTGATATAAACTGGGTTCCTATATCTTACTTTTCATTCTTAACTTTTACCATTGGTAGAAACTTGATAAATTCTTTATTAAGTACTTGTATATCTCCATACGCCATTGAATAGGTAGTAAGATATATGAATCGGTTGATAATGGATCTCAAAATTATATTTCGATCTTATGCTTTTCAATTACAAAGCAGCAAAAATATGTTGTTCTAATATTAAAAACAAAATTTATGACTTTCTTATTTAAATCGAATATATTTTCCTGCCAAGTAAAATAAACGTTCTTTGTTCTAAAACGTAAATAAAGTTTTATCTGTTTTCAAAAATTGTTTTGTTTACCTGTTGCCATCCATACTAATATAATAAATACAAAAGTAACTCATCTGTCTATAAAGGTTTCGCGTTATAAACAGACGCGAGTTTTAAATGTGATAAAAATAGTATATCTAATCTTAATACAATACGAAAATGGACACAATTATGTAGTGTGTAGTAAGTAATTTTTATCTATGAAAGTTTGATAGTTTTTCGCGGGACGGGTCGAAATTTACCGAAGACAAATAACACGTAGATAAAAATTTATTGGAGTGTAGCTTGTGTGAATACTTGCTCTCAAAATAGGGTTAAAATTAGGTAGTAGTAACTAATAACTTATAAAAGTTATGGTAGCGTTTTAAATTGTCCGAAGTGTGACTGCACAGTCCTGCCCAAAGATCCTACGGATGAACCGATTCATGAAATTCGGTGTATACATACTTTCAAAAATGAGATAAACTTAAGATACTTATATCCTGAAAAGTTTAATTGATTATGCAGAAAACAGTTGTAAAATTTATGTGAAGGAAACGATATTCAAAGATCTATTTTAAAAATATATATATTAAAGTAGGTCGGGTTAAAATTTATTTACATTTTCATAAGTTATCAGTTTAACTTGTGACTCACATGATTGATTTGACAAAAAAAATAATAAACAATAAATATCGTGCAAACAATCGTGAAGATCTCATTAAGCCTTTCAAACGCAAAGTACTACTCAAGGTTATAAAGATAATACCGGTGCGTTTTTTCTACCATCGTTACGGATGCTGCACGAACAAAAACAATGGCACATACTCATTAGTTTAATTTCGCCAATTTACCATCTAACTTCATCTTTTGTGTCGTAGTTTCCAGTTTCCATGCATTGCGAGGTTGTATACATCCTACAATCCCTTGACTATTAGTTAATTCCCTACATCTTTTGCAGTAAAACTCGCTCAAATTATTATCAGTAATTCTTCTATGAATCTTAACTGGATTCTGATACGGTCTTTCTCTAGGTAAATTAGTTCCAAAATCGTTGCTCCAAGAATTTATGTTATTATAGAAACTAGATGGCTTCCATTGTAATGGGTTACTCGCCAAATTAGGATATATATCGTACTCATCACGTATGTTACGGTTTATGATTACGGATTCTGGGTACATTTGCGTCTTATGTCTGGTATCTGGTGATCTGATGTGTGTTGTCTCGACAGCTTTGTAACCATTTATAACGGGTACTTCGTCACTGTCTTCTTTATTTGTAACATCTCTGTGACCTAAGTTGTAGGTCAATGTACCTTGCTCTCCTAAAAATTTTAAATACGTACCATTATTACTACTATAGTTGTGAGAATTTTTATTAATTATTTTAAATGCGCAATGATTACTTCTGTTAATGTTATTAATTGAAGTAGAGCTATTTATATCTTAGATAACGACCTACTGAGGATAACCTATTGAAGATAAATATGTTTTCAAATTTACTATAATTTGATTAGAAGTTTACTGAAATATAAAGGACTAATGTGTACTTCATTCTTGGAGACTTTTTGCATTGACAGCTCCATACCCTTATTGTGAAAGCATAATTAAAGGCAGGAAACATATATACATATCAGCAAAACAACACCAACTTCCTAATGTATATGCCGGTGATGTTCAGAATATCCGTTTCAAAGGTCGGTATTTCTTCTTCACTTTACAATATATTTGACATCTCCAATTGTGACACCATTGGCACGCATATCATTCTTACGACATAAGCTGCTCCTTTTATCTGTAGTCTATAGAAGTTGCAAAAAAACGTTTTTTTAAATCCTACTTATTACAGTACTTAACATGTGTATTGTGATTTTATGATGCATTTTGCGGAGATTGTATTCAAGTAAAATAAATTACACTTTACAACATACCATCGGTAGATCTATGAATGCCTCTTCGATTATTGTTCTTTAATTTAGTCGAAACAACAATTGTATGTTTAACTTCAACATCTTCATCATCTGATTTGCTGGAATTCGTTAGAATAGTACTGCTGCCTTCGTCTTCAAAATCTACTTTACTTGATATTCCGTAGCTAGTGTTAATAACAGCTAAGGGACAAACAATTATAATACCAACATGATGAAAACTTATAAAATGAAAACAATATTCTAATGTTATTATTAGATAATTTTTTAACACATATCGACCACAGCAGATGTAAGTCTATGGTGGATATGTCATCACATTCAGTCCTGAAAAACTTACTCAATTCCACTAATTTACAAAATTTATGGGCACGTATTTTATACAGATGTTCGGACATAATTAATTATATCATAAGTTCACCGTCAGTATACAAATAACATCTCAGAAAATATCTCCAAGAACTTTGAAACTAAGAAACAAAAAATCTCATATTTCTATTTATTAAAATACGATTTTTTTAAAATCGAATATCACGACAAAATCTTAGACTAAAACTAGAAGAGCCTAGTTTCTAAAATATTTGTTGTTATTAATTTTTTCAACACTTAATTTAACAGGAAATTCAATGAATTGCTGTTACTTGTCTAATGAAGTAACAATAATAGTATATAGGAAAATAAATTAATTTGTCTTTTAGACTCAATGTTCGCGCCAAAATTTGCAGACATGTTATACCTATTGCCGGTGAACTTATGATATGCCTAATATATAATTATGTACATATATATGCACACTCAACAACAACTTATTGCACTCCGTGTTAAATCAAACATTGACAAATTCAATTACAAAGACTAACATTAGAAGCTCACGCCTTCTAAATGTCCTTAGAATTTCGTCTTTGTTATTCAGTTTTGTCCCAAACATATCCTTTATTGCTTGATTTGAAAATAAACGCTGTCTCATAAGACAAACGATCTTATATTGTTGGAGATAAAGTAATATTGGTAACAATGATAGTTTGAATTCACATTTAATCGCTTCAAGCCTTTGGGTTTGATACTCAGGAGGTCACGACTAGAATTAAACCGGGGTAACAATACCCAAACCATTTATGAAATACAAAGCAAAATAGATAACTGGGGCGACGTCATTACATTAAGAGTAGAATCAGGATTAATTATTATGAGAGGTAAAAGACATTTTATCTGTAATTTAAATTTTATATTAGAATAACTTGCTCATAATATCAACTCTGCGGGAGTAATGAATCAATCAATCAATAACTCTTTATTATGCACCAATACAAAAACATTAATGCACATTATATGGAAATAAATAGCTTGGCGTGTGTCGTATACCTATCTGTTATGTTGATACAAATTATAAATACATTCCTTTTCTTTTCTTGTGGAAAGGCTTCATCTACGATAGTATTAAAGGTTTAGACTGTGGCCGAATGCGTCTTATTTAAAGCGGCAAAAAACAACGCAGTTCGAAAAAAACCTTGAATAACGCATTAAATCCATCGCCATATATACGTGAAACTGTCTATATCGGTCACATTATCGCAAATGAAGCCGCAATATTATATATATAACATTCATGTGATAGTTACAGACACATTAAATAAAATAGCCTCTATAAAAGATTTCTAAATGCTAGTCAATATCAAAATAGATATATTAATTTTTGACTTCTCACCACACAGTGCCAAACAAATTGATAAGAATCTCGTCATATCTGTCACTCGTACAAAGACGTCAGAAACAATAAGGCTTTGCGTGTTGGACACGTTTTATATAAACAACTTAAATTGCTCTAAATGGTGTCGCAGAGGATGTTAACAATTACCTTGTAAAGTATTTTATATGTAATACAAAGTACCGGCTGGATTAGATTTTATACAAAAAGCGTTAGTCAAGACATTGCTGTTAATACTGCTTCACCTGGAATAATATTATAATAATAATGTCATAATTATTAACCGCTTCACGAAAATGTAGCGATGGTTTCAATGCGTTACTAGTGATGCGATATTGTTATGAATTTTTAATGACTTTAAATATTGACAGATAAGGTATGTACGAGTATATGCACTTACGTATTTATTCGTTAACGGCGTAATTTTTAACGCTATATACACAAGACCAATTTGGCCACAATCAACAACTATAACATTATCCAAGATGAAGTCCCTATTATTAAATTAATGACAGACGATATCCATACTAATATCGCGAAAAATGTTAATAAATACTTGGATAATTAGGTAAATTTTTAACTGTCTTTGTCTGTATGTTTGTTTGTTCCATCTATAATACAGCTTTAAAAATGAACTTCTATAGTTTAATCTTCTCGTTAGCACACACGTTACAAGCCTAGGCAGAGAGAAGAGAGAGCCTAGGTAACATTTTTGTCTTTGGTAAAGCGCGAATTAAATGTTTGGATACATTGATATTAAATTTATCGTTCGGATACAACAAACCAAAATATTTTTTTATGTTATCTTGTAGGTAAATAGGTAGACGGTCTATAATGTCTATGTTATGATCGAAAGTAGTTAGCGTCGCCCATAACACTGGCCGGCAACCAAATCCTACTTTAAATAAACATACATACATACTTACATAGCTTTACGCCAGTTCCCTTGCGGGGTAGGCAAGGAAACTGATTTTAAATAAACACCCGATAAATATATAGAATTTGACATGCCGAATTAAGATCTGCTTTTAGTTTCTTGCTATCACATATATTTTTGTAAATCTTTGTTCGTAACACAATGTTTTTTCCGCAAATTCTAGCAAGATATATTACATATAAAGAAACGATACAACGGAAAATGGTCAGAATTATTACTTGCAGATTTTTGTAACTTGATTTGCGACGTAATTACAATAGAATACAATAAAATGGAGAAAACTATAAGCTGAGATGACTTTATCAATAATTCGACATATATTTTTGAGGATTTATAAATATTATCGGAGGAAATAAATCAGCTATTGTCACAATAATCAAATATACGTTTTGTATGTAAAAAATGGAAGCGGTATAAAGTTATAATACTGTGTTTATATTTAGAAGTGTCGAAATTATAAAAATAATCACAATAGTTAGAAAAGGAGTCATTTTTTTGACGACCAGTGAATCACTACTACACGGTTTCCACTCCAAGACGCGTCTGCTCCATCGTCAATCAGTCCAGTATTAACATATGCCAAAAGCCCATTGTAGGTTATATTAGTATTTTGATATACTTTAATCATTCTATAACTCTTTTATTTTCGCACAAGTCGACCCTCGATATGATCAAAAAATAAAATCAAAGACAGTATATAAACTTGCCAATGCTGGACTCAGCCCTCTCTATTCATAAGAGGGTGAACTATACCTGTTATACTTGTCCAAAGTGCATTGGTTATTTTCAAATATTGGCTATCTTGATATGCAGGATTCAGCAAGTCGTAATTATAACCAAACATGTACATTAGGTTATAAGAATTCTCAAGTGGTGCATGCTTCTAAGTCAGAATTATTCGAATTAGACGTGAATTCTTTAGCCACTAAACTATTATATCAGGACATCTTTCAAGTGTGATTCGTCCGAAAATAGAGTACAGAGAAATGTCAATTACAAAAAATCTATAATAATAACAGCCCATAAATGTCCCACTGCTGAACTCGTGCCTACCATTATATGGGAACGAACAGTATACCCGCCACGCTTGTCGAAGGTGGCTTGGCAGGTTTGACACATCGGTTATCTCAATGTACAGGGTGTGCATCACGATGTTTTCCTTCGCCGTTGTTAGCACACGGTATTTGTAACTATATGCACATTAGTTCAGAAAAGTGCCTAAGTGGTGCATGCGTTCCGGCTAGGATCGAACCCGCGTCCTTTGAGTTTGGGACGCGTGTGCTAGTCATTACGCTACCACGACTTGAAATCTATAAATACATACATTTCGAAAGGTCATTTATCATGAAACAATTTCAAAAGTTTTTTAAGGCCCAAATGTTATTTATACTAAAGTCAATTAAAATGAAATTTTCTTTGCAGTAAGTATATTATTCTATTATACTCACATTGATTTTTTGCTGTAATTTGTGTTGGATTTATAACAATTGAATAATTTGGTACTGAGCTTCAGTAGCGGGTATTGACCAGATAAGTAAGTGTCTCTGTAATTATGGTTAGGCATTCTTAAAGAAAATAGGCTTATTCATAAACAAATAGCCGTTACTTTGCTTGTTTACTTATACATATATGTACAAGTTAAGGAACTTTAATGGAAACAACTATTTATATCAATTAATATATCTATCAATTAATAAAACAAAAGATTCTTCTTTTACAATAAACGCCAAGATTTAAATGAAAAATGATATTCGTATCTATATCTATCTCTATATCTATATCGTATATCCGTGCAGGAACGGAGAAAGAATACAATTTCCTGCGGCCCGGCGGCCTGTCGTAAGAGGCGACTAAACAACCCACAGCCAGGTGGTAGAGTATTTGCTCGACTGGATGGTGACCACCCCTGGTCTAGAGTATGTCGCCATAACAACCTTGTGTTGTGTTCCGGCATTAGTGACCAGGTTCCAGTCTCCTTTACGAGAGCAGTAGCGCATTTGTAGCACCTTTGTTGTTGCAAATGTCCATAGGCGATGGTAACCGCTTTCCATTAAGTGGGCCGTCTGCCTGTCTGCTGAACTCCTGCAATAAAAAATAAAAAAATAGTATTCACAAAATAACTTTAATAACCGCTTTTAGAATTTGTTGTGTTATGCTAATACTAGATCGATCAACCAAAATGAATCAATTTGGTTGAAGATCACAGGACTGAAACGACAAGACGGTAATCTATAACATTGAATGATTCAAGTCTATTCATTCCAATTGAAAGATAGTAATCCACTGTCTAGTATCAACTTTAGAGTGTGAGACGATTCAATGAATTTTGGGGATCAAAACAAAAAAAATATTTTAAGTTTTTGGGTGAGTTCCATTTGCATATTTTGTAAAATTCAGAAGGTATGATTATAAAGTCAATGTCCCATGTAAACAAAGTGGGTAAACTTAATCGTCTAGTAAATTTAACACCTCTGAACTGTGGGAAACAAATGTCTTTCAATGCGACTCCGTTCTGTTCAAATTAGAAGCTGAAACGACGGTCTGATATTTTGATTTATTAGTAAGTAAGTAGTCAATTGCTAAACTTTATAAAACGTAAACAGCCTATAATTTAACTGGTAGCTACAGTACAGCATATGTTTTTTGCGTTACATTGACCACAATTAAACCATTAGCTTAAATTTGAAACTTACTATATATTCATTTTAATATGAATTAATTTTTCACAGCGCCAAGGCGATATAGTTTCAGCTATGGTATACATGATGGTCGGTCGGTATATACAAATCTAAGCAAGATACTTGTATATATGCACGCCAAAAGGCGGAATTTTGAGTGGTGTACTGCATTAAATTTAACACGTTTATATATATATATACCCATTTTCACATTAAATAAATTGAATTCAATTGAATTGAATCGAAGAAAACAAAGGTTATGGTGTTTGAAAGAGAAGAAACCAGAACGAATGCAAGGATAATGGTCGATGATGTTATGCTAGAGCAAGCGAATGAGTTTGTATATCTTGGATGTGCTTTTAGCAGGGATGGAAGGTACACCGCTGATATAGAAAGAAGAGTGAATTTGGGGAATAGTGTGAATGGAGCGTTAGGTAAACTTCTAGGCGCTAAGAACCTCAGCCAGAAGGCCCAGCTTGCCATACACAAAGCGGTGCTGGTACCTACGCTCACGTATGGATGCGAGAGTTGGGTATGGAAGAGAGAGCATGAAAGTAGAGTAAACGTGGTCGAGATGCGAGCACTGCGCAAAATCTGCGGAGTGACGCTCGCGGACTGCGTTCGTAATACCGAAGTAAGAAAGAGAGTTGGTCTGAAAGAGAGTGTCGGGGTGAAGGTAAGGAAAGGAATGCTCCGGTGGTTCGGGCATGTGGAAAGAATGCATGATGAAAGAATGACTAAACAGATATACAATGCAAAAGTGGATGGATGCAGAAGTCGTGGAAGGCCACGACACACCTTCCATGATCAAATTGATCGTGTACTAGTAGAAGGTGATGTCAGGAGCCTTAAGAACAGACGAGCTTGCATGACAAGAGTTATGAATGTCAAAGAGGCAAGTGAGGTGTGTAAGAATAAGCCTAAATGGCACTCTGTTGTTCGTGCCTACCCCGCAAGGGAACTGGCGTGAAGTTATGTATGTATGTATGTATGTATGAATTGAATCGGTCAGGCTAGATTTGAAGACTGTAAGTAAAGAAAAAAGTTTAAAAATGGATCACGGACTCCGAAACTTAATCGTATTGTTACCGAGTTGCACTCTGGACTCGGAATAATATATTCTTTATTGTTATTATTATGCCTATACACCTGTATAGGCATAATAACAACAATAAAGAGTCCAATACTCCGTATCAATTTTAGTATGAAATTCACGTTTAATTAATTGAATACAATACAATAACATGGTCTTATTTGGGATTGTATTCTACACTATTCAATCGAGTTCCCTGACACTAAAATCAATCCTTCGAATGCCATACATACATATAATAACGTACGATGTCGTTGGTATATTTTGTTTTAAAACATTTAGATTGAACTAAACCACGGAGGACTGAAGTAGGAATGGCAGCCCCAGTACATGAATTATGTATGTATTGGCTTGATAGTCAGTTCCACTTTGTTTATAACATCTCACTCATCTTATCGTAATTATAATTTACCTACTGTTAATATCTTATTAAAGAATTAAAGAATATATTGGTCTCCAGTTATAAGCTAAACAAGTACAATCTAGTAGTAGTAGTAGTAGTAGTAATATTAATTTAGTACTATTGAATTGAACACTTAAAAAGCGTGTTATATTTGATTAATTTAAAAATATATAATTAAATAATAAAACGTTAGTTAAGAGTGTTCTGGGGTTGTGTAACTATCATTATATAATATGGGCAATTTGATTAAGCGGGTATTATTAATATGGACCGATCATTATGAATAATGACCAAGAGCGTTGGTCAATTTGATAAATTCATTCCTATGGCCAGCCCATATTAATAATTCCCGACGGCCCGTGGTCCATTAAAAAAAATCATGGTTTGAGATAACTTGAATTTATCACTTGAACCGGGCATTATGAATACTTCCCTACTTGTAGCCGGACAATGTAATAAATTCGATTACCTTTTCATAAGAATTATGTAAGCTTAATTCATTTAAGGGTGGAGTCTATACCCCACCCTTAAATAATTTCGGATTGGTGAATCTGATGAAAAAAAGCGGTTTAGTTCATAAT
The DNA here is from genome assembly GCA_019925095.2 of Dendrolimus kikuchii. Lineage (NCBI taxonomy): Eukaryota > Metazoa > Arthropoda > Insecta > Lepidoptera > Lasiocampidae > Dendrolimus > Dendrolimus kikuchii. The sequence continues at coordinate 20,926,074 of CM034389.1, forward strand.
AAATAAGTGCCATATAACTAATCATATAGCACTTATTTATTATGAACAAATCCGTTTTTTTTTATTTTAGGACAGAAGGCCAAGGCGGGTGCGAATCGAAGCGGAGTTTCCCGTTTCAGCCTTCGTGGGATTTTTTTTATAACCACCCAAAATTCTCTTCATATCTCAAGAAATAAATAAAAATGCTATGTAACTAACTATACCCTAACCTCGTTTAAAAAACAAAAAACTAGAGTTCATCTGTGTTTTATTATATTGCCCAAGATTAGGTTAAGGTTGTTAAGATAAGATAAGGTTGTGATTATTTATTCATACTGACCGGGAAAAGTGATTAATCATGCAGTTTTACTAACATTGCCCACTTGATACGGGCATTATGTATACAGACCGGTCATTATTCCATGTGAACGGATTTATCAAATTGCCGGTAAAATATATAGCAAAATGCGAAAGAGCAATATCTCCACTAGCAGAGAGGCGGGCTTTTTTCATCATCACATATCTATAATTTCTTTTTATGCCCGCATCTTAACTCCCCTTAAAAAGGTGAAGTGAATGATGAATACATGAAGTGGCCATGTTGGTTTCTTACAAATGTCAAACTTATTTTTTTTAATTTAAAAATTCCTAATAATAAATACCAGTAACGCCATCTAGCAAAGGCGAAATTAACTAACCATAAGGGCAACAAATTAAAATTGCTTTCATTGTCGTGGCGATGACTATGTACCCACGAAAGAAGAATAGTATACCCTGTCCAACGATTTATTTTATTCTTGACGTTTGCATCAAGTTCAAAATTTTTGACAGTTTTCACATGTCTCAATTGTCATACTTCATTAATCCAAGTGACACTAGTGCAGTTCTGTGAGTCATAAAATGCATAAACTAAAAGCAAAAGACGGCATTCATATATTATAAAAAAATCAGACTCTTGTTTTTATTTCACTTTTAAATATAAACATGTGGATTATACGGCCTATTTATTATGCAATACACTATTTTTATCAAATGATATGGGTGCAATTTGATTAAAAAATTATTGATAAAGAATCTCGAATTGTACATAAAATTGAACTGGTAGTGCTTTAGGACATCACGAAATGATTAATGATCGACATGTAAAAATTTAAATAAAAGTTTGACTAGGTATAAATAACTAAGTTTTATGTGCCATGTTATTTTATCTCATAAGTTACGACCATTGGCATAGTTAACAGGTTAATTTTACCTTTACACGCCACCTGTTGAATAAATCTGCATCTGTTGATCAGCGACATCTGTGGATTTTAGGCCGCATCAAGAAGAAGTCAAGCTTATTAACGAAGCTTAAATTAGGCCTTACGATGCGATTTGAGCTTCTTGGTATAGATGTCGATGTAAACCATGTTATGTTCAAAAAGTTGATGCGCCCAACGTGGGGCTCGAACCCACGACCCTGAGATTAAGAGTCTCATGCTCTACCGACTGAGCTAGCCGGGCTGGTGAATTGCCATGTGAAAATATTCTATTAGAAGTACAATACTGAATTTCATTAAAAAATTCAAATAAGAAAACAACTCGTACGTCATGCAAATGTATATTAAAATCAATTTTCTCAATTATTCAATAATTTTGAAAAATGTCTTCCAATGGATTTTTATGGTGATATTTGGCAGTAAATAAGGCGTCATTTTGAATTTTATATGCCACTACAAAATGGTGTAGTGAAATTGCTGAAAATTAATGGTAGTTGCCAAACACGTAATACATGCATGATTTTTTGCAGTGTACGCAGTCGTAGAGTGCCGTCGGTCGAGTTGTGCAAAAACATCAGTAACTTTTTTTAGTCACTAGCAGAGGAGTTGAGTTATTCATTCAATTCAAAAGTCGTCAGAACCGTGTTTCACTGCCGCTCTAAATGTCGTGTGTATTAAGTGGTGGAAAATTCTGAAGAAATCCCAATGATAATTTTGAAGATGTATTCTTTCAAAGAAAATTGATTTGTAACCATGGAATAGTATATAGTTATATATATATATATATATATATATATATATATATATATATATATATATATATATATATATATATATATATATATATATATATATATATATATATATATATATATATATATATATATATAGTTATATATATATATATTCCATGTATATTATATACTATATATTATAGTTCTTCCATGCCGTAACATATTTTTTACAATATGGCGTATTTTCGATTAAATGCTTTCTATGGTTAATTAATCAAATGACAAAAAGGATGACTACCTATTATTCACCTCTACGGACCCCTTTACGGTCTCGGGGAATAACGCACTTAGCTGGTTTTTAAATCATTCAACCTTAGTCATTGTTATATAAATAACATAACCAGTAAACAACGCGAGTAACATCAAACGCAGGTAAGCCACCGTTATTTCGAAGTAAGATAGCGTTATTTACACGCCTATATTGCTAAGCAGGCTGCCTCAAAGCTCAAAGCGCACCCTGAGGGGATTGTAGCAAACGTTTCAGGGATCATTTCAACAACTGGCTACTTATAACTGAAGTGAAACTTCTTTAGAATTATTGTGATTTGAATCTAAAAAGAAATAAACATCTAAATCTATAGGACTAGTCCTGCGAGAGAACGAAAAAGAATACATTACATGTATTCAATCATTTAAACACTATGATCATACAGATATACTTCAAATTTCGTGTTTTAAAACATAAATATATTATAAGGATATAGTATATGAAATGCGACGTCACGAAATTTACAATCCCTCCCGCCCCATGTCAAACTTTGTTTCAATTCTACTGCCTGTGATCTGCACACACACACGATTTTTTTTAGTGATATAGTATCGCGTTTGACAACTGTCTTACCTGATGTTAAGTAAAGATGCGATCTAGGATGGATCCCGCTTCCCTAATAGATACCTAATCATTCGTGACTTGACGACCATTGCTTTATATGAATCGGGGAACAAGACTTCGGCAAATTGTTCCACTCGACAGCGGTGTGCAAAAAAAGGTGGAGACATAAATAATAAACTGAATGGATTATTATAAAGTCCTTGCTGTTCGCGTTTAGTGCGTTAACGCTCTTAGTATTAGTGACTGTGTCACGCAGATGTAGCCAAAGGCATTTCAAGGATAATTCATTTGTATACACGAATATATCTAATCGTTAACGCGACACTTTTTAACGCTATATATAAGTAAGTCGCATTGGTCACAGCCGATAACATTAAGTGTTATAGCAGGGGCATAAGGAAAGTGTGTATATGCTGTTATACTTTATCAATATGAACTATTCAAACCATATAAAAGTTTAGATCATTCCATGTATAATAAATAATAATATAGTTTTAGTTTAGTTAGTTAGTTAGTATAATAAATAATGATATTATAGTTGACTACCAACTATCGTCTGAGACACTTATATTATCTTACAAGATTGAATAGCCTTCCCATTTTCTATGAGCATGGCGAGTTGTGACGTTATGAGGCAAATCTATACTAATATTATAAAGAGGAAAGATTTGTATTTTTGTATGTTTATAACGAATAAACTCAAAAATGACTGGACCGATTTCAAAAATTGTTTCATCATTCGAATGCTACATTATCCCTGATTAATACAGGCTATATAAAAATTATGGATCCCTACTAAAATTTCAATAATGTAACCCATCAATCTAAACAAAATGCTTGGCGCTGTAATCGGGTTCTAGATTTTTATTTTTTCAGTCCAAGACAACGTCTGCCGAAATCGCTAGCAATTTATAAAGTATTATATAAATATTAATTAAAATCTTATCTTTAACGATATTTTAATAGTCAAATTATACCAATACATTTTATGTCTAGCAATGTGTCATATGTATAATGCCTTGTAACAATATCATAAACTAAATAAGGAAAATTGTTACAATATCCACAACTGATACAAGTAAAAGGCAAAGAGTTGATGTGTCAAATATTGCTAGTGCTTTTTTATCAGGCTGGAAATATAATACGGACGTCCATTAACGTAAAGTGCCATTATCCAACGGCTTCAGCAATTTCTCAGGAAACCGAGGTTTTGGTATGAAGAGCATCATATACAGAATTTCAAGTAAAACTTTAACATCTAAAATGTAGGGGTAAGCCCTTCAAGTTCAAAGGTTTTTATTGAAACTAAGTTCCATTGGACAACTTTCTTTTGTAGGTCCATACATTTGAGTTAAAATATAAATTTACTTTATATTCTATGTATTACACTACTGCACAAGTGTTTGAACAATATTAATATGAATATTAAAAGAGCAGGAGCCTTAAGAGTTATGAATGTCAAAGAAGCAAGTGAGGTGTGTAAGAATAAGCCTGAATGGCGCTCTGTTGTTCGTGCCTACCCCGCAAGGGAACTGGCGCGAAGTTATGTATGTATGTAATATTAAAAGATATACAATGCAAAAGTGGATGGATGCAGAAGTCGTATAAGGCCACGACACACCTTCCATGATCAAATTGATCGTGTACTAGCAGAAGGTGATGTCAGGAGCGTTAAGAATAGACGAGCGTGCATGACAAGAGCTATGAATGTCAAAGAAGCAAGTGAGGTGTGGAAGAATAAGCCTGAATGGCGCTCTATTGTTCGTGCCTACCCCGCAAGGGAACTGGCGTGAAGTTATGTATGTATGTATGTAATATTAAAAGGTTGCTCGAAAAAATCTAAAGTAATGCACTAGAACATTTAAAAAAATTATGAGCGACTTTTTAAAATTCAAATTTTAAACTGAAACTTCCAGAAACGTATTATTTTTTGGTCTATAAAATTATACCGTAACGAAAAAAAATTTGTATAAAAAAACACAGTGTTTGGCGATTTTTGAAATTTTAAAAAATTTGGAGCGACCTCTAAATTTTTTTTTGAGCTGCCCTTAGGAGGGAGTTCTTAAAACATGAAAAGCTAAAATTTTTCACTCGAGACTCAAAAATAAAAAATATAATTTTTGCGCCACCCTAATATATATAATACGGGGAATATAATAAAGATGAAAGATTTATATTTCTGTATGTTTGTAACGAATAAACTTAAAAACTACTGGACTGATTTCAAAAATTCTTTCACCATTCGAATGCTACATTACCCCTGATTAATATAGGCTATGTGAACAATTAGAGATGCCTACTAAAACTTCCATAATGTTACCCATCAATCTAAACAAAATACTTGGCGCTGGAATCGGGTTCTAGATTTTTCTTTTTCAGGGCAGGAGAACGTCTACCAAGACCGCTAGTCTTTATATACATTTAAAATTCTTCTTTACGTGTATATGTCACTGAATTTCTCCTAAAGCACTAGACTAACTTTGATCAAATGGTTAGTGTATATTTAAGTGAGTACCTGGATTGTTTAGATTCACAATGGGATCCGGTCAGTTACGCTGAAATCGGGTTCCAAGACTTTAATTTAAAAAAATTACGTAGGAAAACGTCTTTCGTGCCGATTAGTTTTTTTATTTTTTTATTGCAGGAGTTCAGTATACAGGCAGACGACCCACTTGATGGAAAGCGGTTACCATCGCCTATGGACATTTGCAACACCAAAGCTACTACAAATGCGCTGCTGCTCTCTTAAAGGAGTCTGGAACCTGGTCACTAGTGCCGGAACCCAACTCAAGGTTGTTATGGCGACATACTTTAAACCAGGGGTGGTAGCCATCCAGTCGGGCAAATGCCCTACCATCTGGCTGTGGGTTATTTTGTCGCCTCTTACGACAGGCCGCCCGGCCGCAGGAATTTGTATTCTTTCTCCGTTCCTGCACAGATAAAATATTAGCTATATTGATCAACATGATCGACACTTATTACATTAAAAAAGAACAACGTGCACGATTTAACACTGTTATCTTATAGATGCAATCTCAAAATAAATTTAAAATATAAATAATTAAATTATAAAATTTGACGGGTGGCATTATGCTACAATGTGTACATATATTATTAATCAAATTCTTAACAAGGCAAGATAAAAAATACCGGCATTTTCAAACAGAACGGGTTAATTTATAGCATGTTATAATAGCATTGTGTTAGATTGGAACATTTTTGTGGGCGGTTACTATTGGAATTTGTTCATGTAAAAAATAGGCAACAATGCAAATTCAATATAGAATTTAATAGAGTTCGTGTTCAAAGAAATACCGAAGCGTAACTAGTGTTGAAAAAACTTATATTATTATAATAAAGGAATACCTACATGTAAGTATCCGTGCAGGAACGGAGAAAGAATACAATTTCCTGCGGCCGGGCGGCCTGTCGTAAGAGGCGACTAAACAACCCACAGCCAGGTGGTAGAGTATTTGCTCGACTGGATGGCGACCACCCCTGGTCTAGAGTATGCCGCCATAACAATCTTGTATTGTGTTCCGGCATTAGTGACCAGGTTCCAGTCTCCTTTAAGAGAGCAGCAGCGCATTTGTAGCACCTTTGGTGTTGCAAATGTTCATAGGCGATGGTAACCGCTTTCCACTAAGTGGGCCGTCTGCCTGTCTGCTGAACTCCTGCAATAAAAAAATAAAAAAGTAATATATCAATATCCGTACAGGAACGGAGAAAGAATACAATTTCCTGCGGCCGGGCGGCCTGTGGTAAACGGCGACAAAACAACCCACAACCAGGTAGTATTTGCCCAACTGGATGGCTACCACCCCTGGTCTAGAGTATGCCGCCATAAATACCTTGAGTTGTGTTCCGGCATTAGTAACCAGATTCCAGTCTCCCTTAAGTGAACAGCAGCGCATTTGTAGCACCTTTGATGTTGCAAATGTCCATAGGCGATGGTAACCGGTTTCCAACAAGTGGGCCGTCTGCCTCTCTGCTGAACTCAAGCAATAAAAAAAAGTATATATATACTTTTTTATACTGACAAAAGTCGTGGTAGCGTAATGGCTAGCGCACGCGTCCCAAACTCAAAGGGCGCGGATACGATCCTGGCCGGAACGCATGCACCACTTAGGCAGTTTCTCGACCTAATGTGCATAACAACGGTGACGGCAAACATCGTGATGCATCCTGCGCATCGAGATAACCGATGTGAGAAGTCGCTTTGGACAAACGTGGAGGAATACTGTCCGTTCCCGTATAATGGGAGGCCCGAGCCCAGCAGTGGGACATTTATGGGCTGTTCTTATTTATTTTATTTTATACATAAACAATATTCTATACTATGTATGCAGGGCTGGGCAAAATACATAGTTTCCTTTAATTGAAATACAAATTACAAAATACTGTCTCGCATGTATTTAAAATACAAAATACAAAATACTTTTAAGTCGGGTATTTAAAATATAAAATACAAAATACAGCATTTCAACTATATGTATTTAAAATACAAAATACAAATTACAAAATACAAAATACCGTCAGGTGTTAGGTTATGTAAATAAAATATTCACAAAAATCAAATAATTATTATTATTAGGTCCTTGCCTATGAAATTGCCGTTTTTTCTTAAATAAGTTAACCTAATTTTATTACATTTTTTTTATTCTAATCTCCACGGCCTTGAAGATAAGGACATTTCCGTCTTGTAGGTACGCGTAGATTTTGGTGGTTCCACCCGGATCTATGCGTGCTTATATCGATCCCATTTTGAACACTTTCATGAGGTGACCGACAAAGTTTTTGGGCAGTATCCTTTAGCAGAGGTAGTCATACCCGAGAATTTTAATGCTCATCACGCTGAGTGGTTGGGTTCCCCGAGAACTGATCTGCCAAGGACAACTGCCAACGATTTTGCTCTCGCCCCTGGATTCACTCAGGTGATTAGGAAGTTTACCCGAATACCGGATAGAGTGGATCATAAGCCTTCTTTGCTGGATCTTCTGCTGACCACACACCCGGAGAACTACCAAATCTCCATCAGTCCTCCACTGGGAACCTCTGATCATTGTCTGGTATCTTCGGTGGAGCCCCTTCCTATTCCCGATTGGACTCGTCTCGCTGAACGACGGAAGGTGTGGCGATACAGGTCAGCAGATTGGGATGAACTCCGTGAATTCTATGCATCCTTCCCATGGAGGCAGTTATGTTTCTCGTCGGAAGATTCTGATCCGCGCAGAGACTCGATCGCCGATGTAGTACTGCAGGGAATAGAATGTTTAATTCCAAACTCAACTGTACCTATTGGTGGTACGAGTAAACCACCATGGTTCGATAAGTCCAGCAGTGAGGCTGTAAAGCTAAAGCAACAGGCTTATCAAGCCTGGACTGCAGTGCGGGCTCGTCAGGATCGAAGTTCCTCTGACCTGAAAAAGAGACACAATGCCGCCTCTAGGTCCCTCAAAAAACAGCTCGCGAGAGCAAAGTTCGATGACATCGACAGAATTGGTGAGCGCCTCTCTAGCTACTCTTCTGGGACTAAAGCTTTTTGGACCCTCGCCAAAGCTGTCAAAGGAAACTTTTGTCGGACGTCTCTTCCACCTCTGCGCACAGTGGACGACCGTCTGGTACACGCCGCCAAAGATAAAGTCAATCTTCTGGGTGAAACTTTTGCGGCCTATTCAACTCTTGAGACATAGGAGAAACTCCGCCTACAATCCCTGAGTGTGAGTCTAGAATGTCGGAGGTGCGCTTTACTCAAAAACAGTCTGATGTGTTCTCCTCTCCCTCGACGTCAAAAAGTCTTCTGGCCCTGATGGCATTCCTGCCACTGTGCTGCAGACGTGTTTAGCTGAGCTGTCCCCAGCCAGTCCTTGCCCGACTTTTCACTCTCTCTTACCATAAGGGTTGTGTCCTCGCTTCGTGGAAGATTGCCCATGTGCACCTTGTCCCCAAAAAAGGGGACGTAACAGACACGTCGAATAGGCCTATAGGAATAACCTTTTTGCTCTCAATGGTGATGGAGCGTATTATCAACGCGCAGCTTCTGTGTTACCTCGAAGATTCCCAGCTGCTAAACGATCGGCAATACGGCTTCCGCCACAGTCGCTCAGCTCGGGATCTCTTGGTTTAGCTAACCCACCAGTGGGCTGAAGCCATTGATAGCAAAGGGGAAGCACTGGCAGTTAGTCTAGAATTCTAGATATTGCTAAGGCCTTCGACCGGGTCTGGCACAGGGCTCTTCTATCGGAGCGGCCATCGTATGGGATACCCGAAGGGCCTTGCACCTGGCTATCCAGCTTTTTTGATGAGCTCAGCATTCAAGTCGTTATCGACGGTTGTTGCTCAAGTTTCAAGCCCAGAAACGCTGGTATGCCCCAAGGTTATGTGCTATCGCCAACGTTGTTTATCTTACATACCAATGATATGTTGTCTATTCGCAACATTCATTCCAATGCGGATAACAGCACAGGCGATGCGCAGTACCCTGGTCGTGGAAACGTCCCTCGATCATTTGTGGAGGAAAGTTGGGTTAGACTTGTATCTGAAGTAGAGTATTCCTTAGAGAGAGTCTCTGAATGGGGAAGACAAAACCTTGCCAATTTCAACCCCAAGAAGACAGGTCTACGTATTCTCTGCCAAAAAAAACTCCATTCGAGCAATCGCTTCAGTTCCAAGGAACTCCCCTTGCCACTTCCAAGAGTATTGGGATCCTCATTGTTGGCATCGCGATAGATGTTCAGGGGCCATCTTGAAGGCAAGGCAAAAGTTGCTCTAAGAAGCTAGGAATGTTAAACCGGTCCAAACACTACTTCACACCGCGGCAATGCTTTGTGCTTTATAAAATCCAGGTGAACCCGCATATAGAGTACTGCTCACACTTTTGGGCTGGAGCACCTGGCTACCAACTCGATCCTCTAGACTGTATTCAACGTCAAGCCGTTCGCGTTGTTGATGATCCCATACTCACAGACGGTCTAGATACGCTTGGCCTTATGAAAGACTTCGCTTCTCTCTGCGTATTCTACTGACTGTATAACGGGGAGTATTCGGAAGAACTGTATAGAATGGTGTATTTGTCCTCTTTCTACCATCGAACCGCTCGCCATGTGTTGGGATTTCAGCCCCACTTCCTTAAGCCGTCTCGCTCATTTACGCAACGGTTTTGTAGAACCTTTTTCTTGCATACTGTGGGGATTTGGAATGAGCTCCCAGCCGAGGTTTTTCCACAGCGCTACGATATGGGGTTTTTCAAAAAGGGTGTCATAAAATTTCTCCGAGGCCGGAAGCGGGTTGATGAAGTCTCTGGTGTTGCAAATGTCCATAAGCGACAGTAACCGCTTTCCATCAGGTGGGCCGTCAGCCTATCTGCTGTACTCCAGCTATAAGAAAAGGTCGAAATTTCCAGAATGGAAGCGGGAAAACCAATAACAAGTGGTGCGTTCATTGTAGTGTTCGCTCATAAAGGTCGTTGATGTTGCTTGTCGCTCCTGCCGCGTTGCTGCCACGACGGTACTCTTATTCCATAATTACTCGAATTTTTAACTATCCATGATGACGAAAAAGATTCAAATGGGATGACAACATAACGCTTGTCAATAAATAAATGACTAATTTTTAAAAAAGAATTTCATGTTTTCAAAGTAAAATTAATTTGAAATTATATATCTTAGCCAAACGGAAATATTTATTTTAAATGGCCAGTACTGCAGAACGTACCTAATATTTAGCGGTCACCAGTTTGCTTATGAAAGCTATCAAGCGCTATTTTCTGAAGAACACACCCATCAATAAGGTAGCTAAATGTATTTTATGAAATGTATTTTGCAACCATAAGTATTTGAAATACTAATTACAAAATACCTCAGCGTCAGGTATTTGAAATACTAAATACAAATTACATTTTTAAGAAGTAATTGAAATACAAATACAAAATACGTATTTGTATTTCAATTACGTATTTCAATTACAAGTATTTCAAATACTGCCCAACCCTGTATGTATGTTTTTACATGTATCCATTAATACATTTTATTTAGATATCTCTTTGTTATGTATGTACGAACTTTATACCTTCGAGGATGGAATCGCCGATAACAAGTATTTCAACCTAATACACTATGAAATTCAATTTTCCACAACACGAAATGTCATCTAATCCGATGAACAGGCTTCTTATTCGCGAAATAACCTGTCATGTCAGAACCTACAAGCAAGATATTCGACAGTATAAAAATTATTATTATTATATTATTATAAATGTATGTCTTTGAAGACCACGGGCCATAAAAATGGCCCAGACATTTGGAGGGCTTGCGTGGGGCCATGGGAAGGCCAACACGTAGAGGCCCTTTGACAAATTTAATGTAAATGTGGCGTGACACTGACCGGCGATTATCCCTGTCTACACCATATAGTATGCACCCAAGGACAAGCCCCGGCCAGTGTAGGACTATTGCGGGAAATGAGGACAAAAAGTATTGGGCTGAACTGCTAGTGGTACTAGGGGTCTGGGACTATGGGGACTATGGCGTCTGCCCGTCGCAATGTTCGGGGAACATGGAAAAATGGGCAGACGGTGACTTGCCACTCCCTGCATGGGCCCCAAAAAATGCCATAGAAGACAGGGGCAACATAGGTACGAGTGGCTAAGGGGTGTCGAGAGGTGGGCTGCAGGTTCACCTCAGCTACTTCCGACGTTAGGCCATTTATCACTTCCACCCTTGGAGCTTGAGTCTTAGCTCTAGCGATCTCCACTCCGTGCCGACCGGTTAAGGCAAGCACGGAGGCGGGGGCCTTGCCTTGGCCCCCGGAGTCAGGTACGAGGTGTCGCTACTCACCTAAGGCTTTGCCACAAAGCCCCCCCGCGGGTATTATGTTATATTATATTATTATTATTTAGTATTGCATTTAGAGTACGTAGGTGTAAAATCGTGATAGCACGAAATATCTATCAAGTTTACGGGTTCGAATGTTAGTTAGGTCACTAAAGTGATATACCATAAATGTGTCCAATTATAGCCGCTTCCTGAATTTTATTATTGATAGGCTTGCCTTGGCTCAGACAGGAGGATTGAAATAGAGGGGATGATATTAGGAGAAGGTGAAACAAAAGAAGACACGAAAACGAAGCGCAATCATATAATATACTAGGATTTGCCCGCGACTTCGTCCACGTTTGACAGGTATCTAACGTAAATTACAGTTATTTTGTCAGTATTTACATTCAAAGGGTATTTTTAGTATGTAAATGCTAACTAATATCTAATAATTAGCAGACAAACACATATACGAATAAGGAATTCCGAAGATTCAAGTAAAATCCCGGGATAAGTAATGTTACTAAAGGCATACATAATTACAGCTGTTCTACTTCTTCTTTCACCTTCTCCCAATTATTCTATTAACGTCTGTTCTACTAAAGATGTCTAATAAGTATAGAAATTGCCATATTAAGTAAGTCCTAATATAACGTGGTTTAGAAGTTAGGAAATCCCGGCAAAAATATAAAAAGTTCTGGATTATATTGTTTTAGTATCATTTGAATCCGAATCATTTTTTTATATTTACTACCCACTTTAAAACACTGCCGATAAATTCCCCCGGTATTCCTGGAATGGAAAAAGGGATTCTATCTCTCTATCTATCTATCGTTTTAGTAAATTCGTATGGAAATCAGATAATATTTATGCAACTTAACTAATTTATACCATACCCGGGAAAATTCCCGCGGGACAAAAAGTATTTTTTATCACTTTACTATGTAAAAAAGAATATAAACTATCGTTTTAGTGTAAGCTATGTTGGAATATGCAAATTTTTGTGTACCCGAACAACTTTTAACTGGGAAAATATCATCGAAATTCTCAAGATAAAAAGTAGCGAAGATTTTAAGTCTTAAGATTTTCTGTCGAATAGTGAAAGCGCATCGAAATCGACCCAGTAGTTTTTACGTGAATCCCGAACAAACGGACAAGAAATCTAAAAAAAATTGCATCGTGTTCGCCGCCGTTTATATATTTAATGTATTCCAATTTTTTTTTAATAGCTGCAATGTGCAGACACGGCTGTCTTTGGAATTTCAAAATATTATTGATGACTGATTGATAAGAGAAACAACTTAACGGATTATAAAAAATATAACAGCAGTTTTATCTTTTTAGTTGCAGGATTCATTTATTCTAGGTGAATATAAAATCTGCATAAACGAAGTGGCAAGCACTGCTAGTATAGACAGAAAGTCAAAGATAAAATTTCTAGGTGGATGTTTGTAGTGAAAGTCAAAATAATAACATTTGTAATTTATCTAACCTATTACTCTTAGCGCGTAAAACAAAAACGTCACTTATGAAAATAAGGCCAAAAAATAACATAAAAGCCGAGCCGACACATAAGGTACTTTGATTTTCATAATCATGATCGTGTTTAGATAAAAAACAATACAAACAAAATAAACAAGAAACTTAATCACCTCATGTCAGTGGATTGAAGTGTAGGGTGACAACGTAATATGTTATCGTATATTAAATTACATTCAAACCCTGGAAGAAAAATTACAATAAAACGCTTAACCAACATTTAATTATTTAATACATATTTTTTAAACTTAAGTCAGCCATTTTTATTTATTATTATTTTTTATTATTGCCTGAAGTAAGCAGACAGGCAGACGGCCCACCTGATGGAAAGTGCTCACCGACGTCTATAGACGTTTGCAACATCAGGGGTGTCGCCAACGCGTTGCCGACCTCTAAGAAATTTTATAATGCCCTTCTTAAAACACCTCATGTCATAACGCAAGGGGATAACCGTGGCGGGAAGTTCCCTTCAGATCATCGATCGATCATCTCCATAAATAGAAAGGCCTAATTAGCTCATTATGAATTTCAGAAATTTCATGAAAGCCATAAAATTAAAAAGCAACTAATTAGGACTTCCAGTGTATGACTGATTTATGTTAAATGGTTAGCAGTGTGTGTTACGAGCTACGTGTTCTTAATGGTCATTTGTCATTAATCAGTATTCTTGTTCCAGGCTCCAAACAAAACCAATAAAAAGAGTAATTCAGTACTTAAAGCACTGGGCTAAAGAGTTGCATTGAAATCATGAATGGAAAATATGGCCCCTCCTCTATACTATAACGTCGTCCGTAGGGAAACTACTCTCTCCTTTCCTCTCCTTTTGGTTTTTTTTTACAGATGCGAACTGTGAATGTATAATTTTTTAGAACTTGTAATATTTTGTCACACCGATCTATTTTCACTCTTTCTTTCTTTCAAATAATCCCAATCACTTTCGGCATCATGGTCACAGGAAAAGTCCCACTAGAAAGTCAAGTTTCGTCATACGGCTTGACGGGTGAGCGACGTCCTAATATTATTTTATTTAAACTATAATTTATTAAGTGTTCGAGTGTGTTAAGGCATAACTCTGATCTCAGCAGCTCTAGTAATATTAACCTGTCAGTACATTTTATGCCCATCTGATTAGGGTCAAACTTGTATTTTTTTTCTCCGAATAGATATACTTGCCGCTCATGTTTATTACCAACCTTTTTTATGCAAGATATAAAGTTTAAATACGATAATTAGCACAATTTCAATTTGAATAATAAACATCTGTTTAACAACTGTCATTACATCCAAGAATAACCTAATGAAGAAATAGCAAAAAAACATACGTATTTATTTCTCTTTTACAGGTGTTTTCACCAGCGATGCCAAAAGGAATGCTAATATGTGTCTCAAATTTTCATGGTCTATGTCATCAGGATTATAACGGGTCATCACATTTATTAAAACCGAATAAGTAAACTACTTGGAACTACACAAATACAAACAAACATAAACTGTTTAAACTATAAACACTTTTGTCTCCGCCGTAGTCGTGTAAAAAATAAGATACACAAAAATCAAAAGAACAACTGAAAGCGTCTCATAGAACGATCATTTTCATGAATTATATTATGCTTTCTCAACGTTAAATGTTTTAAAAGGCTTAAACATGAGAAGACATCATTGATTGGCCATTAAATATCTATTTATACTTATAAATTTCCCGTAAAAAAAATTCCATGATTAATTATCAAAAAGTCGTGTTAAACTTTAAAATTTCTCTTTAAGGAGCCCCTCTTGTCCCAACAAAAGTATGAATAATTAACCTGTCAAGTAAACCTCCATTTGTTTCAGATCTTATAAGTCCTAAGGACTCGAAGGGGAGCCTACCACCTGAGCTCATTCCACGACAAACTTGAAACAACACTTTTTTAAATATACTCTCTACCTTTACACTATTTATATAAGGGTCAAAATTGCATATATATTAGTTTTTTGTATGAATATCATAACTAGTCAATGGCTGAAATTTAACAAAGGTTTAATTCTGCTTATAAACAGGAATGCTGTCCTTTTTACGAGCGTCACAAAGGCTATATTATCTTGGCAACGTTTCCCGGACTGAAAGTAGTATTTCAGATAATAGTCGCAACTTTGTAAAACTACTGTTCTAGTAGATGCAACGTGAAGCATTAAGAGATAATATGGAGAGGATATACTAATTTGGTATATTATAATACAAGCTGCAGCTGCGAGCCTATTACGTTAAGTGGAAGGTCTCAAGTAGTATTACAAATTCTTGTGGTAAGGTATAAGAGAGAAAAAAATGTTGTATCTATAAACTTGTATATAGTACTTTCCCTGACTTACAAAAAACAATTCAGTGAAAAGTGAAAGCCAACAATTCTTCCCAATGTGTTTTTACCCAAACCTGATCCCTTGGTAACTAAAAACAACAAAAAGAACTTTCGGTGGCAGTAAATTTTAATAACAATTTGGAAGGCGAAGAAGAAATATAATGAGAAAATATTACCGTGTTACGTAAGCCACGGGGTTTCGTTACAAGATTTGTTTTTGGTGTACACGTTTTTCATGTTTCAATGTCTTTTGATTTCTCGTTCATTATTTTACAGCAATTATAGTAAATTACTATTTCCCTTTTTGTGTCCTCAATTATCCACATATTATGGTCATGTAAACCAATTAAATTAATATCTGACATTATAAAAATGTTACGACCAAAGTACATGAAGTATTTACATTCTGATTTTCGGTGTTCTAATGAGCAAATCAAAGTCCTATTGTTCTATTATTATTTACTAGTGTTGTACGTATTTTTTCTTGCGTAGACATCGGTTCGATTTTTTTATCGAAGGGAAATCCTAGTGAGGAATTACTGCCTAGAGTGAAGTGCGGTAGAGGATATAGAATTCGCCACGTTAAGGTGCTAACAGTACCTCTGAGGAACTGCTATGACCACCCTAGTCAGGGATAGTCACTAAAAGCCCTCAGTGTTCCATCCTTCGTCTTGTGTCAGGGCCATAGCTGTACGGTCGGGCCAATCCATGAACCCTGGTAAGTGGTGGTACATCGAACTTCGCGGTTCGGGAGGATCTGTAACTCGCCCCACGGGAGGAGAAGTGAGCGCGCGCGGAACACCGGTGCACGGCTATAAACCCGTGGCCCTGGCATAAGGGGGGAAGGATGGTACATCGAGGGGTTTTAGTGAGTATTCCTGACCGCGGCGTGACAATAGCAATCTGCTCGCGGTGCTAGTGCCATCTCAACATACTGAATCCCACACACCCCACCGCGTTTCTCCCGCAGTGGATAGTTCACCTCTTCCCATATGTGTCGTAACCTAGTGGAACTATCATATTTGCAAGGATAAATTATATCCCAAATTATCATCGCTTTCAGTGCTTATAGTATAACAAATATGCCCAAAAAAATTTACAAGAGTATCCAACATACAAATAAACATACTATCTTATTTATGAAGTACTGTCGAAACCGCTTTCAACTAATTTATGTATTATAATGAACGTTACACAAATATTTCTGCCTACTGGCCGACAGAGGTCGTATGCAGATGTCTCTTATAGACTACTTTGGCCAGAAATGTGCGACCACACTTCAAACAGGTCAAAGTTCACTACACTGATAATTATAGGTCGGTCAGCCTTAGACTAAAACCAGGAATGCCGGCGACACAACCGTATATGTCGTGAACTTTTTAGCTACCCTCATATTGCGTGCCCACTGTTGGGCAATGGTAAAATATCGGATTTTGCCACTGGTTACTTTTCCTGTGAAGTATAATGAAGAATTCAACTGAAGTGTTTTTTTATTTTATTTATCTTACCTCATTTTGGGAAAAAAAATCCGACGGTCCAAGGGTGCTCTAAGAGGTCATCATTATATAATATAACGGTCAGCTTTTTAAATTTTATAGTTAGTATCAACAATAAGCTTATTTATTCATCTTCCCTCAATGTTCTGAATTTATTAATTAACAAAACTCCTCTACTCTAACCAATTAAGTCATATAGTCAGAGAACTTTTTACCACACATTCATTTTAATATAAGTGTCGATTGCATGCTATCTAAAAAAATCTACATAATACATATGTAGGTACATAGGCATGCATTGAGAGCTATCCCAATTGCTTCAATTTTGTAATTAAATCCAAGTGAATCACATGTACAATTACTCGCCAGTTTGTTGATTTCGACCACCGACTCAGTCCCAACAATCGTGATTAAGCCAGAATTGGCTTGTTTGTTTTACTCATCAATACATCAGCACGTGTGTTTAAGAAATTACCCTCGATGCCCCTACTTATTGATTATCTCTTTGGGTTCCGTGACTGCAATTACGATAATGTTACGTTCAAAACCAATTTAAAAAATTCCCTTCTGTTTTATGTTTTTTATCGAGTCAATTGCTCGTTACGTATACAGACAACTTGATAACTTTAGGCAACTTGAGATGTGAGACATCATTATCTTCACAGCATTTTTTCTTTATCCATGATATTGGTATGGTATTCAAGATTTTTTATTGGAGTACACATATCTGTTCGAATTCGAATGAAAATGAATCATTAATATACAAAATTTGTTTTATTTTTATTGGATGCGTGATGAATTAGTAGTATTTGTTAACAACCAGCGGTTATAATATAGGAACACTTCATCTTTCGTTTCCATGCATAAAGTCTACGGATTGGTAGTTGGTACTTTCATGAGTAACTAGCTACGAACAGTTCATTATATAAACATCAGTAGAGTTACCAGGCGGTAATATTCTACAAAAACATACATACATACATAACTTCACGCCAGTTCCCTTGCGGGGTAGGCACGAACAACAGAGTGCCATTTAGGCTTATTCTTACACACCTCACTTGCCTCTTTGACATTCATAACTCTTGTCATACAAGCTCGTCTGTTCTTAAGGCTCCTGACATCACCTTCTGCTAGTACACGATCAATTTGATCATGGAAGGTGTGTCGTGGCCTTCCACGACTTCTGCATCCATCCACTTTTGCATTGTATATCTGTTTAGTCATTCTTTCATCATGCATTCTTTCCACATGCCCGAACCACCGGAGCATTCCTTTCCTTACCTTCACCCCGACACTCTCTTTCAGACCAATTCTCTTTCTTACTTCGGTATTACGAACGCGGCCCGCGAGCGTCACTCGGCAGATTTTGCGGAGTGACGCTACAAAAACGTTTTTGCAATATGGAAACTGGACATAAGTCAAGTCTATTTAAAAGTTGTCTGCAGCGGTATTGGCACTGAGTTGAAATGAAATCTCTTTATTTGTATGAAACTGTATGTTGGCCTTGTACGTTGGTGAACTTGTATGGTGGTCATAATATATTAACGTACTCTGTGGTCATAACTCATTTCGATTCACTACTTATACGAGTATATAAAACTAATATATACACTACTCACTACTTTCACTAGGACAGGCTTATGTAGTCCGTCTGAAACACCTGTCGTGGAACTAATCTAAATTTTAGAAAAATGTTAAATTAGTGAGCATATTCAAATAAAGTCGTCAAATATTAGTTTTTGCCTTATAGTTAAATTATATACACATTTTTTAAAGAATCCACAATAGTTAGAAAATTAAAGAGATAGGTTATTGAGAGTACCTACTTAATCAAATATTACGTGTCTGTGTGGAAAATGTGATTTTTGGAGGACTATAAGATTTTCAATATTCGTTTTGACATTAACTAGAGAGAGGACTTGCAATTTAGTTGAAGTTACGTTGAGATATATACGTAAGACTTTTGCTTGATGTCTCTTTGCTTGAAAATTGTTATTAAAATTGACATTAGTTTAATACATATACAATGCTAAGCCATATTTAAAAAATAAAACTGTATACTCAGTTGCACCTCAGAATGCTTTATGCACGCGCAGTTTGGAAACAATACGCCTAAATAGGCAGTGTCACGACGCGTGCCACCATAAGTGGGCAGCATAACCGAGTAGATACAAACCAGACCCCAAATAAAAATAACATACGGCGAAATAAAATAAATATTTCTTACAAATAAAAAATAAAGTGCATTGTGCTGATGACGGTACGTTGCGTGGGAATGACAATCGTCGAGGGTGATCTCAGTTGGGAATTGTTATATAAAATATTTTATGTGCCCTATTGTGATACAGTGTGACTATAGAACACATATTATTATATGCCTGAGATATGAAAAACGCCAGAAAATGATATAAATTACATCCATGTTAGTATATTACAAATGCGTAAGCAACATTCTATGTTCGTTGTCTTTTCGTGATTAAACGGCTGAACTCATTTTAATAAATTGGTTATTTTGAGGGAATAAATAGATTGTAATCTTGAGACGTAAGTTATTTTTCATGTCATAAAATAATATTAAAAGGTATGGAATAAGTAATGAAAATTTGTACGGTCATCGCATAATTTCTCAAATTTTTATTTACTAGTAATAAATATAAGCTTATAAAGTGTTTTATGGTATTTAATATGTTTAACTAAATACCTAAAAATAAACTAAATTATAAATAAATTAATATAAAGTATGTATAACAAGTCGCTGCCAGAGGGAAGCGTGCCCAGAAGGCTGGCTGCATTGCCACGCGGTATGGCAATGCACTCAGCTTCACCGTACACGTATAATAAGTACGTTTGTGTGCCACTAAATTGTTTAAAAAAAACTGACGAAGTGACAGGTTGCATTCAGCACAATATAAATGTGAAAGCAGCTCTGCTTATTTGTCACCATATCATTACTAAACGTCTGAAAAAATCTATAAGAATTATGTAAAAAGATAGATTTTATCCTGAGGAACAATGTAAGCCATCTGTGTTCTCACTTCGTTAAAGTATTTTTATTTCATTCAAAACACAAAAAATTTATGTGGACTAAGTTGCGGATAATAGCTAGTGTAATATATTTGTTATTACTAATACGGTAATACCTAAATATTAAAATTTTAAAAATAATTACTTACTAATTAGTTTATTTCTATATCGACAAACAGGCTTGTTTCCATATTACCTTACTATGGATTTTACAAAAATACTTTTAATATTGCATAAGCCCTAGCGTTAATTCTTTTTAAAACACACTTGCATATATCCATAAAGAACAGTGACAAGTCGTTTGTGCATACTGTATTGAAACCGTCCCTTAATTCCGTACAAAGTAACATGACATGTTTTTTGTGCATATACGTCATAGTTGTATGGTAGATGTTTACTTAATACAAAGTTACCAGTTATTAAAAAAATATTTAACGTAGAAATAATACAATTTAGACATTTGAACGAATTCTTATGAAAATTTATATACGAATTTGTAAGAGACAAATAATGAACAGTGTTTTTTAATGCCCGAAGCAAACGGAAGTTAGTTACAATCGCCTATGAACGTCTGCAACACGAGAATGTATATTCCTTTCATAACGAAAAATAAACATTTTTAAAGGATTACATATTATAAAGTTTATTCGGTAATTATTTCAGGTAATACATTTAATTTATTTTAAATCTTATATATAGCAATCCGTTAACTTAGATGACATTCATAACACTATTATATTAATTAAGTAAAGAATAAACTGACACTTGAAACAAAACAGCTTTGAAGGTAAATAAAATGTAATATTTTTTTTTTATTGCAGGAGTTCAGCAGACAGGCAGACGGCCCACTGGGTGGAAAGCGATTACCATCACCTATGGACATTTGCAACACCAAAGGTGCAACAAATGCGCTGCTGCCCTCTTAAGGGAGACTGGAACCTGGTCACTAATGCCGGAACACAACAGAAGATTGTTATGGCGGCATACTCTAGATCAGGGGTGGTCGCCATCCAGTCGGGCAAATACCCTACCACCTGGCAAATCCTTTTATCATGGATACGAATTAATGGTTTATTATATGTATACTGGCTGACCCGGTAAACGTTGTTTTGGCATATAAATTATTTCTAGTGAATAATTTGGTAGTTAAATAAAAAATAACTCATTTTTTGTTCTTATCCCTACTCAGTACTGTATGCTGGGTGAAAAGAGACACTGGTAGATGCCTGGCGGGTATAACTGGTCGATTGGTAATTGATCAGTTATCTACCACTGAGAATTGAAGATTATTACACTAGTAATATCGCTATTAAAAATGGGGATTGGTGGTAGAAGGGTCAAAATTAAGGGATAAATGTATTTTTAATGCAAAATTTTTGGGGTGGGCCACCCTTATCATTTAAGGATATAAAAATAGTTTACGACTTATTTTAAGACCTACAGAATATACACATATAATTTCATAGAGCGGTCAAGCCGTTTCGAAGGAGTTTGGTTACAAACACTGTGACACGAGTATTTTATGTATATAGATTATAAATAAAACTATATTATACTTTTGAATAAAACTATATTATACTTTTGAATAAAACTAGATAATACTATATTTAATAAATATTAAACAGCTTTCCGTTTTGCAGTAGAGTTGGAATGTTAATATACAATTAAAAATCATGTCAAAGTGACATCTGTTGTAACACAAAAATTATTAAAAAAAAACAAATATGTTCTACTAGTTTTTAATAAATATTTATAAAACTGACCCCTTTCTTTCGTCCTGTTACGAAAACTAAACAAAAAAAGGTATTTTTTATAATAATTATTGAAAAAAAAAACTTTTTAGTTGAATTCTTCATTATATTTTAAAGGAAACGTAACCAGTGGCAATATTCGGGATTTTATCATTGCCCAACAACGGGCACACCTACATGATGGTAGCTAAAACGTTCACCACACGAACGGTTCTGTCGCCGACATTCCAGGTTTTATCATAAAATATCTATTCTCGATAAATTATGTTTATACGTGTGGCAATCATAGGTGGAACTGACTCGGCAGGTTCTATTCAAATTCGACTTACAAACGAACCAACAAATGAGCATGAAAGTGTCGTAACATCCCTCACCCATGACTTGACAGATTTCATCAAATACCGTACTACAATATTACCGTATTTTAGTTTCGGTAGCGAAAGGTATTAAAAATTACTCTCAAATGTATGTATGGGTGTATTACATAACACACACACTTCCATGCACAAACTCACCATATATATGAGTGAGTTTGTGCACGAAAGTGTGTGTATGTGTGTGTTATGTAATAATACACCCATAAAGGCATTACTGGTATTTGAGAGTATTTTTTTAATAATGTGAAAAATGAATGTACATTTTTTTGTGAAAAAGAACCCATATTCTTTTTCTTAATTCATCCGGTATTTCTTTGGCTAGGTATCACAATGGATACTCATAATAGTTAGTGTAGCATGCACGTCTAGGCAGTTTTATGGTCTAATTAATGTGCATATTGCAACAATTACCTCGTGCTAACGGTAAAGGAAAACATCGCGATGAATCTTGCATATCGAAATACCCGATGTGTTATACCCGCCAATCCGCCTTGGACAAGCGTGGCGAGTATACTGTCCGTTTCCCTAGAAATGGCATGCCCAAGCCTAGTAATGGGGACGTTTATGGGTTGGTATTATTATTATTCTATAAAGCTTAGACCATTAATTTATAGACGGAACCTACATAAATAAAAACGGCAACTGAAGCGAAGCAGTTTTTTTACAAACTTGTGTAGCGCGTCTGCATACTCGAAATGCACTGCAGCGTGATCGGCATCATTTAGTCCGAAGTCCGAGACTTTGTTTTACTATGAATGGTATAAGATAATATAAAGTGAAATAACCCAAACAAGTGCATTATTAAAAAACAATGCAACTATAGGTATATTTGAAACAGAAGAATATCTATAGATTTTAATTGGAAACCAGGATCTAAATATTTCCTTAAATTGAGACATTGGAACTAAAAATACATTATGTTAAGTCTGTCACAATATGTCACTTGAAACCTTTTCCATCCATAATTATGAACTCCTTTACAATATTGTTACGAGTGCGGGACTCAAATTAAAAATGCCGTTGGAATTATTATAGAATTTAATTTACAACTATACAAACACGTATAACACAGGTACAAATATAACCGGACGCAATAAGTCCAAATGTAATGCACAATTCAATAACACGCGCAAAGTCCGTCACTAAATGTACACACGTCTTGCCTCGCTTGTGTTATCGCTTTGACTGCCTCCTCTCTCCATCCTGCCGTCGTTTTATACATCACAAATAGAAGTGTGCTCGTATTGTCGACTTAATCTCCTAGAAATTGTAAACCGCACACCTGGTTAATTATGCCTGCAAATGGCCATAAACGAGTAGGCTGTTCTCCACAATAACCAATAAATAAGTAAACAAAAGAAGACAATCATAAAGGTATTACAATTGGTTCAAATGCCGACAGGTAATAGCGTGCTTCGTTGAATTTGTCTTCGTCAGGGGGCTAAGTTGTAACAATATTATTTCTATTTCACATAATTATTAGTCATAAGTCATAATGCAGGCGATATATTTTATTCTCAAGATGCCTCTTTATTTATAAATATGGGCGTAAGATTCTGTCGACCAAAACTCTAAATAAATTAGTTTTTCCAAACGTCCTATCAAAATAGACGTACAGGAAACGGCAAATAGAGTACAAAGACAACACTGCAGCTCAAAATCTTAACTGCCCTATAAACAACTTGCTCGAGAATTTATTGGACGGTAAATCTAACTTTGTTTGTATTGTAAACATGTCTTGAAATGATCAATTAGGGTCCGGCTGCCGACTGCGTTGTGCCGATACGGGTATAAGCAAACAGACGATTATGACTATAATTCGATACACATTATTATCTCTCTTCTCTATCACGAAGGCAACAGGGTGGTTGACAGTGAAACCGACTGAAACACTTTTAATCATCTTACAAAACCTCGCTGCCTCATAGACTTCGTACGACTGTACAAAATTCAGTCAGAATCAAATAGCGCATGCTTTGTTGTTTTAATAATAATTAAAATTATTGTTTTAAAATTAAGATATAATGGTATTTATATAATGATAAAAGGACAGCAGCATATCTTATTTAAATTAGATATTATATATGCATGTAGCAAGGTACTTCTACAACTATGGTAGAGCTCTACTCGAAACAAAAACTAAAAGATTGTGAAGAGATTGACAAAGCAGATTCTTAAATAAATTACTAACTTTATTTTAATACATTTGATATTAATTTAATTTTAGTTGTCAAAGTTTAATTATTATTTTACTTCTAATTAAAACATTTGCTAACAATTTGACTTCAATGTTGCTAAAGAAAACTTTGAACAGATACACAGAACACTTAACTACATAGTTATTAGGGTTCTGGGTGTCCAGCTCTAATATTAAAATGATCTGCAATTTGTGTCTCTACCAACGACACCAGATCGATCAATCTCCCGGATTGAAAACACATCCTTTACAGAAACTAGAAAATCTATAGAGTTGTCTTGTGTTTCTAAGTTATTGCTATTTTGAGATCTTAACATTCGTACACAACATTGAAATTAAAATAAGACAAACCAGTAATCAGCAGTAAGCATCTTGATGCTGCCTTGAAGTGAAATATATAAAAACTACCAACTCTTAAACTTCCCGCTTGGGCCTTCTCATTTTAGGGGAACGAAGAGTACAATCGGATTGGCGAGTTTGACACGTCAGTCATCACTGTATCCGGGTTGCCATTGATATTTTCTTTTAACGTAAACACAATATGCACATCATATTCGAAAATTTATACATGGCACTCCTTAAGTTTGAATTTTAAAATATTTTCATGAAAACAATATCGTATACGCTATCAAGTCTTATTTAATTACTTAGGTAAAATTCAAGTTACTGCATTTGATGAAAATTTAAAAGTATTTTCCCTATGAGACGGAAGTCCATAATTGATTAGCGTGAGCTATAGAACACGGATGATTGTATTTATCTTCTCAAAAAGAAAATATTGCGACTCTATGGTACTCCTATTCCGTTGAGCAGTATTCAAATAAGTAGCGCCGCGTATCGCGGGAGACTTGTCATTTGATTGATAGCTTTGGAAACTTTTTAATCATCCCTTCATATATATACCAACAACACGTAAAAAATGGTGTAGCTTTATGAACCTTCCTGCAAATGAAATCCTTTTTAAAATATAGTATCCCAAGTTGTATATGTTTTTTGTAGTGAAATTAATTACTTAAATTGTGTATTGATTTGATGTCTTAATTTCCTTATATTCGTATAACGCATGGAAGAAACGTTCTTCTTTCATGCTTATTGATAGTTTTGGACATGAACCGTGTTTTTATGAAAGTTTATGCAATTATTATAGATTACGGAGATAGTCATATGTATCTATATATCCATTTGCCGTGTAATGAACAAACGAAGATACATGAGGAAATCCGTATGAATAACTTTATATAATGAAGAATAAAACCATTAACTGTATCCAATATTTATATGCCATCTATTGGAGCAGAAACTATCCGAATAGACAGGTGCTTTGGGAAAATATCGAAGTCAATGGATATGAAATTAATCGATCTGCTCCACTTGGAAATTAATCAAATTAATAAAACAAAAATTGAGTATTTGGCCGTCCGCGAGCCAACATTAGTGAAGTTAACATAGTTTTTTGTTCCTTTAATTTATATTTTCAACAAATTACTTTAAACAAATATTACTATAAGTAGTTATCCTACGCGTTGTTGATGTAGAATGACTATAGATTCTTCGGAATCTCAGATTTTATACTCTGTTGAAGTTGCTGGCTCATGTATGTGGTCCTACTTTTTTATCGGAATTTGTTTATACTGGAAAATGATGCTTAGAGGTTGTGTTGACTCGCGCTTGAGGAAAGGTTCTGTTTTCGTCACGAGGCTACTGAATCACAAAAAAAGCATTTTTAAACGTAAAATACCCCATAGCCAAGTAAAAAGCACCTATAATAAACGTGTATGTATGATAAGATTAATGAATGTAGATAAAGCAAAAGATGTATGTCAAAATCGTAGGAAGTGGAAATCTAATGCTTTAGAGCCCTACCCCTATGGGAAACAGGCGTGATAATATTTATGTAAATACTCTATATCTCTTCTGTGGAAAGAATGCATGATGAAAGAATGACTAAACAGATATACAATGCAAAAGTGGATGGATGCAGAAGTCGTGGAAGGCCACGACACACCTTCCATGATCAAATTGATCGTGTACTAGCAGAAGGTGATGTCAGGAGCCTTAAGAACAGACGAGTGTGCATGACAAGAGTTATGAATGTCAAAGAGGCAAGTGAGGTGTGTAAGAATAAGCCTAAATGGCACTCTGTTGTTCGTGCCTACCCCGCAAGGGAACTGGCGTGAAGTTATGTATGTATGTATGTACTCTATATCTCAAAAAATTCTCAGCGAAAATTGTTCAGACTCTACTCAGCGGGATTTTGTGTCAAGTATTTTGGTAGGTCTAAAACCTCAAACTTTTTCATTTTATACCCCCAAAGTTAAAAGGACACAATTAAATTTTAAATTGTTTCTCGGCCTTATTACACCAAGTTTCTGTCTAATCCCATCTACATGAAACTCATATAAACCCAGTAATTTCTGAAGAAAGGACTGTGACGTGTAAAGACAGACAGCGAAACAGACGGACTATATGAAAACATAAAAGCTATGTTTTTGTCGAAATGAATAAGACACCCTAAATAGAAGAAAAAACAATTCTAATCATATGATATTGTAAGTACAAACCGTTCATTACACACAATCTGACAAATGCCATATTTATCTTTACAGAAACAATGGCACTCATACCATCATTGTTCGCGAGTAGTGCTATGCTAGCTCGTATTTATGAATCCATCAGCGGTTCATCGCGACAAAACGTTCGTCCATTACGCCACGTATTGTTGCACTCAATGTGACTCAATGCATGATTAATGATTGCACTCTCCTAAAACATATTCGTGGGAGCTCAGCTTCCGAATACAATGAGCCATCGATATTTCCACCGAGATGCGAAAAATGCTATGTTTACCTCCGCTCGATTAAGCGCGGAGGATGGGTTTTTGAAAAATCGACTAGGCACACCCGAGAGATACCAGTCGCGTGCCATGAAAGCTTACAAGTATGTTACAACTCGCAACCTTATGTCTTTCACGATAGGGTTTAAATTTTATTATTGTTTCAAAAAAATTGTTACCCACACTTGGTGCTTTACGAAGCGTAGCAAGGATGTTGTTTTATTGGAAAGGGATAATTTATTTTGTGTATTTATTTCGATGCATCGCGTCGTTTTCAATAACGTGGGAGTCGACAGGGTTTGTGGTGATGCGTATCCTTATTATCTCCTTAAACATAGCATTGTCATATGATACGATAAAAGCTTAAGTATTTATTTATTTATCATGCACTGCCATTAGCTTAGCGAAGCTAAAACTGATGTTACACTGTTCATTTCTGTCTTTCGATTTGGATGAATCAACCAAAGTGATTCATATAAACATAGACAACGTAAACACTTAAATCATTCAATGTCGTGTACTTACAATTCTATGCTTTCCAATCAAATTGATTCTATTTGTTTCATGCACCTAACATCAGCATTCCGAAACAACACATTTATTCCAAAAACGTGGACTCAGTATCCTCGTGTTAAATCTCAGTTGCATCTGGAATTTCGGAATACGGGAGACCGCTCCAAGTGGAGCTACTCGGAGCGATCTCCCTTATTTCTACATGCGAGGCCAAAAAAAATGTAGTATAAAAGGTAGACTATACCTTTGTTGTGGTTTCGAAATGTGATAATAGCGTCGAATGCAAAAAAATTCGTGGACAGCGCTCGGAACGAATACCTTCGTAGTGAAATAGCTAGAAATTGGAGATCACCAGAGGTTATCAGGATCAGGAGTATGACAACAACGGATGCTGAAGTTCTTTACATAAGCCGCAGGAACCTAGACAATATGGAGAGACTTGTGGTCACTGGGAAAGTTGAAGGCAAGAGACCTCATGGTAGATTAGGTGGATTATATAGATGGATTGACCAGGTTGCTGCCGTGCTTAAAGTCGATCTCAGTAGAAGTGAGCAATTATTCACTCACATCTAAGTCACGATCCCCAGCAGTGAGGGAAGATTAGAAGAAGATGCTTTTATTGGCACCTCCCCTCAATGATAGAGAGTCACTATTCATTTATTTAAAACATTAGAAAATCTTAATATTTTCTATTTTATTTTGTAGCCATACAGTGATAATAATGATATTATTATAGGGTGCCAACAATGTATAGTTTCTTCTACTTAAGCATAAAACCGTTGATTTGTCCATTAAATAATTATAATGCAATCCCATCCAAAACAATTAACAACGTCGTCTATTTATATTTATAAAACAAATAAAAACAAGTTAGTATCTACTAATCAGAAAAGTTATCTTGTTCACGCCGTCTTCCAATTACGAGCGAACGAACCAACAAATTTTCGAATTAATTCAAAACTGGTACAGTGGTACTGTTGAAATATTTTGAGTAAAGGAATATCTTGGACTAATTCATGCCGCAGCTTGCCCGAAACTTGAGATGTGGTTATTTCTCCGAATATCCAAGTTGTGTATTTACGGTTAGGATGAAGTCTTCTATTAGAGATGCGATGTGCGAAGCTAAGAAATATCGATTGTTAGCGATGTATTATATATAATATTTCTTGCAAAAGCCGAATTTTAAATGTGTAAATTAGTTAAAAATGATTCCGATAATGTTATTGTAGGTCATTAATGTAATATTTACACATCAATAAATCCATTTTGCAAACTTTTTAACATCAATAGGTAATTTAATTGTTATCACTTGCATAAATAACTTATATGTATGTAATACTTGAATCACGACTAACTGTTAGAATTTGAAGGCTGGTGTTTCTTTATGAAATTTTACTTTAAGTACCTAAATGTAACAATTAAATTAAAGATAAATTAGATTTTTTTAAACAAAAACCACTTGTTTGAAAGAGGTCGAGTTTTAAGATAAGAATAAAATAATGAATTTTGAATAAAGCTTAGCTTATCAGGCTATTAAAATTAAAAACTGAGATGTAATAGAGTTACTGGTGAGAAACAGAAACTAAATGATGTTTTGTTGCGCTGTTCCATTTTTTTTACATCTAATTTTAGTTTAAATTTAATTGATTCTTCTAAGGAACGTTTTGATTTCCTACATCTTTCTCATTCCCGTTATTTGCGCTCTAGTAATAATCTCTCCTCAATGAAACCTGTACACACTTCTTCCTTCGTTGACAACTCCTTCACAGTACAGGCCGTCCGTTTATGGAACTCACTGCCACTCAACATCAGACAAGCTAAGTCAGTAAGTATCCTCTTATAAAATCATGGTTTTTAATTATTTTTGGTCCTCTCCGGCATAATAGTGCTGCTTATTCTGTATGTATTATGATATGTTTCTATAGTATATAATAAAGATTTTTATTTAGTTATTTCATATATTTTGAATGTTTTATATTATTTATTGTCTACACCGCCACTGTCATGTTTTAATATTTTCCTTAGTTTAGAGGGTTGCCTGGAAGAGATCGCTTTAAGCGATAAGGCCACCCTTTGTTCAATATCCATTAAATCTAGTTTTTAAGAACGTATTTTTTATTTTGGTGAACATAAAAGTGTTTTCATTCATTTCATTCATTCATTCTTTTTATATCAAAGTTATACGTTTGATGTAACATAATCGACGCCGCAAAATGACACGTTGCATCACTACAAATAAAGCAGCGGAGAAACGGGTGGTTACCGGCGGAAATTAACTCAAGACCCGCGTCAGACGCCAGCTGATGCCGAGACAATGTCTTTCCAAAACTATTCCGAGGATCATTCAATGGATTTGAATAGGTTTCATTTAATATAACATATAATATTTACATACAATACCCACGTCCTCAATAACCTTTGACGAGACTGGATA
Organism: Dendrolimus kikuchii; assembly: GCA_019925095.2. NCBI lineage: Eukaryota > Metazoa > Arthropoda > Insecta > Lepidoptera > Lasiocampidae > Dendrolimus > Dendrolimus kikuchii. The sequence goes on from CM034389.1 coordinate 20,956,248, forward strand.
ATGTTGTTTTAGTTAAAGGATATTTTTCATTACTGAGATGACAGTGACGTGGTATTTATTTAAAAATTACATAAGTTCGTCTCTTTAGGTTTCCTTAAGAGTTTCGTAATAATTTTGATAAATATGGAGTCCTTGTATTTTTGTCGTGTTCATACGTCCGTCTGTCAGTATTTATATATCGCAGTTTTTTTCTCAGAAATTATTGGTTCTATATGTATGAATAACAGTAAGGCGAAGTCTTATATGGCGTTGCATAATAGTAAAACCACGACCCAACTAAAATTTAGAGATGGCCGCCAAACATGTTACAAACAGTCAATTGCTGAAAGATAAACAAAAGAAAACTGCATATGAAATAAGAAAACAATGAGACACCTATTTGAATTTAAACAGCTTAAAAGAATAATAATTAATAGACATAATCAGTCAAATTCAAATTGCAGTGGTATAGACCAAAAGGCAGTGACAGACAAACAGAAAAACAAAACAAATAAGGGAAAAAGGGTAACATGAGCGTTCCGTTTCGCCACAACGTCTACGGAACCCTAAAAAGCTATAAACAAGTCTAACATATTTCGTTGCTCGTGCGTCCTCGTTGCGGTCTGACGGCGATCTGCGATCATTACAACTTCAGCGGCCACAAGCTACCCGATACAATTTAAACTACGGATCAACTTGAGCTCCCGCAGATAGATTACGACGAACAAGGAAACTATGGAGTCAATTAAACTGGTATATTTAAATAAATGTAACCTGAGTGTCATTCAAACGTATGTTCTTTTTATTACTGGAAAACAGCAGACAGACTGACGGCTTATCTGATGGAGAGTCGTCATAAAGTAATAATAACGGTCCATAAACATCCCACTGCTGGGCTCGAGCCTCTCAATATAGTGTAACGGACAGTATACCCACCAAGCTTGTCCAGGGCGGCTTGGCAGGTGTGACACATCGGTTATCTCCATGTGCAGTTTTCTTTCACGTTTAGCGCGTAGTATTTGTAACAATCAGAAAATTGCCTAAGTCGGGTATGCTTTGCGGCCAGGGTTTCTACTTGCTTACTTTTGAGTTTAGGACGCGTGTGATAAAGTGGTGAAAGTGGTTACCGTCGCCTATAAACATTTGCAAAAACAATCTACAAACATGATGCCAGGCTCAAACCGGGGACTGGACTACTAATGCCGAAACACAACTCAGGGTTGTTATAGCGAAATACTTTAAACCAGGGGCAGCCATCCAGACGGGCAAATTCCCTAATACTTGGGTAGGTCCTTTTGTCGCCTCTTACGACAGTACAAAGTAAATGGCGTAATCTGTTATAATTACCACGTACTGGCGCCGAAGAACACCGCAAAAAAATCTGTACGTCGAGATAATCGGTATAAAGAATCTGTTAAATCATTTTGAATAAGTGTAGTAGTTATACCATCTGATTCCCTAAGAATCGTACCCAGAAATTGGGTGTTTGTTAAATAATAAAATGTAGTATAAAGAACTTTTTAAAGTTAAGTTTTTTACTAAACATCTTTTTTCAATTCTCTGTATGCCCTTAAAGACCACGGGCCATAAAAATAGCCTGAACTTTTGGAGAGCTGCGTGGGAGTAATGGGAAAGCCAACACGTAGAGGCCCCTAGCCAAATTTGATGTAAATGTGGCGTGACACTGACTGGCGATTATCCCTGTCTACCATATAATAATGCACCCAAGGACAAGCCCCGGTCAGTTTAGGACATTTGTAGGAAATGAGAACTGCGGCGTCTGTCCGTCGCAATATTCGGGGAAATAGATAAAATAAGCAGACGGTGACTCGCCACTCCCTGCGTGGGCCCCAAAGAAATGAGGGTACAAATTGGCGAGGGACACCACGGGTCTGAGTGGCTAAGATGTATCGAAAGGGCTGCAGATTCACCGAAGGTACTTCCGACATTATGACATTTATTACATCCCCTGTTGAGCCTTAGCTCTAGTAATCTTCACTCCGTGACGGGTGGCTAAGGCAAGCACGGACGCGGGTAGACACCCGCGTCCGTGCTTGCCTTAGCCTTAGCCTTAGCCGGGGGGCCAAAAGAAGACTCTTTTGGCCCCCCGAATTCAAGTACGAAGAGTTGCTACTCACTTAAGGCTTCACCACAAAGCCCCCCTGCGGGTATCAGTATTCTTATTGTTATCCTTTTATTGCACTCAGGAATTGGCTAGTTTGATTTTGTTTACCATCACCCTCGCCTTGATTAATCTCTATTCGAGACTTAAATCTCGTTTGAAATGTTGCTGTTATTAAAAGTCTAAATTATAAAAGACCTTACATCTGCAATAGAGAAATGGATTTTAAATTTTACCTGCAAATTAGCTGGTTGTTCCCAAAGTACTCACAAAAAAGCGCCTACAACCCTGACGTGTAACATAACACGATTAAATAAATTTCGTTGAAAATAGTATACTTCTTTTGCATACTACTAAGAATAAAATAAGCAATTTCTCCACCGCAATCCCTTGTCCCCAAGTCTAGGCGGACGGTATCATCGTCAGGCTAATCTCAAAGGCGGGCAGCCGCTTAAGCAAATGTCATTCACGCGACCCCTTCACGCTTTGCCAACCAAATTACAAGACCTACCCTGTCCCCCTACCGATGCATCGCAACAGGGAAGAAAGGGGATATTAACACCAAACACTACAGATCAGCATCTGTCCAATCCGAAGGATATGTGGGTAGAATGGGATTTTGGCACAATCCTTCGTGATTGCTTCTCGTTCCATTTTCAAATCCACTCCAATCATTTGTAGCCCGACCAATGACACGGTTTATGTTTGTTTACATTTCGTGTACAAATTAAGAATTACTTTTTGAAATAAGATTTCAAGCGTTTTAGTGGATTTATTATACAACATCAATTTGACTTAAATATCGATACAAAAAAATTTAATTAAAAAAAATTGAAATCATATTTACTCAGCATTGTTGAACTCGATACCAAAATAATTTGAGGGCCTAGAGCGGCCGCTTTTGCATATTCGTATCGAATATGAATAATGTCATAATAAAGTTTATGCTATGTCCCAGAAGCACCAGTATATTTAGGAAAATGTTAATTTCACAAAATGATTGTCCAAAAGTGGCTGGTTTAGGTCCCATTTACCACGCAATGGTTTTTTATAATTTAATTTATGCCAAAACCATTACGTAGTACATAGCTTAGGAGTTTTTTTATTGCACAATGATATTGAGCGTAAATCGACAATTATTATCTTGTGTAAATTCATTCTATAGCATAGATTTTCAAAAAAAAACGGTGCAAGTACGATTTGCAACCAGTTGTGAAAGAGAATGTTTTATACTTTTGTGCGACTGGTTTTCCAACAAATTGTACATACATACATAACTTCACGCCAGTTCCCTTGCGGGGTAGGCACGAACAACAGAGTGCCTACTTGCCTCTTTGACATTCATAACTCGTGTCATGCAAGCTCGTCTGTTCTTAAGGCTAATTGTGATCAAATCAAATACCTAATATTTATAAGTAATCTCTTTTTATTACATATAGTATATCTATCATTGAGAAGTCATCATTCTTATCAAATTAAGATGAACTTTAGGCTTTGAAAAGGGTTCAAATTCGCAAAACCATGCAAGCGTAACTGCCAAATCAAGCTCTCTTGCACCAAAACGAGCTGAGCTAGAGAAACGATTGTGCCGTGACAGCGGCTGGCGAGTGCACTAATCTAATTTGCAAAGTTGCTGCCACTTCAAATTATTGAAACCGCCAAACAATTAGGATAGGATTAATCACAGAGCAGATAGCCCTTGGCCAATCCGAACCACACCCTCTGCACCCTTAAATTATATTGTCAAGCCAACATTTGGTAGTTAGGAAATGGACATTCTAAACATTTATGCAATGTGTTGCGTTGAACGCACTTCCTCTTCAAATGTTGAAATGCCACAGAGTAGTTGCGAGTTTCAAAGTAGTCATGAAATGATGTTAGCTACAGCAACCATCTTGCCAATATTTAAAATCGTCCGTGCAGGAACGGAAAATAATACAATTTCCAGCGGCCGGGTGGCCTGTCGGAGAAAACAACTCAGAGCTAGGTGCAGGTCTAGAGTATATCGCCGTAACAACATTAAATTGTGTTCCGGCGTTAGTGGTCTCCAATCTCGCTTTAGAGAGCAGCAGCGCATTTGTAGCACCTTTGATGTTGCAAATGTCTATAGGCGATGGTAATAGCTTTATATCACGTGGACTGTCTGCCTGTCTGCTGAAGTCATGCAAAAAAAATTTTTAGATTGAGTTCAAAAAAATTAACAGCATATTAAACTAATCTAACACTCATTTCTTCGTATTTAAATAATTGAGATTATAATCAGAGGCAAAAATTTAATTTCAAAAGCTTTTTTTTATAAGGTAAATAAATGACAGCATATTCATTGTGTTTAGCACGCTATAAGAGGAATGCGCCTATAAAGTAATTTAAAAATTATAAAGAACAAGCGGTCCTGGTAGACGTTGTCCTGTCCTAACAAAATAAAAATCTAGAATACGATTCCAGCGCCAAGTATTTTCTTAAGATTGACATTTTTAAATTCGAAATATCTTTTGAATGGAAAGTCCCATTTAAATAATTCAAACAGCAATCTACAGGTATTGAAACAGTCTTGAATACGAAATTATTTATTTGGGCAAGGATTAATATAAAGGTAAGGATAACATGGTCCGATTTTGGTCGGCATTACTATCAACTTTTAAAATGTAAAAAGGTAATAAGTGACCTAACTACAATAGTTGGGAATGTGATATTGCAAAGTTTTTTATAGATATTGATATGTTCTTTAATATTGTAGAACATTTCTTTGTTCTATCATCAATAGTTTCCGCAGCGCATGCGATGAAAGACGTTTTATGGATAATTTTTTTACACCTTGGATTTCATTATTGAAATTTTAGTAAGGACCTCTAATTTTTTCTAGTAATAAATATCGCCTATATTACTTAAAGATAATGTAGTATTTTAATGGTGAAAAATTTTGAGCTTAAACGTTACAAACATCAAAAATACAAATCTTTCCTATATAATATAAGTATAGATTTAGACTGTACATTTATTCTGTGGAACACTGACCAAACTAAGAAGTAAAGTGAAGAACATTCAAAGAGAGGGGTGTCGCTAAAACGAACGGCCACTATCACGTAATTAAGTACACCGAGCCCGTTATTCACCGGACCGTGAGGGACATTGGGCTTGAATGGTCCAGGAATTAAAATAACAAAGCAAACCCTCAACGGAAAATACATCTTATATTCAAAGGAGAAGAGATTAAAATAAGTTTGCAATTATAGACCTTTGAGCAATTGGGTTAATGCGCTTTAGGTATAAATTAGTAGTTTTCTTTGGTAGAATCAAGCACGGATGAAGGCAGTTAGTAGTTGGCGCCCAGCCTTTATTGCTATGGAAATCGGCATAAACTTCATAAAGTTTTGGGTAAATGAGTATTGGTTGATAAATGGCTGAATCTACAGTTATTTATATCTATATCTATAATATTATTTTGTAAAAGTGTAGTCTTTTGTTTTTTAGATTTTTTGTGTTTGTCTGTTTATTCGGGATAAAAACTACTGGCCTGATTTCGATGCGGCTTTCGCTGATCGATAGTAAATTCCCGGACTTAAAATTTGCGATACTTTATATCCCGTGAATCCTACGGGGATTTTCTTGGCAGAGGCGTAAAACGGTCAAATAAAAAAAAATGATTCCGATGCGAAATTTTCACTGATCGATAAAATCTTTTAGTAAAACAAATGCTTTTAGTAACATTACTTATCCAGAGTTTTATGGGTATTTCCAGGATTAGGGTACTTTCATATTAAAAAAATCCGTTACCCTGCTGAAAATAACCTTTGATATTATATTTAGACTTATTTTAAAATAAGTGTAATCTTTGTTACGTGGACAAAGTCGCGGGCATATGCTAGTTAAAATATATAGATACAGTAATTTACATAATTCTTATTATTATGTAGACTTTATCTACGATAGATGTTTAATCATTGACGTTGGTCGGATGTTGGGAGGGGAATTCGCATAATTTATGTTTTGTTCTGACTTGACGTATTAAATAGTATGTATGTATATACCTACATTTTAAAATAACAGTAATTTCATTTAATTTCACAAGTTTTGACATTTTTTAAGTTAACATTTCACCCACATCACCTAAATAGAGGATTTTTTTTCTTATTAGACACAAGATATTTGTATGTTCGGTCACGTCGATGGAGTAAACGAATCCTGGAGTGGAGACCACGTATCGGCAAACTTAGCGTAGGACGCCCGCCAGCCCGGTGGACTGACTACCTGCGCAAGGTCGCTGGCAGGGACTGGATGAGGAAGACGGGAGAACGGGATATGTGGCGCCTACTTGCGGAGGCCTACATCCAGCAGTAGATAGAGATTGGCTGAAAAAGAAGAAGACTTGTATGTTTATTAAATTTCTATAATTTATGAAATAATACATTGTAACAAATTTAGAGATCAGTTCCGGTTTACTTCGGCCATCTAAACTTTATAAAGTAAAAAAAAATCAGTCTATAAATGTCTCACTGCTGTACTCGGGCCTCCCATTATAGGGGGAACGGACCGTTTACCCATCACGCTTGTCTAAGGCTGCTTGGCAGGTTACTTTACAAAGTACTTGCGGATAATGTAGAAATCTCGGACATACAGTTCCTAGTTCCTTTTTAGCAAGCCAAGTATGACTTTTCAAACGATTCTTTATTTTATTTTTTTGCTTTTACTTCTGGTAAGTACTGACGCGTAGTTCTCAATAACGAGGTTCATGGGCGACACTGCATTTGTCAAAAATACGTCAGGCGTCAAGAGACGCTCGTAGGAAGTGGTTCATACATTATTCAAGAGCTCGTTGCCCGTAGGATAATCGCCTTCGATACTGTTTGTTAGTCAAATAAGCCATTGTACATGTTAACATCTGATATCGAAACGTGAGCTTCGGGAGAATCGTTGTATACATTAAAATTGTAGGATTTGTAGAAAAAAGAAACTTAACAATGAGTAAATAAGCGACTTTTGATCGTGTATTTAAATAATGTTCTGATCTTTGAATACAGGTATACCTATAGTCGAAGATTCAGGAAAGGAGACAGCCTAGAAATGCTTTTGGTGACTGGAAAGATTTCAAACAAAAAGTTTCAATTTCGCTACCCCTTTTTTAGCCAAGGGAAATCCGTTTCAGGACCCAAGCCACGACAAGGGCAGAACCTTGGGGGTATAAAAAAAATGTTTATACTTCCACAGTTCTTTAACGCTACTTCTTCATCTGGGATAATGTTATAGTTATCGACAGTTTCACGCAAATGTAGCCATGGATTTATTTGTGGTTGTGTGATTGATTGATTTATAATTAATTTTTAATTTCATTAAGTATCAATAGATAACGTATTTACGTATTTATACGCTAATGTAATATTCGTTTATGGCGTTATTTTTAATACAATAAATAAGATAAATTTGACCACATTCAAAACCTATAACATTAACGCAGGTGAAACCCAAGCATAAAAATAAATAATTATTGATGACAATAAAATAACAAGAATTCCTTTATTCACCATCAATAAAATATTCCTTATAAAGGTAAATAATGTACTTTAACACATACCAAACTATAATTTCCATCGCACTTTTAACAATAAAATTCTCCAACAATTTCACTAAAGTACTCAAATTGTAAGTGTGCTATCCATAATAATCATACAAATTGCTCGGCAACAGCCTTTTTCACTTCACATTAAGGACTATTAACGTATTAACGAGTGACAGACAGACGTACTATGACTTGGCGTTATTATTTCATATTTGTTTGGGTGGACAAAATACATGGAGCAGTCATAATTTGATGATGTATTTTTTTTAATATTATATGACTATATAGTAGTGGCAGAATGATGGCTATCGCACACGTCTCTGACTCAAAGGGCGCGGGTTCGGAGTAATAATATAATCTTCTGTGACCGGGTGGCTTGTCGTAAGAGGCGACAAAACAATCCATAGTCAGGTGGTAGGGTATTTGTCCGTCTGGATGGCTACCACCCTTGGTCTAGTGTATGCCGCTATAACAACCTTGAGTAGTGTTCCGGCAATGGTGACTAGGATCCAGTTTCCCTTTAGAGAGTGGCAGCACATCGGTAGTACATTTGGTGTTACTTGTTTATATGCGATGGTAACCGCTTTTCATCAGGTGAGCCGTCTGCCTGTCTGTGAACTCATGCAATAAAAACACATAATTATATAGCCTGGTAAACAAAATGCGACTTTATGGGTCATCACAAAGATGGTCATTATTTTAAATCAAATTACTCATTATTCTGGCTAAATCAAAAAATCACTTTAAATCGCTATCTTGAAGGAAGGCTTTACACGTGGTTAAATTTATATGTTGTATGCAAATTGCGATATTGTTGCTGACGGCACTATCAATTGCACGCCTTATTTCCAATCATACCCGCTTGTGGTCTCACGCACACTTTGACACGAGTTTACCACAAATAAAGTCTACTCGCCTTCATGAACTGCAAGAACTATAGAAGAAAAGATCTTAAAATTATTATACAACAGAAGTTTCTCCAACACCTTTACTTGGTGATTATTCAAAAAATAAAAGTGGTAATCGTGACGGTGCACCGACGAAAGCTTGTTTGTTTATTATTATTGTCTTATTACAAAGATTACTCGTTGGTTAATAAAATCTGCATACAATATTCGTTGCTACACCCACGTTGCACCATGGAACGTATTTATCATTAGGACTTACGATTATCTCAAAATAAACTGTGTATATCTTAGTTCAATGGTTTGTTTGGAAAAAAAGTTATTGGACAAAAAGGACATTTTTTATAAAATTGTCATGCCAGCAAACTATACCTATCTATACTTTATACCGATATTATATATTACAAAAAAAAATTTATTATACATGTATGCGTATCAAGACCGGACATTTGCAGGGCTTGCTTGCTTTTCCTTGCATTACTTATCCATCCCTATTAATATTATAAATGCGAAAGTAACTCTGTCTGTCTGTCTGTCTGTCTGTCTGTCTGTCTGTCTGTCTGTCTGTCTGTCTGTCTGTCTGTCTGTCTGTCTGTCTGTCTGTCTGTCTGTCTGTCTGTCTGTCTGTCTGTCTGTCTGTCTGTCTGTCTGTCTGTCTGTCTGTCTGTCTGTCTGTCTGTCTGTCTGTCTGTCTGTCTGTCTGTCTGTCTGTCTGTCTGTCTGTCTGTCTGTCTGTCTGTCTGTCTGTCTGTCTGTCTGTCTGTCTGTCTGTCTGTCTGTCTGTCTGTCTGTCTGTCTGTCTGTCTGTCTGTCTGTCTGTCTGTCTGTCTGTCTGTCTGTCTGTCTGTCTGTCTGTCTGTCTGTCTGTCTGTCTGTCTGTCTGTCTGTCTGTCTGTCTGTCTGTCTGTCTGTCTGTCTGTCTGTCTGTCTGTCTGTCTGTCTGTCTGTCTGTCTGTCTGTCTGTCTGTCTGTCTGTCTGTCTGTCTGTCTGTCTGTCTGTCTGTCTGTCTGTCTGTCTGTCTGTCTGTCTGTCTGTCTGTCTGTCTGTCTGTCTGTCTGTCTGTCTGTCTGTCTGTCTGTCTGTCTGTCTGTCTGTCTGTCTGTCTGTCTGTCTGTCTGTCTGTCTGTCTGTCTGTCTGTCTGTCTGTCTGTCTGTCTGTCTGTCTGTCTGTCTGTCTGTCTGTCTGTCTGTCTGTCTGTCTGTCTGTCTGTCTGTCTGTCTGTCTGTCTGTCTGTCTGTCTGTCTGTCTGTCTGTCTGTCTGTCTGTCTGTCTGTCTGTCTGTCTGTCTGTCTGTCTGTCTGTCTGTCTGTCTGTCTGTCTGTCTGTCTGTCTGTCTGTCTGTCTGTCTGTCTGTCTGTCTGTCTGTCTGTCTGTCTGTCTGTCTGTCTGTCTGTCTGTCTGTCTGTCTGTCTGTCTGTCTGTCTGTCTGTCTGTCTGTCTGTCTGTCTGTCTGTCTGTCTGTCTGTCTGTCTGTCTGTCTGTCTGTCTGTCTGTCTGTCTGTCTGTCTGTCTGTCTGTCTGTCTGTCTGTCTGTCTGTCTGTCTGTCTGTCTGTCTGTCTGTCTGTCTGTCTGTCTGTCTGTCTGTCTGTCTGTCTGTCTGTCTGTCTGTCTGTCTGTCTGTCTGTCTGTCTGTCTGTCTGTCTGTCTGTCTGTCTGTCTGTCTGTCTGTCTGTCTGTCTGTCTGTCTGTCTGTCTGTCTGTCTGTCTGTCTGTCTGTCTGTCTGTCTGTCTGTCTGTCTGTCTGTCTGTCTGTCTGTCTGTCTGTCTGTCTGTCTGTCTGTCTGTCTGTCTGTCTGTCTGTCTGTCTGTCTGTCTGTCTGTCTGTCTGTCTGTCTGTCTGTCTGTCTGTCTGTCTGTCTGTCTGTCTGTCTGTCTGTCTGTCTGTCTGTCTGTCTGTCTGTCTGTCTGTCTGTCTGTCTGTCTGTCTGTCTGTCTGTCTGTCTGTCTGTCTGTCTGTCTGTCTGTCTGTCTGTCTGTCTGTCTGTCTGTCTGTCTGTCTGTCTGTCTGTCTGTCTGTCTGTCTGTCTGTCTGTCTGTCTGTCTGTCTGTCTGTCTGTCTGTCTGTCTGTCTGTCTGTCTGTCTGTCTGTCTGTCTGTCTGTCTGTCTGTCTGTCTGTCTGTCTGTCTGTCTGTCTGTCTGTCTGTCTGTCTGTCTGTCTGTCTGTCTGTCTGTCTGTCTGTCTGTCTGTCTGTCTGTCTGTCTGTCTGTCTGTCTGTCTGTCTGTCTGTCTGTCTGTCTGTCTGTCTGTCTGTCTGTCTGTCTGTCTGTCTGTCTGTCTGTCTGTCTGTCTGTCTGTCTGTCTGTCTGTCTGTCTGTCTGTCTGTCTGTCTGTCTGTCTGTCTGTCTGTCTGTCTGTCTGTCTGTCTGTCTGTCTGTCTGTCTGTCTGTCTGTCTGTCTGTCTGTCTGTCTGTCTGTCTGTCTGTCTGTCTGTCTGTCTGTCTGTCTGTCTGTCTGTCTGTCTGTCTGTCTGTCTGTCTGTCTGTCTGTCTGTCTGTCTGTCTGTCTGTCTGTCTGTCTGTCTGTCTGTCTGTCTGTCTGTCTGTCTGTCTGTCTGTCTGTCTGTCTGTCTGTCTGTCTGTCTGTCTGTCTGTCTGTCTGTCTGTCTGTCTGTCTGTCTGTCTGTCTGTCTGTCTGTCTGTCTGTCTGTCTGTCTGTCTGTCTGTCTGTCTGTCTGTCTGTCTGTCTGTCTGTCTGTCTGTCTGTCTGTCTGTCTGTCTGTCTGTCTGTCTGTCTGTCTGTCTGTCTGTCTGTCTGTCTGTCTGTCTGTCTGTCTGTCTGTCTGTCTGTCTGTCTGTCTGTCTGTCTGTCTGTGGGTCCACTGGGTCCACTGGGTCCACTGGGTCCACTGGGTCCACTGGGTCCACTGGGTCCACTGGGTCTACTGGGTCTACTGGGTCCACTGGGTCTACTGGGTCCACTGGGTCCACTGGGTCTACTGGGTCCACTGGGTCTACTGGGTCTACTGGGTCTACTGGGTCTACTGGGTCCACTGGGTCTACTGGGTCCACTGGGTCCACTGGGTCTACTGGGTCTACTGGGTCACTGGGTCTACTGGGTCCACTGGGTCTACTGGGTCTACTGGGTCTACTGGGTCTACTGGGTCTACTGGGTCTACTGGGTCTACTGGGTCTACTGGGTCTACTGGGTCTACTGGGTCTACTGGGTCTACTGGGTCTACTGGGTCCACTGGGTCTACTGGGTCTACTGGGTCTACTGGGTCCACTGGGTCTACTGGGTCTACTGGGTCTACTGGGTCCACTGGGTCTACTGGGTCTACTGGGTCCACTGGGTCTACTGGGTCTACTGGGTCTACTGGGTCCACTGGGTCTACTGGGTCCCATTGGGTCTACTGGGTCTACTGGGTCTACTGGGTCTACTGGGTCTACTGGGTCTACTGGGTCTACTGGGTCTACTGGGTCCACTGGGTCTACTGGGTCTACTGGGTCTACTGGGTCTACTGGGTCCACTGGGTCTACTGGGTCTACTGGGTCCACTGGGTCCACTGGGTCCACTGGGTCTACTGGGTCTACTTGGTCCACTCGGTCCACTGGGTCCTCTTGGTCTACAGGGTCCACTGGGTCCACTTGGTCCAGTGGGTCCACTTGGTCCACTGGGTCCGCTTGGTCCACTTGGTCCACTGGGTTCACTTGAACCACTGGGTCCACTGGGTCTACTGGGTCCACTTGGTGCACTTGGTCCACTTGGTCCACTGGGTCCACTGGGTCCACTGGGTCCACTGGGTCCACTGGGTCCACTGGGTCCACTGGGTCCACTGGGTCCACTGGGTCCACTGGGTCCACTGGGTCCACTGGGTCCACTGGGTCCACTGGGTCCACTGGGTCCACTGGGTCCACTGGGTCCACTGGGTCCACTGGGTCCACTGGGTCCACTGGGTCCACTGGGTCCACTGGGTCCACTGGGTCCACTGGGTCCACTGGGTCCACTGGGTCCACTGGGTCCACTGGGTCCACTTGGATCATGTTATCTATTTTGTCATTTTTGTCAAGTTTTGTCATTTATGTAGTTTACATATAGACGGGTGTGGTATAGTTTGCGATATAAAATGAAGTGAATCTTTCAGGGGCAAATACATACAAATTTAATACAATGTAACCTGTACCACTTTCTTTTTAAACAAGAGATACGCACTAGAGGTTGACCCGCGGCGCAGCCGCGGGGTAAACTCTAGTACTATATAAAGAGCTGATTTGTATTTTTGTAACGAATAACCTCAAAAACTAATGGACCGAATTCAAAAATTTTTTCACCATTCAAATGCTACATTATCCCTAATTAATACAGGCTATATAAACACAAACACGAACTTAGTAATTATCTAATGAAGGAACAAACAAATCATTTAGCTTATGATATCTGTAACAAATAAATTAATGGAAGAAATGATTATTTGTGATTCCCAAGAGAACACAATTAACTAATGAGTTGTTATTGTTGATTTGGGCGTTAACATGTAAACAAGTAGCCCTTTATAAGCAGATACATCATAATTAAAAAGTTAGTTATAAGACATATCCAGAAGTGAACAGTCGTGAGTTATAAGATATATCTAGGAGTGAACAATCACAAGTTATAAGTTAACAAACAAAGAATTATCGGTAAGATTTCACTATAGTAATTCTGTTCGCAGAAGACCTCGTGTCAAATATTAAGAAAGTAAAAAACTACGTTACAAAGTGTTAAAAATAAAGATTAAAGTGTGATCAATATACTGGACTCACTCCGCAAGTATAAAATTAAATTGTATATCTTAATAATAATAAAAAAGTGAATAAAAACTAACTCCAAGACTTTGACTTACTCGCTACCGACGTGCCCTTACCACCTCTCTACCGCTGCACAAAACCTTGCCATTACAAATTGGTGTCAGAAGTGCGGGATCTTTCCGGACAAGTTTTAAAAAGGCAAGCCAAGCAGTATAAGTACGTCGAGGGTTGCAATCGGTATCAACGCGTGGGCAGTCTCCGATAACCACGTACCGGCGCAGACGAAGACTACTTTGGCGGAAGGTGAAACCTCAGGCATTAGTCATCGAGTATACGGTCAAGTCACAGTGGACTCCATCTTCAATTCCAAGTGAGTGTGTTATAAGTGTTAGTTAATACTCATAAAAGTGAAAAGTTTTAAGTCTATCCCTAAATGAATAATAATATAAATATGTCTTACGAAGCATCCACCATAGGTAGCTCAAATGGGTTAATAGACATCGGGTTAGCCGAAAGAATGATTAATAGATACAATGGGGATAAATCTAATTTACATGTATTTATAGATAATTGTAATAACGCGCATAATTTATTAAATCCGATTTATAAACTAGCATTCGTATCAGTAGTTTTATCGAAAATCGAAGGAAATTTGCGATCAACGCTATTAAATAGACACTTTAATTCCTGGGAAGAACTGAAAAACCATCTCCTAGAAAACTATTCAGAAAAAAGAACATTCGCTCAATGGCAATTAGAATTAAATTCATGTAGACAGGGCCACAACGAACCTGTTTTAAATTATTCGAACAGAATTGAAAATTGCTATATAAAATTAATAAAATCATTGGATCCTAAACTTAGTAATGAAGCACGTAACGCGAATATAGAATTACTTAAAAATCAAGCATTAAATATTTTTATAAGTGGGCTTAACCCACAGTTACACATTTTACTCAAATCGCAAAAACCTGTAACCTTTGAGGAAGCAGTATCAGTCGCTATTAGTGAAGAACAAGAAATTAGGTCTAGACAAGAAATGTCTTCAAAATATTTCGAACATAAAACGAAAAAATGTTCACATTGTCATATGACTAATCATTTCACTCATGAATGCAGAAAGAAAATTACAGTTAGGTCAATTCAGACAGATAAAGTACCTACATGTTTTAATTGTAACAAAAAGGGCCATATTTCTCGGGATTGTTGGAATAAACGAAATTATAGTAATTCAGGGCCAAGTCGCCAGTACGAAAATAGGCATTATAATAGTGGTACTAATTCTAAAAATTTTCCGAAATTTAATAAAAATAGTCAAAACAGTCGCCAATTTCAAACACGAGATGGGGATAATTTAAACTCCACAAGTCCAAAAACAGCGGTCGGTTCGAGGACTTAGGAAAATATTCAGGCCGATTAATGTTAATAGACACCGGTATATCATGTTATGTTACTTTAGAAATTGAAGACTTAGAGTTAGGGAAAGGAACATTTTTAATAGACACAGGCGCGGAAGTAACTTTAATAAAAGCAATGGCATTAAAAGAAAATATATTGATACATGAAGACCAAAAATTAAAACTTAAGGGAATAGATGAAAACGCTGTACCTACAGAAACCCTAGGTTACACACCGTTATCATTTCAGATAGGAGGAAATAGAGTGGTTCATACTACTTCGGTGGTACCAGATCACTTTCCTATTGAATGTGAAGGGGTTATAGGTAGTGATTTTATGCGTTCATTAAATGCAATTATAGATTACCAAAGCAACACGATAGAACTGTTAGGATATAAGTTGAATATTAATGACAAAGTTTTGAAAAGTGAACTCGATATATCAGAAAATGAAGATAATAATATTGTGTATAAGTTTCCTATGAGAAACGAGTTTTTAGACATTGAAATAATGAAAAGAAAAAGTATAGGTCGAAAGGAAAGAATAAATGAAAATAATTATGGGAATATTATAGACGTAAAAGAAAATAAAAGTTATATATATGACGATATTAGGGGAATAAATAAAAATGATACGATAGAGATAAATAAAAAAATAAATGAGAGAAATATAAATGAAGATATAATCGGAATAAGAAAAAATAAAAGTAATAATGAAGTAGTCGAAAATGAGAACAAAAATATAATAATAGAAAATGAAAGTTTAAATGAAATACGTAGAAATAAAGAAAATGAATTAACAAGGAAGGAAAGTTTAAACGAAAACATAAAGGAAATAAGTAAAAATGAAAATGATATAATAATAGAACCGAGATGTGAGAAAGTAATATCAGTCAACATAATTAATTCAGATTTACGTGAAGGAATAATTCAAGATCACATAGTATTGTCAGAGGGAGTATATATCTGCCCTAGTATAGTAAAAGTAAGAAATTCAAAAGCGTTGACTGTTTGTCTTAACACAAATGATAAAGTAATGAAGTTAAATAAAGTAAACATTAAATTAGAACCACTAATTACGGAAACAGAGACAGCATCGGTAAACATAAAATCAGTAAATAAACAAGAGATAGATAATTGTGCCAGAAGTCGTTTAGATAAATTAAAGCAAACTTTGCGAACTAATCATTTAAATATTGAAGAAAGGAAGAGTCTTATCGATCTGTGCAAAGAGTATAATCACATATTTCATTTAGAAGGGGACAAATTGACAGCTACAGAAACAGTAGTACACGAGATACCAACCAGTTCACACGAACCTATAAACACAAAGTCATATAGGTATCCCGAAGCGTTAAAAAGTGAGGTCAATGATCAAATTAATAAACTTCTAAAAGAAGATATCATAAAACCTTCAAATAGTCCGTGGAATTCACCCGTGTGGATAGTGCCTAAGAAATTAGACGCATCAGGAAAGAAAAAGTGGAGGTTAGTAATAGACTTTAGAAAATTAAACGATATAAGTATAGGAGACGTATATCCTTTACCACAAATAAGTGATATTTTGGATCAGTTAGGACATAGTAAGTATTTTACAACGTTAGATTTGGCATCTGGTTTCCATCAGATAAAAATGAAACCTGAAGACCAGGCCAAAACATCTTTCAGTGTTCCTTTAGGACATTATGAATACAATAGAATGCCATTTGGTTTAAAAAATGCTCCGGCTACGTTTCAGAGATTAATGAATACTGTTTTATCAGGAATACAAGGACTAAAATGTTTTGTTTATTTAGATGATATAGTAGTTTACGGCAGTTCATTAGAAGACCACAATTTAAAACTAAAAGAAGTATTTGAACGTCTTTCATATCATAAATTAAAATTACAACCAGACAAATGTGAATTTTTAAAAAAGGAAGTCATGTATTTAGGTCATCTCATTACTCAAGATGGTGTTAAACCAGATCCGAAAAAAGTAGACTCAGTTAGAAATTTTCCAGTCCCAGAATCACCTAAAGAAATAAAGAGCTTTTTAGGTTTAGCTGGATATTATAGAAGATTTATTAAAAACTTTAGCGATTTAACAAAACCATTAACGAAACTTTTAAAGAAAAATGAACCATTTAATTGGACTAGTTTACAGCAAGATTCTTTTGAACAATTAAAAGAAATGCTTTGTCAAGAACCTATTTTGCAATACCCAAACTTTTCAGAACCTTTTAATTTAACAACAGATGCAAGTAACTACGCGATAGGTGCTGTTTTATCACAAGGTCCTATATTTGAAGATCTCCCAATAGCTTATGCCAGTAGAACATTAAATAAAGCTGAGATAAATTATCATACAACAGAGAAAGAAGCTCTCGCTATTATTTGGGCAGTAAAGCATTTTCGCCCTTATTTATATGGTAGAAAGTTTAGAATATTCACAGATCATAAACCACTAGTTTGGTTATTTAATGTAAAAGATCCTGGTTCACGATTAGTTCGATGGCGTTTACTACTTGAAGAATATGATTACGAAATAGTTTATAAACAAGGGAAATTAAATCATAACGCTGATGCTTTGAGTAGAATAAAACCTAGAGAAAACGTAGAGAACGTTCAGTCAGAAGAAATTAAAGTTCAATTAACTACGAGGAATAGAGACAGTTATTCATTCTTTTTGAAAGAAATTCAGTCAAAGCCTATATTATTTAACGGTATTGAAGAGCATAATGAAAATTTTCCTGAAATTTATAATAATAGTGTTATATTCACTTCATGCGACTTAGATACTCTTAATGAAAAGAATTTAATAAAATACGAATCTTTTGCAGAAGAACTTAGGTTAAGAAAACCAAAACTTTATGATGCAGTAGTAATAAAAAAGGAAAGTAAAATGTATATATTTAGCTTTGTTAGGTTAAATAATTGGGACAAAGTAACATATGAAGATATTTTCGAAAGTTTAAAGAATTTAAAACAAACACTTTTAGATGAAAATATTAAGGAAATAAATTTTAGTGATATATCACATTTATGTTTAAAATGGTTTAAAATTAGAACAATCATAAGATACATATTTAGAGATAGTGAAATAAAAATTAATATATATCATTCTACGATTAGAACTCCTAAGAAAGAGGATATTGCCACAATTCTTTTGGAAAATCATTCCAATCCAATATCAGGTCATATAGGGTATCATAAAACTTATAAAAAGATAAAGCAATATTACAAATGGGATACTATGAAAAAAGATATTAAACAATTTATTAAACAATGCAAATCTTGTCAAGAAAATAAGTTGAATAGAACTAAGAATAAGAAACCAATGGAAATCACATCGACATCTACAGAAGCATTTGAAAAGGTTTCATTAGATATAGTAGGGCCGTTGCCACTAACTGAAAAAGGTAACAAATACATATTAACTCTTCAAGATGACTTAACAAAATTTTCACAAGCCTATGCATTACCTAAACATGATGCTGAAGCCATAGCTGATTGTTTTGTACGTAATTTTATTTGCAAGTTTGGCATACCTAAAATTCTTTTAACAGATCAAGGTGCAGATTTTACATCAAATTTAATAAAAGAGGTTGCTAAATTATTTAAAATGAAAAAGATTAATACTAGCGCATACCATCCACAATCCAATGGAGCTTTAGAAAGAAGTCACAGTACTTTAGCTGATTATCTTAAGCATTATGTTAATCAAGAACAAACAAATTGGGATAATTGGTTAGAATTCGCTATGTTTTCTTATAATACGAGTGTACATACATCTACACAATTTATTCCATTTGAATTAGTTTTTGGCATAAAACCTTCATTACCAACCTCAATTATAAATGAACATTAAATTGTAAAAATGTGGAACCAATCGATATTAATCTAATAGAATCTGGTATATTGTCTATTAAAGATGATTGCAAGCTATATACTGCAAATATTGTCTTACAAACAGAAATCAAGACATTAGAGAGTAATTATAATTCATTTTTACCTACAATGGATGTTATTCTAGATAACTGTTGTAATAAAATTAAAGACAAAAATATTTCTAATTTAGAGTTTATACCTTTGAAGATACACGAACATTTAGATATAGAAAGTCTAGGTGTCGCCAGTCATAAATTAGACGAAATTGATAAAATGATTGATAAAATGATTGATAAAATAGAAAATGAATCCATGTTTACGAAAGTAGTTAATAATATTTACTTTGCATATATTTTTGTATCTATTGTGAAAGTAGTAGCTCTTTATGTTTTGTATAAGTTAGGGAAATATCTATTAAAGCGTAATTTTTTATGTAACGCTCGTAATCGAACACTTGCGATAGAAGATTCAAAAAATTGTTGTAGTCGAATTTCAAACTGTATTAATTTTAAAATTAGTAACCGAAATAGTAATGTAAATGTAGAAATGGAAGACATATCTAGTCCTTCCGTATCTATTGAAGAGGCAGTGGTTACTGAACCACTAAGACGTAGTGCACGTATAGCACAACTAAAGAAATTGTAAGAAATTGTTGTATAAGAAACTGATGTAATATTGAATAGATTTTGTATAAGATTTTGATTATTAATTATTTTAATTATAATTTAGATATATGATAAAAAGTAAATTTAGAGACATAAGAAAAAAGAAAACTATCGTTTTCTTTCTTAAGGAGAGAGGAATGTAATGTACCAGATATTGATCACAAACACGAACTTAGTAATTATCTAATGAAGGAACAAACAAATCATTTAGCTTATGATATCTGTAACAAATAAATTAATGGAAGAAATGATTATTTGTGATTCCCAAGAGAACACAATTAACTAATGAGTTGTTATTGTTGATTTGGGCGTTAACATGTAAACAAGTAGCCCTTTATAAGCAGATACATCATAATTAAAAAGTTAGTTATAAGACATATCCAGAAGTGAACAGTCGTGAGTTATAAGATATATCTAGGAGTGAACAATCACAAGTTATAAGTTAACAAACAAAGAATTATCGGTAAGATTTCACTATAGTAATTCTGTTCGCAGAAGACCTCGTGTCAAATATTAAGAAAGTAAAAAACTACGTTACAAAGTGTTAAAAATAAAGATTAAAGTGTGATCAATATACTGGACTCACTCCGCAAGTATAAAATTAAATTGTATATCTTAATAATAATAAAAAAGTGAATAAAAACTAACTCCAAGACTTTGACTTACTCGCTACCGACGTGCCCTTACCACCTCTCTACCGCTGCACAAAACCTTGCCATTACATCGGGATTTTGTTTTTGTGAGTTTGAGTGGGTGTCAACTATGGGGTCCCCATAGTTTAGATTCACAATTGGAACTGGTAGGAGATAATAGAATCGGGTCTTAGATTTTATTTTTTCAGGACAGGACAAAGTCTGTCGGGACCGCTAGTAAATAGCTACGTTTTCACGTATATTCAACGCGATTTAATTTTGAATTTTGACGGCAGACGCCAATATCCCCATAGACTCCAATCCGTAGTCACTAGTACTTCATCCCAATAGCCCGGTACCTTTTATTCTCATTCCCTATAGTAGCCCTACACAGACCTGGACTTGTCCTTGGGTGCATTTTTATATGGTGTAGACAGGGATAATCGCCGGTCAGTGTCACGTCACATTTAAATTAAAGTCTAGGGGCCTCTGTGTGTTGGCCTCCCCATAGCCCCACGCAAGACCTCCAAAAAGTTTTAAACTTAAATCAGAGATTATATAGTGACTATTAGTGTATACCGATGTATGTATTATGGAGTGTCTGTTTAAAGCGTCGTAGATATCTTAACGAGAACGTGTGATTGGGTTAATAGTGTCAATGGTATCTCGTTGTCTCTGAGTGCGTTTTTATTGCTAGGTGCTGACGTAACTGAAATTTATTAGCCATGATTTATAACGTCTCTTAAACCATAATGCAATTGCTCAGTTGTATAAAGCAATTATTGAGCTACATTCAATGTATTATTTTTTTATTAATAATCTAAAAACCGTATGAAGTACAACACTTTCTTGTTCATCATAGACTTAACTAGAGTAATATTTTTTAAGCTTTTATCGATTGTTATCTATACTAATATCATAAAGAGGAAAGATTTGTATTTTTTGTATGTTTGTAACGAATAAACTCCAAAATTACTGGACCGATTTCAAAAATTCTTTCGCCATTAGAATGCTACATTATCCCTAATTAACATATGCTATCTTTATTACTTGAAAAAATTAGAAATCCCTACTAAAACTTCAATAATGTAACCCAAGGTGTAAAAAAAATAGCCATAAATCACCGCTTATCAATATAATTATTATTGAACGTCTGAATATTTCGTATCCTACACAGATACAAGGAACAAATCACAGATTTTACTGCAGAAACTCAATTGTTCTGAAAGAATAGGAATTTAAACTTTTGATACGTTGCCAAACTCGCAATTCGATGTTTTATCCACATATAAAACTAGTTTATAAATAAAGAACGATCCAATAACATTTTTTAAATTATAATTAAGAGAGATTGTCAAAATGCACAACAAAAGGATGATTAAAATTTAATTTTGTAAAATGTGTACTTATTATTATTTATTACTAGAAAAAATTAGAAATTCCTACTAAAACTAAACCGTGCGAAGCCGGAACGGGCCGCTATAGGTAATAAAAAATAAAGATTTGTTAATTTTTCTATCATTTTTGTTTAATTCTACAGCAAATTTTGAAAAACCTAACTCTTTTCAAATCATCATCCGTCTATCTGTAGCTGTATTTAAATTACATATACCTACAGTGGCAGAGTTTAGTTATACATAAGGACTCTTACGAATAGATATATAAGTTTTTAAGATATCTAATAGCAATCACGTTCTATAAAAGTAATTTTAAATGTATGATTTCAACCGGTGAAATTTACAATATCTTGTAACTATATAGACACTGATAAAAACGGTTACAAACACATTCACATTGCGTTATGGACAATAAACCGTTAAAGATTTATTAGAACATAAACCACTCGCTCGCCATTCATCTAATAAGGCTTATTATAATATACAATGGTAGGGTTGCCTACAAATTTATAGGAATTATAAGAAAATTGAACCCTAAAATCTAATCTAATCGGTGCTGGTACCTACGCTCACGTATGGAAGCGAGAGTTGGGTATGGAAGAAAGAGCATGAAAGTAGAGTAAACGCGGTCGAGATGCGAGCACTGCGCAAAATCTGCGGAGTGACGCTCGCGGACCGCGCTCGTAATACCGAAGTAAGAAAGAGAGTTGGTCTGAATGAGAGTGTCGGGGTGAAGGTAAGGAAAGGAATGCTCCGGTGATTCGGGCATGTGGAAAGAATACATGATGAAAGAATGAATAAACAGATATACAATGCAAAAGTGGATGGATGCAGAAGTCGTGGAAGGCCACGACCCACCTTCCATGATCAAATTGATTGTGTACTAGCAGAAGGTGATGTCAGGAGCGTGCATGACAAGAGTTATGAATGTCAAAGAAGCAAGTGAGGTGTGTAAGAATAAGCCTAAATGGCGCTCTGTTGTTCGTGCCTACCCCGCAAGGGAACTGGCGTGAAGTTATGTATGTATGTATGTAAAATCTAATAGAGACATTTTCGTCTGGTGGTGGAATGGCGTTAGGAACCAACTACAACAAACTGTCTTCTTCCAATCTCTTGTACTCAAAATGATTTAAGATTGCTCAACCTTTTGAGAGAATTTCCGTCTCTCAGCATATTGTACCGTTCATAAGGGAATATTCCGAGGTACTGTTTGATTTGGTATCAATTCCTCATTTCCATAACTACATCGCGTACCATCAGCGAAATATTACCACACCATATCGTGTACATCTCGTTTTGTTTTTTGAGCTACCTTAACTGCGCAACGGTTCTGGAAGATGTTTAATTTTTCATTCGCCACTTTGAAAGGTGTTCGGCATCTCTTATTATGAGACTATGCACGTATTTGTACAAATTCAAGGCAGAATATCTTGGGTCTACTCTTTTATCGGAACCCGATATGATAAGATAACCCGATAAGAGGCCGTCCAGAAATTACGTCATACGTTAAGGAGGAGCCAACTGTGACATTGTTTGACGTGTCAAAGTTTTAATTTGACGTGTCAAACAATGTCACAGTCTCAATCCTTGGAGTGGGAGGGGTCCTAAGTTTCGTGAAGTCACATTTCAAAATCTAATATATTTAATCTTTAAAACACGAAATTTGAACTATTTAAGAAAAACTTTAAAATATATCCAACTCTATCTGTCTGTATGAGCATTTGTGTTTAAATTATTTAAAAATAATTTTAATGGAAACAAAATCTATTTATTACGAAACAGCTGTTTTTGTTTAATACTTACTTGGTATTGCCTTTCTTTACCTTACTTGGTATATACCAGGGGGTTCCCTAGAAGAGATAGCTTTAAGCGATAAGGCCGCCCTTTGTTCAACATTTACTGTGCTTAGTTTTAAGAACGTAGCTTTAATTTTTTTGAACAATAAAGTGTTTTCATTCATTCATTCATACTTGGTGTAAAATTGCAAAAAATATGATGTCACACTAAGGAGGGCGGAGTCTTACGAATGTGACCAGCTGTGACAAGGACGGAGGAGGGGTCTAAAAATCATGAAACTCATGTGACGTAACTTATGAATGGCCACTAACGTGTATATCGTTGTAATTACCGGGTATATATAAATCAGCATCTTTCCTTTTGTAGTGAAGTAAATCCACAGTGACAAACCGGAATAAACCATTGACCACACACTACTACAAACGAAAACCTCCAAGCTAATTTATATATACTACATACACATCGAGTGTAGATAGATTTAATGTCTGGTTCCTATATCTTATTATTCATTCATGTGCCTTAACCATTGCAAGAAATTTCACATTATGCGTATGGATCTTATGTCAATTTTTAACCAGTAGTAAGGCAAATGAACCAATACCAATCCGCTTTGAAAAAGCGTGGCTTGAACTTGACAAGACAAATAATTTGTCAAGTGTACCTTTCAAAACTTTAAATTACAGCATCTCCTCCTCCTTGAGTCGTATTCCTCATTCCTGAGGGCCGTGGTCTTTCGGCACTAATCGTTCTTACACTATTTTTCGCCATCGATGACGATCAGCGGCAATATGCAGTGCGTCGTATATAGAGTCGTTGAGTGAGGTGCGTACCAACGCATCGGACAGCCCTACAGTACAGCCCCAGCTATAATAAGCACATTGGTAAGGACCAAGTATAGGCAGCATGACAAATGCATGTATTCCATTAAAATTGTATCGTTTAAACGGGTTGCAATTAAACCGTTCGGACTGTAAATTGTCAGTTAATGTTTCGAGCTCTCGACACTTCTGCTAACTGCATGCGACATATATGACCTGTATTATCCACGTATTATACGATCGTGATGGCATTAATAAGTTACTACACGCTATTTTATAGTATCTTAGTAGGTAAAGCGTTTCATTTCAATGCCATAACAACTTTTAATTTTTCTATACTTTAGCCTGAATGATATTTGAATCGTATCGATATCATCGTCATCATCATAATAATATTTAAGAGCTTAGCTCTTTTCTGTGGAACGTCCTCTAATCCTCTCTATTATTCGGTTAGCTTCACTTCACTTCTTCATACGACAAGACACCTATCCTTTCCTTTATTTGGTCAACAAACGCCTTCCTAGGTGTTCCCTTCCCTCTTCTACCTTCCACTTTGCCTTCTATATCTTACAAAGAAGAGTGTCGTATCGTAGTAAATGTCCAAACATTCTTCATCTCCTTTCCTCTTTGGTTTTTATAATTGAATGCCTTTCTTTGCCGTTGAAAGTGTACATCAAAATCAGTTTTAGTGTAATCGTGTATAATGGAATTTATGTATGATTTTTGGTAGTGTTTTAAAGAGTGTTTCTGTGCATTTTTTTTAATTGGACGAGTGCGTGTCATTTTGCACACATTGAATGATTTCGAGAGAACGTCCACTTTTGTCATTTAGTTGCCTTAAAAAGACCGTTTAATTGAATATCAATTATGTCTAAATTGCGAAATTAAACTTTATTTATCGGTACGACGTTCAAATACTATTCGTGATTGCTTTTTGTAGCTTTATTTGAGTTTAACCGCGCTCGTGGGGTGTAAATAACGATGTCACATTTGTCTTGCGCCGGCGCCGATACGCTAACGAGGCAAGAGCCCTTTTTATAGATCCGCAATACCTAAAGGTAAAAAGAAACTCTATGATCTCTCTCACCAATCTACTTATGTGTTGTAGTTGTTTACCTCAGTAATTAGCAAGGTAAGGTAAGGTAACTTTTGATTATTGAAAATAAGCATATTAAATAAAAAATATTGTGTACCAGGGCTCCTTTTCCCTACGGCTTCGCCGCAATCCAAACCTAGTTTATGTAGACGGCAAACATTCACACAGGTTACGTTGCAATAAATTTTTATCTAGGCGCTAGTCGCCCCCGGAAAATTTTACTTTACTTTATCCCGGAAACTATTCCATTTTCCGAGACGAAAACTATTTTGTATCCTTTCTCGGTATTGAGATATATACCTTTCTCGACAAACTGTCCAATAGTTTTCCGTGAAAACGTAAACAGACAGACAGTTAGAGAGACAAACAGACCGTATCTATTATACTGTTTATTCTATGTAGGTATATGTTATTATTTACGAATCAAGTAGTTTTTAAATTAAATTCATAAAATATTCGGGTCGTTTTAGTATTACGCCAAAAGGAAGGTTTATACTGAAAATCAACGTTGTGTCGCATATTATGTCGGTACAGCAATAAGCTGAGTGCAAACCTTGTTTGCTGAAAATGCGGCGTACAAATTCTCAGAATATGTTTTTATTTTTAAGATACATGTCAGCTATGTAAGTACGTCGCTATTTCTTCAAATATTTTTTTCTTTCTTTCTTTCATCTCTCAAGTCCGAAGTTTACTAGACAAAATTCTGAAAATATTTGAAATAGGCGGCGGCCAGACATGCCTTAATTGCTGTCTTCGACTGACGACTGGTAATAGTATGATTACAAATATCCGAATTGTACCTTATAAAGGAACTCTCCCCGTGTAAGTCCAACTCGTACGCGGCCCTTTATTTGATAGATAATTTTATTCAACCATTCCAGCATAAATATTTTTTGTAGAAAAGGTTCAAAGTACAACAATATTAACCTATGCGTAGATATGTTTTTCTAGATTGTGCCCCCATAATTCTTATTCTTAACGATACAAAGTAAAGCTGATTGTGGTACTTGTGTGGTTTTGCTAAATATAAACTAATAACTAATTTATATAAAGATATCTAGATGTAATTTTACCGCCTTAAATTACTAAATTCCGATGGACGCAAACTGAATCATATGGGAGCAAATTCGAACGCTAAGACCCAGTAATACAATTAATAAATAAATGATATTACTATAGCCTAAGAAACGGCTGATCGAGGCCACAGGCAATTAGAAATCGGTAGCTTATATCGTTCTTTATACGCTACTTTTTTAATTATCATATGTATTCAGCGAGGTCTGCCTTTATGTACCCTATGACAGCAATCAGGTGAGTCTGGACTGGTTATATGGGTTCCATTTTGTACTATCTAGTATTTCATTTATATATGTTTATTTTTTGTTATGTACTTTGCTTTTCCTTTGAAAATCATTTTGTACTTCACACATTACTATTTTTGCACGCTATTTAAAAGATGTTTTATATGTATTGGTCAACTTAAGAAACACATTGAAGTTATAAATCAAAGTAGATAATATTTTAAATTAAATACAACTTTGAACTAACTACACTAAAGCTAAACTTTAAAGTAAAACTAAAATCTACAAGTAAATATTTAAGCAAAATATCACATAAGTAAAAACAAGGTATATACAAAAAAATAAGAGTAAATTTAAGTTTTATTAATGAATTACTCGTAAAAGAAACCGTTATGTGTGTAACACTTTAACAATCCAAATGAAATTTAGTTAAAATGCAGTCTAACATAAATTATGCAAATAAATGTATAGATCCATAAATCTATTACAGGTATTTCACATATCTGTGACATTTATAGCTACCAATAAACAGTAAATGTCTTTTATACATTATAATAAATTAGAGCTCTAATAAAATTGAAATTAAATTTCCAAAAACATCATTATAAAAGGTCAGATAATTTACATAAATTGCAGATCACATATAGAAAAGATTTAACATTTTTTCTATATTTCCTGTTATGCTCAAATATCGAACTTTAGAAACACAAAATAATATGGTCAGAAAAATATAAATTTGGAAGTGAGTGTTCTTTGTACTTATATAATTAGTATTTCTGTTTATTTTTGACAAAATATTAATTACTCAGCTTCGCTATTCGAAGGTATTTAGCGAAGCTGAAAGGGAGAAGGTGGAACACCCGACTGTTTTGGATTCGAGCTCATGTAGGCATCCCCGGCAATGAACGGACCGACGAGCTGGCAAAGCTAGCAGCGGCGCAGTGTATTTTTAACTAAATACTGGCGTGAAACGGTTACCCTTAAGCTAATCATGTTTCAGGCGATGAGTGAGAGTTCCGATAGCCCACTACCTCCTCTTTCTATCCATCTTCTCTATCCCACCCGCCCATTCCATTACCCTATCCCATCTAGTCTTTCCTGTTCCTCCTGTCTGATTCCCTAACTCTTTTTTCTTTTTTTTATTGCATGAGTTCAGCTGACAGGCAGACGGCCCTGATTGAAAGCGGTTACCATCGCCTATAGACATTTGCAAAACTATAAGTGCTACACATGCGCTGCTGCTCTCTAAAGGGAGACTGGAGCCTGGCCACAAGGCTGTTATGGCGGCATACTTTAGACCAGGGGTGGTAGCCATCCAGAAGGGCAAATACCCTACCCCTGTTCCTGGAGGGATAAATATCTCATCTCATCCCGTCCTAAAAACTAGCAACGCGTTGGCTTTGCCTCTAGTGTTGCAAACGTCTATAGACGATGGTAACCATCCCATCCCATCAAGTGGGTCATCTACCTGTTAATCAGTTTCGCGATAAAAGCGAGGAAAAAGACCTGGCTATAAATTGAATTTAATAAAAATTAGGTATAAGTCGCGTCAAAATTTATAGCATATACTATCGACAGTTACATAATACCTAGAACTTTATTGCGTGAGAAAGCTTTTTACTAAGCCGCCTTTTGCTCGTAATAGTAGATTGTTACACGAGAGGTGAAATTGACCTATTTAGGCGTGAAATGGTTTGGCGCACGAGCCTAGCGAGGGCGCTAATAGTTCGAGTGCCTAAATAGGCCTTTCACCCGAGGTTAACACTCTGTTTTTCATTTCGAATATCGGAAAAGTAAATAAAAACTGATTAGTTAAATAAACGACTACTTCTCTCATGAAATGAGGCGTTAAATTCATATCTAAATCTGAGGAACTAATTTAATACGTCCGCATATGAAACTCGAAGTAATTTTTTTTTTGGGGAATTCTACCAGCTAGTATTTCTTTGTCACTGATGATAATAAATATTTAGCTTAAATTTATTTAAGTAAATTAAATAATAATTTAGTTAAAAGTAATTTATAAGTATAAAATCATGTTACAAATGTGTTAATAGTTTTTTATTACAATTTAGGCCGCGATTTAAAAGTGTCTGTAAAAAAAAGTTAGGACACGAATCGCCTTATGAGTTGCATGAATTATCTACGGTTTGCATAGTTTTAAAAATTTTTGACAGCAGGGTACATCGTTTCCCAGGAACGAAAACTACTGTTTTCATCCCTATCGAGCAACTCCAAGCGTACTTTCAGAATATGAGATACGAAAAAATCTTTACATACTTGTTCAATATTGGTAAAACTAGCTTTATTCTTACTCCGCGTCTAGCTACAAATAATGTATACATAAACAATCAAACAGACAGTCCTAAATCAAATATAATAAATTACATGCAGAATGTAAGGTAAAATGGAAACCCTGGCGTCTCGCCTCCGTGCGCCCGCGCAACTGCGTCGAGAATGCAAATAGTTGATTTACACATCCACTCCCCCGAGTTTACACTCCGATCGTACCAAGTACTTCATGTCAATATACCTCTGGATAAATAATACTGTCTGCTAAAAGACATATGGGTCTGCGCAACATTTGCGAAGGAGAGGCAATGAAATGAATAATTGAGTTCTAGAATAAATTGTTCGGAATACCAATATTCAAGTCGGTTTATTTCTTAAGCTTCAAAGATTAAGTGTTGAAATTCAATGTACTAGCTATTGCACTAATGAATGAGGTTGTCAGGTTTAATACTAAGAATTATGAAACTAATAAATGCTTTAGTTAAAATGGTTATAAAAATATTGTTACGAGTTCCAGGACTCGAATTAAAAATGCCGTAGGAATTACTATAGAATTTGTTAGAACTATACAAACACGTGCAACACAGGTACAAATATTACTGAGCACAACCAGTCCAAACGTAAAGCACGATTCAATAACACGCGCAAAGTCTGTCACTAAATAGTTTACCGAATGTACAGAGTCTTGCTCCGCTTGTGGTTATCGCTCGACTGCCTCGTCCATCAATCGATGCATTGCTTTATACTGCACGGATGCAATAGTCTGCTCGGCCGCGTGACCGAATTTCCTAGAATCACACTTGGCTAATGACTGCCATAAAAGATTACCATACACAATGAGCTGTTTTTCTAATCATAAATTTTAAACACAAAGTAAACAAAAAAGTCTAAATGCCGAAAAGGTAATAAAATGTGTTTTTCTAAAGGGCTGCAGGTGTGAATTTACCTTTGTCGGCACCTCGGTCGTAACAATATTGTATTTTAATTAAAATATCGATAATCGTTTCACAAGTGTGGACTCGTTACTAATAACTGTAAAGTAAATCGAATCATTAAGCTCTCTAATTAATCTTTAATTTGAGGAAAGTTAAAGTAAAGTTGTGTACACTTTGTACACTTGCTTGTAGTGCGGGATATGCTGGCAGTGTTGTTAGTAGTAGTTGGTGGAGTGCTGGTGCTTTCTTATAAGTAGGTTAATATTATCTTTATTGCGAACTAAGTCTTATATAAATCTTAAGCCGTTATTTTTACTACTATACCTGTATACTTGGCACCCTATTAATTAATTCAAAACAGTAAGAAATCTTAATATTTTTTATATTGTACCCATATAATGATAATATAGTTATTTATGATACTAGTGCGGTAAGTGGGTTTGTACGGACGAATGTCTTACCATAGTCATGAGTTTTTAAAAACCAACAATCGCACCTGTGTCTTATAAGGTTTTTCCACACATTTGCCAGAAATCAGTATAATAGGTGATGAAAAGATGATATTTAATGTCAGACGGAAAGTCACAACAATCTTTGACGTGCACAATGCACGTGGTGAACATTAGAACTAAATCTTTCATCTCATTTTCTCTATAGTATTAAAGTGAGACAAATGTCTTGAACAAAAGCGCTTCTAAGGAGG
Source organism: Dendrolimus kikuchii (assembly GCA_019925095.2). Lineage (NCBI taxonomy): Eukaryota > Metazoa > Arthropoda > Insecta > Lepidoptera > Lasiocampidae > Dendrolimus > Dendrolimus kikuchii. The sequence goes on from CM034389.1 coordinate 20,986,440, forward strand.
TTAGCTTATTCAGCTTATTTATTCTAATATTTCTAATTCTAATATTTTTTTCACCTAAGTACCTATTTTCCGCACTTTCCGTTGTATTTTGCGTAATTTTTAACTTTCGAACACGTATATACGGGCTTCGTAAAGGCATTTTTGAGCAAATGTGTTGAAAATAATACTATTGTACGGCTACTGTACAGTTCAACATACAGCGTTTTGCTGACCCTGCACCTGCTGCGGCCTACTTAGGCTATTTTAATATAAATAACGCTCACAATTATTTTGTAGACGAGTTGATACAAATAGCTAAGAGTTGCTAATAGTCGTAACATACGATATCTACTAACACTAATTTGAACCGGCAACACCAAGGATCAGCATCCAAACACTTCTACTACAAGAATAAATCCCTGAAATTATAATAATATATATAATAACAGCCCTTAAATGTCCCACTGCTGGGCTCGGGCCTCACATTATAGGGGAACGGACAGTATACCCGCCACGCTTGTCCAAGGCGGCTTGGCAGGTTTGACACATCGGTTAATGCGATGTGCAAGTTGCCTCACGATGTTTTCCTTCACCGTTGTTAGCACGTGGTAATTGTTACAATATGCACATTAGGTATTAGAAATCTGCCTACGTGGTGCATGCGTTTCGGCCAGGATAGAAACCGCGCCCTTTGAGTATGGGACGCGTGTGCTAGCAATTACACTACCACGACTTCCCTGAAACTACAAGATATATTTTGTCAACCGCTATTACAAGAAATCACCAGCACTCCGACAACAGGCTGTACACAGCTACAAATTTAAAAATATTATGATTTCTTGAATAAACTGACAGCGTGCCAATCAATGGTCTAACAACGGTATAGTTAATTAAATGTCGCTTAAGCTCTCTGAGTGCATGAAAATATTACTCAAATGCAGAAGTGTATCCAACAAAAATGAGTAAGAGGTAAACACCAACAGGTGCTAAGTTATTAATTATTATAATTGTCGTAAATTATTCGTTTACAGCTTTATAGCCTTTGCGTGCTTTATACAAATAAGTTTACCGCTACTCGTAATACTGTTATTAATTAGGTAAAACGCTTCTAAAACAACAATCGGAAACTTTAGTGTTTACAAGTGGGCATTGAAAACTTTCCGATAGATGTTTATTTGTAACAAGTTTGGTTACCTAATGAGACATTATTTAGTAATTACTGTAACTTATTCATAATAGTAACAAGAGATTTTTTGGTCCTTAAACCTAAAACAAATTTTCATAATGGCATTCTGAATGACACTATGAAAACACTTTTTTTTTTGGCGATTTTTAGACCTCATTGATCCCCAAAATTAGTTTTCGTTAACCCTTGGGAAACCGATTTTGACCCCAGGGGGTCGATATCAACCACTTTGGGAATCCCTGTGTGTGTAAGCTTTATATTACTGTAAACAAAGTATTCCATCCAGTCTATGCAAATTTTGAGATGGTGCGACAATAAGAAATTTTCCGCAATTCTTGGCCGACGTTTTAGATTAATTAATGAATAAGTTGTAGATCTTTACGGAATTCTTATGGTATTCCGAAAATATACATTTCACTACAATAAACAGTTAATATTTTCCATAGAAACGCAACTTTCTTTAAATTAAAACCATCAATAACCTACAATGATTACTCGTTTTCAACCAGATTTATGTTTACCTTTTTCTATTAGCTTGCGCGAGCTGGATACCACAGATTACGTATCAACGACTACAAGAAAGAAATGTAATATTCATAAATACTTGTCACTGGCTAAATTAACAAACCATGTTAAGCCATATTTAAAAAAAAGTAGAAGAATGAGGTAGTTGACATATGTTACAATAAATTCTGAAAGAATATTCATATTAAAAAGCGGATATTCAAACATTATCGCCATAACTTTAATTACTGTTACAAGAAATTTATACGCTATTTGACCCGTTATAGAAATAACTTCATAATATGCAATACAAAATTTAAGCAGCTTCGGCATTTTGTAAAATGATAAAAAGTAGGTATCTCAGTTGATATGATTATCAATTACCCTATTATGTTGGCTATGTATCGAAATTCGAATTCTTAATTTCAATTAGGACCCCGTGCCACGAAAGAAGTCCCACGGAAAATAAAGGAACTAAAGTAGCAGATCCGCTATTTGGTAGGATTTTCTTCGTAAAGTAGTCAGAAAATAAATCTACAGCTTTAATTATGGAATATTTTGTATTTATTATTCAATAATTACATACATCGATTTACGAATTAGCAAATAATTACTGTGACAGGATCAAGTACGACGATTACAGCGCCGCGTCTGTGGGACTTCTTTTGTAACGCGGACTCTACTCGAGAATTTTATTTATTGGGCGTGACATTATGGATCTAATCACGAATTCTGCATCACGTGTCACCGATGTTAATGTAACTGGACCCTCATTATTGGGAGCCATGTCGACATTATTGCACCCATTGTTAGCCTACTATTGATCCTGTCGGCTTATGCACAATTGGTTTCTGGGGAACAATTGGTGATTTTGTTTAGGTTCTTATTTATTTGGTGAATAATATGAGCTAGTTATTATATTTAATAACTTTGATTTTACTTTTTAAATTTCTTACAATGTAAATTATACAATAGGGTATAGATTATAGTCAAATCAGCCTCATAGATTTTGTACCAGTATATAAAATTTGACGTTATATTTATGTACAAATAAAAAAGTCAAATACCGCATTAACTTTTGTATAAATAGTAACGATCTTATTCATATTAAGTTAGAGTAAATGTGTAGGCTTCTTTACGAACCTTAAAGAAACTTACAAAATTTCTCTAATTTAATATGAATTAATAATTAAATCATTTTTTTTTAATTAAATCTTTTAAATTTATTAAGTTTGCCAACAACTGATACATTGATATGCTTAATTAAATATACATGTTAATGGTCTTATGCTAAATGTACAGTCTCTTACAGGCAAACATAGCTTGCTTAATATAAAGAAAATACACAACAAAAAACAAAAAAAAAACCAGGGTAAAACGCTAGACTTAACTTATATTTATTAATACTGAGTGAATGTATTTCTTAAATTTGAATAAGGAGTCATGATGTATGTCTATACTGTTCATTTTATTATATAACCTGCATAAACGAGGAATAGGCGAGTTAAAACCAAGAGCTGTTTTGTGTAATGGCGGTACAAAGGGCTTGATATAATAACGCGGAATCCTAATGGGGGCAGCAAAATTTAAAAGTTCTAAGAGCTGTGGGCAATCTACTTTATTTCTGACAATTTTGAATAAAAACATCAAGTCTAATAAATCTCTACGTGATGACAAGGGTAACATTTTGAAATGTCTAAGCCTGTCGGAATATGGAGTAAAACGATTTCCTACTGATGTTGCCCAAGAAAGATGCCTTACAAATTTTTTTTGAACGCGCTCGATCCTAAGCGAGTGAGTGGCATAATGCGGCCTCCAAACAACGCTACAATACTCTAGGTAACTTCTAACTAAAGAATTATAAAGAGAAATTTTAGTACTCGGATTTCGAAATTCTTTTCCGTTACGACAGATAAATCCTAACATTTTATATGCTTTTCCAATACACGATTCAATGTGTGGGACCATAGTTAGTTTATTGTCAAGTATAATACCCAGATCTCTTACAGCATCTACCTTTCCAATTTTGTTGTTTTCTATACAGTAATGTGTTATAATAGGTTTTGTCTTTCTAGTGAAAGTTATTTGAGAGCACTTTTTATGATTCAATGACATTAGGTTATTTTTACACCATTCTACTAAATTATTTAGATCAATCTGTAATAAATTCGCGTCAATATGGGATTTTATCTCTCTGCCAAACTTTAAATCATCAGCATATAAATAAGTTTCACAATGATGTAAGTGACTAGGAAGGTCGTTAACGAAAATATTAAAAAGTAATGGCCCTAAATGAGACCCTTGCGGTACTCCTGAGGTGATTTTAAAATATGAAGATTTAAATCCATTTATTACAACACAAAAGCTCCGTTCACTTAAGTAAGATTCAATCCATGATAATAAAGAGCCACCAATTCCATACGCAAATAGCTTTTTAATTAGTAGTTTATGTGGAACTTTATCAAAGGCTTTACTAAAATCGCTATAAATTACATCAATTTGACTTTGCGAGTCAAGTGCTTTAGCAATGTGTTCAGTAAATAACACTAAATTAGTAGAAGTGGATCTAGAAGTTACAAAACCATGCTGATGGAGAGTGAGATAACGAGAAAAATAATGATGAATATGGGGACATACAAGTGATTCCAGAATTTTTCCAAAAGTAGATAAGATTGATATGGGTTGATAATTAGTCACATTGTTTTTATCCTCAGACTTAAAAATAGGAACTACTTTAGCTATTTTCCATTGATTCGAGAAGATGCCCGTTTGCAATGCTTCATTATATATCATATATAAAGGAATAGAGAGTGCGGAAGCACAGGAAGTAATAAAGGTGGGTGGTATTCCATCTAAACCTGCGCCTTTCGTTTTATCAAGATTATTTAATTTACACTTAATTGTATCTCTATCCAACACAAGGCGCGAAAAATGATCGCTATAGTTATGTGGTATAGTGCTAAGACATCTAAAATCATCATTAGAAACTTTAGAATCACAGGTGTAAACAGAAGCAAAAAACTAGCACACAAATTACAAATATCAGGACCCGTTGAGGCTGTAGTGTTATTAAAAGCCATAACATTTGGATAGCTATTAGTATTAGCACGTTTAGCTTTAAGAAAAGACCAAAAATATTTAGGATTCTTAGGAATATTACTTTCTATAGAATTTAAGTACTTATGGTAGCATTCTTTAGCAAGTTTATCACAGCGTTTTTTTAATCATTTTAACGAAAGTTCATCTAAAGGATTTGTATAAATTTTGTACCGTCTTCTAAGATTCTACTTTTCCTTAAATAAATTTTTTAAACTAGTATTAAACCATATCGGACATTTTCTTGTTCGCTTGAATGACGCTACAGGTGTATACAATTTGATAGCTGTCCATAACGTATCATAAAAACAGTTTACCATAATATATGTAATAATATTGCAAAAGTAAGATGATAACATGCTATTTTAAAGGCTGTTATTTATAATGTAAATAATGTTAGAACATGTGTCATCTACGCAATTATGATCATTGGTATGAATTTAACAAATATGAAGAGCTAATCAAAAGTACTTTCCAGTTTTATAATACACTAAAGAGAAACTCTTTGCTGGAATCTATTTTCCCTGATGTACCGCATGAATGTCATCAAGTTCTATGTAAACAGACACATTCTAGTGTTTTCTCTATTACCAGGTAAGCGTCGAAACTTGACCATGGTTTAACACGAGCTTAGTACCATAATAAAAATCATACTAACAGCTCTTCTACACAGAAATATGAGAATAAAATCTAAATATAAAGCAACAAAACCAGGACATTTATTATCGGGTGTCAATGAGGGTTGTGTAATGAGGAAGGTCTGATTGAGACGTGCGTTGTGACGAGGTCAGGGGTGCTAATCCGCCTGCTTCAGTCATAAACTAACGAGGGTCACCTCGCTCGGATTGTTATTGAGACGTTTTGAAATATTTCTTTTTACTACGGCTTGACATGTGACTTCGTGTATGTATGCTTGGTGCGAGTCCCAGGCAAAATATCCGATTATAATTCTAGTTAAAATGTATCCTATGTCTATTCTCCATATTTAAAAGACAAATACTAAAAAATAAAAAGGAGATGTTTTAGATAATATATATTAATAATAATAGCTTTAGAAATAAGTTATTTTATACTTTTTTAGTTTTTGAGGTCGGTTTTTTTAAACGAAGTTTTTTTTATTTTATTTGTTACTTTTTAGTGTCTTGCTATGTATGGGTAGACATACGACAGGTGCCGCGCTCCTTAAAAAATATAGGTCCCAAGAAACGGGAACAAAAAATGTTCGTAAAATGAAAACTACTGAGCCAAACTATATTAAATTTTTAGGAGACCAAATGGCAGCTATTCCGCGTCAAAAAAAAAGAATCACGTAAATTGGATCATAACTCTCAGAGTAATCGGTGTACATATGGAATGGAATGGAAATTTTTCATAAAAAATGTTCATATAATGAAAACTACTGAGCCAAACTATGTCAAATTTTTAGGGGACCAAACGGCAACTATTCCGTGTCGAACAAAAAAGAATCATGTAAAGCGGACCATAAATCTCGGAGTAATCGGTGAACATACATAAAAAAAACAAAACAAAACAAAAAAAAAGATTTCGACGAATTGAGAACCTCCTCCTTTTCTTAAAGTCGGTTAAAAAGAAGAAAGAAACTAATTTCAGATACATTAGACAAGTGAAGGATTAACTCGCTTATTTTTGTAACCGGTGTCTCACTAAATAGTAGATTTTTACACGAGAGGTAAAAGTAACCTCTTTAAGTATGAGATGGTTTAGCGCACGAGCGTAGCGAGAGCGCTAATATTTCGAGTGCCTAAATAGGCTTTTCACCTAAGGTTAACACTCTGCTTTTCATTTCGAATATGATGAAAGTAAATAAAAACAGATTAGTTCAATGAAATCAGGCGTTAAATCCATTTACTGAACTCATTTAATACGTCACATATGAAAGGTCATGTACATTTCTTTTTCTCTGGAATTCCACCAGCCAATATTTTTTGTCACTGATGATAGTATGTATATATTTAGCTCAAATTTATGCAAATAAAATAATAATTTAGTGAAAAGTAATTTTAAATATAAAATGGTATTACAAAATTGTTGATATTTTTTCATTACAATTTGTGTCACAATTTAACAACGGCTGCAAAAAAGTTGGGACATGAGTCGCATGTATTATCGCTGGTTCGCATAGTTTTCTAAATTTTTTGAGAGCAGGGAGAATCGCTCCCGAGGAACGAGACGTACCGTTTTCATACTTGTGATTAGGCAACTCCAAGCGTACTTTCAGAATATGAGAAATTAAAAAGTTCTTGACAGTTAGGGTTTATCATTATAGTATTCAAATATTCCTTCTTATTCTATGATATTTAGTATGGCATATACCTCTGATATTCTTTGTTTCACCAAATCCCTAACATCTGGAGACGACGCAAAAAGTTTTATCATTCCATAACCCTTTATTCTGGTATACGTTCTCGGTCATGCCACAAATCTCTTTTTTGGTCTACCTTTATACTTGTGAAAAACAATCTTCTAGTTTACTATTCTTTTTGTCACTTAGGTTTCATCTTATCTCACCTTAATATTATTCTTTTCAATTTTTCAAATCAATAATTTCAGTATGATTGTGGAAGCAAAGTTATCCTTATAATGTTTGGACTTTTTTCTAATAATTAATAACCTTCTATTCGTCCCAAAGTTTCGTTCGTGTATATACATTTATAACGGTCCATCATTAACAACCTTTTTATCCCTTATCGTATGATATGGGGTATTTCTATGCGGGATACGTGACTGTGCATTCTGAATTCGGTAGCCTCCCTCCGGTCCCAAGTTGGAAAAGTCGTCACATATTTGCTTTACTAAAACACGTTCCATATGGCATGATTTATATTTATTATAATGTCATCATCATCATAACGTTAAATCCCAGTTGTCTATGAAGTATCTGCGTCAAAGACTGGGGTCCACCTTCGTGTGCATTATTGTCCCTTAGAAGATAATTTTGGTAAATCACACACACGATTTTTGCCTTGATTAGATAATTTATGCAGTTTAAATGGTTTAGTCAACTTAAGGAATACTTAAAGGAAGAAATTAAAATAGAAAATTAACCACATAAACATATAATTTATCTAAAATTTTATTGAAAAATTTATATCCTAAGAAAAGACAAGCTATAATTTTTCTTCCCTAGTTCTCTATTTCATGTGGTTTTCAGTATCCCTTGTTGTAAAAGTATTAAAAAGCATCATCCTTTAGAGAAATTTCTTGGGTCTACATATTCTACCAGAAGCAGGCGACAACGACATGGCTAAAATATGTTTTTTTATTATAATATATTTATAAAATTATTAATGTTTTACTGGGTATCATATTTCGCTTTCAAGTAAATTACCAAATAAAACTTCGGCGTGGCAGTTACAAAGTAGGCTTGGAAAATATTACGATCACGCTTATGACCATTGGTTAATATCAAAAGGATTTGCTTTACATATTCGTTACTAATTACGTTTCAATATTTTGATACAGTTACATCGGCTAGGATACCATTTCATAGAAGGCTTCTGTTTCTTGTAGCATATCTATGTCAAAGAAAGCTTACTCCCGGATAAATACGGTGTCTAAGACGGATTCGTTTTTGAAAAGTAGGATTACTTACATACTTGTATCATGGGTGGTTTTTATCATTACATATATGGCTTCAGGGATCTAAAAGTCTAACCGTTGGCTCGCATTCAAAAGAACGCAAAGATTCCAAGGGACTCAGAAGGTTCATTTATCGGCAACGCAGATTTAATAAATAATAAACAAAATAAAAAACGAGATTCGCATTATTTCATCTAACATAAAACTTTCCCCATAAATTATAAATAAAGGTGGTTATATAAGTATAATGTTGCATGTTGTTTACTACCTATATAATGCCATTTGTATAAGACACTTTTTATCATTCTTCATAAATGTATTAAGTCCCTTTGTAGCGGTCCTTCACTAGTCTTTTGAAACAAGGGATGGATTAAGCAAGCCAAATATCTGCTGACAGAGTATTCTAGGAAAATAAAATAGAAAGTTTTATTTCGTTGTGTAGGTATATAATGGTCCCAACTGGGCTCAAGCTGCGACAGAATTTCTTTGAGTTTCTCCAGTGGATACGGTATAGTAGGTAAAACTGTTCCGTGTTTATCTATGTTCATAAGTGCCAAAGCGCCAATGTAATTCAACTTGGACGAAAAACTCGCCAAGATCATTTCCCTCGACGACATTCGTTTTTATTTTATGGAGTTTTATGAATGACTTTCGTGAATTGCTTCCCTTTATTTCATACTTTGAAATTCTCACTTCAAGTTTTGCGGAAAAGTATTTAATAAAGATAATGACTATGGCTATTTACATCGCAGATATCCTTTTACTATATTATTTTACGATGTTTAAAAAGATAGAATTTTTTATTTTAACTTATCAAAATATTGACCTAGCAAGTTATCTATCCATCCATACCATTGATACTAACACTAGATTTGTATGAATATGTGTGTCATTAGATGGTTGTGTGTTTGTTTTTTCTTTGTTTGTTAGAAAGATCATTAAAACATTATGGAAAAAATACAAGGGATAAAAAAACGTAACTCCAAAAACTCTTAAATTTTACACGTCTGCATGGCGCTACTCTAATCATCTTTCTATCTGCTATTAACGACATTATATTATTTAAAACATATCTTTGGACCAAATCAGCCGAAAAATTAATAAATTTCTATTCTATGTTTGACTAATTTGATCTAACATAGATTTGAAATAATAAAACATTAAACAGCCATAGAAGACTTATGGCGAAATCTAGTTATACAGGATTTCGGCGATTTATATTTCATTACAGTTTTACGAAGCGATTGTTATTCTTGATATTTTTCTTTCTCGAAAACTCTATACATTATTTTAAGTCATCAGAAATACTTGCATCATCATAAATTGAATAATAAACTGACATAAAATTAGTTATCTAATAAGTATTAATATCTTATAAGTTACTACATACGTTTTCATATTGAAAGATTCATTTTACCTTTCAAGATCACCGCTTATTACGTCATTTGCTGAAACATCGTGTCTGCTAAGTTCGCTTCATTGACAATAGCAATTTTTCTACGTTCACAAAAAGCCATCCTCAATACATAGAAGAGTGCTGTCCCACGAATGTCACAATTCAATAACTGCTCACAATCCGTATGCAGCTGCAGGATCGTTGTCCAAGTGATTGCATCAAGCGATAATACTTACAATTTGCTTGTCTGGCCTGGTTACCATTGTTCACAGGTAGAATTATAATTAAATAATAAGACGCTATAAACTACTATAATAAAGAAATTTAACTTTAATTAGACTTAATTTATTAATATTAGTTATATTTTTATATTATCTACCTATAATCTATTAAAACTATAAGGCCATCATCTACTTTGGGTAAAGTGTCCAATAGGCTGGATACGTTACCTTTCTGAATCACCATACTGATTCGTTTTCTGAGGTAAGCAACAACCCTCTGATACTTAATAGAATTTTAAATGCAAGTAAAACTATATCTAAAACTAGTAATAGAAAGTTAGAGAGATATAAAGGGTCATTAACTTATACAACAAAGTATATCACGCGGTAATAGTAGATTGTTACACGACAGGTGACAGTGACCTATTTAGGCATGAGATGATTTAGCGGGCTCGCTACGCTCGTGCGCTAATTATTCGAGTGCTTAAATAGATCTTTCACCCGAAGTTAACACTCTGCTTTTCATTTCAAATATGAGGAAAGCAAATAAAGACTGACGAGTTAAACAAAAAACTATTTCTCTAATAAAATCAGGAGTTAAATCCATATCTAAATCTGATGAAACGTCATCACGCACATCACATATGAAACGTCAAGTAAATTTTTTCTGTGGCATTCTACCAGCCAGTATATTTTTTGTCACTGATGATAGTAAATATTTAGCTCAAATTTATGCCAATTTAATAATTGTTTTGTGAAAAGTAATTTAAACGTATAAAATGATGTTACAAAATTGTATTATATTTTTATTACAATTTATGCCGAGATTTAAACAGTGACTGAAAAAAAAATTGAGACATGAGTTGCATGCATTATTTATGATTCGCATAGTTTTTTAAATTTTATGACAGCAGGGAGCGTCGTTTCCCAGGAACGAAAAGTGCTGTTTTCATCCTTGTGATTAGGTAACTCCAAGCGTACTTTCAGAATATGAGAGATGAAAAATATCTTTAAAAAAAATTAACATTGTATTACAGCCGCTTTACCCCTACAAAAAAAGAGAATAAAACCTAAACCAATCAGGTAACAAGGAAATATGACAAAGAATTTGGAAAATTCTCACAGTGGTAACCATTACCACTGCAGCTTCTTGATTATACCAACGGATCATCCACTCTCAGCCATTTGCAACTCAATAATTTCCTTTGTGTGAACTTCTATCGCTTCAGAACTTCATTGATTAAAACTCAGTTTAAATGCCTCCGACTATCTTCTGCTGCTTCCACTCCTTTGTCTCTAGTAAACTTTTTCTTCTTGGCAAACCAGTTTTAATATTGAATTTCATTGTCGTACTTGAATTGAAATTCTAAGTTTTATGAAAGTACTGAAACTTTGGATTATTTCCTTTTACATACGTTCCATTTCATAGAGTCTTCCGATATTATAATACTCACACAAATAAAATAGGTAGACCGGGCCCCGACGTCTCAGTGTGAAGCTGGCTAAAGGAAGCCGATTTTGGAATTTGACGGCCTCTGAGCGAGCTATAAGCTTTTGCGGACCGGGTTCGATTCCTGGCATGGTAAATTTCGTATACGAACTTTCCGTTATTTACTATAATAGTCTAGGTGTCTGGGTTCGTTCTCAGAGTGGTCCGTTGTATATTACCCATTACACAAGCGTAACTTGCTTAACTAAGAATATACGATGTGTGTTTATCTGCTGATTATTATTAGATATATTATAAGAATAAGAAGCCAATCGCACCGCAATTATTTACGACAACTTAGTATTAAGTAATCGAACTAATACGGATAAACGTCGAATAGTTTCGAGTAGATACATTATTATTAACCATACAAATGCAACCGTATACGTATACTACATAATTTTACGCACACAATTCTAAAAAATAGGATTTAACCCATTTGACCCTTTTGTTCGCGTAGAATCCGTCTGTACTTTCGTTGGTCTAAGGTGACATATGCATAATTATTCCTACATTCATTTAAAATTCGATTGTTTCAATAAAAGGTTTTAAAAATAATTCGTTCAAATACAGATCGATAACACTTTATTTGTTTGCTGTCGAGACCCTTGGACCGCGGGGTCCTGGGGCCATGAGCCTCTACCAAAATTTATGAAAACCAGTTATTGACTCTTCAGGTGATCAGAGGGCTGGTGCTTACCTCGGGCAACGGATCAGTATGGCGATCCAGCGAGGAAACGTAGCCAGCCTTCTGGGCACCTTACCCATAAAAGAGGGTGATCTGGGCTCAGTATTCTACTTATAGTCTTGATAGACTATGAGTAGAATACAATACAAATATGTTAAGATTTCTTTTATTGTATTCGATTATATGTAATTTTATAATTGTTTTGTGAATAAATCAAAATACATAAATTACACTTTACTACTTAACAATATACTTACCTACCTAAATTTTCGAAGTCTAAAAAAAAGAAATAATTCATAAAGGGACTAACATTCATACTATAATATTTATCGAAGGAATCATTTAATTGAAAATACTTCAATTATAGAAAGAGAAATACTTAAATTTTACTTATGGGCTTTTCAAATTGTATACGTCAGTCTATTATACCTACTCGTAGATTCTTACGTTATTAGCTACCGACTTATCTATCTGACGTATGTGAGAACCCTTGCTGGGAAGCATTTACTTCATGCACCATTTAGATAGTTTTCTGACCTAATACCTGACTTATTCGTACCCTAAGAATCGAGAGGGTCGAGTCTAGCAAGGCAGGTTATGAGTTAATATTAGGTGCTTGTAGTAGCGTTCTTACGGCAAATACTACGTTTTGGGGAATACAAATACCTTCGATCTATCAATCAATTGGCATTCCATTCATGCCATTTAGTACTGCCTAACCCTTAACTGCAACCGACTGCGCATTTATCATTTCATACACACCCAACAATAGTTCAGTAAATAGAGGGAGTTTAAACTTTTAACCGTATGAATAAGACAGTTATACATTATTCAAGTGTCTGCTGTGTCCCCTTTCATAATGCTAACGCAATTCTGTACTTTTTTATAACTACCTACTAGTGGTAGTTGGAGTGGCAAGCTAAGAGAACTTTCCGGAAACGCTCCGGAACATTGATAAGCAAAATGGTTAAATAATTACTCTAGGCTTATCTTTAACGATTTTATAGACTAGATTTAATTGTATTAACGATAATTAATATTATAATAGCTTTTCTAGATGTTTGTGAGTCTCAAATATGATAAATCTATAAATTATTGTTAGGTGATATTTTCATTGAATTTTTAATCAAAATATGAAATGTAGCAAAAACTTCAGATTCAAATGAAAACCACGGTTAATACATAGTTACTATATACCGTTAATATATGTATAGTTTTAATAATTCAGATTCTAACTTATTTTAAAAATATATTAATAATAATACTGATGCTTTGAAAAGTATCAGTATTATTAAAAAGAACTTTTGTTTCACATTTTTAATATAAATATCTAACTTAAGGGTCAAAGTGTCATTCTTCAGAAATTAAAAAATATGAATAATTTTGCATTGATAAATTTATATTCTAAATAAAACATGTAAGTACCAATTAATGTTTCTTTAGTTTACTTGTACCTAACGTACATAAGATTTTAACAATTTTAATATAATCCTAAAATTGTGTTTTAAGTTCCCCTTAAGTATAAATTCTATGTCGCAATACGAGAATCTGACAAAAATTTCACTTTACACCAAGGCAACCCAGCCAATGGTCGCACCGCTTTCGTCCCCAGTATTTCTTGATAACTTCATTGCAAATGTGCTGCGCCGGGAGTATGGGATGGTGTTCAATAGAAAAGAGCATGATTTGCGATTTCCTTTATTGTTTGGATATTTGTTTTCTGCAATAGATTCGCCATGCACAAAAGTGTATCTTTATATTTCAATGATAAGTATTTCACTTGAACACTTATTTATGATATATAAGATATAATAGAATGTACTAAGACGCTGCGATATTTATTTTAGATATTTCATTTTTTTATAATAATAATCGGCAAACAAACACACATATTTATATCCCCAGATTAAGCAAATTACGCTTGTGTTACGAGTCACGTACAACGGACTACTCTGGGGCCGATCCTAGATACCCAGATCATAAGTAAATAACGGAGAAAATTCGTTTTCAATATTTGCCATACCAGAAATCGAACCCGGAGCCTCTGAGTTGCAGTGAGGTAGACCGGCAAAGACTTGTCCCGTCAACCACAGAGGTCGTCAATAGAGATATTGGGTTTTAATATTCTTTATGTATAATAGATATAATAGAGCCCACCTAACGTTTTAGTCAAGGAAGACCAAAATCTACTTTCAGCTGTTATATCTTAAGCCGGGTACTCTAAGTTTTTTTTTATTGGACTTGACTTTATGTTGTTGGTCCGAAGACCTTACAACTTTACTGGGGTTTTGAGGCGAGTGCCTTCGCGAAGCGAAGGCGTTCGATCCCGGGGGAGGGCAACTTGCTCGAGGGAGCTCCCTAAGGAGTTTTACCTCGGCTGGACTGTTGCCATGAGAGGGGGATGAATTTAATGATGCCCACCATAGGGCGACACAAAGCACTAATTAAGAACGGGCGACGGGTAATATAAAGCCCGAGGGGAAGGATCCCGGCGGCCCGGTATCGGTGGTTCGCGGCGGACTACGCTATCTTACTGCCGTTTCGCAACGAGTTATGGCTGGGAGAGAAGAAACGGCGAAAGAAACTTGCCAGCAATACGCCTAGTCTATCCTGTGGGAGGGCTATGTCTCCTAGCGTCCCTCGCAGGGATGTGGAAAGATCTTGATTAGCGGCGCCTGAGACGCCGCCGTCTGTGTCTGTCTGTCCGTGCCTGCCAGCCTGCCGTCCCAACCGCGGGCGGGCTGATCCGGGCCAGCCGTTTTGTGATAACGTCGACCTTGTCTGTGAGGACGTTACGCGGTCGTCGCACGAGAGCCTTTCGCAGAGGCCTATAATCGGACGCGGACACGACGAGCGGATTTCGATGCGGCGCGAGATCGAAATACTTACACGAGAGCGACGTAATGTAGTTTTTGATGGAGGGAAGCTCCAGATCGCGGTGGAGGTCGACGTTACGCATATAGAGGGGAGCACCGACGGCTCTGCGCATGAATTTGTTCTACACGATTTGCAATTTATCTAAAAGGGCTTGGCATGGCCGAATACCACACTCGCGTATGTCATGATCGGGCGGAGCCTACTCTAAGTAGCAGATATAGTAACGAGGTCTAATATGTATATCTACACAGGAAATGATCTTCGCTCACGACGTCCAAGGAACCCAGTAGCCTTACCTCTCCTTTCTGTGTGATTTTCCCAAGAACAAATCTAGCAATCACTTGAACATTTGTTTTGATAAATATTTATTTTGCAGAATACAGTAGTAGTAGTTGTATATAAAGTTGATAATAATGAAATTAGGCTCAATATATTTTAGCAGTTTCATGGTGTGCAAAGACTTGATGTTTTCATTAACTTCCTCTTTGTTGATGCAAATATCCGTGACAGACAACCTGCAACGAGCTATAGGGCAATCTTAGTACTGTGACAACTCCAAGGTAATATAGTTTTTCACTTATTTTTCTTAGTCACATGTTGAATAATATCGAAGTACAATACGCATATGCAGGTCGGATGCAGTTAACTCCCTGGGGTCTAATTTTCGTAACCCTGCCCTGTGGGGACTTAACACAATTCAATCAGAAATCATCAGAGCTGGTAATACCTACATCCTTATAAAAAATACTAGAATAAATATTCGAACTTATTTAGTATTATAAGGACTAAATAATAAGAAATGATAATCAATCCAAGTTAAATGATCATTCATATAGACTATATAAGACGCTAAGGAGTCCTCGACATTTCATCAGCACTGATTCTGTGTTTGAGTTCTTATTCAAATCTACCTATGACTTCATTTCGATTTATAAACCGTAATTGAAAATGTAATATATGTTTTACAATAATAGGATTGAATTGGTTAATTTTCGTTATTTTTATAGTGTTATAGTTACTTTGTGCTTATCTAAAGCTGTCTTCTGAACTTACTAATTTAATATACTAAAGTGTTTTTTTTCCCACAATATTTGGCAACTCTATATAGATCCCATAGATTTTACTTTGCTCCTCATAAAAAGTCGTAGATATCCAAGCGTTAATCTTTAGCTAGATGTTGTCTGTGAATTGGACGGCGTCCCTTGAGGCGGCCTCTATTTTGGTCTTTGAGTATTAACAAATGGAGAAGGTCCCAAATCATGTATAAGCACCATAATTACTTCCTGCTGAAGAATTACTTATTGTCTGGCATAAAATTACTATCCATCCCCAAATTGTAAGTAATATGTTTAGGTAACTTATGAAAATTGGCTAATCAGTTGTGCCATGAACATCTATGTAACAGACCTTTCACACATTTATGTGGGATTAAGAAACATGAGATAACTAATCGCATTTACAATAAAATTTTGTCACGCGTTACTGCATATATATTAATAATAACATTATAAGCCAACCAAATTCCCAATGCTGTGCTTCGTGATTTCTTGGCAAATAACCGCCACGTTTGTCAAAGACTTGTTACAGCTTCTACTACTTTACTAGTTAGAGAGAAACAAATCCCGTCAAAAGTAAAAAATATAGGTACGTGTGAAATGTATTATTTTTTATTGGCAGATTAATTCTAAGCAAACATAGTTTTATTTAAGAGAAAAAAATGTGTATGTGTGTGCGTATGCAGTTCACACGCAGTAGAAGTGACAAAGGACAACAAGGTGTGACAAAAGATGGGAGGGATTTTAAATTTCGTGACGTCACATTTCATATATTATATCGTGATAATATATTTAAGCTTTAAAACACGAAATTTGAAGTATTACCGAAAAACATGATCATAATGTTTAATTTGTTAAGTGTAATTGTTCTTCTATCTTATTATCTTGCAGGTTTAGTCTCTCTCTCTAATATCTCTTTTTAGTGTCGCTCTTTCGTTTCATCGAGTTTCAAATCACAACGATTCTAAAGAGGTTTCACTTCAATAATTCATTGCCGGAAGCAGGCAAACAGACAGGCAGACCACCTGACGTTAAGCAGTTTCTGCCGCATATGGAGTTTGCAACACCAGGTGCTATAGCAAATCGTTGCCAACCTTTAGGATGGTGTAGTGTATGATATAGAGCTACAGAGAATCTCCCCCATCTGGATTTGATTGGTGGGAATGATGGAAATATATGGGATCGACGAGGAGTGGGCCTTCTGGAACTCTCACTCACCGCATGAAGCACGTTCATTTTAAGGCTAACCTGTTTACGACAATATTCTATAAGTTTAAAGTATATGGCCAAACAGGCCATATATCTCGTGGCCAATCCTTTCATAATACTCGAAGTAACGGGCTAAGCCCCCGAACATATTTCAAGTGCAGGATTAAAACGTCTATAGTAAAGTGCGAATGCGTAATGCGTGTTCGTGACAGATCGCCTGTAATCTACGATTTAAATTTTATGACCCTAAGTAGGCAATCCCTAAAACAGACCATTTAAACTGCGCAAGTCCTCATTTTATAAACGTTATAATGCGAAAGTACTAAAGCGCGTAGCTTATCTGGTTTATGAGATAATTGAAAGGTCCACGTTTGCTCCAGATGTTTTTATGCTGTTTGTGACATTTACTTAGGTTTAAAATATAAAATGAATAATTGAATATGTAATAAAACACCATTATATTATTTTTTTCTACATATTTATTATTATTGGCAAATGATGTTTGGTGTTGTAATAAGACTCATTATATTACTAATATACTAATTAAAAACAAAATGATCTATTATTTACTCAGGTTTTCCATATGTCATCATATTTTAATGCCTGTTTATCACATTTTATAGGTGAGCAGAGATTATTGATCGCAACTATCTAGACCTAGCTTTTTCTTGATCTACTTTCATCTACAACTTTATATATGGATGTAAGTTAAAGAGATTTTATATACCCAGGTGATATGGTTATTTAACCATCTGGACGGCTATCACCCCTGGTCTTGAGTATGCGGCCATAACATTTTGAGTTGTGTTTCGGCATCAGTGGCCAGGTTCCAGGCTCCCTTTAGAGAGCGGCAGCACATTGGTGACACTTTTGTTGTTACAAATGTCCGTATGCAATGGTGACCGCTTTCCATCAGTTGGGTGGGCCGTCTGCCTGTCTACTGAACAAGTGCGAAACAAAAAGAATTAGAAATCAATCAGATTAAAATTTTATACAATAAATTTACACTAAATTTATTTATTTATTTGATCTCTGTCAAGTAGAGGTATTTTTATGATTTCCTTATGTTATTGAAGTGAACTGAAGTAGGCAAACAGGCAGAGCCAATGAAAAGTAGTTACCGTCTCCTGTGGACGTTTGCAACACCAGAGGTTGCTAACGGTTATCGGTCGGTAAGAAATTTTATAACGCCCTACCTTAGCAACAGCGAATTGCTTCTAAAATGAAAACCTTTTTCAAATATGAAGCATATACCGATAGAGCAAATTTTTTATTATACAGATTATGTATTAAGTTACATTTATGCTTAATTGTTAACTATAAATTCATAACACCTGTAGGTTTGTTTATAGGCTTTCGTAGCTATCTTGGTAACCATTATGAATTCGTTATATACGTTTCTTTGTAAGTCAGCCATTGTCGTTGGAAATTGCTGGTTTTATATGATTGAAATTTGACACGAAAGTTAAAAGATGGTAATGTTTGAACTATCAAGTGCAAAGGATACTCTGGCGGGATTCTTAGAAATCGGCGGTCTGGTCACCTACACGCATAATTACAATTGTTTAGGTATTCATTAGAAAACCATGTGCATTTCTATAAGAACTTAGCCAAAAAATTTTAACATTGATATAGCCTCCATTACGGTAATAATGTTTTATTGTTCAATTTTGTTTTCAAAAAATGTTTAATTCTACTTATAAGTGAACAATTTGAATAGTGGTTGTATGATATTTATTATTTTTAACGAATAATACTTGCATTTGTGTTTTATTGCTCACAATGTCAGCCAAAGGAACTGAGTCGATACAGCTTTGTCTGACACTTAACAGTGAGATAGTAGACGCTTAGATGTTTTGTATTGCCATTTATAAAAATACCAAACATATATCGATATCTAATAATGATCAATTAACTAACTAACGGAATAAAAAAGTTAATCAATAGAATATTACGTAGTTATATCGATATTTTGACACGTAATATATTTAGATTATTATTAATATGATGGTTTAAAGAATTAGACAACAATGCTGTTGAATTTAATTATATGGTAAGCGATTATTTTTCTCCGGTTAACGAGGTTCTTAAAATATGTTATTATACTTAAAAAGATAATAGTAGAAGTCTATTTTTTTTGTATAAGTTTTACCTTTGTAGACGTTGAAGCCGAAAACCGCCAGTAGCCTTTCTGAGTACCTTTCTGAATAATTCAACCTTCAAAATTAGCTTCAAAGACAATTGATTGATTCGTTGAGTAGTATTTGAGACATGAAGCATTTTCGATTAAATTTTGATATTCATAACCTCTACAGAACCTCTAACTATACGTGGACTGACACAATTTAGTTGTTCTTATATTATTATAAACTAAGTATTACCTATCATTTAAATAATGATAGGTAAACCGCTTCCTTATTAAAATCTACCTCAACTATTGACTTTTAAACATACATTAACCTTTACGAATTTACCACTCCGTTGACCTATTCAAAATTCTTTTGAATGACATAGTTACCTTTGAATGTCAATACAAAATAATTATTATATCAATAATACAATCCAAACGCGCGTGACCATCAATAGATCAATTAGATATGGTTAAGTATAAAAGCCGTCGGTTCAACCGCTCACCGAATAAAGGCTGACGATATAAATTATTGTTAATCATCTTATCGGAGCGTTCAATAAAATATTAACAATCATTTATATATGCTATAAAAATGGAAGTGGATGCGGCATCTTAATAATAATACGCCGGGTTAGTTGGTCCTTTCGTTGGTTCTTTTCGTTCGGACCTATTATTCTTATATCCCTGAAGCCTTACTCTCAAATATTTTATACGTCGTTCGTTTTCGTGTAATCAGCCCAAAAGTCTCAATGAAATTTTATATAGAAGAAAAAACAAATTTCTTTAAACTACAATAATATAGTTCATAAAACACAAAAATAAATGGAACATACAATGAAAATGCACTTAAATAAAAATAAAAACGATTAAAAATAGTTCTAAAACGAAAACGAACGACGAAAAACGTTGGAGAGTAATCCCTCTGTTCCGCCTGGAATAATGAGAGTCAGTTCCTGTAGTCAAATGCGTCTTGTTTATAGCACAAAAAATAGCGCCGTTAATGATTAACTACATTAATGTATATACATAAAATATGTTATTTCTCAACATTCAACGTTATTAATATTTTTTTTATTGCAGAAGTTCAGCAGACAGCCAGGCGGCCCACTTGATGGAAAACGGTTACAATCGCCTATAGACATTTGCAACACCAAAGATGCTACAAATGCGCTGCTGCTCTCTTAAAGGAGACTGGAACCTGGTCACTAATGCCGGAACACAACTCAAGGTTGTTATGGCAACATACTCTAGACCAGGGGTGGTAGCCTTCCAGTCGGGCAAATGCTCTACCACCTGGCTGTGGGTTGTTTTGTCGCCTCTTACGACAGGCCGCCCGGCCGCAAGAAATTGTATTCTTTCTCCGTTCCTGCACAGATAAAAATTAATATTACAATATCGCATCACAAATCACGAATTAAATCTTTAGCACTACATCTTCATGACAAAGGCACTAACACTAACATTGTCTCAGATGGAGCAGTGAAATTAGAATATTTATATTAATGAGATTATTTTATCAAGATATTTGAAAAGTAATAGTGGAGTATTTTAGCGCTTGCTTTTTTATATGAAAATAATTTAAAAAAATATATTAATATATATCATATACTCAATCAAAATATATCTTAAAGAATACCGCAACACTCCGCGTTCTCTTTTGTCTATACAAGTAATATAAACAAAAACCGCATCCAATACTACCACATCCACGAGCATTATTTAACCAATATTTACAACTGCTGGCCGTCATCGAATTCATCACACTCTAAATGTAATTCTGTCTTTTTCTATCACATACAATTGTTGAAGTGCGAGAAAGATAATACTATTAATAATTCATGACTGCTAGAGCAATATTGTCAGTAGATCTCACGGCAATTATAATGGTGTCAAAACGGAAACGTATCCGCTCAGCACGATAGGAAAGGGGAAATAGCTTCGTCTGGATAGATTTATGTGTTTTGTTAAATGGTCGGGTAATGTATTTGTCTACACAGAATGTAGCATATGAACCAAGTAATACATAGCAAGTGAATTATTAAGTGAGAAATGAGTAAATAACGGGATTTGACTGAAAAATTGAGGGGAAGAAAACTTAGATGGTATGGGCAAGTAATGAGGAGTAATGAAACTCACGTTACAAAAAGAATATTAAACACGAAGAATGACGTGTACAAACGTAAATAAAGAGATGGATAGATTGTGTGAAGGATGATGTGATATTATGTGGTGCGACAGAGGACGTATGTCAGAATAGAGGAGTATGGAAGGATAAAGAGCTATTTTGCCGATCCCAAATAATTGGGAGTAGGTGAAAGAAAAAAAAATGAAATTAAATCCGTTTATACTTTTGAAATAAAATCGTAGAAGAAGAAGAATCTTTGGAATAAAATGCCCAGTAAAAAAAAATCTCCGAATAACTCCTAAATAATTCTTATCCCGCTTTTTGATGTTTTCGTATTTACAATATTATAAAGAGGTAAAGTTTGTAAGTTTGTGACGTTGTGGGGGTAATCTCTGGATCTACTAAACCAATTTTAAAAATTCTTTTACTGTTCAAAATCTACGTTAACAGGGAGTGTCATAGGCTATATAACATCTCGCTATATACCACGGGAGCGGGACAGAGCGTGGGTGAAACCGCTATAGGCCGTAAGTAGTAGTAGTAGAGTAATATGTAAAATATCCAAGTGATCCAAGTGTAAAATAAATGATTAAATATATTTTTTTAGAGAATCTAAACTTTTTATTTATAATATTTATACCAGGTTTACGGGCTCGTTAACAAAAAAGTATTTTTCATAATGCAGGATAGTATGTATATGATAGACAACTCGTTATTGTACACCAAAATATAGAGAAACAATGAAGAAAATATAAATATAATAGTACAAAGGGCAGGCTTTTTTTTTCAAGGAAAAATTCGTTTGCTGACACTCTGCCACACAGAGACTACGGCGGGGCAGTGTGGGACTCGCCGTGCAGGTGGACTGCCGGAATACTCGCTAAAACCCCTTGGTGGTCTACTGTCCTCCCGCTTCAATTCCTGATTGAGAGGGCCCGTGCCGGACACTGACGCGCCAATTACATGCATGATGCAGGTGACGGCCTAGTATCTACGCGGGTCATCATCCGCTACCACTATCTTACGGCGGCCGAAGGTCATGAGCTGTCCGGCGCCGAGTCCTATTGTTGCGGCGGGAGATGAGTGCGGCTGCTTGCTCCGCCTTCCGCTCCGCCGCCTGCTTTGAGGACATAACAGTCGCGCAAAAGGAGGCAACGGCGTCCAAGCCAGGTTGGCTATGACTTAAACTACAGCCGGGAGTTCAGTATAACGCGATCTCTTCCAGGCAGCCTTATTCAAATCATAAATAGAATTAATAATTAATATATTTTTTCTTTAAACAATCTAAAACCACTTATTCGTAATAATTATGTAGTTATACCAGGTTCAATAGCTCGTTAATGAAAAATGTTTTTCATGTATTATTATTATTTATTAATGTTTTTAATTCATTTAATGAGCTTATAAAACTCGTATAACTACTTATATAAGATACCCCAATTAACCAAATAGTATTTGTTTCACAGAAAAGGCTACATATCGTGCATATATCCCAAAGGCACAAATATGAAAATGCAGCCAAATAACACTTCACACAACCATTTATATGTAGAAAAGTGAAATGATATCCCACACAGTGCCGGGATAATCCTGAAAATATGAGGGTTCTATCATTCCTAGTCGGGACCGTCTCGACAAATAGCCGGATTATGCTAACATTACTGCATAGTCCTTAATGTTATGATCATAGAAACCCCACAATCCCCAAGAAAAATGGGATTTTGTTGGAATAGAAAAGCTGATAGTCAAATCATCTGAGATACATTTTTCATCGTACAAACATATGAAGTCATAGATTTGTACAATCAATAGTAATTCAAAGAATGTATTACCTAATTGTTGTTTAAAAAGTATCATGATTCCTGTCACGATATATTAAGTAACAAGATGTTATTTTAACGCCTGATCCTACTAATATTATAAACGCGAAAATTTGTAACAATGTTTGTAAGTCTTTCACACAAAAACTACTGAATGGATTTTGATGAAACTTTACAATAATATAGCTTACACATCAGAATAACACATAGGCTATAATTTATAAAGATATAGTGTGAATTATCCAAAATATAACGATTTTCCATCACCACGCGGGTGAAGCCGCGGGGCGCAGCTAGTCTTTTAAATGTTAGTAATGTTAAAATTTATAGGAACATGTGTCCACATCCCAATTGTGATTAAAATTAAACTTATGAAATGCAAAAGAATCCAATTAATATAAAACAAACTTTTCTAATACAAAAACAAACACAACGAAGAAAACGTTAGTAAGTGTAATTAATTAATGTTAGCTAAGTGTCTTCTACTTATGATCCCTTAAGGGCCGGTAACTATATCTCACCGACAGTTCATTTGCCTTACTATCGGTTAAAATTTAACATATACTCCATACTTGCAATGTCAAAATTCAACCGATGGTGGGTCAAGTGAATGAATAGTAAGATATTGGAACCGGCCATAAGACTATGAGCTAAATACTGAGCACAGAGCCCCGAGTCTGTAACTCAAATTAGCAACCGAATCGAATTGGTATCGTAGCTTTTAGCGGTTTCTAGTCTGCAATTCATCTCGGCACAATATTGAATCAATCTTAACTTGATTGCAACTGATTTAATATGAATGTTAGAGACTACGTATATTTGACTATCGTCAGTCGAATCTTGACTCGCACTAGCATGGTTTTTTTGGGAAAGTTACAGACTTGATGCTCCGATTGTTGTCTTTTATAGATAAGCTGTCCAGAAGCCTCGCTATGTTACCTCGCTGGATAGACATACTTATTCGTTATCCGGGATAGGCACCTTTTGATATAAACTAATACATTGCATATGAATGTTATTTTCATGAAATACTAGCTTCTGCCCGCGACTTAGTCCGCGTGGAATAGTAAAAAAAAAGTAAGTTAAAGAAAACCCCGATTTTGGAACATTCTTCATTGGTGCTCCGCTCCTATTGGTCTTAGCGTGATAGTTTATAGCCTTTAGCCTTCCTCGATAAATGGGCTATCTAACACTGAAAGAATTTTTCAAATCAGACTATTAGTTCCTGAGATTAGCGCGTTCTAGCAAACAAACAAACAAACTCTTCTGCTTTATATATTAGTATAGATACAATTTAACACTTCAGAATAGAGATTATTATCCTGCCTTCTTTGGCTGTTATTTTTAAAAATTGTGAAAACAGTAATACTCATAGTAATCGGACAAACTTTTAAGAAAAGGTTAAGATAATTATTTATGAGAAAATAATATTAGGATAGATACGTCTTTATTGCTCACCACAAAACTGCACTATTACAATATTGTCGCTTATCGTCTAAAAGCAATCTATTCCAGGCAACTTAACTCTAATCTAGCGATTGACGTGGTGCAGATTATTAGTTAGAACTTAAATAGACATACTTAAGCTACAAATGTTATAAATTAAATACATACACACATATTTATAAGACATATAATATTATTACAATAATGTTATTTTGGACTTGAAGCACAAAAAAAATGGCGGCTATTATTAGAGTTTTATATTGTTACGGGTTGCAGGACTCGAATTAAAATGCCATTGGAATTATTATAGAGTTTATTAGAACTACACAAACACGTATAACACAGGTACAAATATAACCGAACGCAACAAGTCCAAACGTAATGCAGAAGATCATAATTCAATAACACCGATTACCGAATGTACACAAGTCTTGCTTCGGTCGTGGTTATCGATCGATTGCCTCGTCCCTCAATCGAGGCATTGCTTTATAATCCAATAATCCACAGATGCAATATGTCTGCCCGGCCGCATGAACCGAATTTCCTAGAATCAGTTTAAATCCAACCCACCTGGCTAATGACTGCCATAAAAGATTACAATACACATTGGGCTATTTTCTAATCACAAATTTTAAACACAAAGTAAACAATGGAAGTCCAAATGCCGAAAGCTAATAAAATGTGTTTCTACAGGTATGCAGGTGTGCATTTGTCTTTGTCGGCGTCTAGGTCGTAACAACATTATACGGAAAAGCATTATTGGAAATATTCACCAAGAACGTACAAATTTCTGCATACTTAGAATTTATAGTGAAACTCGAAACCCGAATGACGCAGTGAAACATGAGAGGTGCTTACAAAATTTATAGCACTCGTAAATCGTTTGATTCCGCAAAACTATACGATCTGATAATAAAATAAATTTTAGCGCTGGATGCGTATTGTTTCTTATTCCCATACCATGCGTATTCAGTTTTCAGATTGCTATATATTAGACTAGAAAATTCTAGAACAATTCTTTTAATATAACTGTTTAAAATTATAGTTCAAATTAAAATCAAATTACAGTTGCACTTCAACGAAGTAAGCTGCGCAACAAACTCGCTAGTAATAAGGCACTTGTTATAAGTAATTATGATATTTCTTTGCTTTTTAAAGTAATGCATACTTGTTGAATAGCCATAGCCATGAGTTATGAAATGATTAAAGTTATAAAAAAATAACTGGAATAGACTACATAAACGATGGAGAACACGATGCAATTTTTTTAATCTTTCTTCTTTTGTCTGTTTGTCTATTTATCTGTTTGTTCGGGATTCACGTAAAAACTACTGGACCGATTTCGATGCGGTTTTCACTGATCGACAGCTTATTATTAGACTTAAACTCTGCGCTACTTTTCATCCTAGGAATCCCGCAGGAATATTTCTGGGAATGATTTAGAATGGCCAGATTACAAAAAAATCGAATTCCAATGTGATTTTTTACTGATCGAAAGCAAATTTAATGTAATAAAATGTGTGATAGTTTTTATCCCGGGAATCCTACGGGAATTTTACCGAGAGCGGTTTGTAGTTGTTCGGGTGCGTAACGATAGCTGCGGTACTTTGTGTCCCGGGAATACAGTGGAAATTTAAAGTCAAACGTGGAGGAAGACACGGGCATATCTTAGTATAATATATGTATGTAGATCAAGTGGGAACACTTCTAATATTTTGCTGATAGTAATTTTACAGTACAGTTATATCAAATTTAATATTACTACCGGTAGTAGTCCCTGAAATAATTAAATGTGACACGCAGACACTGAAATGAGATAATAAAAGTTTCATTTATACCTTTAGGCAAAGGAACACTAAATAATAATAAAACTTTAGAAATTTCCGAAAGCAACAACACCGAAATCCAGACCGCATGACATAAAAGTCCCCGAAAAGGCAATAAACCTCTTTCCTCCGATTCCGTGAAAGATAGCAGGGAGTTACTGTGGTACACTAACCCAATTCCAAAAATGGGGGATGTCGCCATAATGCAATCAGCCACGAGCTCTACATGCCCAAACCATTCAGCGTAATGCGCAAAACATTACTGCGGGGTCGTTTCTGCACTTTTATAGGTTTTATACGTTCTCATACAGCCTAATTCAAATCGATCAGGATAGTTTTATTGGTTGAATATTTTTGAAGTGAAACTTCTATATAGACGGGGTCTTAGGATTTTTCTGTCACGAAAAAGCGTTACTGCCGCGTGGAAGAGCGGCATAAATTTAGAGTAGACGTGGTGAGTGGCGGCATAATGTTACAGTAGACTGTCGATGTTTTTATTGGTTCCGGATCGAATTCAGTTTTTTTGTTTGATAAAATAAAATATGTTTAAATAAAAAATGCATTAATTAAAATGTACCTAACCTAACCAAATCATAATTTTCAGTAAATCTACGAAAAATCGAAATGTGTGCTGGGACACCTAGTAGAAGTGAAACTTCAACGGACAAGTGGAAAAACGAATCGCAACAAAATTTTAACTTGAAGTTTTACGGGCGGATTGTTAATGTACTTGTCCAATTTGAAAACCTGCCCGTAAAACTTCAAGTTAAAACTTTGTTGCGATTCGTTTTTCCACTTGTCCGTTGAAGTTTCACTTCTACTATGTGTCCCAGCACACATTTTTTATAAGCTTCGCAATTGAAATTATAGAAAAGGCAGTAAGTAAGAACCGGGCAAAGAATAACGCTGCAAGTATATAATTATATATATATATATATATATATATATACCTATATACTACTGCTAGCGTTGGTATATTCGGCAGTAAAAACCTGTATACGAACCAAAGACAGCCTGTAAATAACCATCTAGGTGTCGGAATTTAAATGTCAGTTATAAGAAATTTGTATAAAATACATTGTATGAGAAAATAAAAAACCCTCTGTCATGTCACAAGACGAAGGATGAGAGCGATATAAAAAAAAACAAAAAAAATATGTTTATTTTTTATATAGATGGAAGCAAATAGACAGATGGCTCATGCGACATAAAATTGTTATCATCGCCTATGTACGTTTCTAACACCAGGAGCGAGGCCAAAGCTTTGCCAGCTTTTAAGATAGGATTGATAACATGGGATAGGAAATATTGCGTATGGGGGTAGGTAAAGGTGGTTGGGATTTCAAAAGGGTCCGCTGCAGCTCGGGGATGCGGCGGCACTACGCTCTGCTAGTGAAGTTGGTCACTCTGCATCCCGGGGTGACCGAAGCCTGATGCGCCGATGAACATATGAGTAGCTTTGTTGTAGACCGCATGACATTAAATAATTGACATACACAGATTTAAATAATAATATAAAAAAACAGACATCTCTAGAATTAATAAATAAAGGTAATAAATATT
This sequence comes from Dendrolimus kikuchii, assembly GCA_019925095.2. Taxonomy (NCBI): domain Eukaryota; kingdom Metazoa; phylum Arthropoda; class Insecta; order Lepidoptera; family Lasiocampidae; genus Dendrolimus; species Dendrolimus kikuchii. The sequence goes on from CM034389.1 coordinate 21,014,651, forward strand.
ATTCAAGTTGCATAAAAGGTACTTAATAAAATAAATACGAACTAACTATTTAAATAATGACGATTAAGATCCTGCTTATTTGCACATCGGTGAAACTGGTAAAATGTACTGAACCATGTATTTCTAGGAATAACACCTGTATGCAACTACATTTAAGCAAGAATAAATATTTAATTTCATTTCTTTCAACACAAGCGCGGGTAACGGGACGCAGGTTTAGGTTTAGCGAGGTATTTGGGAATGACTATCAGAGTCCACGCAGACCATGCGCGGCGCTTCTCGCTGCGGATTGGTCCTCTCTCTATTGCATGGACCCAGTATGGTACGAAAGGTATTTCCCCTATGCATAAAAAAGGTGGTTGGGATAAAGGCAATGAGATAGAAGGAGGGGGAAGTGGGCCAGCATTAGAACATACTTTTAAAAACTTAATAAAACTTCAAAAGATATAATTACCAGCATTTCCTTTAGGTTTCTTGTATTTTTGTAAATTTGTTAATTCTTGATCTTTTCAAATATTTCAAAACACAATTCAGTTTTATCTGCAGTCAGATCATCAGTTCAGTTTGAACAAGAATTTTCTACAAAAAAATCTATTTCCTATTTTTTTCCTGATATTTTAATGTTTCCTCAATAGACATAAACCGAAAGCAACTTCGAATTAAGGAAATAACAACAAATGTGAATGGTTTCGGAAACAGTAACGTCTTCGCAGACATATTTACGGGTCGCCAGTGCGGCGCGTGCGCACCGCATTGACAGACAGATTGGCTGAAGTGACGATGCTACTGTATGCGCAAGTTCAAGGCGCACGCAATTAAAAATCATTAAGCGATAAATGGAGAATTAACGCTAATCTATTCCCACTTTGCTTCAATAATGTGTTACCTTAAAAATTTAAACATAGTGAGTCTTTTTAACCTTCAAAACATAATTGTATCGAAATGAATAACTGGGTATTTTTTCAAAATACATTTTAAATTGCCAGAAAAAAAGTTAATCGATACAATTATGTCTTGGAGGTCAAAAAAACTCTTTTCTAATATTTTAATTCATATATTAGAAAAGCTTTCTTTATTATATAATAACAAGCAAAGAGGCGTACTATGCTATGACACCTAATCCATATTTATACTTCCAAAGAGTTAATACAAATATAAAAAGTAAGCTTCACTCTACGATTTTAAAACCTAGCTAGCGCATTTTATGAAATTTTACACCACAGCGTAAAAAAATTAATGAAATTTAACGATTATAGCATTTCAAAACTATTTGTTAAACTTATTAGGGGGCATATCATATTATGACACAGTTTTTACATGATTTGGAAGCCACAAAACAATTAGTAAATGCCTAGTAGAACAACAAGTGCACAAACATTCAATTTAAAAAAATAATAAGGTCTCTTTGAGACACCTAGTTGGAACAAAGTTCTCCTAAAAAGTCTTAAAAATTCTCAAAACATTAAAAGTGTTCATAAGTATCAAAAACTATCGAAGACCATTGAAGTATACAACCAATATCAAAGAATAGTAGTATCGCGCAGAATCTACAGATGGCATAAAGATGCATACACTATACAGCGATCAACATCTTTCATTGCGGTTAGCACTTTTCGTCTGACCGCCGAGTCCGCCGAGTCCGCCGAGTAACGTGTGATGAGGAACTTAGTTCCAACAATGTCAGTTTGTTCTATTCTCATAACCTTGAATGTAGATCGATCTTAATTAATAAAATATTTCTTTTTTCTTTCATGGCATTGGGTACAGAGTTAATTTATAGAGCGGAGATATTTAAGAGGGTAATATAAATTTCTTCGAACCCAGCAACGCATCGTTGACGACCCAGCAGTTGTAAACATCCATAGGCGATGGTCACCACTTTCCATCAGGTGAGTCGCGTCTATATTGGTCAGCTTCAGACAATCAAAAAGAAAGATGATCATATGCTACTTTGTATCAGTACTTCGGACGTTCATGTTACTGCAGCATATACGATTTTGCTCAAGCTTTTACTGGATTAATATTGCCACAACTATTTACATGTAACTAGAGATTAGTAATGGAACATTCGAACACGAAAAGTATGTACGTGGTAGCGTAATAGCTAGCGCACACGTCCCAAGCTCAAAGCGCGCGTGTTAGAATCCTATGCGGAACGCATCTACCACTTAGGCAGTTTTCTTACCCAATGTGCATAATTATTATTAAAATAACCACATGCTAACAAAGACGAAGGAAAACATCGTGGTGAAACCTGCACATCGAGATAATTGATGTGTCAAACCTGCCAAGCTGTCTTGGACAATCGTGGCGGATATACTGACCGTTCCCCTATAGTGGGAGGCCCGAGTCCAGTAGTGGAATGTTTATGGGCTGTTATTATAAGAAACGTTCAACTTACTGCAGCATAGATACGTATACGATTTTGCTCGATATTTTTTTAAGACCAATATTGTCGCAACGATTACGTGCTAACATGTTGGAACCCAGCGATGAAACGTTATTGAATAAACATACTATGCCATTTTATTTGCTTTAAAATACAACTAGATGTACGTTTTCAAATCAACCAGGTTAAACTTTTGAAATTATTATTCAATTACATTTAACCACTGAGTACCAAGAATGTTAATTAAATTTCCATATTATAAAAAACTTATATCCGTTCCACCAATAACTTCCCACCATATTTGATTTTAAATTACAAAACAAACACGTATGTAAATACAGAGTTACCACCCGTCGGGAAGTTTGGCACCTACGGGGTTATGCTTAGGGTTGCCGCGTTAATATCTTAAAATAATAATTAATTAATTTCACGGTACCTACATTAAGTAACTTACTCAGAACGTACCATTTTAATATTTATGTACTCGTATATTTAATTAAACGATAATGGCGGCTATGTTTTGCTAATTAAATATTATATGTTATGCATTTTATTTTATTTACTTAGATGAATTATTTCGACTGTGGGCAGACTTTTCAATTAGGTTGTAACGTAATCTTACATATATTTTAAAAATAATTATTAAAATAATAAACGCGTGCATCGCCGAGTGGTACATTAGCCTTTAGTGGTCTAAGCAACCGGTCGTGGCGGCTCGCAGGACGCGCGTTTTGACAGCACATCGTTGCTCGATTGGTCATTTTCGTAGTAAAATTTGAACGACCTGCACGTTACATAAAGCTTAACACTTATTAAGATTATTTTGCCTAAATCTTCTACATATATTTAGTGTTTATAACCCACATTTTGAGTCCTTTTTCCCCCTTCTTAAAATTTGGCTTGGAGTTTTGTGGAAAAGAAGTAGAGGACTCATTGCGCAGTGCACCTGGAAGGTCATCCCCGGCTGTCCAAGATACCATACCCAGTACCGTCGGCACCACCCCTGGACTTGCGGACACTTCAGGGCAATACCGCCAAAAAAATCGAAACGACAGCCAAGGCAAAACTAACCCCGCTCTCTTATATATATTTTTTTTAATTTAATACACGTATGCGGTATAATATAGGAATATTATTATTATTAGTATTATTATATTACCTGCTACAAGGTAAAAGTTATCCATCGACTAAATTATGACTTGAATGGTTGTAAAAATGAAACAATTCAATTGCCTTATTCATGCAACTGTAATTTTTTTTTCATGTTGTATTTTATCGTATAAATACAACATGAAAACCCTAGGTGATTGAAATTCGACCTTTAAACTAGCAAACGATATTAAGAGATTTCACATACAAAAACATCAATTTGGGCAAAAATTTAATAGTTTCTATGGTATATGGATTAGTTTACCCAGGCGAAGCTATGAACAAAATCTTGTATTAATATATACCTAAATATGAAAGTAAGATTTGAATATTTAGTTTGTCTCTCCTACGTCTTTACTTTATATATCTATGGATTTTCATTAAATTTGGTATATAGAAAATTTATAGCCCGGTGATAAACACGGAGTTGCTAATTTGGAAAATTAAAGAGTTCTCTTTAGACTCATATTCGAAGTTCACATTGGAGAAATTATGTAAAAAGGCTGTATATATCAGAAATTAACATGTTCATTGCTCTCATTCGATGACGAATATGAGCTGAGTCAAAAATATAAAAATGAAATTTACAATCACTTTTTATTTGATCTCTAAATTGTTACAACCCTACATCTCCTAAAGTACATACACCACTTAAATTTCAACTATATTCCAAATAAGACAAAGCTCATATTTCATCAACAATACCACTTATTACTCAAGGTTAAGACCATGTTACAAGTTCAGAATTTATGCAGACGATATGGAGGCGTGTAGAGCGATGCATATATCAATTTCTTGTATGTACGAGCGATGATAAATTAGTCAAGATATGTTATGAGCCAGCAAAGCGTCGGTATAACAGGATAAATAATACCTCTCGTAACATTGTTGGTTTTACAGGCGGAGAAAGTGTTGTTCGAACTTTAAATGTTCATATTTGGAATGATTTATTATAAAACTAGTTATATCTACCATTTCATTCGTGTGTAAGTTCGACATTACATACATATTGTAGCAGCGAGAGGTACACGTTAAATGATACTTCAGATGGCAGAGTGTAGTATTCGCTATCTAGTGCTGATATGTGAACTGAAGTGAACTTTTTATTTTGGAAACGGTAACCTTAAGTACAAACATTAACAAGACTTACAGCTAGTACAATATGCAGCGTAATGTGTGAGTGGAGCGGATGATGTGCGAGCGGGATAGAGCAACTATTAATATGTGCACTTCCGCGTTGCGGTGGTCAGTAGTTCGTTGTCCGCTGCGATGACTAGACGTATGTAGCTCCCATAATACCTTCTGAACCCTGCAAGATATTGACATTGTAGAGCTATGCTGGAATCACTATCTTGATTACAGCTCTTAGGGCCGGCTCGATCGGTATGACGCTACGCTCTCAGAGAATATTCTATCCCATTCCACCTATCTGATCCTATTATCTCATCTCTCCCTATCCCATCCTCTTTTAACTCATCTTAAATGCTCGCTCCAGCTTTTTATACTTCTGTATAACGTTTATATTTTACATAACATATAAGGAATCTATGGAGATTTGTCGCAGTATGAATTCTTAGTATGTAATATTACCCATAACACAAGCACAATTTGCTTAACACGGGTGTATTTATCTGCAGATTATTATTTATTTATTTATAATATCTTGTATCATTCAGAAAACAGTCCAAAAAAGTCCTACACGAAAGAATCGGGGTTCACGGCTTGTTTCAAATAAACGGTAAGTCAATTTCTAAAGAGATTTAAGAACTCGAGTTCTCTTATTTGCATTACAGTCTGTTTATAAATATGAAATATTCAAGTCACGAATGAAACATGCGCAATTTAACACTAATTTAAGGAGAAAATATTATTTTTCACAATTAACGAGCTCGGCGTATGATTTAGGGCGATTCTGTGCGGGCCGGACATTTTTGCGTTGCCTCAGCCGGGGTGATAAATAATAAAATTAGGGAGCTCACTGGCTTGGATTCACTTGTGCGTTCAAATTTGGAGACTATGTGATAGTAGTCTTTTTAAATTGCTAGAGTACAGGAGACAGGTTGACAGCCCACCAGATACAAATTGGTTACTGTCGCCTATGTACTTTGCAATAACAAATTTGCTAGCCATGTGCTGCTAGCCTTGATACGAGACTGAAGTCTGGACGCTAATGTCAGAACACATCTTGGATAGTTTTATATGTGAACAACGTTTAGTAAAGTACTCTAGCCACATAGCCCGAAAGAACCCAAACAATATTTTTATTTTATTTTACCGGTTCGCGTTTGACCGACATTGCTGGCCGCCTGATGTTAGATGGTAGTGCAGTCTAAGATGGAACACGTTTACCTAGAAGATACCTGTTCACGCGAAACTTGAAGACCTAAATTGTATGTGTCAAGGAAAACAGAAGACAGTAAAGAGTTCTACTCTTCAGCCGTACGTATGATAAGTGTAAGCATAACGCTTCGTCCGCTTTGTTGATATTTCTACCATATATTGATGGCGTGAGCTCGTACGTCTGCTTGTCTGGTGGTAAAAAGGTGAGCGAGGAATTAATTCGTGCAATTTCGTAGCACACTTGCCGAAGTGTACACAATAAAATACCTACAAACTAGCGACTCTGCGTCGATGATCTGGGCTCTGAAGCCTCCTATCGAACAGCCGGTTATATGGAGAAATTTGTGGTGACTGGAAAAGTTGAAGGGTACCTCGCAGTAGATCTCCATATAGATGGAGTAATCAAATTGCTGACCAGCTGGATATATCAATAAACTCAGCCGTGTTCCGTGCTCAAAACCGACCTCGGTGCAAGAGAGTAATTATTCACTGCTATCAAAGTCATGATCCTCAGCAATGAGGGAACGACTTAGATGACGAAGTAGGTAGATAGCTTCCTTTGCCCATGGACAACTACTGTTGCAAATGGAAGCCGATGCATTTAGAACTTCATTTGTTTGTTCTTTTAAATTTAAATGCATTTTGCATTGTATGTTTATTTATTATGGTGTCAAAATTATGTATTTTCTTGTAGTTCTAATCAAATATTATGCTTTCTTTCATTTTATGGATATTAGTTGGACACGTGGTTAAACATAGTATAGTTTATAAATGTGTGATGTCTGATTATGAACAGGAACAAAAAGGCGCGTGCCTCACGCCAGCCTTGTAAATCATACGAGAGGACTACTGGACTCCGGAAAACGTGTCGGTATGGAATGAACTAAATCTATAAGCACTCCCTTCCCGATCTCTATAACTCTTAAATAAAAATGACCAATAGATTCTAGAAGATTTCTTATACAATTTAAAGACTATATGTGATCTACTTCGGTATCTAAAGATGCGTTAGTTTCGTATTCAAAAGTTGTATATATTAGTAAAAGTCCATTCTTTCATAACTAGAAAATCTTCTAACTAATAAATTTCTTTTATTCTTCATTCTAATTTAAAGCTTTAATGAACCTTGATTTAAGTAAATAGCAATTTGTTACAACTCCTTACTGAATTATACTTCTTGAATAGTTTTATATATTTAAACAATATGCCGAATTATTTGTTATTTACTAGGTACTAGGTAGGTCATCAAATTATTTATACATCCAAGGTAATAAATAACTTAAAATGTAGTTTGGTTGAGCTATAAAAATTGGAAAAAGATTTATCGACTTTTAAAATTATAATGGCCTTATTCATATTGAGTTAAAGTAAGTTTGTAGGCTTCTCTAAGGTTCTTAAAGAAGCCTACAACCTTACTCTAATTAAATATGATATAAGTATTGGTCGAAAGTAAAGTTATCTAATCTTTAATTTTCTACTAAATTATACGAATTAATTACAGAAAATAAGATAATGTATTGTTACGAATTGCAGGACTCGAATTAAAATGCCGTTGGAATTACTATAGAATTTATTAAAACTATACAAACACAGGTACAAATATAACTGAACACAACTAGTCCAAAGGATTCAGTAACACGCGCAAAGTCCGTCACTAAAAATAGTTTACCGAATGAACACAAGTCTTGCTCCGCTTGTGGTTATCGCTCGATTGCCATAAAAGATTACAATACACAATGGGCTGTTTTTCTAATCACAAATTTTCAGCACAAAGTAAACAAAAGAAATCCAAATCGCGAAAAGGTAATAAAATGTGTTTCTACAGACGCAGGTGTCAATTTACCTTTGTCGGCACCTCAGTCTTAACAGTATTATCGATATTCCAAATTAGCAAACTGCCAATTTATTTTAGTTTTAGGTAGCCTGTGATTAAATTTTCCACTTTGAAAATGAACTTATGTTTCATTTTAAACATTTAGATATATTTAGCACTTACTTTTAGTCTTAGGACAAATAACATTATTGTGTTATTATTTAACGTGAACTCCCGAGTATATACCATATACATATACGAACTAAGATGCATGCACTATCGATGACCATAAAAACCTACGTCGCAAAAATATAGGTTGTAATAAATGTCGGCAAGGATAACGAGTGTTAGATGCGAGTGGCACTGAGAAATGCAATGTGTATGTAAAGTAGGGAAGGGTGGATGGATGGATGGACCCTCGCAATTTGTGTGCACCCGACATCGTAACCTACACTTGCCAGCTATCCCTTGGATTAAAGGAATTTGCTCCATTTCCCTTCTAAAATAAAAAAAGGAACTGTATTAAAGTATCTTAGAGTAAAAAAATTAACGTGCCTTACAAACGCGATTATAGACAAAACAGTACAAATAAATGTATACATATTTTATACGAAATTTCTAGCGTGGAATCCATACATACATCATATCAGATTATTTGTGTATTTTAAAATTTAGTAGGTAATTCCGTGAACACGTTTTATCCGTGCAGAAACGGAGAAAGAATACAATTTCCTGCGGCCGGGCGGCCTGTCGTAAGAGGCGACTTAACAACCCACAGCCAGGTGGTAGGGCATTTGCCCGACTGGATGGCTACCACCCCTGGTCTAAAGTATGTCGCCATAAGAACCTTGAGTTGTGTTCCGACATTAGTGACCAGGTTCCAGTTTCCCTTAAGAGAGCAGCAGCGCATTTGTAGCACCTTTGGTGTTGCAAATGTCTATAGGCGATGGTAAGCGCTTTCCATCAAGTGGGCCATCTGCCTGTCTGCTGGAACCTGGTCACTAATGCCGGAACACAACTCAAGGTTGTTATGGTGGCATATTTTAGAGCAATTACTTGAAATATTAGAAAATTATTTAATAACAAATGGAAATCAAATATATGCATAAAAAAAATGACAAAGAACATTTCTTAAGATTTAAGATTTTTCTACTAGTACTTTTGTCGCGGCTTATTCGCTGAGATACAAATAACAACTAAATAATTATACGAATCAAATTTTCCCACGAAAATTTTAAATGCGTATTCCATTAAAACTTTCAGAAACAGAAAGTATAAAGTGTTTATTTCAGTCAAAAAAATATTCTGAGTCTATTTTTGAACACAACCTTTCATTAAAATCCATTCATTCCCAACGTCCCAACTTTGAATTTATAAACATCCATGCGCTTTACAGAGTAAAGTACAGTCACTTACTCTATAAAGAGCCTTATTCAGAAAAAGGTTTTAAACGCTTAATATGTAAATTTTCTGACTTATTACGGTAGATATTTGAGTTGTATTGCGCACTCTATCAATTCAATTGCTCTGTCAGCTACGTGATATTTGCGCTGAATATATTCATTTTGAATAAATGGAAAAATTGAGGGGGTTTTTACGAATAATTCTAGGGAGTTATATTCAGCACTTAACACCATTGCTAACCGAAATATATACCTAAACATTCTGTGTATTTTATGTTGTAAATTTATGTTGAATTTAAGTTGTTGTATAAAATGAACAAGTTTAAGATGTACACAGTTTTATCATCGTTACACAATAAAAATAGTGCATTTTAAACATCGAAGACTTAAACCACATAATGTGTTTCCAAGTTATAATGTCCTTCTATGAATTTCGTCTAAATTAAACACATGCATCCCTAGGAAAAGTAATCACTCATTAAACCTTAGTCTATAAATAAGCAAATTATAGTTTCTGATCGGTTTTTCCTGTAATCTTTAACAGCTCCTCATGGTTAAGAACATAGATAAAGTCCTCAAATGTCTATCAACAAGTATTCTAGGTACTTGCTTTTCACTTTAAATTACTGGTACATGATTAGAATGACATCATCACATCAAGATTGTCTTTCTTGTAATAGTCAAAGTGTTCATTTGAAGTTTATATTAAAACACGTTAAATTAATTCTAAACATCGATTATTTGTTCTCATGTCGTGGTCATATAATAATCGGTTTTACATCAGGAAAGTCCTGTTAAGAATCTATACAAAATAGACATAAATTTTTCATAACAGAAGTAAGATTTATAGAAAGTTTACTGATCGATCTACTTTATGGAATACATACATACATAACTTAACGCCAGTTTCCCTTGCGGGGTAGGCACGAACAACAGAGCGCTATTTAGGCTTATTCTTACACACCTCACTTGCTTCTTTGACATTCATAACTCTTGTCATACACGTTCGTCTGTTCTTAAGACTCCTGACATCACCTTCTGCTAGTACACGATCAATTTGATCATGGAAGGTGTATCGTGGCCTTCCACGACTTCTGCATCCATCAACTTTTGCATTGTATATCTGTTTAGTCATTCTTTCATCATGCATTCTTTCCACATGCCCGAACCACCGGAGCATTCCTTTCCTTACCTTCACCCCGACACTCTCTTTCAGATCAACTCTCTTTCTTACTTCGGTATTACGAACGCGGTCCGCGAGCGTCACTCCGCAGATTTTGCGCAGTGCTCGCATCTCAACCGCGTTTACTCTACTTTCATGCTCTCTCTTCCATACCCAACTCTCGCTTCCATACTTTATGGAATAATAACCCATAATTAAATTTGTAATTATTTTATCTATAATATTATAAAATTGTAAAAGTATAGTGTGTAGTGTTTCTTACATTTTTCATGTTTGTCTGTTTGTTCGGGATTTAGTTGGGGTTTTCGCTGGTCGATAGTAAATTCCCGGACTTACAATCTGTGGTACTTTATATCGCGAGAATCCTGTGGAAATTCTCTTGGGAGAGGTTTAAGTGCGACGGAAAAAAAATGGTTCTGATGCGAAGTTTTCACTGATCGACAAGATTTTTAGTAGAACAAATGTAGTTTTATGTGCCTTTAACATTACTTATCCCGAGTTTTTGCGGGAATTTCCGGGATTCATGTATATTGAACCTTTGATTTTATATTTAGCAAAGTAACTATAATCATAGTTACCGCTCCAACGTGGACAAAGTCGCGGACAAACGATAGTTATATATAAATTTAGAATACAAGGGTATACATATTTCTCTCTAAAGATTCCATTCTTCAATTAATCATATAATAAAAAAGTTATTTCGGTAGATTTAGGTGACCCGAATAATCAAATCCAACTACCAAATAGTGTATTATGAATAGTACGCCTGTTGGCATAAATAGCAAGCACAATGTTTTCCGCATAACTGTTTTGTAGGAAATCGAAATAGTCTTATCCAATTTAATTCTTTAATCTGACAATACGAATGAAACTCGCGCAACTAACTTAATTATTTATTAATACATACATACATAACTTCACGCCAGTTCCCTTGCGGGGTAGGCACGGACAACAGAGCGCCATTCAGGCTTGCTTCTTTGACATCTCACTTGCTTCTTTGACATTCATAACTCTTGTCATGCACAATCGTCTGTTCTTAAGGCTCCTGACATCACTTTCTGCTAGTACACTACAATTTGATCATGGAAAGTGTGTCGTGGCCTTCCACGACTTCTGCATCCATCCACTTTTGCATTGTATATCTGTTTAGTCATTCTTTCATCATGCATTCTTTCCACATGCCCGAACTACCGGAGCATTCCTTTCCGTACCTTCACCCCGATACTCTCTTTCAGAACAACTCTCTTTCTTATGGCGAACAAAAAAGTGTTACATACAGTTTACTGTTCATAAAGCTTAGCTAATTTATTAATACATAGGCTGAAAGGAAAAAACACTTTTCTTTGCTGATTAGGAATCATAAGTAGCTCTTGAAATTGCAAGTTTTAAATTGATAGCAATGTGATATATAAAGAAAATCGTAGTGATAATAGCTCATTATCAATCATGAAGTTCTTCACTAGTTTTGCTTTGTTAACGCTCGCTACTACAATCTCTGCTGAAGAAGAGATTCAGGTGACTATAAATAAATACAGAGATGAAAGATATTTTATGAGCTCAATAATTAGCGTAACTTTTTAACTAATTAAAATCAAATTATCAGTTGACATGCTTATTGACTAGCATGTTCTGTTTTGAATTTGATTTGTAAATCAAAGATAAATATCTCTGATTTTACTATCTTTGTTATCGATTAAAATTCATCGCTATCTCCATTTGCAAAACTATCTAGTTCTAAAAACTAATATCTTAACCAGGTGGCCTATCATGAAAATGTGGGAATCCCTGAAGCCTCAAGGATTAAGGATGTTGAAGAGCAAACAAGCCCTGTTCAAACAAGAATCGTGGGTGGCCTCGGATCGTTCATGGGAGAACATCCATTCTTCGTAAGTAACAGTTTTAATCACATTCAAGTTGTCGATAAATAAGTCGACAAGAATCTAGCTTTGAGTTTTATGGCGAACAAAAAAGTTTTACATACAGTTTACTGTTCATAAAGCTTAGCTAATTAAAATATGAATTGTGTCACCAAAATTTACCACATCTTCACAAAATATACCAACACCATTATGTATGAAAACATTTATAACTACAGCTAAGACGTTTACATCAGTACATGCGTCTCCTTTAAATATTTTTTTATTAAAGGCTTTGGTCACATTATGGTCAGATCCTAGTATAAGGTGATAAATGGTAATATAAGAGATTAATTTCAGGGTGGGTTGATAATTACACTCACAGATGGACAAATTTCAGTCTGCGGCTCAAGTTTAATCAGTAATTGGAGAATAGTCACAGCGGCGCATTGTTACTACGATGGATACTACCAAGCGTATAGCATGCTTGTAAGTAGTGATCTACAAAATACATACCTTATATTTGTCGTGAATTTATTTATTCTATTATATGAACAGATCTAACATCTACTCCTAATCTAATATAAATAATTATACATAATATTATCTATATTTATCTGAAATACTACAGGTAGTACTAGGTTCTGTTCGATTATTTTCTGGCGGAACGCGTGTTTCTGCTACTTCAATTGTGGTACATCCAAGCTTCAATCCGGTGACTGTACAGAATGATGTAGCCGTACTTAATATTCCATATGTCGCCTCAACATGTAAGTAAATTTTATTATTGGTTTTGTGTGCGACATAAAATATTTTTAAGCTTTTTATAAAACACAAGATTATTTACAGCATACGTCAAGCCAATAGCCCTTCCCGCTGGTTTCCAGCTTACAAATGATTTCGTAGGATATCGTGCTGAAGCAATCGGGTTTGGAAAGACAAGCGATTGTAAGTACTGTTTTCATAATAATTGAGGTATTATAGGTATTAGCTAATTGATTATAGTGATATAGAAGGAGCTCCCATGCCAAAAGTTTACATTTACCTAAAAACCTTTATAAAACAGTAATCATATAGTGATGAGACGACAAAGACAATAAAGAAGTTTTACATCAGAAATAATGTTATTTTCCATAGACTCAGAAATATCATTGAAACAATTTACTTTTATGTAAATTACTACCTATTGTCAACAGAATTAATAATCACATACATATTACTAATTAGGCACCCTAGGTACCCTATAGAAGGTAAGCAGGACTATCGATTTTCATATTATTCAAATTGTAATTTATTATTCAGCTGATACAATAACAACAAGTGTCAGTTTACGGGATGTCTTCGTTGATGTGATCAGCAACGCTGGTTGTCAAGTAGCCTATGGAGGCTTGGTGACCACTTCTCACATGTGCACAAGTGGAGCTGGTGGAAGGAATCCGTGTGGAGGAGACTCTGGAGGACCTCTTATCCTGTACTCTTCAACTGGAGATGACCTTCTGGTAAATATTTTATTATCATCTTAGTTAAATTTATCATAACTAATCAGCAAAGTATGGCTTATTAGTTACCTAATATAAAATAATAATAGCAGCCCATAAATGTCCCACTGCTGGGCTCGGGCCTCCCATTATAGGGGGTTACCTAAAGATGTAGAGAAATATGCGAAGAAAATGTAAATCAAGTGACAGAACAGTGTACTAGTTCTTATTGCAGTTTCCAGCCTTTTAGATTGAATAGAAAAAATAGAATAGGAGGGAGTTAGGAGGAATGGAATAGAGAGAAGGGGAAAGTGGACCACTGATACTCTCACTTACCGTACTGCTGAAGGGTAGTGTAAGGATTCACGCCAATATTCTGTGAGAGCGTGATATCACGCCCATTGAGACGGCCATAAGAGCATCAGGTTTATAAGTCCAACATTGGTCTACCACGCTAGGACGTCACGCTCTATCACATTAAAATAAAATATTTTTTTACTTTGTCTTCAGATCGGTATTATTACATATGGGTCGTCATCAGGCTGTGCAGCAGGTCTTCCCACTGTGCATACCCGGGTCACCTCCCACGCTGCTTGGATACGATCACAACTGTAAATCTTATAACATTCTAGAGAGGACAATCATGTTTTTTTTTTCATTAAATTTAAAGTTAATATTTTTAAACTAAATCCGAACAGGAGGGGTGTAATTTCAAAACTCGTTATAATGTATAAGACTTTCATTCGTTTTAAGGGGTTTTGAAACGGCACCCTTCAGTTATGGATTGTACCTAACCATAAGAGATTGATTATGGTCAATTTCGAAACTTGTTTTTTTTTAAATTTATCAAAGGTTAAGTAACCATTTAAGAAATTAATACATTTTAAAACATTTAAGAGTTAAATTTATTAAGCAGCTACCATGTATCCTTAACATCAATGCAATATTGCATCGTCGCCAAAGTTAATAGAACAATATACTTATTTATACTTATAAAATATGATATAAAGATCCATACATTAGGAGATTCAATCATGCAACACATTGCAAAATATTTAGGGCTCCTGTTGTCGCAAAAGGTCGAAAGTGGGGTGCAAACGAAAATACTTTTTGTTGGTATTTACTGATCTATAAATTACCAAAAAATAAACACATAAATCCGCACGACATGAGACGTAACGTGGTTTTTTCGTAATTTTTCTACAGTTTTAAGTTACGAAAAAATTCACCTCCAAATTATTGACATGAAACCATTTTATTCCTTAAATTTCTGTCGAAACAAGATAGGTGAATATCTACATCTTCGTAAATAATTTGTTTTTATTATTATTCCAAATACTACTTTGTTTTATTCACAATAAAATAATAATGCATCTTAAAAAAATAACCGCGTCTATGGAATCCCCGCTGTCGCTCGAAAAACCAATACCGAAAAATCGTCAAGGATGTTGGCGTTTCTATAAGCCTTAAATAAATTTTTCGCGGTTTCACTATACTATTGTATAACAAGCAGCATATACAATACACCTTCCTGTTAGATTACATTCATACAAATTCAGTAGTTATTGAGAAAAATACGGTAATAAATAAAACAGACGGACGGACGTGAGGATTTTATAACAGTATGGTTTTTGTCAAAACAGCAACGGACCCCTATAAACTGTGTGAACGAATAATACTAAACATCGTCAGTACAAAAGCAACAAAACATAATATTTAATATAAAACTCATAAAAGATAATTAAAACGTGTTAAATACATAAACGCTTCATTCGTGCCCTATTAAAATAATGTTCTCGACAAATTCAATTATTTTTTTATTCACCATTAAGGGTTCACCCGCGTCGTTTCCGGATCCGCAATTAAACTTATAAAATTCGGCGGACTCCGCAAAATTATGTGAGTGGGAGACTGGAAAGGTGATTTATTAACTAAATGGGCCAACCCGCTTCAGGCGCTTGGCGCGGGTCGGATAAATTCTGAAATTGCGAAAATGGATGCCCCGTGTGCAAAAGATACGCTCATCACCTTTTCAAGTACAGGCTTTAATTAAATTTGAGAAGCCACTTATTACTTCACAGACACTAAATTTATTCAAAGTAAGTAATCAATTTGGTGTGTGATAATAGCTTTGTGACCGAGGCAGCCGCATTTCATTCCAATAACGAATACTATGGACTACTTATATTTGTATAGTGGTTACTTTTGTATAATAAACGCAACAGAGCCTGTGGTCGACGATTCTGACGATATTGAAATTTTGCTATTTATTTTTGGGGCCCTGACCGGGAAGCATGGACTACTTAGATTTTTTTTACAGTTTACAACGTACTAACAGCGAGGAAAGACATCGTAAATAATTTTACACATTGAGCTTACCGATTATAAATTCCAGTATTCTGCCTTAAAAAAGTGTAATGTCACATCCATTGGCTGGCTACCGACAGTTGCAATTCAACAAAAATTGATGTGTGGATATTCGTGGCACTGTCACAATTTAATAAATAATTTCATTTTATCACCATTTGCCCGACACGCCATAATTGGAGTCAGAAGAAAAATCATACTTAACATCATAACAGTAATTCACGAATATCGCACAGAGTGTGACCTATTTACCATCACAATGGAAATGCCTTCTGTTATAGTAAAAAATTGAGAAGTGTACTAAGTTATTTGTGAGCTGATATTTTAAATACGCAGTTAGTTGTGTGTATCCCTAAGCTATGGAAACTCCGCTGGAATTATGAGTGTATGAGATATAATGATAGTAATCAACGGAGAACGGAGACCAATCTCAAACGCCCAAATTAACTTATTAATTATATATAACGATTTTTTTGTTTGTAAGTAAACGGTCAACTAGATTGGAAGTGGTTCCCGTCGCCCATCACCATCTAAAACACCAAGGAAGCCGATGCGTTGCCTACCTCATTAAGACTTTAAATGTCTATCCGAACGCCCTTTTTGAATAATGCCATATTCTAGCGCTTTGGGAAAACCGCGGGAGAGAGTTTATTCCACATCTTTACTTCGTTTACCAAATGTATTGTACCGACAATATAACTTAGGACCTCTGCGTATCAGCGATCTAGGAAAACCAATGCCTAAACTACGAGATAGCAGAGACAGTCAAATAAAATGTGTGTGTGTCGGCTCCGATGCACGACTGGAGTTTAC
This sequence comes from Dendrolimus kikuchii, assembly GCA_019925095.2. NCBI lineage: Eukaryota > Metazoa > Arthropoda > Insecta > Lepidoptera > Lasiocampidae > Dendrolimus > Dendrolimus kikuchii. The sequence goes on from CM034389.1 coordinate 21,031,442, forward strand.
TTTTTGATTGTCTTCGAATATGCAGTGATGGATATTATTTTCGATCTTATTCCATTGCATTAAAGTTCGAAATTGTATAATAACAAGGACGGTTACAAGACGTTCTATTGTCAACGCACCGTATCTTTACACTGATGGATATTATTTTAGATCTTATTCCATTGCATTAAAGTTCGAAATTGTAAATTAATATGGACGGTTACAAGACGTTCTATTTTCTACGCACCGTATCTTTACACTGATGGTTTTTTTTTTAGATCTTATTTCATTGCATTAAAGTTCGAAATTGTATAATAATAAGGACGGTTACAAGACGTTCTATTTTCAACGCACCGTATCTTTACACTGATGGATATCATTTTAGATCTTATTCCATTGCATTAAAGTTCGAAATTGTATATATAATAAATAAAATGTAACGCTTTTATTATTTCACACCTAATAAAATTTCCTTTGTCCTTATATAAAATCAAATCTTAAGGAGGTAAACTTCAATAAATAATTTCGAAACAAAATTTGACTTTACAGCACTATGTGGTGGTTGTTTTGTTCTTCTACCTGTTGACGGAAACGCGTGGAACATATCCAGCCGATTTTATTCGTGCAGGAAAGGAGAAAGAATACAATTTTCTGCCGCCGGGCGGCCTGCGACACAACAAGCCACGGCCAGGTGGTAAGGCATTTGGTTAACTGGGTGGCTAGCACCCCTGGTCTAAAATATGCCGCCATAACAACCTTGAGTTCCGGAATTAGTGGCCAGATTCCAGTCTCCCATTAGAGAGCAGCCGCGCATTTGTAGGTGTTGCAAATGTCCATAGGCGATGGTAACCGCTTTCCATCAGGTGGGCCGTCTACCTGTCTGCTGAATTCTGCAATAAAAAAAAACAAAATCCTACCAAAGCGTTTACAAAGTGCACACAGCGAATTTTAATAATACCGTAACAATTCTGGAACATTCAAGAGCGTTTATACAAAATGTGCAGCCATTTATTTCTCTCGAATGCAACGCCCGTATACAGTTTCGTGTACAATGGTATTCTTTAGCCAAAAGCAAACATCGTAACAGTATTAAAACACAACAAATGCTAAACTTCAGCCCGTTTCACGAGTTATTTTATGCCCGCTAACGTGTATTTAAAGATTTAACGACTTATAAATATCATGTCGTGCCAACGTTCAAGTAAGAGGAATAAACGTCCAGCTGTCTGGGTAATATTTGCATTCAGCATGCTACAATTGGCAATAATTGATTGCTTGAACATAAAATTTGTGTTGGAATTTCACAATTGTTTACTAAGTGTACATCTTAATTTTTTCAATAGTTATTCGTGTTTAAATTATATTTAAGGACAAATGAAAGTTAAAAAGCACTATCTAAAATAAAACTAAATTCTAAACTAAGCTAACAGCTACATTACAAAAAAAATATACTTACTTAGAAAATAACATAAGTATTAATTTGTATTTTTTTTTAATTGTCAATAATTCTGTGTGAAACCGTAATCAACTTTAAATAATATAATAAATATTATCTATGGGTTATAGAGTACAAATATGCATGAGTAATGTTTTGTTGCGCCGGTTTATTTCAAAACAGAAAAGTTAAGTTGCAGTATCTAATTATTTTCATTGATATTAGGTAGATTAGGTAGAAATCTTAACTGTTTAGTGAAAAATTACTTTCGATTTACCCCCGCCTATCGCATACTTAAAGTATCTGATTAATTTAGTATAATAGCGATGTTGTAATAACGTCGCAAAGTTAGAAAAAGAAATAAGAAGCTCAGCAAGAATAAATTCATTCTCCGCTTACTTAAAATTTCAATTAGTTATAAATGTATTTCGCATTACACATGGTCACACAGCCGCTTCGACCCCGGCAGGCGTCAAATTCAATCGCTGCAAAACTAAACTTGTTTAATCCGACATGCTTTGTCCGACCGACACACCATATGGCGTCTTTTGACAAAAGAACTTTTTGCTCTCCAAAGACTTTCACAATAGCGGATTTGGGAACGTTTGATGACATTCGTGATTTCACTGATTTCACAGGGGTTTTAGTCAATACAATTACTGGTGTGAAATCGTGACAAAAAGTTATGAGCGCTCATACAATGCATGTTATATTAAACGCTTTATTATTATATGGAGTCGTATAGCTGCTAACGTACACGCTTGGTGGTAGAGCTGTGCTAGGATCATTATATTGATTACAACACTTAGGGCTGACTCGATTGGTGTGATACCACGCTCTCATAGAATATCAACATGGGACGGTTAGCCTTAAGCTCATCGTGTTTTGTAGGATGAATGAGTATTCTGATGGCCCACACCTCCCTCCGACTATCCCATCCTCCATAACACATGCCTCAATCCCATACGTCGTCTGCCAATCACCGCCCACTGCTAAAATACAGGTAGGACGGCACAACTTCGAAGGGGAAGTCAATAGGAGGATTCAGTTGGGCTGGACAGCATTCGGTAAGCTTCGTCAAGTCTTTTCGACAACCATCCCGCAATGCCTGAAGGCATCGAGCAGTGCGTCCTCCCCGTGCGGACCTACGGGGCCAAGACGTGGACACTGACGGTAGGACCCGTCCACAAATTTCAAGTCGCTCAACTGGCTATGGAGCGAGCTATGTTGTGTGTTTCTGTTATGGATAGAGTTAGAAATGAGGATATCCGTAAGAGAACGAAGATAGCCGACGTAGCTCGTAAAATTAGCAAGTTGAAGTGGCAATGGGCCGGTCACATTTGTCGCAGAACCGATGGAGCAGGCGAATCCTGTAATGGAGACCGCGTCTCGGTAAACGTAGTGTCGGACGCCCTCCAGCCCAATGGATTGATCGCAAACCCTCTATACCAAATATTCTGTCTGACTTCTCTATCCCATCCCCTTATTCCATCCTAAAAACTGGTAACGCGTACGCTTCGCCCCTAGTGTTGCGAACGTCTATAGGCCATGGGAACCACTTACCATTACCTGAATTTTCGGCCGGTTTTCCAGATTCACAATAAAAAAAAAACGCCTCTCATTCCATTCACGCGAGTTCGTGTCCTGGTCGGGAAGCATCTAACAATCACGCTGGCCAAGCGCGGTAAGTAGGTAACCTGACCGCGGCAACCGAGTTATTGGGCGGACAATCTATTATAGCATGGCTGCTTTAGCTACAAATTTTTAACCTCCTATAGCGTGGACTCCAATAAACCGTCACACATCAGACTGGCCACCTCAGGCAGGTTGCTTAGTGCCTACTTTACACCATTTATCTGACCTAATATGCATTCATTCTCAATTGCTACGTGCTGACACCGAAGGAAACCATCACGATAAAACTTATACATTGAGATAAACAATGTGAGTAACCCGGCAATACGTTTTGAAAATGTGTAAAAATTTAAAAGACCGACGTTTAATGTGCTGATGTTATTATTTTAGTATAAAAAAATCCCCTTTATTCAAAACAATTCAAATTACACATATCCGTTATTTCACAATACTTCGATTACTTCAGCTTCGGAATAGGACTTGTACCTACCTATATTACAGAAAGTATTTGTAAAGTTTTTGGCATGTGTCCAGATCTAAAAAAAGTGTAAGAAACTCATTGCCAAATTATTTGGGCTTTATTGAAAGACAAAAATAACATGTCTCTATTGTTCTGTGAACGCTTTTACATGTAATACCTACGAGTATGACAGTGTGTACAACGCCTAAAACTAAAATAATCACCATATATTAAACCTACAACTTCTTTTCACATGCAATCAGTTGGCATTTACACAATATATCTTTTCCTTCCATACTCCTCTCTTCTGGCATAATCGTTTTGTTACATTACTTACAAAATATCATCTCGTCCTTCAGGATCTTTTTTCTTTTTTATCAGTAATCTTTTTTTAGAGTAACTTTTTTATCACTTGAGTTTTATCTTCATTACATGCCCATACCACAGTAATCTATTTGAAGGTATACAGTTTTTTACATGTTTAAACATCAAACAGCAGACACTTTCTGCCCAAAGTTTACGAAATCCTAATAAGACAATGAATTTTAAAATTTTAATTAATACAGTATCATCCCTCCATCAGCCTCATCACGGAAAAACAGTTATTTGTATTTCAAATAAGAGCGTACGTTTTCGCCAAAAAGAAACATTACTATGGTAATTTGAATTTGTGTAGTCGAGCGTGATTTATAAACGTCCAGTATTTGCAGCGCAAACTTAATTTACTCGGGGCGGGTGCTCGAGCGATTTTCATGTCGCAGAAATGTCTCCCGTAGTGCTCAAATAAATAACATGACAATTATAATAATACACTCGAGTACAATGACTATTCAGAGGGGGCGGGAACAATAGTATGCGTGTTCCGCACACATTACTTGAACATTAAAATCATTACAAATTGGTATTGGATGGGCTACAATCGCGTTATCAGGGACGCAAACAAAGCCGGTCGGCACAATTATTGAGTTAGATGTTGACTATATTGAGTTAGAACTGAGTTAGGAGCCTTTTGTTGGAATATATCAAGTTATGAAGCAACATCGTAAGCGACATATATAAAATTTTGCAGAAGAGCTACTTTATAAATTGTTTTTTAATACATTATAGATCTCCGATTTTCATAATTTTACCATTTTCACAGATACAGGCCTGAAGATTTCTATTCGGATCTACATTATTTTAGCTATATGTTACAATAAAAAGTGAAATACTTAAATTCTATAGCTTACAATGCTTTTCCATGACAGACTCTACATAAAGTTTATGCAGCATTCCTTGTTGATTGTTAACAAAAGCTCCTGAGATGTGAAATAAGTCGGCCCCTGTCGCTGAGTGGGCGAAACCTTTGCTGGCATAGCGTGCTGAACGCAGAGGTCTTTGGTTCGATTCCCGGTGTGATAAATTTCCCAAATGAACCATCAGCCTCAGAGCTAATATGTTGTATATTACCCACAAAACAAACGTAAATTGCCTATCTTCGGGATATATTATATATACAATATGTTTGCGTGCCGACTACTTATAAAAAATGATGTTCTAAGCATCGTACCAATTAAGAACTAGTGAAACGGTAACAAAGAGCTAGCATATGACTAGGATGGTGTCATGACCTATCTCTAAAGTAAGGAAGTCTGGCCAGATAGGTGAATAACAAATAACAGAGAATGTACACCCACCCGCATTAGAGCTTGTTTTTCTAAAAAAATATATGTATTTGTTACTTTGTAGCTGTTTGCTATTAAAGACAGTGCATTCGTCTTAATAATTTGCGAAACCTTAAATGTACTCATACACAATTCTCTAGTCACAATTGTCTGACAAGTCGTTATATTCTATACTAATGTACTGGTTTACAAACAAGTAGTGAGTCATATTGCAAAATCATCTAGTGATTTGCACTACAGTACAAACTTAACGATTGGTTTACTTATATTTATGGGCAATAGATTATATTCAAAAGGATGTAATAATTTTCAAGTTTTATTGAAGTAGACAACATGTCCACTCACTAATCTGCTTTGATCTGGTTAATTCGCTCCAATAGTGTAGTCGACAGTCAAATCGACTGGAACACACTTTATCATCATACAATACATCAGTCGGCTTAATATTGTATGAAAGTAGTAATTTATGACGTCATAACGCTAAACAGTCAATAGCTTATTGATTATATTTTTCAATAATTAACTACAACTTTGATTATGGAGCTAAAAGTTCTTTCCTTGTCCTTTCCTTTCCTTTCTTCTTCCTCGTCAGCCAATCTCAGTCCACTGCTGGACGTAGGCCTCCCCAAGTACGCGCCACATATCCCGGTCTCGCATCTTCCTCATCCAGCCCATGCCGGCGATCTCGCGCAGGTCGTCAGTCCACCGGGCTGGCGGGCGTCCTACGCTACGTTGTCCTTTCCTTTATGTAATGTAAATTGTTTTTGATTTTTTTTGTTCAAAAAAGCTGTAAGTACTGTTTTGCAATTGTTTATATAATATATTACATAATATGTTTCATTTTCGAGGATTATAAGACGTTGAACATTTGTCTTGAAATGACTGAAAATTGCTAAGCTTTGAAATTAAGTTATAGAGAAATCTTCAAGAAAAAACATGAGAGACTTTTGCTTGTGCTAATTGCGGACTGCAGATAGTTTAGAACATGACCTGTATAAATAGCTTTAAAAGTATCAAATCTACTTTTCACGTGATCCGAGGTTCTTACCTTGGAGAACGAATCGGTATTGACCAACGACGAAATTTTCCACCTTTCTGGACATCTTAATAATAGAATATGATAACCTAAGCTAAGTATATTGATAAAGGAATATCACCAGTATACTTCAGACGCTAAGTTAAAACATAAACAACAAATATTGATTTCTGTAGGCGATTTCATCCCGTACAACGATAATTTTATTTAGACGTTGTGCACGCACTGCTACGAGTATGTGTCCTGACAATGGGTCTCGTTACAACACCTCATTCCAGATTTACGACCAGCTGTTGTTCAGTGAAGCCTAAAACATTTACAAGTACTTCGACTCGAACAATGCCTGTTATCACCCGAGCAAATGGCGGAAACAATATTCCAGTTTATGTTATTCGACACAACAACACCGTCTAATGCAAGCTTGTTTATTTTGCAGATATTAAGATATGTATGAACAACGATGAGCACTCTATTCTGGACTTTCAAGTACTCATTTTTGAACAATATAGCTTGAGTCACAATAAGTATGGTGTTGAAAAGTGAAACCTGTGGTTATGGATATGAGAAGATTTCGTTTAAGCTTTCTAAAGGCATTTGAATAGTGAACTTTTGAGGTAAAATTTATTTAATGTCACACGTGAACATATTGTACTTATCATTGGATACAATAAAGTGATATATATTTTTAGTCAAAAGTACGGTTTTAAGTGCAGAGTTTTTATCCCGACGTTTCGGCCACTTTACAATAGGTGTGATCACGGAAGACAAATATGTCAAGTGTCAATGATTAATGTTAAAGTTATTTTTAGTCTACCCACAACTTGAAGAATTTAATTTCAATTTTTTTACAGTTATTATTTACTCTACGGGAGCTTAATCTAATTTACCACCGCTTCCCGCACCGTACCGATCACGGCTACTGAAAAGTGTCCGAAACGCCGAAATAAAAAAAAATCAGTACCTGCACAAAATGTAATTCTGGCACGCGTATACAAGCTTTGTTTTCGACGAATGTAGGCGCTCGGTGTTCTTTAATAAGGGTTACTCTCAATTTCTTGGAATTCACTCACCAGATCCTGACTTGGTGACCATGGGACCACCTCGGGAGTATAGGCTTACGAAAAAAAATCGCTCCATAATTGACGAAGATATCGTAACAAAGAAGTCGGTTAAAAATGTTGTGGGATTTTTCTCAATTCCCCTGGGTTTCCCTCGATTTCCCTCTTCAGATCGTGGCATGATGACTATGGAACCAATTTGGGAGTATGCCCTTTCGATTATAGGCAAAAAATTAAAAATTGGTCCAAAATTGACGGAAAAATCGTAACCAACATATAAAAGAAACATACAGACCACAGACCAGACAGAACCTCCTCTCCTTTGAAGACGGTTAATAAAATAAAATGCCACGCTGAAAACCGTTAAAACGTAGTTTTAATTATGTGTACTAGTTTCCAAAACCTTAAGAAAATACAACACTTTTAATTATTGTTAAACTTACGAGTACATCATAACACGTCTGAACTGAAACAACGATAATATTGATCAATCTTAATGAAACCATACGAAGACCAGAGTTACGAAGTTTCCAACAAATCTCTCGAGCTAAACAACATAACAAAACCGCAAGCAACTTGCGGTTGATCCCTTCACGAACAATATCCATCATACATTCGCGTCTCATTTAATCTAATTCCGTTCGCGATTTCCAATTTGAATGTAAATGAAGGCTAACGAGGAACGAGCCATTAATTAATAACGCGACATACGATATCGGCACACGCGATCCGGAATCCGATTTAAAGATAATGAAATCGTAAACCCAATTACAGAAACGTTTTACGTAAGTAACGTGAGTGTTTCACGAATATTAAATACCCCTTTTACTGGACTATGTAGGTGCTGATAGGAAACATATCCAATTTTATCCGTGCAGGAATGGAGAAAGAATACAATTTCCTACAGCCGGGCGGCCTGTCGTAAGAGGCGACAGAACAACCCACAGCCAGGTGGTAGGGTATTTGCCGAACTGGATGGCTAACACACCTAGTCTAGAGTATGCCGCCATAACAACCTTGAGTTGTGTTCCGGCATTAGTGACCAGGTTCCAGTCTCCCTTAAGAGAGCAGCAGCGCATTTGTAGCACCTTTGGTGTTGCAAATCGCCATAGACGATGGTAACCATTTTCCATCAAGTGGGCCGTCTGCCTGTCTGCTGAACTCACGCAATAAAAAAACAAACAACCCTAAACCAGGTTGTACGACATTTGTTCAACTTCATGGCTATAAGGCCGGAGCTTTTGCCGCCGTAGGCAAACTTGAAAAGTACCGCCCTATCGAAGTCTAAGAAAACTTCGTTAAGCAGAAAAATGATATATAATTGAGTTAAGAAGACATTAATATTAATACAGATTTTATTAACGGAAAATTGTTTTATTGAAAAACAAAGTTTATATTTCTAATGAGGTGATATTTTCAATATACTATATACAAGTCTAAACCTAAAATAAAACAATCTCTTTCTTACTTGAATTTCTTCGAAATCGCTAACAATTTTTTCAAGACTTAATTTACTACTTAATTCCTGTTTAATGGCTAACATTGCTAACCCATTAAACGATTTTGCTCTTGTTATTTTTGCCCCCACTAAACTTTGCCTCCGTAGTGTCACGTTTTATTTTGAAAATAAATAAAACGCGATCAAAATAAGAATAAGGAAATGACTTTATTTATAACTATTTTTTTTAAAGAAAATAAGAGGGCAACAAGTGGGTTCTTGCCAAACAAAAATCAGTTTCCCTGGCTAGTCTTAGAATAGGTACCGCACTCCCCTGAGAATCCTTGCAGTATACTGGATAGCACGGCAGTCCTTATTTGCAGCTCCTAGTACACGAGGCTCAGGCACATCGACTGACTAGATTTTGGAGAGAGTGGGAGGAAATTACTCCCAACCAAATTCCCAGTATGGGAATAATAAGTACTTATTTTAACAAAAATATAAATAATATTTACGAGTTTAGCTTGTATTTAGTAACTAAGATATTAAAATAATAGTTTTCAAAGTATGTAACAGTTAAAAACGCAGTCTCATCTATGAGCCAGCCCAAAATGATCTTTTTCTGCCCACCGTCATTCAGTCGTCTTTTTTGTACACCTTGAGACGTTCCTTTAAGTGTATCAAATTATAGTAAGACGTTATGGTAGGTGACGTTTAAATTATATCGTATATTATTTTTAATTGATATTCATATAATTTAATTTTAATTATATGTATTATATTATCTTAAATATTTATAGTTTTAATTATATATAATTAGTAAACAACGGATTGTGAATAGTTATTACAGTAGGCAGTTGCCTATCGTGCCTACCGTCTCGACCCGCTCCTGATGGCTACCACTCCTGACCTAGCGTCTGCCACCACAACAATCTTGAGTTGTGTTTCCGCATTGTAACCCGCAGCAACACGTTAGTATCATCTTTCGTGTTGTAAATTTCCACAGGCAACGACAACAACTTTCCATCAGGTGAGCCGTCAGCCTATTTGCTATACTCCAGCTATAAAAAAACATGTGTAGGCATCTATTATGAAATGTGTGAAAAAAGCGGACACGTAAAGCGGGAGCGGACTGTCAAACCGAGATACTCTTCTATAAATTTACAAAACGTTGTAGCCTTTTTTGTATCTGATTACCTATTTGATAAGTAGGTACAAGTGAAACCAGTCAAATGGCGCGTGAATTATTGTTTGAAAATATATTAAAATGATGAATGAATGAATGAATATGCTTTATTGTGTTTTAAAGATACAGTTAACAGAAATAAAATTTTACAATACAATAGGCGGTCTTATCGCTATTAGCGATTTCTTCCAGACAACCTTTGGATGGACAAAAAATTTGATAAGAACAGAGGTATGTTGCATTATTCTCACTAACGAATCAGCATCTTATAAATATATACATACATTATATAATATAAATACATTAATAAAAATAATACTTATATTAAATTATACTAATACGATATTTATATATATATATATATATATATATATATATATATATATATATATATATATATATATATATATATACATACATACATACATACATAACTTCACGCCAGTTCCCTTGCGGGGTAGGCACGAACAACAGAGCGCCATTTAGGCTTATTCTTACATACCTCACTTGCTTCTTTGACATTCATAACTCTTGTCATGCACGCTCGTCTGTTCTTAAGGCTCCTGACATCACCTTCTGCTAGTACACGATCAATTTGATCATGGAAGGTGTGTCGTGGCCTTCCACGACTTCTGCATCCATCCACTTTTGCATTGTATATCTGTTTAGTCATTCTTTCATCATGCATTCTTTCCACATGCCCGAACCACCGGAGCATTCCTTTCCTTACCTTCACCCCGACACTCTCTTTCAGACCAACTCTCTTTCTTACTTCGGTATTACGAACGCGGTCCGCAAGCGTCACTCCGCAAATTTTGCGCAGTGCTCGCATCTCGACCGCGTTTACTCTACTTTCATGCTCTTTCTTCCATACCCAACTCTCGCTTCCATACGTGAGCGTAGGTACCAGCACCGCGTTGTGTACGGCGAGCTCTTACAACTAGGTCACTCATCCGCACCCCAACATCCATCAATCTTATTCTCTGGAGACAATCGTCCAGGTATAGGATGAACAGCAAAGCCGACAGCACGCAGCCCTGTCGGACGCCAATATTGACGTCAAACCAGGGCGACAGGCTGCCATCCAGCCGCACGCATGGAATACAGTCCTCGTAAGTGGACTGCACAGCACGCATCAGTTGGCCATCAATCCCATATCTGGGCATCATATTCATATAGACCCAATACTTTCCAAATACATGACTTTGATGTACAAAGACAAATGTACCAACTTCAGAAAGCTTCCGTTGTTTCCAAAGGATCTACAGAACACTAAAGACGATGTAATTGTTTGTAAGATTACTCATCACTAGACATCGGATTATATGCATTTGCATGTTTGCATATGCCAATGCATATAAATCTTTTTTTATAGCGTTATTGCATATTTTGGTACTTTTTCATTGACAGTGCTTATTTCGGTAGTTATACGTGGTAGGCGTCTTGTATTATGCCGACGACACGACGAAAAAATGATTGAACAGAGTAACGCCCTTCCGAGTTCACTATCGCAAAAGGTTTGTGGCAATTTAAATGCAGTTTGGTATAAAAACCCCGGTCTTAAAAGAATAAAGAAAATTGACGCATTTATCACCGGCACTGGACAAACTCTACCCGAAGAAGTCTATGCAGAAATGGCGCCAAATTTCAAGTTCTGTCCGGTGACGTCGAAAGGTCATTTTCAGCCTATAAATTAATATTACAGAAAACCTGGAAAAATATGTTATTGTTTACTGTCACAAAAATTATAATAAGTAAATTATTATAATAATAATTTATAACTAATATTAGGATATGTTTAATATATAAATATAATGTGAAAATAAACTTAAATTCTAATTAATCTAACAATTAATGGTTTCTTGATTGTGCGTATTTTGTGCATATTTCGCCCCTTTTTAGTGCATATTTGCCATTTTGATAGTGCATATAATCCGATGTCTACTCATCACCTATCAAACTATCAGCAACTTAATACAACATTTTTAATGCAAAATAAGTTTTGCATTCAAAATATTCCCGTAAAAAGAAGTTATTATTGGCATAGTGGGAGAAAGCATTTAGCTTAATGAGTCGTTGTCGAGAACTTGGCAAGGTTTCTTCGAACCAAAACGAACATGAGAACGCTAGGAAGTCTGAAAGGAAATGTGAAAAATACGACAACGACCTGGATTCGAAAAAATGGAGGTTTGGTTTCATGTATGTAAATCTTTATATTCCAATATCTATAATATTAAAAAATTCTTAACATGCCGTGTCTGTACATTGAAGCTCTTAAACAAAAACGACTACTATATAAACGATACAGAACACGATGCATTTTTTTTAGATTTCTTGTCAATTTGTCTATTGGTTCGGGTTTCACGTAAAAACTACTGGGCCGATTTCGATGAGGTTTTCGTTGATCGACAGCAAATTCTTAGCTTTAAAATCTGCGCTACTTTATATCGTGGGAATCCCGCGGGAAATTTTCTCGGAATGATATAAAATAGCCAGATTGAAAAAAAATCGAACTCCAATGTTATTTTTTCACTGATCGCTTTATTGTAATAAAATGTGTAATATTTTTATCCCGGCAATCCCGTGGGAATTTTCTTGGGAACGGTTTAAAGTTGTTCGGGTGCATAAAAATTGGCATTTTCCAATACAGTTGTCATTAAAACGATAGCTTACAATATTTTTAAATGCTGTGATACTTTGTGTAACAGGAATCCTCCGGGAATTTTAAGTCAAGCGTGGACAAAGTCGTGGGCATATACTAGTATATGTGTATATATGTGTATGAAATTACGTTTGTTGTTCTAATTATTTGACTGTACACTATTTACTATCTTTATAGAATTTGGTTAATTAAATTAAAATTGTACATTGCTTCAACAATCTTGTGAAGGAGCACTATCAGACCGTATAACGTGATTATTATTTGTTGTGTATGAATTTTATAGCTCCACTATTTATTAGTATTTTATTAAACTACACACAGTCGCATTGTTTTTATTAAAATCTCATGCATAAAAAGCTTGCTTGGAAAATATATAAGCAATAAAGCCGCCAATTTACTACCTTATAGTATTTAAGACAATAAAGTGTGCTGCTTTTTATTACGTTGTGTATTGTATAACAATAAACAATAAGTATACCAATAACAGAATGCCGATAACACAATATACGAGTATGTGTACATACTACATCTATGCCGAGCATTTCTACTCAGGAGCTTATAAACTCAATATCGAGGATCGGCTCAAAGCAGTTCAAAGGATTCCCTAAGTCGACACTTCATTTTCCCGACTTTTTGAAATCCATGTTCAATACATATATGTATGTTCACAGAATATTATTATACACGATACGAAATGAAAGGATACGCCAGGTTTCTTACTTATGAAAGACTTTTATATTTTTATGAAATGGCTCACTAGAATATTTTTAAAGTAATACTAAGCCGCTCTGCGAATTCTCGTCCCACGATCCTTTTATAGGTTTCGAGGCTTTTGATACGTCTTCTTCCCCATAGTTTATTTTCTTTCATCTTCTCCCAATTATTTGGGGTCGGCGCAATGATTTTTCCTTCCACACTCCACTATTCTGGCAAACGTCCTCTGTCACACCACAAATCATCATATCATCCTTCACACAATCCATCCATCTCTTTTTTGGTTTACCTTTGCATATGCATCCATCAATTATCCAGTTTAACATTATTTTTGTCACGTGTCTTTCATCCCTCCACATTACATGCCTAGACCACCTTAATCTTCTTCCTCTCAATTTATCAGTCACGGGTGCAACTTTCAAATATCCCCTTATGTACTCATTTCTTACGTTATCCATTTTTGTAACACCACACATCCATCTCAACATTCTCATCTCAGCTGAGTGGAGACGTTTGTGGCCCAACATTCGGATCCGTATAACATGACCGGTCGTATGACAGATTTAGATATTTGACCTTTTAGTCTCAGTGGCATTAGTTTGTCGCGTATCACACCGGTTACCTATCTCTTTAGCCATGCTACATTTATTCTTTTCCTCCTCTATATCACAATAAATCTGCAGTAGTGAACTGAGGTGTCCGAATTCGGGTTTACACGCTAGTGTGACTGATTGTAGTTTAATGAGGCACAGCATTAGAGGTTCCGCCAAAATCGCAAAACAGGTAGTCGGTTTAGGTTCTGCTGATTTTCAACCCAACGACCTCTAGCGCTTACCGCCACCTGTCTAGTTTGTTGTGCTACCCCGTCTTCATCTATTAGAAAATATCTGTGAAGAGCTTCGACAAAGTGATAAGTAAATTAAGGTTTTAGTTTTGTTGTCCATTTTAAACATGCTTCACGGCCTAGAATTACATAGAACTGATTAAGATCGCGCGGAATTTTATTTCCAGTGCTTACTAAATGAAATTCCGTCAATGAAATAAAATCGCGTAATGACTTGTTCTTAATTTAAAATTTCCTCTTACGGTTCACTCTTTTAATATAGAAAAAAAAACGATAATTTGACACGTCTGATAATTTCTGAGATAATCGGTAGTGACTCACAGACTCACGGATACCAGTATGTCTTAAAATTTTCTTTCAAGGTGCTACGATAGGCTGTCGATGACAGCGATACAAATATATTACTAAATGTACAATGTTCCTGCTTCATCTGGGATAATGTTAGCGGCGGTGACCTTATCACGCAGGTTTAGCCAAGGGTTTATTGCGTTATTCGTGATGCAACATTGTTATTAATTATTAATAACGCTAATATTTACAGATAACAAATGTTGTACACCTATAAACTAATTTAGCTAACTATTCATTTGTTTTCAAATACATCCGACGTTACGATTAGGAATATACGTAACTTGCTGTACCCGGCAGTAGTTATCCTGCCCTTAGAAATAAAAATCTAGAACCCGATTGCTGCGACATTTACCGGGACCAATAGTTAATTTAAACCGTTCTCGAATCTACTTTAATAAAAACAAAAATATCATCAAAGTAGGTCCCACCATTTAGGAAGACTTTAGCGGTGCCACCTACTGGTAGATCTATAATCTTAACCATCCCTGGACCCACTTGAACACACAAAAATAATTTAACCTAAATATTGGAACCCGATTACAGCTAAATTAATTATTTTACATGTATTTTATCAATAAAATAACTCCGACCGAAACATATGTTTTAAACGATAGTCAGTTTTTTACATCCTCTTTGACGATATTTGCAGCACGTATTCTGTCAATTCTATGTCAAACGTCATAAGGTTACATTAAAAAAGTTTATATTGTCCAAAGGGCTAAGGTTAGATTAGAAATAATTTTATATGGTGGTCAAGTATTCTTAAATTTTCTAAGTTTCCGCCCAATTATCTTACTTTTTTCTTTCACAAGAACCTTCTCCTGACAATAACAAACACAACGAAAAAAGAATTAGCGAAATCGGTCCAGCCGTTCACGCGTGATGGCGTGACCAAAGAAAATACGGACTTATTTTTATATATATAGATATTTGTACCATATAAATATCATTAGAAACATATCTGAATTTTTAAATTGTGGGTCATTTAGTATTTTGTTAAATTTAAGGTTATACATAATTATAAGATTGAAACATTAGTGATAATAATTAAAACAAAATAAAATTTGAAATAAGTATGTACCTATACTATATAAATTTCAAATAAATTGTACGCCTAACCGGCAAAAAACATGTGCTCAGTATAAAATAACAAGACCTATTTGTATAATCATGTTTTTATGCAATAAATTATTTGATTTGATCTATTCACGGCCTTTTTTAACGCTATAAACAAGATGTATTTGGCCACAGTCACTAACACTATCAATATTCCACAAAGAGCATGGACATTATTAAAAACAATGAATCAACTTTACATCTACAAAAACCATTATGAACGCACTGTGAATTATAAATTAGGTACATTTTAAATCAAAGTAAGCTTTATATTAGGATTATAAATAGAGTTTTACAAAGCGCGTGTCTACTTAATTTCATTAAGGCCGCTATCATCATAATTAATACAAACGCTTCGAGTGAGCTGTTTGATCGTTTTTACAATATAAAGAAACAAAGTACCTAAGTACAATTAATTATCCTCCAACGTATTTCAACTACACCGTCTTGGTAAAACAGATCACGCTCAGTTAGGTTGGCTTTTAAACACTGCCAAACTCAGAGAGCTTGTTAAGTTCTATAATTAAAGCAATTAATATTTACAATGTTGCTGTTTCATCTGGGATAATGTTTATGACGATGTGATGTGTGATATGCATGTTATGCAAAATTGTTATTAATTGTTAATAACGTTAGATATTGACAAATAACGTATGATATACACTAATGTAGCTAATCATTAACGCCAATATTTTTAACGATATAAACGAGACGTATTTAGCCTCAACCACTAACATTATACCAGATGGAGCAGGGATATAAGAATAAAATTATTAATTTAAATAAATAGATAGATAATGCTTTATTGCTCACCAAATTAACAATTACAAAAATATACCATTACGATATTGTCTTAGTAAAAATCTCTTCTAGAGAACCTAAATTCATTTAATATATTATTTACGGCCTTTTATTGTTGCTGTTCCAGCATTCAAGAGTCTATTTATTCCCTTCAGCATATTCTAAATTCAAAATTAACCTTCTATCTGTTGACGATAGAATTCGCTGGATGAACCGCCCGCTCGGTGTTACCTGTAAAATAAAATAAATTATTATGCAATAAATATACTTACATAATTATATTAAATTAAAAACGGTAAAATGTAAAATATTTGTGTATTTACCTTGTGTGTTTTTTTAATAAATAATACCAACATGATTGGGTAGAAAGCAAGCGATTGCACAAACTTCACTCAGGATTGGCCCGAACCAGTTGCGACTACCGACCGTGGTATACGTGCCATACATTCGATTCTCTCTAAGCACTCAACGGCTAACTTTCAAACCCTTAAAAAACCTTTTTTTCATTCTCCTTAGCACGATAGAACGTTGTGTCCGTTACAGCAAGGAAGGGGAAAACTTTAATAAGGAAGTTTACTTAGCGTAACCACAATCACTAAAAACTCGAACAAATAATCTTATATTAATTCTCAAGACAAATCTAGGGATCACATTGATCCGTCGACTACGGGTGCTGAAATACTGAAAATTAAAGGGAATTAACCAAAGCGCTGTGGGGTGAGTATTACGCGAGTAATAAACCCGCCCCGGTTATTAGCAGGGATGAGATTAGAAGTTGAATATAAATAATCTCTAGCCGCAACAACGTAAATTTTTAATGGAGTATTAAGGTTTTGGATTTAAGGCTTAAATCGTTTATATCTCAAAGAACAATACACTTCACTTAAAGAGAAAAATACATTATTTGGTTACTTAACTTTAATATTGTTTTGTACGACTAGCTAACATGTCGTGATCGCTTAGTGGCTTTTCCACCCACGTCTCAGTCAAACGTATTCGAATGCTTGGCAGGAAGCATGCATCACTTAGGCAGCTTTTTTGACCAAACGTGTATTTTGTTAAATGTACTGTGTTAAAGTGAGATAATACACATAATTGGGAAGAAGGTACTTTAGAGGCCAGACATAAATATCAGATACTTTTTATATGAAAAAAATTATTATTCCTGCGAGCTACATATCAGAAGATTACACAGATAAAGTCGCGTGAAAAGTCCTAGTCATCAACCTTTCATAGTTTCTGACTTTTCGTTCAACGTAGTACATACAACTAGACTAAGAAATAAAACATATATGTATTTGCAAGGACTAAAAGATACCGAGAAAATATACATGCGTATTAATCTCCCAGACAATTCAACGCCAAGACACTTAGAGAAGCGAGTGTTTTGAATATATAATGTAAAGGAAATCAGAATTCAGCAACAATAGTTAATTCAGCCATAATCTCTTTATGCAAGAAATTATCGTGCCCAACATTCGGTCTGCGCCGTCTACCGTGTGATAAGGAGCCGGAAGACTTGGAACTTGGGGCTTATCTCGGTGTGTCGCTTGTAGGTCGCTCGATACTGACTACGCGGCATGAATTCTAAAATCACTCGCCGAATTTACACCGATACGAATTTATTCTGTTCTCGTTGCCAAACTCCTTGGACATCAGATATTTTCTTATTTACTTTTAATTTAAAATAACTTTTGTTTGTTCTTTTCCTTTTTACATCACAATATTTTTTTTATTAAAAATACGGGTCCCGTTATTATATTTAAATTTATTTTTAAATACTCTTACTAATCGGATACATGTCATAATATGTTACACTTATCTCTAAAATCGTTTACATGTAAAAGAGCGGGTGTTAAATTACCATACATCGTGTCACTTTTATAATATCCTAAACAAAATAATTTTAATAACAGTTTAAGTAATTTAATTAACACACTAATTGACTCGTTAAAGAAATGCAACCATAACTTGTTATCCTTGTACAAATTCATAGCGGTTTCGGCGTTCTGGATGATGAAAAACATCTCAGGTGATTTGACAGTTAAACTATCTTACTCCATAGTATAACTTAGCTCTGAAATGGACAAACTACTCATAGAGGCCTTACTCAAATAAATTTTATCTGAAAATATTTTTAAGTTGTACTACTCTGAATTTTCAGGAGTTTTTGACGGGAACTGAAGGGGACGTTGTGTTGTGCAGTTTTATTTTCTAAAAATTATTTTAAAATGAACAATAGTTGTAGGACATTGATAGTTTTTAAGTAGTAATTCTGTTTTTGTGAGAAATGTGAACTATATAGCCAAATGTGGCCTTTCGAGTTTTCACAAGAACTCCGTTGCATGGCGCCGAGTGTAGTCTACAATACAACTGCGCCTGGCTTAAAGGCCTAGTTTCCAAGCCATAAATATTTAAAAAAATCAGAAGTTTCTGCCTGTAAGTTTAAAAACTGGAGGAGAAATATTTTTTACGATTTTGGAAGCAAACATCTTCCCAAATATTAATTTAAATAAAAAAGTCATTAAAGAAATGTATTATGATTTTTCAAGAGCCGTCTAATGATACTCACATGGACTATATAAGTATATTGAAAAAAAAATCTCTGTTATGTAGCGCCATATAAAATATTATGTCACCTTTCTGCCTAATTTTATCTAACAAAAATCCCGTAGTTTTAAAGACAAATGATAGTGACATAAATACACTTAAATTCACGGACATAACAATTGTTTGTATACCTAATGGCACCATTTTTGGCAAAATAACTACCTAACTTAAAAAAAATTATGAACATGTGACGCAGTTTTTGCTCGTTCGTTGTTCGCTCGTGTTCTAAATTATTCTCAGAGGATTATGCACCGATATACAAGACAGGGGAGATCTTTATTAAAATTTCCTCTATTGTTCTCTTTTCATAAGAATTATTTTGTATTCAGCGACATGATTTATGGGACAGATTTCATATAGATGAAGAAGTCTACGAGTGTAGCGAATTTAATTGCCACGTTCTGTAAGTATATATTTGATTTGTCTGTCCACTCCCTTATTATTTAAAATTTTACTTACATAGGTACGTATATTTAAAACTGTTATACATAAAATCGGTTCAGTCAGTTCAATTCACGCACTTCAAAATATATAATAATATCAGCCCATAAATGTCGCACTGCTGGGCTCGGGCCTCGCCACGCTTGTTCAAGGCGGCTTGGCAGGTTTGACACATCGCTTACCTCGATGTGCAAGTTGAATCAGGATTTTTCCTTCACAGGTGTTAGCACATGGTAATTGTAACAATATGCACATTATATTCGTATTTTATCCGTGCAGGAACGGAGAAAGAATATAATTTCCTGCGGCCGGGCGGCCTGTCGTAAGAGGCGAAAAACAACCCGCAGCTAGGTGGTAGGGCATTTGTCCGAATGGATGGCTACCACCCCTGGTTTAAAGTATGTCGCCATAACAACCTTGAGTTGTGTTCCGGCATTAGTGGCCAGGTTCCAGTCTCCCTTAAGAGAACAGCAGCGCATTTGTAGCACCTTTGGTGTTGCAAATGTCTATAGGCGATGGTAACCGCTTTCCATCAAGTGGGCCGTCTGCTTGTCTGCTGAACTCCTGCAATAAATTTTTTTTTTTTTTAAATCAGAAAACTGCCTATGTGGTGCATGCGTTCCGGCCAGGATCGAACCCGCGCTCTTTGAGTTTGGGACACGTGCGCTAGCCATTATGCTACCACGCCTTTTTCACTTCAAAAAGCTCCGTAGAATTAATAAGCGTCCACTGTTTCTGTGCTTCGCCTATGAAAATTCAAAAAGTTATCTTGAAAAGATCTTATTAAAACTAATACATTAAAAATATTTCTAAAATTCCTACCACCCAAACTTTTTTGTAATACACTTAAGAAGCCATAGGCTCTTTCAAATTTTACCGTTTATATAATAATAAGTTACCGACAGGACATTAGTTAAATCAGCTGTTTGTTAATAACTTATGTATGAGGACATGAGTTTTAACAAGGGCCTGCTTTCCTGAACAAAGGTGTTCTTTTATTCAATTCATCCGGGAACAATAGCTAGCCGTGGGCTGCATGCAGTATGTCGGCTTAACGATTTTAAAACGAGAATGTACCGATATATACTAGGCCATTATAACTCAATTATTAAAAACCTAACTAAATAAACTTATTGTTGAAAGCAGCATAAATCCGCGTTTGACCATGATCTCGCCCGATGTAGGGAGGAGAAATGGTTTAAGATGGAGCACGCTTAGCTAGGTAATATTTATTCCCACAGGACTTGAAGCAGCCCAGGTTGCATGTATCGGGAAAAACAAATTCCGTCAATGAGTTTCATTAGTTTGCGATGCGTATGATCAACGTGGCAGGAAGGCTTCGTTCGTCTGGGTGGAATATCCACCATATATAACGATGAAAATAAATAATACAACTATCCTGAATAACCCTCTTATGTATTTTCTCTGGAAGATAGACAAAACTGTGATGTACCCATAAAATTGTATCCTAAAATATAATAATATAACGATAAATCAATCAATAAAACAAGTATATAAATTTTATCGAAAATAATAATATACCTATAGCTTTAAATCTGAGACGAAAGGGGTTTTTTTATGTTTTCCTCTGAATCAACTCTTTCCTCTCAGAGTGCCTTCTGGCAAAGCCCTCCTCCAATTCATGCCAGTGCTGCCTGTCTAGCATAGCACGTCGCCAGTGGAGTCCAGCAGTCGGCCTGAACTCGCCCTTGCTCTGCTCCTGTTACCGACTGTTGGGCATCAGTGGGTCACTTTCTTTTTTTATGCCGAAGCTGGCATACAGACTAGATTAGCTGAAGGCTAACTGTTTCACTCCGATAATGTGCGAGAGCGTGGTATCACCCCGGTAGAGATGGCCCGAAAAGCTGTAATCAATACAATAATTCCATCTTGGCTATTAGTAGTAGTAGGTACCACGTAGGTAGTAGATAAAATAGACGTCTATAAAACCGTTATAATGTCGACAGACTAAATAACAGCCAGCTCTCGAGTTATCTAGGCAGCAACAGACGTGTGAGGTGATTAAACTAATTGCCTGCCCATTCCTCTCTCAATGAGGTGGTACTTACCATTATCGAGGGCATCGAACCTGACACGTGGTCATATTTTTCATATTAACTATACACGCTTTGTACTATCAGCAGCTATTCAATATACAAATGGAGGTTAAACGAGCGAATTATCATAGCTCTTTGTGGAAAGCCGCTTATGTTAGGCAGGACTGGGCAGTGGGAGGTGTGGAGATAATCAGGATTTAATATTTTATCTGGAAGGAATATTTACTTTTTTGTATGCATATACGGGTAGCTTATATATCAACCTGTGTATGACAAAATTTAAAAAGAAAATTAACAGTTAAGATTTAACATTTTTAATTATACGTTAACTGAAAGCTAAAAAGTCGTGGTAGCTTAATAGCTAACGTACTGGCGTATCAAACTCAAATGTCGTAGATTCGAATTCCAGCTGGCGCACGGCGAAGCATGCACCGCTTAGGCAGTTTTTAGACCTAATGTGCGTATTGTTGCAATTACCAAACGCTGACTGACAGTGAAGGATATATCGTGATGAAACCTGTACATCGAGATAGCCGATATATCAAACCCGCTAAGCCGCCTTGGATGAGTGTGGCAGGTATACTCTACGTTTCCTTAAGGAAATTGGAGGCCCGAGTCAAGGAGTGAGATGTTTATGGATTTTTATTTTACTGTTATTATGACTGATTTAGTTTTAAAATGTTTTTAATAATAAAACTTAAAAAGCACAAAACATAACCTGTGGATATGCAGGATTTAGGAATGTTTCAGAATTAAGTTTTGCATTAGGCTATTTATTATCTTTACTAGCCTGTTTCTTTGATAGTAACTGTACCATCACTAAATATATTGTCAATATCTTATTGTTCACTTCTGGTCTCGGGCCTCCTTGTTTTTAGAAGAATGGACAATACACCTAACCGCTATACTTGTGTAAGGCGAATTTGTGGGTTTGACATATCAGTTATCTCAATGTGCAGATTTCATCACGATATTTTCGTTTACCAACAGCTGGTTACTTAATAGGTCAGAAAACTGTCTAAGGGATCTTCTCGGCCAAAGTTCGAACCTACGATATTTGAAACGTGATTGCGTTAACCACTTAGCTACTACACCTTTTGCTCCCCTTGCGATATTTTCCCGGTTAAAAAACAATCAGTTAGATTGAAAATACACATCGATAAAGAGGCATACTCTCGGCGAATATCCAAAATTCTTCCATTTTCAGGCCGAACATTCATTATGCAAAGTGGAAGGGTTGCTCAGACACGGTGAAAGGAATGAAGTGTCACCTCTGCGGTATTCAAGATACACGAACAGTAAACAACGGTACGTATTGCGGACAGATGGATGCAAAAGTCTATGATTATTTTTTGTATAATTTTAGGGTTCCTATATTTTGTATCATTTTAGGGTTGGAAATATACTGAAATAATAATATACTCAATGAATAATAATAGACATAACTAAACAACAAAACAGAACTCTTATTTAAACACCATGTCCATCCGTCCGAGTCCGTCTGTCTTTGTATGTTAGTGTCATTTTTCTCAGAAACTACAAACGTTAATGAAATTTGATGAAAAGATGAATTAATTTTATATGTTGCTACACCGTTGTATAAAGACACTGCGAAGGACCTAAAAATTAGAGGTAAAATTCGTACTTATAACTGAGGGATATTATTTTTCAGTACATAGAAACGTGTGAATTTTAATAATGTTTCTTATTTAAATTTCACTTAAACAAGAAACATTATTAATATTCGTTGAAACGATATTAATTTCAAAAAACGTAAACATTATCGGATATAAGAACTTTAAAGAAGCCTACAAACATACTCTAACTCAATATGAATAAGACCATATGTCACTACTGTTTCACATGTTTTGAAGTATGAGATGGACAATTTCGATTATATTTAAGGTAGTAAAGCTTCAAAATACTAACAACGAAAATTAAGTTTTACGTTTTATGGTTAAATACTTACCCGAAAAATTTATGTTCAAATTATATACATTGACAACAAACATAAAGACAAAAGTCCTGAAATTTACATTGTTAATACGTAGATTTCTAATATGTCATGTACCATCTAATTTAAAAAGGTTTTGTCCTAACCAACGTCATTTTAGGATTCCGTTAATATTTAAGAGTAATATAAATTATTAATTAATTATAGAGAAGGTTATCCCTGACTGTACCCAAACATTGTACGCATCGACTAACCACACGCTTAGGGTTACAAATTCACAAGCTCACGATTCACTTCACTTGAAAATTTTCCACAGTTGGTTGGACAGGGAATCTTGTAACATTTTTGTTTGAGAATTGTAACACTCATGTTTAACTTATTGAACAGTAATCATACTTGAATAAAATTTCGAATCTATTAGTATAACGATAAAATTAAAATGTCGTTCAAAAAAGTATCATTATTTGAAAATACCATTCCATTTGGCCGGATTATCATCTCAAGTTTTGATTTGCGGCATTGTTCTGAATACAGACCTTTATACGACTTCCATATTATATTTGTTTACGATACTGCTTTTCTGTTCTGGGTTAAGGTAAAGTCAAATTGTTAATGATTACACAATGACCCAATTTCCTGGATTTTTTATTACATGTACCTATAAATAAAAAGTTCTTTTTTGTAGCCATTTTGACAAAAAATTATTTATTATGAAATTGTTATATCCCTAACTTGCTACAAGCGTTCCTCCTAAACTATTAAGTCTATATCAAGGAAATAAAATAGGGTTACTTTTAGAAAGAACTTGCGTAATTAAAACAAATAGGTTTATGGTAACAAAATAGGCAATACAATTGAAAAACAAGGTTTATAAAATAATATTAGTTTTAGAAATTGGATCAACCGATTTTGGCAGAAAGGATTATTCTATATTACACTGGTATAGGATAAGGTGACCCTCTACGGAATCGTTATATGCCCGGACTGGCCCGTACTTGGCCAATTTTAATTATTTTTTACTAAATTAAAATCCAATCCATTAGAAGTAGGTATGAATTTTAAAACACCAATTTTTTTTAAACAATCTAAACATGTTAAGGGGAAAGCAACGATCTATTTGAGCAGAAAATTGGAAGCAGAAATTAAACTTCCCGCGCCATTTACGAGGTCTGCATGCGTAAACCTCGATTACAATTTCATAGATGACTAAGTAAATTGATTAAAAAGTGGGAATGATTGATTACGTGCGTTGCTCGCACCTGATGTCGGCGATTTATACTGAACACCATTCATCATTTTTAGGTTACTCACAGTTGGGAGTCCAAGCCACATGCATACACTCTATATTCAGAAAACCTTTTTAGGCAATCTAGACTTTGGGTCTCCAAAATTCTTTGTCCCGTAGACCACTTTCATGTTTTTCTATTTTATTGTTTTTACAGGGTCCAAAGTCTTTGACATAAATTTTGCCAATGATTCAATAGGTACGAAGAATCAGCCAAGACAAGTGTCAGTATACCCTTAAAGAAAGACGCATTAAACGTGACTGCTTCTACTTTTTTTGTCATTAGACCACATAACCAAAGAAATCATTACATGCAAAATACCCCATATTTCAAAAACTAACTTTTTAACGGATTTTTTATAGCTGAGGTACAATGTAGTTGACGGCCGACCTGATGGAAAGTGGATGCCGTTTCTTAAGGGCATTTGCAATACCAGAGATGTTATCAACATGCTATCTACCTCGGAGGAAATTCATGTCACGTTGTTTTTGTTGAAACCAATTTTCGTTGAGAGTAATTTTTAAAGCTCTCTCAACTTGATACTTTCAAATTTCTTTCACATTGTCAAAATTTAGAGAATTTCTTTCTTTGCTTTCACGTTTAATTATTACAATGATTTTTTACTTTAAAGGTTGTCTTTGTATATTTGTTGCAGCTGCAGGTCTATACCTACAAGATTATTAAAACTTACTAAAGCGTATATTATTTTTCCATATTACATTAACAACTTCAATGTTTAGCAAGCAGAAATCGGATGATAAATGATGTAATATTCCGAGGCAGAGCTTGTTTGATTGATGGCCCCCATCATATTCATTTGCATTACGTGGAAAAGTGTTTACGATGTCATCATTAGCGTTGTTAACACATTTATCGTGTCTTGTAGTACTTGTAACTTAAAGGCATTGTGGGAATAACTACAGACGATCGTGAGCTTTGCTTTTGTTTCTGATGTATTTTAATTTGCGTCATTTTTATTAAACACATATGTTCCTCAGAAGGCTTATTACCAAAGTATCTGAACAAGTTCTCAAACTAAACTACAGAAAAATACCCGAAAACATATGTTATGACTGATGGAGCAGATCAGTCCTAGAGTGGAGACCGCGTCTTGGCAAACGTAGTGTAGGACGCTCTCCAGCCTGATAGACCGATGATCTGCGCAAGATCGCCAGTGAGGGCTGAATGAGAACAGCGGAGGATCGGGATAGGGTACGCTAACTTGGAGAGGCCTATGTCCAGCGGTGGGCAACAAGTTATAATTTTACTTTCATTCTACTCAACGAAAAAAGAATTGTTTCCGAAGTAATCCATAATCTATCTATATAACCTTTTTCGAAAAATTTTAAATACATGTTCCTATTACGTTCATTCAGATAGACACTCACAGACAGACAGAGAAACATGACGATTCTATGAGTTCCGTTTAAACCACCAATGTCTCGGAAGACCACGGGTCATGAAAATGGCCCGGACCTTTGGAGGGCTTGCGTGGGCCCATGAGAATGCTAAAACGTAGAGGCTCCTTCGACAAATTTTAATGTAAATGATTACGGTTATTATCCCTGTCTACAACATATAAACATGCAGTCAAGAACAAGCTCCGGCCAGTGTAGGACTATTGTAGGAAATGAGAAAAAAGATACCGGGCTATTGGGGTGAACTGCTGGTGGGACCGGGGATCTGGGACTATGGATATATGGCGTCTGCCTGTTATACTGTTCGAGGAACATGGAGAAATGGACAGTCAGTTATTCGCCACTCCATGCATGGGCCCTTATAAATAGCGTACAAAATTAGCAGCAATATGCGAAAAATTATAGAACGAAAGTTATTAGTACGGTATCCTAAGAATAACAGTAATGTTACCTATTCAGTGGATCGTCGGAAGTAATCAAATTTAAGATTAGGATAGTTTAGATATTAATCAAGGACATTTAATTAACGATAATTTGAGATAAATTAAACAGATAGCGAATCTGTGGTGAAAATTGTATAGGGCGAGGATAGACCCCTGTCTTTTGGGAATACGGGATTTTCCCCATTTTCACATTAGACGGTTTCTCAGATATCGTACATTTTTGTAATATTAACCTATTATGTAGATACATAGTTCTGCCTAGTTATTCTTATAATTGAGGGAAAGTAAGCTATGGCTGGCTATGTAATAAAAAATGACTTAAATTGGAACATTATTGAATATAAGAGTAAAGACATATCAAAAAAGAGACGGATGGATTTTGTGAAGAATGACATGAAAACATATGATGTAAAGGTAGACTTATTTTAATTTTATTGGAACAACAAATAGCTACATTATTATTAAAATTAAATACAAAATTACAACTTAAAATATTAAGTAATAATGCAGTTCACAGCGCTGTCCACAAGTTAAAATATAAATATATTATTAAAGGGAGTTTGGTAATCGTTAGGCTTAATATTAAATATATATTTATAGAAGAAAGAAAAAGGAAGTTAGTAAAAAAGGAAGAGCAAGGAGAAAATAGAAATAGAATTACTGATGAGTTAGTGTTTTGTGAAGCAGGAATTTGAATTTGGAATTATGCCAGAATAGAGAAGTAAGGAACCAACCCAAAATGACTGGCACATGGTGTAAGAAAAAGAGTATTCTTACAGTAATTGAATTAAAAATTCAAAAAATATGGAACACAATTGGGCATTTTCACTAAATTCTAAAGGACCAGTTATTTGATTTTTATGAAATTTACTACAAATATACTAATATACTGATGAGAATATGCCTGAATAAAGGTCGATAAAAGTTTGATGATTACGCATGGTATTCTTCTTCCATGTCATAGGGAAAACCTTAAATATACATACAAGTTGCGGCTGTCCATACGAGTGAATTCCTTCCCCTTCAAAACTGGCCCTTAACTAAAACTTAATTACACCACTCTATTATTCTCCCCTTATAACACCACAATATAGATGCCAAATACCTACCGTTGACCACAACTAGGGAATACCTCTTATCATTTCATCGTCATAGCTCGCAAATAGTGAAAAATCAAGATGAAATGCGCTTCGTCACAAAAGTAATGGCGTTTCAGATAAATATTAAATATTTGCAATGGAATTTTGGATGTTTTCAATAATAAAGTTATTAGGTATTTTGAATAAAAGAATAATTGATGAAAGATTAGTTGACTACTTATCAACTGATTGAGGTACATATAAAAAAGTTTTAACTATCTGGAGGCCTAAATTGGCAGCATTTGGAGAATCGCTTAGCGAAATTGACACGTGTCTAAATATACTAGTAGTTGTAAGACAGTACCACTCAAATTTTATTTTAATACTTGTCATGCTCGCCATACGAAACTGTTAAAGTGAACGCTTTGAGCTCTCGGTATGTCTTCTCTTGAATTTGAAATCCTCAAATGTTTATGTCATATCACATAATAATGAAGGTAGGTGTTAATGATTTATTGTACTATACAAGCACACACCAGCGAAATATCGTACGCATTGTCATGACGTGTTTGTTACTTTGTTAGTAAACGGACAGTCCAATCAACTAACTATACTTTTTATAAACATGCAAAACGTTATAGCCTTACTAACGTTATGACGTCATAACGTTAGCTATTTAGGTAAAAGTAAAAGTTGTCAAATAATAATCTAAGATAAACTGCTCTTAGAATTTTTGTATTCTTTATCTGTCTGAGAAGTTTGTCACGAAAAGGCAAAATAAAAATTTAAGGGATGAAAATTTTATTTTAAGTTCAGTCCAGTGAAACTTCGTTCGCGTTTTCATGGAGACGACGTATTTGTTAGTGACATGCAACGGCGGCATCGATGAAACGTTATCTCAACATTTTGGCTGTATTCGTCTATCCCACGGAAATGTTGTGATTTACCAGAATAAAATCCTCATCTTACATATTATTATAAACGTTGCACAAAAGGCAGGACGAAGTAGCCATCTCTGTCACATGCCTTGCAAACACCGAAGCACATTGTCAATAAATTGATATTTGTAACTTCTCCTTGAGTCACAATTTATAGCAACATATAGCGATGAAAGTGAAAATAAATTAATTAATTAAATTTGAAATAAAAATGAAGATAACACTATCTTTGTCTTAGAGTATAGCATCCGTATCTTATGTGCCCTACGTCTGAAACATTCCACGACAAACTGCAATCACTCTGTTACTAAGCCAGTACGCTCTTCCTTTAATCCCGGCTTTGAACTCAATCAATCACGCAGACGAGTCCCCACCATATGTTTGGACTTAAAAACACACGTGCGGTTGCGGTGAGCTCGGCTCTATTAGCAAATTAAGGATGGGAAGTGTTTCCGAAGATCGTGCAGAAAAGTTTTGTTGATTACGCATAAAATTAAAACATAACTCAGAAAATCTCTTAAATCCTACATGACTTGTTTGCTCGATTTTATGTCTTTCATTATTAAAAACATAATGTTGTTTGTAGAAAAAAGTCATGTGCAGGTTTCATTTCGATATTTTTCTTCATCATTAGCACGTAGTAATTATAACAATAGGGTCAGAAAACTGCCTATGTGGTGCATACTTTCCGGCTAGTTTGCAACCCACGTCGTTTAAGTTTGGGACACGAGCAAGTTATCCATGAAACTACCAATACCACAGCTTTATCTTTACATAGTATAAAACAAAGTCGCTTTCCGTGTCTGTCAGTATATATATCCGCTAAATCTTCCTAAACCACGCAAAGGATTTTTAAGCGGCTTTCACCACCGGTTAGATAATTTTTCAAGGAAGTTTTATATACCAATTGTACAAAAAATCTAATGAAATTTTTATTAAATAAAATAGAGCTACTTCCTAGGGTTTGACCCGCAGCGTAGCCGCTGAAAAAACTCTAGTACTTAATATACCTACATTTAAAATTATTTAATATAACATAACATACCGTTAAAAAGAGTTATATTATGCTTTCGTGGTTTAAAACAAACACAACATCCGCTAACTAATTATTCAGGAATTTCCTCTGCTCATGCTCTCGAAACTGTTCCCAACTCTCATAATCATAATCACGGTGCCCCACAAACATGTACGCAAATAAAATCTGTTTTAATGATACCGCATTCATTAATAAAACCGTTGATAGACATAACGCTAGTCCCGGTTAGTATTCAACCTTAATGCAGAAATAAAACCATAAATAATATACTTATATTTAGTTTTCTACTCCCAAATATGGCTTGACACAATCTATGCATTTTGCCAATGATATGTTAAATTATTTCATCATATCGTAACAACCCTTGTGTCTCGGCGCCATCTGGAATAATGTTAATTTTAGTGACTATTTCACGCAGATATAGCTAAAAGTTTAATGCGTTATTTATAATACCACTTCGTTATTAATTTTTAAAGATGTTAAACATTGACAGATAACGTACTATATATAGATATATATATTATTTACACTAATGTCGTTAATGTAGTTTCTTAACACCATAAACAAGACGACAGTTACTAATACTAACATTATGTCAATGGACCAGGGGTATTACAAAAATAACATTATTACTTAACGCGAATCTTATGTTTAATACTCGAGTGTAGTTTTCTTTTGATATCTCTCACTTCTATCCATTAGTTCATCATTATCTAATTTCCATATGTTACTGTTAATATTAACTCAATACATAGTTCAATTATCATCAATATCATTATTATTGAACGTCTGAATATTTCGTATCCTACATAGATACAGGGAACAAATCACAGGTTTCTACTGTATAAACTAAATTGTTCTGAAAGAACAGGGATTTAAACATTTGATACGTTGCCAAACGCGCATTTCGATGTTTTATCAACATTTAAAACTAGTTTCTGAATAAAGAATGTTAGAAAAACATTTTTACATTACATATAATAAGAGAGAGATTGCCAGAATGCAAAAATACAGAAGGATGTTTTAAATTAAATTTTGTTTAATTTGTACTTATTATTATTTGGTTATGTAACCATTTTCTATTTCTTTGTTTCTTCAATAATTAAAAAACACAACTTGTCTGAAACCATTCAATTAGAAGAATATAGCATTAAAAATTGTATCAAAACTTTTTATTAAAAATCCCTCAGGTATTCAATTATTTCTGATAATGTGTCATGTCATGACGCACACTTGTAACATATATGATGATTCATCAAGTCAAACTATTATCGTAGGATAATAAAAAACATTAACATTGAAAATTCAATGACATGTTCCAGAATCCATCGTCCCCACGCTTAATGGGAGGATCAGATAACTCGGAATGAAATAGAGCCCCGAATATTGCCATACCGTTGGCAATAAAAATACCCTATCCATCTATGAGGACTATAACGAGTGTTTGATAAAAATGGATGACCCAATAATCGTGATGTAGGCCGATAAAAATATATTTTGAAAAAAAAAATCAGTTTCTAGGATTCGAACCTATGCTCCTAGAGGGAATATAACTTCGCGTTTATCGTATTAGTCTAATACAATAATAACATATTTTGTATAGCTGGAGTACAGTAGACAGGACTACCTGATGGAAAGCGTTTACCGTCGCCTATGGACGTTTACAACACCAGAGATGTCAACAACGCGCTGCCGGCCTCGAAGAAATATTATGACAACCTTTTTAAAAAAATCTCTATATCGTAGCGCTTTGAGAAAACCACAGCTGGGAGTTCATTTCCAATCCCTACGGTGCCCAAGAGAAACGTTCTATAGAACTGTTACTTACAAGAGCAAAAGGGTCAAGGAAGTGGGGATGAACGCCCAGCCGATAGCGAGCGGTGCGGTGGTAGAAACATAATGAATGCATGATTCTGAACAGTACCTCGGAACACTCTCCGAAAGCTATATAAAAAAATAAAACACCTGGAATACACTATATAAACGATGGAGACCACGATGCATTTTTTTTTAGATTTCTTGTCTGTTTATCGGTTTGTCTTTTTGTTCAGGATTCACGTAAAAACTACTGGGCCGATTTCGATACGGGTTTCGCTGATCGACAGCAAATTCTTAGACTTAACATCTTCGCTACTTTTTACCCTGGGAATCCCGCGGAAATTTTTCTGGGAATGATTTAAAATGGCCAGTTTAAAAAGAAATCGAATCCAATGCGATTTTTCCACTGATCGATAGCAAATTTTATGTAATAAAATATGTAATATTTCTATCCCGGCAATCCCGCGGGAATTTTTCCGGAAGCAGTTTGTAGTTGTTCGGGTGCATTAAAATTTGCTTATTCCAACACAGTTTTCACTATAACAACATTTTACATTTTTTTTAATGCTACGGCACTTTGTGTCCCTGGAATCCTGTGGAATTTCAAGTCAAGCGTGGACGAAGTCGCGGGCATACTATTAGAATAAAATCATGGATTTTTCTAATAAGTTAAAGATCATAATGTTATTAGAGTAAATCGTTCATTTGTTTGATACTTATTCAAATTATGCAAGGTTTAAGCCAGTATTTCGATAAATGGTACAAGCGGCGCCGTGGCTTAGTTGGTTAAAGCGCCTGTCTAGTAAACAGGAGATCGCGAGTTCGAATCTCGCCGGGGCCTAGTTGGAATACAGCTTTTTTTAAAACTCTTTTATGGTGTAAAGATGGAAATAACATATTAATTTTATAATGCAGTCTTTTTAACACGGATCAAGAGAAAATTGTATATACAATAGAAAACAATCTGTCGGGACACTTGATGAATTAAAAAGTTCTTACACCTTTAGTGAGCCGCAGCATTTTGGTGGCACCTTTGGTGTTACAAGGGTCCATACGCGATATTACCACTTTCCATCAGGTGGGAAACAATACCGCCTGCCCTTGCCGACTTACTAATAACATATAAAAAAAAAAACGAATTCTTCCTTAAACTTTTACCAGTCTTCACACGAAACTATTTTTTTTTTTTACTTAAACAAATATTCTTTTTATAGAAAACAAAACAAAAATATATTCTTAATTAAACTTTTTATACAATGAAAAAAACTACCAGTCTTATCTTAAATTCTTCTATTTTAAACAAACAATAAAATAATATATTTTTTATAAACTGAAAATAATACAAAAAACAAGGAACATTTTAAAATATTTTCCTTGTATATACAATATATAATAACATCTTTGATAATCAACTAAGAATGAATCAATAATCGAATTTTACTAGAGGAATGTTGAATTTCAAACATAAAAGCTTAGAAGCCTTTTCTGCTTCAAGTTTGTTGCGATGTGGCGTATAAGCCCAGCACCACTTTTTCGCATTTTTCCAATTCAGAAAATTCGTTTTTATGCATTGACTTCAGATGATTTCTCATAGACGTTGTAATTCTTCCTTTACGAGAGTACTCATTGTTACAAAGTTTACATCTAGCTCGTTCAGCATCGCAAAGCGTAAAATAGGTCCATATTTCACTAGTAACTGATTTACTCATGTCAAAAATCACTAATTTCACTTTTTAAGAACAGACGAGCGTGCATGACAAGAGCTATGAATGTCAAAGAAGCAAGTGAGGTGTGTAAGAATGAGCCTGAATGGCGCTCTGTTGTTCGTGCTTACCCCGCAAGGGAACTGGCGTAAGTTATGTGTGTATGTATGTATGTGATTTCACTTTTTCTACATGTAATAAACAAACGAATAATGAATGACAAGTGAGTGCGGGCGAGTTGCGCGCCATGTCATCTGTCAAATCGGAGCCATAGACAAATGCCGCCAAATTTGAAATCGAATACTCGCATTCGCATTCGTATTCGCGAATATCGGCGGCAGATATTCGCATCCGCATTCGCTTTCGCGAATGTTTAGAGATTGATATTCGTTACATCACTAATTATTGGCACAAGTATAACTGGGATAATTATATAATAATTTGGTTACCTTAACCACCATAATACTAACATTATACTAAGTCATACTCATAATACTAACCCCTAAATATCTTATATGTATAGTACATGAAGTGTTCATGTGTTTAGAGTTACGACTTAAACCTAATATAGCTGTTTCTTGTTTTGTGTACCAATTAAATAAATATAGAAATAGGGCGGCCATTAACTAGATCTAGGTGAAGCGTCTTTGGCGATTTTCAGAACCCCCCCCCCCCCTTCCCTTTAGTGCAATACCGTGAGATTTGGCTCAACCTCCTACCCCGTCCTCTAATCTCACGAGACATTTATCAAAATTTCTGTTCCTAGTGAAATGCATTGAATTTATGAAAAAAAAATATTTACTTTTTTTTAAAGACTAATATTTAAGATTGCGTAGAACATAGGCTAGACTCACAATGAGTTAATTGATAGTAAAATACTTAAATGATAACTACCTACTAAAATTCATAAAATAATATTTATTCAGTTCACGGAGACTCGTGCACGGTCTCAAGAGTGACTATTATATATATATATAAGAAAAAATCAGCACGTTCACGAGATTTTTAGTAAATTCATCTGCTCCTTCAACCTCACTCTGATCTAGCCACTCTAAGACGTTATCGATCGCACAGAAGCTCAGTACCCCATTTTGTGCATTGTACAAAAAATTACGTGATATTCCCCGAGATCTTCCCCCTAAAGTAAGATTAGATGAGATTCGAGTACAGCCCTATCCTTCCTTAAACAAGTCACGTAATTAATGGACGCCCCAAAACCTAGAAAGAATACTCGTTAAAATCTTATATGATTACAGTCAAAGGTTTATAATAATAGATTGTTACTCGAAAAGTGAACATGACCTATTTAGGCAAGAGATGGTTTGGCGCACGAGCTTAACGAGGGCGCTAATAGGTCGAATGCCTAAATAGGCCTTTCACCCGATGTTAACATTCTGCTTTTGATTCAAATATGAGGAAAGCAAAAAAATATTTATTTAAAGAAACAACTACTTCTCTAATGAAATCAGGCGTTCAATTGATATCTAAATCTGATGAACTCCTTTAATACGTCATATATGAAACGTAAAGTAATATTTTTTCTGTGGCATTCTACCAGCCAGTATTTTTATTTTGTCACTGATGATAGTAAATATTAAGCTGAAAAGTAAACAACGACAAGTTCCTTTGACAAATTTACCATGCCAGGTATCGAAGCTGGAGTCTACGTCTCAGTAAGCCAAGCCGATCAATTAGTCTCATTAGTCAAAAATATAGTCTTATTTTCTTTCTTGTATGTGGCGCCATCTACTCACGTAAAATTTAGGTGCTTTTTGTAGTTATGTATTCTACTGGACGATTATCATTCGTAGTAATCTTCATTGCCTATATATATGTTTCTAGAGAGAAACATCTAGAAGCGATGGTTAGACATTATGCAGGACATGCACGTCGAAGAACTGAGGATACTAGACAGCTTACGAAATCTAA
Organism: Dendrolimus kikuchii; assembly: GCA_019925095.2. Classification (NCBI taxonomy): domain Eukaryota; kingdom Metazoa; phylum Arthropoda; class Insecta; order Lepidoptera; family Lasiocampidae; genus Dendrolimus; species Dendrolimus kikuchii. The sequence continues at coordinate 21,066,533 of CM034389.1, forward strand.
TTAGAATGAATACGTGGTAGAGCCATGGAATTATTATCTTGATTATCGATCTTGGCCGGCTCGATCGGAGTGATACCACGCTTATAGAATACAGGCGTGAAGTGATTCCTCTTGAACTAATCGTGTTTTGTACGATGAGTGAGAGTTCCGAATGCCTACTTGCCACTCTCTCTATCCCATCCTCAATTCAATTCACATATCCTATTTTCTCCTTTCTGTAGGGTTGTTCACAAACGTCAGAAACGTTTCCCTGTAAGAACGTGCATTTATTAACAAATTCTGTCGGAAACATATTCTCGAATGTGTTCCGTTAAATTGGAAATTGATTCGTTCGAGAGCTTGCCGTTCTTACACGAAAACGTTTCCGACGAACCCTACTGATCTCTCTATCCCATCTTAAAGGCTAGAAACGCGTTGGTTTCGCTCTTGGTGTTTCTAATGTCTATAGGCGACAGTAACTACTACTGCTACACACTAATTACCTTCAGGTGGGCCGTCTGCCTGTTTGTCAGCTTCTCAAATAAAAATAAAAAATGTGTATGTGCAGTTCACACGCAGTAGATGTGAAACTTTAGAGAATAAGAATTTTCGCATTTCTATTCTATTATAGTCTTTATTCTTAGGTATTTTGACCCTTATTAGTAATAATTCAATCCAACTACCCTTTAAATCACTAGCATAAAGTTCAAAATTCAATGCAGTGTTACACACGATTTCCTTTGATCTACGTGTAAAATAATATCTGCCTTAAATATATACAGATAGAGCTAAAATTAGTATGAACTCTTTTAAATTTTATTTAAATTGAAAATTAATACTAACTGGTAAAGAAAAATGTGTTTTATTTTGAATGAAATAAGGTTGAATTTTATGTGTTTAATCTCTTTTTAGTGTCGAGTTTCAAATTTTAACGATTCTAAAGAAGTTTCACTTCAATATCTTCGACCGCATCATTGTATAACATTAAGCGTGATCCAGGTCAAACGCGAACCTATTTATCATTAAAAAAATCAGTTTTCATCGGGCGATAGGGTTCGAATGCGGTTTACGGGAGATTTGTCTACTCATAGTACCTACGAGTCTCATACCATAGAACCCGTATGCGGCAACCCTTCTAATTAGCCATATGCAGAGTGTTGGAGAACCTGCACCACAAGTTTGGCAGTTGCTTTTGAAGAAGTTTAGTTTAGGTCTAACTAAACAAACGTGTACACAGTGAATTTTTCAAGTGGCCCTTCAGGGCCATATTCCAAACTATAAGAAATAGAAAAAAATACTCAAAGGAGTCTCGAGGCCGATTTTGATGAAAACCAAAGTGGTATCATTAGATTTTTGAAAAATCAGGAATCGAATCGGCTGATTTTGAAAAAATAATCATACCTGTATTATTACACCAAATCAAAGTATACCTTGTAAGGATCAATATCTGTGAAGAAATGTCAAACGGCAAACCAAAAGAAAGGGTTGTTTTGAACAAAATGTTCTGTTTTCCATACATTAATTAAACCTCACCTCATTTTATTCAATATGGAAATTATGAAAATTATTCTATTTTTAATAGGCATCTATAAATTAATATTTGAAACGCATGTTATTTAACTCCAATCAATCAAATAAAATCGGTCAGTGGATAAACATTGATTGCGTTCAAATGAGGTGCGGTCAGTGACCGGCGCAGTTTGATGTTCAATTAATATATGGAAAATAAAACATTTTGTTCAAAAACAAGGCTTTTTCTTAGTTTGCCATTGCTTCACAGAAAGTAATCCTTATAAGCTACAGCTATTGTTTGGTATACACACTGGTGTGTTTATTTATTCAAAATCAGCAGATTCGATTCGTGACTAGGGTAATTGATATTTCAAAAATGTAATGATTCCACTTTGTTTTTCATCAAAATTAGCCTCGAGACTCCTTTGAATGTTTTTCGCTATTAAACATAGTTTAGGATTTGGCCCTGAAGGCCCACATGAAAAACTCACCTGTAAAACTCCCCCGCATACTCCGATCGGTGAATTTCATTAGTTGTTACACAGCTTGCGGTGAATACCAGCAAGCGTCGTAACTACTACATTATCGACTTTACTATAATTAACTAGCTGCGCGCCGCGGTTACACCCGCGTGGTGAAGGAAAATCGTTATATTTTGGATAATTCACACTACATCTTTATAAATTTTAGCCTATATGTTATTCTGATGTGTAAAGTTTCATCAAAATCCATCAATAGTTTTTGCGTGAAAGAGTAACAAACATTCTTACAAACTTTCGCGTTTATAATATAAGTAATAAAGAAACACTTAAGTAAAAAAACATACAGACGCATTGAAAACCTCTTCCTTTTTCAAGTCGGTTAATAATGTTGTGGCCCGAGGCACCTCATCTAATACATCTATGTGTCCCCTATAAAAAAAGGTTCAATATGGCTGATATAGAACTTCTAGAATAAGGGTTATAGTATCATGAGCGATCACTTCGACGCCCAGGGTCCGCTTTCCTACTCTTTCTTCTCCACTTCGCGCGATCTTCGGCATCCCTTGTATTGAGACCATTGGTACGCATGTCATCCCTCACAACGTCAAGCCAGCATTTCTTGGGCCTACCCCTTCGACCGGGACCTGGCGGAGGCGGCATGGCTAGACATTTGTTCCCCACGTAACTAGCCGGTTTCCGTAAAACGTGGCCATACCAGCGTAAGCGACTCTCCTGCAGTTTGTCTGCTATGTCACGGACGTGAAGGCTGCCGCGGATGCGGGAGTTCCGGACGCGATCCTTTCGCGTGACTCCACACATCCACCGAAGCATATTCATTTCCGTGACACGCAGCTCCTGCTTGTGTCGCTCAAGTACAGGCCACGCTTCACTGCCATATAAAAGAACAGGTCTAATAATGGATTTGTAGACCTGTCCTTTTAACTTAACCGGCATTTTGGGGTCGCAAATGACACCTGTCACCTCACGCCACTTGGCCCAAGCTGCTGATATTCGGGCCTTGACGTCATGGTCGATGTCCCCGGACGCGCTTAGTACAGATCCCAGGTATTTAAACTGGTCCGTGCGCTCGGCCGTGTCTTCGCCTATGCGCACGGATGTGGGATCTGTAATGTTGCAAGCCAAGTACTCCGTCTTCGCCACACTTAGTTTGAGACCGCCGTTCTCAAGTGACTCCTTCCACGCATTCACACGTCGCACCAGGCGCGCCCTGTCCGCATCTGCCAGCGCGATGTCATCCGCATACATGAGTAACCATGGTGGTTGCTCATGTCGGTCTCTTATGCTGTTTGACACTTCGTCTAGTATCACGCTGAACAGAAACGGACTGAGGACAGATCCCTGGTGCACTCCGACGGTTATAGGGAATGGTGTAGTGTCACCAACAGCGGTCCGAACTATAGAATCGGACTCACGGTACATGTCTCGAATAATGTCAATATAGGTTTCAGGCACCCCTTTGGACCTCAGTGCCCACCAGATCATCACGCGAGGAACACAGTCGAAGGCCTTCTGCAGATCCAGAAACAGGAAATGCAGAGGCGTATTCTTCGTCCTGTATTTCTCAATGATGATCCTTAGGGCAAAAACAGGGTCCATGGTACCATGTCCAGGGCGAAACCCATATTGACATTCCGAGACAGTACACTCCTGCCGGATCCGAGAGTCGACTATCCGCTCAAAGAGCTTCATGGTGTGGGACATTACCTTTATACCGCGGTAATTTCCGCACTCCTGCACCGATCCCTTGCCTTTGTAGACTGGAGTGATAACACTCAGTCTCCACTGGCTCGGGATGATTCTGGTGAGGAGTATACGGTTAAAAAGGTTTGTCAAAATGCCCACACATATAATCTACCTAATAAATGTCGAGGCTGAAAAAGTACGGAAAATTTAAATCATATCAATATGGCTACTGTAAATTGCCATAAAGTATTTATACAACACGTTAATGATTTTTTATTTCTTTGAATTAAGCGTCTTTCTTCTGTTGCCTTTCATCGAATTTGTAAATCAAGCAAAACAAAACTTACGCATAATATTTTCTTAAGTTTTCGCGACTTGTATACATAATAAAACTACGTTTTAACGGTTTTAAGCGCGGTAATTTTATTTGATTTTGAAACGTCGGAAAAACCAAAATCAAATAAAATTAACACGCTTAAAACTTACGCAGTTCACTTTTAATGATTTTATTCATGTTTTAAGGTCGTAATTTCCAAAACATAATAACAAAAATGAAAATAACGACGACAATATTTGGTAAAATGACATTGACATTTGTACTAGCATTGAAACGAAAAAATTGTGAATTATTCGATTCTCTATTGTCATTAGTCAAACTCTAGTTTATTAATGCAAATGATTTCAAAAATCAATCTCTACTGACTAATTTTCAAATAGTCGCTTATTAAACTAATAAAAACCTTTCACCACTCAATATGAATATCACAAATATTAGTCCTAATCTATGTAAACAAACATACATATGGACATAGATTATAACTAACATTAAAATTGTTGTACTAAGTCGCTACTCGATACTTTAACTGACAAACCAGATTGGAGTTCCAATAGAGTAAATTGTTCCGGAGTCACTTAAAACGCGATATTTCTGTATAAAGTACGTGGAAAAATCTAAAATACTTACTTTTAAAAATGATGCTACCTATTTATTTCCTTTATGTTTTATACCGGAGTGACGCTCGCGGACCGCGTTCGTAATACCGAAGTAAGAAAGAGAGTTGGTCTGAAAGAGAGTGTCGGGGTGAAGGTAAGGAAAGGAATGCTCCGGTGGTTCGGGCATGTGGAAAGAATGCATGATGAAAGAATGACTAAACAGATATACAATGCAAAAGTGGATGGATGCAGAAGTCGTGGAAGGCCACGACACACCTTCCATGATCAAATTGATCGTGTACTAGCAGAAGGTGATGTCAGGAGCCTTAAGAACAGACGAGCTTGCATGACAAGAGTTATGAATGTCAAAGAGGCAAGTGAGGTGTGTAAGAATAAGCCTAAATGGCACTCTGTTGTTCGTGCCTACCCCGCGAGGGAACTGGCGTGAAGTTATGTATGTATGTATGTATGTTTTATACCATCTGTTATCACTTTTACCTTTGACGTAAAAGTGTGTAGGATTTGATTAATTTCCCAATTAGGGTATCGTACTGTACATTCGAGTTTAGATTCAAGCTTAAGAATTTCTTCAAAACTAACTCCTTGCAAGTTGCAATTTTCATCAGTTAATATTAAACACCTATAAACATCTAAATCTTTCATAAAATCTGAGGCACGTTTAATATACGTATATTTATAAAATACAGTCCCGCTATAATCATCTAAGATATTTACAAACTCAATAAATTTCTTATCAACTAATATGGCAGTAATGAGGTTGTGAAACATAATTACAATATTGTTACTTTATATTATGTTGATGTCACAGATTTATATAACAAATGAAATGATCTGTTCATACCATACGAAGGACTGGTTATCGGCAAAAGTAGTTGTCGTAAAAATTCCACAGATGTCTGCTTCACTATCTACTAATAAGGGATTCCTCACACTACAACTCGGCATGGATTCGCGAAACACAACCCAAGAGAACGCTATCACTAACATCCTTATGCCGTAAACTTAAAGCTCTTTTTGGCTTATATTTGCCGAATCTATGCCTTATGAGGACTTGACTAATATACAAAATGCGAAAGTACGCTTTGGTTGTTTATTTGTTGCCTTTTCGGGAATATTGAACGGATTTTAATGAAATTTGGCAAGGCGACGGATTGTATACAATAAGAAGGACCAGAAGCTACATTTGGCTATAATCAATTTTTAAGATAAAATTAGATTAAAGTTTAGAGATAGATTAGATTAGTTACTTAGATATATGAATTTATAATTTTAGACTTATGGTGGTAAGAAAAGAAATACGTGTTTTAGGGTTGCACTTGCAATTTTACGTTATACTGAAACTTATGCAAAAGAAGTCGCGGTGAACAGCCAGTTTCTAACAAAACTATTTCCGCACAACGAGTGGTTAACGAGTCTTGGATGATAAAGGAATAAGGATATGATTTTAAGCCTGGTGTAATATAAGTATAACTTGGCCAATCTCGAATATCTGCAGGAGGCACACTATGCGCAACCACTTGTTGCTCAGTAATAGCGTGCACAAACTTTTAAACTATGGAGCGTTAAAATTATAAAAAAATTCTCAACGAAAATTCGTATAAACTATTGAATAGGCTCTTGAAAGTCTTTTACGCTTTAAATGCTTTTTATAATGTCCAGTAGCCAAATGATGTCATTTGGCTACTGGTCTCTACGAAAACCTATACAGGTATTATGTATACATAATAATTACAGATAATTTAAGAAGTTCCTTTGAGTCAGGTTGCCTGGAAGAGATCGCTTTTAGCGATAAGGCCGCCTTTTGTTTTACCAAGTAACAATTGTCTTGTTGTACATTTTTTTTTGTAATTTTTGTTTTGGTGAACAATAAAGTGACAACACTTTGTCTATGTCTATATGCTTACTGACACGCGCTTGAACGATTTATGATGCCATAGAACATACCTTACATCAGTATACATATTGAAATTCCGGACATATTATAAGCTTTAGCATTAGAAATAGATTTTAAAGATACCACGCGCGGTACATCGGTCACTTGTGCTCCTCCAGCGGCTAAAACGTTTCTATTTTCGTACAAATTCCGCGATATTTCCATTTTATGTTATAAATTGTTTATCTAACACAAATATTGTACTGGAAGCAATTGATTTACGACATAATAATTATATTAAAATTGACTCAGTAATTGTTTTTATCGTAAACCGCACTCATTATAAACACAGTTGTTCGCCAGATGTAAGCAATAATTTAATTATTACAACATTCAACCACTTCTTCATTGGTGCGTAATCATTACCTAATTTAATTTCTGTAATAAAACAATGTACCATATTTTCACACATTAATTGACATTTAGATTTTGATCATTTGTTTTGCTGGCATAAACTGATTGATTTTGCTTAAGGAGTTATTTAAAAATCCTCGTTACAAGTATAATAGCCCCTAATAAGTTTGCACTGTATTTAATCGACATTTGCAACATAGACGCTGATTTTACTCAGTCAGCACCTTACTAGCCCAAATGAAATGTTATGAGCTATGAATCATGAACCATTATTTCTCCAACATTTTCTTACAAAATCTGAATAAAAAAATGTCAAAGTACGAGTTGCATCTAACATTTTTTTTGAAATATTCCTAGACAGAAAGTGATATAAACGCAAACAATATAAATTATGATTCCATAAATATAGATCAAAACTGTGATATAAAGAATACGGTTAGCACGACATAGATTCAAATAACAATAATATTTAACTTTAACGTGCTTAATTATCGTCAATTATTTGAAAAGCAATAGAACTGTAGAAATTCAAAACAGATTATTAAATATCTTGTTGATGATATTAAATGGAATCAATCAAAGACGTACGTTGAAATAAACGTTTGATACAAAAAGTCAAAATCTGTGACAAACAACACAATCACAAAATATAATTACAATCAATAATAATTTTATTAGAAAAGTAAAATCAGTCTCTTTGAAAATTTCCTAATATACAGACGTCACTTGCGGTTGTTAGAACCACAGCTCAATAAGGCCTCTTTAACGTCCACACTAAATATCTCACTATGGAAACACATAAGGTCCAATGTCCCAATCTTCAAAATGCTAACACTATAAACTTTATTATTATAATAACTTGACTTTATTACGATTATTGTCGTCTTTGGGTTGTCTTTAAAAGGAATGGCTTTTAGACGAATCTCGTGAGTTGCGTGTGGAAGTCTCGCAGGAAGATCTGCAGTTGCGGCAAAGTCGGCCGGTCGTCAGGCGACATCGCCCAACAGTAAGCCATCACGGCGAATCTTTGAAAGAAAATTATAAATTAAAAATCATAATATTTTCTTAAGTTTTCGCGACTTGTATACATAATAAAACTACGTTTTAACGGTTTTAAGCGCGGTAATTTTATTTGATTTTGGTTTTTCCGACGTTTCGGCCACTTTTCAGTGGCCTTGATCACGGAAGACAAAGATGACAAGTGTCAATGAGTATTGTTAAAGGCTAAATAAAACTTCGAAACGAAACGTCGGAAAAACCAAAATCAAATAAAATTACCGCGCTTAAAACCGTTAAAACGTAGTTTTATTATTAAAAATCATTTTTGCAACTACAATAATTATCTACCAGTAAAGTTCTAGAACGATAATCAGGCGCTCGCTTTGTAATGGACCTTTAGCAAATTCAAGAAGTATTTTTAAATAATGAAGGTCACAGGGCTGCTTGTCTATTCAATTTTACCGATTTAACAGTTGAGTATTAATGTCATAAGTTGGATAGCCGTTGTAGAAAAAGATATTCAATGTTGCAAAGTGGTGTTTAAAATGTACTAGTTAGTTTATTTTCCTTGGGTAAGAACGTAATAAAAATAGCACGAAGTGTGTCAACAATGCTATTTAATTGCAGAGTTCTATACTCAGCCAAATGGATTTTCCAAGTCTTTATTCACAGAATAATAAAAATAGTCTTAATCCAGAACTAGTAGTCGTATTTTAAAAGGCGATTCCAAACATTCTGATTTTATGTCAATATTGTTAACATTGACACGTGCTAGCGATAAGGAAAACCTGGTAAGAAAACCTGCAGATTGAGTTTATTAATCTACGAGAAACTCGACAACCCGCATCCGTTCCCTTAAAATGAGGGGTTCTGAACGCAGAAATAAGGCGGTTATAGGCTGATATAATTTATATTATAAATCAAAGAAAATATGTGCTTACAATTCATCAGGACAGTTAGCTGGCTGCTGTAACCGGTAACCATCTCTTAAATAAGCTGCAACCTCAAACGGATCCACTTCGGCGTAAGGTTGGTGCGCCAAAGTGGTCAACTCCCATAGAAGTACTCCTAACGCCCAGACATCGGCAGCTGGACTGAACTGCCTCTTTGACAAAGCCTCTAATGCTAACCATTTAATAGGCCTGTTTTCGTTATCGCCTAAACAATGGTAATCGGCAGGGAATAGATCTCGCGACAAAGCATTGTCTGCAATCATCACTCGAAGATTCTCGTCCACTCTGTTGAAGAAATTAACGAGTTAAAGACTTGGGATAACATAAATAAATAAATAATTTTATTATATAATGCATAATACAAACCAATTTATTGTTTGCCATGTGGTGGATTATTGAATTTAAAATACACAAGAATAAAAAAAAGACAATAAATTTGGCCTCGGCGAATTTAAATGATTCCTTCGTGACAACCAAGTCTATACATATATTACGAGAAAATATATTTAAGGCAAACCAACGCTTTTCGCCTTTGATAACAATAAATATGTATATGGAAAAATTATAGTTTTTCTTAATTATTATAAATGACAAATTTTTAAAGCGTAATTTCAGTGTTTACATACATTTACTGGGTTTATAACTCTATAATAATTTTAAACTTACATGCAATTCCTTGCAGCAATGTCTTTGTGCAAGACATGCTGTGAATGTAGGTATGCGAGACCATCTAAGGCGTGAAGTGCCATGCGAACTACAAGTTGCGTAGTCAGAGGCGGAGGTGGGGCTCCACTAGCAGCTCCTCCCAATGTCACTCCACGACAAGCTAAAAGGAATTGTTTGAGGTTCCTCCAGCCTACACTCCACGGGTACAATAGAAATGGTGCCGTCTGATCCTCAATACTAACACCAAGAACGGATAAAACCCGTTCGTGATGAAGTCCATATAACATACATCCTTCCTGTAGTAACAGGGAAACCTGTGACAAAATAAAAAGTACTCGCTATAGATTTACAAAGATTTGGTTCTTGTTTTAATAAAAGCATAGTAATATAAAATATTTTACCTGAACTTGAGAGGCGTGTTCAGCAACTGTTTTAACGAGCACTTCTTGTTCTCTACCATCTTCGTCAGCATATGTACCTCGATAGACGCGACCGAATGTCCCTTCCATAGCCACTGACCGTAGTCGAACTCGACATCTTTGGATGGTTAATTCAGCAATTCTTTGCTGAAGATCTCTTGCCCTTTCTTCGGCAGCCGCGGCGGGTAAAGAAGTAGGTCGTCGATAACTTGTATAGCTGGCGGCTGATTTACAAGAAGAATCAGGTAAGAATGCATGAGCGTCTTGCTCATCACTGCGGGCTCGGCGTAGTTTCCTCGCTCTGGCCCTACAAGCAGCAGCTGCAACAGCCGCAATTAAAAGTGCCCCACCAGCGCATCCTGCACCAGCATAGAAAATATCGGCAGACGTAGCTGCATAAGGAACTGTATCCACTCTAACGGCAGTTCTCGGCGATTCCTTTAAACAAATCTTCCTTCGATAAAAATGCAAAGTAGTTGAAGATGAACCAGTCGATACATTTAGCGATATAGTGACGTTCACTTGGTCTGCCACTGTATGTGTACATGGTAAATCCACACGCCATGTTTGCGGTTCTGTAGGTACGAAACCCTCGCTCGAAATGTTGAAAGTTGGTGGGAGCATTGCCTTGATTCCATGTTCTGAGTGAAATTCTACATTTAGGGTATACGGTAACTGTAACAAAACAAAAAATATTTCGTGACTTGTAAAGAAAACATTCCTAAATTACATGACATACATATGTCAATAAATAAAATAACGGTACAATCTCATCACGATGTTACCGGAGGAACAATGACAGACAGCAAAGCTACGCAAATCAAGCCCTACACGACATATCCGCGGCTATGTCAAAGGAGATCAAATGTCAACGTTAGCTTCAATCGGACCACGAATAGTGTCCCATTATGGAATAGGATGCATTATTGTTGGACATCGGCAACATTTGAATTTTATTTTCGAAACATTATGTCCGTCATTAGGAATTTTAAGATATTTTACGTTCAGATTTTATGGTAAGTTTGTTTTAAAGTATCTAAATATACAGTGATATCCCTATTAAGACCGGAGTAATCATTGCGCAGCGTTATATAAATGTTTATATAAATAAGCTTTTGTTTCGGGCCCTTTGGTCGGTTCATAAGACATTCATTACGTAGGCAGTGCCTCGTAAAGCGCGTAGGTGCGACAACGGCGAAGCCGCTAATTAAATATTATCACTCGGCAGTCGGTGCGTACAGACAATGGTGGCGCGATCGCTCATCGGCGCTAGTTAACTGGTTACCAAATATTTGCTCTACCTAGTCAAAGGTGCCGCCGCGCAAATAAGGGAGTAGCGCAGTGGAGTGAGGATTGCAGGACCGATCTGATACAGCGGCCCTTTACAAAGCTTTAGAAGATGCTGATAAAAGTCTGAGTAAAATTTCAACATAAAAGCACGTTTACTACGAAAATGACTTTCAAACTCAACAAATAAAACCAACTTATCCAATCAAATGACAATCATGTGTGAGACAGTATCGAATACTTGAAATACGTGCTGAAAGCTATACATTAGGTCTTATTATTATTATATAAACACAAAAACACTGAGTTTAAATTTAGTGTAAGTATATGATTTGAAAGTAAACTATAAAAGTATTACATTAAATAATGTTTTGATTGTAAATTGACAAATAAATTCTATTGATGTTGTTCTAAAAACTGTTACATGGCCAGACGCCTTTTGAATTAAAATCTTATAAAAGTAAACAAAATCCTGGCGACAGACAGTTTACAGAAGCAAATAAATAAATGCACATAAATATTTAGTTAACAAGACAGCATGCAGTAAATCCATATATGAGGACTGCATCGTGATTCTCCCGACGAAATATTTGCATATGAAGCGATCTAATTTGAATTCAATCCAAACGAAACTAATAAAAACATAAATGCTAAGTATGTCAAGGAAGATAATCAATCAAATGCAAAATTAATTAAACTCAGACATACTGACGACCTCGGTAATGATATTTGTAAAGCAAGGATATCTAAATTCAGATGGGGTGTACATTGGAATTTCCATAAGAATAGCTTGTTTGCGATTCTCGAAGTAAACACGGCCGAACAACTCCGTATCTAGCGACTTGGAAAATAAACTTTCCTCTCAGAGTTAATTACATCTCGAGAACTTCTTTTTACAATACTAGAGAAATAACTGATAGGACGATCGTCTCGATTCCTACGATAAAAACAACTCTGACTGTGAAATAAAGTAAGCGAATAGTTGCGTGCGATCCATAGTCAATGATTGATTTAGCATTCAAACTGTGTTTGTGATTACCATAGTGGTAGTGTTGTCGTATTGTCGTATATGTGTATCGGATGCTCAAATAAAGAAGCATTTATTATACTTAATTACTTGTTCAAATTCAAACACTAGTATGATTGAAAGTCAATGTGCTTATAGATATTGGTATAATGACAACAAGAGGTATTATGTTATTATCCTTCTCAAAACGAAAAAGACATAAAATTACTTGTTACAATTTTAACTGTGTTTAAACGCGCGTATTATGTATCTTAATTTAAAATCATAATAATATTAAGTACCAGTTTAAAATAATGAAAAAAAACTTACGGGTTTTCTCGTAAGACTTTGCCAAGTGAAGTGTAATTCTCCAATGGTCGCAGGCACTGGGACCACGAAATTTAATGCGTAGTAGTTAATCTGGCCATTTCGAACGTAGAACAATTCTGCTGTGAGACCTGCAGGCAAAAAAGAAAAAGTAAACTGTATAACTTTCTTCGACTAAAAATAAATATTAAATATTGAGAATTTAACATATATGGAATCAGCTGTAAAGATATTGCTTGCTTAGTTTAAAATAGGCTGATGGTTTGTAAAAACTGTAATGTAGCGACACACCTTCGGACCATACCGCGCGGAAAGTTCAGCGACTAGGCTGAAGGATCGGCGATTTGATGGGCGTTATAATCTAAACTTGGCGTATTTCCGCTAATGTGTCATAGGTAAATTAATTAAAAAACATTCCGAGCGTATTTAGTTGAACTTTAAACGACACATGCAGGTGTGTCGTTACACTCACAGGTTATATATAAAATACGCAGTATTTTCATTTTCGTAAAGTTTTGTCCATATGAATGACAGTCACAGCTTTCAGTTATGTTCCAATACGTGAAAATATTTCTAATATCTGTGTACATTTTTAACTTCTGTAGGCTCTTTCTTTGTGCTGTAACAGACAGCACACACACACATCGCTCTTTTGAGGGATAGCTAATTAATTATACCTAACTTTCTAAAATTTCTTTAAAAAAATCTAGAACTAACATTAACTGGCAAAAAAACCCCATGGACAGAAGCACATTTCAACGAAAAAAGTTTGAAAGCGCACGCGCACAATGTGGCGGCGAGATGAAAGACAACCACAAAGATGCCGCAATACGACGCCCGCGCCACCTGTTCTCAAATCATGGGAAACAGATTTGATAAAACCAAACCAGTTCATGGCCAAATTGGGTTCTGAGTACTTATATTGAATAAGATAAATAGTTAAAGATTTTTCATACGATTTTTATACCAAAATAAATTTAAACCTCTGCTATGCTAAATGTAATTTTGAATTAGTTTGTTGCTCTGTTACATTTTGAAATATTTGTTTTGGGAGATATGATAGCTATTTTCTACTAATTAATATACTATATAAAAGTGACTTAGATTGTAATGTTTTCGAATTTCTCTGTTTCTCCATTCTTAAGTTATCATAAATCTGCAGAAAGCAGAATCACAAAACAAGAATATAATAGCAATTTGACTGGTAGAGTCGGCGCTGTTAGACCACAACGTACACGCCGTATCAAATTGATGATATTTTGAAGAAAGGTCAGGTAAAAAGCACTTTCAATAAACGTGTAAGTTGATGAAGCGAAGTGTTTCTTAGATCGTAGTAAGTGGAGATACACAGTCTCTGCCTACCCCAAAAGAAAACAGGCGTGACAATAATTGTAATATACTATATTAAAGTGTCACTTCGAGTTTTTCTGACTTAGTTATGCTTATTCTTACAATTTTATTAAGCTGACAATGAAGGAAAACATCGTGAGTAAATCTGCATCGAATCGAATTGGTATACAACTGTCAGAACCCCTGAATTGTGGAAGCCGTAGACCATCAGTGAGACTATTATTATTTACAAATATGGTAATCCCGCCTAGTTATTACAGCGGTCTAAGGCAGCGATACATCCGTCACGGCTTATCATAAACTACACTTAATTAATCCAATTAACATTAGTTTTCGACCAACTATTAAAAAGAACATTATTTTAATAATTGTTTAATGAAATTCGTGCTGTCCGGTTTAACTAACCGTGATAATCCGTGCATCCTGTTTTAAACTTTTCTTCGGAATTGTTACAGTGTAGGTTTACCATCATTTTTGTGGGTTTTTTTTATATTTTACCTGTAAACCATTATATGTAACGTATTATTTCAGTAATTCCAAAAATTGTAATAAAAGAGGTCTGTAGAGTGAGCTTTGCTGGTAATGTCTTAAAGTATTGTACATTTAACTTCCTAGATGTTCAGTGAGTTAAAATACACTATGGTTATTATTTACACAAATATTCTAACCACAAAGAAAAGTATTTTACTCAATAACATAGTACCTATTAACACGATATATCAATTTACAGATAGCAAAGCTTGTCAATAACATAAACTATTTTATTGGTGTCCAGTTCCGTGTTTAATTCGCAAAATAAGCGCTATTAGCGAATTGTTCATTTTTTAATACAAACAAAGTAATGTTGATCACGAAGCAAATTTAAAGGTTTTCGTGATTTTAGTTAACTAATTGAAATACTGATCTTTAGTATTTGGCATTAAATGCTGTAAATTGTGCAGTATCTACTACACTAAAGAGTATATTAAGACAGGCTTATCTAAAAAAAGTAGAAATAAGCATAGTGAGCTTCCGCGCAACGCCTCGTTAAGTAGCCTCTATGTTCTATCACCTTAAGCGTAGACTAAACAGAAGATATGTAAGTTATTTCATATTACATATAGAAAATATTTAGTCGAAAATTCATTACAATAACAAAATTAAGTACCTACAAGTAATAATTACGAAAAATTAGACACATAATCTTAAAAATAAAATAAGTTTAAATATGTATGTAAAGTAGTGTACATCTGTCAATGCGTCTGTGCCTTCCTGAACAGCGGTCCCATATTATGGACAACTGCGTTATAAGATAAAAAGTAATCCAATGTCCATAAATGAAATAAAATAGTTTATTGTTATTCATAAATTAAAACTAGGTTCTTAAAAACTAACTAGATACAATATAGAAATACTAGTACAATAAAAATATAATACTAAAAAGTTACTTTCGCATTTGTTCTTATTCTTAATTATTTATGAATAGTAAACTTGTTTGCTTTCTCATTATTATATTATATATACCACATCTACACTATATATGACAAACCGAACTAATTCTACGCAGTAAAACTACGTTTTAACGGTTTTAAGCGCGGTAATTTTATTTGAATTTGGTTTTTTTCCAGATTAGGCTCCCATAGAGTAAATAATTACCATAAACAAAATTAAAATTAAATAATTAAAATTAACAAGTTGGCGGTAGGCTAAATAAAACTTTAACAATACTCGTTGACACTTGACATCTTTGTCTTCCGTGATCACGGCCACTGAAAAGTGGCCGAAACGTCGGAAAAAACCAAAATCAAATAAAATTACCGCGCTTAAAACCGTTAAGACGTAGTTTTATTATGTATACATGTCGCGAAACTTTAAGAAAATATTAATTCTACGAAGAGAAAAATAACGCCTGCCTACCGATATAAGGCTGAAAGCGAGTGGTTGACACATTTAATTTAATATATAAATATGTCTATCTATGCCTCACATATTAAGTATGAAATTTAAATCAAAGATAAACACGTCTTCACCTCGTACACGCTTCACATCTTTACTGTGTGGCCAGCGCCTTACAACGCTATTATCTTTATGAACTCCTGTCGCTTGACTGTGACGCGGTAAATCAGTCGTGTGATGGGTCAGTAATTTATCCTTAGGAAGCTCGAGATTGTAGACAAACAGTACACGTACATACACGTTGGTTCCGTATACAAACTCGGTAAAATTTTAAGACCAATTTTACCTAAAATTTGTATAAATGTGTATTAAGTTTGTATAAGTTCATGTCTAAGGTCATCATGAAACAGGTGTTTCATGGTGAACTTAGCGTGACAAACGTTAATAGTTTTATTGTGTATTTTTTCCACCCACCTTTGCGGGACCATGTTGAAGAAGACAATACAATACAGATTAAGATTAAAACAAAGAAATGAAAAGTGAGTAAGTACATAATTTAACTATGTTTTGAAGGCTGTACACATAAGCGAGTTTTGTATTTACATTTTTTCGTAATATCTTCTCGACTGGTACCTATGCTCATGTATGGAAGCGAGAGTTGGGTATGGAAGAGAGAGCATGAAAGTAGAGTAAACGCGGTTGAGATGCGAGCACTGCGCAAAATCTGCGGAGTGACGCTCGTGGACCGCGTTCGTAATACCGAAGTAAGAAAGAGAGTTGGTCTGAAAGAAAGTGTCGGGGTGAAGGTAAGGAAAGGAATGCTCCGGTGATTCGGGCATGTGGAAAGAATGCATGATGAAAGAATGACTAAACAGATATACAATGCAAAAGTGGATGGATGCAGAAGTCGTGGAAGGCCACGACACACCTTCCATAATCAAATTGATCGTGTACTAGCAGAGGGTGATGTCAGGAGCCTTAAGAACAGACGAGCGTGCATGACAAGAGTTATGAATGTCAAAGAAGCAAGTGAGGTGTGTAAGAATGGGCCTAAATGGCGCTCTGTTGTTCGTGCCTATCCCGCAAGGGAACTGGCGTGAAGTTATGTATGTATGTATGTATCTTCTCGACCAATGACATTAAATTAGCGATGAGCCATTTGAAACGAACGAGTCGCAATTGATTTGAAATTACTATAGAGTCAACAAACGTCTCGAATCTACTGAACTATGGAGATGATTTAGGATTCTTTCAGACGAGACCAGTCGTGATATATAATGTAAATCGCGTCGATTCAGCGGCATAGGCGTTTATTACGACTTTTGAATGGACTCGAGACCATCGACTATGAGTGAAAACAATTGAGTGTCATCGATGTGTTGAACAATCGAATCAATCGACTTGAACATTTTGTAATCGCGTATGTATATAATATCTATTAATCTGATACACACCACGTCAGACTATAGTTCAAAAATCATATCAAAGTAATATTTTCTTAAGTTTTCGCGACTTGTATACATAATAAAACTACGTTTTATTAAATAAAATTACTGCGCTTAAAACCGTTAAAACGTAGTTTTATCATATCAAAGTAGGTTTAAATAGGTACTTACAAAATAAATTATTTTAAATATTTTAGTAAATACGACCGATTCTCCGCCATTTTAAGTTTCTTCAATAACGGCTGCGCATAAAAACTGCATGAACCAACAATTGGCATGAATATCAACAAGTAAGTTATTGTATGATGGTAAAGATATGCTACAACTTTAATAGCTTTATGTTAATATAGTACGGAAATGTGGCGCCTTAAAAGATTTCCTTTCAATATACTTTATTGATGCCAGTTATTGATGTAAACAGGTTTTATAAGCGACCATTATTTTGAAAAAAAAACAACGAATTAAAACGACAGCGAATACATAGATGATTCTAGATTTTTCTCGTATTTAATTAGTGAGTAGTTTATGTATTTTTTTCTTTTTAATACATTAACCGCTTTGTTCGGAGTCATTATAAAAGTCCCACAAAAAACCACAGTGTTTACGTTATATAGAAAAATGTAAATATGTGACAACCATAATAGAATATAAAAACACTTAATATCAAATTCGAAATATCAATAAAATCGTTATGCGAAGGCGAACCAACCAAAAATATAAAATGTAATTGTCTTATATTAGCTGTATATATATTTGATAAAAAGGATTTGAAAACAAACAATTCTGAGAATATTCCGTTCTTAAAATTGTACTCCGGACAATGACTCAAAACCATTAACGTCCGCTAATAAAAAAGTATAAAGTATTCTGATAATATCAAACAATATGGCAAGATCACCAAAATGCTTATGAATACAAAATCTTTATTACAACAATATGAAGTGCATAATCCAATAAAAGCCATTACCACTTATACGCTCAAAAAAGAATAATTGAATGAGGTGTTGGAAGTGATTAAATAATTTTTGTATTTAGGGCAAAAGATGGAACAACCAGTTTCAATATTGTGACCGGTTAATATCGACTAGCACATTAACACCGACCGTGTGGTTACGAGCGTATTTTGAACGATATTATCGTAAAAATATTTATGAACATCCTACGTAAATAACGTCAGTATACATTATAATAATACATTCAGACCCATTCATTTCTAAAGGCACACCAAGTAATGTCGCGTTTACACCGTCCAAGTACCTACGTCCGACCAACTGCACTCTGATAAGCTACCGAGACGCTACTTGAGAAACAAAACGACGACCAACACCTTTATTAAAATGTAGTTCGCTACGAATAACTACTTTTCGGTCTATGAAATCTACATAAATAAAGTGGAAAAGTTATAGGTAAATATGTTTTTTTTATTGGGGGAGTTCAATAGACAGACAGACGGCCCACTTGGTGGAAAGCGGTTACCATCGCCTATGGAGCTTTGCAACACCAAAGCTGCTACAAATGCGCTGCTGCTCTCTTAAGGGAGACTGGAACCTGGTCACTAATGCCGGAACACAGCTCAAGGTTGTTATGGCGGCATACTCTAGACCAGGGGTGGTAGCTATCCAGTCGGACAAATACCTACCCTACCACCTGGCTGTGGGTTTTTTTGTCGCCTCTTACGACAGGCCACCCGGCCGCAGGAAGTTGTATTCTTTTCCTGCACGGATAATTTTAACAAAAAACGAAACCAACGTCATAGTAAAAATAAAATACTTTTGTGCTTTTTAGTTACACAAATACTTGATAGCTTTAGAAAAAACATATGTAGATACGTTGTACCTGCCTATAATATTCGAAGGTTTTTCACAATTTCTTTGGGGTCCATTCATCTGATCCTGACTTGGTGACAACGGGACCTCTTTCGAATTAAAAATAAAATAAAATCTGTCCACAATTAACAAACATACAAAAAAAAATATAATCACATTGAGAAACTCTTCCTGTTTGAAATCGGTTAATAAAGGTAAATGAAATAACACAATTATCGGCCCATGGGGGCCAAGTGCCCACAAATTATTTAAAATAATTAAAAAACGCCTAATGGACAAAACAGGAGACCGGAAGGCTGGAGCTTACCTCGCTCAAAGGATTAGCCTTTGTATCCAGCGAGGTAATGCTGCCAGCCTTCTAGGTACAATGCCCAGCGACAGTGGTCTGGTGGGGCTGGACGGGCTTTAATATAGGTTTTATTTTAATATTAGTTTTTTTTTACTATTGTATATATATTTTTAAGTTAGGTTTATTTATAGGATATTTTAGATTTTTAATTAATATTAATTTGTATAGGCTATAATTAAATAAACTTAATTACTAAAAAAATATTAAATTAAAATATACACTTTCATAACAACCCACTTTTGTGATTCGATGATAATACAAACAAAAAGTAGCGGAACAAACACGCTTATTACAGGCGCAATGATATATATCACTACACTATTATCTTTATAATATCTTTTCTTTTATCGTAAAAATTTATCGAAAATGCATAAATGCAATGATGCAATGTTAGTACAATTATGACAATGCAGTCTTTATGGGTGGATTTATCATTAGGTACTTTGGATGCAAAAGTTCGACATTTCTATGAATTATATTATGCCCGCTTCCACTCCGTTCCGTGAGTGAATCCGCGGGAAAAAAACAGCAAATATAATTAATATACTTTGTAAACGCGATTTTTATTTGATTTTTTATTTTTATCTGATGTTTCATACATGTTCAAGCAGGCGTTATCACAGAATGACGTAAATATCTTACGTCAATGTAATATTTTTAGTTATTTTTGTCTACCCTCAGCTTGTGTTATTTTTATTTTATATTTTTATTGAAGGTTAGTACTAAATCCTTTGGAGCTTAATATAATTCATTGTCTATGTATGTCAACGCGTTATAGTTTAAATTTTAGGGATAAACAAACACCGATAAATATTTCCCCACTAGGTAAACACGTCTTGCTAATCAATTTGCCCATATTAAAGGAATTGAGTTAGCAAATGAAACAAACATTCGCCCTCTGCCGTTCGTCGCGCGGGCCCTACTCCCGTTCCGCCTCGGCAGTCCGTTATTCGTGTTCGTTGTGTTCGTTCGTTCACCCGGTCGATCTGTATTTTTTCTGTGACAGTGCAGTGAAAAGTGCGTCATCAGGTGGTTTTTCCACCAAATCGTTCGTCCCCCTCAGGGACAATGGACGGCGTGGAGCCCTCCCCATCGTTGCTAGAGGGTTTGCTGTCGTTTTTACGACAGCAATTCCCTCAAGCTCTCGACCAATTTTTGAGGACTCCGGAGTCCCAATCAATGGTGCCCGTTATTTCGGAACTTAATTCCGAGAAACCTGTGTCCCGCGAGTCACACGTGCAAAGGGCCCCCGCGCAGGCCCCCCTCCCCGCACCCGCATCTGCCGCGACCATCGCACCTGCCGCGACTAGCGCACGCCCCGCAACCCCCGCCGCCGCGCTTACCGCGGTCCACCTGCACTCTGCCGTAGCGCCCGCGCCCCCCGCATCCATACCCGCTGCGTTACCAGTGCGCCCGCCGCCCGCACCCCCGCTCAACGATGCCCATCGTGTGGCACCAAAGTCGCGCGCCTCGTTTTCTCGCGGTTCCGCATCGACAAAACCGCGTTCGAGCTCTGCGAGTTCGACGACATCGCGTTCACGTTCGCCCATCCATCGCGTAATCGATTCTCGTCGAGAAATCGATTTATCCTCTGAAGGTCCGCAAAACCTCAGGGATGCCCCTCTTCCACCGGCCGATGAAATTACTCCTATGGATGTCGCGCCTCCCGCGAACATCCCCTTAGACCGCGAAGACGATGACGGTTTTATAACCGTTAATCGTACTAAAAAACGTAAGACCCAGAGGGAGGTCCCCCCCAACCCCGCCCCAACAGCGGGCACAACACCGACAGCGGCACCTTCCAGCCGCCCTGGGCCACCTTCACAACGCCCGCCGCCACCCCTGACCATCCGCGAGAAAGCCCATTGGCTTCAACTCGCTAAAGAACTGCCAGGTAAGGCAATCTCCATAAAGGAAGCCCGTGATACTCAACACGGCATCAAAGTTATGGTCACGTCTTCAAGTGACCACCGCGCCCTAACTACTTTATTATGTGACCGTAAAATCGGTTACTACACTTACGCCCTGCCAGAAGAAAAACGCCTTCGGGCTGTAATCCGCGGACTTCCTCAGGAAATTGAAAGTTCCTATATTCTAGAGGACCTTAAGTCCCAAGCCCTACCAGTGCACGAAGTGCACCGTATGCACAGAGGCGACGCCACAAAGTCCCCTCTAAACCTAGTATTGGTTGTCCTCGACCTCTCCCCAGAGGGGAAAAAGATCTTCGATCTTGAGAAGGTCTGTGGCCTCTCTGGCCTTCGTGTGGAACGTCCACACGAAAAACATACACTGCGGCAGTGTCATCGCTGCCAACTTTATGGGCACTCTGCCCTACATTGTCAATCCCGTCCCAGGTGCGTCAAGTGCCTGGGCGACCACGGGACCTCGGAGTGCACTCGCACCCGGGACTCCCCGGAGCCACCGAGCTGCATCCTCTGCGGCCAAGCGGGTCACCCCGCTAACTACAGAGGCTGCCCTGCCGCCCCCCGACCCAAACGTAAGGTCGGAAAGGGCAATGCCCAAAAAGGCACTAGAAAAGTGCCGAACAAACCCGCATTCGTGGCGGCCCCCCCCCCCAGTGGTAAACCACTGGACGGGTCTTCCCACGACGGAAGCGTTCCCTCCGCTAAGGACGCGTGCCCCAGTTATGGCCGGCCTACCCTCGGCCACCCCCGCCCCCGCCCTCGCCCCCATTTCTAAGGGACCTTCAGGGCCATCGGCCCACCACTCTATAGCGGAGGACTTAGCTTTGGCGACTAAATTCGCCAAGAACTTGCCCTTCGACCTGCAAGAGGTCCAACTCTTGGCTCGGAAACTGAGGCAAGTTTCAGAGTCAACACAACCCTCCCTCCGGGATCAACTCGTGATCGAAATGGATCACGCGTACCTCCTCCAAATACTTAGATCGTTGTAACTAAACAACCTAGTCAAATTATTGTTACCGGTAACAAATGGCGCATGTAGGTAGAAATAAACCACGCTCATTGACTCTGGCGACTTATAACGCCAATGGCCTTCGAAACCAGCGCGACTTGGTCCATGACTTCCTGGTTACCAATCAAGTAGATATACTACTAGTACAGGAGACCTTCCTGAAACCGAGTAATAGAGATCCAAAGATCTCTAACTATCGGATCACTAGACATGACAGGGTAGGCCGTGGTGGCGGCACCCTGATCTATTTCAGAAGATCCCTACACTGCATGCCTGTAGTCACCCCCCCACTAGACGGTATGGAGGTATCCGCCTGCAGACTAGCAATGACTGGCCACCAACCTCTAGTCATAGTTTCAGCATACCTCGCATGCCAAAAAACCCTTATTAAGAAAGACCTAGAAACCCTATTCAACTTAGGCCCGGCTGTTATTATAGCCGGAGATCTGAATTGCAAACACGAGCAGTGGAATTGCAATACCACTAACCCCAATGGCAGAGCCCTAATAAATATATCAGACAATCTTTTGTTTGATATACTAACTCCCATGACCCCCACAAGATACCCCCCCAACCGCGACTGGGGGACCCCAAACACTCTCGACCTAGCATTACTGAGGGGCGTAACCCTTCAGTTCCATTCGATCGAAACGATGGACGATATCGACTCGGACCATCGTCCGGTTATCCTCAGATTAGGACCACAGACAGACCAGACATCTGAAACTAGGACCTCTGTGGATTGGTTGAGACTTGAGACCCTCCTCAAGGCAACCAGCTCACAAGACCTGGACCGCATCCCGGACCACATCGTGTCCCGCCATGACACGGAGACGGCAATCGAGGCCCTCACCAGCCACCTTCAATCCGCAGTGCGGAACTCGTCCAGGCAGGTGCCAGTGGAGGATGACCGCCACTTATGCCTGCCGGACGAGGTGAGGGTACTGCTGAGGGAAAAGAGAGCCGCCTCCAGAGCTCACGACAGATATCCCACCGAGGATAACAGAGTCCGACTCCGCGAACTAGAGCGCGAGGTCAAACTACGTATCCGGGAAGTCAGGGAACAACGTTGGGACAGAACGTTGAGGGATATCGAGCCAACTCACCAGGCATACTGGAAGCTGGCTAGAGCTCTCAAATCAGACACCCTTACTGTCATACCCGCGCTAGAAAGAGCCGACAATACCGAGGCGTTCGATGACGAGGAGAAGGCCGAGTGCCTTGCTCAGAGTCTAGAGCTTCAATGCTCCCCCACTACGCAAAACGTCGACCAGTCACACCTGACGGAGGTAGACTCCGAGGTCGAACGTAGATCCTCCTTACCAGCGGAAACCACACTCGACACGGTCACGGTCGAAGAAGTGCAAGATCTGATCAAGTCTCTCAAACCGCGAAAGGCCCCAGGGACCGATGGCATCAACAATCGCGTTTTAAAACTCCTACCCGCCCATCTAATTATAATTCTAGTGAGCATCTTCAATGCCGCCATAACAAACTGCTCCTTTCCCGCGATCTGGAAGGAAGCAGATATCATCGGTATTCACAAGCCGGGAAAACCGGCTAATAAACCGTCTAGCTACCGTCCAATCAGCCTACTGAGCGCACTCAGCAAGCTTTACGAGAGGGTCATCCTCTCTCGACTTAGAGATTTTGCCTTCAGCAAACATCTAATACCCGATGAGCAATTTGGCTTCCGTGCCAGACACTCATGCGTCCAACAGGTGCACCGCATCACGGAGCACATATTATCTCACTTTGCCCATCGCCCCCGCCCTATAGGAACAGCCGCACTGTTTCTAGACGTAGCAAAAGCCTTCGACAAGGTCTGGCACAACGGCTTGATTTACAAGCTGTACCAGTTCGGTATGCCAGACAGACTCGTGCTCATCTTGCGAGACTTCCTCCTAGGTCGTAGCTTCCGTTTTCGAGTGGAGGGAACGCGCTCGTCCCCTCACCCACTCACAGCCGGTGTACCACAGGGCTCGGCCCTGTCGCCACTACTCTTCACGCTGTACACCAGCGACATCCCAAAAACTCCAGATGTGGAGTTGGCCCTCTTTGCGGATGACACCGCACTCTATACATCAGATCAAAACCGACAAATGGCTTGCATCCGGCTGCAGACAGCTGTCACAGAACTAGGCGAACTAAACCCGGAGAAAAGCGCAGCAATGTTCTTTTCCCCGGGCACGCTTCGCTCCCCCAAACGCGCTAGCCTTCGCCTAAAAACCATTTCGCTCTATGACCAACAAATCCCCTGGGCAAAGTACACCAAATATCTTGGTGTCACCCTAGATCGGAACTTGCGCTTCAACGAGCATATCACTATAGTCCGAAATAGAGCGCGATTTGTGATGGGTCGTTTAGCACCCATGATAGACAAACGAAGCAAAATGTCCCTCAGACACAAGCTTACTCTGTATAAAACATGCATCCTCCCGATCATGACATACGCGAGTGTGGTATTCGGCCATGTCAAGCCTGCCCTTTTAGATAAACTGCAAATCGTGCAGAATAAATTCATGCGCAGAGCCGTCGGTGCTCCCCTCTATATGCGTAACGTCGACCTCCACCGCGATCTGGAGCTTCCCTCCATCAAAAACTACATTACGTCGCTCTCGCGTAAGTATTTCGATCTCGCGCCGCACCATCGAAATCCGCTCGTCGTGTCCGCGTCCGATTATAAGCCTCGTCGAAAGGCTCTTGTGCGACGACCGCGTAACGTCCTGACGGACAGAGTCGACGTTATTACGAAACGGCTGGCCCGGATCAGTCCGCCCACGGTTAGAACAGTAGGCTGGCAGGCACCGACAGACAGACACAGACGGCGGCGTCTCAGACGCCGCCAATCAAGATCTCTCCACGTCCCCGCGAGGGACGCTAGGAGACATAGCTCACCCCACAGGATAGACTAGGCGTGTTGCTGGGAAGTTTCTTTCGCCGTTTCTTCTCTCCCAGCCATAACACGTTGCGAAACGGCAGTAAGATAGCGTAGGCCACCGCAAACCACCGATCCCGGCCCGCCGTGATCCTTCCCTTCGGGCTTTATATTACCCGTCGCCCGTTCTCAATTAGTATTTTGTGTCGCCCTATGGTGGGCATCATTAAATTCATTCCCCATTCATGGCAACAGTCCAGCCGAGGTAAAACTCCTTAGGGAGCTCCCTCGAGCAAGTTGCCCCCCGGGCTCGAGCGCCTTCGCTTCGCGAAGGCACTCGCCCCAAAGACCCCGGTAAAGTTGTAAGGTCTTCGGACCAACAACATAAAGTCAAGTCCAATAAAAAAAAAAATAAGCATTTACAGTTTGTAATAAAATTTCTAGTGTAATTACTAACATAAAGCCATTTGAATAAATATCATATAACATGTAAGTGTTATTGCAGCACTTTCAAAACCATATCAAGTAATCGTTATGAATAACTATTATTTGTACTACAAATTTATTTTAGAATCGATTAATTTTATCTAATAACATAACCATTTTAAATGCTAATGCCATCTAAAATAATGCATTAAAAGATTACTCCAGTCATACCAATATCTTATCCATAATGGACTTTCTGTTATTTATTCTGTCTAATTCCAAAACACCCAGACTAGAGAAACTGGCATCAGAGTAATCCATTCTATATTACACGTGCCACAAACACAACTTTGCTTGAAAATATAGCTGCTGGGCTCGGACCTCTCCAATTTTTACAAGCTTTTTATTAACTTGCAATGGATGTAAGTTCGGGTGGAATGTTGCACGCATGTATATCGCCTGACAATGCAATAATATGGTACCATGGAGCTGATCTGATGATGGAATCGGAAGGAACTCCTGTACTAAACAAGATAGACACATCGTGTTTGGGCTCGTTTTACTTGTCTTGGCTAGCACTCTGCTGCTACATGATATCCAACATCTTAAAAGCTTGTATTTAAAAACCTTTAAAAAAAAGGTTATTAGAGAAATAAACAATTTAGCCGCCAACCGCTACGCTTCACTAAGGCGGATTGGCGTGTTTCACACTATTTAATTTGCTCATGATGTTTTCCTTCACAGTTAACATATATATAATAATCATTATGCTTGAGAAATTGTTCAAATGGTGTACCAATGCATATTTTGTAACAAAATTCGAGCCCACATCATTAAAATTAGAAGCCAATGCCTTATCATTAAACTAACATGACCACACCGTTAATTACTTAATCTAATTTATTTTAATATTTAATTACATATACAAGATGTAATATTAAAATTCATAAGTACGTTAATTTAAACCTGTATCCACTGAATTAATCGTTATATTTTATTTGAAGAGTGGAAGCATTATTTACAGAGATTTAAAGTAATGATAATCTTAGTAAATAAATATATACAAGACTTGTTAGTTATTGCTTCTCAGAATGAATAACATTGAAGAAACATGTAAGTACTATGTGAAGCGTTTTCGTGCGGGAGATTGAATTGATAATAAATATTTTAATAATTCCAACACGCTTAATATTAAACGTTATTGTAGAGCCGAACAAAGTGTCTTCTTTGAACATCCAAGTTCCAAAATAATCGTTAAGCAGAAGCCTCAGCCAAATTGTACGTCTTTGACTGACCTCAAACGAAGAGTTCTTGGAACTTAAAAATCACATTTCACTAAACATACATACATACATAACTTTACGCCAGTTCCCTTGCGGGGTAGGGACGAACAACAGAGCGCCATTTAGGCTTATTCTTACACACCTCACTTGCCTCTTTGACATTCATAACTCTTGTCATGCACGCTCGTCTGTTCTTAAGGCTCCTGACATCACCTTCTGCTAGTACACGATCAATTTGATCATGGAAGGTGTGTCGTGGCCTTCCACGACTTCTGCATCCATCCACTTTTCATTGTATATCTGTTTAGTCATCTGTTCACTAAACAGTTCAGATTTATTAACAAAAACGCATAATTATACTTAACGTAAAATCAATCCTGCAACTATTCTTTTTAATTATTATTTTTTTGAAATAAAACTGCAAAAAACTCCTACATTTCTATTTATTTATCATACGTAATATTCTTATTGAAAGGTTCATTTATTTATTTATATCCCTATTAATATTATAAATGCGAAAGTAACTCTGTCTGTCTGTCTGTCTGTCTGTCTGTCTGTCTGTCTGTCTGTCTGTCTGTCTGTCTGTTCCGTTTTCACGTAAAAACTACTGGACCGATTTGGCTGAAACTCAGTATATATATATTTTCGATGCCGAGAATGAACATAGGATACTTTTTATCCCGTAAAATGGGATAGTTTCCGGGATAAAAGTATATTTGTCTTTTTGTTTGTTATCCTTTTATGGAAAGACTATTGGACCGATTTGGCTGAAACTCGGTACATATATAATTTGAATACCGAGAGTGCCCAAGGGATACTTTTTATCCCGGATAATGGGATACATTTAGGGATAGATTTATGTAAAGTTTATCCCGGAAACTAGGACAGGTTTTGTCCATTTCGTCCACTGGGTCCACTGGGTCCACTGGGTCCACTGGGTCCACTGGGTCCACTGGGTCCACTGGGTCCACTGGGTCCACTGGGTCCACTGGGTCCACTGGGTCCACTGGGTCCACTGGGTCCACTGGGTCCACTGGGTCCACTGGGTCCACTGGGTCCACTGGGTCCACTGGGTCCACTGGGTCCACTGGGTCCACTGGGTCCACTGGGTCCACTGGGTCCACTGGGTCCACTGGGTCCACTGGGTCCACTGGGTCCACTGGGTCCACTGGGTCCACTGGGTCCACTGGGTCCACTGGGTCCACTGGGTCCACTGGGTCCACTGGGTCCACTGGGTCCACTGGGTCCACTGGGTCCACTGGGTCCACTGGGTCCACTGGGTCCACTGGGTCCACTGGGTCCACTGGGTCCACTGGGTCCACTGGGTCCACTGGGTCCACTGGGTCCACTGGGTCCACTGGGTCCACTGGGTCCACTGGGTCCACTGGGTCCACTGGGTCCACTGGGTCCACTGGGTCCACTGGGTCCACTGGGTCCAGTGGGTCCAGTGGGTCCAGTGGGTCCAGTGGGTCCAGTGGGTCCACTGGGTCCACTGGGTCCACTGGGTCCACTGGGTCCACTGGGTCCACTGGGTCCACTGGGTCCACTGGGTCCACTGGGTCCACTGGGTCCACTGGGTCCACTGGGTCCACTGGGTCCACTGGGTCCACTGGGTCCACTGGGTCCACTGGGTCCACTGGGTCCACTGGGTCCACTGGGTCCACTGGGTCCACTGGGTCCACTGGGTCCACTGGGTCCACTGGGTCCACTGGGTCCACTGGGTCCACTGGGTCCACTGGGTCCACTGGGTCCACTGGGTCCACTGGGTCCACTGGGTCCATTTGGAACACTTAGCCTACTGGGTCAACTGGGTCCACGGGCCCACTAGGCCAGTTGGGTCCACTTTGTCCACTGGATCCAGTGGGTCCAGTTGGTCGACTTGAACCATGTTATCTATTTTGTCATTTTTGTCAAGTTTTGTCATTTATGTAGTTTACATATAGACGGGTGTGATATAGTTTGCGATATAAAATGAAGTCAATCTTTCGGGGGCAAATACATACAAATTTAATACAATGTAACCTGTACCACTTGCTTTTTAAACAAGAGATACGCACTAGAGGTTGACCCGCGGCGCAGCCGCGGGGTAAACTCTAGTATTACATATAACTAACCAGCACGTGCCCACTTCGTTGGGCATCATTTAAAAATTAAAAAATATTATTAATTAATTAATACATACATACATACATACATACATACATAACTTCACGCCAGTTCCCTTGCGGGGTAGGCACGAACAACAGAGTGCCATTTAGGCTTATTATTACACACCTCACTTGCCTCTTTGACATTCATAACTCTTGTCATGCAAGCTCGTCTGTTCTTAAGGCTCCTGACATCACCTTCTGCTAGTACACGATCAATTTGATCATGGAAGGTGTGTCGTGGCCTTCCATGACTTCTGCATCCATCCACTTTTGCATTGTATATCTGTTTAGTCATTCTTTCATCATGCATTCTTTCCACATGCCTGAACCATTAATTAATTAATTAATAATAGCCCATAAACGTCCAACTACCGAGGAACGGACAGTATACCCGTCACACTTGTCCAAGGCGGCTTGGCAGGTTTGATACATCGGTTATCTCGATGTGCAGCTTTTATCACGATGTTTCCTTCACCATTGTTAGCAAGTGGTAATTGTATGAAGTTGTGTAGAATGTGCACATTGGGTCGGAAAACTGTCTAAGAGGTGCATGCGTTGCAGTTAAGACTCAAACCCGCGCCCTTTAAATTTGGGACGTGTGCGCTAGCCTTTTTTTTTATTGCAGGAGTTCAACAGACAGGCAGACGGCCCGCTTGGTGGAAAGCGGTTACCATCGCCTATGGACATTTTCAAGAACAAAAGTGCTACAAATGCGCTGCTGCTCTCTTAAGGGAGACTGGAACCTGGTTACTAATGCCGGAACACAACAAAACCATTACGCTACCACGACTTAATGACAAAAAAAAATTATTAATCACAATGAAATATAGCTTATGTCACTCAGGAATAACGTAGCTTTCTAACGGTGAAATAATTTTAAAAATCGGTTCTGTAGTTCAAAAGATTATTTCGAACAAACAAACTTCCAAACTTTACATCTTTATAATATAGTATAGATTACTTGACCTCATTGATTGACATATCAACGCACAGTTCAAACTATTGGAGCTAGGATCGTGAAAATTTGCATGCGAGTTCTTTCTGTATTGCAGTTATTGGATTCAATGCACAAAATAGCGGCTAACATTATCACTCCCAGACCTCTATACGTCTGTCATACATAACTTTGTCATATATCTGCCAACCCTAATAAGTGGTTGTAGGCTACCGTGCGCGGCGTCTTTGAACTAGCGACAGCGGCATAAAAACTACTTGATACACTACAAATAAGTAGAGATAACTCGCATCCAGACTCCTTCGGCGCCTACTTTTTTACGCTTTTACAAACTAATTCCTTGCGACACTGACGGTGCTTTTTATGCCTTATCGCAAATAATTTTTTCTTCGACAAAGAATATGATATGGTACCGTTTTACATTGCCGACAACTGGCAACTTTGTAGCAGGTTATATTTTATATGATAAATGAATTATAAAATTATATAATATATTAGGGACAGTTAATTAAAAAAGACCCCTTAATATAACCTACGATTACTTACTATATGAGTATTAAATATAGAAAATGGTTTCATTGAAAGTCGTTTGGTTTCGTTACAATTTATCGATGAAAGCCATACTTTGTATAACAGGTCCACAACAGTTTACATAGAAATTAATTGTTCTAGTGCGTATTTTGACATTTTTCAGGGATAACCAAAATTCCTATGTAAAGAAAATGTACTAAAACACAAATACTGTTGGAAATCTTGTTAGAAGATAAGACCCATATGCATAGTCAGCTTTAAATTTTACGAATACTTCTCGTACCAAGCTAATAACCAGCAGGACGGAACTGCTGATATTTAAAACATATTCAATAAAACACATTTATTCCCATCAATTTCGAAATATTCAGCATCGACCGTTGAGCCCTTCAAAACTTCCCCCCGCTCATAGTCATACAATGCGAAAAATTCGATATCTCAAATCTCGTTGAATGAATCGCGTGCTTTTTCACTATTGACATTCTACATTCGCACCTTCGAATAAAGCCTTCATTACAATCGTACAAAAACCATTTTGTGTGGAATAAAATAGAAAGGCGAGATACAATAGACGTTGATATTTCGTATGGAAAGCTCCCCTCGGAGGCGTTGGATGCTAAGGGTTCGCACAGAAAGCGCATTATTGTGGAATTATCGTGCAAAGAAATAAAACAAAGTGAAGAGGTGTGGGCAAAAATAAAGGTGTAGGCAGAAGCGTAGTGATGAGAAACATTTTTATCGTATACATTTATTGATGAAAGAATAACATGTTATTTACATAAATAAATATTTATTTACTATAAATAAATAACGGCCGACAAACACACACATTGTATATCACCAAATAAGTTACGCTTGTGTTATGGGTAATACACAATGGACTACTCTGGGGCCGAACTCAGACTCCCAGATCATATTTAATCGTTCATATATAATGTGAGGATTTGTTTATTTATAACAGTTATTATAATGGAAGAACTACTATAATTTTAATTTTCTTCATAACTCTCAATCAAGGGTAACCTACAAACAAATAAAAAAAATCGTCCGAACAAAAGATGTTGTCAGCGAAAGAACAGCGAATTTTCAAAACTGTCATTTTCAGTGTACTTAAAGGCTGTTTGTTATTCAATAATACGATACCTAGATAGGCTAATTGTGGAAAGCGAAGGACCCGGATATATGGCGCAGATTTGGCAAATAGGTGAAGGTAAATATCGACTGACCCAAGAAGGGAAAGATGCTAAAATTTAATCTTAAAAAGTTTCATAAACTATCGACAAAATAAATATATATTTGTGATACGCATTTCTAGCATTATAAAAATAAATCCAATTGGCATATTTTACATATGCTAAACAGGTAAACAAGTTTACGCTATTTTATTACATGGATATAGCCCAATTATTTGAATCGGCCAATATCATTCAATTCATTCATTGGAGGAAATAATAAAAAATTCAATCACACCAGCATATAAGCAGAATTAATCAAAATACTTTTATAAACTAACCACGCTATCATCTGGTTAAACAGGAAGTAGGTATTATTTAAAACTTACATTTTAGTTTTATTGCATAAAGTAATAAAAGGTGTTTAACAGCCCCGAATTAGACTAATATTTTTCAGTATTTTGCATTTTTTGTGTAGACAGGATTTCGATTTCTGAAAAGTAAACTAATAATAAACCCACTAGTAAAAATTTTAAAAATATAAAATCATCCGAAGTAAATTCTAGCAGTAAGCAGTTTTTATAAGCTTATATTTCAAGCAATTTTATTTCTATCCGTGCAGGAAAGGAAAAAGAATACAATTTCCTGCGGCCGGGCGGCCTGTCGTAAGAGGCGATAAAGCAACCCACAGCCAGGTGGTAGGGTATTTGCCCGTCTGAATGGCTACCATCCCTGGTCTAGAGTATGGAGTCATAACAATCTTCAGTCGTATTCCGATATTAGTGGCCAAATTCCAGCCTCCCTTTAGAGTGCGGCAGCACATTGGCAGCACGGTGTGGTAACCGCTTTCCATCAGGTGGGCTGCCTGCCTGTCTCCGGAACTCATACAATAAAAATATTTAAAAAGTGTAAGTAAGTATAGTTATTAAA
This sequence comes from Dendrolimus kikuchii, assembly GCA_019925095.2. NCBI lineage: Eukaryota > Metazoa > Arthropoda > Insecta > Lepidoptera > Lasiocampidae > Dendrolimus > Dendrolimus kikuchii. The sequence continues at coordinate 21,099,212 of CM034389.1, forward strand.
ACTTTATAATTTTGCATACGAGTAAATATTTTATTTTTGTCGACATTAGTACAGCACTACTTTGTTAAACCATATAAATTGGTTTGCATTAACCCTTTGAAAGAATGGAAAAGAAATTATATTATGTTTTCGACACTTGCGTCGTAAATACATTTTTATGTACAGAACATGCATTAAATCCACCGGAAAGCCGCCAAATAAACACCAGTTTACCACATCCTATGTTAGTTAATTGTTGTCGTTAAAAATGTTTATATAGTAAAAGAACCACCAATACTGAAGAATAAATATGACTAATGTCAATTTTCGAAATAAATCCGATTATAAAAATGTTGAAAATTGTATCAAGTTTTCTCTCTCCGCAATATCGTAGAGAAGCAGCTGGCTATGGGCCGGAAGGTTTTCTGCGGTTTTGTGGATCTAGAGAAAGCATTTGACAGGGTTGTGCGGAAGGACCTCTGGGACATATTGCCCAGATATGGGATTGATGGCCAACTGATGCGTGCTGTGCAGTCCACTTACGAGGACTGTATGGCATGCGTGCGGCTGGATGGCAGCCTGTCGCCCTGGTTTGACGTCAATATTGGCGTCCGACAGGGCTGCGTGCTGTCGGCTTTGCTGTTCATCCTATATCTGGACGATTGTCTCCAGAGAATAAGATTGATGGATGTTGGGGTGCGGATGAGTGATCTAGTTGTAAGCACCTTGCTTTATGCGGATGATGCCGTGCTTTTAGCCGAATCGCCATCAGAACTGCAAACACTAGTCACAATGATGAAAGATGACTGTCAGGCGAGAGGCTTACATTTGAATGCGAAGAAAACAAAGGTTATGGTGTTTGAAAGAGAAGAAACCAGAACGAATGCAAGGATAATGGTCGATGATGTTATGCTGGAGCAAGTGAATGAGTTTGTATATCTTGGATGTGCTTTTAGCAGGGATGGAAGGTACACCGCTGATATAGAAAGAAGAGTGAATTTGGGGAATAGTGTGAATGGAGCGTTAGGTAAACTTCTAGGCGCTAAGAACCTCAGCCAGAAGGCCCAGCTCGCCGTACACAACGCGGTGCTGGTACCTACGCTCACGTATGGAAGCGAGAGTTGGGTATGGAAGAAAGAGCATGAAAGTAAAGTAAACGCGGTCGAGATGCGAGCACTGCGCAAAATCTGCGGAGTGACGCTTGCGGACCGCGTTCGTAATACCGAAGTAAGAAAGAGAGTTGGTCTGAAAGAGAGTGTCGGGGTGAAGGTAAGGAAAGGAATGCTCCGGTGGTTCGGGCATGTGGAAAGAATGCATGATGAAAGAATGAATAAACAGATATACAATGCAAAAGTGGATGGATGCAGAAGTCGTGGAAGGCCACGACACACCTTCCATGATCAAATTGATCGTGTACTATCAGAAGGTGATGTCAGGAGCCTTAAGAACAGACGAGCGTGCATGACAAGAGTTATGAATGTCAAAGAAGCAAGTGAGGTATGTAAGAATAAGCCTAAATGGCGCTCTGTTGTTCGTGCCTACCCCGCAAGGGAACTGGCGTGAAGTTATGTATGTGTATGTATGAAAATTGTAATCCTGTAATATCTTGTAAAATACAGCAAATATAAAATGAGTTGAAGTAGACTTTTATAAAGCAAAAGTAGATTCAGTAAGATGTTCACAGAATATGTAACACAGATAGGTATATGAAGATAGTGATATGACAAAGAAGACAACCACCGAATCCTGAACAAGTTTACACAAAAAACCACACGGTGTGCACGTTATTTAGTGATTGCTATGCGACGCTCAGTGTAGTGGCACAATTAGATATGTCTTCATCTGCATACATGAGATTACCACAGAATGGACTGATATTGTCTTATGAATAAAAGGTTTACTTTTCTAAAAGAGAACGAGTAGTACTTTGTAATTCATCCAAAAAACGCCAAACAAAAATTATATTACGGATTTTTTTTAAAGAAACGTAATCAAGAATCTCTTGTTAGTGTTTCAAGTTTACTTAAGACGCAAAGGGTGCTAAAATAAACAAGAAAACACTTAAAAGTATATCAACCTTACATTTAACGTTGTGCAGGCGCATGGCTCGCGACGAAATTAGCCGGTTGTAAATCTGCGACACAAGCTCACCAACCAAATTTGTCGCGTTAATTGTAAACAACTATAAAATATGTTATCCGAATAGTTCGACGACAGCGGTTTTACTCGTAAAACAGTACATTATTTACATATTTTATCGACTTTATTGATGATTTATATCGATAAAGATAATATTAAAAATGGCACACCACTTCCATCCGGTATAGGGAATGTCAATTTAATCTTTAATAAATTCTGCTGCTATAATAATGTTATATAGAAGATAAGAATAGAAGGAAATGTTCAAATCAAATAATTAGATTCAAATTGTTACGAGACCTTTTTTGCATGAACTAAATTTTATTCCAAGATATTGAAACTGGAGACTTCAAGCTTTAAATTTCTTTTTATGACTATAATATGGCCATTTTTTGATACAACCATTTGAAATGTCGCTAATAATTTGGAAAACAAATAATTCTTTAATTCTTTCTAATCTTTATTGTCTATACTAATATTATAAAGAGGAAAGATTTGTATTTTTGTATATTTGTAACGAATAAACTCAAAAACTACTGGACCGATTTCAAAAATTCCGTCACCTTTCGAATGCTACATTACCCCTGATTAATTAATACAGGCTATATAAACCTTAGGGGTCCCTACTAAAATTTCAATAATGTAACACATCAATCTAAACAAAATACTTGGTACGGAAATCGGGTCCTAAAATGTTGATAAAATTTTGTGTGTGTTTGAGTGGGTCCCGGAGGTGGTTTAGATTCACAATTAATCGCGGTAGGTGGCGCTGAAATCGGATTCAAGAGTTATTTTTTCAGGGCAGAACAACGTCTGCCGAGGCCGCTAGTCTTAAACAAAATAAAGAATATTAGGTAAATAATGTTTTTTGTCATTGCTCGATTATTCAAGCGTTAATAATTGTGTAATGGGATTTATCAAAAAAATGTGGGTGTAATCAAGTAGAAAACTTTGAGGTTTTCGAAGTTATTGTTCTCTTACAACTTTACCGGGGTGTTTGGGGCGAGTGCCTTCGCGAAGCGAAGGCGCTCGAGCCCGGGGGGGCAACTTGCTCGAGGGAGCTCCCTAAGGAGTTTTACCTCGGCTGGACTGTTGCCATGAATGGGGAATGAATTTAATGATGCCCACCATAGGGCGACACAAAATACTAATTGAGAACGGGCGACGAGTAATATAAAGCCCGAAGGGAAGGATCACGGCGGGCCGGGATCGGTGGTTTGCGGTGGCCTACGCTATCTTACTGCCGTTTCGCAACGTGTTATGGCTGGGAGAGAAGAAACGGCGAAAGAAACTTCCCAGCAACACGCCTAGTCTATCCTGTGGGGTGAGCTATGTCTCCTAGCGTCCCTCGCGGGGACGTGGAGAGATCTTGATTGGCGGCGTCTGAGACGCCGCCGTCTGTGTCTGTCTGTCGGTGCCTGCCAGCCTACTGTTCTAACCGTGGGCGGACTGATCCGGGCCAGCCGTTTCGTAATAACGTCGACTCTGTCCGTCAGGACGTTACGCGGTCGTCGCACAAGAGCCTTTCGACGAGGCTTATAATCGGACGCGGACACGACGAGCGGATTTCGATGGTGCGGCGCGAGATCGAAATACTTACGCGAGAGCGACGTAATGTAGTTTTTGATGGAGGGAAGCTCCAGATCGCGGTGGAGGTCGACGTTACGCATATAGAGGGGAGCACCGACGGCTCTGCGCATGAATTTATTCTGCACGATTTGCAGTTTATCTAAAAGGGCAGGCTTGACATGGCCGAATACCACACTCGCGTATGTCATGATCGGGAGGATGCATGTTTTATACAGAGTAAGCTTGTGTCTGAGGGACATTTTGCTTCGTTTGTCTATCATGGGTGCTAAACGACCCATCACAAATCGCGCTCTATTTCGGACTATAGTGATATGCTCGTTGAAGCGCAAGTTCCGATCTAGGGTGACACCAAGATATTTGGTGTACTTTGCCCAGGGGATTTGTTGGTCATAGAGCGAAATGGTTTTTAGGCGAAGGCTAGCGCGTTTGGGGGAGCGAAGCGTGCCCGGGGAAAAGAACATTGCTGCGCTTTTCTCCGGGTTTACCTCTATCCTCCATTTGCGAAACCATTCGCCTAGCTCTGTGACAGCTGCCTGCAGCCGGACGCAAGCCATTTGTCGGTTTTTATCTGATGTATAGAGTGCGGTGTCATCCGCAAAGAGGGCCAACTCCACATCTGGAGTTTTTGGGATGTCGCTGGTGTACAGCGTGAAGAGTAGTGGCGACAGAGCCGAGCCCTGCGGTACACCGGCTGTGAGTGGGTGAGGGGACGAGCGCGTTCCCTCCACTCGAAAACGGAAGCTACGACCTAGGAGGAAGTCTCGCAAGATGAGCACGAGTCTGTCTGGCATACCGAACTGGTACAGCTTGTAAATCAAGCCGTTGTGCCAGACCTTGTCGAAGGCTTTTGCTACGTCTAGAAACAGTGCGGCTGTTCCTATAGGGCGGGGGCGATGGGCAAAGTGAGATAATATGTGCTCCGTGATGCGGTGCACCTGTTGGACGCATGAGTGTCTGGCACGGAAGCCAAATTGCTCATCGGGTATTAGATGTTTGCTGAAGGCAAAATCTCTAAGTCGAGAGAGGATGACCCTCTCGTAAAGCTTGCTGAGTGCGCTCAGTAGGCTGATTGGACGGTAGCTGGACGGTTTATTAGCCGGTTTTCCCGGCTTGTGAATACCGATGACATCTGCTTCCTTCCAGATCGCGGGAAAGGAGCAGTTTGTTATGGCGGCATTGAAGATGCTCACTAGAATTATAATTAGATGGGCGGGTAGGAGTTTTAAAACGCGATTGTTGATGCCATCGGTCCCTGGGGCCTTTCGCGGTTTGAGAGACTTGATCAGATCTTGCACTTCTTCGACCGTGACCGTGTCGAGTGTGGTTTCCGCTGGTAAGGAGGATCTACGTTCGACCTCGGAGTCTACCTCCGTCAGGTGTGACTGGTCGACGTTTTGCGTAGTGGGGGAGCATTGAAGCTCTAGACTCTGAGCAAGGCACTCGGCCTTCTCCTCGTCATCGAACGCCTCGGTGTTGTCGGCTCTTTCTAGCGCGGGTATGACAGTAAGGGTGTCTGATTTGAGAGCTCTAGCCAGCTTCCAGTACGCCTGGTGAGTTGGTTCGATATCCCTCAACGTTCTGTCCCAACGTTGTTCCCTGACTTCCCGGATACGTAGTTTGACCTCGCGCTCTAGTTCGCGGAGTCGGACTCTGTTATCCTCGGTAGGATATCTGTCGTGAGCTCTGGAGGCGGCTCTCTTTTCCCTCAGCAGTACCCTCACCTCGTCCGGCAGGCATAAGTGGCGGTCATCCTCCACTGGCACCTGCCTGGACGAGTTCCGCACTGCGGATTGAAGGTGGCTGGTGAGGGCCTCGATTGCCGTCTCCGTGTCTTGGCGGGACACGATGTGGTCCGGGATGCGGTCCAGGTCTTGTGAGCTGGTTGCCTTGAGGAGGGTCTCAAGTCTCAACCAATCCACAGAGGTCCTAGTTTCAGATGTCTGGTCTGTCTGTGGTCCTAATCTGAGGATAACCGGACGATGGTCCGAGTCGATATCGTCCATCGTTTCGATCGAATGGAACTGAAGGGTTACGCCCCTCAGTAATGCTAGGTCGAGAGTGTTTGGGGTCCCCCAGTCGCGGTTGGGGGGGTATCTTGTGGGGGTCATGGGAGTTAGTATATCAAACAAAAGATTGTCTGATATATTTATTAGGGCTCTGCCATTGGGGTTAGTGGTATTGCAATTCCACTGCTCGTGTTTGCAATTCAGATCTCCGGCTATAATAACAGCCGGGCCTAAGTTGAATAGGGTTTCTAGGTCTTTCTTAATGAGGGTTTTTTGGCATGCGAGGTATGCTGAAACTATGACTAGAGGTTGGTGGCCAGTCATTGCTAGTCTGCAGGCGGATACCTCCATACCTTCTAGTGGGGGGGTGACTACAGGCATGCAGTGTAGGGATCTTCTGAAATAGATCAGGGTGCCGCCACCACGGCCTACCCTGTCATGTCTAGTGATCCGATAGTTAGAGATCTTTGGATCTCTATTACTCGGTTTCAGGAAGGTCTCCTGTACTAGTAGTATATCTACTTGATTGGTAACCAGGAAGTCATGGACCAAGTCGCGCTGGTTTCGAAGGCCATTGGCGTTATAAGTCGCCAGAGTCAATGAGCGTGGTTTATTTCTACCTACATGCGCCATTTGTTACCGGTAACAATAATTTGACTAGGTTGTTTAGTTACAACGATCTAAGTATTTGGAGGAGGTACGCGTGATCCATTTCGATCACGAGTTGATCCCGGAGGGAGGGTTGTGTTGACTCTGAAACTTGCCTCAGTTTCCGAGCCAAGAGTTGGACCTCTTGCAGGTCGAAGGGCAAGTTCTTGGCGAATTTAGTCGCCAAAGCTAAGTCCTCCGCTATAGAGTGGTGGGCCGATGGCCCTGAAGGTCCCTTAGAAATGGGGGCGAGGGCGGGGGCGGGGGTGGCCGAGGGTAGGCCGGCCATAACTGGGGCACGCGTCCTTAGCGGAGGGAACGCTTCCGTCGTGGGAAGACCCGTCCAGTGGTTTACCACTGGGGGGGGGGGGGGGCGCCACGAATGCGGGTTTGTTCGGCACTTTTCTAGTGCCTTTTTGGGCATTGCCCTTTCCGACCTTACGTTTGGGTCGGGGGGCGGCAGGGCAGCCTCTGTAGTTAGCGGGGTGACCCGCTTGGCCGCAGAGGATGCAGCTCGGTGGCTCCGGGGAGTCCCGGGTGCGAGTGCACTCCGAGGTCCCGTGGTCGCCCAGGCACTTGACGCACCTGGGACGGGATTGACAATGTAGGGCAGAGTGCCCATAAAGTTGGCAGCGATGACACTGCCGCAGTGTATGTTTTTCGTGTGGACGTTCCACACGAAGGCCAGAGAGGCCACAGACCTTCTCAAGTTCGAAGATCTTTTTCCCCTCTGGGGAGAGGTCGAGGACAACCAATACTAGGTTTAGAGGCGACTTTGTGGCGTCGCCTCTGTGCATACGGTGCACTTCGTGCACTGGTAGGGCTTGGGACTTAAGGTCCTCTAGAATGTAGGAACTTTCAATTTCCTGAGGAAGTCCGCGAATTACAGCCCGAAGGCGTTTTTCTTCTGGCAGGGCGTAAGTGTAGTAACCGATTTTACGGTCACATAATAGAGTAGTTAGGGCGCGGTGGTCACTTGAAGATGTGACCATAACTTTGATGCCGTGTTGGGTATCACGGGCCTCTTTTATGGAGATTGCCTTACCTGGCAGTTCCTTAGCGAGTTGAAGCCAATGAGCTTTCTCGCGGATGATCAGGGGTGGCGGCGGGCGCTGTGAAGGTGGCCCAGGGCGGCTGGAAGGTGCCATTGTCGGTTTTGTGCCCGCAGTGGGGGCGGGGTTGGGGGGGACCTCCCTCTGGGTCTTACGTTTTTTACTACGATTGACGGTTATGAAACCGTCATCGTCTTCGCGGTCTAAGGGGATATTCGCGGGAGGCGCGACATCCATGGGGGTAATTTCATCGGCCGGTGTAAGAGGGGCAACCCTGAGGTATTGCGAACCTTCAGGGGTTAAGTCGATTTCTCGACGAGAATCGATTACGCGGTGGATGGGCGAACGCGAACGCGATGTCGTCGAACTCGCGGAGCTCGAACGCGGTTTTCCCGGTGCGGGACCGCGAGAACACGAGGCGCGCGACTTTGGTGCCACACGGTGGGCGTCGTTGAGCGGGGGTGCGGGCGGCGGGCGCACCGGTAACACGGCGGGTACGGACGCGGGGGGCGCGGGCGCTGTGGCAGAGCGCAGGTGGTCTGCGGCATGTGCGGCTGCGGGGGTCGCGGGGGGTGCGATGGTCGCGGCAGATGCGGGCGCGGGGAGGGGGGCCTGCGCGGGGGCCCTTTGCACGTGTGACTCGCGGGACACAGGTTTCTCGGAATTAAGTTCCGAGATAACAACGGACGCCATTGATTGAGACTCCGGAGTCCTCAAAAATTGGTCGAGTGCTTGAGGGAATTGCTGTCGTAAAAACGACAGCAAACCCTCTAACAGCGACGGAGAGGCCTCCACGCCGTCCATTGTCCCTGAGGGGGACGAACGATTTGGTGGAAAAACCACCTGATGATGCACTTTTCACTGCACTGTCACAGGAAAAACACAGATCGACCTTCCAATTTTATAAAAGACTAGCGGCCCGGCGTGGTTTCACCCGCACTCTGTTCCGCTCCCGTGGTATATATAGCGTCATGTTATTATAGCATATGACACTCCCTGTTAACGTAGCTTTCCAACAGTAAAAGATTTTTTAAAATCTGTTTAGTAGATCCAGAGATTACCCCCCTAAAGCGTCACAAACTCACAAACTACCTCTTTATAATATTAGTATAATGTGTCTTGGCTGTAATTTTGTGTTATGGGGTCAAAAATTTGAATACATATCGAACTTAAAAATAGTTTAAAACTAGCTTGGTTGACTGTTTTAAGATATAGATGGTATTTTCAATTTAAAAATTTACGGTTGTGCATGGGCTAACTCGCACTTAACCGTTTTTTATTTTACAATTCATAATTTAACTTTATTTATTCTGAAATAAATTACAACAAAACTATTAGTTTCTACACGCACATATAACAATACAAACACTGGTTGACTTTAAAATCACAAAATCGAATTGGCAGAAATGGAATACAAAGTAACCCAATAAAACAAATAGGATTCGGAAATTGTACCGCTGTAACAGAAATGAACAGAGATTTTTTTATCCAATCAAGGTGCGAGGAAGCCTGTAGTGAGGGGTGTCTAAGAGAAGTGAACAACATTCGGGGCGGATAATGTAAGTAATAATCACAGACATCATTCACTGCTGCGTTGTTACACATACCATTTACTTGGAGTTCCCCTACACTTGGATTTAATTACACAGTAATGTAGCTGGGCGAACATTAATTAAACAAATTTACTGAATTAATCAACCCTTGCGGCCGATACGTGTATATTTATTTACAAGGAACAATTAAGAACCAACACGTTCTTCGCTTAATTAGGCAAATTACACCTGAGATCGCAACTCCCATGTGTTTATCATAACGCGATCGTATTAATTATTATCCGCTTATAAAAAGTTAATGTCAGTTGTCAATTAATTAATTCGAATAAAAACATTGAGATATTAAGATATAATCACTGCTAATGTGATATGCACACCATCAGGCGAATCAGCCAAATTAGTATCAGCATTTTGCTCTTCTTATAAACCGGTCACGGCTACTTTATGTATTTTTGTCTTATACACTGCTGTTAATATAAGCGCCACATCATTAACCGGTAAGCGTCAGAACGTCGTACATCCTTATACCGATTGAAGTGGCGATGCTCGATGACGAGATTTTCAAGTAGATTGATTCGATTGTTGTTCGAATTCTAATTCGAAATCTATTGACTCGATTGTTTTCACTCGTATTCGATAGTTTCGAATCCTATTTGGATGCCTTAATCGACGGAAGCATACCAGTCTGAGTCGAATATAACTTATTCGAGTTAAACTATTCGAAACAATCAGAAAAGTCTCGAGTTTTCAGACGATGAGCAAGTCGATTGTTGATTCAATTGCGATTCTTTCAAGTATTTAAATACCTCAGAATCTCCCATCGCTAGAGTGAATCATTCGAGAAACCATGTTTAAAAATAACTGGTGGTGTGATGAATGCGACTTTTTGCCCGCGTGCCCGATATCCACTCCGGCGTAATCCCTACGAATTAGTTTCGACAAGCGGAATCTTTTCCCTGATTTTTTGTACCAGATCTCACACATGTATTGGGATACCACTGCCTTAATTATGCGAGGCGACACGAAAAAGCAATAAATTAATTTTAGTTTTATCTATTCAATCATGTAGTGTATCTACCGGGTTCGAGTCATGTGAGGAGTAATTTAAATGTGTTTAATTCGATCACTTGTACTATTATGGCAGTATGTACGTTAACGATATAATAAATAAAGTGTTGTAATAAAATAAACAGTGTCGGCCTGTATGGAGGAATCTCGTAAGTGTTCCGACGACGGATTTATTGCTGCCAGTGTGCAAGTGGCCCGTACTGGAGTGGGGAACAAAAACAGAGCCCACCTGTCCCTGAATTACTTATATCTCGCAAAAACGTAAACAGTGAACTGTTTCTATAACAATCTAAGTTTTATAGAGCGATGTAATCAAAATACTGGACGTACATTAATTCTAATGTTTATACATTAACGCCGTAATCGATCGCATGGGTTATGTCTGCTTCTATTGATTTCTGGTTTTGAAACTGTGTTAGCAGCAGGTGTAAGGAATAAGGTGACCGTTTATTTTTATGGTTATTCTTCGTATTTTAAGGCGCCAGAATTCATATTATTGAGGTATTAAATAGTTTTGGATGTAAATAAATGTAATTTGCTGCCGTTATCTTCATATCTTGTTCGTTCACTTTTTTTTGTAACAAATAGGCAAACATCCACAGACATTGTGCATTATTTCCAAGCAAATTACGAATGTCTTATAAATCCAGATTACGAGTAAATAAGGAAAATTAGTTTACAAGATAGAAGATACAATTCAAGAAGTTTAAGTACAGAAGACAATAGGCGGTCTTATCAGTAAAAGCAATTTCTTCCAGACAAGCTTAAGATGGATTAGAGAAAAATTGTGTAACATGTGGGTTTTGGAATATAACTAGAATAAAAAAGTAGTGATGAGTATGACTACGGTGTAGATATTTAAAGGCTGATGTTGCTAAGAAACTAATCAAGGAGCCGGAGCAACGTTTAACCATGGAAAAAGAATATTCTTCTTCCATTTTTACCAAATGGGTCACAGAATGATTGGTGTTCTGGTAATATAAACTAAAATGCTTAAAATAGTCCTTATTTTATTTAGTACGTTAAATTTATATAACATTCTTTTTTTATCTAAATGACTTTTAGACCTATTTAGAATTATGTATCTATAGCGAACTATTAGATTTTATTATATAAATAAAAACAGGTTCAATTCTAAAGGGTTTATCTACCATGAGTGCTTAATCTAGAACGTGGTGGCAAGTCGTGACCATAGTTAGGTCGCATCGTGCCCGCCCACAGTCCGCGAATATTCACAACTGTAACTCACAAAAGCATCGAGATTATTCGAACTACAAATATTATACTCTCATCGGTCCAAATGGAAAAGTCAGGTCGAATCATAAACAAAAAGTAATACCCAGATCACTCTATAAGTCAATTTTCAGGCAGCGCTTGCGAGAAACCCCAGGGGCCCAATTCTGCAATTTCAATATCTTGGTGTTGCGAAGATATTCAAATCACGATTCCATTGCGTTGGTATCAAAAATTCGTCTTTTACTAAATCCACAATATTTTCTCGATATCGTAGCGGAATGTAGTAGAAAAATTGGTATAAACATTAGCAGAAATAGACGTAATGAATATTGAAAAGCTAACCAAAATGATTAAACACTTATTTATTATTACAAGTTTTTATTTATATTTATAGAGTGGCGTGTCACATGAAACGTCATTGGAATTAACAGAATATCGAAATCAGGAAACCCTACGATTGAGACGATAGTGTCCAGCGATTTTGACGAGATAGTAATAGCAGAATCAAACCCATGAAAGTCACAAAACCACGTTGATTATTCAAACTACAGATATTACCTATACCTTCGTCGGTCCAAAAGGAAAAGTTACGTCAAAACTTACACAAAAAGTAATACTCACACCCACATCACTCTACAAGTCAATTTTCAAGCACCGCTTGCGACAAACCGCAGTTCTCACGTAATCTACAAAAACCCAACGCAAACGTGGTCGTGACGTGCTTGTAAATGTTCCTGGGTTATAACAACCCTTGTCATGAATTAGTGTTGTATGTTTAAAATCCAATTACCGAGTCCGGCCACGTGCACCGCTAGTAGACACGACAGCGAACGCTCCTCAGGCTTATCTCTCAGATTAGTACAATCCTACCAGAGGTTATCGCGCGGTAGCCCTTACTGTTATAAAATCGATACCTTATCGACTGTCACTGCGATAATGAGATTTATATTCGACTATTTTATCATATGACGATAAAATTAATCGTTCTATTAAACGTTATATTGCTTCTGGCTATACGATCGCGTGTAAAAATAGTTCAACATTCTCAGATGTGTAAACATTGCGTTGTCCACGTCAACAGGCCACCTAGTTCCTGAAAACTCCCATAGTATCTGTCAAAGCAATCCAAACAGAAACTGTGTACGGAGTGGAGGTGTCCAATAACAAAGCACACGAACACGCTTGTCAAACAGTGTTCACCAAATATTAACCGAACGCCACACTGTATTATGTCGTGGATTTGTACTAACATAACGAACGTATAAGACAGAAGCAGGAAGGCAATGTTTGCATTAGAACTTAGAGCTACAATAGAAACAAAACATTGTGCAGAAAATGACTAGAAACCCTTTTTACACGTACTGCGCTGTTCAAATACGAATGAAAATAAATGAAAACAATGCCCAGGAATATTTTTAAAATCGTCTGTTGGATGAAGGCTTGAAGAGAGCAGTTTGTGAAGTGCCCTTGTCGAGGGTGCTCGAAACGAGCGTCGACGCCAGCCTGCGTGCTTAACCTGCTCCGTTTACATCCGACCACAAGTGCCCAGTAAAATATTATACCCGTAAGACGCGTACTACAATCACCAGGCAGTTAGAAATATAATCAAGACCGTTTACTACGAATATTTCTTCATATAGGAATGAAGAGCAATCGAAAAGAATCATATTCGTAACCTGAAATTATTGACTTGGCAACCGTTCAGAACATAATTTACGCCGCGGCCGCCGCCGTCAGTCTTAATGGAAATCATAAAGTTTAAAACAACGACCACCGTAAAACAAACAATGGACCTAAAGAGCAAAAATATTAAATGGCCGACTAAACCAGGCGAAACATGCCCTCCGGTGCCCCGTGTCGTGCTTTCCCATCATTTTCATGTTTTATTTTTGATCTGATGAATAAAAAACTTTTAGTAAATATTAAATTTTTTTAATCATAAATCAACGGTAAAATATCAAGGCTTTTCCGACATGTTATCGTAAGCGACATTTGTACCTAAGTATATTTCTGTTACAAAAGGTATTTTAAACTATTATTTTGTTTAAGACATTCAATTTTTGGTTCAGTAGGGTCTAATCTAACTAAAATTGCAAGTCTTAAAACAAAATCATAGTTTAAAATACCTTTTACAACAAAAAATATATTTAGGTACAATTATCGATCGATATCGTAAACTTATAAAGTAAATTGGTTTCCATATCGTAGAAAAAAAGAAGATTAAGTGCCATTTTCTTTTTACCTCAAGCGCATTAAAAAACAGTTCGGATGCTCCGTAGTTAATGTTTATTGACAACCCTGACATATCGATGTTGGACCATTTGATCGGTGGAATCATGAGGTGTGTCGAATGAAGTTATTTAGCGATCTAATTACACGGCTCTCCACGGATTCTGACGCGGGACAGTTTCCGGGCACAGACTCACAATGTGTGCCGCTCTGCTGAGCCCGGGACGGACTGAATAAATTCGATACGCCTTGGCTAACTAGCCATAATAGGACGCTCGGTAGACCAGAACGAGACTATCCAATCAGTAAAGCAATATATGCGAGCGTTTCTCAAAATTTTTGACCAAAGTAATTTTGCAGTGTCCCACGTTTTTGCACAAGGATAAATAATAGCCCATTTATCATACAGATTGATATTTGGTTTGGTAACTTCATATCTTATCAATTTATTAATAAAAATATAAAAACACATAAAAATCAGTATCGTTAACAATAATTTCGAATGTAGAAAATTCCTTGTCCCAATTTATTACAGCACTTTTAACTCAATTGTTGTCATTATTTTCAAAGTATTTAATACGTTAAGAGTTTAAAGGCATCTTTTCATAATCAAAAATCGTTTTACAATGGAGCATATTTTTTAAGGTTTTAAACTATGAGTTAGTTACTGCGGTTTTTTTACTATGGTATAGTATCGTATAATCGGAAAGGCAAGTAACAAAAAAAGAATTTTCAAATCATGGTCAAGAAATTTGAGTCCCTTATAAGCGACTAACTTAAACGACGCTTACATCGCCTGCAGGCGAGCACTTGAATGTTAACAACCCGTTCTAAGTGCGTGATGTGCTTAATCGACATACAATAAAATTTCGTGTTGTTTTTATATGTGAGAATGTTGAAATATGCGTGTGATTCGAGTCGAATAACATACTCAATTAAATTCCCAGCCGCAGTCGCCAGATAACATCTGTTTAGAATATAAAACACACCAGCACGTATCCCCCAATAAAAATTAAACACAACTGACGAACAAAAAACTTTATAAAAAGTGACTACACGTTAATCTACAGTTTGATCAGACGACCCTGAAGGATCCACTATTATTAATAACCGATGTCTAAATAAAACGTATGGTGGACATAAAAATATTGAATAGTAATAAAAAAGGTGAATACTTTTTTGAATACAAAACATTTATTAACACGGCGGAGCTGTGGATCGAGATAAAACAAACATGGCGGGCGGCGCGCGCGCATATAAACATGAAGATTATCGTGGGAGGCTGTCACAACACGGGCCCATCCATTGGGCAGTGCTTATGCTGACGCACCGGTGAAAGCTTGTGAAGACACCCATAATACGACATATGAGATGATGTTATCTCACAGAAACATTTCAAGCCTACGCCTGTCGTTCTTTAACTTATACTAACTACAATTCAAGATTACTTTAGATTCTAATAAATAGATTAGTTATCTAGAAGACTCAAGTTTAAGTTACTTGAAATTAAAGTTATTGTGAAATGCTAATCTAAACATTCATTTTGTAGGCAAGTAACTATTACTTAGCTACCTATATTAAATTCTGATGAACAAGTATTTGACAAACTAGCGCATTCCATGCGTTTCGTTTACGTAAGCTTTAGATCCATACTAAGTGGTATCTAGGCTATTTTCGAGGATAAAAATTATCCGAAGTGCTTCCCCGTTATCGAAAGTAAAGGAAAGAACTAAGAACTAACATCCAAACAAAATCCGCTTTCACATTTATATTGGAATGGATAAAGCGGGGCGAATCCAATTACCCAACTAATAAGATATTCAAATGTAACAAGGTTCTTATGCAGAGAAAAAAGGCCGTAGAACGCGTTTACCATCAAAAGCAAACAACAAAGAAACCAGTCGTGATCTCCATCGGCGATCCGTCATCGGAGGGCAACTGGCGGGAGATGGATTGCATGTATTATCCCAATAAGCACTGGTCAACGGGTAACCGGCCGAGTATCAATCGCCGACAATCCGTCCAAGTCGTCTTTACTCTGTATGTAGTTTCAATTTTCTTCGAAGGAATAGCTAACGAGCTTGTCTGGACTTAACACGATGTTAACATAACGATAGGCTATTTTTTCTTATCCCCTGGTAAGAAGAGCCTTAAAGGCGAGTAATTTTATTGTAGAAGTACATTTTTATACTACGCAGTTTTGGATACATATCCTGCTGATACGATGTTATTTTTCGGCATAATAGAGTATTGTACTTACTAAATTGTAACGACCATAATTTTTGGCCGTTTTGAAAAAATCGAAACAAATAAGACTATGGAATAGAACTACTTTTGGCTTTCCATCTCGGGCTACAATACCCATGTGATGGTTTCAAAAACCAAATACTTCAAAGACACTTATATTTTATTTATACATTAGTGTGAAAGAAAACCCTATAAATTTCAACCATATCTCGAATCTGTATAAAGCAGTCTAATTTCATCTCGTGATTGTAAGATAAAACTCAAGCCCACATATTTAAGAAACCGTGTATATCAATTACTAGTTTTAACTAAGAATTATGATTGAGATAATTGATATTATGGGCTGGGAACGTCGAGGGGAATCTAGCCGTCGCGTCGCGAGAGACAAAACCATCACTTTATTATAACAGCATGCGGTATGAATAAATCAAAATTAAAAATGCTAACAAGACGGGATTCATTTTTGGTTTTGATAAAAATGTATTCGAAAACAAACATGATTATAACACCGCCCCTTAATTTTTATATTATGGCTCCAGGCAAGACGTGGAAAATATTCCACCTGGCCATTGCCCACTGTAATTAGGCAGGCCGCTTATACTAAACCGCTACCGGTTTCTAAGATTACCGTCACACGACACGGGGTAAACTTAACATTAGGTTGTCCTAATATTCTTGCTTCTGAAATGAATTTTTAATAATATACTTACAATATTTAATTGCTAAAAGAATATTTTATTTCTCACACGAATTCTGTCATCAACTATTCGCAATTCACTACTGGATGTAGTTCTTCTAGGTTTGTGTCACATATTCTAGACTTTTAATCCCTTATCCCTATCGACGGACTTGAGTAATTCGTGATCTTAAAGGTTCAAATCACGATACAATATTCGCTGGATAAATAAAAGGGCTGACTTCAATAGTAGATTGTTACACGAGATATGAAAATGATCTATTTAGGCACGAGATGGTTTGGGGCACAAGCGTAGAGAGGGCGCTAATAATGCGAGTGCCTAAATAGAACTTTCACCCTAGGTTAACACTGCTTTTCATTTAAAATATGAAGAAAGTAAATAAAAACTGATTAGATAAAAAAACCACTACTTCTTCAGGCGTTAAATCCATATCTAAATTTAATTAATTCATTTAATACGTCACATACGAAACGTCAAGCTTTTTTTTCATGTCATGTCGTACAAAAAAGTAAAACGACTGGCCAAAAATAGAGAATGTTGAAGGACTCTACACGGATAACATCATAGCTCTTAAATGGTAGATAGATTGAAATTAACATATAGAGCTGTCTGGATAACCTGCCCTTAAATCCTCCGAGTCACGACATCAAAAACTTAAAAAAATAAAAATCGCAGTGCCACCACGCTATCCGAGCAGCGATCGGCTAAAACGGTAGTGTTCAGAAAACAAAGAGAAACGAGCTACGAGAGAAAATAAAAAATAAACTCAACTCCGGCCGTATAAAAAATAGAACCTGGTCTCGAACGATGCAAATATAAAAAGAAAGATGGGGCTTTAAGCCTTAATGAAGGTGCATGTAAACCAACCAGCTCTAAATTATTATTGAAATAGCTGAAATTGCAAGAAACAAATCCTAATGGAAAATCATTATAGGCGATATACATACTTAACATTGCATTTACATTTTTCTGAACGGTAGAATCGTAGAAATTTCAAACACAACGTTAAATTTGCATCTCAAATAAATGTGCAAAATAGACGTACATTTCTGTAGCATAACTTCCTTGCGTTTCTCCTTATTGCCTATGGGGAATGTATGTAGATTGTACGTATGCCGAGACACATAAGACCGTACCACTAGTAATACCAAAAACTATTATAAGTGCACGAATGTGAACGTAATTTGCTTTTTTATGAATTATGAAAATTATATCATAAAATGAATGTGGAATAGTAACATAAAAGAAATATACTACAACCGATAATAGCCTACTAAGAAACCTAACTACTACTCCAAATCTACGTGATCCCCCACACAGCATCTTTGTGTTTATTTATTATAGTAAATCGATTATAGTGATAGAGTGATTGACATTCACAGTAATCTTTGCTCATGGTATATGTAAAAAAATACTAGAATGGAGGGATAACAAATAAAACAGAATATAAACAAGACATCTCCATACTATGATGAGTATGGCGCTACAACAAGGTGACGTATCCAGAATTCTGGGCAACAATGCAATCATAGTTGCTGTAGCTCTATTTTTGCATTATTGTTCGATACATTTGACCAGGTAAAACGTGACTGTTGGGCACAATATGGCGTTTCCCCGATCACGACTGGTCGCAAGATTTAATCTGGCCAGGGGACACCCATGCACGAAGCGGCACGCACGCCGAGATCCCGCGATATTGTCAACTGTTTACACAATTAACCCGGCAACCCTACACGATTAAACATTAACCAGATTAGAGGTAGACAATGAAAAATTCTCAAACGTCTCACCTAGTATTTGTATAACTACTAATATTAATATCATGAAAGAATATTACGAATGATACTTCTAAAGAGAAATACGTATTTAGAGCCTAGTACTTTAAAGTGTTAGATTAATGGTTAGATTCACCTTATTCGTTAGATGTCGTTAGAATCGATCCTTAATGATTTTATCTACGTCAAATCATGCCACAATCTCTACATGTGTTACGTGTTACCTACGTAACGCATGTACAGATTTATTTATTTATTGGAATAATAATCAAATTTGGAATTAAAATTAAACATACTAAACTTTCTAATCTTTGGTCTAAAAGAAGAATATTAAAAAAAGATGAAAAAGCAAGTAAAGTAACCTGTGGCATCATCTAATTATATAGGATTTAGAAAGTATTTAAACGCTATCGCTGATGAATGATCCCAAACGGATCTCAAAGAATGTGCGATTTTATATGTTATTCGACAAAAAAAATGATAAAGAAACTAAACTATATCCGACCGACCGATTAGCTAGACTGATTTTGGTTTACGAGTTATTTATAGTGTACATAATTATGTTAGGTATATTGTAGGTTCACTATAACATTTACATATATTATAACATTTTATTTTTATGTTCTAATACTATTTAAATTTACAAATTACTTATCTATTGAACAGACCTCCTCCTTGAGTGGTATTCCCCATTCCGGAGCGTCATGACGTTTCTCCGCTCCTTTTTTTTGTACTATTTTTCGTCATCGGTGACGATCAACGGCAATTTGCTGTGCATCGTATACGGAGTCCTTTGATTATTAAGTACATAATCGAAGACGGAGTCGTTGAGTGTGGTTCGGTTAATCGGACCAACGCATCGGACTACGTACGGCCTCGGGATCTTTTCCCTTCTATTTTGCCAATAGAAGTATGTGGACTTTAATTAAATACTAACTTAGCCTTCGAAGGTATGACGTGTGGTGTTAAAAAAGTTAGTTTTATAAAATCCACACGCGGTCGTAACTCGACTGGTTACGAGCGGTTAAATAAACGCAGCCGCCCATTACGGCCATTAATACCAACAATTGGTGCCCGGTCGAAACGGGCCAGAAATAATTTTAACCCGAGATTCGAGACGAGATCACTGCAGCGGGGACATTACAATTGGAAGAAATGTAAATAAATCGGCCAAGTGCGTGTTTGATTACTGACCATTGAAGGGTAGAGATTACAAACTGACTTTGTACTTCCGCGACGAAATCATAAAAAAGTACCTATTTAGTCGAAAATACACTAGATCTTAAAATCTACTCAAGGGGTCTTATTAAAATTCTAATAGCTTTAATTATTGCGATTTATTGCCAAAAACACTACCTACTAAAAACGATATTATGTGTGATGAAATGCATAATTGCGATCCCTATTTTTTTTTTGCAATGCAACTACACCATTATGTAACGTCCTATAAAATACGCCTTCTGCCAAATCCTATCCAGACAGGAAGGAGATCCAAGAGTTAGTAGTTGTAGAGAGGAACAGATATGACAATAGAGATATCGACACGTTACTTTAAATTCTAACATTATTTACTTATAAAAGAATAGATCTTAAAATAGCATACTATCATCTTACTTGTAAAATCATTATATAGACACAATTTTAATATCTACTATTTCGACCACATATACAATAACACCGGCCCACAAAAAATAAAGATCGGTTTGTACTTTTGAGCAGACGTCTATTCTTATGTATTTCGATGCGCTGAATCCGAATCTGGGGTCAATTTAGTCCATATTCCCTTAAAATTTTGGGTAAATTGCAATGCAAAAACTTTTGTACCATGTTTAAATATACTTTGATACCGCCATGATGACCACCTTTAAGTAGTAATAACGAGCATTGCGAGTGGATAAATATTAGTTCACGCGCACCTTCCAACGGATTCAACCAATATTTGAACTGTACGACTGCTTCCCAAAAGTGTATTTTCTTATACAACAACATCTACCGTTCGACGCCTGCGAGGGTGTCACGATGTGTGCACAACCAAGACTTCAGACTAATGCAAACAGAAACTTTCCATCCATAAATCACACATTAAAAAACACTAGTTAACCACACATTCTATGAACACGTTATACGAGTACTCTACTTTGAAACCTGAGGTCTGCTTTCCACTTTTTCTTCCTTTCCCCTTTTCTGTCTTATCCTACATATTATATCATAATACAAATATTATAAGGAAGAAAGTTATTATTGTGAATTTAGTAGAATAAGAATTGTAACGGATATTGTGAATTTAGTAGAATGCGAATTTTTAACACTATCGCAATGGAATCGTACTTTGAATATTTTCGCATCGCCAAAATGTTGAAATAGCAGAATTGGGGCCCTTTTTGCCGCATTTAAAAATAAAATTAGATTCGTTTCCATTATCGAAAGTACACTATTAAATATTTGTCTTGATTTTATTATACGCCTTATTATTTAATTTGAAACAAGTATAGTCCACAGATAGTAATCACCAAAAAAGAAACAAATTTCTCAGAAGCAAAGTGAAAAATTTGTGTACGTTTTATTTATTTAAATGAGACAAGTCCTTGTAGATGTCGCCTTGATCGTGGGGAGTGACAATAACCCTTACTCAAATACAAAATGTAAAGTTTTGGGGTACGAGTCGTCACAGCGGGAACGAGCACAGCGGGAAGCCCGAAGCACCATGACTGGACCATCCCTACGCCATGCGGCGAAACACACGAATTCACTTCGATCTATGCAGGGTTTTAGAACCCAAATCAATCTTACGTCATCTGTCGGATATTAAAAAGTTATGTTGCCAAACAAATGTGGACCCCACACACTACGGACTAATAAAGATCTCAAATTATTTATTTATATTATTTGTGACATCTTGACACACATTCAAAAGGTTTAAAAAATAATAGAAAAAAGTCATAGGGGTCTCAGAACAATAACTAAAGCTTATTCTTATTGTTCCTAAGCCTAGGGTATTCTAATGCAAGTTTGTGTTTCTTTACGGCCTTACATATTAACGAATTTACATAAAATCAGTCAAATATTATATACTTTAGATACTGGACATCGACATAACGAAAAACGCGAGAATTCTTTCAGGGACAAAAGTCAAAATGACAAAAAAATAGTTATATATATTACTAGCAGATATTACATTTTTTAAGTTTTACTTTTTTGCGGAATCTCGTCTTTTTAATGTAGAAATTGGTTTTCAATGTCTAAATTGTTTTATTGTATGATGATACTGGCAATATCAATACTTAGGTGCATAAGTTGTATTATAAGCTGTGTAAGTAATTAAATTTTTTTTAACTATCCCACGGGAACTATTTAATTTTTCGGGGTCAAAAGTATCCTATATGTTGACCAGGGATGTAAGCTACCACCATACTAAATTTCATATAAATCGGTCAAGTCGTTTCGGAGATTAGCCGGTACAGAGAACCAAAAAAATTGAAGAAAAAAACTAAATTAGTTCTATTCTATTTCACTTCTTACGTCCCTCTGACTCGGTTTTTAGCATTTTTTTTTTCATTGTACGGAAATTCGACCTCTACAGTTTTATTATATGTATAGGTAGGTATTAGGTTTAAATATTTTATTACAATAATAAATTACATACTTTTGTCCCTTTGCAAAACCGCATTTAAGGTATCGAATGAGCTATTGTGTAAGTTCACCTCAGACCCATAGTCAAGCACATTGCATTTAGCAATAAAATTCACGGGACCACATAAATCCTGGGACACTTCGGTAAGCCATCAGCCATAAAATTTAAGTGTGCATTCGTCAATAGGCGAAGGTGGCCTATAAAATGTTATTATTTAGTAGCTCATAACTGGCAAGATTTAGTATTCATAAAATAAGGTGAGGTGACCGCATCCGACAGGAGAATAAGATTTCCTTCGCCGAAAAGAGATACATACAATACTCCGGTTTCAATCTTGCTACAGGAAGAACGTCATAAAATGACACATGATTGCCTATCCTTTTCATATACCTATCTTATACTAATATATAAAGCTGAAGAGTTTGTTTGTTTGTTTGATTGAACGCGCTAATCCCAGAAACTACTGTTCTGATTTGAAAAATTTTTCAGTGTTAAATAGCATATTTATCGAGGAAGGGTCTAGGCTATATATCATCACGCTAAGTCCAATAGGAGCGGAGAATCAATGAAGAATGTTTCAAAATCGGGGGATTTTAGACTATATAAACAATGAAGAGCACAGTGCATTTTTTTTCTTTCTTGTTTGTTTGTTCGGGATTCACCTAAAAACCACTAGGCTGATTTCGATGTTATTATTTGGAGAATCGGTTTTCGCTGATCGACAGCAAATTCTTAGACATAAAATCTGCCTACATTTTATCTTCGAGATATTTACTTAATCCCGCGGGAATTTTTTGGAAATGATTTGAAATAGCCAGATTAAAAAAAACGAATTCCAATGTGATTTTTCACTGGCCGATAGCAAATTTATCCAATAAAATGTGTGATATTTTTTATCCCGGGAATCCCAAGGGAATTTTCCCGTGATGGGCTTGTAATTGTTCGGGTGCATAAAAATTAGCTTACTTCGGCACAGGTTTCACTAAAACGATAGCATACATCCTTTTTGAAATACTGTGGTACTGTGTACCGGGAATCCAGTGGGAATTTCAAGTCAAGCGTGGACGAAGTTGCGGGCATATCCTAGTGCATAAATATATTGATGTCGCACTCACATAGTAGCAACGGCAAGCGTGATTGTATATCTGCAGCTTTTAGCACTCCGAATCAGCAATATTCCTGCCAAGGGTTGTCTGGAAGAGATCGCTTTTTAGTAATAAGGCCGCCCTTGGCACACCTATAGAATAATACTAGTTCATGAGTTTTCTGTAATGGTGTACGACAAAGAGTTATCTATCTTTCTTTTGGACTAGACGTATTACTTCTTGCCCCGGATTTAAGTTGGGTGCCATCCGCGTTGTTAGCTATGGGTGGAGGTCGGCGTCGAGGTCCAAAGCGATGGCTCAACGACTCTCGAGTTCCATCGCGTCACACATAAACGTCTGCCAGTTAACAAGACACAAAACTCTCTTTCAAGTAAAATCTTCCTACGCACCGTTGTCCAAGACTTCATTTAATACCAAGATGGATATGTTCAAGTGGCAGCCATATCCGGTGCAAGCAAATTTAACTTCGAATGGCCGTGTTTATTCAGGGGTGCACTGAACCATTAAAACTGAGTCAAGTCGTAACTAACTACGTCGACCGCGTTAAATTCTTCAATACTATCATAATGCTGAACTTAATTGCTTTCTTACGAACCCATAAAGATCGAAAGTGGCTGCAGCCCAATCATATTTAACATATAAATGGACCTGTTTTGTTTAAAAAGCGGGAGGACATAAAATGAGAACAATTACAAGTTGGGTAAATAGTGAATATAACACGCTCAATAACATATGATTGCTTAGCCAAACATGGCACTAAATATAAAACAAAAATCCCTTTTTTAAAGCTCCAAAGTACGACGCCATAAGGTTTATAGTATCGACGCTCATAAACATTGATCAAAAAGGATCTCGTGGCAAAAAACCTAAGTATTGTCGCGACCCTATTGATTAATTTGTTGCAGCATTAAAATTCTCTTCGTGGCATCAGAAATGTCCCGGTGGAGACCATCACAACTGAATTTGGGTGCATTATTTATGGTGCGCCATTCTCTTCAAAAGACTGTATGATTTACAGCGTACTATACACAAAAGGCATTGCCTTATTATGACGTGCTAGCCCTTGCATTGTGCCAGCACATTTATTCCAACGTTGTTTGTTTATTTGGGTCCTTCCCCGTAAATACCTTATTGTAACAAAAGTGCATCAAAATCACTTTGGGACACATTTCACGGCGAATAAAAATATTTACTGACATTACTAAATCGGCTAAGTGCTTGTCGGTCGACGGATAGTGATGGATTATGTATTGGCGAAGAACGTACACAGATTTCGAAATCTAGTTACGGAACCTTAAAAACCGTGTAAAAACCTACACTGCAATATCTAAAAAGCTACTCGGTGCATCTTTTCCTTGTAAGGGTTTTTTTAGGTTATATCGTGAATCTTGAGATATTCCAACTCTATAGTTCAAAGGCTCGAGGATAAGGGCGCATTATTAATTTAATAATAACTACCAATTCGGAATATAGTTACTTTTCAAGATACTATCTCTTACTAATACAAATAGTATAATAGTTTGACATAATATGTTTTACATCAGCGTGTGGGATATATGCCAAGACGCTTATAAAGGTGCATATAAAAATAGTTACTTTTGACAATTAAATTGACAGATGACTTTTGGCATTTTTATTCGAGACGCTAAAAATAAAGCTTTTATTTCAACAATCATTCAATTCGTTTAGACACGTTACAAGAGAATAAGCACCGTTAAATGGGATTAGATGGTCAAACAATATGCGTTTAGTGACCCGTGAAAGTACTTAACATTATCGAGTTGTTAACAAGGGAAAGAATTGTGTTTCATAATGATAGTGATACTGTGGTTAGAACTGATTAACACAACCTAGAAGCTAAGCGAGTGTGTACATATAGAAAGAAGCAGAGTGAACCAGCTACGACTATTCTGACGCCAGTCTTGTTTGCGTAGGGTGCAGGGCTGCCACTTCAGCGCTTTCGATGCTGAATCTAGCGCTTTTTATGGTAACCTAGCTGTCAGTTTCACGAAACAACTCACTACATTAAATCTTACACCTTATTTTTTCATAGCAAGCAAACATTGAGTCTAATTTTTTCTGCATTTACTGTAAATTCACCCAAAGTATACTACTAAGTAGTCTTAGTTGTATTAATAGTATCCATTGATTGTATAAAACTACATCTACCAATAAACTTTTAAAAACATTTGACGTGTAATGCAGCCCGTTCTTACAGCTAAACCCTGGTACAACTGTGGCAGCCCTGGTAGGGTGAACTTCCAGGGCATGTGTGTGGTCCCTCCTACCCACGTATTCTATATTCTAAATATCCACCTTTACATAAACAAAATACGTATAGATACAATCGTCTTCCCATGAGTCATACCTTTAACTTCAACCACACTAAGGTATCATATATCATTAGACAGTACCATGGAAGGAATCATGTTGTTAGTTCTACGATAACAATACTAAGAATTAAGATAAAAATAAAAGGATAAAAAAGATAAGATAAAATGAATAAAAGGATTAAAAAATCTATCTATAGGTGTGTTACTTAAGAGTTTCTTGCAGCTTCTTCTCCATAAAAAGTGTAAACATAAGTATGGTATAAGCTTAATTTTTCACTTGTGTATGATTTAAAAAAAATATTCTTCAGCAGAATTTAGTTTGAATAAAAACTTTCAAATGTCTTGATAGTAATACACTGGTTTGCTGACTAAAAGTTTCGTTAAAAGCTTGTCAGTTTATATATGCATACATTTGTTTGTATAAACATAATATCATTAAAATTTTCTTAAATAATCGAAAGTGACATATTTATATCTTGTGTTCTTAAAAGCAGCCTCTTTGTAGACTTCACCGATTTAATATTTGTTTACAGGGCCTCTTAAGTGCATTTAACAATTTAGATAATGTGTTAGACGCGCGAAAGCTTCGCACACACACTGAACATTATAGGGCTTTTAGCGACATAGTGTGGCAAACATAACAGAATAATGGCTTTGATTCATTTAATAATGTGCCTGAAGCCCACATAGTAGTGTATTACATATTTATTTGCACATTTTGTCTGAAAGCGTCGCGCGGTCGCGTGCCGCGGTTCCCATCCGCCTATTCAATTACGTGCGCGTACTAAGCAAAATTGTCATAGCATTATCCCTAATGGGGAATTTTTGAGCTCTGAATAAACATTGAGGAGGCCTAATGTGCGAGTCGTGCGTCATCTCTACAGGACTTCTAATAACATTGGCATCGTGTTGTGGCGCCACGCGACCGGGTGTTGGGTGCACCATTAAAGAAGCCGTTAAGCATGGCCGCGGGACTGCGGGTCAACCTTTAGTAATCCATATAAACAAACACATTTAAATAGTTAAACGAAAACAAGAAATTTGTTGTGATGTCATTAGCGCTGAAACGTTAACGAGTGTCCGTTTCGAATGCGCTGCTATTTTGGTTTGGGCGCATTCCTCATTCACACGTATCATCTATCATGGCTGGGGAGCTGTCAGGTTTAAACTGGGCTTAAACTGTGCTAGAGACTGACTCGTCAGCGGTGGCAGTTGATGGACGCGGAGTGACGGCCCGCTGGGCGCGACCTCCCATTGAACGGTCAGTGCGTGCCATATTACCTATTGCCTTTTAAACGTAAAATAACTGACGTATAAATTATAACACAAAAGCGGCAGGCAGGCGCCTTGGGAATGTGTTATTATATACCTAAATAGGTAGACTTTATTCGTGGACATGAAAACTTTATGTCTTAATATTTTCTTAAGTTTTCGCGACTTGTATACATAATAAAACTACGTTTTAACGGTTTTAAGCGCGGTAATTTTATTTGATTTTGGTTTTTCCGACGTTTCGGCCACTTTTCAGTGGCCGTGATCACGGAAGACAAAGATGTCAAGTGTCAACGAGTATTGTTAAAGTTTTATTTAGCCTACCGCCAACTTATTAATTTTAATTATTTAATTTTTAATTTTGTTTATGGTTATTATTTAATCTATGGGAGCCTAATCTAATTTACTACCGCTTCGCAACATGTTATGGCTTGAAGAGAAGAAGCGGCGCAAGAAACTCTTCAGCAAACATGCCTAGCTCTAATAATTTTATATAATATTAAAATGGGTGGAAGGAAAAATAAAAGTAATTATCAGTCAAGTTGGTTTGTGTTCCGTTGTACGCAGAAAGAGCTCACAGTGTCTTGAGGTCTGGCAGCTGGTTTTTGCTGGGTTTGGGTCTTAATAGTTTTGATAATTGGATCCCAAACAGGTGGTACTTGCCAACCATCTTCTCTATTGAAATTTGGGTGTTTTTTGATTTCAATAGCCTCACGCATCATTCTAGGTATGAAACGATTCTCTTTCGCGAGGATTTGTGGGTTATCGAATCTGATGTAGTGGTTGGGTTTATCCAGCGTGTGTTCACTGATCGCAGACTTCGTAGACCTTGTGTGTTTCATGTCAGCAATGTGTTCTTTTACTCGTGTTTTTATGCTCCTCTTTGTTTGCCCAATGTATGACAATCCACACTCACAATCAAGCTTGTAAACCCCTGCATCCTGGAGTGGGATATTGCATTTCACAGGTCTCAGAAATTGGGTAATCTTTTTCTGCGGCTTGAAATATGTTTTGATTGAAGCTCGCCTGAGGATGTGACCAATTCTGTCTGTGACCCCCTTGATGTAGGGTAGGGTAGCAGGGCACCGCTCAACTGAAGGTGGTTTGGGGCCTTTGTGACGTTGGTGTGGAGTCTTCAGCTGATTGCGTTGTAGAACTCGCTTGACATGCTGAAGCTCTCCAGCTATGTGGTTCTCGTCACAAATTTTCCGTGCTCTCTGAAACAAAGATTTGCCCACAGTAGCTAACTGACTAGGATGGTGGTGAGACGAACCATTAAGGTATTTATCTGTATGGGTAGGTTTCCTATACACCGTATGACCAAGAGTATTGTCAGGGTTCCTTAGGATGAGCACATCCAGAAAAGCTAATTTATTATTTGCCTCTAGTTCCATAGTAAATTTAATATTACTGCTAATGGAATTGAGATGATCTAGAAATGCAGAGACTTTATCGTTTGGGAGGACGGCAAAAGTATCGTCGACGTACCTTTTATACATCTTCGGCTTAGCCGGAGCGGTATCCAGTGCCCTCTGCTCGAAGTCTTCCATAAAAATGTCAGCTACGACAGGAGACACCGGTGAGCCCATGGCTACACCGTTGATTTGGTCGTAGAAGCCGTAGTCCCACACGAAATAGCCAGATGTGAGGCAATGTTTTAGTAGATCTGCATATTCCTCAGGCATGTTATTATCTATTAGCTTCCTTTTGACAATCTCAATGCAGTCTTCCACTGGTAAACTGGTAAATAAGGACTGGACATCAAAACTGACTAGTACTTCATCCTCAGCCAATGTCAAATTTTCAATTGCGCTGATGAAGTCGAAGGAATCCTTGACATGGTAGGGTGTGTTGCCGCGGAGATTGTTGAGTGTCTTCGCGAGATGTTGTGCCAGTCTGTATGTTGGTGAGTCAAGCTGGCTAACTATAGGGCGCAAGGGGATGTTGTTTTTGTGAATTTTAGGTAACCCATACAGTTTAGGCGCTTTGGCGCAAGATGGTGTGAGTGCGGATACGTCTAAGCTTAATTTTTCGGAGTGTTTTTTCATAACCGCGATTGTTTGTTTGGTTACTTTATCCGTGGGGTCAGTTTTGACCTTTTTATAAGTGCTTTCGTCCGATAAAAGATCTTGTATTTTACTATTGTAATCAGACGTATCCATGACGACAGTCGCGTTACCTTTATCTGCACGGAGCACGGTTATTTCTGGTTTATTGCGAATGTTTTTTAAGGCAATATATTCAGCACGAGTGAGATTCGGTTTGGGTAGACGACTACGGCGTAAAACCGATGAGATATCTTGTCGTATAGCTTCCGCATCCTCTTTCTGCATGCTGTTCCTTACCAGACATTCCTCTACGTTGCAGATTATGTTTTCAAAAGGTATTTTTCGCGGGGTTATTGCGTAATTAAGGCCTTTTTCTAATACCGAAACGGTGTTTTTATCGAATGTTTGTTTTGACAGGTTAACCACCGACAGTGACATATGATTAGTGGTCGCGTTTCCGTGCACATCAACAATTGCTTCACAATGGAGCTCAGGTATATTTTTTTGCGCGTTTATAAATTATAACACAAAAGCGGCAGGCAGGCGCCTTGGGAATGTGTTATTATATACCTAAATAGGTAGACTTTATTCGTGGACATGAAAACTTTATGTCTTAGTATGTATGTATATCGTTAACTATTATTTGAATATGTTATTTAAATTAAATATCCACGATGGGTTAAATAATTAATTAAAGAGGCGTGGTTGAAAACCAGCTTTGTGCTGAAATTTCTTCCAGCATAGATTTGTGCTGAGTTACCGAACTCCTTTGTTGGAAATTTGGTGTACAATGTCTTAAATTTAACCATCGCATAAAAATAATTAGTAAATTGTTATGGCTTTGTAACATATAAGCACATAAAAAAAGAAAAGGACAAAATTTTACTATCAAATAAATTCTTTCTTTTTTTAACTATTTACATGTCATAATAAAACTACGTTTTAACGGCTTTAAGCGCGGTAATTTTATTTGATTTTGGTTTTTCCGACGTTTGTTGTCAACGAGTATTGTTAAAGTTTTATTTAGCCTACCGCCAACTTGTTGACACTTGACATCTTTGTCTTCCGTGATCATGGCCACTGAAAAGTGGCCGAAACGTCGGAAAAACCAAAATGAAATAAAATTACCGCGCTTAAAACCGTTAAAACGTAGTTTTATTATGTATACAAGTCGCGAAAACTTAAGAAAATATTATATTTACATGTCATACTTATGTACTAAACTAAAAACAACCGGCATATTGTACATGAGATTAAAATTAAATAGCAAAGACAAAGCCTTGAATAACAAAACTATTTTTATACTGTGCGTTCAATTATTTAAAATACCTCGCGGTATTTTATATACCAATTCTCTTAAGTTAAAATATTATTTGATATATATTTATATATCAAGTAATAATAATAGGCTCCATTATTACCTAATAATTTCCAACATTTTGCCATAACATAAGAAAAATGAGGTCAACGGGTTGCGTATATAGGTGGCTCTAGATAAGAAAATAGATTCAATCCCCTTCTTTCCCTAAAGAGTAAAACGACACAGCTATACTCCCTGAAGTGATTACGGCTGTGACACTACGGTTATTGAGTCATTTATTACTATCCCACAGGTACAAATTGATATAAAAGTAAACAAAATACCATTCGCAATATCTCACTATATTGTTATAATTTAATTACGTGTAGCCAATAATTGCTACAGTTTAAAAATATACAATATTTTAGGTTCTGGTCTGTGGTGTAAAATTGCAACAACCAAAATCCATAGTACATTAAAAATGCCAACAAATAGTTTTGAATTGTTGTAGAAAACATTTCATCTTGCTTTTTAGTTACGTTCTTTTTGTGGGGGCTTTTAAAGTCGATTTTTTAATATAAGCAATGCTACATATAATAAGAGTAGTGGGAATGCAGCCAGCATTTTGGGAACGGTCCCCACCGACAGCGATCTGGATGGACTACATTTTTTACTTGTAAATATGTTTATAATAGTATTTAGTCTTTTAGTTTTTGTTTTGTAGTGTAGTTTAATTTTTAAGATGGCTTAGTTTATAATTTTATTCATGTAATACCCAAAAATTGTATGGTATAATAGTATATTTGACTGATATTTTATGTAATTGTGATTTGTATTTTAGAATTTTCCGGAATAATAAAGGCTTTTTAAATTATGTAAAATCTTATAATATTATTTATGCAAAAAGCAACAATATAACATTAAAATTTTTCATTTCACTATTTCGAAAAGGTAACGATTAATAGTATACTTCATAGTATACATAACCGCCGTGACATATGCGCCCGCGCAACAACTGTGATCGATCGAAGCTTTTTGTAACGTTGACATCTCCATCTATTCCGAAGCAAATTGCCACAGACACGGCATAGCTGGTGAAAGGTGGGAAGGTGATTGAGTGGACGGCTTTTAGGCCATTATTTTGGATATACAACACCATTCATCACCAGACACAAGATTGGTCGCATGATTATTATTGACTGTCGAGGCATAGAATTTTAAATCAAGTTCTGAAAAATATTTTACAAAGTAATTTCTACCAGCTGTAATTTTTTTTTATTACAGGAGTTCAGAAGACAGCCAGACGGCCCACTTGATGGAAAGCGGTTACCATCGCCTATGAACATTTGCAACACCAAAGGTGCTACAAATGCGCTGCTGCTCTCTTAAGGGAGACCGGAACCTGGTCACTAATGCCGGAACACAACTCAAGGTTGTTATGGCGGCATACTCTAGACCAGGGGTGGTAGCCACCCAGTCGGGCAATTGCCTTACCACCTGGCTGTGGGTTGTTTTGTCGCCTCTTACGACAGGCCGCCCGGCCGCAAATTGTATTCTTAAATTAATAAGGCTGGTTGATTTGACACAGCGGTACTTTTGATGTGCAAGGTTTCTCATGTAACGATGTTACACATTAGGTCTGGAAGACTGATTAAGAGGTGCTTGCCCATCAAAATTCGAATGCGTCGGGCATTTCATTGAGACATGGTTCCACTGCGAAGCCAATATCTAATAATAGCTTTTCTATTTGTTCTTGTCTATAATTTCTGTTAGAACAGTCTTCGGTAACCTCTATTGCGATTTCACACATGCATAAAATACATAATTATCATCCTTTATGACCTCTTCTTCTTAGGTCTTCCCTTTCTGCCGGGACCTATAGGACACGGCATAAACAATTACATCGCTAGAATATGTAATGATTTAGTTCGTACTAAACTGAAACTAACAGATGTTGTACATTACGATAAGTGGCTATCGTTAGCTATGATTGTAGAAATTCGTCCATTTTACGATATGTATTCTGTGCCTAAAGAAATGCTGTATGTTTAAAGCTATTTAGTTATAAAGCGCTCTATTTGCTCAGCTGTGAATTTGACCTGAATATTCTGCCAACGTGTCATTGGACAGAGCATTATACAAATTATTATTTGAAATAGAAGTTGATTCGAGAAATATATCAGTTTATATGAAAACGGATACTGAAAAGGAAACGAAACTTGAAAAACCTATGAATAATCAAATAACAATATGCGCTTAAACCATTCACGTTGCGAAAGAATGTAAGGAAACTTGAAGAGTGTTTTTCCATATCGAATATTATATATGCGAAAATTTTTCTGTTATAGAAAATATTGAAATGTATTTTTTCAAATTGCTTTAACATTTCAAATTTCTAGGCGTCAGACAAACAACCTACAATATTGCTGAGACTACGGTGAAGGAGTAATGCAAAAAAATAATTTAAATTTTCTTATTTAATTTTAGTTTTAGTGTTCATACTAAAATTGTATCTGTTTCTTATTTAATAACTATAATAAGTAAAACCTGAAGTCATCAGAGAAACACCTTCATGTATAAATCATGTACACAATTAACATTTTTGGATTGAAAATGGATAAGTTGTAGCAACCAACACGTCGTTATTTCATAATTTTTCAAACTGGTCTCAGCAACAAGCTCACAGTCCAGCACGTACTGCAATCGAAGTCAGAAAAACTACAACCATTATCACCTTCATTGATACACAAGGCGCTGGATCGCTCATCAAATAGCTGAAGATAATTACAACAAGAACACGTATATAACATGCGATTGTTTGACCAGTTAAGGAGGTATGTAATTGATGCGAATTGTCTCCATATTCACGCCAAGCTAACAACCTTAGTACGTTTAGGATAAGTTATTATTTTTTTACGTTTTTATAGGTTCGCGTTTGACCACTGTTTGATCTGATGTTAAGTAAGGACGCGTTCTAGAATGAACGCTTCGCTTACCAAGAAGACATTTATTCGTTCCTGACTCGAAGACTCCCAGATTATATTTGTCAGGAAAAAAGGAACTATGGTATTTTTTTTATTGCAGGAATTCAGCAGACAGGCAGACGGCCCAGTTGATGGAAGGCGCTTACCATCGCCTATAGACATTTGCAACACGTAAGGTGCTACAAATGCACTGCTGCTCTCTCAAGG
The DNA here is from genome assembly GCA_019925095.2 of Dendrolimus kikuchii. NCBI lineage: Eukaryota > Metazoa > Arthropoda > Insecta > Lepidoptera > Lasiocampidae > Dendrolimus > Dendrolimus kikuchii. The sequence goes on from CM034389.1 coordinate 21,132,313, forward strand.
CAGACTAGAACCTGGTCACTAATGCCGGAACACAACTTAAGGTTGTTATGGCGGCATACTCTAGACCAGGGGTGATAGCCATCCAGTCGGGTAAATATCCTACCACCTGGTTGTGAGGGCCGCCCGGAAGCAGAAAATTGTATTCTTTCTCCGTTCTTTGAAGGAAAAAAATGATTCCATTCTTCGGCAATGCGCACCAGAAAAGAAAAGGTGAAACACTTTATCCTGACGACTGATGGTATTTTCACCATATAGCGATGTCCGATGGTAAAATGGGAATGGAGGAACCCACTCGTGATTATTGTGTTCTAAAATTGTCATCAAGCAATCGCGGGCCACTGCTGGATGACGACTTTCTCAAGTGCACGCCATATGTCCCAGCCCTACCGCTTCCTCATCCAGTGCCTACTAGCGATCTTATGCAGCTCATCTGTTCCTACACTATGTTTACCCAGACGTGGTCTCCATTGAGTATTCGTCAGCTCCACCTACCATCAGTTCCGTGAGACACATGACAATGACAATGATCGACCGACATTGCCACTTCATCTTGGTAATTTTGCAAACTATATCCATTACCGTGGTTCTATTATGGATATCCTTTTGGTTCTAAAATACTGTGACATAATTATTCAGAGGCAATCATTATATGATACAGAATAACACCCCCAGACAAAGTAAATGCATTAAAATTGCATGAGCCAGTGCGACAATGGATTGCAAAGCTTTAGAGGCTTTAAGCTAAGCCTACGCTTCACGTAATTAAAAATAACGTGTTGCATATTCATGTTCTCGTGTAAACGCGCATAACGATCCGTCTATTGCCTCGGGGAGGATGGAATGACAATAATCCTTTTTCACTCATTTACCGTCTACATCTAATATCGAACTTTTATAGAATTGAACCAACGTCTCTTTTACGATTGTATATAACTATAGATTCGCGTTTGACCATTGTCTCACTTGATGTTATGTATTGACGCTGTCTAGGATGCTTAGAACGTACCTATTCGCTATCTTCTAATATCTATGTAACCTTCTAAACATCCAAAACTAGGCTCAGTAAACCTCTTTTTTTCCCGTAGAATGCAAGGTATACCGGCCACACTTGTCTAATGGAGATTGGCTGTTTTACATTTGTACGTACCCTCATGAGGTCCTCACGATATATTCGTTAATGAACGAATATATCGTGAGCACCTCATGCATTGCAATTATAACAATATTCATATTTGAAGAAAAAGATAACATGAACGATAGACGATCTTTGCCAAAATTTCAAATCACTTCATTAAAATGACACGCAGGCACACGAGTGTCTCCGCTACTGAGCTCCTGTAGATAAGTACACCATTGTGTAAAAAATTACACAAAACAGTCACAGTTGTCGTGCTGTAAATGCTGTGAGCGATTATATTTTTAATTAAAAATGTAATTTACTCCGTGATCTCGGATGGGATGTTGTTTAGCCTAAGCCGCACCTGTCAGTGGTTGACGCATCACACCCCTCACGGATTAAAAACTCTGCTGCCAGCCAACCGACCGTGAAATTAAATTTATTTAGGCTCCACTCCACATCATCCCGCGTGTCATCGCTATTTACATAAAGAATAGTTTCGGGAAGGACGCGAGCCCATATTTATATTGCATCGCTTGTTGTTTATTGAAATATTTCATTGTTAATTCTCTGGACGACGTCTCCGTTTAGGGGAAGAGTCCCGAATGGCGCTCACTGAATGCATCATTAAAACGTTATTTATTAAAATAACAATGTCTATTTCAGCCTCCTATTATACTATTTTTGATTGTATACCTGAGTTAAGTAAATAGACAACCGGTTAGACCACTGCCGGATGCGAAGATAAGCCATGGACAGAAATGATGATCACGTTCATAGGCGAGTTTTACGTGGAATTGATAAAGTTGGCATAGGTCGGAGACAAAAAATGTCTCCTAAGATTACATCAAACAGATAACGCAGCAAAAACGTGACTATATGAAAGCAAGGATTTGAAAGCATAGCATTTTTTTCGGTAAACCTTAGATAATAATATAAATAAATACTATAAAATAAATATTATAATCCTGGCATTGAAATGATTAACTTAAACATTATGTAAAATAATCCAAATCTTACAATTATATCAATACGGGAACTTTTATAGCAATCGATAAGACATGGGAACAGCAAGAAATATTGGAGACTGAGGCCGTAAGTAAGGTCTGTTATTATACCAAAATTTTAATAAGCCAGAATTTAATGATAACTAGAGACTATTTTTGTGGCTTCTCAAATCAAAACTGTTACATTTCTTAACGACCGACAAACTGTAATCGTGTGAAGAGGTTACGGTGTCTAGACGTAACTCTACACGAAATTCATGATCAAATTACCTTCAAGTTTTTTATTTTATTTATTCACCCAGCGTTCTAGACGAGAACCCACAGCTTCGAAACTTTTTTGACCAACGTACATTGTAACTTGACAACAATTATTTTTCTTTAAAGCACGTACCTAAGTAATTTAATATTCCGTTGTGTTGAATTGATGCTCGCTACCAAGCCACTAAAAAATTTTGTGCTTACAGAAAATATAATTGCTGTAATCAGTTCAGTGGATCTGGGTTTACGACTTTTTGTTTCTCTGAAATCGTTTTAGCTATCCAATTCGTGGGTATAGCACAATTTGCGAGTGAACAAGCATTGTTAGTAATAAGGCAAAATTATCTCAGCCGCTGTATCAAGTAAATAGTACTCTGGTCGCGCCTACGTCCCTTATTGTAGATGTTCGTGGAACAATGAAATCGCACCTTTATACGTTCTCAGATTTAACATCTCGTAGAATATAATAGAATAACATTTATTGTATAAACTGGCACAGACATAAAATTACAGAGGTTTTGAGTTCTTGGAACGACAGTTCGTCCTTTCGGACGTAGAATACAGGCAATTTGTAATGGTGCCTGGCCAATAAATTACTCAATTTAATTAATATAAAACTACATCATGACGTTATCCCTATTAATATTTAATTAATATAAAACTACATCATGACGTTATACGTATATAATTCATAAGAGTACAGTACATATATTTGTGTTAACTTTTAACTATACCTACGTTTTTAGTTTTAATGATTTGAGTTTACATATTATTATTGCCCTTTTGCTCTTTTGCCCTTTTGCCCGTTTGCCCGTTTGCCCGTTTGCCCGTTTGCCCTTTTGCCCTTTTGCCCTTTTGCCCTTTTGCCCTTTTGCCCTTTTGCCCTTTTGCCCTTTTGCCCTTTTGCTCTTCGTCTCTTTTTTGCCCTTTTGCCCTTTTGCCCTTTTGCCCTTTTGCCCTTTTGTCCTTTTGCCCTTTTGCCCCCTTTTGCCCTTTTGGCCTTTTGCCCTTTTGCCCTTTTGCCCTTTTGCCCTTTTGCCCTTTTGCCCTTTTGCCCTTTTGCCCTTTTGCCCTTTTGCCCTTTTGCCCTTTTGCCCTTTTGCCCTTTTGCCCTTTTGCCCTTTTGCCCTTTTGCCCTTTTGCCCTTTTGCCCTTTTGCCCTTTTGCCCTTTTGCCCTTTTGCCCTTTTGCCCTTTTGCCCTTTTGCCCTTTTGCCCTTTTGCCCTTTTGCCCTTTTGCCCCCTTTTGCCCCCTTTTGCCCTTTTGCTCTTTTGCTCTTTTGCTCTTTTGCTCTTTTGCTCTTTTGCTCTTTTGCTCTTTTGCTCTTTTGCTCTTTTGCTCTTTTGCTCTTTTGCTCTTTTGCTCTTTTGCTCTTTTGCTCTTTTGCTCTTTTGCTCTTTTGCTCTTTTGCTCTTTTGCTCTTTTGCTCTTTTGCTCTTTTGCTCTTTTGCTCTTTTGCTCTTTTGCTCTTTTGCTCTTTTGCTCTTTTGCTCTTTTGCTCTTTTGCTCTTTTGCTCTTTTGCTCTTTTGCTCTTTTGCTCTTTTGCTCTTTTGCTCTTTTGCTCTTTTGCTCTTTTGCTCTTTTGCTCTTTTGCTCTTTTGCTCTTTTGCTCTTTTGCTCTTTTGCTCTTTTGCTCTTTTGCTCTTTTGCTCTTTTGCTCTTTTGCTCTTTTGCTCTTTTGCTCTTTTGCTCTTTTGCTCTTTTGCTCTTTTGCTCTTTTGCTCTTTTGCTCTTTTGCTCTTTTGCTCTTTTGCTCTTCGACTCTTTTTTATCCTTTTTGTCCATGTTGCTCTTTTTGTCCTTTTTGTCTTTTTTGTAGATTTCATTGACGGGGGATAGATAAATAAAACTAGGACTGTTTGTAATATATATGGTCACGCATCGAATTATGTTGATACTTTTATAATAATATTATCAGCCCTTAAATTTTCTACTGCTGGTCTTAGACCTCTTCATTTCACGAGAAAGGCGATATATCCGATACGATTTTTCAAGTTGTGCAAGGTTTCTTCTCAATTATTTAAAGACAAATCAAATTAGATAAGAAAAGCACCTTCAGTAGTGCATTATCCGCGATCAGATATCTAGAATCAAAATTATTTATTTGTTCTTTAATTACCTAAATTAAAGTAACTACTAAAAAACTAAAGTTTAATTATATTAAACTGTGATAGGACCTCAGGACCGTGGAGTCCTGAGGCCATGAGCCTCTACCAAAATTTTTGTCAAAAACGGCTCGTTGACTCTTCAGGTGATCAGTAGGCTGGTGCTTATCTCAGGCAACGGATCAGTATGACGATCCAACGAGGAAACGTAGACAGCCTTCTGGGAACCTTACCCATAGAATCCGGTGATCTAGACTCAGTATTGTACTTATAGTCTTGAAGGTATTTATATATAATGTCTTTTATTATATTAGATTATTTATAAATTTCTTCATTGTAATACATAAATGTTATATATATACAGACATAAAATATTATATTAAAGAATTAAGAAGCAATTTTTGCAAAACTTACGTACACAATATGTTTTAATTATAAATACCGAGTCATTGATATATATGTACTAGGTATAAGAAAATTTTAAAAATTTTGCGAGGTAATAATTGATTATTAAGCTTAATAAGTACGTGACTTAGGACACGTTCCCTTTACCTACGTTGAGAATTCAGATGAAAGATATCAGGTAACCATAAACTATGCTGTCGTCTGATAACAGAGCCGAGTATAACAAATGCAGCGAGCTCCGCACCAACAAGTAGCCACCGTCGCTATATTCAGCACAATATTTTATCACAATCAACGATCATAATTTATGTTGTGGACTTGAAATTATTGGACAATAATATAGAGAGAAAAATATAATCTACACGACCTGATAGAAATTGCGAGATGTATATTATCATTTGGATATACAGTGAAACTTGGTTAAGTGGGACCGGGGTAAGTGAGAAACCTCCATAACTGGAGCACATGCTGAGTTCCCAACACTTTAGCACTGAATTACCCCTGTTAGTGGGACGAAGCAAATCTATATATCTGGGATTCGTTCTTTCGATTTATCATCATAGTTACCTCTATAACTGAGACAGCAAGTGAATTTTATATGCATAGACCTCTGTAACTGAGATAACCTCGTTTTGTTTGTTTACTTACTTATTCTTATTCTACCCGCAAATTCCGCACTTAACTACGTAAGTAATTTCGAGTCTCAATGACCTCCAGTTTTAGTTTCGCTTTGTTATCATACGGATGTTTATTTGAAAAATGTCAAAACGAGAGTTACAATCTTTATCCGTATGTGAGAAATATCCGTTTATGAAAGGGGGAAGACACGCGATGAAGTCATATCTGAGACACTGGGTAAGTGGAATACCTCTATAAGTGAAACCACATTGCAGGTCCCTTGATGTCTTACTTAACCAGGTTTCACTATATTTTAAATTCATTGTAATATAGAGAAACTGTTCAGCAGACAGGCAGACGGCCCACCTGATGGAAAGCGGTTACTATTTGTTCCTATGCTCATGGACATTTGTAATACCAAAGGTGCTACCAATGTGCTGCCGCTTGCCGCAGGGGAGGCTGGAACCCGGCCGCTGATACCGGAACTCAACTCAAAGTTGTTATGGCGGTATACTCTAGATCAGGGGTGGTAGCCATTCAGATGGTCAAATGCCCTACCACCTGGCTGTGGGTTGTTTTGTCGCCTCTTACGACAGGCCGCCTCAACGCAGAAAATTGTATTCTTTCTCCGTTCCTGCACGGATAAAAACAAAAAGATAATGCAATGGTTAAATGCCTTTGTTAGTATCTGCTCTAAAGTTAAGAGTTGTTATTTTAGAATATATAAAGGTTCTATTGGGCATAAATACAAAAGAAATAAAACTGACCAAGAGTTTTAACAATATTTTCTTTAAATTTCAGGAATTACACATAACCTTAGTCCGGCCTTACAACTGTAAATTCTCCTATCTCAACCCTTTCAGGCTAAGTTCACACTACGATTGTTGAATCGTAATGCATGCTTGGCTAGGCTTAGCCAAATTATAAGTTTTGACTAACACTGTTTGACAGGATAAAAAGTAACACTTATCTCAAACAATTATGAATTTCCATAAAAACACTAAAGTATTGCTCAAAACCAACAATATCACACAACTGGGTAGTTGACACATTTCACAATAAATTCTAAAACAATGTATAATATTATAAAATGCTAAACATGCCGTGTTTATAACATACAGCAAGTTTTTACCCATTTATCTGCTGCTAAAAAATCCGAAACTACGACACTAATAAGACATCTATAGAACAATCTAGTAGGCTGATTAAAAAGCAACAGAACTCAAATTATAAAAGCTATTCATAGCTTTCAAGTCCCAGATTACAGTCATTCTATCAATGCGTAGGTGTGATAGACGCGATAATCATAACCTAGTCGCAAACGATATATGATATGTGAAAGTATTCGCAATCGTATAGTTCCTAATCATAACAAAATAATATATTTGTCCCATTCGTGCCAGAATACACGTTATAGGCGTCGGGTTTATTGGCTCTGGTCCACAGAGTCTCCATAAATGTCATCTGAAATAAATTACTTAGAGCCGGCGAGCCGATCGAACCAACAGATACCGTGCACTCCAAAATCCATCGTTGAAAAGTTTAGTAATCACCGTGTAAAGATACGGAGATATGTTAATTTTCTGACTTTTGACTAATATATTATACATCAAAACGATTGTTATCGATAAAAGTCGTTTGTTTGTTTTAGAAATAGTCTTAAATCAAACGTGATCGACTTGAAGATGGATTAATTTTAAATAAAGTTGATTCCACGTACAATAATTATCTGGAACGCATTTCCCGCTGAGGTGTTCTCCCTACACTATGCGATATAATAATGATTAATTAGAACTGCAAATATTACGAAGGTCTTTCCCCTTTGTCTATTTCAAGCAATAAAAAAGATAACAGTGAATATTAAAGATATATTATTCTATTATTACAAAACCAAAAGCTGCCATTATATTAACATAAGTACCCGGAATCCTTCATAGTCAGAAAGATATATCGTGTGCTCTTCACATTGTTTATTTTAATTCTAATTTCTAAGCAAGAACAAAGGGCAGATGGCTCGGTCGTTGACAAAGATGGATCGTCCTCTAAAGCAGCAGGTTGGCACAATAGGGTAGAACAAAAAAGGTAAATCATTGTAAAGAGCGTCGCATCTCGTTGAGCCCATTACCTGCGCAGGCGCACGGGCCCATTCGAATCTGTCAGTTAAGCTTATAATACAGGAAACGAAATGACAAGAACAGATATTATTAGTTGCGACAATTAAAATGCTTTTCTAATTATGGTAAATTTGAATAAACGTTCAAATAGCCGAATACTACCTTCTAATCCCTATTAATATTATAAATGCGAAAGTAACTCTGTCTGTCTGTCTGTCTGTCTGTCTGTCTGTCTGTCTGTCTGTTCCGTTTTCAGGAAAAAACTACTGGACCGATTTGGCTGAAACTCAGTATATATATATTTTCGATGCCGAGGATGAACATAGGATACTTTTTATCCCGAAAAATGGGATAGTTTCCGGGATAAAAATATATTTGTCTGTTTGTTTGTTATGCTTTTACGGAAAAACTACTGGACCGATTTGGCTGAAAATCGGTATATATGTAATTTTCATAATGAGGGTGGACAAGGGATATTTTTCATCCCGAATAATGGGATAGATTTTGGGATAGATTTATGTAAAGGTTATCTCAAAAGTGGGACAGGTTTTGGTTGGTTTTGTGATTTGCCATTTTCATCATTTTGGTTATTTTGTCCGTTTTGCCCTTTTGCTCTTTTTCTCTTGCCCTTTTGCCCTTTTGCCCTTTTGCCCTTTTGGCCTTTTGCCCTTTTGCCCTTTTGCCCTTTTGCCGTTTTGCCGTTTTGCCGTTTTGCCGTTTTGCCGTTTTGCCGTTTTGCCGTTTTGCCGTTTTGCCGTTTTGCCGTTTTGCCGTTTTGCCGTTTTGCCGTTTTGCCGTTTTGCCGTTTTGCCGTTTTGCCGTTTTGCCGTTTTGCCCTTTTGCCCTTTTGCCCTTTTGCCCTTTTGCCCTTTTGCCCTTTTGCCCTTTTGCCCTTTTGCCCTTTTGCCCTTTTGCCCTTTTGCCCTTTTGCCCTTTTGCCCTTTTGCCCTTTTGCCCTTTTGCCCTTTTGCCCTTTTGCCCTTTTGCCCTTTTGCCCTTTTGCCCTTTTGCCCTTTTGCCCTTTTGCCCTTTTGCCCTTTTGCCCTTTTGCCCTTTTGCCCTTTTGCCCTTTTGCCCTTTTGCCCTTTTGCCCTTTTGCCCTTTTGCCCTTTTGCCCTTTTGCCCTTTTGCCCTTTTGCCCTTTTGCCCTTTTGCCCTTTTGCCCTTTTGCCCTTTTGCCCTTTTGCCCTTTTGCCCTTTTGCCCTTTTGCCCTTTTGCCCTTTTGCCCTTTTGCCCTTTTGCCCTTTTGCCCTTTTGCCCTTTTGCCCTTTTGCCCTTTTGCCCTTTTGCCCTTTTGCCCTTTTGCCCTTTTGCCCTTTTGCCCTTTTGCCCTTTTGCCCTTTTGCCCTTTTGCCCTTTTGCCCTTTTGCCCTTTTGCCCTTTTGCCCTTTTGCCCTTTTGCCCTTTTGCCCTTTTGCCCTTTTGCCCTTTTGCCCTTTTGCCCTTTTGCCCTTTTGCCCTTTTGCCCTTTTGCCCTTTTGCCCTTTTGCCCTTTTGCCCTTTTGCCCTTTTGCCCTTTTGCCCTTTTGCCCTTTTGCCCTTTTGCCCTTTTGCCCTTTTGCTCTTTTGCTCTTTTGCTCTTTTGCTCTTTTGCTCTTTTGCTCTTTTGCTCTTTTGCTCTTTTGCTCTTTTGCTCTTTTGCTCTTTTGCTCTTTTGCTCTTTTGCTCTTTTGCTCTTTTGCTCTTTTGCTCTTTTGCTCTTTTGCTCTTTTGCTCTTTTGCTCTTTTGCTCTTTTGCTCTTTTGCTCTTTTGCTCTTTTGCTCTTTTGCTCTTTTGCTCTTTTGCTCTTTTGCTCTTTTGCTCTTTTGCTCTTTTGCTCTTTTGCTCTTTTGCTCTTTTGCTCTTTTGCTCTTTTGCTCTTTTGCTCTTTTGCTCTTTTGCTCTTTTGCTCTTTTGCTCTTTTGCTCTTTTGCTCTTTTGCTCTTTTGCTCTTTTGCTCTTTTGCTCTTTTGCTCTTTTTGATGTTTTGTCCTTTTTGCTGTTTTTGTCCTTTTTGTAGTTTTCATTGATGGAGATAGATAAATAAAACTAGGACTGTTTGTAATAGAGGATGAAAGTTTGGATGAGACCAATCATTTCTCAAGTTCGAAAATATAAAAATTTATCGTCTATAAAAATGCGATAGTAACTCGATGTGTTTTGCTGTTAAGCTTTCGGAAAACACTGGGAATACTGGATTGTTTTTATTGTAATTTTGTTTAAATGTAGTTTTAATGACGACAATGGACATATATACTCATACCAAGAGATCCGATAGTTTGCGATATAAAATTAAGTGAAATTTTCGGGTGCAGATGGCACCAACATAAAAATGTTGTACAATGTAACCTGTATTAACACCTGCTCTTTAAACAAGAAGCAGGAACTAGAGGTTAACCCGCGGCGCAGCCGCGGGGTAAACTCTAGTTTTAAGATATGAAAATGTGTTACTGTTTTTATGTTGGTGTACAATAAAGGGTATGGTTGTTGTAGCTTTAATTTTTTAGGGTTTCGTATCCATTTTAGTAAAAACGGAGACACGATTTCCTGCGGCCAAGTGGCCTGTCGTAAGTGGAGACAAAACGACCCGCAACCAAGTTATTTGCCCGTCGGGATGGCTGCCAGCCCTGGAGCCCAATTCTGCTATTTCAATATCTAGCATTGCGAAGATATTCAAAGTACGATTCCATTGCGATAGTGTCAAAAATTCGTATTCTACTACTTCCACAATATCTTCTCTATATCGTCGCAGCGAAATAATAGTAAAAAAAATGGTATTACCACACCAAATACCAGATACAAAGATCATACCATTAGCAGAAATGTTGTTAGCCAAAATGAATATTGAAAAGCTACAAAAACTGTAATCATTATTTTGCAAGTTTTTTATAAGAGTAGTGTCTTGTCAAGGGCATGCTATTGGAATTAAAAGAATACTGAAATCAGGAAAAACTACGATTGAGACGATAGTGTCCGGCGATTTTGACGAGATAGTATTTGCCCGTCTACCATCCCCGGCCTAGAGTATATCGCCATAACAACCTTGGTTTGTGTTCCGGCATTAGCAGCAAGGTTCACGTCTCTCTTTAGAGAAAGGCGGCACCTTTGGTGTTACAAATGTTCATAGTAACCGCTTTCCATCAGGTGAGCCGTCTACTGAACTCATGCATTAAAAAAACTTCGGGAATCTTAACACGCCGTGTATGTCTATGTATATATGTTTTGTTCTTTCTTCTTCTGAGATAAAATGCAGTTTTATGTACATCTTTTATTTAAATAGATAATTTAAAACCATTTTCGACTTTCACACAACTTTAGATTGATTTTTTTTTTAATTGACTAGATATTTAAACATTAGTAAATAATGTAATTGGGGGCTGAAATCGTGGTGCGTGACACTCGGCTGAATTTTCCTTTTACTTTAGATTAAAATTTATTTCTAGCCCAAATAATTGAAGTTGAAAGTTCTAGGAGCCGTAGTTTACATACAACATCGTATATCCCTGTATTACATAGTTACATAAGGATTAACTATGGACGTAAGTAAACGTAACCTAGATGTTTTGTAATATTTTAAAAGATAATTTTCAAATACCTTATGTCAGGGTCTGTATAAAAGATAAGTAATCAGATAAAACTAGGGATTTTGATGCTTCCCGGTTTAAGATTAAGATGGATTACGTGTTGTTTATTTTGAGGATAGGGTTCCCTACTCCGACTAACGGATAAAAATATAGATGGAGCCTACGTCATGAAATCGTCAAATGTAGTACCTATTACACATGGTTGTTGTTAATAACCACATATTTATGGTTAATGGTATGCATATCTCCTGGTAACTATTCCACCTTGTTTCATATTAATTCGATTAGGTCCTGGTAAATCACTGCAGCACGATCAGTTATCTATTCCAAAACCGTCAGCTTGTAGTGCAGTACAATGATTAACAAACAAATATAAGTCGACGTATGTATTATTAATATTAGTGCCTACTAATTATATAAATAAAATTAAAGCTAATATGTTGTATCTACACCACAATATCATTTTTATGAGTAGCGGCAAATTATATTTTCGTATTTCCATTTAAATAAGCATAGATAAATATGAAGTTACAACAAGGTCATTACTTATGTATATGAGGTTTGTATGCTGTTATATTAGAAACATTGTTATCAAACATATCAAAAAATACTATGTGATATCGATGTAACAAATCTAAGATTGTGTTTTTAATATTTAGCATGAATAAAATGTACTTTATAACTAAAAATAATAAATATTTTGATAATATGGCAAAAAATTATAGAAATAAATTTTAAGAAAACAAAGTCCTCAAGGTGCTTTATGTCAATTCCAAATGCTTGTAAAGAGATGGGTGATTTTATGAACAAATAAATTACCTAGTAGTCTCCATACTTCAGCACTGCTGAGATAAACATTCAAATGTGCCAGGCACGCGGGAACGAGCAGAAATAGCACGAACCACTTCATAGTTCTAATTCACACCAAGTCCTAAGGTTCTATCGGGTCATCAGCTCGAAGTCACCACCCGATACACATTTGTTTCACATTTTCAACCACCGTCCAACGAAATAAACGATGCTGAGTTCTGGCCGATACATGATTACACACTCGAATAAAACATACAAATCCACAAGAAATTCTAAAATAAAGCAAGTATTATTACAATGAAACACTAAAGTCCACAATTTTATTCATGAATACATGAAAAAGTTTCAATTTACAATCAAATTTTGTTTATAAACATTGGTAATGTAAACGTTACTTCACAAAAAATATCGACACAACCTCTCCATAAAATTGTTTCTGTCAAACTGGTTTTTCTTTGTGTAAAAGTCGGGTGTGCACGATTGTTGATTTGTTGCATTTGTTATTCACGTGTGCGTGAAGTGTATTAAAGGTTCCAGGCTTTATGTGTTGTTGAGATGAAATACTAAAATGAAACTAGATGGCGCTTATTTTCTTCATCATAACATTATTCCATATGCATTAAAAGTGTTTAAGTTTATTTTTCTATACATTATAAAGATTATTTAGATGTAAGATAAATTTATATAATAAGTTATTTAAAGAAAATCATCTGCGAGTTAGGTCATAATTACGCATTCAAACGTACGTCACGATAAGTAAGAGAGGACGCAACAAAGGAATTTAAATATGACGACCGTTTTTAATATTATAATATTGATAATCATGAATCTAAGGTGCGACTTTTCGTTTTCTTTCAAAAATTAATTCTAACTCTAAATTTTTCAAACATAATTATCGGAAGCGAGTTGTAGCTTTTTTAAATATCATTTTTCTTAATATTTTCTTAAGTTTTCGCGACTTGTATACACAATATTATGATTTTTCTGTTAAAAATTGAAAAATTATGAATATTATAATAATTTGCACAGCTTAACATGGAAGGGACGAACGTACACAGTTTTTTCATCTCAAAAATTAATAATAATACAATAATAAATCTCGTTGAAAGTATTTTTACATATTAACCCCTTTATTCATAATACTCGCAAATAATCATATTGAATAATTTTAAAAAATTTCACCCCTCACACGATAAATTACAAATAGAGGAATAATTTTTTACAATTTTGAAAGCAAGCACTCATTGTATCACGTATATTGACTTCAATAAAAGTCACTAAAACATCATTATCATTTCATCATCCCATACGTCTATTTGTAGTTTTTCGTTGCTCCAGCGCTCAATAAATACATATATGTACTATAACCACCTTACATTTTTTCAGCACTGTGACATTGGCAAAATCAACCCTAGAGCCATAACCCCACCCCAAACAAAGAAAAAGATTTGTCATTGTGAATTATAATTTACAGCCCCCAGTTACATCATGGAAAAAGAATATCTTCTTTCATGGTTACATCTATAATGGCCACACCTAATGTATTTGTGTTTTCTTTTTGTTTAGAATTTCACTACGCTATTATGTAATAGTGTATAAAATACACTTTCTTACTATATTATATCCATATAGACACTATAATATGATAACAATGACTGTGACATATAAGTACATAATTATAGACAGATGAGACCAGGTCCTAAACGTTATACATGCAAGAACAAAAAGTTGACAGACGCACTGAGATTAACAGGCGGACATGAAAAATTCATAAGTGTTCCGTTTTATCGAGTTGCTGCGGTATTATGATTAGTAATATAAATACTCTTAAATTATAATATATACTAATTACATACACAGTTTTTACGAGTGTTAAAAATAACGATTAACAAGGTACACCTGTAGTTAACTACAATTAAGGTCTCATTATGAGACGATTTTTCTACAAAATCGTAATGAAATACTAATGAAAAAATTCTACTAATCATGTAGGCGTGTAACGTGAACCATTGATATCAAGACCACCCACGAGTTGCTACCGTCTCATAATGAGACCCTCATTGTGGTCAACTAACAGGCGTGTAAATAAGCGTGATCTTGAATCATGAACCAGTTTACAAGACACGGTGTGAAGGTTACACATTTGCCAACTGTATTTCTCTTTTTAGTTGGTTTTAACGATCGAAAATGTTATGCCCTATAGAGAACTTAAGAGATTGTTTTTTTTTTTAATCAAACGTTCTTGAAAATATTTGGGAGTAGCTTTATTATTTTGTCCTAATTTATTAGAATTTTTTGTGTATAACATGATACAAATATTTTATGATAAAATTACATTTATCTATTGGCAAATATCTTAAAACTTTACTTTCTTCTTAGTGGGTGGTATTTATTGTCAATTAACCTAATTCACATGACGTACTTTTAATATGGCTGTATATCCATCTATAAGCCTTCAGTTATGTTTATGATGTGGTCAAATTGGTATTTAAATTAAGATAGTAACTGTACACAACGGATAAGAAGAACGTACGTTAATCTCCATTTGATTTTAATAGCCTTGTTTGTTTCTGTACGCAAACTGTTCTAAATTATAGGCTTCTTCTATCTGGCAATGTGTGGGTGGGTATTTGCTTTGCGGTCAATGCCTCGGGATTTATAATATAAAAAAATAGTTTTAAAATCTTTGTTTTCTCCACAGTATAAAGAGGATGGGTTCTTTACAAAGTTTTGTTTTCTAACTAAGCAACAATTGCTACAGGGAGATATCTATTTAATTGTGCAATCGTTGTATGATTTTAGTGACAGTAAAGCAAACAGATACGTAACATATCTCTATACAGATACTTTATTTTAAAATTTAGTTATGTTATTGAGGTAATGAAAATCTCCCAGAAAAATAATCTGAAAAGTTACCAAATTCTATATGAACAGGATTTCTCAGATTTAATACTTTTTTTACAAGGGCATCTTCTTATATGAATAGTTCGGATTTAAAAGATACATGTAAAGTACCATCTATCTAACAATTACATAAAATTAATAATAACACGAACAGACAGTGCCATCTACATATTCTAGAAAATGCCTACTAATACAACGGCATATCTATAGCCTGTTTATTAATGCAGACTATGTTTATGAGATGTCGCTAGCATTGTTTTTGTTATTGTAATTACTTTTAAATAACTAATTTCTTATTTTACTTAAATGATGCTGTAGATATATTTTTGAACCATTAAAGGGGGAACTGTGAATCGCCAGTTAGAATCACAACAAACTATAAATGATGACGGTTTTTGTCATGAAAAATGTCTTTTCAATTTAAATAATTGCTGTACTGTCAATAGTACAATGTAAAATGTCGTACGTTGTTAATGTAAATGTAAATTTATTCTACATAGTATAATAAACTGATTCATAGTTTCTTCTGCGCTGCTGTATCCTCGGTAGTATAGTGGTAAGTATCCCCGCCTGTCACGCGGGAGACCGGGGTTCGATTCCCCGCCGGGGAGATGCTTTTTTGGTATATGTAATATATATAAACATTTTTTTATTATAGTTTTGGAAAAAATAACACAATTTGTAGATTTAAGAAGAAAATGATTATTTTCTTGCACAATGAAGACATTTTTCTAATGATAAAATTTGTTGTATAGTAAAAATAATAATATTCTAAACTAGGATATGCCCGCGACTTCGTCCAAGCTTGACGAAATTCCCGCGGGATTTCTGGGACACAAAGTACCGCAGCATTTAAAAAAGAATATAATCTCTCCTTTTGGTGAAAATTGTGTCGGAATAAACTATTTTTTCTGCACCCGAACAACTTCGCACCGCTCCCAGGCATATTCCCGCAGGATTCCTGGGATAAAATTATCACACATTTTTAAAATTTTCTATCGTTCAGTAAATAAATATCTAATTTGATTTCGAATAAATTTTTGATGCTGGCATTTTTTAAATAATCCCAAAAAGTTTCCTGCGGGAAACCCAAGTGAAAAGTAGCAGATTTTAAGTCTTGAAATTTGCTGTCGACCAGCGAAAACCGCATCGAAATCGGTCCACTAGTTTTTACGTGAATCCGGAACAAACCGACAAAAAGACACTAAATCTAAGAAAAACTGCATCATGTTCTCCACCGTTTATAATTATAGTCTATTCCAGTTTTTTTTTAATTGCTTCAGTGTACAGAGAGAGCATGTTTGGAATTTTATATTATCCTAGAGGTATAGTATCTTTTTCCATGATATTATAGATAGTGTTACAACTTAGGCTCCGACAACAACAAATTCCATTTCTATTCTGTAAAGGCACATTTTATTACCTGTCGGCATTTGAACTAATTGTAATCCTTTCTATGATCGTTTTCTTTTGTTTACTTATTTATTGGCATACGTTTCTTGTTATTGTAGAGAACAGCCTATTGTTCTATTGTACTCTGCCGCTTGCAGGCTGCATCATTATCCAGGTGTCCAAGCTAATACTAGGAAATTATGTCGACGTTGCCGGGCGGGCACATTTGCATTTGTGCAGTATAAAACGATGACCTGATTGAGAGAAGGGGTCAGTTGAGCTACAACTACGATACGGGCGTGACGTGTGTACATTCGGGTATCTAATAGTGACAGACTGCGCGTTTTATTGAATTACGACCTTGTGCATTACGTTTGGATCTGTTGTGTTCGGTTATATTTGTGCCTGTGTCATACGTGTTTGTATAGTTCTAATAAACTCTTATAATAATTCTAACGGCATTTTAATTCGAGTCCCGTTAACTCGTAACAATAGTTATAGAATAATTATATTGAAACCTATATTACGCCTATACAGTGATAATACTACTGGAAAAAATACTTGACAATACAATTCAAATAGCATGTCTTCACTGACCGTCGTTGCCCCTCTCCTACTGCTGATAAGATAAGAAGAAAAATGTTTAGATAATCGTCTACATATCTAGCCTTGACTTTTACCCATATTTTGTTACTATTATCATTCATAATCTTAATGACCTACACATTGTTTTCTATTTGTTCTCCTTATCAATAACCCTTTTATGTATTTTCAAGTTTATTTACTCCTGAGCATTGAACTTCTAATAATTTATAGTTTCACAAGAGTAGATTCTGCTCTTCTTTCTCTTTCTTTTTTTCTCCATGATCAAATTCCTTTTTGATTATATTATTATTTTTAAAACTCAATACTAGAAACTCCTTTTAGGTACCAAGTACATATAATATTGAAAATTCTACACCTAACCGTAAATAACCAGATATCTAATTTCAGATTTCTACCTAGAGTCCAAGACTACTATCACAGGATAATAGTCTGCAAGGAATTGTTTTTCTTTATAATCATGCTAGCTTTAAATCCCTATTGCATTTGAAATCCAGGCTAAGTATCCTACATTCACCGCAACACATTTCCGTAAGCTCTTGCTTATGTATGTCGTTCAAGTTGCTACTAGTCAATTTGGAAGATGCATAATTCAAATATTGTCTATACTAATTTCAAATTGGCATTTATTAAAATAACTAAATTTACAACAGGTAACAAAGTTAATATTGTACTAAGGTATCAACGCTGCTTCGTCTGTATAAATAGTTATAATTATGTTAGAAATGTCTCTTTTCCATATATAATAAGGTAACTTAAAACTAAAATAATACAGGAGAATATTAGAAAATAGATTTTAATACAAAATCACATAAAAATCGATTCATTACTTAGGTATGTTCGATCCTTTGGTACGAATTTAATTCTTTATTCAAACGAAATTGTTCAATCGTAAAAAACAAAGAGTATACATAAAAGACAAAAAATATAAAAATATAAACCGAACAATACATTTTATTGTCGTATTATAGCGAGTATAAAAGTTTAAATCTAATTACATAATAATAATTGATAAACGATTACGAAATACATAAAAGCATTATTCGAAAATTAAATAAACATCGTTATGAGATATGCGAAAGAAGAGGCTACACTTATGGCACGGAGGAACTGTAGGTGAGACGCGCTCGCGCTCACTTCTCTTTGGGCTTCTTCTCCTTCTTGCGCGGCGGCGGCACAGGCGCGTCGCCACCCGCCCCAGACGCCCCGCTGTCCTTCTTTACAACTTTCTTCATCACCTTTTTTTTAGGCGCCTCCTTTGGTGCATCTTTGGGGGCTACTTTGGGAGCTTCTTTGGGGGACTCGGCGGTGGTTGCTTGCGCGAGCGCAGGCGTCGTCGCCGCACCATCGTCCTTCTCCGCCACAGAGGACTCGATTTGAGCAGCGATCGTAGGCTTCCCTTTAACTGGCTTGACACCGATCTGGGCAAGGGAAACGGCGCCCACAGGAGGAGTGGGCACCTCCGGCTCTTCCACGGTGAGCCTGTCAATTGGGGTTGGGGGCGTTGGGGTAGCGGCGGCCTGCAGCTCACTAGCGATAATGGAGTGCGCGAGCGCAGCAGCGTCCTCGGCCTCGCTGTCGGGCGTGGGAAGCGGGTCGGGAGCGGCAGGAGGGCTCAGCTGCAGCTTCCCCGCGGGCTTGCGGCGCTCCTCGGCTATACAACCAACCAAATTTCCGCCTTATTCTCTTGTTCGGTTAGACGCGGCGTTAGTATGGCGGTCACATTAGAGAGCAAGCTCGGTTAGGGCCTGGAACAAAGTCGAGGGAAAACAGCTACATGTTAACGAGAAAAGATGCAAGCGGACAGTTAGAGTGACTGTTAGCGGAAATAATTACATTACAAGGATAGGCATTATTCTCTAACAGGTCCAGTGTCTCGGAGCGGAACGGACAGACTATTTTTGGGAAGAATTCTTTCATTCGATAGACAGTCATATTGTGAAAGTGTCTAAAGTTTGATTGCGTGTATTGCGTAGTGGTGGTGATCGAAGTGGCATAGCGCGTCAAAAGAAGCGTTGAATAATGTTCCTTGCAATGTGTAAAACGAACGTGAAAAGCAAAACAAATAGAAATAATGCGGATCGCTACATTTTCTAAGATACATGAAACGTGCGAAATTGTAACGATCCCGAGGGTGCATCACAGTCATGCGCAGTGGCATTCGCTCAAGGCTTTGGTTTGCCTTCTATAAGAACGAATGTAACCACACCGTCGAAACTCATTCCCGCATAATTATTACCAAAATGTAATAGATAGCAAATTTTAATTACTATATTTTATTACAAAGCGCATGAGTTTCGATGATCAACCCTATTTATTGCAACCACTTGGACGCAACCCAACAACCGTGACTACAAAAGTCTCATATCATATAGACATAACACGTGTAAATAACTAATTGCGTCTTGCGCTATGATTTTCACGATAAACAGTTCGATTTCGCGGACTTCACAAACATTGAATCTAAGAGGACTTTAGAATATTAATTTCCTCCACCATTATTAAATATTTACCGATGGTAGCGTCGGGCCCAAGTGGGATGTCGTCATTACCTGTTCTATCAAAGCCGCGTCTCTTGCGCTGCCTCCTCGGTAGCTGGGTGAAATAACAACGAATTTTGTAACGTATGCTCAAAAATAAACATAAAAACCAAACATCACAAAACGGCACAAAAGAGAAAACATGTGAATACAACGGGTCCAGCCACGACCGACCGCTCGCTTCAGCGGCCGGCGAGCGAACACCGAAGCTGACTATTTACACATTAGTAAAAGTTTGAAAATTGCAAAATGAACTCTGTGAAGTCTGACAATGCAAAGCTGTTAGCCGTCGAGGGCAAGGTGCTAGCTGCACATATACTTACATTTGGCAGCGGGAACGGCCGGCGCTTCCTCCTTAGAGGGCGTGTGCGCTAGGGGAGGGCTGTCCGACGCTGGTGCTGACTGGGCTTTAGGCGGAGTCGCTTCTAGCGCTGGTTCAGGTGCCTCTGCGGCAACGGCTGGAGATGCAGGACAGGCTTCTACAGAGTCAACAGGTTTTAGAGCTTTGGCCACTATATCCGATACAATAACGGCCTCGGATTGAACGGCAGGTGTTTCTGCGGATTCAGTCTTTTTGGCCTCTGGAGCAGTTTCTACTGGTACGGGTATTTCAGCAGCGATTTCAACCGGTTCTGGTATATCGGACGGGGCCTGCGGAGCCTTAGCGGCAACAGGTGCACTTGCAACGGGTACAATGCATTCCGTTTTCTGTAGAGCTTCTACCGGAATTTGGACTGGAGCTTCAGTCGTAGGAATGACTTGAACTTTTTCAGACGCTTCTACAGTGACTGGTGCTTCTGCTGGCGTAGTAATTGCAGCAGAAGTTTCTACAATTTCTGTCATTGATGGGGTGGCCGCTTCTGCCGTTAGGGGTATATCAGACGTGACTTTCACTGTAGATTCCTTAACTGTTTCTGTAACTGATGCTTCTGTAGTTGATTTTAGCTCTATAGACGCTTCCACGGGTACAGGCGCTTCAATTGAAGTTGGAGCTTCGATCGGTGTAACAGCCTCCACAGATGCGGCAACCTCAATAGGTGAATCCACCTTAACTGGTACTACAGCTGGCATGGAAGTCTCAACTGGTGCAGCATTCTCAACTGGCGCGATAGTTTTAACTGGTGCGACAGTCTCAACTGGTGCAGTGGTCTCAGCTGGTGCGGGAATCTCAACTGGTGTAGCAGGTTCAACTACTGTGGTGGTCTTCACTGGTGTGTCAGGCTCAACTGATGCAGCGGTCTCTACTGATGCAGCATCTTCAATTGATGCAGCGGCTTGCACTGGTACAGCAACCTCACCTGGTGTAGCAGCATCGACTGGTGCTGTACCTTCAGTTTTTGCAGCAGCCTCCTTTGCTGTGGTAGATACCGCAGGTGTTTCGAGAGGTGCAACAACTTCGGTTTGTGCGAGTACTTCCGCTAACGTAGTTGCCTCAGTAGCTTCTTTGGCTATTTCAACTGACTCTGTAGTAGTTTCTAAAATGGCTTCAGCAGGTTTATCTTCCATCGGAGCAGACTTAGAGGGTGTAGATTCTCTAGGAGGTGATTTCGCAGGGGATGTACGGGGCTGACTCAAAGTTTGCGAGATCTTCGCCCAAATATTTGCAAAGGAATCTGCACCCATGTAATCAATGTTTCCAGCTTCCCAGCCCTGTCGGCGCGTTAACTCGTCTAAAGCTTCGCCTTGAGACACAGAGCCTGGTACCACTCGTGCCAAGTTGCCTGCGACGCCACTCTGAAACATTAAAAAAATAATTTTATACGGGTTAGAGTATATGTGGTATATAACCTGTAAATACTACTTAGAAAATTCTTACGGTGTTATTTAATTAAAATTTATGCATAAAGACGTAACAATCATGCGAATTAAACATAAGATATCAAAGCATGCAAAGCAAATTTACAAATTAGAGCATTAAAATGGCGGACGTTATCTAAGTTTAAACTACTTATTATTATTCCACTTCTTTCAAAGTATTTTTACCTTTATACGCATTTAAATCAACGTGATGTCAAAAAAAATTAAACTTACTTGATTTTCGGAACCACTAGAGGAGAGATTTTGGTCTCCCTCAGGATTAACCAACTCAAGTACTTGCTGTGGTGGTGGGGATAGCGACTGAGGCGGCGCTGGTGGTATTTCATGAGTACATATCTTACGACCATACGAATCTATTATAGCCCTATGCCGTAAATAAAAACCGTCGTACGGATGCCTGGGTATGATTTCTTCAGAAGCATCACTATCTGTGTCTGATATATCACCGTTCATATTCGGAGGAGATATTCCAAAGTCAATCCGATGAATTCTATTAGCATGAGTACGTTTTTTCTTTTGCTGAACATGCAGATTAAATACTTCCATATTTTTTGATTTTGAATGTGACACGGACTGATTTTCAGATATTGTGTCACAGTGTTCGTTATTTTGAATTATCTCGGTTATAGAAAACGATTGTTTTTGGTGAGAAAGCTGATCGTAGTTATGTGTGTAATTTTGTTTAGAATGATCAAAATATTCGTATTGTTTTTCAGGATAATTTTCGACATTATAGTGCTGATGATGTGAATGTTCGTGCGTGTCGTGATGTTGGTGTATACTGTTATGTTCTGTATAGACACTATCGTATGTAGTGTTGTAATCATTTTGAAAGAAATCTATGTTTGAAGGGATGTATTCAAAATCTTTCTGAAAATTTAGCACATTTAGATCTTTTTGATTGTGTTGAATTTCATAATGTTGACGGTGCCATGGATTATCATCAATAGACTGTTCGCATAGGCAGTATTCCTGGTTCGATTGATGTGCATAATCGTGTTGGAAATGTTGTGAACGCTCGGTATATGGTGGATGTATGTGTTCCTCATAGTGTTGTTGATAACTTTGTGGTTCATGAGAGTAGTTATAGGTTTGTGGTTCGTTACGATCTTGCAGAATTTGAATATCATGATTTTGTTCGTAACGTTGAGTTTCGATATATTCTTGGTAGTTTCTTTCGTTGTTATTATTATGTTGAGAGTTATAATTGTATGATTCAGAATGTGCCAATTGTTCATAGTGGCCCACGTTGCGCTCATTTGATTTGTGATTATTATTTTGAGACTGATACGCCCACGCGTATTGGCGTATTTCTTCTTGATCTTCATTCCTTTCAAATACTGAGTGGCAGATACTCGCTTGTTCTGATCTCGGTGGAATATGACCTCTGTATATTTCCCATGGATCGTTTATGTCTGTAAAGTCTATACGTTCTTCAAGATTTTCTTCTTGTATTTGTGCGCCTGGGTGATGCCAAGGGAATTCCGATTCCGGGTCCAAAACTGGTTGGTAGTGGTAGTGAGGGCTGACGTCGTGCGGAGGTTGTTCCGGTGGAGGCACCGGTGGGACTTCCTCCACCTCAACCTATCGGTGTAATTGCAGTTGAAGATACAACTTAATAGCAATGCATGCACACAACACTTGAACTAAGCTTCACGCACAAATCTATGTACAATCACACAGTGCAAAGAGCTTCGTTCAGGCTGCTATTAGTAATTGAATATAATGTGCGTCATCAAACAAACATACGGATTACATTAAAAGATACTACAATATTTTAAATTTAAAAAAACCCATAATTAATTCAAAAAATATAAATAAAATCCGTGTTGAAATAAATAATAATTTCAAAATAATATCTCCAGAGAAATAATTTAAACTAAAATCAGTATGTTTCATTTGGTGTCGCGGTGAGTATTCCACCAAAATACCAACACCATCTACTTATCCCCAAACCATTTATTACCAAACCGTGAATAAAGCGAACAATAGGGTTTTATTGAAATTAGAGCATGTTAGTATTTTGGAGAAACTCTATATTATTTATAACACGAGCACTGATAGAAATGCTTAAACATGGTGCTATCTTTAATACAGGGGTGCGATAAATAGCAGGTCGGTGCTCAAGCTATGGAGTGCAAGCGTTTTAGTCACTCGGGGGCAATCAAGGATTCACATTCTATATTAAACAAACTTCAAAATGGATAAAAAAAAGTATCATTCTATACGGCTGGCATCGTAGAGTAAGCTAGGTGAAGATACTACCTATAGAATGTAACAAAATTTTAACTTAGACAAAAGACCTCACCTCTGTGACACTATTTATCCTTTGTGGGTGCTTGGAAAACATGTTGATTCGTTCAGATCAGAAGCAGATATGAGAGTGGATTGATTTACTAGGCAACTCGTAAGACAATTGAGATACTTGTGGTTGTATACGAGACCGCAATAAGTGGGATACGATTCAAACCACAAGAACCTGATATATGATACCTAGTGCATTAAAGATCTCGTAGAATGCATATCCTACGCAAAGGTTGCAGATTTCATATATTACAAAATTGATTTTATTGCTAGTATCGATTTCAAGTAATCTACAATATCACTGTAATACTATACTCCTGTGAGGTATCATTATTACATCAACACTGGCACAGAAATTACTGACATATATTGCTTTAATGGATGTTAAGAACTGTGAATGACCATTGCAGTAACAACCACCTAAACTTATTGTGATCACTTTATACTAGCGACATATATGTAGCTTATATTATCTAGAGTATTCTAGAGGTATTCTTATAATCTTGTATGTTTTATTATTGATAAAGAAGAAATCATTTATGAATTCTTATTTTCTATCTTAATAGCTCAAGTTGTTATTTAACAGATTACAACTATTCATTATTATTCGAAGGACATTTCAGATAGATTTCAAATTTACATTAGATTAACTATGAGGAATCAAGTTTTTACTATTTGAGTCGGCATCAGTAAGATACTTGTATATACGTTGTCTGACTGGGTGTTATAGAATTTTAAAATTTGTTCTTAATTATTTCTTTACGTAGCGCGAAGTTAACAATGTAGTAAAATTAACAAGCAAAGCTTTTACGCTTCTTTTTCGGATAACGGAAAGTGTCATATTTTCTGGTGTCCTTATGTTCATTTCCGTTATCAAAAGTACATACGCAACAACATTTCCTAATATTTTATTCAGATTAACTTTGCTTATAATTGAAACCCACACACACTATCTCGTTTTTTTTTTGGGATAAAAAGCCAGTGCCTTTATCTAAAATTCATACATACAAATTTCCATGACGACTGTTACGTTCCCTACATACAAGAACATAAAAGCTAACAAACATCCAAATAAAGCAATTTTCGTATTTATATTAGTATAGTACTTTTAATGAAAAAAACGTTTTATAAATTTAGGTTTTTTAGGTAGTTTTACATAAATAACGGAATAAAGACTGTTTCTATTTATAATAAAAAATTTTTTTTTGTGGAAATTTGGTTGGAAGGTGTACTCTGTATCTATTCTAGATATCTATACACTGGTGTAATGAAATTGCGACAATTAGGAGGCCTGCTGAGAAAGGAAAAAAATTCACAGTACACAAGCGTTTAGGGTAGCGTTAGACGAATCTTAAAAATCAAAACGACATCTCGAAGCAATGTTTTATATAGCTTTTATATGGCTTGTATAGCTTCGTGTAGTGTATAGTTTCAAATTACTAAAAAAGGGGGTGTGTATCTTAATTATGTAACTTTTAAAATATCGAGATAGCTAGAGCTCTGTAAAAAAAAATCAATCATACTTTCAACGAACAATAAGTTCAACAATATACGCTGAGTATATATAGTTCTTAAGATAAAATGCCTCGTTTTCTTTGATTGATGATTATGAAGTTCCGTAGTGTTATAACCAAAACAATCGACATTCGTCGCTTCAACAGAAAATTGGGCGTTTTTTTTTTATTGCGTGAGTTTAGTAGATAGGCATGACTTATGTGCTGACACTCTCTAGAGAGAAACTGGAACCTGGCTACGATTGTCGGAACACAACTCAACGTTGTTATGGCGGCATACTCTAGACCAGGGTTGGTAGCCATCCAGAGCGGCAAATCCCCTACCACCTGGCTATGGGTTGTTTTGTCGCCTCTTACAACAGGCAGGAAATTGTATTCTTTCTCCGTTCCTGCACGGATTTTAGTCATTGTCATTGCCAGTTTCAAAAACTTTAAATACCCCGGGTATTTAATTCGGTATCATTCGATTGTGATATTACTATAATTGAAAAATATTACAATAATAAGACAAATTCAACTACTCACCATGGAAGTGTCAAGTTGTGAATGGACTTGGGCAACGAAAAGGTCCCACCAGAGTTGTAAGAATTCTCTTAAGTGCTCTGGTGCGTCTACGGTGGATGAGTCCCAGTTAAAATGCTGAAGCCATGGTTTAGCTGCACCGATGAAATGGATGACTTTGAGGTTCTGGCCGTAGCTGGAAGAGATATTCATAGACATGTGTATCAAATGCATATTATGGAAATAATATTATAGATGTAAGCTTATGTGACACTAATTTTGGGATAATTTAGATATAGATAATGTACTGAAACCTTTGTGTTTACACATTTGTGATACTTAAGTATCTAGATAACTTTCTAAACTGGCGAGTGATGTCCTTATTGACGTTTGGACTGTAATTTTCCAGTTAAGTACAGATAAATTAGCTTCGAGACGTTTTTGCGGTTGTAGTAGTGTACTGTCAGCACATAAATAAATAGTCTAATACTTTTTATATATGTCTATAGGCAGGTAATTAATACCAAACTTATAAATATTAAACGATATTCAAATAATAAATATTAACACCAAACATAATTTAAATTTCTAGTTTAGAAGTCCAGTAAATATACAAATACTACTATAAACGCAAAGACGTCTCGGAGCTAATTTACCTCTAATTAGTTATTAAGACTTAAGTAGATCTGTCCAAACTGTACTGTAGATAATATAAGGGACCTAAACCAATCACTTTCGCCCATTCGTATTGCCAATATCACCAGTGTTAAAATAAAGTTGAACTTTATGCTATGTTTTACATCTACCAATATATCTAAACACGTGTTAATTTCACTAAACAGTTCCTTGAAAGTGGTGCCTTATAAAAGATACTTATATCTGGTTAGAAAATAAAAAATAGACGATGCTGAAAGATTTTATAGGCATTATAGTGATATCGATGCAACATTACCGTGTCCACGTGAGTGATGTTGCATCAACGTGTCAGTAGCTATCCCTCGAAAATTATCCCGAGTATTGGGATAAACATTATCCTAAGTTCAATTATCCCAGTTCCCATTACCGAAAATAAATTAAATAATAATCGATTTGTTCGTAACGAACTAAATGGGAACATCTAAAATTACTTACACGTTTATATAAAATATAATACTTACTTATATTTATTAGTTGACAACAATTTTAGTAATTATGAAATGCATTATTTTAAAATCTAAACATAATTAATTAGAATGCATGAAACTAATACTAGGTAAGTCATTAGTGAGATTTTGTGTAGAAAAAATATAAAACTCGGACACTCATTTTATATTCACATATTATAATGAATTATATATGAAAGTTTAGTTGTAATTGTAATGAAAGTTTGATTTTTATTTGAAAATTATTCCAAATTACCGAATCATTAAAATAGTAACAGTATAGTAAAAGTGTTTTTACGGTTCGGTGACACCCTTATGCAATCGCCTTGTCCGTCCGTTCTGTATGGACAGCAATAATTTCAGAAATTGATGGAACCTAATGCTGATACTAGACCATAGGTTCCCCAAGTGATCCATACATTCCCTTGAGTGTTCATATGGAACGTTAAGGGGCCCACCTCAGCGAAAACAAAATCTGGGGGTCCGCGGGCTGCAGAATAAAGGTACTACTACAATAGTGAATCCCATCCCAATGACATTTTGCGTTTGTACTTACTAGCTATAAATTTTGTAGACATTCAACTAGAAACTATACTGAATTCAACGCAAAAATAATTATCCAAAATCGGTTTAGAAACAAAAAAGTTATAGAATATATATAAAAAATTTATATTTACACGACGAATTGAGTACCTCCTCCTTTTTTTGAAGTCGGTTAAAAAGATAGGGGACCACTGAATGCAGTAAAAATGTATAGGCTGTAAACTATTTTGTCTCGTAGATCCCTACGAGACAAAATAGTTTAGGGACCATTGTATTAGACGGATTACCTAAATCGAATCAATTTAGTTGAAAGACACAGAATTGAAAGGACATGAAGGTTTTTCGTTTAAAACAGTATAGATTAGCGTTTGACCATTATCTCGATATATGGTCTAAGATGCAGAACGTTTACCTAGAAGGTACGTATTCACACAGGACTTGAAGATAACCAGGTTGTATTTCGGAAAAAACAGACTCCGGAAGTTAATGCCACTCTTATGCAGTGCGCATAATGAAGGTGGACGCAAAACGCTTTGTTCGTTTAGGTGGGGTGTCCACGATATCCCGGTGCCACATGCCAGGGCGTCTCGTGAGATGATGGAAAGGTGACGGCGGGTAAGGTATTGAATGATTCGAATTTATGTTATGTTTATATGGAAGACTTTTGTCGATTCATCCAAATTGAAAGACAGAAATGCGCCGCATAATATCAGCTTAATAGAAAATGTAATCTATATGACGTTACACCATATTGTAGTAAAACCGCGTAGACTAAAAATAAGGGGACACTATTCAAGTAACTGAAAGATGGATAAATAAATATCAATGCACATAGCTCTGTAGCGGTATCGGTTGACAAAATAATAATAATAATGGAGTTTTTAACGCCTTTTATTATATTTAATTCTATAGTTCGTGAGTTCTAAAAAGTGGCTCTCTCTGCACAATTAAAATAATATACAAATATGTATCAATTCAAATTCCAAACATTTTAAACGAAAATTGGTTAATTTGTAATACGTTTAAGGACATAAGATATTTTCATCACACTTTATGGGATCCGGTAGCCAAACAAAAACAATGGTTGTTGGTGAAAAGGCAAAACTGTAAAAATCACAAAGGCTTTTTATATTTATTTGAATTTTTACTGTAAAAACATTTAATACCATAAACTACACATATAAAGAGGAAAATTAAATTCCTGCTTACTATTTTATATGGCAATATAGAGCAGGAAAATAAGGGCAAATTCAAAAGAATTTAGTTCATTATCATTTAGATATTTTTAACTTACTCG
Organism: Dendrolimus kikuchii; assembly: GCA_019925095.2. NCBI lineage: Eukaryota > Metazoa > Arthropoda > Insecta > Lepidoptera > Lasiocampidae > Dendrolimus > Dendrolimus kikuchii. The sequence goes on from CM034389.1 coordinate 21,160,871, forward strand.
TAACACAATTATCAAGTAATGGATAAGTTAAGATATGTTACTCTAAGACACGAGTAACATATAAACAGTCTATAAAAATTGCACCCGTGACTGAATAATTGAGAGGAAGAAGACTAGAAGTGGTATGAGCAATGAACATATAATGAGAACGAATCAAAATCATTTTACAAACAAAATGTTACACAAGAAAATGTATGGATATAAAAGGAAAGTAAACCAAAATAAGAGATGCATGGATTGTGTCAAAGATGAATTGATTTTTTTGTGATGTAACACAGAAAGTGTGCTACATTAGAGGTGTATGAAAAGAAAAAAAACATCGTGACGACCCTAAATGATTAGAAGATGGAAGAAACGTGAAAGATATATCCCAAAGCTGGCTTCGACCCTTCACTCAGTTCTTAAGAAAACGGACAACATAGCCGCCAAGTTTGTCTAAGGCGGTTTCTCACGACGTTTAAGTACTTTCTGTCCAATAGGTAGATGTTAATTGTAATACATAGTACGGTATAAAACTTCTCTAAACGGTCTTATATTTTTACTAGTATCGGAACCCATTTCGTTGGAATGAAACAACCCTTAAGCCTTAGCGACTGAGCCACCATGACCTATTTAGCTTAGATCATACCTATATGTCTAATAGATAGGTAACTTAAAGGAAATTGTGTAGTAATTGTTTTGATCGGTAAACATAGCGTATGACGCCCTCCAGCCCGGTGGACCGACGTCCTGTTGAAGGTCACCGGCCCCTGCTGGATGAAAGCGGGAGTGATCGGGATATGTGGCGCAGACTTGGGAAGACCTACGTTCGACAGTGGACATTCAGAGAGAGATGGAGTAGATAAAGAAGAAGAATTATTTTCATAATAGTTAAAATATACATTTTTCAATATTCGTATTCACCAGGACACGCTGGCCATACAGCGACACTTTCTTTATGCATATTTTAAAAACATATAAAATACAAAAAAATATATAAATGTTTGTAAAAGTTATATAAGTAAATTAGATTTGTATATATAATTAGAATGGTATAGATAGTACAATACAGTATAATAATAATTAATTGTAATTGATTAATTATGTAAACTACTTCAGCTACAGCACTATTACTTTACGAAAATAGAATTTATTTTAAAATACTTACTGTTTCAAAGCGGGCAAGTACGAATAGAATGCGGCAGATGTGACGTTGTACAGGAAAGGCAGGTGCTTGTTGATATCTCCACGCGCCCAATCGGAGAAGAAAGAATTTAACAAGCCTTGATCTCCACCTAAAACATTATATCTACGTTAGTAAAAGAAAAGCAAATCTTCCATAAAATAATATTAATAATTACTATCATCAAGTTACAAATGGAACTCTGAAAAAGACCCTAAATCCCCTGCAACATTTTTTGTATTTAGCAGTGTAAAATCATCATCATCCGAGGGTTAAACCCAAATTACATACAGACCGTTCGCTTCGGAGCCTACAGTTTGCTCTGTTACTTTGTCTTCTCCACTTCGCGCATCTTCAGTATTACTTGTTTTGAAACCATTAGTACTTATGCCATTCTTCACTACGCAAGCTAGCATTTTTTGGGCCTACCCCTTGTACGGGGACCTGGCGGAGGCAATATGACTAAACAGTGTCAAATATTCATGAGTAGTCAAGTTTAAAAATAATTGTCAAGTTATAAGATACCAGGAGAAAGTTGAATTTATCGATCAAAAACTTCAACTAAATGGTAAAGCTGGTAATAGACGTGCGAACCTAATTAAGGTTCGACGACTTTATGAAAGATCGCGTACTTACGGTAACAAACAGGCGAAAAAGTTCGTCGTGTTGTAAGTACGCGTACTAACCCACACAGCACCCGTCCATTACCCCATAAGTCTAACTGACGATAAACAAAGTTCTTGTGGCAACTCGAAAAGGAACATTATATAAAGAAAAACAAAATTATTGCTAATTTTTAACCGATATTATACATTTTTTTTGCTATGATAGCTTAGTGGTTAACGCACTCACGTCTCAAACTTAAAAGCCGCGGATTCTAATGGTGACTGGAAAAAACATGCACCACTTAAGCAGTTTTTCTGAACTAATGTAGGTACATATTGTTACAATTACCACGTACAGACGGTGAAGAAAAACATTGTAATAACACGTGCATATCGAGATACTTGATGTGTCAAGCCCGGAGCCTTAAACAAACGTGGGGGGTATACTGTCCATTCCCCTAAAAATCTGGAGCCCTGAGCTTAACAGTAAGACATTTATAGGTTGTTTACTTTTTTAGAATGAAAATGTATAACAAGACAAAACTCTTTCAGTTCCCGTCAACAATCGAAATGATGTTATTAGTATTACCATCGAAGCTTCCTCTTTCTCGTGCAAATGCGATCAGCTGATTGAAGGTCTCGGTTGAGGGCGTGAACACAAACACTCCTGAGTTGAAGCAATCGGGCCAGCCGACGTCAGGCGCAGCGGACAGCTCCTCGCGCTCGAACAACTCGTCGCAATTTTGAACAACCTTGCAAGTGAATTAGAACCTTGTTTTTATCATGATTGAAGATACGATTTCGACTGATGAGTTTAATGATTAAACAATTGCTTGGGAGATGAACAGTGTCTGTCAATCAATATGCATTGCAAATAATAGACAATTAGGCATCTCGGAGTTTTTGCCACAATATACACGGATATAATTAAGCTTGATCTTGAGTTACATTTATTTTAGATTATATTTACTTCCATGCTAATAATAGATATATAAAAGTGAAAGTATATTTTGTGATCAGATCTAGATAGGAAGAAAAGAAAACACTATAAATTACAATCGGTCCAGAACGACCGACCGCTGTCGCTGGTCAGTGTGCCTACGAGGCTGGCAGTATATTAGTTTGGATCTTTGTTTGTTCTTTCTGCATGGCTTTGGGATTGTACTGATTTCCATACATTTTTTTTATCACAGAATAGGATATAGTTTCTGCAATATAATCCAAAGCTTACACGAGAGAAAATGCGTGAAATTTTGGTATATAATGTCTTATAATTACCTAATTTTTGGACAAATAACTGTTTTAGACATACTACACCTATAATTTTGTCAAATCGCTAGTACATATGTATTACAATGAAGAGACATGAAAAGTATAATATTACGACGAAAATAATGTTAGACTGGAAAGTTTATGTATTTGAGAATAAAGATAGGGCAGGAAAGAGATAGATAAATGGATTTTATAAAGGATGACATTAAGATTTGTCATATGAAGGAGAACATTTGCCAGAATACACCTATATGTAATAAAGAAACACTATATATCAGTACCAAATGATTTAGAGAGAGAAGAGGGAGTATCCACAATGAAAATAAACACAATATAAGTTTTATCCTAAAAATTCCAAAACTACAATTGGAACAGTAATGGATATAAGAATAAAGTAGGCAAAAAATGAGATGGATAGATGGTGTGAATGATGATATGAAAATTTGTGGAACGACAAAGGACGTATATAAGAATGGAAGGAAAATATTTACTGTGCCTATACCAAATGATGGGCAAAATTAACAGGAAAAGACAAAAGTAATATAGAAAACAAAGATAATGATTGCATAATTTTTTATCCTGGAAAATACAAAAGTTCCCGAAGAACACGGTCTATTAGAAAAAAAAAACCCCCTATTTAATTAATACAAAACTCCTAAAAAGTTAACACAGCATATTTTCGAAGAGAAATACATACAAATATATTATGTGGAATGTTGTTTTCATACTTTACAACTCGGTTAAATTAAAATAGTGATCTAACAAAAATATGCGAGCTCATGAATAGTAATGAGATTTCTTTGCCATACAACACTTGGATGCCCATTAAACATCTTAAATATTTAAAGGAATTCTTTATCTAAATATAACTTTATTTGACATAATAACCTGAGATAAGAAAAAACTCAATCACACTATCAAGTATAGTGTGTATTTATTGGGACCGAGTACCTCATAATAAAAACTGTTTCGATAATAATTACTTATATAATAATGATTAATGCTGATAGCAGTGTTAGCATGATGTTTAGATCGTTGTCGCTTTTCTAATATGTGCGTTGAGTCCTAGGGAAAAGAATGAAAGTGTACAAATTGGATACCGTCCAAAATTGTCGGGAAGAAAATATTTGGGCCACGGTAACGCGTCACGTCATCTAATGTTACTGCGCTACCGTACACGTCCGGTAACATTGACTTTCTTATCGCATAAACAATTACAGATCGGAATAGATTTAACGATTTTAGCAAAAAAACTCGTTAATCGATAATTAAATTCGAAAACACGTTTTTCGTGTCGTTTATTGTTTTCTAAGATAACATCTACGGTACCATTTGTGGCTAATAATATTTAGAACACACCTCGATTGGATTATATAGATAAATCTCTATTATCAAGAGAGAAAGACTGTGAAGTGTCAGTCGTTTTTGAATTATGATTAATAATTTAAAACAAGTTAAACTTTTTATGAAAAAAATTAATGCATTTCAAAATGGAATCTTACAGGTTAGTTATTGAAAGTCATGAGCTTACAACCACTTTCAAAACAATTTTAGTTACTGAAAGAGAAGAAGCGTCGCAACAAACGTTCCAACAACATCATATTTCTACTTCATTATTGTTATATATACATTCGTGGTCTTTTTTAATGTATTATATCCAAAAATAGAAGATATAAAGATTTATATTCCTTTATTTTTTTATTGCAGGAGATCAGCAGACAGGCAGACGGCCCACTTGATGGAAAGCGGTTACCATCGCCTATGGACATTTGCAACACCAAAGTTGCTACAAATGCGCTGCTGCTCTCTTAAGGGAGACTGGAACCTGGTTACTAATGCCGGAACACAACTCAAGGTTGTTATGGCTACATAATTTAGACCAGGGGTGATAGCCATCCAGTCGGGCAAATGTCCTACCACCTGGCAATTATAGACGTTCTATACTCATTAATATAATTGAAATATCTATCTTTGATTTTAAAATAAATACTGACAGATAAGCGAAAACTGCTGTTTAATTGATATGTGTTTTAAGAATTGTGTTTGTCTCTGTGCCAATTAATGTCAGTTTGTTTCGAATAAGCTTCGATAGTACACAACGAATTTCACAAAGAATTTTAGGGATTAAAACAGAAAATTTATCTTAAATGTATGTTTCATTACAATATATCACAGAGTTCGAAAGATATGTATGAATATAAAGTCCAAGTACCGTGCGAACAAATAGGTGAATCCAGCTATAAAAATGAAATTTAAAGCAATCTCTTTTATCTGTTGTACATTTATTAATAAATTGAATTTTCATTGAAGTAATTTGTTTTCTCAGTGCGATGTATGGTTAGATATCGAGCTAAACATACGATGTCTTGGGTTTATATTGGGTTTTAAATTGTTCCACAAACTGCAAACTCTTGAAAAGAGTGCCAGGTGGTAGGGCATTTGCCCGACTGGATGGCTACCACCCCTGGTCTAAAGTATGTCGCCATAATAACCTTGAGTTGTGTTCCGGCATTAGTGACCAGGTTCCAGTTTCCCTTAAGAGAGCAGCAGCGCATTTGTAGCAACTTTGCTGTTGCAAATGTCCATAGGCGATGGTAACCGCTTTCCATCAAGTGGGCCGTCTGCCTGTCTGCTGATCTCCTGCAATAAAAAAAAAAAAAAAGACGCACTTAAATATTAAATATTTGCATTGTCAAGTTAGATTACACATCGAGTTTTTATTTAACTCTACGCTTAGCGCACTAACACACATACTGGATAATGCGAACGATAACTTTATAAGGACCAATATTAAGAAGAATGATTTTTAGTTAGGATTGTAAATTCAAAAACCTAAAATTACACATATTTAATGATAATTATTCCCAACTTTTCTTCTAAATTTTAAAACAACATACTGGTGTTGTTACTTCGATTACATGGCGCTAACACAAATGGTGCTTGTGAGTTACAACGAAAATATATTTAATTTTTAAAAATATGACTGAGTTGATTTTAACTTTTTGTGTTTTATTTAAATAAAAAATTCTAAACGCTTTTAGGATTCTCCTAGAATTCTAGACGAAGACCTATATTATTATAAAAATTGACTGTTTAAATGTATTTTTAATTAAATTGAAAATTTTCCAATTTGCTTTTAGGGTTCTTTTCGTATGCTAAAGGAAGACCTATACTATATAATTAATTTATATATATTCATATATGATCACATTTTTAATGAATAAATAAGTGGAATGCGACAGATTTTAAGTTTCAATTGAAACTAATTGTATATCGACTAAGGTCTGAAATAAACAATTATTGCCCAGAAAATAGTTAACGTATGGCAACACTACGCCCCTCCACACTGCAACGGCTGTTACTACTCAAGAATTAATTGAAACAATCACCGGCCTGGCGACTTTTATCTCAGTGTTTGATATAGCTCTTACAAAAATATTTATACTGAAAGTTTGTTATTTTTGTGATCTTTTACTAGTTGGCGATACAGAAAGCACTAGGATGAAAGGCCTAACATAACGGGAGCATGACTCATAATTGTGCGCCAGACTTAATCATAAATCTGACAATGTGCTATAATTGTAACTCATGCGATATGTATTTATGTAGCCTTATCAAAAGAAGCAACAGCCGTGATTGCTTCTTGGATGCGCGCTCTTATGCTATGCTGCAATTGGTAATCGAAAAATGTACAACATTTTATTATTTTGGCGTCGTACATAACTCCATCAGTTGCTATTTGTAAAATCGATTTAAAATTGCCTTGTTTTGAGGTCTAATATTTACACTAACACTTACATTTGTTGTAAAAATAAAATAAAAAATGTTACATAACTCCATCAGTCATCAATTCAATATCGCAAATAACAATCACCCATTAACTTACTAAGAACATTTATCGATCAATATTTCTATTGTTGACCAGAGGATGCCATAGATAATTTCTTTCTCACATTTGGGTACAGAAAGTCTACTCAACCAACCTTTTATTCTATAAAACATACTTTATTAATTAAATCATTCAAAACACACCAACAACCGTAAATATAAAATTTTAAATAATCAATACAAGCCGGATGGATGTTATAATAATATGTCATGGATAGCCATTCAGTTAATAAGCAGAGTACAATAAACGCATTATTGTCAATCAAAATAAATGATTGAATAATAGGGGTGCTTTTCATTAATCCACAAAGGACCTCAAAACATAACACTAACAAAGCACATCATTTATTATGATAGTATATGAAATTGAAATTATCAAGAATATATTAATGATATCGAAATCGTAGTAGCTTAATGTCTAAGGTACCGGTAATCCAAAGGATGTGGGGTAAATTTCAGTAATCAAGTACAAAAATGAATAGTACGACATAAGAAGACAGAACTATACCCTTTCCAAGCATTTACTTTACTTTTGACAGCTTGATGACGGATCAATTAGTAATGTCCTAATGCGTTACCGACTCGATTTGTTATAAAAATCGACTTCATTTATAAATAAGTTTTAATCAATTTAAGTTATCTATATATTTTTGCTAAAAATACTATATCGTATAAATATACCCACATTTCAAGAAACATATTTTACATATCGTCGTTTATATTACAACACCGCGAATACGCATTTTTCTAACTTTACAGGACAAAAGCCATCATTTATTGCAGATTAACGAATTATAAAATAAAATAACGAGTGAATAAACAACTGATTTTTTATTTATTTTTTTGTTTGTCCTGTAAATTTAGGAAAATGTATATTCGCGGTGTTGTAATATAAACGACGATATATTAAATAAGCTATTTTTGTAATAAACTAAAAAAAATGTACTAAAGTAGAGCATTTTGTACTTTCAAATCGATTACTTTCGATTGATTTACGTATAGTATCGATGGTTTAATAGTCTGTGTGTTACATGCACAGAACATCACTGTTATGTCAACCACAACAACAAAGTACGACAATTATATTATTTGTTTCATGTAGGCTTTACTGTCAAGAAATATTTAAGTTGATAGACGTGCAAACATTAAAAGTAAAATAAACACTTGGAAAGTGGAAACAGTATAATGAGCATATAGTTTCAAATGTTACGTGCTAACAGTGAAGGAAAATATCATGAGAAAACGTACAAATCAAAATTAAATGACACCCGCATATCCGCTTAAACTAAACGTGGTGAGTATACCGTCTGTTCCCTTGGAATAGGAAGACCTGAGCTTACCAGCGCCTACGGCATGGCAATGGCATGGTCGTCAACTTGTGGCCCTATCATGAAGGCGAAGGACGGTACACCGAGGGGTTTTAGTGAGTATCTCTGACTCTGGTGGCAATAGCACTTACTCGGGGGTGCTAGTGCCACCCCAACATGGAGAATCCCACAAGTCCCCCCCCCCGCGTGTTTCCCTTCCTTTGGCATTAAAAAAAACAAGATCTAAGCCTATCTGTGGGACGTCTATGGACCGAGAAAATATTAATGAAACTAGTTCCATTATGAAAGAAATAATGAATTATTTTTTCGCACCAACTCTACTGGCACGAAGTTCTATTTTCTATTTTATTGGTATAAAATGCCATTGCTCAAAAACATAACAATTACTTTCATAAGCGAATTATTATTACGTTATATCAACAAAATGTAATGCAATTATAGTTTAAAAAAATAAGTAACTAATTAGTCTTAATTATATAATAATTATAAGCACGATTTGCACTTAAAGTGTAGTTTACATTTTAAGTGCAAATCGTGCTTATAAGCGTAAAAATGTAGTTATACTTATACCTAATACGTCTCACACTCTCACAGTCACTAACACCTAAAAAAACAGTAACTGGTCTTAATTATTTTACCGATGAAAAATCTATTTGAATATTACAATGTTCGTGTATTTATGCTTACTTTAAAAACCAAAGGTAAACTCAACCCCTTGTGTAGAAATTCATAGCCATACCTGTAATTTCAATTTACGTAAGGGACAAAACCATTTTTTTTATTTAAACTGACTTAATTAAATCCTTGCAATTCTAAAAGTGTTACCGTTGACAAATAATACAAAAAATATTGATCTCTTAAGACCAAAAGCGACATATATCTAAGGTCGTTGTTTACCACCATAGAGAATACAGATATCGATGTTTTTATTGGCTTTTTTATTTCTTCAAAAATATGACAAGATTCTGAAGCTGTGAACTTCTAGATATAAAGAGCTTTTAAATCACCTCACCGATTCGTCAGGTGATTGGGAAGATGATGCCTATCTCGTGAAAAGATCAATATTATGACTTAATGAGGTAATATTACCAGCATTCTAGGCACCTCGCCTAATATAGGTGACCTAAGGCTCTATTACTTAACTTATAGTCTCGGGGAATTATTAAGTACATAACGAAACTAATTAAATTAATTTCGTTATGTACTTCATAGTACCTTATTTGACATGGATTATAGGCTTAATATATAGTCCAAGACGTCTACTGTCACAACCTCGGCAAAACCCTCCCGATTTTAAATGTTTTATTTCTTCATTGGTGCTCCGCTCCAATTGGTCTTAGCGTGATGACATATAGCCTAATTGTTTTTTAATGTATAAATTATTTTATTGTATGATGATACCGGCAATATCAATACTTAATTAGGTGCATAAGTTGTATAATAAGCTGTTTAAGTAATTAAAGTTTTTTTAACTATCCCACGGGAACTCTTTAATTTTTCGAGACCAAAAGTATCTTATATGTTGACCAGGGATATAAGCTACCACATACAAAATTTCATTTAAATCGGTCCAGTCGTTTCGGAGATTAGCCGGTACAAACAGACAGACAAACAGAGAAAAAAGAAATTGAAAAAATCGAAATTAGTTCTATTTCATTGTATTCATTGTACAGAAATTTGACCTCTACAATTTTATTATGTGTATAGATATCAGGATTTATATTTTGCCTGTACAATTTATCACCCCTTATTTCAAAATTGTTTTTCGAAACAAACGTTCGAAGAAATTCACTTTTTTAAGCGTCTGCCTAATAAGGCAAAGTGATAACGTAATTCCAAAACATTTTAGGCTTAATTCTTCAGTAAAAATATTACAATTAAAGAATAACGGTCTTATTCATATTGAATCAGAGTAAGTTTGAAGGCTTCTTTAAGAACTATAAACCAGCCTTCAAAGTTACTCTAACTCAAAATGAATAAGACCATAGTTAAGTGCAACAATGTACTCTTTGGTTAAGTACTAATATTTACCTAATAATCTATACTAATATTATAAAGAGGAAAGATTTGTATTTTTGTATGTTTGTAACTAGAATAAACTCAAAAACTACTGGACTGATTTCAAAAATTCTTTTACCATTCGAATGCTACATTATCCCTGATTAATATAGGTTATATAAAAATTACAGATCCCTGCTAAAACTTCAATAATGTAACAACCCATCAATCTAAACAAAATACCTTAGCGCTGGAACCGGGTTCTACGATTTTGATAAAATTTTATGTGTGGTTGAATGGATTCCAGGTTAGTTTAGATTCACAATTAGACCTGGTAGGTGGCGCTGGAATCGGGTTTTAGATTTTTATTTTTTCAGGGCTAGACAAGGTCTGCCGAGACCGCTAGTTACATATGTGTAGAGAATGTCACTGATAGCTAAGTGTCTGTTATTGTTCTTGTTTTAGAACTCTTCGACTCACCAACTAATAGTTTTGTTTGTTTGGCGCGGCATAGAACTGGCCACCAAATATATTCAATTTTTGAATTTAGTTCATAGACTAGTGTTTTAAAAGTGTGAAAACCCTAGGTACTACTTGCTCTATGTTACTTACATAAAAATTTAATTAGGTTTACTTATGTTAAACCTTCAATGAAAATTTATCTAACTGATGGTGAAAATCGCCTAAAATCATAGCTATATTATTGTATGCACATACGTTATCTGTCAATATTTACGTCATTAACAATTGATAATTGGTATTACATAAAATTTGGCATCAAGCAGTTAAAAATTGCATTGGAATTCAATTTTTTTTTCAATCTGGGCATTATAAATTCTTCCCAGAAAAAATCCCGCGAGATTCCCGGGAAAAAAAGTTACGCAGAGCTTAAGTTTAACAATTTGCTGTTGATCAGCGAAAACCGCATGGAAATCAGCCCAGTATATAGCATATAGTAGTTTTTACGTGAATCCCAAACCGACAGAGACAAGAAATCTAAAAAAAACTGCATCGTGTCTCCATCGTTTATAGTCTATTCCAGATTTTTTTAGCATGGCATGTTTAGCATTTTATAATATTATAGATTTAAACAAGTGTTTAACATATTCTTACAGTTATCAAGTTAAATTTCAAGTTTTAACAATACATCTCTATAAATCCATAGAGGTATATTATGTAATTATACCTCAATGCATAAACCGCGCTATGTTCATATCTGGAGGGATCTTCCCAAAAAGGTTCTCCATCAGCCCTAAGTTATATAGTTGTTTTAAGAGAGGTGTCATAAAATTGCTTATTTGTTTGTTTCGCTTAATAAAAAAAACACACACACGCACAGACAGAATAGATCCGAAAGTGAAACTTTCTTGACTATCTTTATTTTCAGTCAGACGTCAATCTCAACGATATTTTTTTTCCATAATGGAAGTCATAAAATGTTATACATTACGATTTTATAACTAGATGCGTAGGTTCAACAGCTTTCAACCGTCGATCCACTAAACTAGTATGTTATAGAATTCATCTCTTGTTTACTAGAATTATCGACATAATTTAAACTCAACATTCTCTTAGTAGGTATTTAAAAATAATATTATTAAATAATCCTACATGGTAGAGATAGAATAATATATCTACTGTGTGGAATCGGTGGTAGATTTATGGCTCTCAATAAGTAATCTAGAAGATTCCATTTTCAAATAACTACATTCATTTCGTTTATGAAAACAATTAATGTAATTGAAAATTGCGCATTATTAATTTTACAATATATTTGATGTAACAATTTACCTTTTGAGAAGATTTTTAGATTAATATTAAATTAACACATAAAAAATAATACTAAATACATTTTAGATGTTACCATCCATACTAATACAAAATTTTCTACTGCAAACTCCCTAACATTGAGGAATTCGTAGTTAGCGTACATGGGGAATGTCAAACTAACTAATATTGAGACACCATATATTGTCAATTAACTCCATAAGCAATTTAGCAGATGTTAACGGATAGAGTGGTCCATACTTACGCTTTAAATGAAATAACAAGGATTACTACGATTCATTCTCGAATACGTATAGAATGCTAATACAAAATATTTACGAATAAAAGACATAAGGATATGAAGGCTGGGGGCCTAAATGACGTCGTAGAGCCATGAGTTACTTTCTTGATTACAGCTCTTAGGGCGGGCTCGATCGAGTGATACAACACTGTCATAGAATATCGGCGTGAAACTGTTAGCCTTGAGCTGATCCTGTTTTGTGCGATGTGTGAGTCCGATAGCCCACTTTCCTCTCTCTCTATCCAATCTTCCCAATTTCATCCCCTTATTCCAATCCCATAGCCCAGCCTTTGTATCACATATCTCCTGTCGGAGCCCTCTATCCAATCCTCCTGTCCCATGCTATTCCTCTGTGCAGGAACGGAGAAAGAATACAAATTCCTGCGGCCGGACGGCCTGTCGTAAGAGCCTGGTGGTAGGGCATTTGGCCGACTGGATGGCTACCACCCCTGGTCTATAGTATACCGCCATAACAACTTTGAGTTGTGTTCCGGCACCAGTGGCCAAGTTCCAGTTTCTCCTTCAAGGCCGGCAGCACATTGGAAGCACCTCTGGTATTGCTAATGTCCATAGGCGACGGTAACCACTTTCCATCACACATGGGCCGTAAGCCTGTCTGCTGTGCTTCAGCAATAAAAAAATGCTCTTTATCCGATCATAAAGGCTGACAATGTGTTGGTTCTCCATTAGTGTTGTTTGGAAAAGCCTATAGACGACGGTAACCACTTTTCATGAGCTAGTACTGCCTGATTTACCTTGCTTCGCAATTAAAAAATGAGCGATCGCTTTTACAGAATCGCTTAGTGAAATTGACATGATGTGTCTAGATATACTGCATAGATATATATCTATAACCTATTCAATTTTGATCATATTCCATGCTTCATTGCATCTTCAGATTAATTGTGCAATGTTAGATTTTGTATGAACAACTGTCTGTTACGCAGCTATCGCCTACCACGAACTTGGGCCACGCGACGAGCGATGGGAGGGAGCCACCGACAACCACGTAATTTTGTCGGTGGTCGCGTTGCACTTAGCTGTCGCTCATAGCGATAAAATCGTATCCGCGCCGTGTTTGAATTTTACTGAATTAATTTGTTTTATTTAAACCAAAGAATCTTACAAAAATTACGAGAGCTATTTTTTGATTTCTCTTTTAATGTAATAAGTCAACCGTTTGGTTTTTTTTTAATTCTTCTCTAACTTTTATTACTAGCATAAGTTTTATTTATTTAAATCTAACACTAAGCTATTTTTTCCACGTAACTTAATATCACTGCAATGACAAATGACAGTGAACATTAACTGGAAAAAGTCATCTAACCAAAAAACTACCTATTTCTTTATTTTTGACGTGTATTCACTATAACAGGCTGTACAGTACCCATAAAAATTAACACAAACTAAACCATAAGCTTAACTTATAATATTCGTACAAAAACTGCTACAAAAAGGGCGGAAGTATATTTCAATCTTCTCTCACTATAATGTATTTATGTCCGTTAACAACGATAACGGCTATCTATTATCTAAAATGTGCAACAACAAAAAAACACAAAAAATATTCTTTACCTCATAGCTTCGGTGACGGAAGGTGTGATAAGTACTACGGAGGGATATGCTGAGCCGGCGCGACGTAGTGAATGCGCCAGCACCAAAGCGCCAAGGCCATAGGAATCATTTGTGGCTAACGTCACCCATGCTCTGTCTGCAATAGAAAATATATCAATAGGAACTTTATAAGACAGCCTGGACATATCGTCTATAGACGGGTAGTTTAATGGTCTACACATTAGGTTTCTGATTCTTGGGATGGTAGATTTGGTAAAGAAACATTCCATTATTTATTCTAATCTGAATATCGATCAACCCCAAAATTGTTTCCTGTATATTTTGAAGTGATAACTTCTTATGGGAGAGTAAACCGCTTCGTTACGTAACGCATTACGGTGTCAGTCTATCTGGCTTCCCTTTCTCTCACGCATATGGCAGCGGTAGGCAGGCTATGTTATCATTTCGGTCGGGCGTTCCTAGACGCACACGTTTTTTTTTACCCACAACATTATAACTTTCTTGTCATCAAAATACGTAAAGTGTGCGTTTCTTACTACCAAATTATAAACAAAACATTACCACAAGTTTGGTAAAATCTTATACTAATATATAAAGCTGAAGAGTTTGTTTCTTTGTTTGCTTGAACGCGCTAATCTCAGGAACTACTGGTCTGATTTGAAAAATTCTTTCAGTGTTAGATAACCCATTTATTGAGAAAGGCTATAGGCTATATATCATCACGCTAAGACCAATAGGAGCGGAGCACCATTCAAGAATGTTTCAGAATCGGGGTCTTTTTTACTTATTTTTTTTTTAATATTCCACGAAGTGGAGTCGTGGGCAGAAGCTAGTAGAACATATAATAAAGCAGAGAAAATGCGTGTGAGACAAGCCACCTAATACAGCTTGCGCTACAGCCGTTGAACGACTTTAAGTTTGTAAACCAGCCCCACTGTCAGTGTCTACTGATTTAAAAACTTATAACGGACTGGGATATGCCCGCGATTACATCCTCGTTTCGACTTAAAATTCCCGCGGGATGCACGGGATACAAAGTACCGCTGCATTTTAAAAAGAATGTAAGCTATCGTTTTAGTGAAAAGTGTGTCGGAATAAGCTAATTTTTATGCACTCGAATAACTATAAACCTCTCCCGGGAAAATTCCTGCGGGATACCCGGGTTAAAAAACACGCATTTTATTACGTAAAATTTGCTATCGAATAGTGAAAAAAATGACATTAGAATACGACTTTTTTTAATGTGATAATTTTAAATCACTCCCAGAAAATTTCCCGCGGGATCCCCAAGATAAAATGTAGCGCAAATTTTAAATCTAATAATTAGCGAAAACGAAATCGGCCCGGTAGTTTTTACGTGAATCCCAAGCAAACAGACAAACCGACAGACAGACGAGAAATCTAATAAAAACTGCATCGTGTTCTCTGTCGTTTATATAGTCTATTCCAGTTATTTTTATTCATGTTTAAACTATAGTTATAACCTAGACTTTCTCAGAATTAAAAAAATAATACACTAGCTAGATAGAGTATGGTGCAAGCTGTTGTTTCTATTACGGAAAAAGTTAGAAATCAGGATATGCACCGGCATAGCTCGTAAAATTAGCAAGCTGAGGTGGACTGACGTAGGATTGGTAACTGATGAAACAGACTAATCTTGAAGAATAAACTGAGTTTTGATAAATTTGATGTGACTGGTTATTCTCCCCGGTAAACCTATGACCTACGTAAGGTCGCAAATGAGGGCTGGATGAAAAGGGAAGATGGCGAATTATGTGACGCAATCTTGGATAGGTCTATATCCAGTAGTGGGGTGTAATTACCTAGGAACGAAAACAGAAAAAAATATTAACCAGGAGATATATAACATTACCGGTTTAAAAATAATTCCTGTTTCTGAACATAATCAAAAAATAAAGAATCACTTGACCTGCATGTTTAATAATTAATTAGTCCACTTACATGGCACAAGAATACCTCACAGCTGTTTACCTGGTCTACGAATGTATTTATCTAACTAAATCGCAAACGTGCAAATTGTCTTTCATAGAGATTTGAAAAAGAATTGCCAAATAAGATCATTATTATGCTATGTGCGAAAAATATTCCTGTTTAGAGGCCTTGAAAAAATGAAACAGTGTATTCAATAAACTCATATTTATACGGGTATATGTTCCCAGAATCACAGCTCTAGACAATCACAAAACCGCGTGGGTATTGCATCAATAAATATTCTCTGTAACAACGGTCTTGTATGAAAGTTTTTAATGACGTTACAAAAGTGAATACTGCTCCTCTTCCTATTATTATAAATTTGTAGATTCGTAGAATTTTTACAATATTATATGCGCCATATTAACATTTTAACGACCATTACGATCAACATAAGGAATGTAAATAATAAATACTCAACAAATTCATTTACAACCGCATGTCACATAAATAACTATGACAAGTAAGTTAATATTATATGACTCTATTATAAATATTAGAAATCTATCCGTAATTTACAAAGTGTGAATGTAATTATACTTTTGCTATTCGATTTGGTGCCAAAGACGTAAATATCTAAAATAACTGGAAATATCTGCTATGGAGTATTACGTAGGTCATATTTTAAATGTTTGGTAGTGCAAGTAGGAGTTGTTGGGATAACAGCGTTTACGGAAATGCGTAGTTTTGTTCATGTTTTGCTCTTCAAAGTCGATGCGCAGTCAAGAATACGGTTTGGCACGTGGTCCGTTGGCGCTGGCGCTGATCATTGCGCTTGCGCACTCATTCTTCTACAGTCAAAATCGACACGTGTTAACATTGACTGATGTATTGACATTTATTTATTGTTTAAGACGACTAACATTTAACGAGATCCAAAAGTTTGACATTAAGAGTTTACAAGTTTAACTATGTGATATACAATTGAATAAAAATATTAAAACTCCGCCTAATACTAAAATATTCACGTGAGCCACTCCCGGCATCCAGCCTGCGTGGGCCATCACATAGACCGCCATGTAATAGACAAGTGCCGCACGTTCTGTTCCGAAATAGCGCGACACAAATAAATTTCAAAATAAAACCTCTGGGTGGCGTCAGATATTCGGAGACGAGCCCGCCGGATGACTTGTTCTACACAATTAAACTGATCGTGACTCTTTTCTGTCAACAAGAACCACAATCGGATTTACTGAAAATGCAAAGTTTGTTTGTATATCTGTTTACCTAAAAGCTAGATATGTAACCGTATTCTGTAATAGTAAACAAACAGCTAGTACGAATTACATTAGTTGGTTGAGTTATTGAGTTTGATTAAACAAACATGAACTATCTTTTCGCTCGTAAAACTCAACAGGATCCTGATACTATTATAGAATCAGGAAATGCCGCAAATGATCGAGGCCGAATTTTGATGCGTCTAAACCGCAAAATGTTTGTTCAATATTTACTGTTTAATCAACATCATAAAAACTAAATTAATTTAGGATCCGACAAAGTAAGTAATGTACGGCGATGTAATTTATTGGTGGACGCCTAAAATATCGTCAAGCGTTTAGAATTCGTGCTCGAAATACTCCAGTGGCAAAAGGAAGCCCAACAGGGCACTCGACAGTCGAGATGCAGGATCAGACACGGCTCGGGAGCAATGTCCCTGCGGTTTCTATTTAGGTGCGGCCGGTCCGGCGGGATGGAACCACGCGGGCAGTCGGCCGTTTAACGGAATAAAGGAATGCAATCATCAGATTCATGAGGCTCTCATCTCTTCTTATTATCATACAGTTATACAATTTCAGTTAATGGCAATTGGAAGAATAAATCATTCATCGATTTAAGTCAATTCCACAACAAAATAGGTATACCATTTCTCTTTAATGATTGAACTGACGTTGCAGTATTTAGAGCAGCCTACCCATAGAAATAATATTAGTTAAGTGATTAGGGCACTTGTGCTTCGTTCAAATGACGTGAGTTCAAATTTGTATAGTGTTACAATTACCACAGGCTTACGGCAAAGGGACAAATCGTAAAGGAATCTGCACATTGAGACTGTGAAATTACCGATTGTGAAGAATCTCTCTACATGGATAAAGTGCGGATAAATCTTCCGATCCCCAAAATTAAAAAGACCTGTGCCTAACATAAATAAACACACATATTCCTACTTGTGTCTTATATAGTATTTTAAATAGAAAACCAAACAGACTGCAGCGCCACGCATTTTTTTTAACTAAATATAATCTAATTTAATTCACGTTTAATCTAACTTTGTAAGCTTGTATATATATATTAATTAATAAACGTGGTATTTATCTTTCATAGTATTGCAAATTCAATTATTTACTTTCTATGTCTATTCAACACAGTAATAGAGAAAACTTAGACTTGCTGTCGCTTCGCGAAAGTGTAACTTGGTTCGTCAAACTAGACGAATTTCCAATTATGTAGGTCGCTTAAGGTTTATAAATCACCATCACCGTCATTCCGTTTTGTAACAAAAATCGATAACCTAAATTTATATACCTACGACAGCAGTTGTATCAAAATACTGAGATTTAACTATTGACTATTTTAGAATGTATTTCCTTTCCAGACGCTTTGTTTAGTTTAAAGCTTGGCAGTGAAGTTCTACCAGGAAGGAACTTACTGCAAGAACTAGGATTTGATTTGAAATAATTATGAAATCGCTACGATCAGTTGGCATGACGACAGTATCGAAGTATCAGAACGGTATATTGTTGGCGCCAGTTCGCCGCAATCAGATCGGATAAACCTTCGTGGCCAGTATAGAATATCGGGTATCAAGCCGCAAGTCGCTACCCTCGGCAGCCTGACGTCAGTGGCGACTGTGCTCCAATCGATATGTTGGGTAATACTTTGTAAACATTTGATTACAAAACATACCATTTTTCACAGGAAGAACGAGAGCAATGACTTTTGTCAACGATCCTTATAATAACATGAATGTAAAAGTGACTTTATTTACATATATTTATACGTTTGTTTCTTCAAAGTTAATAATCCGATTATCGTGAGATTTTTCTATATAATTATATACTTTCGATAGCGGAGATGAACACCGCAAACTTTTATTCCTGAATACGAGATGATATCCGGTAAGTATGAGAATGCAGATTTAAAATAAATGTCAGCGACGAACTGAGAAAAGCTCCAGTTCTATGATAAGTTAGTTGTGAAAAAGATTGTGTCAAATGATTTCTCCAAGGTAAAAGGGCAAGTTACATAAACTAGTTAAGAATAATTGATCTTGTAAGGATTAGAGAGAGATGAAAGATAACGGAGGAAGGTGGCTGGATTCAAAGTTTGTTTTACTGAGAACCATGGACTGTAACGATTATGAAATAAATAGGTACGCATTTATCCCCTTCAGTCGATCTCAAGTCAAAGATTTATTACCACAGATCCAACCAACATTTTAATTCATATATTACAATATTCTTTCGAGAACAACGTGGTATCACGACAAATCTATATCTTACTAGGGCATTTCACGTAAGTATCCTATATTCGACCCCATTCTCCAAAATTGTATAGTTGTGTACTCATTAAAAAAACGGAACACTCATGAAATCATATGTCCGTCTGTGTATATATGTCACAGCTATTTTTGTAAATAAAATACGAAGAAGACCCGACTATACCAGTCGAGTAAGGATGGGAAATCTGCCCCCGTGGCGTTTTCTGTTTGTACTTTGATGATCGTTTTGATATCAAATAAAAATAATTCATACAAAGGCAAAAAGTATTTCTTATTTGCTGGTACATTATGGTGTAGTGAAAATATGAAAAAATCTGAAAATTATGCGTGGTCGCGACATAAAATATGCAACATTTTACAGCAGAGCTACATTATAAACTATTATTTCAAACATTGTTTATAGATGTCCGATTTTTAGTATGTCCATAATTATGCTATTATCGTAGATGGGCTTAATGATCTTTGCATTAGGACCTAAATAAAGTATTTTAGCTGTCTGGTACATAAAAAAGTCATTTTTCATAACAGGCTCAATGTGTAACTGAGGAATTAATTTGTTTTAGTGCGAATAGGCGTATGAACCATTGTTAAGGTGGTTTTGAAAAATCATAATAATATTCCTTAACGATTTCTTATTTCAATCTATACATAGGATGATATTCGCTTCCATATTGGTCAGAGGTGTGCGCCCTCTAACTTCCGAAATACGCGGTGCAAAAGCGTTAGTTCCAAAACTTATACTTTCAACGAGAATTAGTTTGTATAAATAATCATTTTGAGGGATTAGTTATTTTTTATTACTTAAATGTTTTTTTTTTCCATATCTAAATGACAAAAACATTTGACATTTACCGAACCTATTACACGCGCATGGCCTGACAACTTGGCTAATTTTTATTTAACAAAAAAACATGAATACCAATTAACCTCTAAGGAAAGAATGAACAATACCCCAAAAATACATTCACTTAGGGTCGATTTTATAATCCATCAGATAAGTTATCAGTCGAATAAATTATAACCTCAGTGAATTCAAAAGTGAAACTATTCGAAACTGTTTCATTCATGCGACATTTTTAATTTTTCCATTTACTTTATTCTATAAATAACTTTTATCTGGTGATTGAAAAATTGGCCCTTATGTAGATGTATTTACCCATACGAAAAAAATAAAATCATCGTGAATGTGGGGATCGCTTTTGATTTCCACGAAAATGTGGTATTCTAAAAAGGAATAACAACAAATTTAGAAACGAAATAGTGTGCAGTCGCATTCAATAATAAAACCTTTTTTAAGTCAGCATCTTGTTCTCACAGAGGCGATATTATACGCTCACCAGTATTAATTTTCTAAAAACTACCCTTACTATATTACAGAACATCACAAATTATGAACGTTTCGCTTTAGCAGTTATAAAAATCAAAGGCTGACATAATTATAACTTTGTTATGAACGTGTTTACGTAGATAACAATGTGTTTACAATCTCGCACTTCATGACAGTGAAAGCGGAGTGATAATGTGAGGTAGATTGCGGATTTTGTCAATCTGCTACCAATGGATTAATTGACTTTATTCTGATTGGATGATAGCGAATAGGATGGAACCAGTGGTCAAGCGTTTCAATAGCTCTTCTCACATAGCAAGAATGCAAGCTGATGAAAATGGTACATTCTATGCTTATGGTCTTTACTGTCATTGTTATGTATATCGTATGGTTTTCTGTATTATTTGCATGTCTACTGTTTTAATGGTTATGACTACAAACAAATTTGCGTTCTTGTAGCTATTGAATAAATGATTTATTACAATTTAGTTCCAGAGGTGACGCGGGTAAATGTTTGTGGGGGTCAATAAAGATGATCGGAGAAACGATGTACCAGAATAAAATTCAAGGTTGGCGGACTATACGACGTATATATTATCTCTAATATTAACATTCGGGTATCTTTATTATATACTTTATAAAAAAAATCTAATCTGGTTAAGAAAATCAACATAATATAGACATTAATATAACAAAGATTTAGATGGGTACCTCTTCATTTTGTTTTAAAATCCAGTTTCATTTTGCAATCGTATCAATATTTCATTTGATAATTTTTCACGTATAATTAAATTTAGTAATTAATACAGTTTAGTTATTATGTTTTCTTTCATCGAAAACGCGCAAATTACAGAACGTTACAAATATTATTTGAGAAGTTGAATCATTTAACTACCCTCTTTTTTCGTGTTTTATTTAAATTACTAGTATCGAAAATTATATAATTATCAAAAATATTTTCATTGAAAATTTCAAAAAATATATTAATAGTGTTAGTAGAAAAGGGTTGGTTCTTACTTGACATTTTGTTGCCGGTTTTAGTATCGTGTCTCGTGCGTAGCAGTCTGACACCTTTATATTCTCACGAACAACACGCGCTCTTCGCGCAGCACTAGCAAATGCACGCAAACGTGCGCGGCCGGCGTACTCGTACCCCACACCCCTCACCAGCGAGCACCGGTAAACTCACACAGGCATATGCAAATGACGAGGCACACTCACCCATACACGACTGCGCATGCGCATAAGAAAAATATAAATTGTATTTGATAATAAAACTAAAAATAATGCAAGATTAACATTTTAATAAACAATCATTGAACTTAGATACAATTTAAATAAAAACAATGAATTTCATATCACCATAACACTGAAGAGATAACGTCACGCTGGCAACACGTTCAGAACAGCTGTTCTCGTCGATCGATAGATGTCAGTGAGTGTCGCTTTATTTTCGTTGCCGTATATAGAATAACGGCATCCGTAGTAAAACAAAATCGCAGTATTGAATAGTCTTCATCATAGCCCGGGGCAGTGCGCGATATTTTTTTTATATAAATTTTACGTCATTTTGGGTTCCGTAAAAGAAACCGGCGAGTTATGACGATTAAATATGCATAGAATATTATTTTACAGATTCTATGAGCAGTGCGGATATTACAGAGATGTTCGTAAAAGCGTAAAATGCCTTAGTGCAGGTTAAAGTGTTGTTTGTTGTCGGTGTTTCGGTGGAAACGATGGCCAACTCCCCGACTAGCATAGAGACGCAAATAGACAGTTTCTTGGAGCAATTCAAGAGGAGTGCCTCTAAGGCTATGGAGGAGCGCATGGAGTGGCCTGACGGTCCTTCGCCGGGAGTCGTCAAATCCCGCAGTAGCTGCTTCACCCTTGACACCGCTGCTTCTGGTGAGTAAGCACTTTATGAATATAACAGCACATCATTTTATTTTGGTTTATTGGCCTCATAATATAACCAATGCAAAGCTATCAATCTTATCAGAAATTGATACGAGGGAAATTCAGCAGAAGTGACAAGTTCTCTAATTTTACCTTTTTGATGAATGACGTCACGTGGAAAATTTAACATCTACATGAAAAAATCTTATAAGTATTACGGTTTATAAAGATTTAAAAAAATATAAGGCCACAACAGTTTGTTGATAAATTAAAATTAGATATATAGTCATTATTTAATAACTGCTTTTAACAGAAAAAAACAACCTTACCATCTTATACCTATTATTTTATATTCTTTCAAAAGGCGTAAAAGACTATAAAAACATATTCATTGATATTCCGTGAATTCACTTTATATTCACTACATTCTTTACACCTTGTTGTTCTTCTTTTTTTAAACATGTCTTTGTACCATTTATGTAATTAGTCAATATTAAATGTTCACGAGTGTTCCAGTTTTAGAACAATCTACTATAATACAGCAAATAAGCACCTTCCATCTTAGCCTCAGTGAAATTGTAGATCTTTGATGCGAAACAATCGAGTTCTGGCATGTAAAAATGTCGCATTTTATTTAATTTTAGAAACAATATCTTTCAACTACTATGAATTAAAAAAAAATATAGGTGCGTTTTGTAATATGACTATAAGTTCCCGCCGAAAACAACCTAACGTAACATTTTGTTTATTGTATCTTTCTTTGTCAACTCTAACTGTTACCAACATTTACCCCGGCAAAACAATTCAGACAATCTTAGCCCAAATATTGAAATGTAAATACTACCACGGGACAGTAAATAATTAAAAATGAAAGTAATTCCTACTACTAATTATTACGATCATGTTTTAAAAATATGTAGTTTAAGAGTCTATTTATAATCTATATCGTTGAACAACTAAGGCCATGATAGCATCCCGGCCTTAGGGAGAATCAACATGTATTAGCCATTTTGTCAATTTTCTTAATCTAAATATACCGTAACACTGAGCCGCGCTTATCCCTATATACGCTATAAAAATGTATACAAGGACAAGCCTCGGTCACTGCGGGTATATCGTAGCAAATGGCACCAAACAGATCTAACCTATTGTGATGAACCGGTAAACAAGCAGGAGGTCTGGGATTATGGGGAATATAACGCCTGCCTGTCCTTGCATGCAAGCTTGCATTTACAAAACGAAATTGATAAAATGGGCACGCGGTAACTCGCCAATAACTACATGCAGCCCTCAGCATGTCGTA
Organism: Dendrolimus kikuchii; assembly: GCA_019925095.2. NCBI lineage: Eukaryota > Metazoa > Arthropoda > Insecta > Lepidoptera > Lasiocampidae > Dendrolimus > Dendrolimus kikuchii. Next base: position 21,184,784 of record CM034389.1, read on the forward strand.
AAAGAACAGCGTCAACATCGACACCAGTAGCTGGTGTGAAACGAGGTGCTACAGTTTAACCTTCACTATAAGCGCATTTTACTATTAAGGTGAATTCCGCGGACAAGTTTTCCACCTCAAATTTAAAACAAACAATAGTTCCTAAATCTGTTAATGGATAGTCATGACAACATTCCGATTTTAATTAATATTATGTTTATAAATATGTCCCGTATGGGTATTGTTTCAACAGTATCAATTACATTGAAATAAAAATCAACAAAACAGCTCATCAATAAAATGTTAAAGAATGTATCAGCATCTTTGGATTAAAATATAATACAAATCGCCAGACATTTTATACTCCTAAGCTAAACTCTTGTGTTATGAGTAATAATACAGTTATATCAGACAACTCTTTGGACGATCCCAGATAAGTAGAACAGAGTAAACAAATGAAATTACGTTTACGAAATATACCCTACCGGGAATCAAAAACCGTGGTCTCTCGTCCTCGTACCATAGAACTGCAAGAGCCAGCGTTTCGATCTTAGACATCGTTGAAATTATTGTTTAAATGTTTGAATCATCAAAAGTTTTCTATTTGGTTTTGTTATCTTAAATTATGTTTGTATTTTCCTACTTGAGCAATCGTTTTTTGAAAATTAAAAGTATTTTTGGAAAAATCTCACCCGATCCAAAAACATGAAAACAGAATGTAAAAAACAAACAGATTACTAAAATTGCAACTTGCTTTTACATTTACCCGTTAATGTCCAATTTTGCTTACGAACAATAATAATTAGGTACACGTACGTGGTATCATAGACAGGGATAAGTGGAAATTGTAGAAGATATGTGAAAGGTTAAAGACATGAGAATAGCAAGAGATAGAAACAATATAGGGCTGGAGTCCTATATTACTGTGATGGGAGTACTGTCACATAGCCCATAAAGATCCGCATTATTGGATTTAAGACTACTTATTTCATGGCAACATACTGTATACTTACTAATCCAAATATTTGCAGATTTCCTCATGATGTTTCACTTTCACTGTCAGCAGAAAGTAATTGCAACAATACACACTTAGCCTAAAATAACCATCTAAATAGTACATATTCTTCGCCAGTATTCGAATTTACTTAATAACAAAAAGATGCGGGTGCTTCATCCAGAGAGTCGCTACGACCGTCATATCGAAGAAAGCTTTCAAAACAAAAGTCTCAAGACATAGAAAGTAAACTAAAAAGGCCTGAATATCAAAAGTAAAAATGTTCGAATTTAAACATTGAAAATTTAAACCTATGATTACTTACTCACTCGTCATTGAGTTATGCTTTATACCTAATTTGTTTAATTATTTTTATATCAGTTTCCCGTTACAATCATTTAGGAACTATATTTAATTACTTGTTTAAATCATAATTCACAAAATATATTGTGAATGTCTGAAACATACATAGATTCATAAGTCAGCAAATATCAAGTTTAACAATAACATTGTATCGTCTACTTTTACTTTGATGAATATTAATACACGTTTTACCACTTCGTGATTAAATCTTTTGCATATCATACTTTATTTATACAAGGCAAGACAACAGTACTTTGTTTAAACATATATAACATTAATATACAAATACATGGATAAATGGGGCAATAGGACAATAATTCGTAAACGCAAATGCGGACACAAAAGGGAAACGGGTTTAATCAGGCATAGGGGCTCCAGCCCATTCACAAGCATATAATTTAGAGATTCATAAACCGTTATACATACAATATTGTATAACTTATAAAGTAGGTATACAAGTAGCGTGAGTGCAGCAGTTGAATGTTCAGTTTTGTTCCACCTCGTTGCGGACCCTCTACCATACGGCAGATTAAAAATCCTGTTTTACCTCCAAGTAGTTAGATTATGACTTTGCTATTTCTAGTAATTAACAAGTGTGTTTTATAATTCAAACTTACAAACAGTTCTACATTGCTGCCGCGATGAATGTTAGCCTTGTGAAAATGTTGGAGTTATTAGGCAATTTTATCTTTCACGTACTAAAGAAACATCACACAGTTTCAGCTTATCAAAAATAAATTATATAATATTGAGGTTAAATGCGTCACAGGCAAAGTTATGCTACAGAATGTTTATGGATTACAAATATACAATAAACTTTCATTTCTCTAAATTAAAACATATTGCAAACTTTTCTGTGTAGCCTAGCTATGATTGGTTCTTGATTACAATTTCGAGTTATTGATTTAAAAAAAATGATAAAATAACGTAACTTAATGAATCTCCCACGCGCATCTTTGGCCGTAGCAATTTTTTTGTATCCTAAGTATATCTTAAGAATTTTTCTATGCCATGTCGATAACATTACAGTGTAGCCAAAAACGAAAGATCTACCACGAGTTTTAAACAAACGTGGATGTGGACTAGGTACCTATGGTGAGCCCAGGAGATTCCGGCTTTAACGTTATGATGATATCGAAAAAAATACTCGGCCAGACCGCTCAAGTAATGGACGATGTTATTATTTGTTACAGACAAGCACAAAGCTTAATGGTAACACAATTTTCTATATTAACTTATATACTATCTTAACTACACTGTTTACAAACATTAAAAATCAATAACCATTAAAAATAAACTCTACTTTTTAAATTTTCCCGCCTTGTCTATACTCCAGTAGCGTCGATACGGAAATAGATTCAAGCGCCGCCTGGTGGTGGCGCATTGTACTAATACGAGTTCTACGGCGTCCTCCGATTATGTTCACGGAAAGTGTATCGCCATATTGCTTCCGTGAATTCAGTGAAATATTTGTGCATTTCTCTCCAATTATGACTGCAATATGAAAATGAAGTGAAATAAAACAAATCACACTGGCCCACTAACTGCGGGGATACATTTTTGCGTATCTCTGCCATAAAATTTACGTGAAAAAGGTAAGTTTTATTCTTCCATTGCTATGACTATATGGCCCAATATTCCACGGGAGTTCGATCCGCTATGCGATAATGAAACTTAAAAAATGTGATTAAGGTTAATAATTGCGCGGTTTTTGTTATGTTTATTTACATGAATTTGAAAAGTTATCGCGGTTTTCTTGTAGTTTGTGATGGGGTTGTCTTAGCCTCTGGCGCTCGGGGCGGGTTTGACATAGCCGTCTTGCTTTGTACATACACGTATGTAGGTACATGTGATGTGACATGAACGATCGGTTGTAGCGTCGAACGAGTGCGGGCGCTATGTCTTTCGAGAAGATGGAAGTGGTGAATCCAGCCGAAAAGGAGGCTAGTGAGGTGCTGCACTCACTTTTGTCAGTGGAACGAAGGAGTGTTGACAGTAAGGAGGCTATCATCGTGTCCATCCAGGCGGACCAGAATGGTGGTGGCGAATATGGCGAAAGTGCTCAATGGCACACACCAGTCATGGGCCAGCACTCTGTTTTTGAGATGGGAGGTTCACAGAACATGCAACAACATAATTACAATGGGCACCAAGAGCAGGTAAATTGAATTATCTACTTTTCTATCAGAACTTGATATATCTAGTATAGAAATAACTTGAAATAAAGTAAACAAATCAAATATCTGTCATTAATTTTAGTATAGTAATTAATATTCCGGTATTAAATATAGTGTTCAGGATTTTAACTTCAAGCTCCTTTATTTTTTATTGCGAAGCTGGCCAACAGGCAAACAGCCTACTGAAATGTGGTTACCATTGCCTACTGGCACTTGCAACACCAGGGGCACAAAACCAACACATTGCTAGTTTTTAGATTTTATTTGGCAAGACACCTTTTTTTAAAATATTGAGTGTTTACCACCATTTTATCATAAGTGGCATTTGAACCTAAGTACATTTTTTGTTGCAAAATGTATTATGAACTATTATTTTGTTTTAAGACTCGGTTTTTGATTCAGTAGGGTCTTATCTTACTAAAACTAAATGCCTTGAAACCAAATAATAATTTTAAAAATTACCTTTTGCAACATGAAATATACTTAGGTGCAATTGTTGCTTATGGTATAATGGTGGTAAAGGCTCGATATGTCTAATTTACATTAATTAAACTATACTCTTACAAAAGAAATTATAATGACAAAATTGCTGTATTTAAAATATGTAGAAAAATGAAATATGGTTCAAAGATAAGATTTGTAAATATATTCTACATTTGTGCTGTATCATTGTAATGTGTAGGCGATGGCATCCCTTCCAATTAGCCATGGGCACCATACACAGTATCAATACATTCTACATTTATACACATTGATAATTATGTTCTGATGACTATAGATACTATTCTATAGTCAAGCAGCCTGAGTTTGGGTTATTAAAATGCAGAACCAAAATTTTTAAATCAATTTTGTTAGTCTGAATGTTATTAGGAATATGTTCTAAGTTGTGTGTCCTATATTAACATTTACATTGCCAGATTTTTTGGAGTTATCATTACAGTCCATTGTTTTGTTGAGAAATTATTATAACTCTTTCAATTTTATACAATTCTGCTTTTAGTTTCTTGCTATCACATTTATGCTCAAAATGCAATATTTTTATGCAAAACTATTTTTCTTATCAAGCTCCAAAATACAATAATGTCAGTAGATTTCTTCACTGTAAATCTTTAAGCAATATCTAATGTATGTGATAAAAGATACTAGCAAGGTATATTATGTCATAATAGAGAAATTATAGGACGTGTGGTATAATTATAGGGCACATTTATTTATTATTTGAAATATGAAGTGAATTTTGGGTGGTTATAGAAAAAAATAATACCACTTAACCTTCTAACCTATATAAGAAAAGTTCAGATTTGTTCATAATAAATAAATGTGCCCTATGACTATACTGCACCCAAACTATATAACAGAAAATGGAATTGCCAAGACATTCCAATAGAATACATGTAAACGGAGAAAACTACAAACTAAATATTCCCATTTCACTAAATTTAGGCAAAAGTGGTTACACTTGAGCAATACTAGCTTGACATCTTAACGAATTATAATGGCAAAATTCTCACAGTAAAAGTAGATGTTAAAGAAGTAGATACAGTAAGGTTCAAAAACCTATCCTCTGGGCTCTGAAACAGGCACTTTTAACACAACCAGTATGTGACAATAGATGATGATTATAACAATATATAGTTAGGATATGGAAATAAAGTAATAAACCTACTATAGTAATTATAACATTTTTTGGTAAATCGATTCCAGGTACTATGGCAAGGCCATACAATACAAGTAGAGAATGGGTCAAATAACTTAAGTGCATTATCTGGTACATTGACAAGTACATACATTGAATTTGACACTGGACGTGTTGAAGAAGAGTCTGGTGAGTTGGAGATTGATACAAAGCCAAAAGTAGAGAAAAAGGCTGGTATGAAGAAGAAGAAAAAGGCAGAGTCTGATAGTGATGAGGAAGTACTTGACAACAAGCTGGAGGATAATCCTTCACAGGTGAGGATAACTCTGTTAACTTATATTTTGCAGCCATTTATATCTGATTCAAATCCTGACATAGGCATGTATGCCTTATACCAGGATTCAAATACTTAATACTTATCACAGCCCTTAAACATTCTAGTTCTGGGGTTGGTCTTCATTTTAAAGAGATTGGATGGTATACCCACCATGCTTCTCCAAAATGGATTAGTGTATTATAGAATAAGAATAAAAGTTTTTTATTGCACACAAGTCATTAGTTTACATCAGTATCATCAATGTTTCAAATAGTACAATTGTTGATTTTATCTCTTACAGCAATTTCTTCCTGACATAATTCTGCAAATGATAAGACTTAATACACTATGTTTAGTAATGTATTTAGTGTGTTCTTAGGAATATTAATTACAATTCCTGGCTGTAATAAAAAAAATATTTCTATCAGAACCGTTTTAAGTGTATTAGGCGCCGGGGTACGTCGACCCACCACTGCGCTAAAGCCCCCCCCCCCCCCCCCTTATAACGGAGATTTGCTGCAATGAAGTCCCCTTATCAAATCTAAATGTTCAGAGTTCACTGACCTTTCGACAACTGTTGGCTGACTTCATTTTCTATTTACAATTCAGGATATCAGTAAAAAATTGTGTATTTATCATAAATCGAGAGAACATTTCAGCAGCTCTTGGGTTATTTGAATTTCAGTTATGGTAAAACAAGTTGGTTTTGCATTATTCAGGAATATTTTTTGCTTGTATGAATATTTTACAAGAATATTCTTAGGAATAACAATTGTAAAGTGAAAAACTTACTCTGCAAAGGATTTAAATCCAGGATGTGAGAGAAAAATAATAGGTGTCTACAACATCTTATAATAAGATTTGGCAGCTTTTCATTGTTAGTTGTTAATGAATGTTTTTATTTCTAACTAGCGTTTTCCCCGCGGCAGTGCCACCTGAAAAACTCCAGCTCTATGTTACGTACATAAAAACTTAGTCAAGTTTTTTATATACATAAATCTTCAATGAAAATTTATGTAACTGGTGGTTAAAATCAATTAACATCATTAACAATTAATAACATATTACAATCACCACTACATCAGTGTGAAACTTTCAATAATAAATATAATATTATCCGAGATGAATAAGTGGCATAAGTTAAAAGTTCATGAGCTAAACTGATGTGTTTATGTTCTAATAAAGAATGTATAATAACAGACAAAGGAACTATACCTATAGATGATAAACTAAAAAAAACTTTGAAATATGAATGATTTCTAATGAGATTTTATTGCTATAAATAACATATTTGGTTAAAGGAGGTTATATTCTGTAATTTTTTAGACCTTTAACTTAACTGTTTCTTATTAAATTCACTACAATAACAATGAAAGTCCATATAGTCTACACAACTGCCCAGCAAAAGAGGTGATTTGAAGCCAACCTGAAATTGAAATAATACAATTAATGACAGGTTGTTTAAGACAACATAGGTATCTATTAGTGAATTGAAAAAACGCGATTGCAGCGCTAACTATTTTACTAATCCGTCTATTGTAAGGAAATTACGTAATTTACTGGAATGTGTATTAAGTGTTAACTCGGGTTATAAGATGGCACAATGTCGAGTTTTATTATTATACATTCAGTAGAGTTCCCAAAAAAATTTTTAACTTCAAGTTTTAGGGGCAGATTGTTAATGTACTTGTCCAATTTGAAAACCTGCCCGTAAAACTTCAAGTTAAAATTTTGTTACAATTCGTTTTGCCACTTGTCCATTGAAGTTTCACTTCTACTATGTGTCCCAGCACACATTTCGCAGGTTTACTGCAAATTATGATATGGTTAGGTTAGGTACATTTTAATTAATGCATTTTTTATTTAAACATATTTTATCAAACAAAAAAACTGAATTCAATTTGGAACTAAAAAATGCATCATAGTATCTATACTAATATTATAAAGCTGAAGAGTTTGTTTGTTTAAACGCGCTAATCTCAGGAACTGCTGGTCCGATTTGAAAAATTCTTTCAGTGTTGGATAGCCCATTTATCGAGGAAGGCTATAGGCTATATATCATCACGCTAAGACCAATAGGAGCGGAGAACCAATGAAGAATGTTTCAAAATCGGAGGGTTTTGAAAGCAAATTCCACGCGGACGACGTCGCGGGCACAGCTAGTAGTCTATAATTATGCCGCCTCTCACCACGTCTAGTCTAAATTTATGTCGCTTCTCCACGCGGCCGTAAAGCTTTTTCGTGACAAAGAAGTTTCACTTCAAAAAGATGTGTTCGCAGTGCCACCTTTTTCGCTATTTTCGTCTATAATATGAAAACGACGTTATTTTTTGGGACAAAAAGTATTCTAAGTTAAGCCCTGATATAAACTAGCTCTGTGTCGAATTTCATTTAAATTCGTTCACTAGTTTTCACGTGATTCTCTAACAGACAGACAGACAAAAATTCTAAAAATTACATTTTCGGAATCTCCTCGTCCGAATTATCCCATTCATGTGATTTTTTTCAAATTTTTAAAACAAACTTAAAACATTTTCAGATTTCTTTTAGTATAGAACTTGCCGGTTTGAGAAGACATGAATAAATTTAAAATCTGGCACGAATGGAATGGCAGCCATAGCTATTTGTTTGTTATTTAATTTTAATATACAATGTTACACTATAAACATTATCTTAATAGTAATATCAGTGTGATTGTCTTTACAGGTAAAAGAAAGACTGAAAAGAGGCTGTGACTGCAAAGACAATTGCTACCGCGGCCTCAATCCTGAGGCGGTCTATCGCCATAGGCTGAACATAGCTGAGCTCACCAAAAGCGAACACGATATGTACTTGATGGGCATCACAATGGCCAGTTTGGCGAACCCAGCAGAAACGTCACGGCATAAAGTTCGGAGGAGATTGAGAGCATGCTACGTGTATCAGGGAAGGAAAGTATGCCTTGAAGCATTTTTGTATCTAGAAAATGTTACACATTATCAACTTAAGCGTATACGGCAACACGTGATGACTCACGGCGTTGCGCCCAGGATACACGGCAATGTCGGTAAGAAGCCTTATAACACTTTCACACTAGACATTTACAAACATGCAACTAATTTCTTAAAGGAATATTTAAAACAACATGCAAGCTCACCCAAAGATGTGCAGCCGTCTGGCGAGAGTGGTAAAAAGGGCAGCAAGACTGTCATCATACAAGGTGATTCTAGGAAGCACTTATTTGAAGCTTACAAGGAATATGGAGAAATTTTAGAACCAGGCGTTAAGTTGATGGGATATTCTACGTTCCGCGCATTCATGAAGGACCAATTTCCGCATGTCAAATTTGTAACCAAGAAACAGGATTTACCTAAGGATATGGTTCCGTTCCGCAGTGGGAAGTGCATGTCTTATGATAAAAATAAGGACCCAGTAAGGATACAACAGGAGAAGGAGAAAGCTGAAGCAAAGAAGGCAGCTATAGAGGCGAGGAAGAAAGAAGAGCAAGATAGAGAGCAGGCTCAGCAGCAGGCGCAACAACAGCAAGTGCAGCAACAGCAACAACAACAACAACAGCAGCAGCAGCAGCAGCAACAGCAAGTGCAACAGGTGCAGGTTCAACAGCATCAACAGATGCAAAATCAACCACATGTGGTAATACATCAGCAACAAACACAGCAACAGTCTCAAATACAGCAGCAGATGTTGGTGCCACAGGTTAGTCAACACCAGCAGGTGCTGACGCAGCAAGTCGGTGGGGTGCAGCAGGTGGCGCAGCAGCATTGTGTGCAGTCACTTGGGGTGTCCGAGGATAATGGGCAGCCTGTGGAGATGGCACAGCAGGTGATCCCACTGGCGGTGGTACAACAGCCGCAACAGGCGTACATCGTCACCCCAGTGTCGCACTTCCAAACGCGCGTGCAAGGCGCCTGGTACAGGCATTGACAGAACCAAACTATCTCTATGTTGCACTTGCTGAACAAACAACTCTTAAATTGCCAGAAATCTAAAGCAGGTATTCTGTATCTTAATATACATTATTTTTATTTTCTTCTGATGAAATATTCACAGTATTTTATAATCTGTGTCAAATTTTTTCAGTAGTGAAAGCATGTATAGTAAGATATGAAATGACTGTATAGACTAAAGTGTTGAATGGTTGTTATCTGGTTAATATTGAACAGCCACAGACTTAGATCATATACTTGTCTAATTGAAGAAAGAATGACATGCAAAAGACAATCTCATTTTCATGTGAAGTGGCCCAGGGTTCAATATTGTGTAGTGGTCCAAGGTCCAATACTATATACTGGTTCAAAATCCAATACTGTGTTGTGATCCAAGGTACAACACTATATTTAGTGGCCCAAGGTTACAATACTATGTGGTGAGCCAAGGTCTAATACTGTATGGTGGTTCAAAATCAAATATTGTGTGGTGGTCCAAGAAGCAAGATTACAAATTTTAGTAGACTTTGGTTGTTTTTGTGCTGTTAATGGGGAGTCTAGACAATTATATAGTCTAAAGCCGTACGTAATATATTGGCAATAAGTTAGCAAGGGTAGTTAGGTACACCTTTTCAGTATTGGTTTAGAAACTGATTTAATAATGACTATTCTCTTTAGTATAAAATTAATCGTATTTACACAACTTATATGTTAGCTATTAGGTATGTAGTTTATTTTTTAATTATATACATATAATTTTAAATTTCGTAATCATTTTATTGGTTTTAAATTACATCTGTGTGTGTTGTAAACTTGTCAGAAAAATGTATGGCGTGCAATGTATCAATCAAGAAAGCAAATGGAATGTATAGTGTTAAGAAATTGATAGGTAAATGTCAATTTCTGAAGAGTTTTAAAGGTTTAATATATTTATGACATAGATAAATTGTTATCAAATTATAAATATAAATAATTAAATGATACTTTGCTCGACAGGGTTATTAATTATAAATATTCATTCAAATCATCAAAAAAATAATTTCGACGTAATAAAATATTAGCACAGGCTTGTTTACTTGTTTACGGCTGTTCTTAGAAACAGATAGCTGCACGATGGACGCTATTTCATAAGAAACTGTATTCTGTAGTCTTCTGCAATTAATCTAAAGGGGTAGTAATTTACATAGTATTTTCTAAGTAAAAAAAAATCATCACAAATTCAATACTTTTCCAATAACCATAAATTTATGTTGTTTTGGGTTTCTATAATTTTGAAATTATTTTCAAAGCCTACATATTATATATATGTATGTAATATATATAGATTAAAAACATTTCTTTTGATATGTAATTTAGGCTTATTTATGAAAACTGATATTTGGCCTCAACTAGCTGCCTCTTTTACCATGATATTATCAAAGACAAGCCTAAGGCGTTAAAACTAACAGAAATAATGTCAAAATCAAAGAATAATATACAATAGTTAACAAAAAGCAATTTATCTAAAATCCGCAAGAAAAACTTTGGAACTCTTCAAAAATAAGACCATTTCGATCTAAGGAAATGTTTTATTGATTTCAACGTGTTTGTGGTAAATAATGTTTTTATTTATTATTTTATGTATTTTACAACATATTTAACATCACAATTTACAATTTTGTGTTCTGTGGTCAAAAAGCAGTGCCTTCAATGAAATTGCGTGTTTCGTGGTATATGATGAGTAGTTTTTATTTTGATTTGAGTGTTTTAGGGTTAAATAGAATATGATTAAATAAGAAAATCAATTATTTTGGTGTCCTATTAATAAAATATGATAAATCAAGTTTGATATTATTTATCTTAAATTCAGAATATGAAATATTTCAAAAATATAAAATTATGATTCATTATAGTGTTTGCATTGGTTTTTGTGACCATTAGACATAATTGCAACTACAATTTAACTGTTTTATCCTGTGTTTAGTTTGATTTTTCATTTTAATCTTACATTTCGACTAGTTTTCAGTAGATGTGGTGGATAATATGTTAATAAGGTTAGTTCCTTGTGTGAATACACCTTTTTTGTCGAAACAAAAAATTCAATATAAGAAAATTTAAAATCCAGCTTAAAACAATTAAAAGGTGGTTTATAATTATGATCCATCAGTTCACTTTTTGTTTTGATTTTATCTATTTAAAAATTATTATAGTTTATGAGATACATGCCGTATTTCAGATGACTGGATACAATTTTTTGCTAATGAAATAACGAGTTTAGATGTATATAAATTAATTATTAATTGAGATGAACTCATGGTCTGTCTGTGTGGTGTCAGCATAATTGTGGGTTCATTTTATTGTATCTTCTAAGTGTGTGCCCATTTATGTAATGTGACAAGTGATCTGAAAAACAATCTAGCACGTAATATGCTACTTGTTTCAAGATTCAAACTAATTACAGCACTTAATGACAATCCACGTTGATCTAACATGAACTGGCATATTGGTATGCAGATAATGATGCATTAAAGTTGCATATAACATGTAACTCACACTTTAATATATTGTTATCAAATGATGACATAGATTCCAATATGAGGTTAATTGAGCTTATGTACTCACTAAAGCAAACGGATTTATCCTCAACGAACGACATTTTGGCTTACACGAAATTTATATGATGCCATGTACGCGTTAAATTTTATGGCTTGTCCAGATTAGCCGTAGAACACTGCAGCAAATCCCACTACGCTGGACATAGACCTACCCTTAGCACCATGTTCCGCTTTCCCTCTTAATCCGTCCCGAAGGACCGACGACCTTGCAAAGGTTATTGGTCCACCGGGCCAGATTACGTCTCACTATGTTAACAAGAGGCTATTTTTCTTGGTTTTATAACTGCAGTTTGCTTACTTTTCGAGCTATTTCGGTGACTTCGGTTCTTTTACACACATTTTTGTTACGGATTTTAACCATAAAAGAGAACTACTTTTGCTGTTTCTGGCCGCTGAATGACTTTAAATTTCTCCAACAGTCCCTCTATCAGTGTCCATATCTTTGTGCGATGAATAATGTAGGATTTTGTAAAGAAAAGCAGCCATAAAATTTGATGTGGACTATATATACATAGGTTCGTGTAAGCTGGACCGTGTCAGAGCATCGTCAGATTCATAGTACAAACCATAACGAAAACATTACTTAAATGAGCCCCTACGCCTAAGACTCCATTGTTTATCTGCTTTGATATTATTGCAGTGGTAAATTACATCCCACCCAATTATTTTCTGTTTCTTAGAGATATAATCTCGCTCCATTGATATGTTTAGAATATTAAGGTGCTCTTGCACGGGCAATTTTTTTTAACAATAATTGCTTGGCAACAGTAATGGATCAATCTGCAGCAATTGCAACAAAATGCGGCAATTGTTTTGGGAATATTGCTACTAATTGCACCATATATTCCACATTTCTCAACGTCGCCGTATGAATTGCCGAATATCCAATTTTCTTTTTATCTCGTTTTCGCGCGAGGAACAGGCCGACGGCGGGGGTGTGCTTAATGTTTTAAGTTGCGCCATATTGCATGGTATGGTGTGGCCGTTTCTCAGCAACAGCTTGCTACATAATCCTATCGCTTTAAATTGCTTGATATAGTCGTGATGTTATAGTTGATGAGAATTGACCGGGGTTGAACAATTTTAGTTGCTCGTGTAGGAGCACCTTTACGATCATAATCCGGCTTTAATATTTATATCCCATCGTTTCTATTTAAATGTAAATGCCGCGCTCCGCTAATGATTTTGTTGTTTATTTTACCTTTTGTTTGTTCTGCCTCAGTACGTAAAGGTGAAAGTTTTATTCGTCGTTATAATAATGGTTGAAAGTCGAATCAACGGAGTTATGTTTTATTTTCTTCCAAAGCCTCTCACAGTCTACTATGTGTTTGTTGTGACGTCATCATTCTAAAGCGACCAAAGGCTTAATAATTAACAATATTTTTTATTATTGTTTAAACAATAATTCTTTTTGAAATAATGTTTTAAAAATAAGATTATAAAAAGGTATTTAACAGTCGGTTTCGTATGATTTATTTTTTTAATTTATTGTAAAGTGTGTCATATATAGGTACCCTCAGAAATACTATATTAATTCCTCATAGTTCGCTGAGCGCGGCCATCAATCTGTTCCTGTAATGTCCAAATTATGTCTATTTTATTAGTTATGTAGAATACACAAGTATAAAACTCATTAACAAACGTCATAAGAAAGGTTCTTAGGCGTTCTAGAACAATAATCTTACATAAACCGGCGCTAGAGATGATAGAAGTGCAAATTAAAAAGTATTACGACTCTCATGACTCCTACATTTGTAAATGCTATTTAATTTGGCCGGATTACCAACTCCACATCAATTTGCACGTAAGTATTGGTCTAGAACGCGAGTCGAATTTCATGTTGGCATAACAACTACTTTTTATGTAGTTAATCGATTTATTTATTACTTTTAAAACGTCTATTTGCAGTTTGTTACATTTTTCGGTATAACGAACGAAGTAAATATAGTAATGCCTTTAGCAAAATATATTAAACACTAGCTATACCCGGCAGACGTCGTCCTGCCCTTAAAATTAAGAATCTAGAACCCAATTGCAACGCCATCTACCGGGACCAATTTTTAATCTAAATTCTGGAATCCACTTGAACAAACACAAAAAACATCAAAATCGATTCAATTGTTTAGTAAGAGGTCAATGACGTATGTCACACGTATACACACGAACAGAATTTTTTTATTTATAAAGATTTTTGGGCCAGAAACCCTCTTGGGCGTCCTCAGTACACTTTACCAAAGTTTTATCACAATCTGATCAATGATTTGGAAACGCATATTGGACAAACATACAAACAATGATTTTTATTTATATAAATTTTTTGAGCCAGAAATCCTTTCGGGCGTCCTCAAAGAATCCTACCCAAACTTCATCACAATCTGATCAATGGTTTAAGAGCGCATCGAGGACAAATATACAAATATTGATTTTTATTTATAAGATTATTCAAAATTTAAAAATGTTTGCTCAAAAATAATAATAAATAAAGATAAAATAGTGAAAAAGTTCCTTGATAATGTCAGAGGGGACGCGTCTGCAACAGCAAGCAAGAAAAGCAGACCCAATTAATATAAAAAAATTAGAGATGTGCCGACTATTCGGCCACTATCGTAGTCGGCACTATTCGGCAGTGCGCCGACTATCCGGCTTCTTACTTTGTAGTTTGTATTCTATACTTTGTAATCGCTAATCCATAAACGAGACTTTCTTTTTGACATGATTAAATTTTAATTGAGCTCTTTCACTGTAATGAACAATGATAGTTTAATAATCTTGAAACTAAAATATATATTTTTTTACACAAAAACACCGCTCTGACCCGTACAAAAACAAAAATCAAGAAATAATGCGAAATAAACAAAACAGTCCCGACACGCTCGCTTGTGGGGTTGTGACTTGTGCGCGAATCAGCTATAAACGAAGCGTCACGGAAATCCCCGAAACCGTGATCGGCTTGGCCGATTAATCGTCCGACCATTCGGCCTCTACAACCGAGTAATCGGCCACTCGGCTAGTCGGCCACTCATAATCGGCACATCTCAAAAAAATATATAGATTCATTAATACAATGTTTCCCATAGTCTTGATCACTTATAATTCTCATCCAATCTTAAGAAACTGCTATAGACGTTTTGAAAGAAGATCCCGTTTCATTTCATTTGAAGCCGGGTCGTAAAAATCTCAATAACTCTGAGCTAGGGTAGATATAGTGTTATTTATATATATATGTATAAGATAGAAGTGTGTAATCGTAATCGGTTTTAAAATATAGAAAGTACAGAAATGTGCCTAGAAATTATGCTTATCCGTGTATTTTTGTAGGTAGTGCAATAATATAAGATTCGGAGCAGATTTCTATTGAAATTATATTGACCTCTTCTGGGAGCATATATAATTTTTTCTTATTGTAGTTTACGTCAAAATGTTGATTTTATATTTAACCTGGGTTTTGGCGGGAACTGAAAAGTTGCGTTTCAGTTTTATTTTCCAAAAATGTGAGAATATTACTTACTCGGTAGTCAAACGAGGCCTTTCTAGTTGTCATAAAAACTCTGAAATTCGAAAAGCTACAATTCAGCTCAACTATACAGAAGACTTAATATATCAGCTGAGGCTGTATATATCAAGTTTTTTTGTCTGTCATTATGGTGAATTGTACTAGTTTGCTTTAACCTGATTCATTTCATTCCATGTTTAAACTCGTAAAAAGGCTTAAACTAAAATTTATTACTTATAGTAGTACAAAAGAATACCAGAAATGATGATCGTCCAGTGTAAAAGACCCTAGAAGCGACTTTATTACAGGATGCGAGAAGCTAAAAAAAATTTTTTGAATGAATTAGGTCAAAATTGTGTCTTAAGATGATAAGTTAAGTGTAATTTGGCGGCCTCTGTGGTTGAGCAGGTTAAGCCTGCTCGCCTACCTCACTGCAACGCAGAGACTCCGGGTTCGATTCCTTGTATAGTAAATTTCGGAAATGTATTTACTATGGTCTGGGTGTCTGGGATCTGCCCCAGAGTAGTACGTTATATATTACCTGTAACACAAGCGTAACTTGCTTAAATTGGGGATATGCAATATGTGTGTTTGTCTGCCGATTATTATTATTATTAAA
This sequence comes from Dendrolimus kikuchii, assembly GCA_019925095.2. NCBI lineage: Eukaryota > Metazoa > Arthropoda > Insecta > Lepidoptera > Lasiocampidae > Dendrolimus > Dendrolimus kikuchii. The sequence goes on from CM034389.1 coordinate 21,200,881, forward strand.
TTATTAATTCATATTTAGAAGAGTAGGTATGAAACTACATTATATATTAATAAGTTTCCATAGTTGTAACGGACTTAAAATTACGATAAAACGATACTAATGTTATCTGTTTAATTACTAGAAGTCCCGGCATATGTTGTGCTACCCTGAAAAAATAAAAATCTGGGACCTGATCCCAGCACCATCTACCTGTTCCAATTGTGTAACTAAACAATCCGAGGCACACTAAACACAAAAAAATTCATCAAAATCGGTTGTCGTTCTCAAATTATGCGCGTAGGTACATATATTTCTACGATTAATTTTTAATTATATCTATTTAATTAGTATCTATACAAATAAATAAAATGGAAGTGTCTGTTTGTAATGACAAAATAACAGCTTTTTACTAAATGCCTATCAAAGTAAAATTTACGGTACTTATATCAAAAAATCAATTTTTATCTGTGTCTGTCTGTTTGTTCCGGCTAATCTCTGAAACGGCTAGACCGATTTTGACAGGACTTTCACTGGTAGATAGCTAATGTTATAAGGAGTAACTTAGGCTACTTTTAAAATTAGAGGAGGATTAGCGAGAAACAATCCACGCCGACGAAGTCGCGGGTAACAGCTGGTAATTAATATTAATTAAAACTAAACCTCAAGGCAACGCATTAATTGAACTACTGAGATGATTATTTCTAGTATTCTTTTTCCAAGGTTTCTATCTGACGACTCAAAAGTGATTGTATTAAAATTTAAATAGCACATAACCATTGCCGAGTATGTTGTCTATGATATGGACCTAAGGGCGATAGAAACTACTGGAGTATTTTAAACGATTAATAAATTGTTCAGTTCATGCCTTAAATTTGATATTTGTTCTCTTAAAATATTCTACTAGGAGCCTTAACTCATTCATATCACTACCTATATATAAGGTAAGCTTAAAACACGAGCTGTACCTACATGGTTTGAGAATTGACTTACAAATTCAAAAATTTTATGCCTCTGAAAAACATAGATTTTGAAGGTTTGTCTCGTCGAGAAATCAACGGTCTAAATTCCGGTCCACCAGCGGGTGGACCGCTTGTCTGTTACCTTAAACATAAAAAAAAATTGCGTTGCCTGTTTAAATTGTTTAAAAACGTCTTTTTGAATGTTATATACATACTATATATAATAAAGACTGCTTGTTTGACTTGCTAATCTTGTTCCATATTATATTACATTATTCTGTAAAATGTTATAATATCTCATTTTCAGCCCAGTGTTAGAGGTTTCTAAGCATACAAATCCTTCAATAAATTGATCGGTTTGATTTTATTCAAGCACTATAAAGTATATGGTATGAAAATTTGGTTCTGTATTGAAATTCTTTATTTGTTCACTTAATAAGAATACATCGAGATGTTGCAATAGCTACTTCAAACAGCAAAAGCCAAGTATCGATGTAGAATTACAGAGCGCTATATTACGTTTATACGCTGATTTTCTATATATTACTAATATTGTCTACTACTGGCTAATGTTTGATATGTTAATCGACAAAAGGTAAAATAATAAATAGTAAGATATAGAAACCCGGCATTAACGATTAAAGAATATTGTTTACAAAAACTAGCTGAATATGAGCAAATCACAAAAACTGTTTGCTTCGAATCGTAGTGATTTGCCCTTAGCATTGTAATCGGCATCTATGTATGTTCCCAAATAATACCGTAGGAAGACATGATGTGATAGAAATAAAACTTTTTTACGCTACTTTGTCTTTTATTGTTGATTTAAAGGATAATGAGTTATGAGTAGGGTCGTATGGAGGCTCCCACGCCTTCCTCCGCTCGGCAGTGCAGTGTTACATACGACCGGAGATTGCTTGTCGGGGGGTGTACGTTCCGCACTCGTTCTGCCTCGGCTCATTGGTCTCCTGCAGCGGACCACTCCACTCACTCGACAATTTAATAAATTCTCCGCGTTGTCGTTCATTTGTAAACAAAAGTCATTGTTTCGGCACCATTCGGACAGTTTGACGATGGCCACTTGCCTTAGCGGGCGCGTGCGGTGTCATCTCGCCACTTGCTGACCTTTGTCACCGACGATATGAAGTTTTGGAAGTGTAGCACCAAGAGCGAACGTCGAGCGGCAGCTCGTGGTGAGTCTAACCTTACAACCGGTAGTATTAAGATTATTCACAAAAAATAAAGAACGAATACATTTTTAATACCCTAAAAATAAGGGGAAAAGTTGTCCAAAATACGACATTTTAAGAATAGTCGGATAAAGGAAGAAAACATATAACCGGTCCATTTAACAATTTGTTATCGATATAAAAAAATTAGATCGATACTTTATTTGTTATTTGTGTAAGTACGTAACGGACGTTATTAAATTAACCCACTTTCGGACTATTGCGAAGTTTCTGCAACTTGTCTTGTTTATCTGGTGCAGAGAAGGGACCATTTCTTTGATTCTGTTTATAGAACGAGTCACTGAACCTTTTAATTAAGGGTGTTACTGATCTATACAACATTCGCGACGCAATTTTCAAATTGATATTTTTTTTGTAATAACGCAACATTAATATTGTTATTGCTATTGAAACAGCTGCAACTTTATAGCGAGACATACCTATTCGATTTCTCAAACGCCAATACAGGTGATGATCTCGCTTGTGACCTTGTCTTCAAATCAAAGAGCTATAAAAACTAATGACGAAAATTGATTCTCGTCATCTATAGATCGGATGTATACGTTTGTCGACTGGATATTATATTTATTTTGTGACTGCACAAGCGTAAATACGCATTCATTTTATCTTGGAAACAGACCGTATATGAATGAATAAACATCTAGCGCACAGACTAATAGAGTAATTTTAAACGCGTGGGTAAGGTGTCTGCTGGCATGGATTTAATTTGGTGGCTTCAATCAAATATTAAACACTTAGCGTAGGTGCGTAATTGACGTTACCTGCAAACCTAAAATTATTTATTAGGCTGTCTGCATCCCTTGTGAATCCCATAATACCTGCTCTTCAGTCGTACCTAATAGTTTTTTATCCATTACAGAGTAGAACTTCATATATAAGTGGCAAAATTTTAAGTAGTTTATGCGATCTGTATTTCGGATCAGCAATAAATTTTGAGTCATAACTCCAGTACTTATATAATACTTGAAATTGTTTTCACGAGCCTCATAATGTCTGAAGTCTCAATTCGAGTAAGGATTTAAATTTATATTAAGTAGTTCCTGTCTAGTTTTAAAAATGTTTTACATAACACAGACATCGAAACATGATTAAATTAAGTAGTTATATTCATCGGTTTATATAATATTGTTACAACCTAGGCCCCGATAAAGACAAATTCCACGTACAGATCTGTAGAAGCACATTACCTGTCGGCTTTTGAACTAATGGTAAGCCTTTTATGATCGTCTTCTTTTGTTCACTTATTTATTGGCACACGTTTCTAGCTATTGTAGAGAACAGCCTATTATTCTCGTTTACTGCATCATTAGTCAGGTGTTTTGGATTACGATTACAAGCTGATTGTGTCGACGCTGCCGGGCGGGCACATTTATATTTGTGAAGTATAAAACGACAGCCTGATAGAGAGAGGGGGCAGTTGAGCGACGACTACGATACAGGCGTGATGTGTGTACATTCGGGAATCTAATAGTGGAAGACTGCGCGTTTTATTGAATTACGACCTTCTGCATTACGTTTGGATTTGTTGTGTTCGGTTATATTTGTACCTGTGTTATACGTGTTTGTATAGTTCTAATAAACTATATAATAATTATAACGGCATTTTAATTCGAGTCCCGCTAACTCGTAACAATATGAACGTTAAACGTAGTAGGTAATATTGAAAAAAAATCACCCTGGTTTGAAAAAAAGGTTTGAGTGATGAAAAGGTGATATGATAAGACGCTACAACCTAAAGCAAGCAATAACCACGAATGTAAACAAATCCTGCATTATGCTGGGGAGTTTCTTTGTAAGTTAAGACACAGCACGATACGGTAGTAGATTCGACTCTAATAGAGTAAATAAACTCAGTTACCATAATGAACATAGAACAGAAATTGATATTTTATTCTTTATTAGGTCTAGCTTTGTAAAATTTGTGTCTTAGTGGCTTTACTAAATTTCATCCAATTTGGACCAGTAGTTTCTGAGAAAAATGACTGGGATAAACTAAAGTGACGGATGGATGTAACAAAAACAAAAAAATCGTTTCAAAATACCCTAAAAATCGCACTTAGAAACTATTTAAACGTAGCTTGGCGACACCGGTTGAGTAGTGGGTCTGAGAAGCTAAAAACACGGCCGAAATCGCAGAGCATTGCTAATGACAAATATGAAGCTAGACGTGTGTAATAACACGTGCCTTATACAACACGGGGAACTGCGGGCAAATATCAATAATTAACAGTAAACTCGTTTAGATATACTGAAGCGTAACCACCAATATTTATTAGTTCGCGGGGAAATTATTACCTTTAGACATGTTGTAGTGTACTTTAGTTAACTATATAACAATTATTATACTAGATAACACATTCATGCTCACCAAAACAATCAATTCAAAAATATAGTTATTTACAACAAATTCTTGGAATAAACTTGTCGCTAAAGGGAATCCCTTTCTGGCAAGGGAAAATCTTAACTCATCTGGCGATGATGGTGGAGCAGTAGATACAGGACTAAGTAACTTTAATATCCATAATATATAAATGACTTTCAATAAGTAGGTACCTACCTAACCTGTAATGATTGATAATGACCATTATGTCCAGTATGTCTATTAATGGTCTAAGACTGTAAAATGCAATTCCAAAATATTTTCACTTAACCCAGCGATATATGAATTACCCGTCTAAACAAATCTATGCAATAAATTATTATGTTAATAATTTTTTCATTGTTTCTAAAATGTAAAATATGAAATAGTTACGTACATAGATAAATGTACATTTTATTGCAAATATTACAAACAAACACAGATCTTGTTGTGAATAAGTATTGATGTACGTATTAACTCTGCTAAAGGCTTTATAGACTAAAGTAACGTATATAGGGGAATTATACAATAAAAATAACTAAACCTTATTTCGTAGGTGACTTAATATATCAGCCAGTTCTTTTTACGATGATATTTTATTCAACAAGCTTAGACTAAGATGCATTCTAAACATACCTATTGATCAAAACCATATAGTTGAAGTAGATTTTGACCGGTTGACCTTTATAATTTATCATCAATAAACATCGAATCTTATTAGCATTATATTCGCTGCTTTTTATAAATACGTTTTAGTCAAATTATTATGTAATTGTGTTGCATTTTATAAGGTAAAATTATTTTAGCTTCGTTTCTATTCTATAACGAACCTTTGTCTCAATTTCATGAAAATACGGTAATTCCCAAGTGCGTGAAAAAATGTTCAAATTTAAAATTAACAAAAACTTCCCCTTAAGAGTTGGCAGAGGTCGTGAATCTCTACTGACTACGATGCTGCCCAACACTTCACTTCATCGATTTTCATTATCTATATGCACAATTATTTGAAGTGTTTTGTACCTTGTTTTATATCACGCTAGCTTTTGCCAACGGCTTGGCTCGTGTTGAAAAAGCGTATATCATGAAGTGGACATATTATAATGCTTAAAAATGTCGAACTGATTTTTACTTCAAAGTACCTGATGTTAAATACGCGTAATGCCATCTAGCAAAGCGAAGGTGGAACTACCCATGAGAGCAATAGTTTAAAATTGTCGCTGTCATGTCATTGTCGTTACCATAGTGATATATTTGTCAATTAATTGCAACGGTGGCGCCAATAAAACACGCTTGAAGCGCCATGTGTTCGGCGATATTCATCCGTTCCTTGGGAACAGTTTTTTTATGATGAAAGGTATCCTTTGTCCTGTTCTATAACGCCTGACAACATATATGCAAAATTTCATGAATATCTGTTGCGTAGTTAAGACGTGAAAACGTCATAAACAAAGAAATTCGCATTTATGTTATTAAGTTAGGATGTTGTGGTGAATGTAGGAACGTTACGTCTTATTACCGTGCAGGAACGGAGAAAGAATACAATTTCCTGCGGCCGGGCGGCTTAAGGCGATAAAATAACCCACAGCCAAGTGGTAGGGTATTTGCCTCGATGGCTACCAACCCTAGTCTAGAGTATGCCGCATTGAGTTGTGTTCGGGCATTAGTGACCAGGTTCCAGTCCTGTTGACGAGTTCGGCAGCACATTGGTAGAACCTTTAATGTTGTCTGTTGCAAATATACATAGGCGAAGGTAACCACTTCCCATCACAGTCGGCTGTCTGCTGTAGGCAATAAAAAAACATAAAATGAAGATTGATAAGTATATTCATTAACTCTGTTAAAGGCTTCTATAGTCCAAACTAACGTTAGGGAAAACTATAACAAATTCATGTAGGCCTTCGTATACCATTCTTTCGAGTGAATAGGCAGCCGCTGGGCAACAGCTCCCGGCTGATTGCTATGCGAGGCGCGATCGGTCCGCCACCGGCTATTGTTTGCGTTTTATATTGTCCTATGCTTCCTTCTGTTCCAACTTTTACTGATTCATTGTTTGATCCTATGAATTATTATCTTTGTTCTATTGGCATACTCATCAGTAGATTCATTATCATTATTTTCCTGTAATAAGTCATCGTACATGAAATAGGTAAGTAGGTATAAAATTAAAATTTAGAACTGGATAATTATTTTTGCATTTTTTGAAAGGTAATAAATTAGAACTTTAAACAAAAACTATGCCTTTTATTTTTTATATAGTTTTGACATTTATTTTTTTCAAATCGTAACTGCCAGTTTCAGGGATAGAAATATTAAAACCTAGGACTCACCCGCGCCTTCGTCCACTTAGGACTAAATAAGCAAATTTTTACGTTGCATAACATATTGAAACCGCTTCCGGGAAAAATACCACGAGATTCTCAGGATGTAAAGTAACACAGATTTTATGACAGAGAATTTGCTATTGATCGGTGAAAATATTAATCGGAATCCAATTTTTTTTTCAACCGGGTCACTAAACAGTTCCCAAAAAATCCCGTTTAATTCTCGGAATGTAGAGTACCGCAGATTTCAAGTTCAGAAATTTGCTGTCGATCAGTGAAAACCGCATCGAAATCGGCCCAGTAGTTTTTATGTGAATCCCGACAAACACAAAAAATCTAAAAATACAAAATATTACAATTTTTTAAGATTATAGATAATCACATAGATAACTTATTTAATAACACTATTTTTACAAGCTTTTATTTAACTTGCAATGGAGGTATTTATGTGTCTAAGTTCGGGTGGAATTTTGCAATTTAAATTTGACCAACTTCCCGATTTTCGATTGAGCTGAAATTTTTCACGCATATGTATTTCGCGTGACAATGCAATAATATGGTACCATGGAGATGATCTGATTATGGAGTCGGAAGGTGACCATAAGAACTCCTGTACTAAACAAGATAGACCCGTCGTGTTTTTACTTGTCTTGGCTAGCACTCTGCTGCTACATGATATCCAGGGTCTCAAAAACTTGTATTTAAAAATCTTTTTAAAAAAGCTTTTATGGCTTCTATTAATTATTTCTTGGTAAAGTCTATTTTAAATAGAACAGTATGGCTGATACATCCATAAAACGCAATTTTTAGCGTTATCGTAAACTTTCCTACAAAATCCACTCTAATTACATAATTTTATACTTTGAATCAAAAACATAATCTATTTACGTAATTTACCTTAAATCGCGCTATTTGAAACAGACTAGTGTCCAACTAATCTTTTATATTGAAGTAGGTGACCTATTTTGCGACTGGGCTGATTTCATTGGACAATATTGCTAACGTAAACATTTTCCAGGTAAATTTAGATCTTGTTAGTTGTGTCGTAATTGGGTACGGAACCTTTAAAAAGTCACGTTTCCAGCGTATCTCATTTGCCCTGCGTTGCGGCACCGTTTCCTTTATTGACTGCCGAGTTATGGTTATTGATTTTCTAGACATCCCGACATTGGCTATACCCCAGTGAAGCAAAAAACTCAACCCATGAAAAACAAATGAGGAAAGAGAAAAACAGGCCGGTGTTATAGCCAAAGTTTATTTACTTATATTAGGTTAGAACAAAACTAGAGCTTTCGGAAGTTTGCAATTACTGTTTCCAGGCTAGCAATTTAGAAAATGTTTGTCTTCATTGGTTTCTTTTTCATTTATGTAAATTGAAAACACTATGTAATGAATTGTTACTAAATTGGTAGGTATCCAAAGTAATCGTTTTGTATATTCCTTTTTATTGAAACAATTTTATTCAACACTATAAAATAAATATGCAAAATGAGGCCCATATTATACCGTTCATTTCTCTCTTTCAATTTAGATGAATCAACCAAAGTGATCCGTATAAACATAATCTTAACTCATTTCACGTCATTCTATGTTGTGATTACTTGCACGTAATAGTAAATTGTCTGTAGACAACAAGTTGCTTATATATAATATGGTACTAAAGCCAATATGGACATATGGAATCCAAATCTGGGGTAGTGCTAGCAACTCAAAGATTTCTATCATCCAAAGACTCCAAAATGTCATACTTCGTACTATCTCAGGAGTACCCTGGTATGTAAGAAACAGTGAGATTCATGAACATCTCGAAGTGAAAACAGCAAAAGAAGAAATTCGTGAACTCTCAAAAAGCTACCAATGTCGATTGGCTCTGCACGTAAATAAATTGGCAGTCAAGTTAATGCAGCGTACATATCCATCTCGTCTGAAGAGGCATGATATTCAAAAGCTACAAGAGAGGACTTAGTTCTCCATAAAACAAAGAGTAATAATGTTCTCAATGGAGAACACACCCATTATTAAAAAATAAGCACAAGCCATCCATTTAAAGTCGGGTTGCGAGTGATTGTGGATATATCGAGAGAAAAAAAAAATTCACGTCATTCAATACCAACATCGTGTTAATTAGTTATGTATCTTTCAACCAAATTGATTCAATTTAATTGATCCGTCGAATATCATCATTACAAGACTAGTCGACATGACCTATTAATATTAAACGGGAATTTTAATCAATTTGGTTGAAAGACACCCGATAGGACATAATGGTATTGAATGATTCAAGAAGTATTTTTTATACGCATCACTGGTTGATAAAAAATAAGCTTCGAGCTAGGTATCTTTTATCTAGCATTTTTTTACATGCCCTTCAGGTCAGGGGTCACTTCCAACAGAGTTAAGGTTCTTTTTGTCAGGTTTTCTTTTTGTGATCTTTTGGCGAGTGTTCTTTTCCGCTGTCTAGTTAGCATTTTAGAAAAGAGCTGTCTAGTGCTCTTATAAAAATGATCTCTTTCATGGGCAGTAGTTACCGTCGCCTACGGATGTTTGCAACACCAGTAGCGTTGATAACGTGATATCGGCCTATACGAAATTTTATAAAGTACATTATTTATCTGTCACCTAAATTTACTATACTAACTACTAGCTGCTCTCATTCATTCATGTATTTACTATAGTATAGTAGACACATGAATGAGATCATTCGTGAATATATTTGGTAGTTTGCTTCATTCATTATCAAGACAATGCCATATTATGAATACAATACAAGACTTTCAGCGGTGACAATGACTGCATAGCTCAACAAATATCTAGGCTGAACGCCTCCGCTTCGATAGCATGGATTTAGAACAATGACTTGTAGACAATTTAGGGCTTTCTCCGACTTTGCTTTTTAAATTTAACCTAGGTTCGTAGTAAATTACAAAGGAACCTTATCGGTTTTTATTGCGTTTTACAGTGTTTAGTGCCGGTGATTTCATCGCGTTAGTAAATGTTGCAAATGTACCTAAGTCGTTCAAATACACCATAATAGACTATAATTTTACAGTGCAATATAATATTTTATTTTTGCGATTTTACGTTTTAACGGTTTTAAGCGTTATTTACTGCGTTAGGTTAATTACTGCGGCATGACATCTTTGTCTTCCGTGATCACGCCTGCTGAAAAGTCAGAAGAGTGCCTAAGTGGTGCATGCGTTGCGACCAGGATCCGAACCGATCCGCCCTTCGGATTTAGGACGCGTGCGCTAGCCATTACGCTACCACGACTTACACCTACTTACTTACACCTAACCCTTAATACATAGTTTTAATGATGTGTCTACCTATCATTCGCGAGAAAGTAAGATATTACAAATTAGTTTTGCAATACTAACCTGCTACGCGAAATTGCACATACTTTACGCCGAATATTCGACCGAGAACGCAAACCACTATTCGTGGAATCTCTAGTACTTACCCTAATCACATCTCAGATGTTTTGAAAATGAATGTGTTTGTATGAAGAGATTAATGTAGATCGTTGCAAGTGGAGATCGATTATATCGCCTACCCCTATGGGAAACAGGCGTGATAATCTTATCTATACATATGTAATGTAAAATTTATACTATCTATATATTCTCCTACATGTTTCACCAAAACACTTATCCGTAATTTGTTTTAGCGACAACGCCCTCTTAGGTATTAATAGTCAATCTTTCCAATGCACCAAGGCGCAGCACAGAGGCTAATAAACTTTAGCTGTATTTTAGTAGCGCATTGCTTGAAGTAATCCAATCAGGGTACTTCCTAGCCATACATTAAATGGGTGTGAAGGTGTCCGAGCGTTGACTGAACCTATAAATAAGCCACCCCACGAACCGCGCAAGCAGGTTTTAAGGAGTGAACACACCAACCCAATAACAACAATAATGCTTCTAAATTAAATGCGTGGTAAACTTTCATAATTTCCGGAATAAATCCGAAATGAAACTGATCATTTCTGTCCTTCAATTTGGTTGAGTCAACCAAAGTGATCCGTAGCGTAGACCGTAGAAAGTCATGGTAGCTAATTGCTACGACACGCGTCCTAGACTCAAAGGGCGCGGGTCCGAATCCTGGCCACTTAGATATAGTTTTCTGACCTAATGTGCATATTGCTACAAATACCACGTGCTAACTACGCTGAAGGAAAATATCGTGATGAAACCTCCACATCGAGATAAACGATGCTTCAAACTTGCCAAGCCGCCTTGACAAGCGTGGCGGGTGTACTGTACGTTCCCCCCTATAGTGGGAGGCCCTAGCCCAGCAGTGGGACGTTTGTGGGTTGTTATTATATTATAATATAACCAAAGTGATCCATATACAGATAAACTTGAGTCATTCATTGTATACCGTCGTGAGTTTTCAGTTCGGAGCTTGTCAACCACACCGATTCAATTTAGTTGATCCGTCTAATATCTGCATTACAAAAAAACAAAAGAAAGACGGCCTCGGTGGTTGAGTGGTCGATGCTTTCGCCCGGCTAGTTTACGGGAACGTGGGAGTCCTAGGATCGATTCCCGCCGTGGTAAACGTAAACGAAGTTTGTTTAATTGAACGCGCTAATCTCAGGAACTACTGGTCTGATTTGAAAAATTCTGTCAGCTTGAGATAGCCCATTTATCGAGGAAGGCTATAGACTATATATCATCACGCCAAGACCAATAGGAACGGAGCACCAATGAAGAATTTTTCAAAATCGGGGGGGGGGGGGGGGGGGGTTTGAAAACAAATTCCACGCGGACGACGTCGCGGGCACAGCTAGTTTTTCAAAAATAGAAACCTTATAAAATAGTCTCTCATATCTGTCGAATGTTGGTCCATTTGCCTATATGATAGTATTTTTTATACTACTTTTTAAACTACTTATGGCCGGTTCCTATATCTTACTATTCGTTCCCTTGCCTAACATCGGTTAAATTTTGACATTACTTGTATGGAGCTTATGTCATATTTTAACCGATATTAAGGCAAATGAACGGTCTGTGAGATACAGGAACCCGCGGTTAAATGTCTAGAATTTTCAATTTGGCTAGAAGGTTACTATTGTCGTTATAAAAAGGTGTGGCAAATGAAATGACGAAATTTTAAAAATTCATAGGGACTATCAGACTATCATACATGTAAGTACTTAAAGGATAAATATTACACAATTGGTAAATTCAATTTAGTTCAGACATACTTACATTGTGGATTCAAAACTAGTAAGGATTGAAACAGAATTATAGAATTTTAATTTAAAAAGTTTAAAACAACAAGATATTATCATTTTGGAAATTACTAGAGATGTGCCGATTATGACTTTGGTCGACTAGCCGACTAACCGATTAGTCGGTTGTAAAGAGGCCGACTAGTCGGCTAAGCCGATCATGGTTTCGGGCATTTCCGTGACACTTCGTTTATAGTTAATTCGCGTGCAAGTCGCAACCTATTTTGTTTACTTCGCATTGTTTCTTGATTTTTACTTTAGTACGGGCCTCGAGGCGGTGTTTTTGTGTAAAAATAAAAAGTATTTTTGTTTAAAGATAATATTGTTATTGTTAATTAAAGTGAAAGAGCTCAATTAAAATGTAATCATGTCAAAAAGAACGTCTCGTGTATGGATTACAATGTATTAGTACAGTATAGATTATAAAATATAAAGTAAGAAGCCGGATAGTCGGCGCTCTTTGCCGAATAGTCGCCGACTACGGTAGTGGCCGGATAGTTGGCTTTACCGACTAGTCGGCACATCTCTAGAAATTACAATATCGAACATTAAACAGAATGGACCGGCAAACAATGAACAAAAATTTTCATGAGTTTCTTGCTACGTGTTCTGCTTACAAAGCATAATATTTAAAAAGAAAAAGAATTTGGTGCGTTGGTAACAAATCATATTATAGACATATTTATAGGGTTCCATAGCTAAAATGAAACTCTTGAAAAGTCCGTCCGCGGGGCTAAATTTACCAATATCACAATTATTGTTCTTCAAAACCGCTCGGTCTTATAACATGTACAAAGCAAAGCAAGAAGCGAGTTACTTGCCAAACTGGTTTTGTTTTTTCTTTTTATTGCCTGAAGCAGGCAAACAGGCGGACGGCCCACTTGATGGAAGGTGGTTACCGTCGCCTATGGACGTTTGCAACACCAGGGGCGTTGCCAACGCGTTGCCGGCCTCTAAGAAATTTTATAACGCCCTTCTTAAATGACCCCATGTCGTAGCGCAGAGGGAAAACTTCGGCGGGAAGTTCTCTCCAGATCATTGTTGTACGCGGAATAAACGTTCTAGAGAACCGTTGCGTAGTTGAGCGTGGGAGCTCCAGGAAATGGGGGTGAACACCCCGCCGATGGCGAGCGGTGCGGTTGTAAAAATGGGGCGTTGGCACCAGATCAAACAGTTCCTCGGAACACTCTCCGTTGTACAGGCGGTAGAATACGCAGAGGGACGCAAAGTCTCTCCGAAGGCTAAGCGATTCTAAACCGCCTGTTAGTATGGGATCGTCGACTATACGAACGGCGCGACGCTGAATGGAGTCGAGAGGGTCAGTCTGGTAAGCTGGTGCTCCAGCCCATAAGTGTGAGCAGTATTCTATATTCGTTTGGACAGTAGTCATCACTTAATCGACAACTTAATTATAAAATTGTTGCCTATACTATGATAAGTACTTAACTCACCAGTTTCGAAGATTAATTCACTTCTTGCTAATGCAAATAAATATAAATCAGACTTTGTATACCGCTATACTATGCTATAGTGAGATTGCGGTAAAATACCTAGCACAAAAATGGGCTAGTGTGTGACAGTCCACGCATTATGTAGGGTTCCGTAGAAGCGTAGTACGAACCCATATTAAAACATTTAATAAAGAAAATTCGTAGTCCGACTCGCACTTCACCGATTTTTCTGTACGTGCTGAGAGGGACTTTTCTTTTTACGTTTGCAAATCCAATTTGATTTCTACAAAAGAAATATATGTATCTTATATTCAAAGACTGATTGACGGTGTGACATACAATATCGAAGCCATACATTCATATGGAAAGTAAATAATTTAAGCCTGTCTCTCCCCTAAAGGGGAAGAGTATACAAGATTATAGTCACGGGATTCAATTACAATTTTCTTGACAAATAATACTTTACGTGTCTGGGACGGAAATATATTGGCTACATAGTAAAATACAAATGCAGTAAAATTTGAACTTGCTAAGACTTTCCACGCCACTTTTTCGCTTAATATTGCAATCTATTAACTGTCGCAAAGATCCCGTTGTCAATAATAAATAATTTTAACTATTCTATGCTCCACGTTATCTAAAGTTATACACAAAATTACATAATAATTAATAGCTTTATTACTAGAGACCTAGAAAACTAAGAGCCGAATTTCAGTCCTAATTGCAGCCTTAAAAAATAATAGGTATCAACTATAATAATATGACAATCAGTAGTTAAAAACATAAAATATTACCCACTTTTATTTTGTCACGTTTACATTATAGCTTCAAATAATAAACCGTGAAAACTATGCAGTCTCAAAAATACAACTGTTTTTTTAAATATCGTATTAAAATTAAAAATTCTTATGTTTAGTGTACAAGAAAAAAGTCTATGAGAACAAATTAAGAATTTTTAGATAATCTGGAATATACGATTATTCCAGTCGATATAAACCACTCAAAATCCCAAAAAACTAGGCTATTGGCTATAGTAGCCAACTTACAACATCTTCAGCCAAGCGACATGTGGCGACCCAATAATTTGTTTACATCATTAAACCATGTTGTAATAATAATATAGTTTCTACAGTTAGGTAAATAGAGGTTTTTTGTTTATTACAATATTTATATCATACTATTACTGTCATAGAATAATACACTTAGAATTTAAATAGGCGCCAGTAAAGTAAAGCACTTTTAAGTAGGACCTAAAAGTCGCAATTCACAAGTCAGCGGTGAGTCCCATCAGTCCGCAAGACTAAATCTCTCTGTGTGACGAGCTCCAATAGTTCCAATTCCCTACTTTTAAGAAAGACTATTTACTTGGAACATTATTTGTGCCTTTATGTGCGTGTCAGTGAAAATAATTACACGGCGCTCACGCACACATCAACTGGTTTTGTACCTCAACTCTTGTCTTTTCTCTCTTCAAAAAACGAGTGCAGAATGCTTACACTTAGCGCTATCTAATAATCATAGATCATACAATGATAAATCATAAATTATGTAAATAGTCTTTATGCAAATAATGTACGATTTAGAATCTTTTTAGATTTACTTATATTTCTGAGTTATTTTTATTTCAGGTATCCAGAAATATAATTTTCGAGAGCAGCTTCAATTTTGAATGATTTACTTGTTAGTAATTAGTCGACCGAAGGGACGGACGTCACTTTTATTGGTTATTTTTGTGCAGTGTATAAACAAACAGGACTATTGGTACTGGGTTTCTTTCTACCTACTTAAACTATGTATGTTATTTTGGATGGCATTCTGTCTCCGTGTTTATTGAATTTAATTACCTAATTTGTAGATTTCAACAGTGTTTCTTCCATCGTCAACTAATAACAATTCTAAAATTGGTATGTTCGAAGCATGGGTAAGGTTGAATATACATCATAGCAATCTCTTGTCTTTCACCTTCTCCCAATTATTCGGTCGGCGTATTATGTCTCTCCTTTCCACACACTTCTATTCTGCCATACCTGCTCTGTCACACGATAAATCATCATACTTTCTTCCACAATCCATCCATCTCGTTTCTGGTTTACCTTTACATTTGTACTCCAATTTTCCAGTTTAACATTATTTTTATCAAGTAACTTTCATGTCTTCTCATTTCATGCCCATACCACCTTAATCTTCTTTCTAAGAAAGATAGAAAGAAAGAAAGGCTTAACTTGAAGATATTGCAACGTAATTACATTCTTTATACATTATTATATACAGAGCATATTTTGAGAATTTGTACCTACACTGCATTTTCGGCAAACAATTTTTCACTCAATATGTACGTCAAAGCAATGAGAGGCAGATATCTTAATAATTAAACTACTAAACTTCATTTTGTCGGCTAAAAAAATGAGAAGTATAGGTATAAATAATATTCATTGAAGCGGATGCACGCTGAATATTTTACCCGGTACGTGGTTCACGTGATTATTCGCTTAGAAAATATCCAACCGACCTTATTTTAGTAAAATATTGAAGGTAATGCCTAAACAAAAGCATCGCTGCGTTTCTTAACGTATACAATGAGAATCCATACTAATATCGAGCCTTTACCGCCACGTTATCGTAAACAACATTTGGACCTGAGTATATTATTTCTTGCAAAAGGTATTTTAAACTATTGTCTTAAGATTTTCAATTTCAGTTAGATAAGACTCTATTGAATAAAAAACGTAATGAATGTCTTAAAACAAAATAATAGTTTAAAATACCTTTTGCAACAAAAAATATACTTCGATCCAAATGTTACTTACGATAAAATGACGGTTAAGGATCAATATAATAAATGCGAAACTAACTTTGCCTGTGAAGCTTTTTTGAAAATTGATACACAGTTATATTTAGTCTCAATACCGACAATAGACATGGGATACTTTATATCCCGGAAAATGGGATAGTTTCCGAGATAATATTAAGTAACTTTTCCGGAAGCGAATAGCGCCTAAGGAAAAATTTAACACAACGAAACTTGTGTGAATGCTCAAAAGAAATTAGTGTTTTAGCCTTTTATAAGTCGTGCGCGGAAGGTTTGCTGATGGTCGCCCCTCCTTCCTACGACTGGGACCGGCTTGTCTAAATAACACTATAAGAACTTGACTACTGCGGGTCGCGGTTAAGGAAAGCGAGGGGCGTTGTCATCATCAGCAAACTTTCTGCGCACGACTTATAGATTGTGTTCTTAACTGAGATTAATACTTGGGATGATAACCGTGATTTTATTACTTAACTAGCTTCTACCCAGGACATCGTAAACATTCATAAAAAATAATATTCACGTCACGTGGAACACCCGCGACACTAACTTTAAAATTTGTTCATATGTTTTTATTTATTAATAAATTTTAAATGAATCACACAACCACTGTAAGCCCAATTTCATACTAATACTAGGATATACCCGCAACTTCGTCCACGGTGGACTTGAAATTCCCGCGGGATTCCCGGGACACAAAGTACCGCAGCATTTAAAAAAGAATGTAAGCTATCATTTTAGTGAATACTGTGAATGAATAAGCTAATTTTTATGCACCCAAACAATTACAAACCGCTCCCGGGAAAATTACCGCGGGATTCCAGGGTTAAAAAATATCACATGTTTCATTAGATATTGAAGAGAAAAATTCACATTGGAATTCGTTTTTTTTTAATCCGGCCATTTTTTTTCTTCTTTTATTTTGGCATCAAACAGACATATCATTTCAACCAAATTTACAACTAAATACATTTTACATCATTCCCATAAAAATTCCACATTGCCAGAATAAAAAATAGCGCAGATTTTAAGTAGGTATAAGAATTTGCCGTCGATCAGCGAAAACCGCATCGAAATCGGCTCAGTAGTTTTTACGTGAATCCCGAACAAACCGACAAGCAGACAAGAAATAAATAAAAATATCAGCGTATTCTCCATTATTTGTATATTTTATTCCAATTGTTTTTTTTTAATAGCTTCAATGTACAAACACGGCATGTTTAGAATTTTATAACATTATAGTTAGATGATAATCACTAAAACCTATCTTCAAATTCAGAGGTGACCTTGTGAATAAATAGGAAAAGCTAAAAGAAATACATTTAGATATGTTAATATAAGTATCTACATATTTATAACACATTCAAGCCAGACGTATTATTAGTCAACGTTTTATTGTAAACAACTCAGTTGTGTAAATAAGAAATGCTTACAAAATGGAATAAAACCGGTGCAGCCATTTTCGAAATCGTTAAAAGAGGAGTGATGCATCCCAGTTCAGGCTAACCGTTTAAAGTTGAGCAGTAAAATACGGAATGGAGTACACGAAGCGTATGTTGTGACGTATTATCAAAACAGTTCTAATCTGTTATGTTTGGTCGTGTCGTCACATGTAGATTACATCACATCTCACGCGTAGAGATAGGTACTTGTGTTTAGCGCACTGGATGTAGGCCGGCGCGGCGGGAGACATCATCAACCATCCCATTGCGGAAGGACGGTCCGACCGCCCGACGCCTGACGGCCGGCACTCAGTTTGCGTTCTGTTGTCACCGTGGAACATCCGATCCGCTCCATCGCCTCGTGCCCTCAGCACACGTGTCGAGAACTTTTCTCTAAAAGTGTCGATTAAAATTTCGAAATTCGGTCGTCACTTCTGAAATTAGACAAAATTCGTGGCACATGTGATTACCTGGCGAGTGATATGCGAATACGCTTCGAGGTGCCGAACAAGTTGGAGATAACGTTCGGACGAGGTAGTGCTTTTTTGTTGGATTTTACTCGTCCTACCACATTTGTAACTGCGACGTACCTCCTGACGTTTGTAATTTTTCAATTATTTTTATTGTTCTCAAGTTCAAGCTCAATACAATTGTCTAGCTAAAATATTTTTTATCTAAACGTGTTGCTGGGGAGTTTCTTGCCGGTTCTTCTCCTTAACAGCAATAATAAGTTAGGTAGCGATATATGTATAAATTCTACATAGAATAGGAAGCAAAATTCAATTTAAACTTATATGTGTGACGTTCAAAAAGTATTCTCCAGTAGAACTTATTTTGAACAAGAACTCATGAATTTGAATTCGATGAATAGAAATATAATAAAGTTTCTGAAATAAATAT
Source organism: Dendrolimus kikuchii (assembly GCA_019925095.2). Taxonomy (NCBI): domain Eukaryota; kingdom Metazoa; phylum Arthropoda; class Insecta; order Lepidoptera; family Lasiocampidae; genus Dendrolimus; species Dendrolimus kikuchii. The sequence goes on from CM034389.1 coordinate 21,219,584, forward strand.
TAAGTTATGTGTTCTACTTTTATTCTTTCAATTACAAGTCAATTACTGTCATTAAATTACCTACCTTAATAAGGTAGCATCCAGGTAGTTCGCAATTTTACCTATAGGTAATAAAAAAAATCACCGCCATTGCATTTAATAATATACCTTTTGTATGGAAATTACATAGCAAATAATTTTCTTTAAAGATGAAACAAGTTTGCTTTGTAACTATCGATCTAATTTATACCTTTCATTCTAATTTATCATCTGCACTGCAACCACAAATTAATTAGAAATAGCGTCGTTGTTTCCTCCTTTTCCTTTGTAAACTTTCTAATGCTTTTCAGATCATATTTTGTTTCTAAAATGTTTTTCTGAATGGAATTTGGTTTTTGTACTCATGCAAACGTAAATTGCAGGTAAGTAATTATTTTTACGAAGGTATAAAACTTAGGTGCCGATTATTTGATAGTAACTGCTAGATTATTCTCTAGGTCTGCATCCATTTAAAGTAAGAAATTGTCGCTATCGTCGTCTCGTTAGATTGTGGATGCTTTTGGAGCTCTGGCTGTGGAGTTGTGGTTTGCTTTTCTATGTCTTCTCCTCTATATGCCGCATTCTAACACGATTGCCACGCTTATCTATCTTGCCTTCACAAAATGAAACCAACTTTTATTGTGTTATTCCTTAAAGAAATATAACGAAGTATAAATAAGACATGGTATCCATTTTTACCATTGTAATCTTGCTCTTCTAGTCTTTCGAAGTATCGACATTATAAATAAAATATTCCAAAGAAAATTTAGCTTGGCTCGCTAATTACAAAAGTAAGAGTTGTTTTATACATTTATTTTTGCAAAAGAGGCCAGCCCCTTATTACCCCCGACATAATATTACAAGGCATAAGCAGTGGAACGGGTTAATAGGATCTACTTAGAGGCTTTGTGGCTTGTTTACTGTATATACAGGTGTTGTTTGAAAAATATTATCAATTTGGCTATATGAACATGGAGCATAATGCTAAAATTGTTATCGTTGTAATTGAAAAAATATATGAAGATTAGTTGTCCCGGCAGAGGTTGTCCTACCCTAAAGAAATAAAATTTAGAACCCGATTGCACCGCCACCTTCCGGATCCAATTGTGAACGTAAACTATTATCGAATCCACCTGAACACACAAAAAAATTCATCGTAATTGGTCCAGCCGTTTAGGAGTTCAGTCACATACACAAGCACAGAAGAATTTTATATATAAACATTAATTGTGTTTCAAAGTTCTAGTAGGTATGTACTACATATGGGAATTAATTACAAATATACAAACACGTATAACACAGGTACAAATATAACTGAACACAATCAACTCAAACGTAATGCACGATTCAATAACACGCTCCAAGTCCGTCACAAAATAGATTATCGAATGTACACAAGTCTTGCCTCGCTGCTGGTTATCGCTAGACTGCCTCACCCCTCCATTGGGGCATTGCTTTATACTGTACAAATACAATATGTCTGCTTGACCGCGTGGACTGAGTTTTCCAAGAATCACACCTGGCTACTGACTACCATAAAGATTACAATACACAATGGGCTGTTTTATTTTCAATTACAAATTTTAAACACAAAGTAAACAAAAAAAGACAGTCATAAATATTATAGTTACTAGCTCAAACGCCGGCAGGTAATAAATGTGTTTTGTTTACAAATATGCAGGTGGCCCAAATTCAAACAATATTAAGTAAAACAACGTAGATGGGGAATGAAATAAATTTTACTACCAAAAATTCCCGTATGCAGTATACAACCCAAGCAGGTGAAGCAGGTGCGCAGCTCCACCCCACCATTTAAATAACAGATATTACACATACATACACGGAACAAAAAATTCAAATTACAAACGTCTTTGACATTGAAACTGGTTATTAACTCAGCAAACATATCAAGCGCCTTAATATTTAATACACAATAGTTGAATTTGACCTGGCATTTGTAGCACAATGTCCTCCAGTTCTTTTGTCCGTCTTTAGCCCAATTGCAGTTCTATGCCTCTTTGTTGATCGATCAAATTGAATGGTGAATAGATTCTTCTAGGCTATTCGTTTAATCAGTTTTGTGACTGGCCTAGAACTCGAATTATTTACAATAAAACACGATGAATTCGTATGTAAGTAGTTTAAAATAGTCCTGTCTAAATTGATCTGTGGTCAGCAAAAGCTTTTCACTATACGCATGGATAAAGATAGTGGATTCTTTTTCTATTCTATATATAGTACTAATTACTTCCTTAGAAACTCAAATATCGATAATGACGTCACATCTGGAAATCACGTAGGTAGTCTCCAAGTCTGTAAAATAATTTATACTATGACAATTGGGTTATGGTGTTATGTATTTGTGGGTATGTGGGTATACACAACTCAGCTGAAGATCTCAGTGAACCAGACCGATTTCGCAAACGAGTTAAAAATTATAACATTTTAACATCACCTTTAACAATGTAAAAAATCATTCGACAACAACACGAGAGCGTTTTGGTATTCATCTTAAAAAAAACATAAGTTCCGGGTTCTAAGACACAAAAGCAATATACCTTTCTATATTTATCACACAGCTAATAACTTTACCTCAATATGAATAATTATGATGTGTACATAATTTTGCCACAACATGGTAAATACCGTGTGAACACAAAGCCTCTGTGGTATCTAATGTTGTGTATACTTTATGCTATCTGCCTATTGTGAGGAGCGACCCTGACTTAGATAACTTTATCTAATAATGCAACATGCCCCGTTTCATGAGGTGACATCTATGTTGAACTTTATATAAGTTAGGATATGTGTATTAATTTAATATGTTGTATAGTATACGGAATACACGTAGAAGGAATTTCCCATTATGGTTTCCCCTTTGCACTACGAGATGGGTCCTTTAAAAAAGTCGTCTTAAAGTTAGGTAGATGATATTAGGAATTTATATAAATCGGGGGATTCTTCTGAGGGTATCATTGGCCGGAACTACTTTTTTAATAAAACGTGCTAAGTCATTCATTCCTTTGCTACAATATCACTGATAACTGCTCGTTAGGGGCCATTCACAAATTATGTTACACGAATTTTATGACCCCTCCCCCGTTCTTGCCACAGCTGGTCACATTCGTGCGACTCCTCCCTCCCTAGTGTGATATCACATATTTTGCAATTTTAGATCAAGAAATTAATAAACTAAAACAGCAGTTCCGTAATTAATTTTAAATAGAGAGTTGGAAATATTTTGAAGTTTTTCGTTAATAATCAAAATTTCGAGTTTAAAAGCTTAATTATGTTAGATTTTGAAATGTGACGTCACGAAATTTAGGACAACCCTCCTGCCCCTTGTCACACAGTGTCACACTTCGTTGACCCCCTCCCCACCCCCTAGCGTGTCACGTAGTTTATGGATGGTCCCTTATTGTTATCAACAAGGCACTTGAAACGGAAATATTCTTAAGAAGCATTATAGTACGTACTTAAAAATATTAGTTGCAACCAAAGATGGGCTCGGGAGATTCACTGCTACAATAAATTCTACAACAATGCTCATATAAAAGGGCGGACTTCGAAATACCTTGTTGTCATCATGTTGTTAAAATATTGTGATAGAAATCATTTTAATTGCTGTTTAAACCATAATCATCCAAAATTCTACTTTCAAAACGTAAATATAAAGTCGAAGTCCTTCACAAAGGAAGTGGTGGTCATAGCTAGTTAAATTATTAACAAAACAAGCGTGAGAAAGCGTATGAACTCACACGTATTCGAACTTATTCAGAGTCTTTGTTGTCTGTCATCTTAAATTACTTTGTTTTTGTAATAAAAACAAAACAATTCTGAATTAAAACAAAAGTGTAAGTCTGCTTTAAACTTATAAATAGTCACTCCGCTTCATTGTAAATTCGTGCTACATAAAATATCGATCAATTATTTTGGAAGTAAGTGATATTATATTGAAAACGAAAACCTTATAGTTACGTGTATACTAGTTGTCTGTCTGTGCATATCATAAATTACATCTATTTTATTTGGAGACTGCACAATATTGATGAAATTCTAAAGGAAGAAGTGATCCATAAATAACTGTTTATATTAAATTTATATCTAGAGATAATTATGTGACTTTCTAAATTCTTAAAATGTTAAATAAAAAATAATAATTTAATTTTAAAATAATGTGATTCAAAAATTAAAAATAAAGTAAAGGTGGTAATTTACGGACTCGGCAGATGTTGGCCTGCCCTGAAAAAATAAAAATCTAAAACCATATTCCAGCGCCACCAACCGGGTCTAATTATGAATCTAAACCACCCCGGGACCCACTCAAACACACATAAAATTTCATCAAAATCGTAGAACCCAAGTCCAGCGCCAAGTATTTTATTTAGATTGATCGGTTACATTATTTAAGTTTTAGTGGGGACCACTACTTTTTATATTGCCTATACTTTATAAATCATTCGAATTATGGAAGAATTTTAGAAATCGGTCCAGTAATTTACGAGTTTAATTGTTACAAACATACAAAAAACAAATCTTTCCCCTTTATTATATTAGTATATATTAAATAATTTCAAAGTAAATTGGTTGAAATACGGAGTGTCGAGCAGTTTTAGAATTGTAGAATATTTTCAGTTACATTATTTTGTGTGAATCGCAAAAACCTTAAAAACTAGTAAGTAGTGTTACGACCGACAAAGACCAATTCACACCTGCAGTTTATTACCTTTCCGCATTTGGACTTCTTTTGTTTACTTTGTGTTTAAAATGTGCAATTAGAAAAACAGCTCATTGTGTATTGTAATCTTTTATGGCAGTCATTAGCCAGGTGTGTCGAACTGATTCGAAGAAATTCGGTCGGACATACATATTGTATCGGTGCAGTATAAAGCAATGGCCCAATGGAGAGATCGGCAGTCAAGCGATAACCACAAGTCATAAGTCATAAGCGTTGCAAGACGTGTGTACATTCGATAATCTATTTAGTGACGGACTTTGCGCATGTTATTATATTTGTACCTGTGTTATACATGTTTGTATAGTTCTAATAAATTCTATAGTAATTCTAACGGCAGTTTAATTCGAGTGCCAACTCGTAACAGTAGTAACCCTTCACTATACACGGTTGAACAGACACTTGCCCGCTTTCATTTTTCACGCTTCATTTTAAATGATCATTTGATGATCGAATAACAAAATGATTGTGATCCAATTAAACACTTAAAATCCTTCGTAAAGCTAAATCTCTGCTCGTTGAAAAACAAATTAAACATTTTATTCCTCAGTTTTCGCTAAATGTTAGCTGAGAAGTGCCTGGTTGGCATTAAATAGACCATTAACCCACGTTATGCTAAAGGCCAAATATATAATGATTGTACTAAAGCTATATTCGCGATTTGGCTTATAGAAATAAATCTTATATTGTTAAAAGATCTTGGGCTTTAGATGATCCGTTATAATATAGATATATAGTGAGAATTTTTTATTGTAAAGCATTGGTAGTATTTATTTTAACAAAACGTAAAATCCGGTCTCTAAAGTTACAAAGGGTATAAGGGTGCATTTGCAACCCCTAACATGAAAGATAGTACATTATGGTACTAGTGTGTAACATTGGTGATTACCGCCGAGGCGCCATTGAGACTCGAGCCGTAGGCGAGGGTCTTAAGAGAGCCGAGGACGGTAATCATCAATACACACGTGTATCATACGACGTTTTTCAACACACTTGTGAATAAAATAACAACAAAAACTCATTTTATTTAGTAGATAAAAAAAGTTATATATGAAGTGAAAGTTTTATTTATTAAACACGTACGAGTTAAAATTATCTATTTAAATAAGAAGTTGCATGAAATGAGCAAGCAATAGGAACATTAATTTATTTGTTCTATAGAACACGATCTTTTTTTTTTAATAAAAACTTTTTTAAGAACAAAGCAACTCAACCAATAAAAATTAAAAAAAAAATCTATAACTCACTAGTGAATTATAATGTTTTTTACTCACAGTTTGATAATGGGTGTCATTCTGTGCCTAATTGCGGTGACCATAGAGCCACTTTATGAGCAAGTGTGTTGAAAAATATATTATTTTATTACTAGTGTCACTATTTGGATAAAATCCTAATGCGAAATCCTAAATTGTTGTCCAAAGTTCATTTGGTGTTTTTGGAAGCAACTGCTCCTTCCTGAAAATAATTCTGCCGGCATCCATGATAACGAAGTAGGTAAAAAAAACGTAATACAAATTAAATGCAAAAATAAGTACAGACCTACTTTGAAAAATTAATTTTATTGGGTGCTAAATAAGATCGTTCTTAATTTAGTTGTATTTCTAGTTTAGTTACTAGTGTTTTAACTATTCCATTAAAAATGGTTAAAACTTCCTATAGTTTTGAAAAGTATGCCCTGCCTCCTAGTCAAGTAGTATTAACACTAAACTACTAAAATGAAAATGCATTGGAACTACATAATACTTCGCGTAAAGATATGCCCATAGATTTACCTATTCTACATCATCACATACATCTTTTCTATTCGTTTAGCGCAAATGCCACTTGTCTAGGGGCAAAAATTTTCCATCCATATTTATGAGGTATTTGAATAAACCAGATACAAATTCTTTAGACGGCGTACTTAGACTGCTTCGATAAGATAAAATATTTCCTTAAGATAAATCACATTATATCAAAATTGTTTATGCGTTTGTAGTTTAATAACGCTCTCCTCCAATAAAGAACTGAGTAAATGCTTGGCAGTCCGCACAAAACGATAAGTTCCATAAAGGTGATAGTATCGACTATTTTCGTCATTTGGCTACGATTTCTAAAAAAGCAATTTAATTAGAAACGTTTCATATCTCAAAATACTTAACGGATGCAGTTCCTATCAATTTTATTTAATAGTATTCTTACTTATTTAGAATGTTGCACTTATTTATTTCGAAATAAAACACATTTCTCTTTAGTATTAATCTTTAATTTAAATAAAACTTAAAAGATTTCAAATGAATTTTAGCTCTATCCGTATACGTTTAAGGCGATAGATAGATAGTACGATATTCTTTTATACGTAGATCAAAGAAAATTGTGCGAAACAGTGCATTGAATTTTAAAATTTATGCTAGTGATTTAAGTGTAATTTAGATTGAATTTTTTGAATTATAATATGTTGACTGATGTAGGCTAAAGGAATTGTATTTATATTAATAAAAGTTAGAGAAGAATTATCTGTGAGTAAATTATCTGTAGTGTCACTTCTACTGCGTGTGAACTGCACACACATACACATTTTTATTTTATTTGGGAGCTTATGTTGACTTAGATAAAAGAATAATTTAAAATACCGTTATGATTTTTCAAGATCTAAACAACGATTCGACACCACTATGTATTATACATTAAGAAAAAGAAATCAGCCCTCAATTACATGTATCTTCTCTTCTCTAATTTTTGTTTTTATTGCGGATTTATTATTATACACTTTGTAGTTTCTGAGAAAATATAATAACGGACAAACAAGTGAACATAAAGAAAATATAAGGGTAGAGTTTGGCAAAAGGCCTACAGAACTCTAATACCCATCTGTTTACAATTTAAAAAATCTAGAGTAAATTTAGCTCTTATTTGACAGCAAAAATAAATATACTTGTAATCTCTGAGTTTCTTTTTAGCGTCACCTAAAACTATTCAACGCCTTTTGTTGCCTATACTTAAATAAAAAATCGGAAAACATCTGTCAAATACTTTTCATGCTGTAATTCTGTTTAGAATCAAGGTCGAACGAACAATGGTGCGCTGGCGCTGCTAGCCACCAACTACGGGGTCTGTGCAAGGTCACCTCCTTATCAAATATTCAGTTATTAATTTATTATAATCAAACTGAAAATGTATTGATTCAGTGATGTGTATTGTATTATAATAACCAGTTTTATATAGGCGTCTACAACTAAATTTAACTAACTATTATTTAGTTTTAAAAATATTGAATTTACAAAAGCTTTGTGTAGAATACGTCTTCTATAGTGGTAGTAGTAGTAGTTTACTTTAGATTTTTTCGAGCGAGTAATGCACTAGTAAATTTAAAAAAAAATATTAGCGACCTTTTAAAATTCAAATTTTTTACTGAAACTTATTCTTTTTTGGTCTATAAAGTAACGAGAAAAAAAAATTGAATAAGATAAATCAGTTTTTGGCGATTTTTGAAATCTTAAAAATTTGGAGTGACCTCTTAATTTTTTTTTTTTTGAGCTGTCCTTTGGAGGGGGAATTCTTAAAACATCAAAATCAAATATTTTGTCACTCGAAACTAAAAAAAACACAGGGGGTTTTTTGCACCACCGTACTGTATATATTAATCCGATAGAGTATCTCTCTGCAGCAGTCGAGCCGAGGTCGAACCTCACAGGACCTGCCTCCTCGAGCGCGCTGCCTCTGGGTTGAACGCTTCCGCTCCCACGGAGTCGGGAAGCCCACCAAGCCCGGTATTGCTGAAACAGTCATCTACGGCTATTCAACTGGATTCTGCACAAAAAAGACTGTAGATAGTTACGTTTAGTCAGCCAACAGGATCCGATGCTATATAACAAAATCATTTTAGACGATTTTTGCAGCAGCATTGCGTATTTATTCATAATTAAACGAAGCATCTAAGGCGATTGAATTACATTTGCTTTTGTTGATTCAAAAGGCCCAATGTTGTCCATCTATCACAAAAAGTGCAGGTAAAGAGCGAATATGAAGGAGCAAACTTATAATTGCGTAAATCATTGCTACAACTTCTTCTTATTTATATTGCAGCACTCCAAGAGACAACTTAATTCGTCAAAGCAGTCAATACCAAGAATGCCAATGACTTATCTAAATAAACAACAAGTTTAAACAAATCACTTACAACACGCTCGATATTTCTCACTCTCACTTTTGTTTGCTGTATTATTGTTTCTTTTGCATTATCTCAGTGCGACACGAACGCTTCAGTAAATAATGTTATTATTCACGCGCTTACTATCTGCTTTTGTTCGTTTATGGAATGTTTAGGTTCAGTCCGATCCACTTCTGTATTGTTCATTGATTAATGTGTTGGTTTTGTTTATCAATTCAATTTACAGTTACCAGTAATATGCCTTCATTTAGCAATGAATGTAATCCGTAAGAAAGTCTTAACAGTTTATTATTATCGGACCTATCGGATGCTCAGTTAAATACCGGTGTTCCAGTCTGTTTGTGACCAATTCTGCTCGGAATTCCGGGCTGTGGCCTGGTTATTTCAAATAGAGTCAAGCGATTCATGTTTTTACTCCATCAGGCACGAAGTATTCTCAATACTCTTTCTTGTTTGGATTCTTGTGTTGTTTATTATATTTTAAACCTTATATAAATACCGGTTACCTAGATTAGTATTTATGCTATGAAGAAAGCTTCCCGCTTTTTTCTTTCAACAGGCTCTCTCTAGTTCTATAAATATTTATGTAAAGAGCATTTTACTTAGGTAACTAGAATAATTAATTAATCAAATGTCATGAATTCCAAGAGAAAATGAATACTGCCTATTTACTGATTATACTGTATAAACCAATTCACATTATAGTGACCGGTATATTGTAGTGAGCATTAGTGATGCGATTTTAAGCCCTAGGAAATTTCCTATTTTCCACTGTATTTTCTCTCTTCTCGTCAAAGTGCATGTAATAATTCTTCACAGTTGGGTCATTACCAAGGCCGTGTAGAAATAACAAACAACATCCAAATATTACACATTTACATATTAGCGGCGCTAAATTAAAAGTAATTGAAACTCCTTAATCTTTAGTTATTTTTTTCTACCAAAGTTAGTTAAAACTACCTTCCTGATATTTATACTGTCCATGAGATAATTGATGATAGAAAATCTTGATACGATTTATCAGTGACATCAATGGCTTTGGCAGCAGCCTTATCCAATATAAGAGGTCTGATACAGAAATCATCTAGTTCTGATCCACGTTTATCATTGATTGCGCCGGCGTCGATAACGCTTTCCATTCCTCAGTTATTTTGGACTGCCAGTCATGAATTCATTCAAATTCAATCATTAGAAAAGAATTCAACTATAATCCTTTGTAATAAAGCAACAAGTGCGCGTTAGCTCTGTAAATCCAGTAAACAAAGTACCTACGTAGGTACATCAGAGGGTGATATTGTGATGTCGGAACGCGACACAACTAGTATCAGTGTAAACGCGTCGGGTGCTTGTTGCCGCGTGCGCAGAAGGATGCAGTGCTTCGGATTCCGTGGTAATTAGCTTAATTAACGTTAGACGACCACTCACGTTGAGTCCATTCCAAACAATCGAGGTTAAAACAACAGCCAAATGTTAATAATCGGGTGTTGAAACCAGTATTTGATTGGGTTCTATGCGGATTGCGACGTTTCTGCTTAACAGTGCGTAAAATTGATCTTGTGTTTTTATCCGTTTAATAATTCTAGTTACGTAGACCTACGTAGTAACGTAAGATTACGCGGACGGAAGCCATCTTCAAGATGTAAGTTGATCGCTCAGAGGACTGACAGCGTACAGACGAGCGTACTCGCTTACGGATGTATTGCATCAAGTTTCGGGCTAGCATTTCCCAGATGCGGCTCTACTTCTTAACGAAGATCGAAAGATTCGGCAAGTGATTTTTTACTTTGTTTACCAACAAAACTTGTTTATGCAGTGATCTTGTCTTTAGTAAATTTATTTTCAAATATTCGCTTGTTGATCGGAATAGACAGTTTTTCCAGTTATTGCGGAATATATTTCTCTGCAATAAAGGTCACCGACGACCGTTTTCCAACGGACCTATTCCCATAAATTTTATAAGTGTTCACGACACGCCTACTAACGAAATTGCTCAGTCGACATTATCTTAGCAATTTTTCATGCTCTGTGGAAAGCGGATACTAATCACAACGCGATATAAAGTGCTTTTATAGAATCCTTGGGGAATTGTGCGACAAGATTATGTAAACAGGGGACGCTTTCTTACACGCGTGTGGATCAAAGCAAGTATGGAATGAGATATTAAATACAATTTCTTGTTTATAAGTCCGCTCTTATAATGAATCTCTCTACTTATATTGTTTTCTATTTAGCAATAATAACTGAATGCTAATCGGTTTTGAATCTTGTATTACTAATATACAAATTACCATGTTATTACAAAAACATTACGATTTCAATTATAGAAAGGATGATGATTTAATTAAATTTGTCACATGGCCACATTTGTGGTGTGTGGTTAAGGTATCGTTTACGTAAACTGATCATAATAGATGATTAATAGAATAAAAGTCCTATTATAATTATATTACTCATTATTTCGAATGGATCTTTTAATTTTGAAGTACAAGTAATGTTTCCTATCTAAATGTATTGATGACATTTCTATCGTTCCATTTATCGTTTAGAAAAATATCGCTCCGCCTACAAATCTGTAATCAAAAAGTTATCAAGTGATTAGAATATGAAATATATATTTATTCAATGTATATTTTAAGTAGCTTTTAGCGATTTTAAGCTTTGTCTCAAAGGAGATAAACATTTATGTCCGTAAATGTTAAACATAATCGATAACTTCTAAGAGTGTATTATTTACATAGTAATCTTAATATTTTATAATATTATTTCTTATTTTCGCGTCTATATAACGTTCTCGTTAGGAAAAAACTTGTGCGCTATTTACATACATACACATACATACATAACTTCACGCCAGTTCCCTCGCGGGGTAGGCACGAACAACAGAGTGCCATTTAGGCTTATTCTTACACACCTCACTTGCCTCTTTGACATTCATAACTCTTGTCATGCAAGCTCGTCTGTTCTTAAGGCTCCTGACATCACCTTCTGCTAGTACACGATCAATTTGATCATGGAAGGTGTGTCGTGGCCTTCCACGACTTCTGCATCCATCCACTTTTGCATTGTATATCTGTTTAGTCATTCTTTCATCATGCATTCTTTCCACATGCCCGAACCACCGGAGCATTCCTTTCCTTACCTTCACCCCGACACTCTCTTTCAGACCAACTCTCTTTCTTACTTCGGTATTACGAACGCGGTCCGCGAGCGTCACTCCGCAGATTTTGCGCAGTGCTCGCATCTCAACCGCGTTTACTCTACTTTCATGCTCTCTCTTCCATACCCAACTCTCGCTTCCATACGTGAGCGTAGGTACCAGCACCGCGTTGTGTATGGCGAGCTGGGCCTTCTGGCTGAGGTTCTTAGCGCCTAGAAGTTTACCTAACGCTCCATTCAAACTATTCCCCAAATTTACTCTTCTTTCTATATCAGCGGTGTACCTTCCATCCCTGCTAAAAGCACATCCAAGATATACAAACTCATTCACTTGCTCCAGCATAACATCATCGACCATTATCCTTGCATTCGTTCTGGTTTCTTCTCTTTCAAACACCATAACCTTTGTTTTCTTCGCATTCGCATTGTGCGCTATTTATTTATTCAAAATCCGTTATGTCTCCATGCATTTAGAACATGCTCGTACATTTAACGTGCTGACTCCCCAGGGGGTATAAGTATTTCTAAACACCGTTATGTTAAGTGAAACACCATCTCGTCGTATATTATTAGCAAATAACAGATTCTGGCTTACGGGTAAGTACGTAAATGTATGCTGGTTACTGTTTTTGACGCCCTGTCCCAAATTGTGGAGTTCTAAGAGGAAGACTCACGTGAACCATATAGTTAAAGATTTATGATAGTATGACATGTACTTGTCCCTTATAGCATTACGTTTATCCTCCGCTTTACGTGAATCCTACGTAGAAATTATGCTTGTTCAGTGGCTATTTTTTTATTGGACTTGACTTTATGTTGTTGGTCCGAAGACCTCACAACTTTACCGGAGCTTTCGGGGCAAGCGCCTTCGCAAAGGGAAGCCGTTCCAGCCCGGGGGCAACTTGCTCGAGGAAGCTCCCTAGGGAGTTTTACCTCGGCTGGACTGTTGCCATGAGAGGGGGATGAATCTAATTATGCCCACCATAGGTCGACATGAACTAATTGAGAACGGGCGACGGGTAATATAAAGCCCGAGGGGAAGGATCCCGGCGGACCGGGATCGGCGGTTCGCGGCGGCCTACGCAATCTTACTGCAATTTCGCAATATGTTATGGCTGGGAGAGAAGAAACGGCGAAAGAAACTTCCCAGTAACACACCTAGTCTATCCTGTGGGGTCAGTGACTAAGGTACCAACTTCTATTCTTTATTGCAAACAGGTGGACGGCAGTTATGTATTTAAAATAATTTCATAGATATATCAATAGTTTTTTATACATGACCACATTCGCAAAAATTTCAAATCTGTTCTCCGAGAATACATATAATTATATCCATATAAGTACTACTGCATTTTGCGATATTGATTAATTCCCAGCGATGTAAAGAACGAACAAACATACATGTTTCTTCATTTATATGGGCATGTGCTATATGTATAAATGTTATCCTATGCAAGAAATAACCATATACAAAATTGTCAAATGTCAATTGTCACTTGACGTTCAATATTCTTTCTCCGAATATCCCCGTCTATATTGTACCTATTTTATACGCAAAAGTTATGTAATTCTTATTATCATTAATTAAACTTGCAAAAATTGCATTAAGCATAATGTTTTTATGTGTTGTAATAAAGGTACGTAAAGTATTTTATAAAAGCGTATATTTTGTTTTAAGCCTGTGTACAAAAACAACAACGTGTGCCTAAAAACAGCTGATTTGGTGGCAAATATTTCTGCACATAAAGGGTTCCGAATAAAACCAGATTAGGTTGCGAGCCGCATTTCAATGAGGTCGTCCTCGTGAAGGGTACTAACTACTCCACGCCACAACAGCCCGTTGAACCTTCTGTGATGCTTCTTTAGAATATACACTTTTTAAAGAAGGAATAGTTTTTGATACCCATCTACAGACAAATTTAAGTATAGAGCACACCACGAGATTAGAATAGAGTATTATTTATTGCACACATTGTTAAAAAATAAATCTATTCTATAAGATTATAAAATTCTAAACATGCTGTGTTAGTTAACATTGAAGATATTAAAAAAAAACTGAAATACATTATATAAACGATAGAGAACACGATGATTTTTTTTTATTTCTTGTCTATTCCGGATTCACTTAAAACCTCTGGGCCGATTTCGTTGCGGTTTTCGTTGATCTATAGAAAATTTTGAAGGCTTAAAATCTGCGCTACTTTTTATCCTCGGAATCCCGCGAAAAAAAAAACGGATATCATCGTGAGTTTTTTACTAATCAATAGCAAATTTTATATAATAAATGTGTGATATTTTTTTATCTCGGGAGTCACGGGAATTTTCCCGGGAATAGTTTGAAGTTGTTTGGGTGCAGAAAAAATTAACTTGATCCTACACAGTTTTCACTAAAACAGTAGCTTACATTCTTTTTTATATGCTGCGGTACTTTGTGTCCTAGGAATCCCGTGGGAAATTCAGGTCAAGTTTAGACGAAGTCGAGGGCATATCCTTACAATCAGTTGATACTGACAGTCGTAATGATAAGTACTACAATGAGCGGTCTTATTTCTGGGAGCTATTTGTTCCGAGTTGTGGCTGGAGTAAACTTAGAATATGTATAACGTAGAAACTATTCCATTGTTGTGGATATAAGGTATCTATCTATCTGTAATCCTGTCATTGAAATTATTACATTACCTATTATGATGGTCAATTCGTTTCAAGCTGGCGTACAAATATCAAACAGATATACAAGCATAATCACTGCCACATATTTATGGTTCCTATGTTGGTACAAATTGATTTCTTATACAGTCGTCATGTCTGTCTATGTGTGTCAGTAACAAAATTCAAACAGTTGACGTCCATCACCTTTAGGTATAGAAACCTCCAATGTGTGTGGACTTGACATTTACTATGGATTACGCGTTTGTCAGGGCTAAATGTAATCACGTTTATTGTAGTTTTAGTGATATTAAATTTCTCTAACATAATATTATCACAGATGTTCAATGGCATGTTTAAATCAAAATAATGAATAATTTTTGTTTGTAGTTTGTTGATTATAAAAATTAATGGTTTTATTTCCATTTTTATACATATTAACTGGTAATGGTACAACAAAATAAAAAGTCATGTCTTTGAATCCGTGAGAACGACGATTAAGTCATTATTGAAATCCACGTGAGGATTTTTTGCTCGTATCACGTTTGAACTTGGTCAGGTTCAAGATAAAATTTGTAAATATTTTAGACAAGTATTTTTGGCATTTCCTACAACAAGGCTGTCGAGAATTATAGCAAGTCCAAGCGGCTGGTTGAAATAGGTTGGAAAAGACCACACTGAATGTATCTTCTTTAAAGTCTCTTTCCACGTCTGTCTATCTGTACGCTAACTTCTCTTAAGCCACGTAACGGATTTGAAGCGATTTCCAAATTCAGTTAGATAATTTTAATATATAAAAAACGAATTAAGTTTTAATGTAAGTAAAATAGAGCTACTTCCCAGGGTTTGACTCGCGTAGCCGCGGGGAAAACTAGTCTATAAAAAAGTTATAGTAAAATAAGATACAAATATACTAAGAGTATAATGACTTTATAAACTAATAAAAGAAAATAAAACTTACTTATATTGTATTGTACCCATAATCCCTTAAGATTATAAGTAGAATACAGAGCCTAGGTCATAGAAGACGATGACTAGGCTAGAAAAATATGATTTAAAGCTAGAATTCAACAATAAAGGCAAATATTTTAAAAAATGTGCTAAGTTAAGAATTCTCGAACTATTTAGTACATATGTATAGCTTTAATGAAAATATTGTTTCTAAAATCTTTTGAAAGACCTTCAGTACTACAACCAGCCTTGTCTGTATACTTACGCATAATGTACCTAAAAGAACAGGAAATAATTTCACAGAATTCTCGGTAGGACAGAAGACTAGTCTATCGAACAGCCGCTCTAGTAGAGCCCGTCTTGGCAGCTTACTGGCTAACCTACTCGCACCACATTCCAATTATGTGGATACAAGACTGACCGAGGAGCATGCGCCGCTTAGCCAATTTTCTATTACTTGTTTGTGCATATTTCAATAAAACAAATTATGTGCCATCACAAACAACGTATAACATAATATTTTCTTAAGTTTTCGCGACTTGTATACATAATAAAACTACGTTTTAACGGTTTTAAGCGCGGTAATTTTGTTTGATTTTGGTTTTTCCGACGTTTCGGCCACTTTTCAGTGGCCGTGATCACGGAAGACAAAGATGTCAAGTGTCAACGAGTATTGTTAAAGTTTTATTTAGCCTACCGCCAACTTATTAATTTTAATTATTTAATTTTAATTTTGTTTATGGTTATTATTTACTCTATGGGAGCCTAATCTAATTTACTATATTAAAATTATTAATAAAATTACTGCGCTTAAAACCGTTAAAACGTAGTTTTATAACGTATAACATATTATTAGTATAAATATTGCCACCCACATATTTAGTTACTGTTTGGTATTCGGTGTAAATATACTGAAATAATTAACGATGCAGACCGTATGTGGCAAACAGGATATTTTACAAGGAAGGAAATAATACTTTTATATTTTAGAATATCATCGAACCCTAAAGGAAAGACGTTATTTAAAACCATAACTTTATATATATTACATTAAATTTTTGTATCCAAGTTTGATTATTGAAAATCACAATTTAATGTCAAAGAAGCAAGTGAGGTGTGTAAGAATAAACCTGTTGTTCGTGCCTACCCCACAATGGAACTGTCGTGAAGTTATGTATGTATGTATGTACAATTTAATAGCTGTAAGTTATGATGCAAAAATAGACATGTTTTATCTGTTAGGAAGAAGAGTTGTGTTCCGGCATTAGTGGCCAGGTTCCAGATTGGCTTTAGGGAGCGGCAGCACATTGGTAGCACCGTTGGTGTTACAAATGTCCATAGGCGATGGTAACCGCTTTCCATCAGGTGGGCCGTCTATCTGTCAGCTGAACTCATGCAATAAAAATTCCTTTTATCCTCTTACACGTTCGCCGAATATTTTGGTCGAAAATTCAACTATTCCGCTAACAAATGATGGAATATTTGATATAATTATTGTTAAGCTACAAAGTCTTCAAATACGGCGCATAATGTTACGTAGATATTACGTGTATAAGCAACATGCATCAATTTCATGATAAATTATATAGTAAGCAGGTAGTGATTGTGATGGCCTGGCGACCTTGCCACGTACCACCAATGTTATGTAACATTTGCATCGTGGGCTGCTGTAACATTTTCTATGCCCAGTGCAGTTATTGGAGTAGTTTTTTTTTTCAGAGCCAGCACTAGGGTCCCAGGTGAACATGATTGTCAGAACATTGATCACTTACACTGAAGTTTATGCCTAATAAAAAAAACTTACTAAGAATGTAGTACATATTTCCTTAATACTATTAGGGTAGTTACACAGTTAGCGAAATATGAAACTTCGTAGTTGATAGATTATATTTAGGTAGATCCGCTGTCTCTGTTGCTTATAATTATGTATGTATAAATAATAAAATTCTATGTAATACTCTACGCCACCTATACTGTCGGATTAGTTTGGAGTATTTTCTAAGTTAGGTTGCCTGGAAGAGATTTCTGTAAGCTGTAAGGCTGCCTATTGTTTTTACCAATATAGTATTTTAATCTTAAACTTTATAGTGGTTTTTTTCCTGAATAATATAGTTTTTAACTATATATATTATCTATTTATTTTTGACCATGAGAACTTAATTAAACTGAGTGAAATGAACAATGGGTCTATCGCTTAAAGCAATCTCTTCAATCGTACAACCCGTTGTTGAAGAAAGGATTACCATATACAAATATACGGCGGTATATTTAAAGTAAAAGTACTTAATTAATTATAACTAACGTTAAAAATGCACTTCGTATGTACTTAACAAATACAAATTATTGGATTAATTTTAGCGTTTTCATGTAGAAGGGGTAATTAGTAACTTTAAATGCAAAAGGCGCTTATGCGGTCCCGCTCAGCTACTATACTATAGTTTGGTTATTTAAAGATAAATATGAAGTATAATAAATATTTTATTATAATTCGGAGGCTAACAACTGTTGTCTTACAAACTAAAGTTACAGAGATAAGTAAGGATCAGCTATTTATTAGCCTCCATAGATGACAGAAGAAATATAAAAAAAATAGTTTTAGTAAATATTGTTTAGTAAATTTGCGAAGTTGTAACTAATTATTATTAAAATAAACTTTGTTTAGTTTCGCCTTCACAGATGCTTGACCAGGGGTTGCCAAATGGCCGACCGCAGTCCGCATCCGGACCGCCGATCCATTTTGTGCGGACCGCGAAAAAATGACATTTTTCTCATTGATATTTAAAAGATACCTTTGTTATTTCCCTAATTATATTCGTTTAATGAAAATGGGGTGCGGACCGCGATGGTTATTTCTATTCTTAAAACGGACCCCGAGCGAAACTAATTGGAGACCCCTGTGCTAGACTGTCCACAAACAAATCAATATCCAAAAAATGTTCACTTAGTCCAAAAAATGTTAGCGTACGTGATTGCGTTTACGAACTGAATTGCTACAATTTTTAAGGCTGATAGGTACTTTGTATAAGCGGCAACGAAAGCATACCAAAAGCGCCTATAATTTCTATAAGCGCTTCTTGATTTACTCAGTAAAAGCCGCTCCCGTTCCGAAACCAAGCGAATCACGAACGCTTATAGAAATATACACACTCGGTAAGCTATCAGTACCGAGTAGAGAGTATAACGAGCGTACGTATTCCAAGTCCGGTGCAGCAGCGCACCGACAAATCAGAAAACAAGTCTAAATACAATGTGCAATTTTCACAAAGTTCAGGCTGATCCAAACTTCTTAAAGCTTCTAGTGTTGAAGAACATTTTTTTTTAAATAAACTTTTTATACTTAATTTAGCCATAAAGATTCTTCAAAAAATTATGAACAAGGAATTTAGTAATAAAACTTTTCCTTGCCATATTTACAATATCAGAAACAGTGGGGATAATTTTGATTCGTAATGCCTTTGAAACAAATACCATGTAATAATCTAATACGTCAATCCTTATTAATAAAGGTTGAAGAAGTTATCAGAAGGATCTTTAAGTAACAAAGTTGGACAGCTTCTAAAGTTGCCTTTACCCAAGAGACTTGTTCCGATACCGACCTACATTTACAGATATTGTACTGATAGGTTCAACTCAAATCTTCAAATTAAATAAGCTGGAATCATTATCTTTATGCAACCCTCAGCAAGAGTTACGTTTGCTTTATATAGTTTATTATTGAAAGTGTCCTGAGGTTATAAGCCCCGACAAAATTTATCAAAACGGCCCATTGATTCTTCAGGTGATCAGGGGGCTGGTGCTTACTTCAGATAACGGATCAGTGTGGCAATCCGGCGAGGAAACCTAGCCAGTCTTCTGGGCACCTTACCCATAGACGACGGTAACCTAGGCTTAGTATTCTACTTATAGTCTTAAGGGACTATGGGTAGAATACAATATAACTGAGCTAAATTTTCTTTTATTGTATTAGTTTATATTGTATTAGGTTTATTAATAAGCGAATGAATAAGTTACGTAACATTTTAATTTTAATTAAATTATATCGAAAAGTACGTGGTAGAGCCAAGCTGGATCGTTTCTGGATTAGAGCCGGTGTGATACCACTCTCTCGCAATATCAGCATGAAACGTTTAGCCTTGTGGGAATTGTGTTTTGTGAGATGTGAGAGTTCTGTGGTCCACTTCCTCCTCCATGCAATCCCCTTTTCCAATCCCATATCTCCTGTCTGATCCCTCTACCCAATCCTTCTATCTTACCCTAAAAATTGGTAACGCCTTGCCTTTGTATTGGTGTTGCAAACACCTAGGGCTAAACGCTATAGGCGATGGTAACTACTTTTCATGAGCTGGGCCTGTTTGACAGCGTCGCAATAACAAATTAAGAACAGATGTCCAAGTGCGTGTGTTACATTTCAGTGTCATTGTATATTATTTATAGAAGACACCATCCATACCGAATCCATAAAATACCAATATTTTTAGAGAAAACTATTCATGGTATACGTATAAATAAATTGCAAAATGTAGTACAGATATATGCCAAGTTTTATGGACACTCTTAGTAAGCAAAATTAAATGTCCGTAATTATAACAGATGGTTCATTATAGCGTATTGCGCAGCCCAGAACTTAAATTTCCTGACTTTGCAGGAGGCCACAAAGCTGAAAATATAATAATAATAATTGAGATTTGAGAATATTTAAGTGTTTAAGATTAGTGTTTAGAAATAGCGTAGTTTTAATTTAATAAATTATTAATTTAAAATAGAAAGCAGTAAAATTGCTTATACCATTCTCCTGAATATTTTTTATTTATAAACTATGGTCAGAGTATATAACTAATATCCAAGAGTGGTATGTTATATTTTTATAAATTTATGTAAGTATTTTTCATTAACTAATTTTTAAAAACAAACATGCCCTTATAAATGACGTTTTGCATAAGTCTCAAGGCGATATTTTACTGTTATTAGATGTATCAACTAAATTGAATCAATTTGATTGAAACGCACAAAACCGAAATAATAGACCGTCTGCAATGACATTGAATGAAACAAGTTTATGTTTATATGAATCACTTTAGTTGATTCATCGAAATTGAAAGACAGAAACGATTCGTCTAAACTGTCTGGCGTTGCATTATTTTTACGATCACTTTATCAGCCAACTTCCGGGCAGACGAATTAGTGTTACTGTTTTTAAATTGGTAGATTTATCATCATCATATTTAAACGATTTAAAAATGACTCGATAAAACTCACAAATCATATTAACTCAAATACGCTGACTTATTGAAAGCATTTTAATTACTTATTGAATGTAGACTATTCGTGATAATAAAGCTCACTTTGATTTCCGAGTGAGAGATTGTTAACAGCAACTATGGGCACGTGGAAAGCACCTTCTTCTCCGTACCTTAAGATATTTTCCTATCCCATCATCAAATAAAAATACAAAGAGTGCAAATCGCCCGAAAATGTAACCCTGAGATGCTCTAATCCTATATGACTAGATGACGATATAAATTATTCTTCGCTTGATTTTGCATCTTGTATTAAAAAAGATAAGTATTATCAAGACCAAAACAGTCAAAAATGAAAAGAAAATTATTAATGGCCGATTCCTGTATTTTACCGAACGTTCGTTGGCCTTGCTATCGGTTAAAATTTGACGTAAACTCCATACAAATAATATAAAAACTCACCTGATGGTAACCAAATAATGAATAGTAAAATATACATAAAAACCGGTCATTAGACTGTTTTCAGTAAGTAATAAAATATCGAAAAACCAGAGAACAGAGACATGTGATGTCATTTCTTATCTCATCTCATTCAGCGGATTAATAGCCACTACTGGACATGGTCTCCCCAATTCTGCGTCACATACCCCGGTCTCCCGCCTCCCTCGTCCAGCTTCTGCCGACGACCTAATACAAGCCATAGGTCCGGCGGGGTGGACTGTCCTACACTAGGTTTTTTTTTGTTGAACCATAACAGACAGGCTGACGGCCCGACTACCATCGCCTACGTACATTACCAACTACAGAGGTGTTCCCAATGTGCTGCCGGCCTCGAAGAGGAACTTTAAACGGAACGTAGTGTCATTTAATTTACTTAGCGATTCCTAGTATCCTTTTTCCATGATTCTAGAAAAAACACAACAAAACAAACTGTTTAACTGTTAGGAAATAATTATATTACAAAAGTACGGCAGAAGATAAATTCCCTACTCCGTCATTTTCGCTTCGCCCCATTTACTAAGCTTTCTTTTGTGTTCATAAAAAAGGGATTTAATTTTTTATTAAGTTGCGATAATTTTGCCCTCGTCTTGCTGGTTCGAAGTCAATGACCCGCATTTGAATAATGGCTGTTAGCAATTCGAATACAATGACGCGCCTCCAAGGTTAGTGTTGCCTGCCACGCGACTGGATTTCACATTTGAGCATTTATTCTCTGGTTGAACCTAAAAATAAAAAAATAGTAGTCAAGGGCGTATCAGATCTTATACAGTAACTAGAGTTTTCCCTTTTCAAACCTTAAGAACTAAAACTTAATTAGGATTTTTTACATTATAAACCTTCCGTGAAAAATTATCTGATGGTAAAAATGCTTAAAAATCGGTCAAGTGATTTAGGAGGATTTAGCGGATAGACAGACAGACGCGGAAAGCGACTTTAATTTATTCTATGTAAAGAAGAGTTTCATAGAGGAAAAAACAGTTTAATTAACAATGAATCAGTAAAACAGGTATAAATCATTAATTAAAAACTAATTACTAGGGTATTTCACCTGCGTCATTATTAAAATGTTGGCTATAGGCACATAACAATCAAATGTGAAAAACGAATACAAATTACACAAAAACAAAATTTGAAAACAACTTAAATTTAACTTTAAGTACGCTCTGTCAGATGCCTGTAAGTTTTGATCATGCTTTCACAGCTGAATCCAGTATTGATAAATCGTATTAGCCTTAAAGGCTTATGCGAGCAAAACTTGCAAATCTAAAACCGATCATACAGTTATTAATCAGCTAGTTACATAATTGTTATTTTATAGGAAATACACACGTATAATAAATTATATTAATAATTAAAACTACGTTTTAACCCATTTTAAGCGCGGCATATTGTCAAATTTTTATTTCGGCCATATTTTCTACTCGCTAAAACCGTTGAAACATTGTTTTATATTTTATGTATTAGCACGGGAAAAAAATAGGTAAGTAATATTCTTCCATGGTACTAGTACCGAAAACTTAAAAAAATAATATCATATCGTTACGAGTTTGCGGGACTCGAATTAAAATGCAAAGTCCGTCACTATTAGATTCCCGAATGTACACACGTCACGCCCAGATCATAGTTGTAGCTCAACTGACCCCCTCTCTCAATCAGGCCATCGTTTTATACTTCACAAATACAAATGTCCCCGCCCGGCAACGTCGACATAATTTCCTAGAATTAGCTTGTACTTATAATCCGCAACACATGGCTAATGATGCTCCTGAGCGGCCATAAACGAGTACAATAGGAATAGGCTGCTCTCCACAATAACTAGAAACGTATGCCAATAAATAAGTGAACAAAAGAAGACGCTCATAATAGGATTACAATTAGTTCAAATGCTGACAGGTAATAAAATGTGCTTTTACAGATTTGTACGTGGAATTTGTCTTTGTCGGAGCCTAAGTTGTAACAATATTAATAAACTTAATACCTACTTCGGACTATTACAGCAGAAAACTACACTTAAATTGCAGAAATCGTATTTTTGTAGGGAATTTGTGGTTATACTACTGGCAACCCTAATCAAGGTAATCGGGCTTTTTGTAAACCGATTTTTCGCACTGACCTTGTTATAAATTACTTAAGAAACCAATTAGGTGGCGAATTCTACTTTTGGAACAAAAGGTTAATTATAATTAAGATTTAATAACCTTACGTCTGCGACCTCACCCCGATACCGACTGAAATCCAATAGAGTGAAATTGGATTATTAATGAAATCTTATTGTGCTTAATTTGTTTTGCAAATATTGACGTAACTATTTTATATTGCGAAGATGGCGGATAGGCAGACCGCCCACTTAATGGAAAGTGGTCACCGTTGCCTACAGACGTTTGCAACTACAGGGGCGAAGGCAACGCGTTACCAGTCTTTTGAATGGGATAGAGGGGGATGAGATTCATCTGTGCAGGAACTGAAAAAGAATACAAATTCCTGCGGCCAGGCGGCCTGTCGTAAGAGGCGACAAAACAACCCACAGCCAGGTGGTAGGGCATTTGCCCGTCTGGATGGCTACCACCCCTGGTCTAGAGCATGCGGCCATAACAACTTTGAGTTGTATTCCGGTATTAGTGGCCAGGCTACAGCCATCTACAAGTCCGATAGCACATTAGTAGCACCTTTAGTGACTAACCACTTTCCATCACAGTTGGGCCGTCAGCCTGTCTGCTGTACTCCAGTAATAATAATATTATAGGATTGGAATAGGGAGATTAGATAGGAGGAGTAGGAAATGGGCCATCGGAACTCTCATTCATCGCACGAAACACGATTGGCTCAATGCTAACCGTTTCACACTAATATTCTGTGAGGCCGTGGTATCACACGGATCGGGCCGGCCCTAAAAGCTGTAATCAAGGTAATGATTCCAGCTTGGCTCTACAACGTCAAAACGAAACAACTTTTGAACGAATTTAAGAGACTACCTAAATGGTGTTGTTCTTTATGTCGCTCGCGCATTTCAACATTTTTACAAGCTTTTATTTAACTTGCAATAGATGTATGTACGTAAGTTCAGGTAGAATCTTGCGAGTTAAATTTGACCAACTTCCCGGTTTCTGATTGAGCTGAAATTTTGCATGCATATGTATATCGCGTGACAATGCAATAATATGGTACCATGGAGCTGATCTAATGATGGAATCGGAAGGTGGCCATAGGAACTCCTGTACTAAACAAGATAGACCCGTCGTGTTTGAGCTCGTTTTACTTGTCTTGGATAGTACTCTGCTGCTACATGATATCCAGGATCTCAAAAGCTTGTATTTAAAAACCTTCTTAAAAAAGTTTTTTCTATAATAAGTATTATAAAATTCTAAAAATGCCGCGTCTGTAAATTGATGCTATTTAAAAAAAAATTGAAAAACACATTATAAACGATGGAGAACACGATGCAATTTTTTTGAGATATTTGTCTGTTTTTCTGTTTCTTCGGGACTCACGTAAAAGCTACTGGGCCGATTTCGATGCGGTTTGCACTGGTCGACAGCAAATTCTTAGATTTAAACTCAGCGCTACTTTTTATCACGGGAATCCCGCGGAAATTTTTCTGGGAGGGGTTTGAAGTTATTCAGATGCATAAAAATTAGCTTATTCCGAAACCGTTTCCACTAAAACGATAGCTTACATTCTCTTTTTAAATGTTGCGATACTTTGTGTTCCGGGAATTTCAAGTCAAGCGTGGACGAAGTCGCGGGCATATTCTAGTGTAGTATGTATATAATAATGCCGATTTTCGTTAATGACGTTATTTTTAACTCTATAAATAAGACGCATTCGGTTACAGTCAATACCTATAAAATTATCCCACATGAGGCCTTATGTTGGCGATATTCATCACTCCTTATCGCGAAGAACATTACAATTTACATGTTTCTAGTAGGTATGTCACATAAAAACCGTCAAATATTTATTTAGGTTGCCTTGATAGAATCCTCTTCTAGATTCATGCAATAAAAGGATTTTCAGCACTGAAGATTTTCGAGCTGGCTTACTAACATATGTCAAGGTTCAGGCACCCTTATCGGATAACAACTTGACATTCACATTATTTGTCTCGTTGAAAATGTGCGTTTTAATATTACATAATGCGAACAAGGTACAATTGGACGGGTAAAGGTGAAAGGTCAAAAGGGTCCAGGTATCGAAATTAAAACTTTGATTACACGAATTTGTTCTTTCGCTAAACTTCATATTTGAAGTGCGATCAATCAGTGATAATATTATTAATTTATTAATTTAGGAGAAAGTATATCATTGTTGGCACATCAGTACAATAAATGCCATACTATTATTTTATTTAAAATATTAACAAATCTTAATATTTTATGTTAGTGTAAACCCATACAATACCCATACATACCCATACATACCCATACAATTATCCGTGCAGGAACGGAGAAAGAATACAATTTTCTGCGGCCGGGTGGCCTGTCGTAAGAGGCGACTAAACAACCCACAGCCAGGTGGTAGGACATTTGCCCGACTGGATGGCTACCACCCCTGTTCTAGAGCATGCCGCCATAACAACTTTGAGTTGTGTTCCGGCATTAGTGACCAGGTTCCAGACTCGCTTAAGAGAGCAGTAGCGCATTTGTAGCACCTTTGGTGTTGCAAATGTCCATAGGTGATGGTAACCGCTTCCCATCCAGTGGGCCGTCTGCCTGTCTGCTGTACTCCAGCAATAAAAAAAATAAATAAATAAATAAATACAAGAATAATATGGGGTATATTGTATATATACGAAATATGGGGTGCCAGCAGTTGTATAATTTACCCTATTTCCAAGAGTTAAATAATTTTAAAGGCAAGTGTTAGCCCACGCACAGTGAAGTGCTCCGTACAGGAAACGAACGCCTTTTTTGGTCTTTTGGCTACGAAACCCTAAAAACTCGATCTCTTAAAAACATATAAACAGATCTTGTTCCAACCATTTTTCTTTGGAAATATGTTTAAGCTATATCACTGAATATTATAACAATTTTCACCTCATAATTTAAAAGATAACGTATTTTTTTTGCCTGAAGTAGGCTAACAGGCAGACGGCCCACCTGATGGAAAGTGGTTACCGTCGCCTATAGACGTTTGCAACACCAGGGGTGTCGCCAACGCGTTGCCGCCCTCTAAGAAATTTTACAATGCCCTTCTTAAAAAACCCACATATCATAACGCAAGGGGAAAACCGTGGCTGGAATTTCCCTCCAGATCATCGTTGTACGCGGAATAAACGCTCTAGGGAACCGTTGCGTAGTTGAGAGTGGGAGCTCTAGGAAATGGGGGTGAACATCCCGTCGTTGGGTGAGGATAATAATATATAAATAATGATAACGTGGGGTGAGGATAATTTTTATGACTTCGGAAGCAAAGTTAGGGATTAAATATTAAGGTCTTTTTTTTTTTTTTTTATTGGACTTGACTTTATGTTGTTGGTCCGAAGACCTTACAACTTTACCGGGGTCTTTGGGGCGAGTGCCTTCGCGAAGCGAAGGCGCTCGAGCCCGGGGGGCAACTTGCTCGAGGGAGCTCCCTAAGGAGTTTTACCTCGGCTGGACTGTTGCCATGAATGGGGAATGAATTTAATGATGCCCACCATAGGGCGACACAAAATACTAATTGAGAACGGGCGACGGGTAATATAAAGCCCGAAGGGAAGGATCACGGCGGGCCGGGATCGGTGGTTTGCGGTGGCCTACGCTATCTTACTGCCGTTTCGCAACGTGTTATGGCTGGGAGAGAAGAAACGGCGAAAGAAACTTCCCAGCAACACGCCTAGTCTATCCTGTGGGGTGAGCTATGTCTCCTAGCGTCCCTCGCGGGGACGTGGAGAGATCTTGATTGGCGGCGTCTGAGACGCCGCCGTCTGTGTCTGTCTGTCGGTGCCTGCCAGCCTACTGTTCTAACCGTGGGCGGACTGATCCGGGCCAGCCGTTTCGTAATAACGTCGACTCTGTCCGTCAGGACGTTACGCGGTCGTCGCACAAGAGCCTTTCGACGAGGCTTATAATCGGACGCGGAGTCATGATCGGGAGGATGCATGTTTTATACAGAGTAAGCTTGTGTCTGAGGGACATTTTGCTTCGTTTGTCTATCATGGGTGCTAAACGACCCATCACAAATCGCGCTCTATTTCGGACTATAGTGATATGCTCGTTGAAGCGCAAGTTCCGATCTAGGGTGACACCAAGATATTTGGTGTACTTTGCCCAGGGGATTTGTTGGTCATAGAGCGAAATGGTTTTTAGGCGAAGGCTAGCGCGTTTGGGGGAGCGAAGCGTGCCCGGGGAAAAGAACATTGCTGCGCTTTTCTCCGGGTTTACCTCTATCCTCCATTTGCGAAACCATTCGCCTAGTTCTGTGACAGCTGTCTGCAGCCGGATGCAAGCCATTTGTCGGTTTTGATCTGATGTATAGAGTGCGGTGTCATCCGCAAAGAGGGCCAACTCCACATCTGGAGTTTTTGGGATGTCGCTGGTGTACAGCGTGAAGAGTAGTGGCGACAGGGCCGAGCCCTGTGGTACACCGGCTGTGAGTGGGTGAGGGGACGAGCGCGTTCCCTCCACTCGAAAACGGAAGCTACGACCTAGGAGGAAGTCTCGCAAGATGAGCACGAGTCTGTCTGGCATACCGAACTGGTACAGCTTGTAAATCAAGCCGTTGTGCCAGACCTTGTCGAAGGCTTTTGCTACGTCTAGAAACAGTGCGGCTGTTCCTATAGGGCGGGGGCGATGGGCAAAGTGAGATAATATGTGCTCCGTGATGCGGTGCACCTGTTGGACGCATGAGTGTCTGGCACGGAAGCCAAATTGCTCATCGGGTATTAGATGTTTGCTGAAGGCAAAATCTCTAAGTCGAGAGAGGATGACCCTCTCGTAAAGCTTGCTGAGTGCGCTCAGTAGGCTGATTGGACGGTAGCTAGACGGTTTATTAGCCGGTTTTCCCGGCTTGTGAATACCGATGACATCTGCTTCCTTCCAGATCGCGGGAAAGGAGCAGTTTGTTATGGCGGCATTGAAGATGCTCACTAGAATTATAATTAGATGGGCGGGTAGGAGTTTTAAAACGCGATTGTTGATGCCATCGGTCCCTGGGGCCTTTCGCGGTTTGAGAGACTTGATCAGATCTTGCACTTCTTCGACCGTGACCGTGTCGAGTGTGGTTTCCGCTGGTAAGGAGGATCTACGTTCGACCTCGGAGTCTACCTCCGTCAGGTGTGACTGGTCGACGTTTTGCGTAGTGGGGGAGCATTGAAGCTCTAGACTCTGAGCAAGGCACTCGGCCTTCTCCTCGTCATCGAACGCCTCGGTGTTGTCGGCTCTTTCTAGCGCGGGTATGACAGTAAGGGTGTCTGATTTGAGAGCTCTAGCCAGCTTCCAGTATGCCTGGTGAGTTGGCTCGATATCCCTCAACGTTCTGTCCCAACGTTGTTCCCTGACTTCCCGGATACGTAGTTTGACCTCGCGCTCTAGTTCGCGGAGTCGGACTCTGTTATCCTCGGTGGGATATCTGTCGTGAGCTCTGGAGGCGGCTCTCTTTTCCCTCAGCAGTACCCTCACCTCGTCCGGCAGGCATAAGTGGCGGTCATCCTCCACTGGCACCTGCCTGGACGAGTTCCGCACTGCGGATTGAAGGTGGCTGGTGAGGGCCTCGATTGCCGTCTCCGTGTCATGGCGGGACACGATGTGGTCCGGGATGCGGTCCAGGTCTTGTGAGCTGGTTGCCTTGAGGAGGGTCTCAAGTCTCAACCAATCCACAGAGGTCCTAGTTTCAGATGTCTGGTCTGTCTGTGGTCCTAATCTGAGGATAACCGGACGATGGTCCGAGTCGATATCGTCCATCGTTTCGATCGAATGGAACTGAAGGGTTACGCCCCTCAGTAATGCTAGGTCGAGAGTGTTTGGGGTCCCCCAGTCGCGGTTGGGGGGGTATCTTGTGGGGGTCATGGGAGTTAGTATATCAAACAAAAGATTGTCTGATATATTTATTAGGGCTCTGCCATTGGGGTTAGTGGTATTGCAATTCCACTGCTCGTGTTTGCAATTCAGATCTCCGGCTATAATAACAGCCGGGCCTAAGTTGAATAGGGTTTCTAGGTCTTTCTTAATAAGGGTTTTTTGGCATGCGAGGTATGCTGAAACTATGACTAGAGGTTGGTGGCCAGTCATTGCTAGTCTGCAGGCGGATACCTCCATACCGTCTAGTGGGGGGGTGACTACAGGCATGCAGTGTAGGGATCTTCTGAAATAGATCAGGGTGCCGCCACCACGGCCTACCCTGTCATGTCTAGTGATCCGATAGTTAGAGATCTTTGGATCTCTATTACTCGGTTTCAGGAAGGTCTCCTGTACTAGTAGTATATCTACTTGATTGGTAACCAGGAAGTCATGGACCAAGTCGCGCTGGTTTCGAAGGCCATTGGCGTTATAAGTCGCCAGAGTCAATGAGCGTGGTTTATTTCTACCTACATGCGCCATTTGTTACCGGTAACAATAATTTGACTAGGTTGTTTAGTTACAACGATCTAAGTATTTGGAGGAGGTACGCGTGATCCATTTCGATCACGAGTTGATCCCGGAGGGAGGGTTGTGTTGACTCTGAAACTTGCCTCAGTTTCCGAGCCAAGAGTTGGACCTCTTGCAGGTCGAAGGGCAAGTTCTTGGCGAATTTAGTCGCCAAAGCTAAGTCCTCCGCTATAGAGTGGTGGGCCGATGGCCCTGAAGGCCCCGCCCGGTGGTTTCCCCGGGGGGGGGGGGCCGCCACGAATGCGGGTTTGTTCGGCACTTTTCTAGTGCCTTTTTGGGCATTGCCCTTTCCGACCTTACGTTTGGGTCGGGGGGCGGCAGGGCAGCCTCTGTAGTTAGCGGGGTGACCCGCTTGGCCGCAGAGGATGCAGCTCGGTGGCTCCGGGGAGTCCCGGGTGCGAGTGCACTCCGAGGTCCCGTGGTCGCCCAGGCACTTGACGCACCTGGGACGGGATTGACAATGTAGGGCAGAGTGCCCATAAAGTTGGCAGCGATGACACTGCCGCAGTGTATGTTTTTCGTGTGGACGTTCCACACGAAGGCCAGAGAGGCCACAGACCTTCTCAAGATCGAAGATCTTTTTCCCCTCTGGGGAGAGGTCGAGGACAACCAATACTAGGTTTAGAGGGGACTTTGTGGCGTCGCCTCTGTGCATACGGTGCACTTCGTGCACTGGTAGGGCTTGGGACTTAAGGTCCTCTAGAATATAGGAACTTTCAATTTCCTGAGGAAGTCCGCGGATTACAGCCCGAAGGCGTTTTTCTTCTGGCAGGGCGTAAGTGTAGTAACCGATTTTACGGTCACATAATAAAGTAGTTAGGGCGCGGTGGTCACTTGAAGACGTGACCATAACTTTGATGCCGTGTTGAGTATCACTTTATGGAGATTGCCTTACCTGGCAGTTCTTTAGCGAGTTGAAGCCAATGGGCTTTCTCGCGGATGGTCAGGGGTGGCGGCGGGCGTTGTGAAGGTGGCCCAGGGCGGCTGGAAGGTGCCGCTGTCGGTGTTGTGCCCGCTGTTGGGGCGGGGTTGGGGGGGACCTCCCTCTGGGTCTTACGTTTTTTAGTACGATTACGGTTATAAAACCGTCATCGTTCTATAAATAAGAAATAGAACGCGTGAATTTATGTTTACGTTTTCCATATTTTTAAGCTCGCGTAATTTTTAGATGTGTAGACTGAATTTGAGAACACGTGTGTCTTAGTTGTCTAAGTATTGACCAATGGCGGAGCAAGACCTAAATTTCAAATGGGGAACATACATTTTGCCGAGGCTCTCAGATAACGCAAAAAGTTGGATTTGAAAAACAATTGAAACTGACTACTGGCACTGGCCGGCTGCTGTTTCTCGTAATACTTACTGCGAATGTTGCTAGTCGAAATAAAAAAAGAACGAATCCGTATAATAAGGATTATTAGACATTTACGACGAAAACGGAAAGTTTTTTAACACTTTTGAAACACGATTATATTCCTTTACACATAAAAAGGCTATAAAAGTGCAAATTATCCTGTTATATAAATAGAAATTTTGCATCCATTTTATAATTTTGGTTGTTTTTACTTACTCGTCCTATCTCTGGAGTTGTGAGGCCGCTAGGAGTGCAGGGCCGTAGGCGATAGCCCACGTCGCTTACACTTTACACCGCCTCTGGTATTGACCCACCTTGCTCACTGAAACGCAGAGAACCAAGGATCAATTCTCAAAAAAGAAAATTTCGTAATCGTTCTTGACATTGTTTAGTCTAGTTGCTAAGATCGGCTCCAAAGTTGAGAATTGTGTCCATAAAAGACTTGATAATATTTTCTTAAGTTTTCGCGACTTGTATACTAATAATCTTAGTAATAAATAACTAGTAATCTAATTTACTATTTATTAGGCTCCCATAGAGTAAATAATAACCATAAACAAAATTAAAATTAAATAATTAAAATTAACAAGTTGGCGGTAGGCTAAATAAAACTTTAACAATACTCGTTGACACTTGACATCTTTGTCTTCCGTGATCACGGCCACTGAAAAGTGGCCGAAACGTCGGAAAAACCAAAATCAAATAAAATTACCGCGCTTAAAACCGTTAAAACGTAGTTTTATTATGACTTGATAACTTCATAATATACAAGTTGTGTGTTTTTCTGTGGATTTTTGAAGTCAAATTGGGCACTTTTAGTGTGTGCAAAAAGCACTGAACTTGCGTAACCGTCACGCTCAGATACAAAGTTTTTCACTAATTAATAGCAAACTTATAAAATTAAATCTGTGATACTTTGTTTATTATTTATTACCTCCCCGCAATTTAATGGAAGACCGGACCCGAACTCTTCATGCCAAGAATAAAATTATAAATGAATTTTTGTTTTAATTGCAAAAAAAAATGTGTTTATAAACCGTTATAATCATTTACTTTTCACAATTAATTTCAGAAGCGGAGTGCGATGGGTGTGGCAGTGAGGGAGACGAAGGGCGCAATGTCAGCGAGCTACTGCTGCCCCAGTATGCCCTCGCAACCGGGGGTCTGGCGAAGGACCACCGTCCACTCATCACGTTCCCCGACAACAACAACTTTCACATCATCACTGCGCCGGAGTACCGCCGGCTGTTGCTCTACCTCACCTCAGTGCCCTCGTAAGTTTAAAATCTTTGTATAATATTTAAATCTAGTGATTCAACGGATGGTAACTGATTGCCATCTTTTAGACCCATCTCACCAGAGTGAGTACTAAGTCACCAAGCGTCTGTGTACCAGTCTGGAATATATTTTAAAACCTACATATTTACATGGTGTTTGACACGTCCTTTATTCATTGAAATTAAAGGTTATTCCAGTTTGTAGACATGATAGCTTCTTCTGTATCTTAAAGGCATTGGAAACCATGTATTTAATCAATCAGGAGTTGCATTATGTCGTGGTCTTTAGAAGCTACCTCACGTTTGCGCCTCACTGCAATCTTCTTGTTTCCTTATCTTTACCATGAATTACGAGAAGCTTGCATAAATAAATTCTTATTGAGGGTTAATTGTATTAGAGATTACATAGTATTCGAAAGACGACTTTATATAACATCCTTTATTGGAAAATAATCTAGTTTTGTTTTTGTTTTCAGTATTTTAGAAGCTGACATGGGCTTCCACATAATTATAGATCGGAGAAAAGACAGATGGAACTCCGTTAAGACAGTATTATTAAGGATTTCTGTAAGTATCAATTAAAAATAATAATATCTGGACTCATGTCACTCACGCACTTTGCTCTTGGTTAGATCGAAAATATTTGTGACCAGATATGCCTGAATATCATATTATTTTCGCGAAAAGCTCACTAAATTCATTTTCTTTTCCAGGAATTCTTCCCGGGGATAATCCACGCCGTATATGTATTAAGACCAGCCAGTTTTCTCCAGAAAGCCTTATCAGAAGTCAGTAGTAAACTTTTTAAGGAAGAATTCAGATTTAAGGTGCTAGTGTGTTCTTGTGTCGATGAGTTGTATGAGCATTTCGATAGATCACAACTCACCCCCGATCTTGGCGGGGAACTACAGTATTCGCATTCAGAATGGATACAGCAGCGAATAGTAAGTATTATAACTGTGTTTTTCGGTCTAAGGACCCATATTATTCAATATGTGGTCAAAACTTCCCTACTAATACATAAATGTAAATGAGAGCTTAAGCCGTGGTAGCTTAATGGTTAGTGCACGCGTCCCAAACTCAGAGCGCGGAATGATGCTGATGCCGACCGAAAAGTGACTTAGACAGTTTTCTGACCTAATGTGCAAATTGTTACAAAACATCGTGATAAATCCTGCACATCGAAATAACCGATCCGTCAAACCTGCCAAGCTACCTAGGACACTGCGTGGCGGGTACGCTGTCTATTCCCCTGTAATGGGAGGCCCGAGCCCAGCAGTGGCACGTTTAGGGGCTGTTATTAAATGAGACTGTTTGAATGTTTTTCTATTTGAATGTTAGTTCGCTTCTTCTACAGAACTAATACAAGGATATAAGTATAGCATATAATATAAGAATACAATACTTTAAATAGCAATAGGGCATAAGGTTGCTAAGAATATCCCTCTTAGCAACTTTATGCCCTAATGCTATGTATTTTAAATGCGTGTTGCAAATCGCACAACTGTCACAAGTGAAATCACATGTTTAATATATATACAAGTATATAGCGGAAACTGTGCAATTGTCGACAACCCAGTACAATGAATGGTGGTACCCTATAAAGTTGTCCAAAACATTAAGAAATCTTAATATTTTTATTTTGTAGCCATACAATGATATTAGCAATAATATTGTTTGGCTTGAAAATAAATTGACTTGGTGGGTACTAATCATTTGGGTGTAGTGCCAACAATTATATAATTTAGCCTAGTTCTTAGACATCTGAAAGAATTACTTACAGTACGATTCTGCGGAAATTGTTGTATTAAAAGCAAAGTAATAAACGTAGAATTGAAGGTCATAATTAAATTTTG
The DNA here is from genome assembly GCA_019925095.2 of Dendrolimus kikuchii. Taxonomy (NCBI): domain Eukaryota; kingdom Metazoa; phylum Arthropoda; class Insecta; order Lepidoptera; family Lasiocampidae; genus Dendrolimus; species Dendrolimus kikuchii. The sequence continues at coordinate 21,254,026 of CM034389.1, forward strand.
AATATTAAAAGCCTAAAAGTTTATGCTAACTATATCTGTATTACAAACGAAAGCGCCATCTAGTTTATTTTAGCAATACTTTCTAAATCGCGCTTATAAAGTTTTACTTACAAAGTAATATATATGAAGCAGACCTTCATTTAGATGTTGTTCCATGATGGTAATCCTTGCGCACTGATTAATGTGTTGACAAATAGGAAATTTCATATAACGCTGATCGCTTGTATGAAATACTGAGAACAATATATTATTTTAATTTAATTTACCCTAATATAACATTGATTGACAAATATTACAATGTTTTGTCATTATTTTCAGGCATTGGAGAAATTTTCTACTTTAATGAAGGAAATTTCTAGTAAACTGGATGACTTCATGCACGAAATAGTGGACTGCGATATGGGCAATGACCCTTCACAAACCAAAGAATTATTAGACTGTCAGGAAACTAGGTAAACGATGGTCGCATAATTTTTTTAATGTTGATCTATAGCTTTTTTATTTTATACGAATCCAAAAAAAATTTTGGTAAAATAAAATTGACTATTGTTCTAAAAAACGTACATCAATAATAAATTAACCAAGTGCATGTAAGTCATATGATGACTATCATGACGTACATAGATACGTCCACTGCTTTTGTGATCTATATATACATATAATTTAAATCCACGAATATAGTGACTCATCACGATATCTCAGGAACTATAATACCTATAGACTTCAAATTTGGCATGGACCTTCCTTTCGCCAAGTAGAGGTCAGCTAAGAACGGATTTTACGGCACGCGAAGCGGTCGGTTATCAGCTAGGTTTATATAATCCTAAATATGATTTAATCAAAAATAACCCATATCTCAAAATCTACTGGACAGATCATATTCAAATAAATTTTCATTGAATTTTCTTGCTCTATTTTATCGATTTTTAGAGGAAAGGGGACATGTTTTGACTTATGACTTAAGGAAGCGAATATCTCCTCCTTACCTAGATTTAATTAAAAAGAGAAAGGGTAGTGCTTTGCACTCCAGGCACAACGGAAAGTCCATAGGGGTGACAAACGTCCCAAGTCCTGTTTTCATTACTTGGCTATGAAAGCATAAAAAGGTTTTTTTTAAATTATAAATAGGTTCGCGTTTGACCACTATCACGCCACGAATATTAGATGATAATGCGGTGGAAGATGGAGCACACTAACCTAGAAAATACCTATTCACACGAGACTTGAAGACTCCCAGATTGTACTTTTCGGGAAACACAAACACAGTATTAATAGGTCCCAAACCCGACTTAACGGATATTTATTAAATTAATTTTCGATTAAAATATTTTTGGAGGTCCTTGATATTTTTCAAAATATTTCATCTTATTAAAAACTTATTAAGGAACATTGTTTTTTTCGACGTCTTACTAAATACTATGTTGAATGAAATCATTTTTTTAAATCTAGTCACATGTATGGAGGCCACCTCTAAGTTTTATTTCCCATTCCGATTTTATTACAATTTTGTAACGACATCCAGTAATTTCGGTAATAAACGAAGGATACTTATTAACACTGAAAAGCCATCATAATCATGAAATACGAGTGCGAAGTCTATACAAGTGCTACCGTGTAAAATTCTCTAGTCTAATTTATTTTAGTAAATACATTTTTTATTCATTACTTTTTAGGTATAAAGCTTTAAAAAGTGAACTGGCGTCAGCAACGTCGCAAGGCGAAGATTTGTTGGCGCAAGTTCGGAAACCAAATCTTAATTATAATATTATAAGTCACGTCGCTGCTGTTGAAAGGTAATTAATTTAATTAAATTAATACTAATAATTGTACTTCTGTACATTATTCGGCATTTATCTAACCTTGTTTATTCTTATTTCAGGTTACTGGTACAATTAGAAGAGACTGAAAAACAATTCGACAACTTCTGGCAAAAACATTCCACAAAACTAAACCACTGGTTAAAATTTAGGACATTTTTATTAAACTTTAAACAAATGCAGGTAATCTTCTCTTATTAGGTTCGTTTACACTTATGCTAAAATACTACCCAAATATTATGACATCACCGGTCTAAACTGAAAACGTGAATCATTTCGCTTATTTTTCTTTCGGAAGTCAAACATTGGTGTCTTCGGGGAGAACAGTCTGTGAGATTCATTCAAGTCACTTACCGGTCGAAATACAAACCCATCTGATACCGATCTCTTATCAACAAAATCAGTTATGTCCATAAATTTCTCGTGACCTTTTTTACTACCATGATCTCTATTTACTCGCTCTTTGCTGTGACTTTCATAATTGTTTGATCGTATATCTTTCCGCTTTTGAGCGTCCAACTGGTACGTCAATTTCTGTATCTTTCTACTTTTCTCTTCTAAACATGCAGACAGTTCCTCTGTTTGCTTCTTTTTATTACTACATTCTTCTTGCAAAGCCGCAACTTTACGCTTACACGTCTCTAATTCAGCTTTTAATTTATGCAAATTTAATTGATTTATCTCCTCGCAACATTGCATCTTTTCTTTAAAGTGTTTTGCGATACTTTCCTGATACAACGTTTCTTGTTCCATTTGATATGACCAGAACGACATCGCCCTCATAACTATATCCATAATCACGTCTGGCTTCATGCCTGCAAGTACAATGGACCTGTACGTCTCACAAGGTTGAAGTTCCGCTTGGATTACATCAAATTTATCGCGTAATTCTGTCCCACATGCTGGACAAATCATGCAATTTCCATGACCTCTTCTGAATTCCTTTTGTCCATGTTCGACACAAAATGCATGGGAGCAAATCGTCACCCACGCTTGTGTTGGCAAAGGTTTTCTGCATTTACGGAAATTACACACTATTTCGATCATAATTATAGATTCTACACAATATTAAACTATAATGATCAAGCACTACCTTATAAAATGACAAAATAACTGTCACTTTTTGTTTTTCAAATAATTATATGGCATAAGCAAAAAATAATTCGCAACGGCCAGCTATTTCAACTTCGCCAAAGAGGTTATAAACTAATGATAAAAAAATATTCTTAATTGTATAATGCCTATTTGTTAAATATTATTTATAAGCACTTTTTATTTGATATTATTCGGTAATATTGTGAACTTTATTTTTAAGCTGAGAATGTTCTTGTTCGCAGGCGGCTTTAGACGGCCATCTAAAGACGGCGTGCGATATGACTGAGGTGGGTGAAACAGCAAACAGGGTGGACAATCTAATACAGGAAGCAAACGATTTCGAAAAATTATGCAACTGTGATCTTGAAACTGCTTCTTCAGTTATCGAAGACGGTAATTTTTGATATAAACAAAAACTAAACAAATATGATTGATATAATGTTCTCCTTCATTATAACGAGAAGTTGAACTAGACAATCACAAAATTATTTATTATTATTTATGTATGGCCTTTATCTATTTATTTAAAATAGTAAAACAATTTTTATTTTTATTCAAACTATTACACTCTATATTGACTAAATACAAATGTCGCATGAAACCATAGTTTGAATAAATAAAACAAAAGTTTTTATACAGATAACATAATAATATAAAAAATAGTTATTGTTATTTTACCTTCTTGCCATTATTTTAGGGGAAAACCTTATGCAGGACCCGCTAAGTTCTGTGGATCATATAGAGTCAAAGTGCGAAGAATTGAGACGAACGAGCGCATTACTGATCGACAAAATACAGAAACGAAATCTATTATTAACTAAAGCAAGAGACCTTATGGACAGAATAGACAAGGTAGGTTTTAATTATATAATAATATTAAATACCAACACTTTTCTAACATCTGTATTCTGGCTAAATATATAAATTGTTGGTAGGCTTTAAAAATTGATACACATTTTTAATCTGTATCAATTTTTTTTTGCTTTTGGCGGGATTACAAAACAAGTAGTTGCAATTTTTTGTTGAGAATTTGAGTGTGAAATGATAATTACACCTATGTACGCACGTAGTTATTATAAAACGTTAGTTGGATATTTCGTAACTGAAGTTATGAGTGGATGAAGGAGTCATGTAAATGTCATGTTTTAAAGATTTATAGTTTTTTTTTTATGAAATAAGGGTGTAATGCGCACACAAACACGATGGTTTTAGAAATAACAAGTTACGAAGAAATTATCTACCAAGGTAAAAATAATGATTATCATTAAAACTGTATTGCCCATTTCTTCAATGTATATGATATTTAACAAGTCCCATTCATCCACTCATATCTTGAGTTTTAGGGTAAAGTCGCATTGGTCACACCTACCATTCTGTATTAATAAACAGTAATATTATAGTCGTGGTAGTGTAATGGCCAGTGCACGAGTCTCAAACTCCAAGGGCGCGGGTTCGGATCCTGGCCGGAACGCATGCATCACGTAGGCAGTTTTAAACTGACCTAATGTGCATATTGTTACAAATACCAAGTGCTAACAACGGTGAAGGAAAACATCGCGATGAAATTTGCACATCGAGATAAGCGATGTGTCAACCCTGCCAAGCCGCCTTGGACAAACATGGCGGGTTTACTGTCCGTTCCCCCCTATAGTGGGACGCCCGATCCCAGCAGTGGGACGTTTATGAGCTGTTACTTAATATAATTATCAAATTGTTCTATAGGCAAACGACTGGTGTGCAACAGGCGTGGAACTTTTAGCTGGAGAAGGTGGCCTTATCGCAGTGGACAAACTTCTCGAAGACGCGCAAACCTTTGGATTAACCGCACCAGAACAGTTCCGTGATATGCTCATGCAATCTGCAACACAGGAGACCAGAGCTTTGGTCACTCAGGTACCTAATATAAATAAAAGTTATCAGCATTATTTTTCTGCGCTAAACTCGGCTGCGTCCTGAATTAAAACGATAGTAAGATTAATGGCCAGACTCAGAGTAATAAGGACCGACTACTTTAAGAGGGAACTAGTTTAAATTCAAATATATAATACAGATGTGTAATACAGATTAAAGTAAGCAATTGAATTAAATAAGAAATATTAATTATTTATATTGCTTAAAGTTTATTATTTGTTTATTGACTCTAAGTATAACAGTTAGTTACACTTTTTTGTACTCTCTTGTAAACGATTATTACAAAATTTACTTGAAAAAATACGTGTAAAAACCTTTAAAATAATTAATTCGTTGGGGTGTTTGTTTGTCCGATCACATTATTTAGGATGGGATAGGGACATGAGATAGAGGGATTAGACAGGAGGAATATGATAGTGGGTTGACTAGGGGGATGGGATAGGGAAGATGTAATAGGCGGAGGGGAAAGTGGGCCATCGGAACTCTGACTCATAACACGTAACACGCCGATATTCTGTGAGACCGTGGTATCACACTAGAACTGTAATCAAGATATTCCAGCTTGGCTTCACCACGTCCTTTTCGAACTTGGTTAAAAACCAAACTCAAGTCATTGAGTTATATGTAATACACGTAGTACCTTATACCTCCATGACTCGTGTAGAGTTATTTTAAAGGTATAGTTTGTACCTACGCAAATAAAACTTTTCTTAATAAAACTAAGACACTATAAACTTACCTTACAAGAAGTTTCTACCATATACTAACATAAGAAACCTCAGTTATAATGTATTTTATCCATAGTCTCCCTCAAGACTATAAGGTAAATACTAAGCCTAGGCCACCGTCTTCTATGGGTAAGGTGCTCGGAAGCCTGGCTAGGTTTCCTTGCTCGATTGCCATACTGATCCGTTCGTTGTCCGAAGTAGGCGCTGGCCCTCTGGTCACTTAAAAAGTCAATGGGTCATTTTGATAAATTATTGTTGAGGCTTATGACCTCAGGACCCCACGGTCCAAGTGCTTCAATAGCAAACGACTCGAACATATAACTCTCGGTAAAGGTTGCATATTTACGCCGCTTCCGTAATCAGCCGTTTCCGCTATTGTTTCTTTTTATTTAGATCTAATGTAGATAAAATCGCTATAGGTGGCTCAAAGAGTTGAAGATGTCTGGCTGATGGTGTCCGTGAAGCGAGTAACGTTGCAGCGTGCGGCTGCAAAGCCAGCGAGGCCGGTGCAGTCAGTCCCCCCACAGAACGCAGTGGTGCCAGTGTCAGCTAATAATCAGGTAAGTGTTTGCTATTGACATTGTAAACAGGAATAAATAATAATTGAGAGGCATTGAACATAATTCAGCTCGTTGAAAAAAAAACTAATGGTGATATTAAACGGATCAACGAAATTGAATCAATTTGATTCAAAGACAGAACTGAAACGATACAATAATATTTAATGACATGGAATGATTGAAGTTATTTTTTATATAAATTAATTTGGTTGATTCGTCCAAATTGTAAGATAAAAATGAACCATCTAATATCGTCTTAAGAGAAACTATCAATCCTAGCATTACTAGAAACTATGTTCTTTTAGTCAATCATGGCTTGACACGGTTTATGTATTCAATAACCAAAAAAGAGACAATTCATATTCGAAATTCATATTTAAAAAAGCAAATTCTAAGAGAGATATTTTTTTTATGTTTAAGATTTGGCAACTAGGCCTTTAAGCCAGCCGCCGTTGTATTGTAGGCTATAATCGACGTCATTCAACGGAGTTCTTGTGAAAACTCGAAAGGCCACATTTGGCTATATAGTTCACATTTCTCGCAAAAAACACACAATTACTACTCAAAAACTATCAACATCCTACAACTATTGTTCATTTTAGAGTAATTTTACACATTTTTAGAAAATAAAACTGCACAGCACAGCATCTCCTTTCAGTTCGCGCCAAAAACTCCTCTAAGAGAGCTATATCTTGGGAAGACAGAGATTAAATAATGTCTCACAGTAATAGGTAATTAGTGTTTGGCGGCGGAGGACTTATTGTTTTGCTGTGCAATTTTATTTTTTAATTGTAGTTTTATTTTGAATAAATAATTGTGTGTTTGTATTGTGAGTATTGATCTCAAATGTTCGGGAAATGCTTGTTCTTTTGAAGCTACCTCAAGAACTTCCTTCCTTCCACTGTTGTCTTAATATTTTCCTTAGGTTAGGGGGTTGCCTGGAAGAGATCGCTTTAAGCGATAAGGTCGCCCTTTGTTCAATATTTACTGTACTTAGTTTTAAGAACGTAGTTTTAATTTTTGGTGAACAATAAAGTGTTTTCATTCATTGATTCATTCATTCCTTATACAGCGTCAGTCAAAAACTTGCAATTTGACTGAAGTTTATACTTGTAGACGCAAATCGTGTAGAGGGATATTTAAAAACAAAATGGTAGAAAAACATGTTAAGTCTTTGATTACATGGTCAAAGTACTGTTCCTTGATTGGAAAGTCGATCGTCTCTTAACACATCGATCGACGAAAATGAGCATATAGACTTGACAGAATAGGTAGTAGTTACACGTAAAGAAAAAATGTTTCTCGTGTATTTTTTTTAGATTTAATTCATTTCTGGTAACTAATTCTCTCTTTTCTTTCACCATATCCCAATTACTTGGGGTCGGCACAATATGTCTTTTCCTTCCACACTCTTCTATTCTGACATACCTCTTCTGTCACACCGCATATCATCATGTCATCCTTCACACAATCCATCCATCTTTTTTTTGGTCTACCTTTAAATTTGTACCCATCGATCTTGTAGTATAACATTCTTTTTGTCACGTGACTTTCATCCCTCCTCATTATATGCCCATACCAACTTAATCTTCTTCCTCTCAATTTTTCTGTCACAGGTGCAACTTTCAAAGATCCCCTTATGTACTCATTGGCAGCACATTATGCTGGCGCTCCTAGCCCTAGTGAGTTGGGCTACTGTCCCGCCCCGAGAAGGGTTAACGTCAGGTAGGCGGCCGGTTGTAAAACAAAGCCAAATCTAAATATGTCTTCTGGTAACTAATATATTGTTTTTTTTAATTAAATAGCCCAGGCGAGCAAGATTTGCCCGAGGCTACTACTACTTGTTTTCTACTATACGATAAATATATACTATTGCGGATTTGGATTTCATGGGAACTGGATGGTGGTTGGTATAGGTTGGCTTATGTTGGCCAAAAAATTTTATACTTACATATACTAAATAAGAGTATTTCAGTACTAATATATATATAATACCTGCATATACGTGAGCGACCGCGTTGCCTCCCCCAGGTCAAAACCCCCAACTCGATTTGTGTTTGAGCTGGTTGTTTTGGCCCGGGGGATCTGGTAACTAATTACGCTATTATAGGTAACACTAATTTTCAATGCCAACTACCAACAACATAAAAACAAATGATGTCGAATTTTAACTTGTTGAGGAAAAATCTTTTCAACGTTCATGTGTCATGTCGCATTCAAATTAGCATCTCAGAACAAGAACTTATCAATTTCAACCTCTAAGCTCCAGAGATTATGTGGCTCACTCTTAGAATTTAAAGAATTGTTAAGTTTAATGGTAGACGTGGGAGTTTAGTGGCTAGTATGCTAGAGCAATCTGTGTCTTATTTTAACGAATTAGGTTCGAATTCTTCCCAAGAAATATACTCGCTTGTGCAGGTTTTCTGATCGTATATGCACATTGTTTGCAACAATTATTGCACTGTGACGGTAAAGGCAAAGTTTTGAGAAAACACTACATTATTAGCAATTAGCGAGAGTGACATTAGCGAGTCTCACACATTATTAATATAATATTGTGTTAATAATGTGTGAGACTCGCTAATCCCCTTTATGCTCTGTATGTATCCGTGGAGGAACGGAGAAAGAATACAATTTCCTGCGGCCGGGGGCGTATCGTAAGCGGCGACAAGACAACCCACAGCCAAGTGGTAGGGTTTTTGCCCGTCTGGATGGTTACCACCCCTAGTCTAGAGTATGCCGTCATAACAACTTTGAGTTGTGTTCCAGCATTAATGGCCAGGTTCCAGTCTCACTTTAGAGAGCGGCAGCACATTTGTAGTAAGTTTGGTATTACATATGTCCATAGGTGATGATGGCTTTCTATCAGGTGGGCCGTATGCCTGCTGCTGAACTCATGTAATAAAAAATGCTAGTGTGACGGATTAAATGTCCGTCACCCTAAAATGGGGCGTTTTAAGCCCTAGCAGACGTACTTTTATGGAATGATAAAATAGAATAGGTGGATAGGAACAATTATGAAATCTCATTACCTAATGGTGGGTTCCTATTTTTTAGTATTCATTCACTTGTCTTACCATCGGTTGTATTTTGACATTACTTACATGTAGCTTATGTCAAATTTTAACCGGTAGTAAGGCAGATGAACGGTTGATAAGATATAGGTACCGGTCATTATAAAAAAAACGGTGAAACGAATCAAGGGCCTAAAAATAAAAACGAATAACATTAAATATATAAATACTACGGATACAGTTAGCTTATAATATCACCTGTGAGACCACTTTCGTCGCGTGCGCATCTGTATGCGAGGTTACAGGCCACGTAACTACGCGATTCGCATGCAAAGTTTATAGGCAATTTGTATGCGAACAAAATAATCGTACTGTGATATTTCAAGGTGGAAATTTATTTTTTAACCTATTTTTGTTCTTTAGACGTCGTTGTCCGTCCACTATTGAACATATGGCACTCCAGACTTTGCTTCTATAGACATCTTTTCTTCTGCAAGCAAGCGGTTTCTGTAACTTGACGACATAGCGCCTATTTTGCTTACGAGGATGTATGAAATACATTTCTATAGACTTAAAGAGTAATAAATATTATCTATGCAAAACAATAATCATTTGAATTAAGTAATATAAACTACGGCATAAAGACCACATTCGTAAACTATAGTCAGACATAAAACATAGACAATGAAGTCTTACAATTAAAATTTTGCAAGAAAAAATGGTACATCGTACTTTTGAGAATAAATTATCTTAATATGGACAGATAAACCTTACCACCGAGGGTCGATTTACTTACTTAGAAGAAAATTCCTTCGAGAACTAATAACCATAAGAATATAAAATTTTATAGCGATCCGTCGCCTGTAGACTTCAGTAATACCTACCAGGGGCGAAGCTAATGCGTTATCACCCTTTAGGATGGCATAGAGGGATTTGGTAGAGGGGTCAGACAGGAGGAATGGGGTAGACGGGATGGGATAGGAAACATAGAAATATTTTTTATTTATTTTTTATTAACAACTCTACGGACTCTAGTTCCGTACCCTTTTTTACAATTAAATTTAAGAAGAAGTTAAGAAGTTGTACACGCTTTTTTGTTACTTTGTTATTGTGTGTGACATTTAATGAATGTATGTTTGTGTTGAATAACATCGAATTTGTTAATCCAAATGAAAAACCGTATATAAATTTAAATAAAGCACAGAAAATAGGTATTGGTTTTTCATGTATTTTCCTTCTTTGTGGTTTTAAATATTTTCATGAATTACACAGTTACTTACTACAAAAGACATGTGAGAGAATAACATAATTTTTATGCTACAAAATGTAAGGGAAGCTGCGTAGAAAATTTCAGTTACTTTATTAAGACAGTAAAGACAGACTAGATTTCACAGCACACGGAATACGAGTAACGCACCCAAGTCATGACCCCTAACAACCGCTAAGAAATAACTATTTAAATTGATAGCAAAGAGCGTCGGTGTTCGTTCTTTGAGATAGAAAGCGCCTGCGCCCCCGTCATAGGTCGTGTCGTGGGGCTCAGTGCAACGTTCGCGCGCTTTCATACCGCGCATCATTAACCACAAATGAACTCATCGCATATACCGCTCATGCAGTATAGATACCATGAATGAGTACTCCGATTTCTAAGTACAACCAGACCTTGAACGACATATGTCTTTCGAATTCTAAATATAAACATGAAAAAAATAACCAAATAACACTGTTATAAAATAAAACATTTATATACATATAATTGAGTCTATATATTCTATACATACTAAGTACAACGTATTCTAAAACAACGTTAATAATAATTATCTTACTTTTAAAATTTCATAATAGAAATAATTTTAATGACTCATTAAACAAAAACGAGTAAGCTATTTGACTCGTTCGAATTGGGACGTCACAACGCAGTACACCGGTACGAAATCAAAGAGGCTATGACATTTGGTATACTTAATGGTAAAAAGTATCTCAGTTGATTTGAATGTCAAAGACCCCATTGATCAAACATTTTTTGAGATTAGTTACGTGATGAAGAAATGTCAGGTCACATAGTCTTATAAAAATCAAAAACCCGACTGCAAAAAAGACAATATCAAAGTAAAATAAACTATAAACAAAGTCAAAACTCTACTTTGGTTCTAAGGACACTTGGGTTTTTAAAACGAATATAACAATATCTTAACTGTCGAAATCCATCAAGCCGAAATCCACATTCCAATGAAGGTACGAGGTAATAAAAAAATTTACAGACATACAAGAAAAACGCGAAAAACATAACCCTGCCTTAGCAGTCCGATAAAAAGGGTAGGTCATAGAAATCCAAAACCAGCACGAAGTCGAATGTTTATACAGAATAGGAAAAACAACTAGCCAATTTTCGTTGACAGTACTTTTAGATTCTACCATCATGAAATTTTAGTCGAAATTTTCTGCCCTATATATAGTTCAAAGTTACAAACAAACAATGAATCTTATGCTTATTATTGTAAAATCATTTAATTTTTCTAATTTTTCTTGTCATGTTGCTGCCACCAATAATCCAATATCTACGTAAATAAATCTCTGTCGCCAGAAACCAATTGGACCTTTAAATTACATTACGACACGAAATCGGCTGCCAAGTATTTGCACATAGGGATTTCGAAAGAGAAATACGAAGGGCGTATAATTGAAAGAACCTGTTAAAGTGGGTAAAAACAGAGTCTTGCATAGATTTTGTACATTTTCCCCTTTACAAAAATCTCTCCAAAACAGCTTGCTGAAATTGTAGTAAAAAGATAGAATTATTCTAATAATACTGCAGAATATAGGAAGAAACTATTATTGCTTAGTGATCCGCGCCGTGGTAAAACAATATACACGAACCAACTACTTATATATATATACCCGGCTAACAGATCCTACGAACTTTTTGCAAAGTTGGAATACTATGCTAATGATGCAGATGCTATGCACAATGCACATTCCATCTGATCTAAGAACATTTATTGTTGGAATGTGGAACACGCTACAAGTACTGGATACTTAATAAAATCTTCTTACTGTCCGTGGCACAGTAGCGTAGCTAGTACCGCGACTCTTACAGGGTCTACTACTGGCAGATGCTTTCCATATCATCGGCATAATCGCTTTTATTATATGGATATATACGTGTCAGTATGACAGGAAGTTCGCTAATAAGAGCGATTATCCCGGTGATATGGAAAGCGTCTGCCAGCAATAGACCTTGTCAGAGTCTGTGTGTATATATATATATATACACTGTAGACTTAAACTGGTGAGGTGAAACATTGATTTTATCTCACCTATGTTGTTTCCAGTTCTTCATAATGAATTTATAATAATATTTGAAAAATCTCACATTTGCTATGCTATTTAGCTACACAATTAGGGTATAAAATTTCTCTATTATATAGAAAGATCGTCCCTTATCTATAATATTATAAAATTCTAAACATGCCGGCCAGGTCTGTACATTGCCCTGTACATTGGAGCTATTTAAAAAAAACCAACTGGAATAGACTATATAAACGATGACAAACACTATGCAATTTTTTTAGATTTCTTGTCTGTTTGTTCGATATTCACGTAAAAACTACTGGGCCAATTTCGACGCGGTTTTCGCTTATTAGTTCGAGTTTAAAAGGTTCAAATGAGCTGGAGAGTGGGATCATCTTGATCACATCTGCAAATGTGTAGGAACGTTCCTAATTTATTAAGATGTTCCGTATATTATTAAGAGAATGTTGTCACCTTAAAATGTTGTTTTTCAAGCTCTTCCACAGATCCTAAAATAAACTTTACTTCCTTGGACGCGTATTTTTATAAATATTTGATCTCGAGGAATTTTAACGTCAACCTATTGACCGCCATCAGATATACTAACGAGATTAAAATTATTAGATTTTTTTATGTAAATAGCAATCATGTGCAAATCCTTCCTAGTATATGTTTAGTTATAATGACATAAATAATACGTAGTGTCTGGTTAGTTGTGGCGGTTCATAGGCGAAGGACCCAAATCCCTAAAGTTTAATAAAATCGACCCGCATCGTATTTCAAGGAAGTTTGTTCAAATACTAGCCAACTTTTCTGATGACTCTCATCAAGAATGCCTCTAACCTATTTACTATTTGCATCATAATAAATTTTAAATTTAATTCACTTTAGTATCATAAAATATAATATATTCTATGTCTACATTCACGATAAACTTACTCGTAAACATATGTCGAAATTGGTTCGATGAGAATGTTTATTCAGACAGGTTAGATATATAAATTTTTAGATGGTGCGATGTACAAAAATAACTATTACGCCACCATCAAACAAAAAATTAAACATCTTCATTAACTTTCACCATTAAAAAGTTAACATAAGTATCACGATTACATGTACCAATATTATTATTTTTTAAGTTTTCATGGGAGAATGGAGTATTCTCTTTTCTTAGGCCAAGACTCATTTTCGGTTGTTGAGCAGCAATTAGTTAGTTTTAGTTTAAGTCTTCATATAATATTAATGTTGGTATTTAAATTTATTTCCGCAATGAGAGAATTCGAAGTAATTCATCAAGAGTATTTGTACTTCCATGAAAAACAAATTTTATAAGACAAGAGTAGGTAAAATTCTAATTACAACAAAAAATAATCGACGTATATAAGGACGCAGTAAAGTTTGTAAAATACAGAAAATATTACATATTTTATGCACTTTAGTTATCGGAAGTGGATACGAGATGTTTTTATCCCGGAAAATGTAAGCTTCCGCGGGAAATGGGAGTGTTTATGTTTGCGAAACATGAGGAAAGCCTTAATTGTAAGGTGAAAGTCATTTCTTATGCATGTAGTATATTTATCTTATCATATTAGGGGGCCATCCACAAATTACGTCACACGAATTTTATGGTCTTTTGACCCCTCTCCCGTCCTTATCACAGTTGGTCACATTTTAAAGACTCTTCCCTCCCTAGTGTGACATCGCAGATTTTGCAATTATCCATCAAGAAATTAATGAATTAAAACAGCAGTTCCGTAATAAGCTTAAGTATATTAGATTTTGAAATGTGACGTCACGAAAATTAGAACCCCTCCCACCCCTTTACGTTTGACGTCATTTATAGATAACCCCATATGGATAGTAACTAGTAACTGATTTGAATAAAATATATTATGTATTCCCGTACGTAACAGAGCCGAAATTTTCAAAAGTCCATTTGCAAAAAGCTTTAATTAGAAACTAAATGAAGTAATAAACACTCGTACAACTTTCCAAAATGTGTAAACTAAAACATAAATTTGTTTAATGAATCTTTAATAATCATATCTACATATTAGGCCGTATACTTGCTATGAAGGTTCGATAAGTAACATAAAATTAAATTGGCGAAGTGCATGTCGGACTACGCACATTATCAATGTATTCCGTAGACGCGACGAACGTTGTCTGTTTTATCATTTGACTACGAAACCCGATAAACGGCATTTAATCTTAAATAACTCAAAAAGTATTCATTCATTTTCATTAAAAAATATTTTTTAAGCTCTACTACCTGATTTTTTACAATTATTCATTCGTATTTAAAAGAGTAGAAGAAAGAACACAAATTTTAAAAATGTCTTGGCGTATGGATTATTACATAATCATACTAAAGATCATAAAATTTCGTTAAAAATATATTGACAAAACAGACAATTTTATAGAAATTCTATGTATACCAAAATGGAAACGAAATTCTATTATAATATTTATGACTAATGACATGCGAAGTAATATGTTAATACTTTTGAGCAGGTGGTTTATTTACATCTTTCAACGTTCGGTAACTTTAGTTGAATAATACTTTCATACAGTTTATTTAGCCTTTTATTTATGAGGTATGTCTATCATTTGTCATATTATTATATCATTAGATGAAGCTAATTTGTATATATCATCTATATATGTATATAATATATACATATACAAACATCGATGGTATATAATATATACTGTTACGAGTGCGGGACTCGAATTAAAATGCCGTTGGAATTACTATAGAATTTATTAGAACTCTACAAACACGTATAACACATGTACAAATATATAACTGAACGCAACCAGTACAAACGTGATGCACGATTTAATAATACGCGCAAAGTCCGTCACTATATAGCTCATCGAATGTACACACGTCTTGCTCGTGTCGTAATCGTCGCTTGACTGCCGATCTCTCCATTGGGCCATTGCTTTTTAATGCACCGATGCAATATGTCTACCTGCCAAGCGTCGACGCAATTTCCCAGAAAACGTAATCCGCACACCTGCTTAATTATTCCTGCGAACGGCCATAAACGAGTACAATACACAATATACTGTTTTTCTAAGTAAACAAAAGAAGACAGTCATAAATAGTTTCAATGTTATTATCTCAAACGCCGCGGCAGGTAATAAATGTGCTTTATGGCAGGTATTCATTCACTTTTGTCGGCGTGTAATAATACTATATATAATTTCTTACATTACATATTAATTAATGTTAACAATGCCATAAATAATCTAATACAATAAAAGAAAACTTACCTTATTTATATTGTATTCTACCCATAGTCTTTCAAGACTATAAGTAGAATACTGAGCCTAGATCACAGTCTTCTTTCTATGGGTAAGGTGCCCAGAAGGCTGGCTATGTTTCCTTGCTGGATCGCATTACTTATCCGTTACCCGAGGTAGACGCCAGCCTTCTGGTCACCTGAAGAGTCAATGAGGCTACTATACATACTATATATACTATATATATATATATATATATATATATATATATATATATATATATATATATATATCTCTCTCGAACTTATAATATGATCCTAACTAAACCGACGCAGGTTACGCAGAAAATGGGGTAATTGCTAAAATTTTTAATTTACGTATATTTTAACTAATTTATAAATTAAATATGCATACAAACCCACACTTATAAAATAAATTTTAATTAATTGTATACCGATGTATTATACTGTTTTTTGATTAAGAAATGTTTTGACCTCTCTAAGAGACAACACATTCCAATGCTTATAAATATAATACGGATGTTGTTCTTTACAGATAATAAACCAAGGCTTTTTTTTATATAATTACACTCAAAATCTTAATTAAAACGGTTACGGCATTATAATGTATATCTACAACGACATCAAATATAATCAGGGGCAAAGGAAGCTTCATTTCCGTAAAACATTAGCCAAGGATTTATTCATTTTTATTTTTGATAATAGTCTATAGATTTAACATAGTTTATACATACATAATTTACATTTCAATTCTATAACGCAACTAGACTTGCATTTCTGCTGCAAGCATCGGTATGAGACACTATTGTCTCGGTCACAACGGCTATTTCCAGATATATCTATATATAAATAAATAAATAAAGATTAAATGTTGTCCGTTAATAACCGCATTACTTAAAAACAGCTGAACCGTTTGGGCTATTAATTATTTTGTGATAGTCGGATTATATAAGGTTAAGGAAAAGAATTTGTAAATACTCAAGACCAATTATTTCATTATTCGTATGATAGATATTCGTGATTGTCTTATTCTTGATTGTTATTGTGAATACATAATAATTTTTGTATGCGCTATTGGCCATAACTGG
The DNA here is from genome assembly GCA_019925095.2 of Dendrolimus kikuchii. Taxonomy (NCBI): domain Eukaryota; kingdom Metazoa; phylum Arthropoda; class Insecta; order Lepidoptera; family Lasiocampidae; genus Dendrolimus; species Dendrolimus kikuchii. The sequence goes on from CM034389.1 coordinate 21,270,802, forward strand.
CTATAGAAATATATCTATAATATTATAAAATTGTGAAAGTGTGATAGTCTTTTGTTTTTCAAAGTCTTTGTGTTTGTTCGGGATTTATGTAAAAACTACTGGAGCAATTTCGATGCGGTTTCCGTTGACCGATAGCAAATTTCCGGATTTAAAATCTGCGGTACTTATATATCCCGGGAATCCCGCAGGAATCATCATGGGAGCGGTTAAAAGTGATTATTGGGTTAATGTGATCTTTAGTAACCGTCCAATGTGGTTTGAAGTCACGGGCGAATCCTAGTAACTACATATAATAATTTAATTAATATTTAATTTACTATTTTGTTGTATTGTGTATAAAATCTACTATAGGCGTTTTTCTATCCTATTCCTACTCAAATCCATGGCCATAATTTTGAATACAATGATCATTCAAAAACAAGTTTTTTTTATGATTTTTCCTATCATTGTTGACACATTTACAATAGATATTCACCAACTCGCAAAACGATCTCAACCAAATTTATTATAAATTGGACAAAAGAATGTCGGGTCTAGTAGATACTGATATAAAAATGTGGAAAGAAGTATGGAGTACCTTTGTTTTGTCTTTCACACTCAATTGTCAACGATTGAAATCAGCTATTAGCTAGATTTTTATGAAAGTATAAAAGCGTTTCCACGGAAAATGTAAACAAAATTTACACGAGGCAAGCTGCGCTTGGATTCAGGCTAAAAATGTTTCTATTTCACTGCATAACTCATAAGGCGCGGAATCCATAACACTTTCGATACACCCTGAATATGTCACGCTAACAAGTGAAAGTGTGTGGTTAAGTACAACAATATAAACACGATAACTATGGGGTGTCAGCGCAATATCCGTGTCCGTGACGACTAACTATAAACGCTACTATTATGATATGAATAAATTATTATACAGATTTGTGCAACTATGTATATACATAATAGTTCCTATATGTATTCAGTTTTATGCTAAATAGTTGCAAATGTTACTCCAAATGTTCAAATTTAATCGTGTCCTACTAACCAAAGTACTTCAGATTTTCATTTAAATGCGTAATACGTAACGACCGGCCCACAAAGCGTAAATGAAAATTTCTATTTCTATCTGGAACATTTATTTATTATAATTGTATATTTAAATCAAAATATACAAATTTATTTAAATTTGTATATTTATATGTGAAAGTGAGCTACATTAAAATATTTAATCGATATTCACATTTTATGTGCTGAATATGACTGCCACTTATAGTTCGCTCAGGACTTGAATTTTATATTCATATATTGTTAACCTTGTTATATATTTAATACATATATTAAAATCTAATATAAAATTAATATTTTAATACCTAAAGTTTGTATTGAAAACCTTTGAGCCCCCTTAAAAGCCATTCGAGACAAATTTTCACACCGATTGACAAACAAAAATTATAAAACGATAATTTATGATTACGCATCATATAAATAGCAGTTCTAATTTAAATTTATTTTCATTTATTTTGAAATCACAGACATATCAATTTTAATTCATGATTTCTACATCGTATTCCTAGCGTTGTAAAACGTGTATAGACTTTTTAAAATAAAAAAAAAACGTGACTTTTAATGCTTTTTTTTGCTTATTCTAAAAAGATTCTCGCAGATATTTACCATGGTTTAGATTTTGTCTATTGGGCATAAATATATTATTGTATTTTATTTGTTTTTATAATAATTCCTAAGTAGTTAGTTGTAACAAATATTAATAGGTTTGTTTAAAAAATCTGCTTAAGCAGTGCCAGTTTCTTGGCGACGTTTTACTTACATTATTGTAGTCAAATGTGGATGATACCCATAATCGTGACTAATGTAGGTCACATTAGTCATTAAGCTATCCCGATTATTATAGAAAGAGGTAATATAAAACTTTTCTATCATCGAGTAGGTAAGTGATATCACCCCATATGGAATTGACAGTCGTATATTTCGTGAGGGCCACCACTGGTGTTAATTTAATCAGTGCACACAAGGAGCCGATCCTTTCATTTACTGCTGAGATCATGACCCTCCATTAGTCGTCGACCATCTTCGCTCCTAACAATTAGGCCTTTAAGTGCATAGGTACCTCAAAACATCTATTATGAATGCTTGACATTCTTCATCTATTATAAATTTAAGCAATTCAGATTAGAAACAGCGCGCAATATGACATTTAACGTTAATCATATGCAAAAAACTTGCTAAAGATATCGCCTTGATAGCTTGTTTGACATTTACCAATAAGATTATGTTTATATATATTTTAAAAAATGAAATGCTACCGATTTTACGCCTCATAATTATACTATTGTTTAACATCTTTATGTAAGTTACATCTCTCAGCTTATCACTCTTAATTTAATAATAGGATAATTTCATATTGTAAAATATATAAATTAATAATAAATAAATTAGAGTTTCGTCGCTGTAGATGTCATTAAAGTCGTCTCATAAATAATTTAAATCAAATAAAGAATATTTAATTATGCAGGGCCAGACGTAATCGCCTTTCGAACAGCCCAACTTCCCGCTCCATGGAATGTTTACGTACAAGGCAAGTTGGTGACAAGCTTGGCTGCCTGATTCAATGAATATCGATTGGATAATGAGTCTTATAATAACGTTGTCTGTTCATAGAGCCGCCATTATAAGGTTTACTATTTATACAAGGGTAAACGGGATATCGTATAGTATAATATAATGTATATAAGTTCTTTCCAGATTACTGATACTCCTTTTGTATTATTGCAATTAAGAAAATAAGATAATAAATTTACAATAAAACTAGATTCAGTCTGTAATGACTGTAATGACTGTTTACACAATTCCCGATAATAACAATGTCGAATTGGCCCCGAAACAGGTCAACAGCTTTCAATGAAATTTTGAGAATTACACCTGAATTCTATATTATTTTTTTGTATAATAATAATGTTCTATGTTGTTCATATAAGTTTCAGAAAATATAAGTATTAATGCAAGTCCATCTGAGAGAAGAGGCTGCTTAATGTAGAATAAATGTGTGTGTGTGTGTAATTATTACATTTTATATTTTTAGTATCTTGCCAAACTACTACTGTATTGACAAACGTTTAGAATTATAATGAACACGAGGATATACCCGCCGCTTCGTTCACGCTTGACTTGAATTTCTCGCTGGATTCGCGGGACACAAAGTATTTAAAAAAAATGCAAGTTATTGTTTTAGTGGAAACTGTGTCGGAATAAACTAATTTTTATGTATCCGAACAACTTTAAACCGCTCCCGGAAAAATTCCTGCGAGAACCTCGGATTAAAAATATCACATACATATTTTATAACATTAATTTTGCTATCGATTAGTATAAAATTGTACTGAAATTCGACTTTTTTTAATCTGGCCATAATCATTCCCAAAAAAATTCCCGCGGGATTCCCAGGATAAAAGTTTTTACGTGAATCCCGAACAAACGTATAAAATCTAAAGAAATTGCAACTTGTTCTCCGTCCTTTATATAGTCTATTGCACATGGTTTTTTTTTTCAATTTCAATGTACGAAAAGGGCATGTTTAGAATTTTATAATAAGTATTATAGATATGTTACGGAATAAATATTATGAAATGGTATCTATACATAAAAATGAATATTGGGTATTCATTTTTATGGAAAAGTCATGGGGATTAATTAGTGTAACACAAAATTAACGTAGGCGTAATAATGAACTTTGAAAGCAGCCTTAGACGTGTTTAAATAAATTTGTTAGTGCGTGGGATTCTAATACAAACATAATCAATATTATAGGTAACATAATCGTTAGTAGAACAAAACCGCAAGCTGTAAAAAATAGTAATTACATTCTCATGGAATTAATTGTTCCACACAAGTTTTTGTCTGAGTTGATGTAAAAAAAAATATATATCCTTCAATTTTTGCCTTCCAAACAAAAAGCATGACCATGGCATCCATTTAATTTAGATATTTTATGCTAAATTACACGCACAGATTTTACAATTTCAAATTCTTATACGAACTACATGTTATACATATATTAGGATTTTTGTTGCATTATTACAAGGAAAACAGTTTAGTAATCAGATTTTAAGTCAATACTGTTTTATAAGTAATTATGGGAAGGCGTAACATGTGTTCTTTTTAATTTATTTTCCAATATGTAACATTCATATACATAAAATGTGCTTAAATGTAATTTCGTTTATAGAAATTCGTATCGGGATAAAAGTTGTTGTTTCTTTGTGTAAATGTATATATGTAAGTACATATTGAGAAAAGAATACTGAAGTAAGTAGTATTCATGGAGAATAGCCCGGTACTTAGGGCTAATGCGAGGTTGTTGCACTACGTGACATCATATACCAGATGTGTCTAGTAATATGGCATTTGTAAGGCTTACTCTTAACGTCCTGACACAACAAATTATCCCGTACGTTACGACCTAACAAATTGGCTTATAAGTTCTACCGGGAAGTTGCTCAAACGAGCATGGGAATTATAAAGGCTTTGTTCCAATTGTGTTCTAGCCTCTGGCCTCGATACATTGTTAAATGGTAGCATTCCATTCTCAAGGTGAGCGGGACCCAAACGAAAGATCTCTTACGTTAGCCGACATGAATTATTATGTCATCGACCAATAATGGAAGTTCTTCGTAGTAACGTGATTGAAGGAAGAGCTGACAAGTCATTTCAAAGATTTGTATCAGCACATTTCAAATATCCGATACAACAAATTGCTTGTCCCTGACAGATATGTAGTAAAAAAATCTTGTAACGTTTGATGAGGAAGTCATTCTTTGAATTTCAAAAACGTTATATTTAAATAATTATTTTTAATCAACTGGACATTCCGGAATTATCCGGAATGAAAAATATTCTGTGTTCATTGTTATCGATTTGAAATATACAAAACACGCAGCCACATTTATAATATTAGTACTATTATTAGCTTATCATGCGACTTCGCTACTCTAAATTTGAAATATATCTCATCAAAAAAATTTACTTTCAGGGAAAAAGTATAATTAAGTACTCGCTTTCATGATTAATCAGACATCAAAAGAACCACAGAATTTTTTAAACTAAGTAGGAATGGACAATGAAATTTAAATGCATACTATTCTTTTATATTTTAATGTACTAAACTAACTTAACTAAATACTACTAAATATTAAAAATAAAACAATTATAAATAAATTAATATAAAGTATGTAACAGATCGCTCCCAGCGGGAGACGTGCCCAGAAGGCTGACTGCATTGCCATGCTGTATAGCAAATGCATATAACTAATAAATATAAATAACCCTTTTTTATTTCGGTTCTGGAAAGTATATTACGCTTACGCGTAACAGAAACTTATATGATTATAAATTAGTAACTTGCTTAATTCCCACCATCACAATGTAAGGGATATAGCGAATCACATAAAGGTTGTTACTTAAAAGCTGCACCTGTTTCCTGCTTCGTACAGTAGACGAAGTATTGCAGCTTTGTTTAAGTTTTTGTCTTCCGCTACTTCATTGGAAGCTGGTGATAATGGGTGAACTATTGTTCCTTTGTTTGTTTACAATGACATGTGTGGTGTATGGGAAAAAGTTCGCACAAAAGGTAACATTAGAACCCATTTCTTATGATCATTGCATGGTCTTTCTCAGATACCGAGAAGTACTATAACACCCACATTACGTCAGTTATTATTCACTGTTATATCGTGTCGTTACACTAAGTTGATAACTTGATATTTTATTTTCTTTGTATTGTATAGATTCGTACTATCAATGTCATCGACATTTATAATTTGTTCTAAAGAAAAGAAAGCTAGACTGCTATATCTTTCAATCCAATGACTCGCCTCACCATTAGTAGAAAAAATAATATCTGGTATGGAGTTTACCTCAAATTTTAACCAGTAGTAAGGCATACAAAGGGATGGTAAGATACAGGAACTCGACATAAATAATGAAGACAATGTAACTTAGGTAAGGTGCTGCTAGGAACTTGTGATTCTTGCATTTAAAACAGCCATAATATATTCAAAAGTAGTTATACATAAATTAATAGGTAGCATTTATTGTAACTTTGTGTGTCCTTCATAAGTTGTTCTTCGTCAGAACTTAATTTGAAGTCAGACTTTCGAATTTAATAATTTAAATAAAAGCTGATACAACAGATTTTTTCAAATCTAGCTTCGCTTTAATAATCTGGTATGACCAAGTATGTAAAATGAAATGTATGCAAGTCATCTGCGAAATAACCAAATGGACCTGTAGCCCAAATGCCGTTCGCCCACTCCTCGCTTTATTTGGTTAGGTTTCCATCCGTGGTCATTTGAGAGTGCCTCTTCAGACTTCTTATTAGCCAACAGCCTTAGCTTGACACATTGGCGGCTAAATTTTATACATTGACGTATCATTATCGCAAAATACAATAATATAATAAAGGTTAATAAAGGTGACAAAGGTCCAAACGTTTTTTAATACGACTAGAGAACCCTTAAAAAACCGAATGTATTTTTCACACTGTACCACCGTATCTTCTTTTAATATGTACTTCATACATTAAAGGGATACACATTTAACATCATTATGATTTCTGAAAAACTATCTAACGATTCGCCAGACGCTTATAACGTTCATACCTAACAATGCAGACCTTCATTTTTCTGATTTAAGTTAGGATAAGCGGGTATAAATTTTATTTTATTTAAGTTTATTTAACTACTGCTTTTGTGTTTTATAGATATGATAGAGAAGGAAGTATAATTCCACGTTAAGAAAGTAAATGAATTTCCATGTAAGGGCATTGAGATATAACATGTCTTATATGATCTAAGTGTAAGGGTTTATGTTTTACAATTTTGGGAATGGGTCGTGTATCGTGAAATTTTGTACATTTATATATGTCCTTTTACTATGTGTATTGTATATGGTGTCAAATTTTATTTTTAAATGGACCATCTTTATAAGTAAAACAGGTAAGTTAAAATAAAATAGGGGATAATTTTTTTAACATAACAGATTTAAAAATCTAATCAAACTCATTTCACCATGTTCAATTAAAGTTTGATTCCAAGTTCAATGCTGCAGACTTTGACTTCTAATAATGTACAAACGATGATTTGGCATTTCTATTGAAATTGATTCTAATTTTTGCTCCGTCACGTTTACGATTGAATACAAAAGCACGCCGAATAGATCAATGGGTGCTACTAACCTCTATATATTTTGGTAAACAGACTTTAATATAGTTATATTTTACGCGTATATTTTTTCATGAAAAATAATTGAACGTGGATTTTCTTATTATTATCAGCTAGGAAGGTTGCCGAAGAGTTTCTTGCGCTGCTTCTTCTCTTCAAGCCACAACATGTGGCGAAGCGGGGTTAAATTAGATTAGAATCCCATAGAGTAAATAATAACCTTAAACAAGAATTCAAACTAAATACATAATTAAAATTAACAAGTTGGCGGTAGGCTAAATAAAAACTTTCATACATTGACGCTTGACATCTTTGTCTTCCGTGATCACGGCTACTAAAAAGTGGCCGAAGCGTCGGAATAAAAATCAAATAAAATATCTCGATTAAAGCCGTTAAAGCGTAGTTTATTGTGTAAGCTATATTGTTAATATTAGACGGATTAACCAAATTGAATCTATTTGCTTGAATTATTGAAGTATATTATTAGGTTGGTATTATATATTAGTTTATGATTATGCGGAATATTTTGGCTAATTCTTCCAAATTTAAAGACAGAAATGAACCGTCTAATAACGGCTTAAGTAAAACTTCTATTAATACAACGTCTGATTATAAATGCCCGTTTTGAAATTAAATGACCGTTTATATTGCTTGTGTTTGTCTAAAGTTAGTCTCGCATAAGCTCTGAAACGCCCCAATAAATTTCAATTGGAATGTTATTGTTACAACCTAGACGCCGACAAAAACAAATTCATACTTGCATACCTGTAAAAATAAAAACACATTTTATTACCTTTCGGCATTTGGATTACTTTTGTTTACTTATTTATTGGCACGCGTTTACTAATTATTCTAGGGAACAGTCCATTGTTTTATTGTACTCGTTTATGGCCATTGCCGTTGACTCATTAGCCAGGTGTTTCGGACTATGATATGGGGACATTGCATTTGCGCAGTATAGTACGATGACCTGATGGAGGGGGGAGGCAATTGAGCGAGAACCACGAACGAAGCGAAACGTGTATACTACAATCGGGAAACTTTTAGTGAGGGACTTTGCGCGTTTTATGGAATTACGACCTTCTGCATTACGTTTGGACTTGTTGTGTTCGGTTATATTTGTACCTGTGTTATACGTGTTTGTATAGTTCTAATAAACTCTATAATAATTCTGACAGCATTTTAATTCGAGTCTCGCGACTCGTAACATTATATATTAAAATAGAAATTTTAACATACATTTTTGTATATGTTTCATTTCAATAGCTACCAGGGTTCAGAACATATGATTTATCCCAAGCGAGTAAACTGTGAAATAGGATACGACGTTATAAGTACGCTAACGAAAAAAATATTTTGTAGTGAATTTTTTTTAGAATCGTGATTAAAAACTTGATGAAACGAAAAAGCGATACTAAAAAGAGATAAACACATAAATGTATAGGACTAAGCGTGCGAAAGAAAGGGATAGAATACATTATATTCAATAATTTAAACACTGCTCATACAAAGTTGGAAATATTTTGAAGTTTCTCGTTAAGAGTTTAAATTTCGTGTTTTAAAGGTTAAATATTATAACGATATAATATATGAACTGTGACGTCGTGAAGCTTAGAATCCCGCTACCTCTTGTCACACTTTGTCTCATTTCTACTGCGTGTGAGTTGCAGACACACACACAATTTTCTTTATTAATGAAACTAGAGGTCGCCCAGTGGTCGAAATTCGACCATAATTAATTTTAATTATAAGTTTGAACATTATTAAGATTCTATTGTCAAAGACTATAATCACATATATAATCACAGATTTCGCCTGTTAATTTGACTTTAACAATAAACAAAACATGGTAAAATACATGGTAGTGTGTGTAATGTTTTTTTATTGATTTAATGTATTTTTAGCATAATTGAAAAAAAATATTAGCATTGTGCACTCCTTCTCTATATAAACTATAAGTGTGCGAAATCTCATACTCCTCCGCCCGTGCAATTTTCGTAAAAAGGGGTACAAAGTTTTTACATCACGTATTAATATAATAATTAATGTTGGACTTTTAAAAGCAATACGTAAATTAATTACCTCTATCCCACCATATTTGGTTACACGAAAATGTATATTAAGGCTTTTAAATATTTAAATGATATTTTAATGAACTTTAATTGTCGGAGTTACATCACAGTAACATGTTTCTCAATTATGGACATATTGGGCCTATCTAATGGTATGTAGGCTGCGGATGACGAAACATAAGGCAAGAAACATGTCCATTAGTGCCAGCCAGATCTATACTATCCAAGGGCTAAGTATACTTACCTATATTGTATACTAAACTAGTACTTAGTTACCTCCAAGCTTTCGTTACCGCATTCCTTTTAAATATATGCGGTAAAACTTCGTTACGTTGAATAACATGAAAAGAAAGTGTCCAACACTTTCATTTCAATATATATCTACCCATACGTTACAGTAGGCCTCGTCCAGTTTCAGCGCCAAAAAAACTTAAAACGCACAAAACCTCACATAATATACTTTAGGGTTACCAAATCAAAAAAATAAAATTCCAAACTTTCTTATAATACATTAGCTATAACGCGTACTTACATACGAATAATACTTGAATAGTATATATCAAAATTAAAAGTTAATAGTCATGTCGACTTTAATAAACGGAATTCTTCCATATACTAGACAAAAGCTATGTATATGTATATACTAGTATATACCCTTGTTGAAAAGTGCACTCGCCGGCTTTAAAATAAAGTAATATTTTAATATAAACCATATTAATCGAAAATTACGAAAAAATGTGAAACAACAGCATAGATTTAAGAACACAAATAAATCACCTAAAAATTATTATAAGGTCGATGAAACAAAATTTAATTTTACTGATTCATTTTTCTCAACTAGCACAGTATTTGTAGTGTGAATAAAATTGCATTGAACAAGTATTCTTATGCAGCTTGGGAAAACTTTAGAAACATAATTATGTATCTTAAAATTACTATGTATGTACCTTAAATTAAAAGTATTGCATTGTTATCAATTTGTGATTTTTTATATTCAGGTTTGTTTCTTTTAAAAACTGCATTTGGTGACGCAACACATTAAGGTTAGGTTATTTCACCCACTTTGTTTTCTGTTTTGCACGTGACTAAATTTATATCGTGGGAGCTTGTCGTGCAATTTACGAGGCGTCAATGCAAACAATAGTAATTTCTTTGTTATGTAATCGATGAAGCAAAAATAAAATAGCAACGTTGCATCCACTTGTGTTCCATCGGTCTGTGTAATATATCAATAAAGAATGCGTGTTTGTATTTCATGTTTGTCAATAAGACGTTATGTTCCGCTCGCAACTATTTACTTACTAGCTATTCAGTGTCGTCGCTGATTCTAAATTATTCGGTGATAAAGATATTACTCGTTCTATTATTGTGGAGTTTACTGCTTGTGTGACTGTGAATAGATATGCCTACATAACTATCTCGTATTGTGCTAGCTATGATACGTCGTTGACACTGTTGGTTATAGCCTCATTCCTTAGTGTTACGCAAGTTAACATAATAAATTACTCTGTACATAGATAACATAATGATATATCATAGTTTTAAGCACCATTAATGTTCTCAGAATGGTTTAGACTACAGTACCTGTTAATAAATTACTGCGAAGTAATTTATGCTGTATTTATGATCATTGTGGTTTATATTGATTCCAATATTCGTCCTGTAATTCTTGAAAGAATTGTGAAGTATTTATTTTGCTAATGCGTTAACGGAGAACTTCCTTGCCGGAGGTGAGCGCACAGGCGGCACGTCGTAGATTTGCGCGCGGAACAGTCTGCCCGATGAGCCGTAGCGTGGCGGTCTTGCCGCCTCGCTCACGCAACTTCTGCACAACTCAGTACCCGCGGTTTCTCACTACATAGGCAGTGTATTGTGTCATAGCCATTAAAGAGATATTCTCCTTTTTGTGACTGAGAGTGTTTAAACTGGTTGAAAAACAACTGCTGATTTGCAGCAGTTCAATGTGTAAGTGATATTATAAAGTGCAGTGATTTAAGATATTTATCTATTATATGAGTGATGTTTGAAAGACTATAAAAAGTGACAAAAAAACGTTTGTTTAAATTGAGTGATCTTAAGATCATCCTGATGAAGCGTTCGACGTGGGTGGACGTGGAAACGGGCGGCCGGCTCGGCTGCAACGGCGAAATATTTTGGAGCGAATGCGCAGAGTGCGACTGCGTTTATTGCAACCCCAACTACGTTTGCGTCTGCAGTGATAAGGTATACAAGAATCAATTATAATGATCTTACCATCAGCTCCTGTAAACTAAGACTAAACATGTTAGATGTCGTTAAATAAATAAACATTGAGTATTATACTGCATGAGTTTGACTTGCGTGCTCCGTATAAGTAAACAATGGACTACAAATATGTACTGAGCTTATTTGATTTAAGCCGGCTATGCTTTACGAGTGGGCAATTTTGTAACCGTTCTCCGTGACTGGGTCGGAAGGAGAAAGGAAACTTTCATTCCCTGATAAGTAGACATGTTCAAATGTTGTTATCTCGTTTGGCGGTGGACAAATATTTGCTGATTATGAGCTTCAAGGTCCGTCGACCTTTAAAAATGGTATGCATAACGCACACTCAGATTATGGGTGCGGTGTAGGTCGCATTTATTTATTATTCGAGTCATAAAGTGAATTTTGGGTGGTTAAAAAAAAATAACCACGAAGGCCTAACCTATATTAAAAAAGTTCGTATCTGTTCATAATAAATAAAAGCGCATTATAACTATACCCCACCCCAGATTATACCCAAATATTTCTAAACAATTTATACTTTAACTGCTGTTGCATCTTTTTTTACCAAAACACATTTTTTATTTAATCATCAGAAGTACTTGTATGGGTTCTAAATTATAAATAACCTACTTTCATTTGCATATTGAGATATAATAATGCCTGCTTCACCTTTTGTTCAGACACCTATTGAGGCAAATCACCTTTGATATAAATTTGATATAATAGTAATAATAGTTTAATAACTTACTGTGATAAAAACCCAAACTCCATATTGTAGAGTTGGACAACCTGGCCAAAACTATTGGTTCACAGTAGAATTCTCTAGGTTCTATTGTTAACTAAACTGTAGTACACAAATTACTACATCTATATTCTAGTAGTAATCAGTGCATTCAATTCAGTCCAAGCACTTCGTCTTTGGAACGCCCTGCCAGTTAATATAAAGCTAGCCAAATCACTGCCTATTTTCAATAGACTTGTGAAGGATTATTATAGCTCAAATTAAGCATACAACAGTTATTGTCATATTTTTGTAGTTTATATTTATTTCAGTGTGTTTTATAATACTTTATTTACATATATCGTATCACTATATATATATATATATATATATATATATATATATATATATATATATATATATATATATATATATATATATATATATATATGTTTATCGTATTAGTATGATTTAATATAAGTATTATTTTTATTAATGTATTTATATTATATAATGTATGTATATATTTATAAGATACAGATTCGCTAGTGAGAATAATGCAACATACCTCTGTTCTTATCAAATTTTTTGTCTATCCAAAGTTGTCTGGAAGAAATCGCTAATAGCGATAAGACCGCCTATTGTATTGTAAAATTTTATTTCTGTTAACTGTATCTTTAAAACACAATAAAGCATATTCATTCATTCATTCATTCAATTCAAAATTTAACAACAATTTAAGTGCAAAACATTTTAAGTAATACTATCTATTAGAGACTTTAAAGATAAAAGAAAAATAAGTAAAAATTATATACCAGCGAGCTAGTTAACTTCAATTTTTTACCTTGAAATTATATCAGTTGGTCAATAAAGGATATCCAAATATATCGGGCTTTTACCAAAGACACGATACTTGCTTGCAAATTAGTTATTTCATCATCTACTATACATATTCATGTCATATTACTTAAATAATGTATTCAAATTGCTTCTTTGAAGATAGCCTATAAGGCTCAACATGGTAGGTAGGGAGACAGGTAACTCTTTATTGTACTCCAAAGCGTAGACATACAGGAGTAGAAAAAATACAAAAGATAGTATAAGTCGTGCGCAGAAGGTTTGCCGATGATAACCACACCCGCTTCCTCCAACCGCGACCCGCGGTCGTCTAGTTCTTAGTTCTAGCCTCGGTCCCATTCGTAGGAAGCGGGAGGGCTGATCATCGGCAATCTTTTTCAGGCCACCCATGAAGATAGAGAATAGATTTTTAAAACTGACGATGGTGCAGTCTATAAATAATGATGATAAGCATACACAGTGCAAGTACAAAAACAATATATCTACAGGTATATATACATACATATATGTGTATATACACATATGACAATATACACATAAATATATTTATATATAACATTAGGATTAGAAATTATACGCAATAGAAAAGTAATGCTTCTGAACTTGATTTTTAAATCATTGTAAGGATTTGGCATGTCTTATAGCAATAGGAAACTCATTCCACGCGTGTCTGGGTGGTAAAAGAGTTATTATAAAAACAAGACGTTTGTTTATTCTGTATCTAGTCGAGGAGCGCAAATCATGGGGCTAGACACGTACAGAAATTCGAAACGTTCCTTGAGGTAACGAGGAGTAGTCGGTAGATACAATATACTATAAAGAAGAGTGAGAAAGTAAGTATTCTGGCGAAAATCGATAGGCACTTGAGTTTTTTACGTAATTCAGAGACATGATCATATTTACGTTACCCAAATATGAACCTTATACAAAAAAATTGTCGCTGCAAATTCTGAAAGCATTGCACTTCTAGTAAAAGAAGTCTAGTCTCTCATAGGTTTCATACCAACCGCATACAATAGCTCTTCATCTTATGTGAGAAAAGTGAAACAGGAGAGTTTTTCTTACCTCGTCCGCCACCCTTTGTTTGAAAATACATAAGTGAAGCGAGCAATCTTACCCGTATAACGCGTGAGAAAAGCTTTTACGATATTGTTTACTTGTTCAACGATAGCTTTGATGTTGCTGATGGGAAATCCTTTGTAATATTTATGATAGTTTCGAAATGCTCTACGCGTAACAGGGTAGGTTGGTCTTTACAGATTAACTCGGATAAGCAACATTTAGTTTGATGTACAGTCAGAGCACGATTTAGATGATATTGCCAATGTGCTAGCATACAGTATCGATCACCAATAGTCTACGGATAAGCAAAATATTAAGAAAACAATTATTACGCCGTTAATTAATATCATAATGAATTTAGGCATGTAATTTTTAGGAAATAAAGAGTAAGCAAATCACATTTAAATATGAGAAATATTTCTAATAGGAGACCAAATGTCTCACTGCTGGGAAGGGGCCTTTTCATGAATGAATAGTATGCCCAGCACGCTTAACCACGGTAGATCGATGCGTTTCTGTAAACTTACATCTCACGACGTGTTAAATGCAACAAAATGCCAGATATTACATTTATGACTCCAAAAATAATCTGTGCATAACCACATCAGAAATACAATACGACTTAAACACATTTAATTTATTGCAAATTAATTGATCATCAATATTGACTAATAAAATTTTACTAAATTCTGAAATGCTTTGAGGCAATTTGTCTTAAGATGAGGAGACATGGTTACACAAAATGTCAAATCAGCAACAGGTCTGCAGACGAATTTATTGCTTATTCGTTATAACTTGCCATGAACTTAAGCTAACTAATGCAATACATGAATTTAGTTCGCATTTTGAAATCTTTACATTTTCGTTTCGTAACCGATTATTGGTGTTTTAGTATGGTTTGTGATAAAAATATTTAAATCAGATATTCCATATTTTGAGAAGGCATTTTTAAAGATATCTGTTTTATATAAGATAATTAAATTGTTCCCTTGACAAATATATATATTTATTTAATTGCCAATAATATTATGTTAAACTAGAGATCCCGGCAGACGTTGTCCGGCCCTAAAAAAATTAAAATCTAGGACCTGATCCCAGCGCCACCTATCGATTCCAATTGTAAGCCACTCAAACACACATAAAAAATTTCATCAAAATCAGTAAAGTTGTTCTCAAGTTATGCGCGTACATACATTTATATAGATTATTAATATAATAATTCTTATGAAAATATCAGAACCTTTATCAAACAAAGCTAGTATTGCGATTTTTTTTTATTGCCTGAAGCAGGCAAACAGGCAGACGGCTCACCTGATGGAAAGTGGTTACCGTCGCCTTAGGACGTTTATAACACCAGGGGTGTCGGCAACGCGTTCCGACCTCTAAGAAATTTTATAACGTCCTTTTTAAAGAACCCTATGTCGTAGTGCAAAGGGAAAGCCGCGGCTTGAAGTTCCCTCCAGATCATTGTTGTACGCGGAATAAATGTTCTAGAAAACCGTTGCGTAGTTGAGCGTGGGAGCTCCAGGAAATGGGGGTGCGTATCCCGTCGCTGGCGAGCAGTGCTGTCGTAGAAGTGAGGCGTTGGCACCAGATCAAACAGTTCCTCGGAACACTCTCCGTTATACAGGCGGTAAAATACGTAGAAGGACGCAGTCTCTGCGAAGGCTAAGCGATTCTAAACCGCCTGTTATTATGGGATCGTCGACGATACGAACGGCACGACGCTGGATGAAGTCGAGGGGGTCAGTCTGGTAAACGGGTGCTCCGGCCCATGGATGCCCATAATGCCTTACATTTACGTATAAAATATTTGTCGATTATGTTGAATTAGCCTGACAGGTATTATATCTGTTTATATGACCTGTTACGCAAAACCTCGATTAGTAATTATTGTTTAATGACCAATTATGATTTTTAATATTTAAAATTTACTTGATTAATTGCATAACGTTAGTCTATCATTAGCTTAAAATTTTGTAGGTAAATTTTCAATTCAGAAGCTTGACTATAGTAACAATTAGCAATATTTATGTAATACATTGCTTTAATATAAAGCTAAAACTTTTCGTACTGGGCAGATTGCCAGGATTTACTGATCAGTAATCTCAAAGTTCAGGTTTTCTCACATGTTTCCTTCACTGTCATTAATTACATGGTAACAATATGCATACTAGGTTACAAAGGATTACCATCTAGGATGCGAGTCCACGTCACTACAATTACACGTGAGTAACTTAGCTAGAAGTTACTATTACATTTTTATCAAAATATAATTTAGATTCATAACATCATATAGAAAGGGAAATGAAGCGACGAGAAAATCGAAAGAGAAAACATTTCGATGTTAATAAAGTTAAAGCTGGTCCGAAAATTCGCCAAACACCTTATCAAAAACTCGTATGAATTAAATATTTTTGATCACAATCCGCTTGATCCGATGCTGTGTTGCAGGGGATACATCCAAACGGTACGCGCTGGTCGTTTTCCGATTTCTAATAGCCATATTACCATATCTTTTGCCTTTCACGAAACACCTATTGGATAACTCACGCAAATCCGTATCAACGAACAGAATATTTTTGGTAGAGCCCGCTATTATTAAATCATTTAATACCGTTAACATCAGCCGAATGAGCACTAAATATACAAATTAATTTAAACAGCTTGTTTATTGCCTCGTCTTCGTTTCTAATTATTGTTATAGGCGCGTAATATCTGATATTGAATAATGTTGGATTTTGTATGAATTTTAAAAATATAAACTGCTATTGGATTTTAAATGACATGCCACTCACTTGTTCTGCTCATTGTCTCGAATTCGGTTACAATAAAATAAATCCACGAAATAAACCTTTATTGGGAGCGACCTCAAATAGGGCACTGAATTTTATTCGCAAGAATATTTTGCTTAGCTTGGAAAATTACAATATGTATATGCTTCTAGCGATTAATTTTTATATATATATTTATCATCCAATGTAGTCACAATATTTAAATAGTAAATATAAGGAAAGTGGATCACGCATAAATAAGAACTAACAGCAGTTCATTAGTTTTCCTTAAATCCGTGTTGATCGTACGTATGTATTTGCTGGATATTTTTGTTATAATTATAAATAATTTATAGGTATACAAGTGACAGTGTTACCTAAATTTTAAGTGTAAAACAATAATTAGTGAAATGGACTATAATAATTTCAGTGGTGATTAAACTACGACGTTTTACGTGAATATATTAGTTAAAGACGGATATTGTTATGTTAAATGAATTCTTAATGTTCTGGAAAAACACAGAATATGTTAAATACTTGTATGCCAAATCGTAAGCGCAAACCTCTACTCGTCCTACTTTTTATAACTAAATTAAAAGTTGTAATTGTAAAATGATTTCAATCACACATAGAATATATCTCAATTTTTGTTGATCAAACTTACAGGCAAAACTCCTACGGTGTGGTTAATGTTATTTTTCATCCATACTTAAATATTTAAATTTGAAAGGGACTTCGTGTTCCATCTGTAAAGTCTTGGGGATGAACTTATTGTCGTAAAATGTTGTATAACGTGTTATTTTCGACTCCGAAAATAACACGTATTCTAAGCAATAATAAGTCCTAGAATTTATTACAGAATATTTCAATAATGAACTTGAGCAACTGTGGTTTAGAATGCTGATTTTGTTATTATTACTTTAAGGCTCCTATTGCCGTAAAAGTTTGAAAGTGGGGTGCAAACAAAACAACTTTTACGTTGGTATTTACTGATAAATAATTTAACAATAAAAATTCATAAATCTTCACGTTATGAGACCTAACGTGGTTTTTTCATATTTTTTCTGTAGTTACTTTAAGTTAAGACAAAAATTCATCAAATCATCTCCACAATATTGACATAAAACAATTTTGCTCCTTGAATTTTTATCAAAACGGGATAAAAGAAGTCTACATCTTTGTGAAGGAGAGAATGATAAATTGATTATTTTTTTAAATACTATTTTATTTTATTCACAAAAAATATAACTGCATCAAAAAAACGACCGATTCTATGGAATACCCGCAATCGACAAAAAACCAGTACTGAAAAATCCTCAAGGACGTTGGCGTTGCTACAAGAACACACACACACCCGTGAACACACCCGTCTACCACCCCTGGTCTAAAGCATGCCGCCCTAACAACGTTGAGTTGTGTTTCGCCATTAGTGGCCAGATTCTAGTCTCCCTTTAAAGTGTGGCAGCACATTGGTAGCACCTTTGGTGTTACAAATGTCCATAGGCGATGATAACCACTTTCCATTTTTTTGCGCCTCTTCTTTTTATTGTGGCAGAAAAAAGGGTCTTTTTGGGATAATAATTGGGTCTACTCTTTTATTTATTTCTTTTTATAAACTCTTTTGGCTATACATTTATTACTTTGTCTATTACAGTCTCTTATTTCTAGTACAATTTATTACTCTATTATAAATTTTAATGAAAACTACTCTTCCGATACATGTTTTATGTATATATCTTAAATTTCTAATAATCTAATTCATAATTCTCTAATAATCTAATTCTTCATTTTAGAATAATAATGCAATTTAATAAACTTATTGATTTATCAGGACGCATCCCCAGACCCCAGAAAATCGGGACGTCCTGACCAAATCGGGAAATCTGGCAACGCTAGTTAGGTCCCGTGAAATTTGGGGCAGTTTCTTGTGACATATATAAAAGTTTTCGGGATAAAAACTAACATATGTCCAACCCTATTGATAGGGTATTTATATACCAAGTTTCAAATACATTAGTCCATTCAGTAAAGAAACAATAAACAAGCAACTAATCAAAACACTGACATTTATGTAATAAGTATATACATACATATTGTCACGTTTCCCATTGGAGTAGGGGTAGGACGAGACGATGGATTTCCACTTGCTACAATCCTGACTAACAGTTTTCGCTTCATCAACTTTCATTAATCTCTTCATACATAAACGCTTATTTAAAATGCTTTTCACATGACCTTTCTTCAAAATATCTTCAATTTTATCATGGTTAGTACCTACGTCGCGGTCGACCGGCACTGACTCTACCAATCACATAACTGTCATATACTTGTTTTGTGATTCTGCTTTCATTCATTCTTTTTACATACCTAAATGCGCCTTAAAATTCCTTTTTCAACTCGTGTCATTACATACTCATGTAAGAAGTAAGTACCATCCAAACGCGTTATAAGTGTATCAAGTTCTAAATCTGCTAAAAAATGTTTACTCGCGACCTTGAATTTTTACCATACACGGCGACTTAGCAAACAAAGAGCCATTTAGCGTCCAAGAGGCGCTAACTGCATGTTTGTGAGGCAAACAAAAGTGCTTCATAGATTACGAGCTCACTACCTGTATTTAACATTTACATTGGCTGATTATTATATGGAATTTTCGTGTGAATGCTAGTAATTATTATGCATAGGTTAATTACTCGAGCTCAAAGTAATGTGATGACCTGAAATCGACCTCGCTTACAAGTTTAATATCTCTATGCATTGGTAAACATAATCATTACATGCTTGAAACTCACGATTGTAGGTATTAGTTCAAAATCCTCACCAGATACTGAGTTTCTCTAAATCTTTGTACCGCTGGTGCCAGGAAAACCTTTCGTGTATCAGCTTAACATGTAATAATAAAGACCGCCCAACAAGACCAGCATATCGTTAGGTTCTATAGCCAAATAGCAAAAACTATAAACCCATTGTGTCACATTGTTTTCTCAAAAACTCTTTAAACATGTAATGTGGAGGGCAGCTGCGTTATACTGCCACTGTACAATAATGAATTGAAATAACGAAAACACTGAAACTTAAAGTAGTTATGCATGTAATAACAAAATTAGAAACTTCATTAATAAAAAATGAAAATTTAGTGCACATAAGCGTGTCGGGTATCGTTAGAAAGATCTTGAAAATTAATAAAAAATTCTTTAACGTTTTATTTAAGTTATAATTAGTCAATATAGGTGATAAATAATATTTTCGAAAGTCATAAAAGTTTTAATTTTTAATTGTGGTATAGAATATTCTGAAAAATTCAAGATTGTAGAACGCAAAAGAACTTTCAAAGAAAATTAGTTTGAACATAATCTGTTAAATAGATTATTAATCTGCAAGATTCACAAATAAACGCTATGTATAAGGGTTTATCACAATAATATTTTACTCTTGTTGCCACTGTGGAATTATTCAAAGCGTGTAAGATAACAAATATTAGAGTGATTTTTTATTGCATTATGTTCGGCCACGAAAAGTAGGAAGTCAGGAAATTCCTGGACTAAATATAATAGCTTATGTAAATAATACA
Organism: Dendrolimus kikuchii; assembly: GCA_019925095.2. NCBI lineage: Eukaryota > Metazoa > Arthropoda > Insecta > Lepidoptera > Lasiocampidae > Dendrolimus > Dendrolimus kikuchii. The sequence goes on from CM034389.1 coordinate 21,291,324, forward strand.
TTACTGACAGAAACATACTGCATTAATTTTATTCAATTTAACATAATTAGTCTTTGATAGAAATGTGATAATAAAATTGTAATATTATAACAATAATTAAATTAGTGAAATAAGAAAAATTAGATTAATGGTAAATTTAATACATTAGATTAAAATTAGATTATTACACTAACTATTTTAGTTTCAAAATAAAGAGATATCATTTCGAAAAATAACGACCAAAGTAATAAAATTATGTCAGAATAAAACAGAAACCTATATTTTATTTACTAAAATGTATTACAAAACAAACGAAAGTTTTAAAAAACTAAGTAAGCTTTCATAAAAACGTTATCATACGCAATTACCGGTAGTACTACTTGTTATCTTAAAATATAACCCTGTATACATTGCGTGCTAAGATTTTCGAATTATTTCATGGCACATTGGCGTTTATAATTCCTCTATTTTTAAATTTATTATATTCTTTTGTTTACACGCAAAGGTTCATTGACCCGACTCACATTTAACAAGAAAGCTTCAATAATCCACCACTAGCTTGCGGTTGAACTTGTTTCAGCTATGTTCGTTTGATGGGATGTGGTTAAAAGTTCTCTCTTGACATCGTCTCTTTCAATTTACGAGCTGGTCTTATTTTCATATTTTACAACGTCATATGTGTTTTCTACTAGCAATTATGTTGTGGAAAAGCTGTTTCCTTGGAGAAAATCATTGCTTTTATAATTATACTTATGAACGTGTCTCCTTTCTGGTCGGCGTCACTTATGTCTATTTGTCCAAAAGAAAGTTATTATTTTTCAAGAAGTATGTGTATAATTTTTATCTATCAATTTATTAGATATTTTATCTATTTCATTATTATATTTGCTTAAATTAAACTAAAAATAAACTTTATATACAAAATAATTAAACTATAAAATATAGTACCAGACCGCTCTCAATTAAAAACCTGCCGAAATGACTGGCCACATTGCCTCGCTGAATGGCAATGCTAGGTATAGACTAGTTTTTTGGTCATGTGAGGAATCCAGGATCCCATGGTCTCAGGGCCTCGACCCCTAAAGCCGCAAATATGTAGTAATTTCCGATGGCTGAGTATTTGCGGCTTTTTAAGGCCTCCTGTTGTGCAGCAGCTCTGCCGGCAGACATGCTAGTGGCTGAAAGATGGGACGCTGCCAATGTATCGACGCAAGATGCGTCCCATACTAAAGGGCGACCCATCTTCCAGGGCACCAATGACGTACCATCGGGTCACTTGCCATCGTCGCTGCACAAGCCGTTTGTATTTATTATATACAGCTTCTTTATTCTACAAATAACACGTGGCTCTCAAAATTGCCACCCGCTGGGAACGTTATAATCCAAAATTAGCCGTTCAGACAGTAATAACATTTAATTGGTTTACATCTTGTTCTTCTTTTAAAATCTCGATTTCCAATGCTATGATGTATATAAAATATTAGACCCATATATTTTTGCTAATTCTAATTTACCAGGGCCTTAATAGGTTGTGAGTTAGCGTAATATTTTTTGGTTAATACTAAATATCGGAAACTCTATTATTATTCTTTTATAAAATTTCCCTTTAAAGGTATGATAGGAACCAGATATCATTAGTGCTGTATTCAGTGAAATCTTAGTTTTCCACGTTCTTTGATTGACTGTATGGTTAATATAAACTGTCAAATAGAATTATTTTAAAGCATACCATTTCTTCTGGATTTTATGTCTTCATTTAAGGCTAGTAACATGTTACCTATTATGCTTTCAGAAATTATAGCCAAGTAAAGAAATCCAAATTATTCCCTGAAAATATTTAAAGACTTAATATAGCTATAGGGTATAATTTTGTTTTCATATATACAAAATGTTTTACGTTAGGTTTGTTTCCTACGTTAAAGTCCAAATATAACATTAGCTCGTAGTTTAATTGTGATTTTCGATTCCCCTTTGTTGACGGAATCAATCAGTTGTTAGATAGTTAATAGATGAAAGTAATATATCACTCTTTTGGTATTGGGCCTTAATTATATTCGTATTTAGAACCATTTCTGTTATTTTCCCGCTTGATTTAAACAAAATGGTTGATATAGCATCCCGTGTTAAGCAATCTTTGGATCAGAATGATTATACCTAATTCTTCAAGTTTTAGATAAACCTAAAGTTATATATTAAAATTTTAGAAGGTTTTTTATCAAACTACACCAGCGAGGATGTTTAAAATCTACCGATTTTAGCTTAGAGTTGTCTGTAAAAGCACTTTTTAGAGATAATAAATAATAATAATAATAAATAATAATAATCGGCAGACAAACACACATATAGTATATCCCCAAATTAAGCAAGTTACGCTTGTGTTATGGGTAATATACAACGTACTACTCTGGGGCCGATCCCAGACACCCAGACCATAGTAAATAACGGAGAAAATACGTTATCGAAATTTACTATACCAGTAATAGAACCCAAAGCCTCTGCGTCGCAGTGAGGTAGGCCGGCAAAGGCTTAGCCCGCTCTACCACAGAGGCCGTCAAAGATAAGGCCACATGGTCAACATATGTTCCTTTTTATCTGTTTATGGCTTGGATTTGTTGTCTATCAATATCTTTTATTAATAAATTAAATTGTACATCACAACATTATAAAAATACCATAATTTATTTCTTAAATTAGATTGAGTATTTATGTACCTATTACCTTTTTCCTGCACCACCTACATCGCCTGATTCAAATTTATTTGATTTAGGTTGCATGGAAGAGGTCACTTTGAGCGACAAGGCCGCCTATTGTATTGCCTAGAAAATATTGTAAATATGGTCTGTTTTTTGTAATTATATATTTTGGTGTGCAATAAAGTGTTGCCTCTCTCTCTCTCTCATAATGATCGTTAATACATAAGACATAATCGATGAAACGATAATTTGCCGAAATGCATGCATACATTTATGTTGCTTTAGACTATCATACACATCAACATCCAAGAAAGATACTTTGAATTCTAAATTAAAATAAATATTTTTAAGTGTACGTACATTACCGTAAGCCTTAGACCTTTGTACGGTCGCCTTCTAGGCGATAAACTTGTGCCATAATAATCTGACGGGGCCTAACCGTTCCTTATAGATCGTTTCTATACAACATAACAGTAATTCTACAGAGTCTGTTACTTAATGACATTTGAGATGATAATCCCATACAGTTCAGTTTATTTTTAGTGAATAAAGTCTGCGCAAATACTTGTTCTCCCAATGAAAAACTTTGCTACATTATCTAGATTCAGTGCTCTAATTTCTGCCCGCAATAACCTACATAATTAGAGATAATAATTACGTCATGTAAATATAATATTTCATACGAATGCATTAATTCACTATTCGATTGAATTTCTGCTTCAGTGTCGCTTCCTCAACAATCAATGTGGTCGATTCCTTTTCAAATATGGCTATGCATCTTTTGTATATTAAACCACTGAAAAGCATTAATAAATATTCAGGTTTTAAATATCTTCAATCAAATAGGCACCAGGCATAAATAAGACACATATTATCCCTAAATTTATATTTAGCCAAATGGTACATACACCCTTGTCTAACGCCAAACAACGGAGTTCTTGCGATTTGAATGTCATAGTTGCATAAAGATATCAAATGTGCTACAACTGTTGTTCATTTTTAACAAAAATTATACATTTCTTGAAATAAAACTGTACATTAAACATGAGCATAAGAGCCCACCAAAAAACCGACAAATAACCTCAAAAAGTCGATCGATATACAAGACAATTGGCCCCAATTTCACATCAACTTAACTAAATGCACGTTTCATGTTTTTACTAATTTACGGAAGATAAACCCTAGTAAAAGAACAAAGAGAGATTTTTAAACACGTTCAAAAGCCCAGTAGAGAAAGTGTCGTATAGTGAGAATGTTATTCACTTAGCGAACTCGAATCCGGAATTAAATTAATCATTAAAAGAAAAAGAAGCTTAACTATATTACTCGTTTTACTTGTTATCTTTAAACTTGTACACGCTACACGAGTCAGTCTCAGGTATTGTCGATGAATAATCCGAAAATAAACTTTGAGATACCTACCTGACTTAGCTATTACATAACTAGTATATCTTGGAGCTTGCCTTTATCATAGACAGAGAAAAGTAAAATAATTTGTCTGGAAAGCGACATATATACGTATCTTTCATAATCAGAGTATAAATTGTACATCACTCGCCAAGTAACTGTCTATACACATTAAATTGTTCGGTCGGGGTAATGAAAATCAACCCTAAATGTCGTAATCGAAGATATCTCCAAAAGAATAAAAGATTTTTTTTATTGCAGGAGTTTAGCAGACAGGCAAACGGCCCACTTGATGGAAAGTGGTTACCATCGCCTATGGACAAATTTAGTTCAAACTTATTTTTATAATTTATTAAGTGTTTTATTGACGTCTACCATTTTGATTTTGTTTTTACTTTTTCAATTTATATTCGACATTAGGTCCACACCTCTGTGTAAACAGACTTTTACTAAAACCGTTTTTATCTTCCGACATATTAACTTAATAAAGATATTCGTCAACATCGACTACCTATGCGCACTTGAATTTTGGTTTTTATCCCTATTTATTGGCAATCACACCTATATTTTTTTTGCAGTTTCAATATACCATTGTATAGCATTTTTTTTGTTTAATAATAGTTAATATACTACGTATGTATAAGTTTATGCAAAAAATACTACTTAATTTGTATATCGTCGAATTTGATTTGTTTGCATTCCTTAAACATTTTTTAGAATATAATTTATAATTAATCTATCAAAGGTAATTTTTTATTTAAATGTAACCTGTTAAAAACGAATACCTCATATAGTTATTAAAACGCAGCTCAACGCAAAAAGCATATGGAGATATATTAGTGTTACCCTCGGGACAATTCAAATGAAATTATCTTCTGAGTGTCATCTGCCGTGAATCATCACGGTGACTCATTCAACGAGGAACTCATATAAATCGGATGATTCCCGACTTCCCGTAAAGATTCTAGTTGCTGGTTCCATTTGTTTTATATTTAATAAATATTTATTAATTCAACAATGTTTTAAATAGATACAAATGCAAAAATTAATCAACAAAAAAACATCAATAAAAAATTAACTAGGGGGGGTAACATGGCAAATTCTAAAATTCAAATCATTCTTAGACAAGCAATTTGTACAACAGCTTCATTGTGAACTTTGCACCCTGCAATAAACCATCACAATTCATGATTTCTGTTCTTAGTGTCTTTATTTTCGGATTTCAAAATCTCATTATATATAAGTTAAAAATTGTATTTAAATCATAAATATTAATAAAACTACAATAATTATAAACTTAAAAATAAACTAAAAACTATAATATGTAAAAACTAAACTAAATAAAGTGGAAAATATCTAAAGATAAGTTATTGGTCCCAAACCACTGTCACTTGCCGAATTAAATTGTGCACACTTTTCAACATTCCAAGGTTTTACGTAATCATTTTATGTATTTAGTTTGCTGTAGTGGGTGTTGTAATCTGATCATCCTTATATGCTTTTGATGTGTTATCAGAATTTAATTATATATTATTTATTTTCTATCGCCACGCAGTGAAAGTGATGTCATGATATCACGAACTCAGAGTTCAAACCCGTTTTAATATAATATTAGAAGAGTAGATTACTTTGCCCATTATTATTGCTTGTTCTGCAACCACACGTCCGTAAACAATATCAAAATAATTAGAGCAAATAACAAATGAAGATTAAAATCAAAATAATTCGATCTCTCCTTCAGTCTTTTAATATTTGCTACTAGCTGAAGTCTGCGAATTCGTACGCGTGGTGCGGTTTTTTAACTATCCCACGGGAACTCTTTAATTTTTCCGGATCAAAAGTATCTTATATGTTGACTAGGGATATAAGCTACCACCATACAAAATTTCATTTAAATCGGTCCAGTCATTTCGGAGATTAGCCGTTACAAACAGACAGACAAACAGAGAAACAAAAATTTGAAAAAATCGAAATTAGTTCTATTTCACTTCTTACATCCCCCTGACTCGGTTTTTAGCATTTTTTTCATTGTACAGAAATTCGACCTTCTACAATTTTATTATATGTAATGTATAGATTAAATACATCATCATCATGGAGAACTTCCTATCAAAGTTGCTTTTTGGGTTAATATATTATATATGAAAATTGTAATTTAGTTTCAATCCAAATTTACCTCGAACGTGACAATGGCATTGATATCTAAGACTTTTCAATCTGCAACCATTATTTGGAAATCTGCAATGGTCTATTGCCTGTGAACTGTCACGATGTCCCCCCGGCATTGGTATCAATCACGTTCGAGAGTGGTAATTCGGAATTCTGTCGTTAACTTTTCATTTTATTCAAATTTGAAGGTCGTACGAATCTCGCCGTGCGCATGTTAAAGTTTCGAGTTTCTACAGTTGTGTCCCACTTCCTGGCTTGTTTCCGCGAGACCGGTTATTTTGATTTGATTGCTATACATGATCACGACTAACGAAAACGTCGCAAAACGGTATGATCCACTCATATTGATCCTCCCGGTCAAATGAATTGAATCTAGCAGATTCTATTTGGCATTGTTTCCTAGTGTGACTCTTTTATAATTTACATTTAAAGTTTTTAACCTTTACTAGTATATAAAGGAAAAAGTGACTTTGTTTTACTATTCTCTCTTAGTATATATATAATATAAACAGATTTTCATATTGGCAATGGTTCCTGAAGAGTTTCTGGTACCGGAAACGGTATGAGTTCCTGCTGAACACAAGGCTGTTCGTTTGGAAAAGTTCTACTAGCTTCTTTGCAACATTTAAACATTATTTTAGCTTCATTACATTGCGCATAATTTAAACAAAAAGTTGACATAATTTTAAAGTACAGGAAGATCTTCGACCCTATTTAGACACACATTTACTATTGTTAAAATGACCCGATAACCACTATCTTTTAGGGTAAGAATTACTGTAATGGTTTGTTTGGAAATACCGACCATTAACCACGATTAAAATTTGCTTCAGTGTTAAAATGAACCAGTCAACGATGAACGTATTGCCTAATAACAAAGAATTATTATTTAGTGATTGTAAATAGTGTTATGTCTTTGAAAGATTTCAAAATGACATCTTCGGGACTAAAAGAACGTTCTAAAAGTGATAATATGGTGCATAAAGTGTTAATCAAACCAAACAAGAGTGAGTGTGTAGTGGTTCATAGGCAGAAGATGCCAATGACTGTGACCAAAAACCCAAGGCCAGTCAGTTGTCATGTCACGTGGGCCCAAGTTTTAGAAGAATTGTCATGGAAACTATCTACAGTGAGTGGTATTTTTCTTCTATGTAATTAATATAGACAGAATATAAATAAGCTAACCACAATGTTGTAACAAACTTGATTATTGCCGTTACCCATTATATATACCATAATCCGTTGTTAGTAAAATCGCAATATATTTATTAATTAACGTACCTCTCCGCAAGTTTGCACTAGATATTTCGGTCCTCTATTTTGCCAATGTCATCATTGAATCGGACTGGCAACCTCTTATAGATGCCCATACTAATGTATGTACTCTGTGCTACTTTTACCAAAACATCATTAGTACTACAAGTGAATTGGCAATTTGTAAATGTCATTTGCAGTTTCTGCATTTAAAAAATGTACTATACAAACACTTAATTTAAAGTTGTTATAAATATGATTGTTATTAATATGACAAATCATTGTAGCCAAGGCATCCACGTCTGTGGGTTCGAATATTTTAAGTAGTTTCTCAAGCCTAATGTGGATATGAAAAATGGTATTACTCGTTGACAGCGCAGCCAGACATCGTGAGACTTACCCAGAGATTACCGATGTGTAGAGCTCGCCAACCCATCTTGGAAAAAATGGCGGGTATAACGTCCTTGCATATAAAGTCCATTCTTAAGGCCGTGAAGAATGAACGAACAATACGACAGAAATAAATTTACTCTATTATCGCTATTTCAAAACAACCGCGTGCAGATTTCGAAAGTAGTTTCATATAAAAAAGTTTTTTTCTTGATAATAACGCAGCTGCCAGACGGCTTTAAAACTGGTTTTGGTATATTGAAAACAGCTATCATTCATCGGGCTTCACTTTAGACGGAAGTATAATCAGTTTTTACTAGTCTAGGAGAATATATTTAACATGTTTTTAATCACTCCTAAATTTAGATAAGCCAATTAGTTACTTATTGATTTTACGGATGCAAGATTACTTACCTGTCTGAAAAAATGTAAACATTGAAGTCTTTTTAAAATTATGCAGGTGGATATTTCAAGCGGGCCTTGAAGGCCAAATCCTAGAATTATGCTAAATATCGAAAAACACTCCAAGGAGTCTCGACGCCGATTTTGACGAAAACTAACGTGGTATTATTAGATTAGATTATTAGCAAAATCAATTACCCTTGTCAGGAATCGAATCGGCTGATTTTGAAAAAAGAAACACCTGTATTATTATACCAAATCGTCGTGTAGCTTGTAAGGATCAATTTCTGTGAAGGAAAGTCAAACAGCAAACGAAGGGGGTGGGATGTTTTTCATCAAAATGTTCTATTTTCTTATACATTAATTAAACATCAAATTGCGCCAGTCATTTGACCGAACCTCACTTGATCGTAATCGCTGTTTACCCATTGACTGATTTCATTGATTACGGTAAAATAACGTGCATTTCGAATATTAATTTATAGATAGGTGCCTGTTAAAATTAGAATAATTTCCATATTTATTAAAATGAGGTCAGGTTTCATTAATGCATGGAAAACAGAACATTTTGTTTAAAAACAATCCTTTCTCTTGTGTTGCTGTTTGGCATTCCTTCACAAAAATTTATCCTTACAAGCTACAGTATGATTTAGTATAATAATACAGGTTCTATATTTTTTCAAAATCAGCCGATTGGAATCCTGACAAGGCCTGACAATTTTATTAAAATCTGATGAAACCATTTTAATTTTCATCAAAATCGCCCTTGAGACTGCTTTAAGCGCTATTTCGTATAGTCTATAAGATTTGGCCCTGAAGGCCCACTTGAAAAATTCACCTTGTATACATAGGTTGCTCGAATTCCTCAGTCGCTTTACGCTAAATTGACTCGTTTATACAATGATCTTGAAAATTGTAGGTACTCTTATAATTATTTCAACTAAATAAAAGCACGCTACATTATTTATTTAAGAGACCAAAAGTAAAACCAAATGTTGTTGCAAATGTCCATAGGCGATGGTAACCGCTTTCCATCAAGTGGGCCGTCTGCCTGTCTGTTGAACTCCTGCAATAAAAAAAATAAAAAAAACACTTTGTAGTAGGCGTAATGGAAAATGATCAGCTGCGCAAATGGCGACAAATTCGTCACTTTTTCACTAACGGCAGACTTCTAAAACTTTAGAGTCGTGTTCTAATGCGATAGACATAATCAAATTCAAATAAAATACGAACGAGAGACATTCATATATCAATGACATCCATCTGATAACTAATTGTCAGTATAGATATTTTCGAAGGCATATTATGACCACGATATCACAGAGCAGTATTTATTAATTGTATTGTTTTAGCATTTAAAAGACTGTCTGTAGATAGGAGACACCCATCAAACGAACCAAAAATATTTATATCAATAAGGTTAGATGCGTTCTATATACTATAGATGATTGTAACTGTCTTTGTAACGGAAGACCGTTCCAGTTACACCGCTCAGTTGCGTAACTGTTGTTCCTTGATTCTGATAACTTCATTTAATTTACATTGTTTTATGAATTTCGGTTTTTTAGAGTCCATTCACTGATGACCTTATGATTACATATTTAATGTAATATAACCTTATTTTACATCCCACTCAATTGAGAGCTATTTGTGTATTTAGCCGATACATATGGTACGTCTGAGACAGATTTATAATCTCATCTTATTCGTACTTATTTCTCAATATCAAAATTGTGAATGTTAGTGTTCTATGAATGTTCGTGATGCACTGCCTTGGACGTGAATAGGTTTTCATTAATGTGGTCATAGTTGTACGTAAATGATCCTAAAATACCTAGTCCCAAAAAACGAAATTGGAATCCAAATTTATACAGATGTAGGTCCTTTATATACCCTCGTATACCATACATACAAGTGACCTCTTTAAGTAGGCCTTCAAATTATAAACTATACGATATAGCGAAAGACACTCAAAGAAGACTTCAGACCGATATTGATGAACACTGAAGTGGCATCATTAGATTTTTGAAAAATCAATTACCCTTGTCAGGAATCGAATCGGCTGAGTTAAAAAAAAACAGCCTGTATTATTATACCAAGTCATAGTGTGGCTTGTAAGGAACAATTTCTGTGAAGGAATGTCAAACTGCAAACCAAGGGACAGGATTGTTTTATAACAAAATATTCTATTTTCCATACATTAATTAGACTTCATCTTATGTTATTTAATATGGAAATTATGAAAATTACTCTCTAATTACTCTATTTTTAATTCTCTGTACTCTATTCTTAACAGACATGTATAAGTTAGTATTCGAAATGCACCTTCTTTTACCCCGACCAATGAAATCAGTCAAATGATTGCGTTCAAACGAGGTGTGGTCAAATGACCAGGACAATTTGATGTTTAATTAATGTATGGAACATAGACATTTTTACAAAAAACAACCCTCTCCTTAGATTTGAAGTTTAGGTTTGACATTTCTTCACACAAATTGATCCTTACAAGCTACAACACTATGATTTGGTATAATAATTTAATGATGATTTGATATAATATTTTTCATAATCAGACGATTCGATTCCTGACTAGGATAATTGATTTTTCAAAAATCTAATAATACCACTTTAGTTTTTATCAAAATTAGCCTCGGAGCTCCTTTGAGTATTTTTCGCTCTTTCGTATAGTTTAGGTTTTGGCTCTGAAGGCCCACTTGAAAAGTCACCTGTAGAGACCAGAGAAAATATCACAAATAAATCCTTACCTATTTGTAACGTTTCGACCTCAGTTTCGTCCATTTTTGAGTTAATATAATAAGCGATATGACTTTAGTGTGTAATGCATACGGGTATTAATATTAATTTGAAACAACAGACAAAGAACACAACACAGAATAATATGTTATAAGAATATGGTAGGTTTTATCTTTTTTTTTCAATTTAATGCATTATGGGCATGTCCAGTCATTAAGGTCAAAAATCACTAAATCGATTACGTAATTCCAATTGTTTCTTTGTAATAATAGTATCAGCATATTTACCGGTTACGTGAATATAGCAATGAACATTTATTTAATAGCTTCACTCGTCCATTAACGAATATTGCATTCGTACCGACAATACTACACATAACAACACGGAAACAATGCTCATCAAAAACGCTATTAGAAATTTTAGTGGTACGTTATTTTGTTGGCTGGTAATGTTTTTATAACCCTCCAAAGAACATCACGGTTTACTATGTTACTAATTTTAATAACAAAATCATTTTAAATTATTTGTCCATTAAATTCCACATTTATAGTGCTCGCTCCTAATTTATAGTAAGTAGATCGAGTAGTTATTAAGAAAAAGATTCTGTATCATTAATAGACAAACAGACGGCGGGACATAGGGTTTTATAAAGTTTCATTTGGTGCCAAAATGTCTCGGGAACCCTTCATTTACGGAGCCATCTGTTGCTTACTAAAAGCGGCAGTAAAGGATAGCGTGGACTATATTTGAATTATCAAGTTTGGATGTTTATTTTAGGGAATGTTGTTGTCGATCATAAGCTGTAAATTTTATACCACTAAATGACACTTTAATAACAGGCGTAAAAGTGGTTTTATATTATGTTCTATTAAACTTAAAGTTCTTGCTGAATTTATTAAGAATGTCGCAGAGGTATTTAGCGGTATTCTAAAGTAGGTAAGCCGCATAAAAGCAAACATTAATATAAGCCAGGTTTCAATGAAACGAATTGAAATGACTGGGTTATTTAAATTTGTGTTTATATATAAATACCTTACAGTACCTATAATCCTACAGCTTACTATCCAACCGAAAATAAATCATACTTTGAAAATAATTCATATTCGTAAGTACTGGGACATCAAAGATATATAATTATGTAGATATTGCATTTAATGACTAAAATTAAATAAATATTTTTTAAGCAAGATTTAGATTAGGCACTATTGATAGAGTTTATTATATAGTCCATACTGGACAAAGTTTATCAAAACTTTGTTTAGCATGGAGGTAAATCGATACAAAACATACCAGGAGAGCTAGTTGTATTGCCATTGTTTTATTACAATCATTTTCTAATGATCACTTAACAAGTCTTTAATTCGAGATCTCATTATTTTCGTAGGGGTGGCTTTTTCAGGGAAGGTTTAACAGATAACGACAGTGAACAATTTCTAAATGACATTATAAATATATGTTACTGTATGTTTTTGAAGACCATGGTCCATAAAAATGGCCCGAACTTTTCTCCTAAAGTCCCATGGCCCCACGCAAGCCCTCGCGAAGGCCGACACGTAGAGGCCTTTACGTGGTAAATATGGCGGGGAGAGTCAAACACACGAACTAGTTTAGATTTGTAACAAATTCGCTTTTCGCTCATTTATGGTTCTTGCCAAAATATTTTCTTCTGGATTTTTTATTATTTAATCCCTTTAATTCATATATTTTTAACATCCAGTTGGCTTCCGCTAAAAATTTCAGTGTTTAGAATGTAGTTTCAGATTTAAATAAATCGTGTATGTATAGTATAGAATGAATCACATATGATCGGTCGAACCGTTCAGCAATAGAACGCGTAATATGGCGAATAAGTTCAAGTGCACAAACTGTCAGAGGTAATGAATTACCTAAACGTGTTACGTACATAGTAACATGAGTTTAGATTTAAATTGTAACAGAAAATATGAAACGAATTTTACCTAAATCACGTAAACTAAGAAAGAAACTAAAGGCTTTAGAATAATACAAAAGTGTAGGAGCTCAAATATCTCACAAATTCTTAAAATACGAAATTATAATAACCGCTAGTAGCTTAAGTAAAGAAGAAATTGCTTTACTTCTACACATAGCGTTATAGACGATGAAGAATTTGGTGATATTTGAAGTGTAGAAGAACATGTCAATATTGCTTCAGTTTAGAGTCTCGAAACAACAGAACATTTTGTTAGGAACGGTAACAAACTGTGGGTTTGCGAGTACAGCTTTTTGAAGTTCGCGCCACTGGCAGAAGCCCCAACGACCAGACTTTAGATTTACGTTTCCCCTAGAGCTTTCCTTACGACGCTTGCAGAAATCCACTCGCTCCAGACGCGACTAATTTTTCGCCTTAAAAATAACTTCCTAAATAAAATAGGAAATATAAAACGCAAATTATTTTACACATGTATAAAATATTATTGACTGTTCATTCGTGAAAGTCTCGCGTTACAAACATTTAACATTTTAAATTACTTAAGAGATTGGAAATAAGAAATAACTGTCTTAGAGATAGTGTCGAGAAATATTTTATTCGCCTTTTCGAAATTCTGGTATACTTAAAAAACCTGATAGTTTAGCATAGAGCAACGGAAAGACAGAAATCGATTCAGTTGTTATTGTAGAACACAGGTCTCAAGTGTTCTGTTAAAAATATGTTGTCCAGATATTTTTAAAATTATAAACATTTTGGCAGTGTCTTCTTAAACATCTTATATTATTTTTGCTAAAAGTGTGCGTGTTTGTTGTGTTGGTTTTTACATATACGTATTTTATTATTGCTGTGTTGAAAACCAACGATGGTGCTTCAATATGGGATTATCATACAAAATTTTGGTAATTTTAACGAACCATATTTTATTATTAGTGTGTCAAGAGATATAATAAGGGCATTCATTATTAAAAAAATATGTTATTTTTATTGTAGGCAAAAATTAATTAGTGTCTAAAGATAAATGAAAAGTATTATGTTACTAACACTTTTAAAATATTCTACAGTCGTCGTAACGCTAGAAATTATCCAAATTGTATTTGAAAACAAAGAGCACACGTGAACAAGTTTAACCCACTTTTTGTGGCACCTACAGAAACTAAGTATACATTATGTATAAGTTTAAGTACAGGTTCGTACACGGATGTGTCCCATAAGAGCAGTCTCGTGTGCTGACGCTGTGCATTAATGCAGTAGTAATGCACATGCACTTAGACGAAACTGGGGAAAAGGCTGGTTTACACGTATCCACTAAATATAAGTAGATTTTAACTAAGTACGTAAACGATGATTTTAGGAATAAGTTACAAGACATCGTAATTTAAATTTTCTTCAGCCTTAAGGCCACGCGCTTGCTTCATATTATATAGGCGCTGTTTCGTTATTAAATTTGATCTCACACTGAATATATAAATAAATATATATTATTTTAATATATATTTATATATTAGGGTGAATAGTAGACAAACTGCTAGAAAGTCGTCTACGCTGCTGGTACAGATATTTTATACAGTAACCGGCTGACTATACGAGTGTGTAGATATGCTGCCTTTACCAGGTCGCGGTAAAAGAGATAGGCCCAAAAAATTCTGATTTGATGTTTTATCTTGATGGATAACATGGATAAAAGATACCAAATACTCTGCGATATGGATAAGAAAATGTAAAAAAGTGGACCCCTGGCTTTGAAACAACCGACCTCAACCGAAATTTAATGTTAGGATAATCATGATGATGAAGACGATAGGTGTGTTAGTACAACACACACAGTGAAAACACAGCGATACAAAGTAAACCTAATTTATAGAAAGCATACACTGCCGCTGTACCTAGTAGGCTAAGCCTTTCCCGTTCTTGCTCACAGGAACACAAAGGCTCCGAGTTCGATTCGTGGCATGATAAATTTCAAAATCGAACTTGCTGTTATTTACTACATACAGTCTGGGTGTCGTGTGCGATTGGCTCCAGTATGGTTATTGGTATACAGAAGCGTAACTTTCTTACCTCAGGGGTACTCATACAATGTATGTGTATTTGCCTGCCAATTATATATATTATAATCATAATAATTACTTATACAGTTTAGTGCAATCTTATGTTCCAATATTAATAATACTACTTAAACAACGTTTACCATACTGACTACCAGCATCCAACCGGGGCGTTATTCTAAAATCTGAGCAATATTTCAAATTATACAATGTAGTAAGAGCACGTGCTTAAAGGCATGTGCGACCCTTTCAAAACAAAGGCGGTTCACAGATGTTTCATGGAATACAGATAAAAAGGAGAACAATAAACCTCTTCTTGATACAAGATCAATAGAGACAAATAAAATGAACTTAGGACCCTTCGACTTAAGGCTGAGCAGGTGTGTTGCTCTACAAATACAGACAGATAGGTCTACCTGTGATCGTTGATTCACACATGTAAACAACAACGTGCAGCTCGGTGTAGTGATGCTTGACACACATTGCAGCGAGGCGAGTAACCGTCGCGGTGTTATCACTGGATTTGTTGCTCTACTTAATAATATTTTAATGGTACTGAAGTTTTAGATGTAAAAGTATGAAAAAATAAGCATCAACAATTCAAATAATATTAAGATTAATAAAAACGTGTCTATGCGCACTAGCAAATCTGCAGCAAACGACGGATTGTTTTTTTATAATAAGTTTTGCAAGCGCAAAATTCGTATTATAACTTTTATCTATGGTTGGATTGATGTTACTTCAGTCATCAGTCAGTCTATTTTCAAATCTATAAACTGTTTTTCGGAAAACATATTGCATTATAAGTGCAAGGCGCATGGGTGAGCGATAAACATGTAGTATTGAATACATTATAAAATAATCGCAAAAGTTGATTCACAATAATTGACGACTGTTGTTCTTAAATACGAAATGTAATATGATGATAATAAATATGACGAGCATACAGACAATCCTGTATGCTTGTCGCATAGCACATAGTCTTCTGTCATTTTACAAAAGTGAACGTCAAAATAACGACTTGTGTACTTTTAAAACCATTAAAACATCCAAAATGGAAACACTTAAAGTCGACATGCGTTTTGTATACAAGCTATTCTAAGGTCGTGGTATTTATAAAGTAGAGCACATGTCTTGGCAGTCGCACTGCACATAAGGAGACGACCACTTTTTTCGGTCCCAACGTATTCCCCTGCCCCCCGCATACCCTCAGGGCACTATTCATTATTCCAAGGGGCGATAAGTTCCTCATCTTTCTTAGACTTCGTATGGTTCACACAGACGCACCATGTGCTCCGATTACATTGCTTTCAATCGTAAAGCTCTCAAAAAGACTTTACACGTGAATAATATGCACTCAGTAACTTGATAATCGTGATTTATGTGTTATGTAGTGAAATTTTTGTACTATAGTTGTATTTTAATATTGTTATAATGATGGATACATTAAATGTAGTGCTTAAAACTGGATATAAAATTGTTAAGGATTTCACTGAGCATCACAAACCGGTAAGTTAAGTTATATGAAACTTAATTGCAGTCCAAGTACGGGGACTAGCATTATTTATTAAGTATATCTACCCTGGGCTGAGAAATATAAATGTAAAGGTAGACCAAAAAAGGGATGGATGGATTGTGTGAAGGATGATATGATGATTTGTGGTGTTACAGAAGATGTATGTCAAAATAGAGGAATGTGGAAGGAAAAGACATATTGTGCCGACCCCAAATAATTAGGATATGGGGAAAGAAAAGAGAACTGGGTTAAGAAGTAAAGCGCATGAAAAATAGCAAATTAACACTTATTGGTGTCGATAATTTAGAAATGGTTTCGATTTTCGATCCTCGAACCAATGCTTCCGAAAAGTTAGAAATACAAACAACATCTAGTATAAAAATGGTCCTGGACTTATTCTAGTTAACTCTCTGTTCTATACAACAGTTCAAAAAGTGCAACATATATTATGTTGCACTTTTTGAACTATACGCTAATTTATGTATATGCTTATTTAACCTCCTTCAGAGTCTATTCATTTTTATTTTATTATGACTATTATCTATCTAATGTCATATCTTACAGTCCTCACAGTTTAAAAAAAATTAATAAACATTGAGTAAAACGACTCAAAACCAACTCGGCTCAAAAAAGTAACAAAACAGCTTCTTTATAGTGAAACGTACTGAATTTTTCATTTCACAGCAGTGCAAAAGCAAATCTCCATAGCCTCGTGATTTAATTTATCGTGCCTTATGTTTTTGTTAAGGTAGTAATATTTTGAAAATATCCGTAATAACTATTAAAATTGTAAATCTAATTCTAGAATATACATTTTATCGATGATTCTAGATTTTGAAATGGAAAGTCGGTCAGTTGTGCACGCAACTAAACTATATCTACCTTTAATTGGAACATGAGAATTTACCTACTAGAAAATAATAACAACACCAAAGTTTAGCAACTATTTCGCTTATATTTCAAATGCCGTTTAAAGTTATATGAAACTATGAATAATTGCGTCCATACTCGATATCATAGTTATGTGGGTACCTACTGGGTAGGTACATTTTAATTAAGTCACCAATTCAAGCTGCTGAATACATTTTATGATTCAATGGTTTTCGCGAAACAAAAAGTCGAAGAATTTATATGACGCTCTTTTTTATTATACTATGGAGATCTTTGCATTTGCCTTTTGCAGGACAATATTTATGTGTTCTATTTCTTTAAAAAAATACCTGTTCAAAATTTTATGAATAACGGTTTTTATTATCCCAAAGCTTAACGAGGAAACAATAACAGAGCGTTACTTATAAATATATTTAGTATAGTAATTCAATAAGTTGAAGGTAACTTTCTTTGCTTATCTGTGTATTTGATCCCTATTCAGAGTTTTGAATATGTACTCGTTTTCTTAAAATAGATCATTGACGTCCATTAGAGTATGAATATTATCATCAGATACTTTTTATCCCATAAAGTGCAAGAAACTCCTGAGATGTAAAGATGATGATTATATGAGAAAAATCACGGGGAAACCTCTAACATGTTTATAGTGAGTATTAGAAAAATAATGAAACAAAAACATTTTCTTTGCAGATGGAAACGTCGGGAGGTTCGGAAAGCTCAGGTGGCGAGGACGCGGAGGCGCGGCTACTGCGCCGCGGGCACGTTCTTGCAGAGCTCCTTCAAACCGAGAGGGTCTACGTACAAGAACTTGGTTCTATACTCACCGTAGGTATCAATAATCATGGTAATTAGCATCTTATCTATAAATCATGGTTACCTCAGTGGTTCAGAGACCGGGTTACAATCTACCTTTACTTCATCACCTCCCACGATTTTCAAGGATACGCTTTTATATTAGAGTTTAGGGTATTAAAAGATTTAAGGCTCAAACTTAGGTAAATTAAATAGCAAACCATTGACGAAATCTAACTTTAATTCATTTTATATGTTTATTATTCTAAATAGTCAAGCGTTAGTTATTCAAGTCTTATGCGTGTGAAGTCTGTGAATGTGAAGTTATGAAGTTTTATATAGGTACTTCTTATTTATATTAATGATATAGATAGCTTAGATAATTTACAATAGATAGATCGCTTTTGCTAAACGTTGTAATTGTAATTAATTTATTATTATTATTAACTCATTAAATAATTAATGTAATTGAACGTTCTAATTTATTTTTTGGTGAAAGAACATTTCAAATTATAGGCAACAATAGGTAAATTGTAATAAATACTTAGCAGTAATATAATTTCTACAACCCTTCATGTAATAAGTTCTTATTATGATTGCTACAATATCTAACAAATGAAAGCACCGAATTTAGAAGGAATCAATTTCTAACCGAAAATGATTTGTTATAATATGCTTAACAACACATACTTTTACGTCGTTTGAGGCCGTATCACTTTCGCTTCGACCACGTTTGAAAGTCAATGATCACGTCGATCATATTATGCATAAAATAATACATAAACAACTTCCGGTCCTTTGTTATCAGTTATGTTACGACACTCGTCCCGCGCAAATTGGGCTCGGCAGTCGGTGGGTCATGCTCATGACCCTCTAAATGTTCGCGTTCTCAAGCTCCTGTTGCTCAGCGCCCCCTTTCGTTAAAACAATAATATACACAAAATGTATATATAAATATTTGCGTGTGCAACAGTGCTTTATTTCAGGTTTTTTGTCAATTTTGTAAACTGCTATAATATATGACATTTTGTTTTATAAAATGGTCATAGGAAATTGGTAAAAAGTACTTGTAGTAATAGTATGTATGTTTTTTGCATAAAAACGAAAGTTTCGTTAATGAACTACTCGTAAGTGTAAATATTTAAATTTCCAAAACACACATTTTATTACAGGCTCCATAACTTGATTAAAGGACGATAAAAAAAATCCTAACATATTTTAAACTTAAACGTGAGATAAATATATTATATTTTTCCTACTTTCGTAGTATTCAATTAACTATAATAGTACATTATGGTACTTCGAGCCGTAGGCGAGGGTCTTAAGAGAGCCGAGGACGGTAATCATCAATACACACGTGTATCATACGACGTTTTTCAACACACTTGTGAATAAAATAACAACAAAAACTCATTTTATTTAGTAGATAAAAAAAAGTTATATATGAGTGAAAGTTTTATTTATTAAACACGTACGAGTTAAAATTATCTATTTAAATAAGAAGTTGCATGAAATGAGCAAGCAATAGGAACATTAATTTATTTGTTCTATAGAACACGATCTTTTTTTTTAATAAAAACTTTTTTAAGAACAAAGCAACTCAACCAATAAAATTTTAAAAAAAATCTATAACTCACTAGTGAGTTATAATGTTTTTTACTCACAGTTTGATTATGGGTGTCATTCTGTGCCTAATTGCGGTGACCATAGATTCACTTTATGAGCAAGTGTGTTGAAAAAATATTTTCAACTCTAAATAATAATCGTTATCCTAAATCAATCTAATGGTTTAAAGCCTTTGGTTGGTTCTAAACCCCAAATGTGAGGTCCTTTGCATTTTGAGAACTTACGATCTACTAAGACGCCACCTTTATTGATTTACGTTCCAACAGATTGCTTTTTCTCTATAGCATCGACGTGCTCCGAAAAACAATGGTGTCACTTCTTACTATCATATAAGTGGAATGTGCTCTACATAATGTAGTAGACCCCGATGGGTACTCATGGGCAAGGCTATGCAGTAGATGTGGTGCATATAACTAGTGCATTGGTTGAACTGCACGCAATGCGTTATACTACACTCTGTAGCGGAACACAATGCACGATGCTCATTCGCCAACTGCATGTCGGCGTGGTCTCTCGATCGCCTGCTGCGGCTCATCAGCTACCTCACTATGAAATATGGAAAATACGACCTCCATAAATCTTCAGCGGATATCAGCGTTGGTACTTCGTACTCCTGGTACTATCGCAAAAGCAACAACCCAAGCACTCGAGAGAAAAAGTTGGCACGTGCTGTTTCTGATTCCACACTCTTCAGCGATTACACAAATCAAATATCAATGTTTGAAAGGGAAAATAATAAAAAGTGCATAAAATCAGTGAGTGATGTTGGTAAAAATGAACGTGTAATATATAAAGTGCGAAACTTTCAACCGGTAAGAATGGAACCATTCACTGGAAACTTCTATTACGGTAAACCACTGCCGGGTTATGAGGACACGGAAAAAACTGAAGAAAAATTATCATATCTACCGGATTCTGATATTGTAACTGCATCTGAAGACAACACCATGGAGTCATTAACCACAGCAGCGACAGTTGTTGATATTCCGGAACTTGTAAAGAATCCTTTATACGGATGTTTAGAAGCTAATATCCGAATATTGACTCCAGAATACTTTACTGATTCTGGTACTTCAAAAGATACTCAACTACAATCATCAAGTTGTACAGAGCTAAGACGGACAATGTGCAGTAAAGAACCTGAAGAACTGTTACCTACAATCCTAAAAGACTACAAACGAATAATGAAAGAATGGAATCACACTATAAAGGATCATTGTGCATCTATATCTCATTGCAGTAAGAGGGGCACTACTTGCAGAAAAAGTAACACTGATAGTTACGTGAGAAGTTTACATTCAACATTATCTTGTCGAAAAGTAAACAGATGTCTCAAAACTTGGAATACTAAATACTATACTCACGTTCATTCCAGAAGTAGTAGCCAACATACACATAACTTCGAAAAGAGAAAAACACAAAGTTTGCATAGAAATCAAACTTTTAGCAACTGGACGGCAACAATGCGAAATTTAAAAAAGTTTTGGAATTTTAAACACAATGTGATGCCTTCGGAAAGCGAATGTTTACAGGCTATATATGAAGACTACGATAGGCGACTACAGGACTGGTGTGATACAATTAGCCAATGTTCAACATTGCTTAGTTCGGTTATTATATCAATATATTATTTAATTAATAGTTAAAAATGTTAAGTACATGTATGTATACAACATATATTTGAGCTTTCCAGGCGGCTTTGCTTTCGTTAAGATTCCCGCGGAAACTGCCCCACTTCTCGATATTAAAATACCCTATTTCTTAGAAGAAGAATATTAATAGAATGACAAGACGAAGTTACCCCCTTTCCGGAATAAAAAGTTTTCTGTGTTCATTTCCGTTTTTGAAAGTAATATCTACACATACAATAATTTTCATGATTATCGCTTTGTTTTTAAGACCCTGAAGAAGAGACACAAAGACATAAAAAAAATCATTTACATTTTTATAAATAAGTAGGGATTCCCAAATGTAAAATGTGTTATATTTACTAGTAAACGTTTCCATTATAGGGATATAAAGAAGAAATCGAAAAGCCAGAGAATCAACATCTACTGCCTTCGACGCTGGTTGGACAAGCGGATGTATTGTTCGGGAACTTACACGAATTATTTACATTCCACCAGGAAATATTTTTAAAAGACTTAGAACGGTCAATATCGGCCACAGAACTCATTGCACTATGCTTTGTCGAAAAGGTATTTTCATCAATTTGTTTATATTTAATGTCATTATTTTAACTTCTCTAGTCTAAATTTAAACTTTATGTTTCAATGCTTATCCATCATAATTTGTTATAAAGGTCAAATTCAATTTTTTTTATTTAAAATAAGTTCCACTGGAGAACACTTTTTGAAGGTCATACATGTAAGTCAACATTTAAATCTACTTCCTATTCCTTTTACACCGCTTCGTAATGTGTTATCGCTGTTCAAAGGAGAAGAAGTGGCAGCAAACTCCCCAGGAACACGTCTAGCTCAAAAATATTTTTTTCATCATAATTATTTATATATTACCTACCTCAGACTTTTTTTTTATAAAATACATATAGAAGTTGTATTACAATTATTTTTCAAAAAAAATATATTGTCACAAGTCAAAAGTCTATCTGCCTGTTTGCGAAATATTCTCGTATAGGTTCCGAAACGACGATATTTCAATAAAAAATGTAAGAATTAAAACAGGAAATTTATTGTTATTTTTTATTTTACGTTTCATTTCGATATCTTGCAAGGCTCAGAAGCTATGATTATAATGTATGCACTTGATCTCGGGCGAACGATGTCGCGGGCGTAGCAAGCTAATAATAGTAACACAATGTATGATAACAGAGCCATTCTGTGATCATAGTTACTGAACGTAAAAACTATCCGAAAATCAATTTGTTATGAAATATCAATTAATAAACATGGTAACGTCGAACAACCGCTAATTCTAAGAAACATGTTTTACTTGCTTTTATATAATAAAATTGTATTAAATTTCAGAGGGAGACCTTCTTCAGATTATACAGCTATTACTGCCAAAACATTCCTCGCTCAGAGCGGTTAAGAGAAACTTTAGTGGACACACATCTCTTCCTTCAAGCTTGTCAATTACGACTCGGTCACAAGTTGCCTTTAGCCGCTTACCTACTGAAGCCAGTACAGAGAATTACCAAATATCAACTTTTATTAAAGGTAACTTAAAACAAAACGTCATAAATTGCATTTTATACTTTTAGAAAATGGTAATAAATTTCTAATGTATAAAAAAATACAATACTATCGGTAGAATATAGATCTTACTTGTATGGACTTTATGACAATTTTTAAGCAGTACTTAGTAAGACAAATGAATAGATTGTAAGATATTACGTGTATAATATACTATTACGAAAATCTTGTACCTACCTGGTCTAGATGTTTATTATAGCAAACAAGTTGAAACTAATCGTCAAGGCAAAATTTTAAATAATGGCATGTCATTTCTAATATTTTCTTCCATGCCTGCGTTTCGATATTACTCGCTTTTGATTAAAGTGGTCTGTAACCGTGTTGAGCCTAGCAAAGGAACATTTATGGCGTTATATTTTATTCTACTAAAATGAGGGTTTATAATTGGCACTGGCACCTTAGATTTCAATATATTTCAATTTTTGATTCCACTCTCTCTCTCTCTCTTTCTCTCCTCTCTTTTTCTATATTTCGTTATTTTATCTTGTGTTGCAGTTTAAGTTAAGTTAAATTTAATAAATGTGTTAAATTCTTAATATACCCATTTAAACACTGGATCACTGCCGATCCTCGATTGATCTACTCTAGGATCAATATTGAATTAAATATAATATTTTACAAGGTCTACTGAAGATGGATTTTTGAATGAAATGAGGTCTCAAATAATATCGCAGTTCTTTATTATGGGAAAATAAGAGAAAGATTGGTTATCAATCTATACAATAATAAATCTGTAAAATGCGTTTAGAAGTGTGAAAGAATCAAGAGGGATAATTCGGATCAGAGATTCCGAAAATGCAACGTTTAGAATTTTTGTCTGTCTATTAGAGCATCATGTGAAAATTACTGAACGGATTTATATTAAACTCGATATAGAGCTAGCTTATATCCCGGGACGTAACTTAGGATACTTTTATTCCGATAAATGACATGGTTTCCTTAGGATAGATAGACGAAAATATCGAAAAAGATGGCCCTGCAATCGTATCTTTTTTGGGAACTACTGAATGTATATGAATGAAACTCAGTAAAGTGCTAGCTTATAACCTGAGTTAACATTTAATATACATTTTATACCGATAAATGATGTTGTTTCCACAAAATAGACCGATTAGGTAAATAGATGGCGCTGCAATCGCATTTTTTCAATTCACAACAAATACGTTGACATAAGTAACAAATCATTCATTGTATATTTATTACTTTAAATCAGGTTGGCTTCGACTCATCTCTATGTTTTGCTGAGCAGGTGTTTACACTATATGGCCTTAGTTTATTTTTTATTGTAGTGAATTGAACAAGAAACAGAAAAGATACAGGACTAATTTAAAAAAAATATATGTGTGTGGAGTTCACACGCATTAGAAGTGAAACTTCAGAGAATATACTCAAAGATAACTCTCCTGTTAACTTTATTAATATAAATATAATTCCTTTAGCCTACATCCCTTAACATATTATAATTCAATAAAATTTTTAAGTATCACTTAAAAATTTTCAGTTATAGTCTATAAAATATTGTGATCACTTTTATTTTGGTCCAAATTGGATCTATGTTTAATCATCGGTCTTATTGACTCTCTAATCTGTGTTGCACAATGTAAAACTCGTATCTCATTTTCGCACTTGCTTAGTCCTGTAGATTTGTGTTTATCTCTTTTTAGTGTCGCTTTTTCGTTTCATCGAGTTTCAAATCACAACGATTCTAAAGAAGTTTCACTTCAATCACCTAATTTAGTTTTTATGGGAGTAACTTAGAGCTACCGCGCAAGGGTAGCCGCAGGGAAAACTAGTTATATACAAGAGTCGTTTGTCGATTTTTAGGATCTGCTCCGATATGGGGAATGCGGGTCAATGACTACGAAACTTCAGCAGGCGTTGGACTGCATGCTCGTTGTCCTCAAATGCGTCAACGACTCCATGCACCAGATCGCCATCACCGGCGTACCCGTAAGTTTTATTATCTTTATGTACCGTAATACCAGCTAAGCCAGATTATAAACAGAAAAGTTAAAATCTAGTAATTTTAACTAAAAAATTATAGAAAACTTTATATGTGACTTAATTCCAATCATTCCGAATCGAGTGATGATGATGATACTGATTCAAGATGTACACCAGTAAGTTAATAAAATTATGACTGTGTTTTTACTTTTTAATTTTATTTATGTTGATTTTTATATCAATTTGATCAGTTCTTTCCAGCACATTAGTTTGAAAGCTGTCATTCTAATCAAGCTATATTTTAAGGACAATAATTACATGCCCAACTTTGTTTTATATTCAATATAACAATATTTTAATAAACTTTATCGTGCTGCTTTCAGGTGGATCTCAACCAACAAGGGGAGCTGCTGATGCAGGGTTCCTTCCTCGTGGTAACGGAGAACAAGCGCGACCTTCGGCTGAGGATACGGCCGCGGCGCCGGCACATATTCCTCTACGAGAAGGCCATGCTCTTCTGCAAATCGGCCACCAAGAACAGCCATAATAAAGCTACGTATCACTTCAAACACGACCTACAGGTATTAGTCGACAGTTGTACATTATTCTGTAGGCTAGTCTAGTGTGTTGGGTCACTTTAAGTACCTTTATACTTTGAATCCGTATCCTGTGGAAATTGTTGTATTTTTCGAGGTAAAGAATATCTTTGTATTCATATTTGTTGTCAAAGGTAAAATGAATTTTGTTAATAATTTGGCCATATTCAAGGCCGTGAATTAGGAGACTATCCAGACAAAGTTTCTGTGTGTATTCGTAGATTAGTTAGATTCCCTGTAAAATAAATCTTACAAATGGCTTTTTCGCTATTTCCTTTGATACATTCGTCTATTATTTGTCTGACAAAACTAAATGTTATCTAAAAAAGGCTAAGTATACTATATGTAGAGCAGGAAGTAGATCCAGGAAACGTTCTCCAGTGGAACTTAGTTTGAGTAAAAAAGAAACGATGTACATGTACTTGTGTACACACGTAAAACTAATCAAAAAAATTTAATAGCCAAATGACGAAAATAATGTCAGGAGTCTTAAGAACAGACGAGCGTGCATGGCAAGAGTTATGAATGTCAAAGAAGCAAGTGAGGTGTGTAAGAATAAGCCTAAATGGCGCTCTGTTGTTCGTGCCTACCCCGCAAGGGCACTGGCGTGAAGTTATGTATGTACGAAAATAATGGGTATTTATTATCTGTATGAAACTCTTCTTAGTTCACGGACTACTATGCACTAGGGCTATTTTAATTATTCCGAAAAAGTACGTACTTTTATACTCTGTATTACATACATACATACATAACTTCACGCCAGTTCCCTTGCGGGGTAGGCACGAACAACAGAGCGCCATTTAGGCTTATTCTTACACACCTCACTTGCTTCTTTGGCATTCATAACTCTTGTCATGCACGCTCGTCTGTTCTTTAGGCTCCTGACATCACCTTCTGTTAGTACACGATCAGTTTGATCATGGAAGGTGTGTCGTGGCCTTCCACGACTTCTGCATCCATCCACTTTGCATTGTATATCTGTTTAGTCATTCTTTCATCATGCATTCTTTCCACATGCCCGAACCACCGGAGCATTCCTTTCCTTACCTTCACCCCGACACTCTCTTTCAGACCAACTCTCTTTCTTACTTCGGTATTACGAACGCGGTCCGCGAGCGTATATACTCTGTATTATACCAGTGATATCACTATATCGATTTTAGTATAAGTACTCAAGTACAAAGGCGGATTTAGACTGGCTGTCGCCCTAGGCCCCTGTTAAAAATGCTGTCCTTTTTAGTGTTCCGTAGACATTTTAGCAGGAGTGACCCCTTATGTAATTGCCATGTTATATTTTTTTGTACATTTATAATCAAACTAATTCAAATCAATAATTGAATTTGAATTGTCATTACATTTTTTCCCCTTTAAAGCTTTGGAAATGATGCCGCCCTAGGGCCCGGGCCAATACGTAAATCCAGCACTGCTCATGCAGCAAGGACGTAAAATGTTGCAAAAATCGTGATGATTATTATTTCTATACTATATTAGGATATGCCCGCAACTTCGTCCACGCTTGACTTGAAATTCCCGCGGGATTCCCGGAGCACAAAGTACCGTAGCATTTAAAAAAGAATGTAAGCTATCGTTTTATTGAAAGCTGTGTCGGTTAATTAATAAATTAATTTTTATGCACCCAAACAACTTCGAACCGCGACTGGGAAAATCCCCGCAGGATTCCCGGAATAAAAAATACCACATATTTTATTACATAAAATATGCTATATTATAGACTAGTGGATCCAGCAGACGTTGTGCTACCCTGAAAAAATAAAAATATAGAACCCGATTCCAGCGCCGCCCACCGGGTGTAATTGTGAATCTAATCTAGACCCGCTCAAACACTAATTTTTTACACCTTGGGTTACATAAGTTTTAGTATGGATCGCTAAGTTTTTCTAGTAATAAATATAGTCTATATTAATCTGGGATAATGTAGAATTATAATGGTGAAAGAATTGTTGAAGTCAGTCCAATAGCTTTTGAGTTTAATCGTTAAAAAACACGAAATCTTTCCTCTTTATAATATTAGTATAAATGTACTCCAATAAGTTCTTAAACAAGTTTGACTTAAAAAATGTAATAAAACGGCAGATGTCCCAAGTGGGCCTGACGGAGTCGGTGAAGGGGGACCAGCGCAAGTTCGAGGTGTGGCGGCAGGGGCGCTCGGAGGTGCACACGATCACGGCGCCGAGCGTGGAGGTGAAGCGCGCCTGGGTGGAGCGCATCAAGCGGGTGCTGCTGGACCAGCTCAAGGAGCTCAAGGGGGAGAGGGTCAGGCAGTACGGCGCGCAGAACCATCGGTAGCTCTTTCATATATTCAGATTCATTCACATCATTCACTCATCAGTATAACAGGGAATGTGTATGCTACTACATAAAAAAACATATAATAATAAAAAAATGTGTGTGTGTGTGTGTGCAGTTGAAGTGAAACAGTGTGACAACAGTCTACATTTCGTGACGTCACATTTCATATATTATATCGTTATAATATATTTAAGCTTTAAAACACGAAATTTGAAGTATTAACGAAAAACTTTAAAACATTTCAATGTATTCTATCTCATTCTCTCGCAGGCTTACTGTTATAGATTTGTGTTTATCTCTTTTTAGTGTCGCTTTTTCGTTTCATCGAGTTCCAAATCACAATGGTTCCAAAGAAGTTTCACTACAATAACAGCCCATAAACGTCCCATTGCTGGGCTCGGGCCTCCCACTATAGAGGGGAACGGACAGTGTACCCGCCAAGCTTGTTCACGGCGGCTTGGCATGTTTGACACAGCGGTCATCACGATGTTTTCCTTCACCGTTGTTGGCACGTGTTAATTGGAACAATGTGCACATTAGGCCAGAAAACTGCCTAAGTGGTACATGCGTTTCGCCCAGTATTCGAAACCGCGCCCTTTGCAGACGAAGACTTGAAAAAAAAAGTTTATTTACCAAAGGCGACACACGCAAGATATGAAATTACGTTACGTCATGTACATTAATTTATTCGTACTTACATAATTTAATAACGTAACTTTGAGCACGCCCTGAACGTGACAAAACATGTCAATTTGTACCGACTGCACTCGTTTGATTGTTTTCTTTCTATTATCATGACTTATAACTTATTATTATCCTTATTTAAATTTGATTTACAAAGAAAAATGCATTATTAGCTGATGTGCTGATAAAGATGTACTGATTTTCAAATGTATAATGATATGTGATCATTGTTGAATAGATGAATAATAAAATAGATTTCGTGATTCGAAATGCGAATATGACTATAAATGGATTTGTCATTAAATATACAATCTCAGGGACAATTAATAATTAGGAAATAAGTTTTACATAAATTAGGTATGTAGCCGATAACATTCCTAAGTGTAAGAGCCTAGGCTCTCGTAATGTGTTGTGCTTCACCCCATACAACAGTATCACCACTCCCTCGCTCCAAACAAATCAAGCCCCGAAGCATGTAATTCTAATTAGATCGAATATTTTTATTTGATTTTTTTAATTATATTATAATTTATATATAATTTTAGAAATACTTTTTTTTATTGTATGAGTTCAGCAGACAGGCAGACGGCCCACCTGATGGAAAGCTGTTACCACCGCCTATAGATGTTTAAGTGACCGTTTGATTCCAATGTGCTGCCGCTCTCTAAAGGGTAGCTGCAACTTGGCCACTAATGCAGAAACACAACTTAAGCTTGTTATGGCGGCATACTCTAAGCTAAGAGTGGTTACCATCCAGACAGATAAATACCCTACCACCACCTATGATATATAACACGTAGAGCATAGGAAACAAAGTCACTTTTAGACTATGTATCAGCTGATTCTAGTAATGGGCTAATTCCAGGACCCTCATCCAAGCAAATTCATGGGACGTGGGTCCCCCGGGGGCGGTGCCCCCGCGGACCCTGGGCCCCTCAGCGACTCCCTCCCGAGCAGCCTCCTGCGACGCCCACGAGGAGCCCTGCTGGTCGACGGACCCCTCCGACGACGAGGACGACGATGGTGAACACGCACCGGTATGTGTCAAAACAGACCAAACTGCCCACTAACCTTTATTATTACCGTTGGTCTCTCTGCTGTATATAAAGGCTGGTTTACATTGATCCAGCTACTAACTCGGAGAGCTGACTGATTTCAAAATATTCAGTCGTGAATATTGAAGTCAGCAGTGACTTGGTAGGGCTATACAGGCTTCAAATTAATTTACTCGATACCAGTATGAAGTCGGCATTGGTTTCCTCGAATTTGAAGTCAGTAGCTGGATCAATCGCTAATGGAGTAAATCAGATTTACATAATAAGCATATTTTTGTGCCAATTTGAAGCGCCTCATGCGACAGTCTCCGCAACTAATATTACAAATGGCTGTCAAATTATAAATAAATGTTTTGAAGTAATTCATAAAAAAAATTGAATGTGTATATTTTCTTTAGAATTAAGAATATGTATACGTTGTAAATTATGTTATATAAAATATCATTATATATTACCAAAATTTTAGTTCACCGATATAACCACAATCAGCGCTTTGACTATAAGTGCCAAAATTGCGGTAGTCAAATAGGCATAAAAATATAATAACAGCCTCCTATGCAGTGGTAATAATAGAAGTTAGTGAAACTGTCACAAAGAAAACGTCAGGTTGAAAATCTTAAAGTGACTCGCATTACACTGGGCTGGGTTTCAATCAAGCTGTAACCGAGCTTACTGCACCGCACTTAAGTTAATAAATAAGAATTTTATGACCTGATAAGGGTAAACAAGAACTATGGTAGAATATATCAAGAGTCGTGAGTGTACTTCTTCTATTACATAAAAGTCAACACCGGTTATTGTACTCGTATACAACTCGGCAGTGTTACATATTTACATTTATACAACATTCTTAGCTTGTTTGAAACAAGTATATTGTCAGTCATGCTTGATTGCAAGCAACAGTGCCGTACAATAACAAATATAGTCAACTTACAATAGTGACAATAGAAGATCTTGTCCAGTTCATTCAGAACATTCGAGAACTGTGTTAAGGCCAATTTCAAATTTCTGGCAATCTCATTGTTTATTAGAATTATAATAAAAAAAATAGGGAATACCTACCTTGTGTAAACTTATAAAATGTGTTCGAAATGTTAATACGAAAATGGTTACCATAGAATAATAATTATATTTTATCCTAAAAAAATTAGATGTAGGTAACTGGACGAAATGTTGATTGTATGAACCGATTGCTGTTAAATTGATTTCCTGATTCTGATCGTATCCAAAAAGATATCTCTATCTTTTGGTCATGGAAACGACAAATATAAAATGGAAACCAACTGTCCGTTCAAACGATCAGAAGAAAGGTCAGATATTTGTGGCTGGGTTTTAGTCCACTGGCAATTAACTAATAGTTACCAAATGTATATTTTTTTTTAATCGACATTAGGTACTTTTATTATTAACACTTAGGCACTAAACTTTAATTGGTTTTTTGTCAGTTAATCAAACACACGTTGGTATCAGGATAATAAGTAGTACCTACTGTCGGAATGTTGGGGCTGGGAGTAAAAACTGGTGATTTTCTAAATTCGTTCCTTTGTTAATTGTGAACTGTATTGTGTAGCTATCCAACTATCCACTAACATTTGGGGTTGCAGAACGGTGCTTATGTGGGGGTAGCTTCACTAAAGTGCGGGTACTATGAATTAATGCCAACTAATTTTGGGTTTTGCAGTGTTGAGTGAAGTGAAATCCACTCTATATTATGTAAGTTGAAAGTGTATTACTAAAGGAATGCGGGCTGAATAGACACGGGTAGCGCATGACGAGGCTGGCAACCCCTTCGCACATGATGCTTCCCGTTTAACATCAAAATAATTGTGTAAATTAAGGATGTGGTTTCTAAGGCTGGTGTGTAGACTCTTAACCAATGGTTAAAATAAAATAATCGCCAAAACTATATGGCTAAACAGCGATTATTTTATTTTAACCTTCGCTTAAATGTCTATGCATGCCAGCCTTAGTCATTGGTCCTAAACGGTGTCGGTAATACATCCAAAGCAGAATTTGTACTATTCACTTGGTTTAGTCTTAAAATGTGAATATTACAATATTCTTAATGTAACTTAGTCCAAAATGTCCTCCTTTACGTCCAAAATGTCCTAGTTTCGTCGTTTTATAGGGTTCACGCCGTCACAGCATATTTGATTAAGTTAGCGATCCCACTCATCATTGCTTTTAGTTCTTTTGAAATAATTTAGCGACACAAGCACTGGATATAAATATGAGTTTAGTTCTGCACCAGACACGTAGCACCTCACTGTAGATTCACAGGTTATTGAGGTGCAATACGAATTGAAGCCGCGCAGCGGCCATGTTGCTGTGCGCGCGGTTTTCACAAAATGGCCGCCTTGCTTTATGTTGTGTTGTTCAACAGGTGACGGAGGCCGTCAGTCACAACGGTACCATACACAGAATGGTACAGTTCTTTTCTGTATCGGGCTCTGCACAAGCCACGTCCACGTTTTACGTGTCACAGTACTGAATGTAATTATATAACCTTTACGAGCGAACTGCCAGTAAGGGTGTTGTAAATAATGAAAAGAGACTGAGTTTTTATATCCAAAGCTTTATAGTACCTAACCAAAGAGAAAATGGATATTTCGGTTGTTTACGCTGAACAATAACTATCGTGTAAGTCATGTTTTGTTCGTTATGTCACTCATTGTCAGTGTGCTTATTGTTTTTTAAGTTAAATTATGCGCTTGCTTCGAATAAATGTTATAAATCACTATTGATGAATATTATTATTTATATCTGTATTATGATATCATAAACCATTTAGAAAATACATCATATTTTATTTTATTATTTTTTGTTTATTTTAATCGTGTATTTCACCGTTCACGTAACTCCGTTATTGTTATTTTAATTAAACCTACACCAAAAACCGACTGGATATTTTGGGTTGCCACTTCATACCGATTTGTTTTTTATGGTAAGTTTAAACTGGGACCATAATATTTTTTAAAGGACTGACACACTTAGTATTCTTATTTAAGAAGATACAAAGGACACATGGCTCAAAGAACACGCTCGACACGGCATCACGGCTTGCACCACTCATTGATCACCGCTTTGGACGTGCGATTTGTTAGTTATGTTTTGCCTTTTACTTTACTTGAATGTATGATGAAACAGCTTGACACGGATACTAAATATATGTTTGCACTCTATTCAATGTTTTGAATAAATGGACGTCTGTGAAAAAATATCGTTTTAAATTTCTTTATCTGAGACAAGTATATTCTACAACAATAATTATAAGTATAGGCAACACTTTTAAGTACTACTTGTATTTTATTATCTATCTACAAAACTACATAATATGTAAACCTATTTATATTGACTACTACTTTAAAACAATAATATTTTCGTACCTATATATGTATTGAATAATATCTCCAAACTCGCAAAAATTTAATGTTACTTCAATAAGCTTCTCTAACATGCATGGTCTAGAAAAGCGAAAGAATAAAAGTGCCAAACACTAATTATTCTAACAGTGTTACAGCATGTGTGTTTTATCTGTTGGGACATATTGTATTCATTATATTTATGTCATTATAACAAACTGTCATTTGGTTGAATAAAAGAATCATGCGTAGTTATAAAAATCCCTTCAAATTAGAATACAATATGTCCCAAACTTGTTTATCAGATCATGGCAGAGCCATCTGCTGGCAAAAGACTTTGTGTTTAATTTAATGTGAATGTATAATCATAATAACGTGTTCTTAATACTTACTAAAATACACTCACCCAAAGCACTTAGCTAAATTCAGAAAGATGTTATTTGTAAAAGCACACAGTGAAAGTAGAAACTTCGGCTACTGACCTCGTTTTACAGTACATAAAAGGCAACGGATTAAGCTACTTTGTTTGAAAGTATAATACAATAAGATGTCTACATATTGTTAGGTCTTGCTCTCAATACAATGACATCGATTAAACGAAATTACTTTTTAAACTTACAGTCCATTGAGTATTATTGAATTCGAAAAATCTGTTCTAATTTATATTTGGTACATTTTACATTGATGGTACACTAAATACATAATAATAATTATTATTATTATTAATTTGTTGTTTAATAGGTATTCTCCTCTCGCAGCTTTGTCTCGTCCCATTTCAAGTTAGACCTCACGTTAAGTTACACTCTACAGAAAATCTTTCCCGCATATTGATGGCATAATGCCAAGTGATAGGCTACATTGATCAGAAGCGTGACGTGTGAATTGTGGGTTCGGTTAGGCGGTGGGGTGTGCGCTGGTGGCGCTGTCGGACTACACGGCGGTGGGTGCCAGCGAGGTGTCGCTGCGGGAGGGCCAGCACGCGGAGCTGCTCAAGGTGGGCTGCGCCGGCTGGTGGTACGTCAGGCTTGCGGGTGAGTCTAAAACACAATACATCATTATCATCCTTTTTTCAAATTGATACATGTCATTGAACCCGATTATTTCATCGGTTTAATTCAATTTTTTTTAAAGTATACTTTTTACTCTAGACTATGCAGAAAATGTCTACACGACATTTTATTCGGGTATGCCTATGCTGGGTATTAATTAGTAATTTATTATTATTATTCTCAATTAATAGTGAAAAGTTCACTGTATTCAATACCAGAATATTCATAAGTACATAAGTTTTAGGAACTACATCCATAAGATATAATTTTAGTTCACCCTCTCAAACTCTTCTATAATATACTATTTCCATTTCTTTATTTGCTCGATGACAGCTCCTGTGGAAACTTGAACGAGCGTCTTTTTTAGATTATGTATACATTATTTAATAAAAATAAGACGCTTACGCACGTACAAGGTCATAGGAGAGTCGGAGAAACTGATAGGGATGGAGCTATCGATAAACGTAACACGATAACAGACCCGATATTTTTTAACTTCTAATTATTCTCTTTAATATCTAAAAACTAATAGATATTGTTAATATATCTTGCTTATGGATACATTGATATAACAAGATATGGGTCCCTCGAAACTAGTGACCTATTAATTATACTAATCTTTAAAATTATCTATAATATTATAAAATTCTAAACATGCCGTGTTTGTATACCGAAGCTAATAAAAAAAAAACCGGAATACACTATATAAACAATGGAGAACACGATGCAATGTTTGTTTGGGATTTACGTAAAAAATACTGAGCCGATTTTTATGCGGTGTTCGCTGATCGACAGCAAGTTCTTGGACTCAAAATCAGTGCTGCTTTTTATTCTGGGAACCCGCGTGAATTTTTCTGGGAATTATTTTAAAAGGCCAGATTGAAAAAAAAATCGAATTCCAATGCGATTTTTTCACTAATCGATAGCAAATTTTACGTAATAAAATGTGTGATATTTTTTTCCCCGGAGTTTCAAGTCAAACATGGACAAAGTCGCGGGCATATCCTAGTTTTAAATATAAGATAGTAATATGGTACTGTTTTATTTATGCATCTGCCGCATCTGGGATACTGTTTTTTTAGTGACTATTTCATGCAGATGTAGCAATGGATTTACATACATACATACATAACTTCACGCCAGTTAATGCAATGGATTTAATACGTCATTTGTGATGCGACATTGTTATTAATCGTGAATGACGTTAAACATTGACAGATAAAATGTAGGTAATCGTTAACGGCATTAATTTTAACGCTATATACAAGTCGCATTTGGCCACAGTCACTAACACTAATATTAGCCCAGATGGAGCAAGGACATTATACGTAACAAACTAGAAATGATTGTAACATTGTCTCGTATATCCAACTGGTGAGCCTGTGTTTACTAACAGTAATATTGTACTTGTTAGGTGGTCACGGCGAGGGTTGGGCGCCGGCAGCGTACCTGGACCAACGTAAGACGTCGCGCTCATCGAGTCGATCGCACGACCGTCTTCACGACCACTGAACGTACAATTTAAACAATCGGCAATAAACAGTACTGGTGATGCGTTAAGCGTTGTTTAAACTCAAGTTGATGTTAATTAATATGCTTAACGTAGACTTATAAACGTGTCAGTTAGGACGTACAATCCTGTTGTTGGGTCGTTATTTTTCAATGTCGTATCACTTTCTACAAGTCTTTAATTATATCTGGTTAGAAAAGAAAAGAGATTGTACTATGCACGGTGACATGATACGTCTCAATTTCTTCTTCCCATTTGTTTTAAACTTCTCGAATTTTCACAACAAAGTGATGATATTTAACTACCTCTGTAACACAATTTTTCGATTTTTAATCTTAGCATAGTTGTAATCCTTATAAAATGTTACACAAGTTAAGGGAAAAGTGCCTAAGTAATTTCTCATTTGCAAAGTAGTTTAGTGGAAGTTGTGTTCCGATCGATTGTCTTCGTTACTTCTAATCGACTTTTTAGCGGCACCAGCACTACTTCACCCCGAGTTAAAACCGACTAATAAAGTTGTTAATGTATGTAAATGTTGTTCTAAAAAAGCTTTATTGTACATTAGTCGTAGCAATAGTCGTTATGTCGTTATGAATATCCAAAGCTATGTATAGCGTAGGACGTTGTTAAGTAGCCTTCAACGGTTTGTATCTTTCTGTATATATTCTTCATTATTAATGTATTTTTAGGTATTTATTTTGCTAGATGAGCTTTCGGTGTTAAGTGTTTACGTCTCAATTGTCCATGACATGTATTTTGAATATATTTGTTTTCCCCGTTACGTCAATGGGAGTTGTGTATTATATTTTTTCATAAGATTCGTGCTCACACATTTAGTTTATAGTTATATTTGGACATTTTCATATCACTCTTTACTATCATTAAAATACATATTATAATGTGATCAAGTATACATCATTTGCATAATTTAAAAATAAGCGAAAATTATTTAACTCAATTCGTATATCTAATATATATACATTGTTATAAAATGTATACAGTTAAATATTGATAACCACATAAATATTGCTTATAATAATCGTGTGGGTTCTATTGTTATATCTCTAGTAAATTTTTCATTGACCGTAAAACGCATATCACGTACAAATTAGTATTTTACATGTTCTATATAATTTTTGGTATCCATATTTTTTTACAACAATAACTTTGATTTCAGATACAGTCATGTTGCTTACACATTTTTTCAAATGATTTAAATCATAGCAGATCACAATTACATAAAAAATTAAACATCTTGTTTGTGTTTTATTTATTTCCTTTGGTACCTAATGTTATTGCTGAATGTCATTTATAATCATCTTTCACAGCTAAGTTCTACATTCTATAACACAAAAGTAGCAAAATGAGGCGGGTAAGTAAAATCGGCGAACATTTACAGACCCTTAGTGCATGCGATGAATCACTCTTGAGTCATTCATTTCGTACTGATTAAAAGTAAAATAATTTAATAGAACCCTATTAACTATAGTATAATATTACCTGCTAAATCAATGTTATAAAGTTCAAATACTTATAGACGGCTGTGAAAAACTCAGTGATAGCGTTTTATAACATTTTAGTCTTATATTCATATTATACCTAAGTATTTAATATTAAATTCATAGTATGGCTTCTACAATCATGAGGTATGCAATAATATGTCTCGTAAGATAAAACGATATTCATTCGTGAGTCGAGACTTGGTGCGATATTTGTTTTATCTATTCTACGCACAAGTCTTGGCTCAAGACTAATGTCGTTCTAAAATATGAATGTAAAAGTTTGAAGAATTTTAGAAATGTTTGTCTTTGAATACTAATTAACCACTAGTACACATCTATGTAGATATAATACCTATATTTATCATAATATAGTAGATATATGATACTTCTTTTATATTAAGCAAAATACTGACTTGAAACAGACCTCTGATCAAAATAAATGTTTAGTCTAAGTTGTTTCTAAAAATTACTATGTAACAATCTTATAAAAATGTACAAAACCACTTGTTCTTGAAAATACTTTCATTGAAGTGCACATTGTTTAAGAGAAACATGTCGACATGACATTTAGCTGCACTATATTTTATGTGTACGTTCTCGTAAACATGTAGATCTACATTTCGATTTTGAACGAAGATGTAACGGCCGATTAAAAGAACGAAATATCAATTACT
The DNA here is from genome assembly GCA_019925095.2 of Dendrolimus kikuchii. NCBI lineage: Eukaryota > Metazoa > Arthropoda > Insecta > Lepidoptera > Lasiocampidae > Dendrolimus > Dendrolimus kikuchii. Next base: position 21,329,097 of record CM034389.1, read on the forward strand.
ATAAACTAATATTATCTATATCTGTAGTACAAATTAGAACTGAATATGAATGCCTTACACAAGTTTTTCACCACAAATTCTTGTGTAACATACAAAAGGATTTCGTCAAAGACTAATACTGCGCGTGTACTCCACATTCCGCAAAACTTTTACCCGCTCTAGCAGCTTGCTGTGCAGTAGCCGGTTCATACAAAATCATTTACTGCGCAGTGCTCTGTAATCAATCTAGGGGCCATCGGCATCAGGCCATTAAGTTTAGCGGAATATAACACATTATATAGCTGATTTAATTGTACTGTTTTTAACTTGAAGTTAGAATGAAATTTGGCCGTTATCCTTAGTATTTAAACACTTATATAGACACGTGTAACTAATTTTATTGAAGTCAAAATTATACCACAGCAGTATGAAATATTGACTTTGCCTTTCTGCGAGCTTATAAATTGATCCAATTCTACGGCGTGTTTTGTCAGAACCAACATTGTTTAATCGAAATAAAGGAAATCTAAAATTGTCTAGTTTTTTATTGGAAACATTTTTTAATTCAAATCGATCATCTGATTCTCATGATATGCACCAGCCTGAAAACTATTTTGGTAAACAATTTTGATAGTTCTTAACAGTCCACGGACAAGGGTTGCATAGACTACGAAACATAAAAAAAAAATCATTATAATGAAAATATGTACTCCGTATCCCAAAAAATGCTCAACGCATGTTGTTCACAGGAAATTTTCGTTGAAAGTATTTTTGAGTTCTTATAAATTTAATATTTTTTCTGTTTTCCACTTTATAGTTTAAATGGTAGGGAAACAACACTACTTTCACGACTTTTCAAAGGTAACATTTTAGCCTACTAAGAAACATTCTTGTTTTTTAAAGATTTGATTAACGATAACCTCGCTCGACTATGTACCATACCCTTAGATCATATAAACGTATATCTCAATGACCATACCCTAAAAATCTTTATACAATAAGTGGTCACCTCTAATTATTTTTCTTGCAATTTCACTAACTTTATATGTACCACCCTCTCAAGTTTCATTCATTTAGACAGTAGTTTTTGAGGAAAAAGACTGACATACAAAGACTTGTTATCAATTTCATAAGGCTTGAAGATTTTGCTAAAATAGTAATGAAACCAGAAGCCACGTGAGCGAAAATGTGCATGTAAAGCCCTAGTATGAAATATGCTCTCTTGAGATTAAAATTAAATGCCTTGTCCTAATTAGCTTGGGCTGTTCCAATTATGTATCTACTATTAATTAATTTGACCTTGTACTCGGCTTTGATATGCACAACTATCAGTCCATTAAAACGTCCAGTAGATAATAAACATTTTCAAATGATAAACTGAATTAAATAAAACAATTGCTCCATGATTCCATTTCACTGTATTTATACAAGAAAAATATAGTCTCTAAAATAGACAACTATACATTCACAATAAGACAAACGACAGTTAGAAACAAATCACAATATGAATGAAGAGCCCATACACATATGGGTTAGCCCGAATTACTCAAATAATCAAAGTTAATACAAATATGATAATACATACACTATATTTACAGGGGCCTAATTCTGCTATTACTAATTTTGTCAAAATCGCTGGACACAATCGTCTCAATCATAGGTTTGCCTGATTTCGACATTTCATTTTGTTAATTCCGTGCCAAGTACGCCACAATTTTTATGTAAATGTTTATAAGCGAAAACTCGCGATACAATGTTAAATTTTTTTGGTAGCTTTTCAATATTCATTTAAACAAACGCCATTTCTGCTAAAGGTAAACCTAATTTTTCTATTATTCTACCACGACAATATCGAGAAAATTTTTTGAATGTAGTCTAATATGAATTTTTAACACTAACACAATTGAATTGTCCTTTGAATACCTTCGCAACACCAAGATATTGAAATAACAGAATTGGGCCCCTGAGATGTAGTAAATTCATTAAGAAATTTCGATATAAGGAGACATACATATGTACAATAATAAAAATAAAATAATTTTTGAGTTATGGTCTTGTTCTTCTTGGCTAAAGGTATAATTATGTACATGCTGCAACTTCAAGAAGTTGACTTAGGATAACTTTCATCACATTTTCTCTGCGCCACAATATGAGGTCATTTAAGAAGAGCATTATAAAATTTCGTCATGGCTGGCAACACATAGGCAGAGGCCCTGATGTTGCAAACATTTAGATGGTGATGACTACTTTCCATCAGGTGGACGGTCTGCCTGTTTGCCAGCTTTTGGCAAATAAAAAATTTTGATTACATATATTTTTCATACATATAAATGTGAATTAACATTTGTACCAATATACTCAAATGCATATGATACATAAGATATGTACAATACACTTTCACTTAATTTCTAATCAAACTATTGGGATGCTTTTTCTCTGCTAAAAATACTGCTTTTAAAAATGTTATCAATTCTATTGAAGACATCATCTGCCGCTTTGGCAGCATCAACTCGCCAGTGCAGACCTTTTCTCATATAATAATCAACAAGCGGAACAGTTTGTGCATGATATGTCGCAAGGCGCTTCTTTAGGGCATCCACATTATCATCAGACCTCTTAACCAATGGTTCACCAGTAACATCATCAGTCATGGGCTTTTTAGGTGGGTGGAATTCTTCATGATAACTACGGCCACTGGATGGGTGGATCAATCTTCCAGTGATTCTCCGCACAAGCAAACTATCCTGTATTCCAAACTCAATAACAGCATCAAGTGCTGTTTTACGTTTCGCCAGTAAATCATCCAACTAGAAAAAAATACAATTTTATATTTTTTAGTGTGTAAGAAATATTGTTTATGGACATTGAACAATTGATTGGCCTTGACAAGTAATAAAGATAAACTATCTATTTTTTTAATCACTTTTCATGTTTACACATATTACATAACACTATTATGTAAATCTATATAATTACATATAACAGTCTAATAAAATAAGATTTTAAAGGAAAACTTAAATATATATATCATGTCAAAAACATTGTTTTTTATATATTTTTAGTTTACATAATATATCAAAAATTTAAGGGAGCCTTTTTGTTTTAGGTATAGCAGTTAACAATAATCTTCAGCATAGAATGTTTATTTTGCTACAGACTAATGTGAAATAGAGGTTAAACAGTGTAAGTTGAAAAATTCAATTATCAATAATTAAGGAACCAAGATCTGAATCTTAACTGTAAACATTACCTGCCTTGAAAACATGGCTTTATAATTATACCTAAAACTCAAAATATGAACATACACTTGATGATAACAATAAAATACAAACCTTCTCAGCCTGAACAACCGTTCTTGGGAAACCATCTAAAAGGAATCCATTCTTGCACTCTGGCTGATCCAAGTTCTTATCAATCATGTCCACCACCATTTCATCAGACACTAATTTTCCCTCATCCATAACTTTCTTGACACGGCGACCCAATTCTGAACCTGAGGAAACCTCCGCCCGGAGCATGTCACCAGTGGAAAGGTGACATACACAATACTTTTCCTTAAGACGAGGGGCCTGGAATTGCCAAAATTCCTTTTAAATGTTTAATAAATAAACCTAATGGATACCCAAAGTATTCAAGCAGAAAAGTTTTAAAGATTTATAACTTCTATTTTTTTAGAATTTAAATAATTTTTATTAACCTTTTGGTATCTCGTCTATAATCAAGCTAGTTTTTTTATTTTTTTATTGCAGGAGTTTAGCAGACAGGCAGACGGCCCACTTAGTGGAAAGCGGTTACCATCGCCTATGGACATTTGCAACACCAAAGGTGCTACAAATGCACTGCTGCTCTCTTAATGGAGACTGGAATCTGGTCACCAATGCCGGAACACAATACAAGATTGTTATGGCGGCATACTCTAGACCAGGGGTGGTCGCCATCCTGTCGAGCAAACACTACCACCTGGCTGTGGGTTGTTTAGTCGCCTCTTACGACAGGCCGCCGGGCCGCAGGAAATTGTATTCTTTCTCCGTTCCTGCACGGATAAAAGTTACATTATTCTATCAATACAAGTACATAAACATCCCACAGTAGTGCATGGACTGCAACAAGGGCATCTAAATGAAATTAGCAGGTTTCCTCACGAATTTATTTCAATTACAGTTTTAAATATTAATTAAAAAATTACCAAGATTTACAATACCTGGAGAGCAATCTAAGCAATTTAAATCATTAAATATATTTGTTTTATTAATAGATTTTCTAAGATCACGTTGGACTTTGTTAAATATTCATACCTAATTCTCTAAATGTCAAAGATCAAAGGCTAATTACCTGAGTGCCTTTCCCTGACCCTGGTGGACCCAAGAGCACGGCCCTAATACCAATAGGATCATCATCAGGCTTGGGTTTTAATGATGTAGCAGCTGGAGCCATCGTGCCAAGATTTGAGGCAAATCACTAATAATTCCAAATGTAGCTAAAACTATAAAAAATGTAAGAACAAACTCAACACAATATGATATTAAAATACCAACTACCACTTTTTCCCGTGCGGTGTAATCTCTGGCATTTAGCAATATAAAATGAAGGAATTACCGATAAAATTTAAAACGATAAAGGATAAAGCAAAACGAATTAAAACGATAAACCTTAAACCACAATCAGCAGTTGCACGGTTGCACCACATGTGATGACGTCGTTCAGAAATATCAATGTCAAGTTGTTAACGTCAAATACGGACATTTGCTTAAATTTTGGCTTCAGTCTCTTAAATTTATTTAGTTAATTTCAGATAAGTATGCAGAGTAGAGGTAGGGACAACCATCTCTGTACATGAAAAAGTGTTATTCGAAATGCATAAAGTTAGAGTGGCGCTTCATCATTAGCATCAGGGTGAATTTTTAAGAAAGTGCCAGAAGATATTATAGCAGTATTATAGAGTATTTTAGTATTATAAAATTTAAAAAATTGCTACTGACTGAATACAACAATGCTTTATTATGTAATCAGTTCCTTTGGCTACTTTTATAGCGATTTAACAATAAAATCTTCCAAATATATATTCTGAATTCTGAGACTGGAACACTGAAGTAGGAAACCTGAGGTCCATGGACTGGAAGCTGTATTTAATTTTTAAGGTGTGTACATATTATAAGTCGTGGCCGATAGACGCGGCTTAGTGGCATGGCTTACAACGTATCTCGATAAGGAGTCTATTTAAATGTACTATTTTAAGTCGTAAATCCTAAGCGTAAACTTGAGTGTTCAAATGTCCTAAAGTAATCTAGGGAGTGTGTTACAATTCTGGTGTGCACATTGTTCGGATGCGTCAGCCGCGGCTGACGGGCACATTCCATAATATGTGGGCACGTTTATTCTTTAATGATTCTTTAAAAAAATAGTACATTATGGTACTAGTGTGTAACATTGGTGATTACCGCCGAGGCGCCATTGAGACTCGAGCCGTAGGCGAGGGTCTTAAGAGAGCCGAGGACGGTAATCATCAATACACACGTGTATCATACGACGTTTTTCAACACACTTGTGAATAAAATAACAACAAAAACTCATTTTATTTAGTAGATAAAAAAAAGTTATATATGAGTGAAAGTTTTATTTATTAAACACGTACGAGTTAAAATTATCTATTTAAATAAGAAGTTGCATGAAATGAGCAAGCAATAGGAACATTAATTTATTTGTTCTATAGAACACGATCTTCTTTTTTTGAATAAAAACTTTTTTAAGAACAAAGCAACTCAACCATTAAAATTAAAAAAAAAATCTATAACTCACTAGTGAGTTATAATGTTTTTTACTCACAGTTTGGTTATGGGTGTCATTCTTTGTCCATAGAGCCACTTTATGAGCAAGTGTGTTGAAAATGCATTTTATAATCAATACGAATAGTAAACTGATTAATCGATTTCTTAAAGATCTAGCTTTTTTCAAGTCTGCATTTTATTTAATTTTATTTTTTATTTTATTAAAATTTTTATTTATATTTTATTTTTGTTTTATTTAATAATTTTTTTATCCGTGCAGGAACGGAGAAAGAATACAATTTCCTGCGGCCGGGCGGCCTGTCATAAGAAGCGACAAAACAACCCATTCAGGTGGTAAGGCATTTGCCCGACTGGATGGTTACCACCCCTGGTCTAAAGTATGTCACCATAACAACCTTGAGTTATGTTCCGGCATTAGTGACCAAGTTCCAGTCTCCCTTAAGAGAGCAGCAGTGCATTTGTAGCACCGTTGGTGCTTCAAATGTCTACCGATTATTTATTTATTATTTATTAATGAAGAAACTGCATTGAATCTAATATCTGGCTTAAAGGCCTAGCTGCCAAGCCATAAAATCCAAAAACTTAAATATTATCTATGATTTAATGATTATAACCTAAAATTATTGGCGGCATTATTTATTGTAATTATTTATTCTCAACCTTATATATTTATTTTTATTTCCGTGTGAATCAATCATGAGTAAAAATGCCGTCTGGTGAGTATTACATGCTACTAATAATTTACTACATAGTTACAATAAATACTAACAAATATCTTCTTTATCAAGTTATTGGAAACGATTGTGGCGTTGGACAACATCAGAAAGTCTTACAAATGATGAATTAAGTACAATACTATGTAACAAAGATGTGATTGAAAGCTTAAAGCATGGCTTAGCCAGTTATAAGCCGAACAAACCCGATGCTTTCTCTCAACTTCAGACAAAAAACAGCGACCAAACAAAGCTACTGAGTGTCGTACAAACACTGCAAAACTATATCGTAAGTTCATACCTTTACAATGACATAATTATTAACATAATTAGGTATACAATTTCAAAAAGTAACCTAGCTTTGAAATGCCAATAGTATCAAATGGCCTTTATTGTCAACAAGGTCAGTTGATTCCTTGTATGGATTCTTATTTTTTATTTATTTCTTCGAAGACTTAAGCATGTTATGTTAATAATACCTAAATAAAAATATTATGAAAAATATTTTGAAACTGATTGTGGGAATTTTTAATATAACTGTTTCAGGATGTGGATTGTTTTCAAATATGGGATGTAGTAAAACACTATTTATGTGACATATCGTATGGCAGCCCAGAGAATGCTTTGATAAATATTGCTTTTGTGGACACCAGACCAACATTCTTACTTCCAAATATTTGGCATTTCTATTATGCGGAAAGATTATTCTTGCTTAAACTATTACAATATATTGTTCAATTTAAAGATGTGCAATCTCACAAATACAATCAAGAATTTAAGAAGATCGTGAAAGATATTGGGTTACAAAACCTCAAAACCTCATTGATATCACAATTTGAAAAGGTATTAAGTACAGCACCTCCATCCCGAAAAATACAAAGTGATTTTTCAAATGAAAATATAAGGCAAGAATGGGCAGAGAGTAATTTAAGAGAACAGTTAGCTATATTACAAATACTGTTTTTAATAGCTGAAGAAGATACATTCAGTGATACAGAATTTAAGACATTATTTACAGTGTTTAAAAAACATGGCTTTGGAAAAAATCAAGGCTATAATGAGTTTTTAGAGGAAAGGCATAGAGAGCCATGTATGAGGATCATGTATATGGAAGTTTGTCTGTTTATGGTTATTGCTGATCATATGAAAATGTAAGTACAACTTATGCATATTATGTCATTGTAAAGAAAAGTCTTTAATTGAATGGCAGATTTAATGTTCACAGTAAATATTTTCTCGGGGAATTTAGTTTTATATAACCTTATTAAAAACAAATCCAAGACAAAACCAAATAACATTTTTTCACTATTGTGTGGGTTTATGGTGTATATGCCACTGCACTCACATAATACATGTTTATTACTAATGTTGCATCAAATTATTCTGTCAAAGCAAATTCACCTGACTCAATGTAAATAAAAATGAAACTGAGCCTTAACATGCTAAAGTTGGTTTAAGTTATAAATGCAAAGTGCCTATCTAACAGTCTTCTCCTATGACACTAATTTTTAGCAAGATGATTTTTATTTCTACGGATGAGTAGCTGTGATAATTATGGTTTTCCGCACACACTGCAATGCAACAACATTTGACATACATTACAGTTCACTGTCAATGCTAGTTGCACACTATATGAGTGACCTGACTATGTGCTACTGAAATAACAAAATGTAAAAAATGTATTTGAAATTGAAAAATATTATTTACTAGCAACTGTAACAAATATAAATAAATAATTTTAAACATTCTACAAAAAAAAAACTGTTATTTATAATATTACTTGCTTTTAGAAATAATTTACCAGTTTGGATTGAAAACACTAAAGATACTGTAGAATGTGAACTGACAAAATTACACATGAATCCAGAGCACAGTGCTATGCTTTTCACATGGATGTTATTAATATTACAGGTAATATGTGCTTTCCTGATTATATATCAATCAATAACTCTTTATTGTACACCAATACAAAAAAGGAACCTACAGACTAAAACTATGTCTCATTACGCACAAAGGGCGGTCTTATAGCTAAAAAGCGATCTCTTCCAGACAACCAGAATGTACTTACAGAAAATAGTACTGCTTTATGAAATGTAAAATTCCAATCATTTATTACCTATATACATTTACTTACAACTTATTTATATACATATACATTTTTGTTTTGCAAATAAGATAAACATGTACTAAGTTCAAGGAAATATTATGTTTTGCTTATGCTTTACATGCCTCTAGGGAATATAATATGATAATGAAAAACTGAGCATAGGGGTTTGATCTTGCAAAAGGCAACTACCACAGGATATAGGTCAAAAGATTACTTGAATGAAACCACATTGAAAATTAGTAAATCATTATCCAAAACTACTGATGATTATATTGAAACACTTAGGGGCTGCTTGCATAACAATCGCCTTTAAATAAAATTTAGTTAATCATATTACACTGCCTAAATATGTATTACACAAAACATATTTAAGTGGTCTTGCATGTTACTTAGCAAAGTGTATTTATGCCGTCGGTAAAACAGCCACAAGTGTTCCGTATCACTCTGCGATCCATTTTTTGGAACAAACACGAAATTTAGCTTTAATGTTATTGTTACATGCCCACAAAGTGAATGCACACCTGGTTTATTACCTTTCCCGCATTTGGACTTCTTTTGTTTACTTTGTGTTAAAATTTTGTAATTAGACAATAGCCTATTGTTATTGTACTTGTTCATGGCCGCAGTTGTGCGGATTAAGGATTCTCGGAAACTAGTCCACGCGGTCTATTGTTGTATTGTACAGTTTAGTATAAAAAGATTCCCGAAGGGGGGGGGGGGTGAGGCAGTCAAGCGAGGATTAAGATACGAGTAAGACGTACATTCGTTAACTATATAGTGACGGACTTTGCGCGTGTTATTGAATTGTGCAGTTTGTACTGGTTCCGTCCAGTTATATTTGTACCTGTGTTATACGTGTTTGTATAGTTCTAATAAATTCTATAGTAATTCCAACGGCATTTTACTTCGAGTCCCGCACTCGTAACACTATTTTTCGCGTTATTTTTCATGTAAAAAGGAATTTTAGTTCCCAAGTCAACTTTCCATTTGAAATTTCGTTTGTTTGGTTAAGTTTGCTCCGGATTTTTTGGCGGCAACCTGAAGAGTGTTTTCTTCTGTGCCCTTTTATTTTCAAATAATAGATTAATACTGGTTAAAAGTGAACAATAGTTGTAGAATATTGAATAACAGAATTGTGCATTTGTGTTGAAAATCACAACTATTTAGTGATATGAAAGATCTAAGATTTGGTTAAGACTCAACCAAATTCTAACTTGACCCTGGCTAAATACACAAATCATAATGACCAATAAATATTTTACTAGAAAATTAGTTTTCTCCACTGTGAACACCGGGTTTGGAATTATACTTTGAAATTTATATTAATTTTGTATTCTTTTAATTTGAAATAAGGCATACCTGGCATATGTACACACATTCCCAATTGTATTATCACATATTCGACGGAATACAAATGAAAGTGCGAATTCATCTTAAGAATTAAAATAATTATATCAGAAAATGTCAACCAAAGATATCTGGATTCTATATTGTCAACACTATACTAAATAAATTAGCTAAAATCCGAACACATTTCCCAGTTTTATTATTCAAAACAGACTGCGGATGTATTTTTTGTCCTTAAATGCATTTAGGGCATTAAATACCCATTTCTGGGTGATTAAATTTGACAGTTCTTTAAAGATGTTTAGCAACACATTTTGCGTTGTGCCAGACGCTAATTGTATTTAAAGGTACTAAATGCGTTTAGTGTTTCTTAAATTAATTTAAGCAATGTTATGCAAGCTGCTCATAGAAAGAAATAATTACATTGAAAATTTATTAAAATAAATAATAATTATGTGGAAATCTTTTGAAATAAATTGGAAACTTGTGAAAGCAAAAAGTTACTTGGAAAACTCATAGAAATAAATATTTTTCTTTAATTAAATAATTAATTTCCATTGCCTCTAATGTTATTTATTCCCTAATATAATATTTGTTTTTAGAGTGATCAACACTGCAGGTTGTTTGAAGGACAATATCAAGTCTATGGAGCCACTGCTCTCAGAATGCATGTCTTTGAATTTCTATTGGATATGCTCAAAAGTTCAGTTTTCTCAGTAAGTATATGTTCACATGTTAAGTATTTGCAATAATAATTTTTACTGTCCTTTTGATCTTTGGTATGATAGAGAAAATATCCCAGAATGGAGGGAGGAGTATGGAAGGTTAAGACAATAAATGTTTCAAATAACAAAACGTCAAAAAACGAGATAAGAGTGTCATGTGGCGCTATCTAATGATGATTAGCAGTTTTTATAAAATTTAATAACCGAAACTAGGGGATATCGGAAATAGAAACCTATCTGAAAATATAACCAAACCTGATATAATTTTTTTAAATAATTTAGAACAGGCAAGAAATCAAACATTTAGAGTTGTTTATACTATATTTATTAATAGAAAAAATTAGCCTCTAAGATAAGTGTTCACAAAAAAATTTCATTTTCCTGGGAATTATTTAAAATAGTCAGATTAAAAACATCGTATACCAATGTGATTTTGTACTGATCAATAGCAAGTTTTATGTAATAAAATGAATGATGTTTTTTTATCCCAGGAATCCTTCTGGAAAAATCACAGGAGTGATTTGGAGTTGTTCGAGTGCTTAATGCACATTAGCTTATTTCAACACAGTTTTTACTAAAACAATAGTTGCGATACTTTTTCATCCTGGGAATCCCGCAGGAATTTCTAGCCAAGCGTGGACGAAGTCGCGGGCATATCCTAGTAGTACACTATAAAATTGTTCCAGGATAAATCAAAGTGCTCAACAATAGCCCATCAAAGAATTTTCCAGCTTCTCAATGATTTATGTGATAAATTCGATGGAGACGGCACACTCAGCCATCAGCCAGGGATCATGCAGCTCTGTTCCCATTTACTTGAAACTCCAGACATATCCAGCCAGTTCTGGAAACTTCATCAGAAGGAGGAAGGGTTTGGGGTAGTTTCATTATGGAATACAGCTTTGGAATATTTCCCTTACAATTTTAGCGCACTGTCTACTCTAGCTGCTGGCTTGGCTCAGAATAAGTGCAGCGTCAAAAATGTAAGTAAAACATTGTAATCGGAGCGATCCAGAATTCTGTACCTAAGTTATAGGAAGACTTTTAGTTTAGTTAAGTGCAAACTAAAAAGTCAGTACCATATATTTAAAGATAAACAAAGCAAACCTTTAAGATTAGCAATGCAATCAACTACAAATAGGGTAGATGACAGTCAAATCTGCCGCCTCCTACATTTTGTACGACTGTATCAAGTTATGACGTCATACTTTTAATAAGTCAAATAACGTTTTTTTTTATATTAAGCCCAGATAATAGGCTGAAGGCTCACCTGACGGAAAGTGGTTACCGTCACCTTTGGACATTTGAAACACTAGAGGTGTCACAAACATACTGCTCTATTGTTGTGTAAACAGTAATTTAAATTGTTTTACCATCATTTTAAAATTAAGATGATAGATAAGCAAGGAATTTTAAAGCTTGTTTTTATTTTTATAAACATTAAGTGTCACTTACACAATTAATTTTGGATAAGCATGGTAAATATTGTGGTTACGTTAAAATGGAGACCCCCGTCTAAACAGTGCGATTTCCATATGCTAATATAAGATTATTTTTTGTTTTAAGCTCGTAATATGTTGCTACAATTTTGAGTCTTTCTTTACAGCTTCTAGTTGAACTTAAAAATCTTCCAGTTTACACAGAGATATACAATCCAAATATGGTGCGAATAATGTCCTTACAAAACAACGATGCTATAATAGGTCGTGAATACTATCCTTTAAATGACCCCTCTTACCATATAGAAGTTGGTTCAAAAGCCACAATAACAGAGCGTAAAGAGGGTACTATGATACACTTTAGAACCCCATACTCATATTGGACAGTATTCAATAGTGAAATAGAAAAATCCTTGGATAGGAAACAGCACCAATGTAATGGTATAACTTTGCAAAGGGTCTATGAAGGTGCTAGGGTCCTCAAAGGGGTACTTAATACAATGGTTGGAGAGAAGATTATACCCAAAAGCCTTGTTGGGCCAAGTGAAGGAGTTTTTGATATTTTGGTTCGCTTCATGAGGGCTGATACGCCACCCTTACCTCTCTTGGTTGAATGTTTGCAAGTTTGTACTGCATTGATACCGATGTTCCCGAAAGAGATACATTTGAGGTAAGTTTTTCTCTCTCTTTTCTTTCTCCTTTTTCCAACTATTTGGGTTCGGCACGATGTGTCTTTTCCGTCCATACTCCTCTATTCTTGCCTACGTCTTCTTTCACACCAAAAGTCATGTCATCCATCACACAATCCATCCATCTCTTTTTTGGTCTACCTTTATATTTGTATCCATTAATCTTCCAATTTAACATTATTTTTATCACGTGATTTTCTTCCCTCATTACATGCCCATACCAGCTTAGTATTATTCCTCTCAAATTTTCAATCACAGGGGCAACTTTCAAAGATCCTATTCAAGAACATATACTTAACCTTTATATATTTATTATAGTACCTTTAGTAATAAAATATTTTAAAAGAACAGACAGACAACAAAAAAATTGTATTGGTATAAGATTATTGTAAACATTTGGAACAAATTAATACAGCAAGAAAATGTAGTAGTACATAAGAAGTTTGTAAAATAAAATGAAAAAAATGCGAAATAAAGATAGAAACAAAAAGATATACATGAAAAAAGAGAAAATAAAAATCGAAATCAAAATATAAAACCTCTAAAAAAGCATAAAGTCCGGACAATCTCATTTGTCCGGAGGGAGAATTAAAACAAAACATTTCTATATTGCTCAAGCATAGTAGACAAGTGACCACTCACCTGATGGAATACGGTCACCATCGCCTATGGACATTGCAACACCAAAAGTGTTACTGGTGCTGCTGGCCTCGAAGGGGGATTGGAACCTGGTCACTGATGTTGGAACACAACTCAAGACTAGGGATGGTAGCCACCTAGAGGGGCAAATGCACTACCACCTGGCTGTGGATTGTTTTGTCACTCCATACGACAGGCCGCCCGGCCGCAGGGATTCTTATTTTTTCTCTATGCGTATGCAGAGAGAACTAACTGGAAAAGTTCTCTCGAATCAATGATAGAGACATGCCAGTTTCGCAAGCTTTTTAATTAAAATTTTTATTGCAAAACAAGCAAACATTCTACCCAGCTTATGAAAAAATGTGACTGTCGCCTGTTGCCAACCTTTAGGGAGGTATAAAGGAGACGGAATAGTGGGATCAGATAGAGGGATCAAACAGGAAGAATAGAATAGAGAGGATAGGATATGGGATTGATATAGGGGGGTGGGATAGGGAACATTAAACAGGCGGAAGGGAAGTGGGCCATCGGAATTCTGAAATCTATTTAACTAATGCAAATGTAAATCAGGCTATATACACATTAATAAGTTAACAAGGGTTTATCACCCGAAAGCTTTAGATTTCTATAAATGATTGCATTGGTTTCAGGCTCCTTAACACAGGTCTTTTGCCACGTAACATTAATCAAAACCTAACTCATGTTGAATATGCGAAGGGCGACTCTTTCGATTCGGCTGCGGTGGGCTCGTATTTGGTCACGATGGAACAATCCACTGGCACCTATAGCTTCTTAGGGGCTTATATTGATATGTTGTGCGCCTTTTATCAGGTGAGTATGGAAAAAAATATTAAGAATGAAGTTTCTTGCTGTAGATGATTTAATTCTGATGACACTTATTACATTTCTCATGGGTGCCAGCAGCTTTTATTCCCTTGCGTTTTGATGCGAAAAAAACAGTTAGATTTTCAACCAACATTATATTAATAATGTTATTTTTAAACCACATAAGACACAACATGAATTGGTTTAAACTTTAACTTAATTTAACATAATTGAGGTTATGTATACGGTGTTGGTTAAAAATGTGTTCGTCAGATAATAAATAAAGTATAGTGTGTACATAAATATTCTTTTGTTCAATGGGAGAACCCACGAATACACTCACAGACACACACACTGAAACAAACACACTACATACATACACAAATAAAAATTCAGTATGTTTTTCTATTAATCCTAAGAAAGTCGTGGCAGCCCATAATAATTGAGGCTGCACTTAGAACTTAACTTGTATGTAGAAAATGTCCCAATACAATATACTCGTGTATTTAAAACTTTGCCTAACTGTTTTCAGGCACCTTATGACGACCGCGTAACCAAAGAGATTATACTCCCAGGATTAATTTTATTATTACGTGAAGTGTTTCCCAATGTTTGGGGCTGGCGTTACACGAACTCGAACGAACGCCGCAACATGTTGCGACGTTGCGCACGGTTACTAACGTTGGTGTTGCAAAAGCCAAATGAAACTTTTGGAAATTTAGCATTAGTACAACGCACTTGTGTCTATAGCTTGTTGCATACTGAAAATGCGTTGGAGTTGCTCAAGATTATATCTATTGGTAAGTTTACATTGTTTTTGGTAATCTACAAAATTAGCCTCATTGATTGCATCTGTGGTTTATCTTTTGTTATGTATATGTATGTATGCTTACCAAACTATTTTCGACGTGCTATAGGTAAATTAGCTTCGAGAAGTTTTTGCGTTTGTGGTAGTATTTGTATATTTACAGGAATTATAAACTTGAAATTTAATTTTCCTTCTACAATCAGCAAAAATAGCTTTGTTACATTTCGAAGAAGAAAATATATTTACATTCAAAAGTCAATGGTGTTTAAGATTCATTCATAAGCACTGGTCTAACTAGTCCAGTAAAAGGCTTTTTTAAAAAGGTTTTTAAATATAAGCTTTTGAAATCCTGGATATCATGTAGCAGCAGAGTGCTAGCCAAGACAAATAAAACGAGCCCAAACACGACGGGTCTATCTTGTTTAGTACAGGAGTTCCTATGGCCACCTTCCGACTCCATCATTAGATCAGCTCCATGGTACCATATTATTGCATTGTCACGCGATATACATCATATGCGTGCAAACTTCAGCTCAATCGGAAACCGGGAAGTTGGTCAAATTTAACTTGCAAGATTGCACCCGAACTTACATACATCCATTGCAAGTTAAATAAAAGCTTGTAAAAAGCAGTGGTTTTTGGTTCTATTCCTGGCGTGGTATGTTTTGTGAACGAACTTTCCATTGTTTGCTATGGTTTGGGTGTCTAGGATTGGTCCCAAAGTAGTCCGTTGTTTGTTTTCAGTTTTTGTTACTCAGGCATACCTGAAATAAAAAGCATTTCTTTTAAAGTATCTTTGGATACTGGGTTGCTTGGAAGAGATCGCTGTGAGCAATAAGGCCGCCCTTTCTTCCAATGCAAATGTATCCTTATTAATTGTCTAGTTGTAAGTTTATGGTGAATAATAAACATTTTCATTCGTTAATTCATTTAAATAAACAATCATTTGATTAATGAAACTATATGAAATGAAAGGTTTTTACCCCTATCTATAGGCCTGACAATATTTATTTAAAATAATTTAATTTTAATTCTAGGCAATGGCCAATTAGAACGAATGATACAAAACGACACAAACTGGATATCAGGCACTGGTGCCCAGCATATATCGATCATACAACACTGTGTTTCAATATTAATATTTACGTTACGACTTAAAACGTTAGTCACGGTGGCAAATGAGTTTACGCCGCTCGAGCATTTGATATTTGCGCAAAACAAACAGAAGGACTCGTTGAAAGTAGTGCCCAAAGTGACTAGTTACATAAACCATGTGTTTAATAAAGGACTGCCGGCGCTATGTTGTCACTTGTTGAAAAAGTTCGCAGATGTAAGTATATGTTGGGATTATTTGACTGCTTCTGTGGTCTACAGGGCTAAGCCTTGGATCGCTTGTTTCGGAGATTAAGAGCAGAGATATCTTTTGTATCTTGTAAGAAGTGTTCTTCTAACATAGTCGTATCCTATAACCTAAATTGCTTTATTTACAAGTATTATGGTTTAACGATTTCTTAGCCATTTTAGCAAAATAGAGTCCTTATAAATTTTGTAGACCAATATATAGCTGAGCCTAAATCAATTTTTAGAACTATTCTAATATTTATTTTTCTGAACTTTAACTACTAGTCATCTTTTGTAGTAGAAATTCATTATTTACAGTCTCTGACATAAATCTTAAGATTTACGGTCTAAATAGTAATAAAAGATCAAAATTAATGCTGAACATAGAACGAGCGAAACTGAAAAGACCGAAATCTTAGGTCTTACGAGAAAATCTTAATATTTATAGGTATGTTAGCTTCAAGACGTTTTGCGTTTGTACTAGTATTTGTATATTTACAGGAATTAAATTTCCCTTGTACAATCAGCAAAAAGAGGTTCGTTACATTTTGAAGAATAAAATATATTTACAATCAAAAGTCAATTATGAAAGTCAAATAAGTAATAATTATTTACATTGCTAATTGTTCTGAGGTCTGACTATTTGGTTTTATATTGATAATTAATTCATTAATTGATTTTGTTTGTGGATCATTTTTGTTATTTATTGTTCAGTGTTATTATTTGTTACTAACTGTTGTTATTTGATATTAAAGTTATTAATTAAAAATGGTTTCGTAGTTAAAACGTGCTCGAGGTAAGCCTTTGAGTTCCCAAATTAAAGAAGTTTTTATAATCTGTACAAATATTCCGAAAATGAGTGCAATAGCAATCCGAGCAATAATTATGACTCCCACTCAATTAGTTTCTAAATCGACTGGAATTTCATTGACTTCCATCAGAAAGGTGCTATGCGAAAGCAAATATCATTCTTCAGAACAGAACTTTAAATCACCTAAAAACAAACCAAATCGGAAGCCTACAATTGAAAATATATGGGGGATAATGAAAACTTACGTCGCAAAAACAAATGTCACAATCAACATGAATGCTATAATGACATTCGCTCAGGAAAAATTTAATAGCATAACTGTAGAGGAATGGAAAAATCTATTTCAGTAAGTCAGTAAAAATGTCTGGAATTGAAGAAATTTAGTATTAACAATTATGTTTAATATTAATATTTATTATTTGAATATCCTTTAATATTATTACATACATACATAACATCACGCCAGTTCCCTTGCGGGGTAGGCACGAACAACAGAGCGCCATTTAGGCTTATTCTTACACACCTCACTTGCTTCTTTGACATTCATAACTCTTGTCATGCACGCTCGTCTGTTCTTAAAGCTCCTGACATCACCTTCTGTTAGTACACGATCAGTTTGATCATGGAAGGTGTGTCGTGGCCTTCCACGACTTCTGCATCCATCCACTTTTGCATTGTATATCTGTTTAGTCATTCTTTCATCATGCATTCTTCCCACATGCCCGAACCACCGGAGCATTCCTTTCCTTACCTTCACCCCGACACTCTCTTTCAGACCAACTCTTTTTCTTACTTCGGTATTACGAACGCGGTCCGCGAGCGTCACTCCGCAGATTTTGCGCAGTGCAAAAGTAAAGTAAAGTGCATCTCGACCGCGTTTACTCTACTTTCATGCTCTCTCTTCCATACCCAAATCTCGCTTCCATACGTGAGCGTAGGTACCAGCACCGCGTTGTGTATGGCGAGCTGGGCCTTCTGGCTGAGGTTCTTAGCGCCTAGAAGTTTACCTAATATTATTAAGTTTATTTAATATTATTAGTTTCATATAAAGTACTTGGCTGAAAAAATACGTAAAAGTATTATTTATTTATGTGCTGACCGTACACTACTACAAACGCAAAAACGTCTCGAAGCTAATTTATCTATAAAGTAGTTCAGGATTTAAAGTAAAAAATTGGAAGAGAGAAGAAGAAGGAAGTAAAAGGCCGCGCGAAATAAAGGCGGCCTCAGTTGGTTCCCGATATTTATCTGCCACATACATTCAATGTAACAAGTTCAATATGCTATTTTAGGGTTTTCAAATGTCGCTATTCGCCTCGTTAGACATGCCGGCATATCAAGTAAGAGTTTTGTTCCTCGATCGACTCCGTGACGAGTACGAAACGATAGATCTAAAAGTTTCTATAATAGAATTCATAGCATCCTGTGTGAGAACTCAGCCGGGACTCACCGAAGCGTTTTTCATGATGAACCATGTAAAAGCAAAGTCTGAAGAAAAGAGTGGACAGCAACAAGAGACTAAAATAGAAAATGACGACAGTATGCAAGGAATATTGGGGTATATGGCTGATTATTTGGGAATTGTTAAGAATGTAAGTAATAATACTAATTATTTTACTTATACCCTATAAAATATCAAAGCTCACTAATTTGAAAGTCTACCGTCCTAATTACATCTTCTTAATTTGATCTGAAAAATTCTTCTTCCATCCTTTAGACCAGTTATTAAACAGTGAAATAATATATACAATACTTGATTAGGATTACTTGCCGTAAAAAAAAAATATATATAGCCTAGACATCAGTTTGAATAAACTGTTCAAAAGTTCTGTATTGGAATAGGTTTTTTTGTTCACTGCATTGCAAGTTTTGTTTTAGGACACAAAACTACTCCACAGTTCATTGCTAGCGTGTATTATGGAATTATTTCACGCTTTATGGAAAAACGATATGCAAATACTAGTGAAGAAACTACGCGAGAACCCCAAATTCTGGGAATACATAACTAGTCCTTTATTCAGTGCAATTCAGCCAAATCTAAAGACTTATGCACAGATATTCAACGTTTTAGGCATTGAGTTATTTGTGTCAAGAGATAAACTTGATAATAACTTAAAAGAGATGCTTGAACAGTTTTTTGACACGAACAAAAAACATTTAGATACGTGGATAAATTATATATTCAGCTTTAAAGGCAGAGATGATGAAGAAAACATAGAAAAAGTACCAGTATGGCTAGGCTTGTTAACTTCATGGAAAGATTTTACTACAATTTTTTGCAAATGTTTACCTATAAGTCTGAATATAGCTCACAAAGCTAAAATGGTTGCGCCCTGTATGAATTCTTTATTAAACGAGTTAGATGAGCTAAGAGATGATCGATTGGTAGTAATATTGTCAGAACTATATGTTATTATGCTGGCAAATTGGAAAGACGACTGTTTTGATAACAGAAAAGCTAACGCTAAACAGATTGATAACTTACTCACTAACACTGCAATAGTGTATGAGTGCCTTCATCCTAGAGCTATAAAAGCTATACTCTCAGTATGCACAGTAGCAATAAGCAGTTTAGATTATGAAATAAAAGCGAATACCGTCACAGCACAGGGTATAATACGTTCAGTGACGAATATTAACAGTTTAGAGCTGGAAAAGTTATTAGACGATATAAAAGATGAAACCAAAAAAGAAGCTAAAATTGGCAATGGTTCTGAAGAAATGCCACCAGTGGTATTGTCTTTAGCGATGTTAGAACAGTGCTTAGAACTTTATGACGATATGTTCTCGGGTCTATCGCAGTGGTTTCAATCAAGTAGGTTCATAAACAAACTTCTATGTTGCCTGCAAATGTGTTTGCAAAATCGCCGTCATTACCACACGTCTTTGGCGGCTTTGAGGTGTCTCACGGCATATTCCAGAAGTCCCTTCTCGAAGGAGTTGTTAATGAGTGACGTGGATCAGTTCTTATGGCTTCAACTCTTGCCTCCGAAATTCGATACAAATTCCCCTTGCGCGTGGAAAACTCAGGAATGGTGGCGAGTGTACGCGTACAGTTTAGACTTCATATCGATGATGGTAATGAAACATGGCCAGTTTTTCGCTAGTGATGCGATTACTTTTGTTGGAGTGCACCTAGAGCATTTAATAGAAGCAGTGTTGCTGCCACGTCAAGTGCTCAATTTGGATGCTGTGAACTTATGTGCTTCAACTTTGAACTTGGTGGTGCAGTTAGTAAAATTTGAAGCCAGATGGCGAATACAAAACATCAACTCTCTGATTGGTATTATGGTGAGTTGTAAGTTACAGTGTTTTTAGATATAAGTGAAATACTTTATTTTTATCAGCTATTCTTTATAGGTCTTGTTACTAACAAAATAGTAGCACGTCTTTGCGCTAAACTAGATTAAATACTTTTTTCAAGCTAGGGGAGGTTTCTTCAGGAGTATTTATGATTTGGGTCCCTTAAGATGTTTATTTACTATTTTGATAATATAATAACAATATAGATATTAGACAAGTGCCTAACTTCAGCCTAGTGGAGAAAATGATCATACAAGAGCAAACAGAGCTTTTAATGGGTGGTAATCTGAACTACATAAAATTCTGTTTATCTCCATATACAGCGCAGCATAAGTGCCTGTTTATATCAGTGCGTAACGATATTGATGCGCTCGCGTCGCTCGAGCGATCCGGCACTCCAATCTGCAGACGAGACTGCTAGCCAGACGCCTTCTGTTCTGCAAAGGTAAATAGCACTAAAATCTCCAATTTCCATTTAAAAAAACAAACAATTGACACAAAAATTCTTAAAGTTACATTTTCAGATTTTCCTGGTCCGAGTTTAGCCCTCCTGATTTTTTTTACATTTTTAAATGCATTGTATAAACTAGAACCCTCTACAGATTCGGTCACATGATTCAGTGATAGCCTCTGTGGTTGAGCGGACTAAGCCTTTGCTGGCCTACCTTACTGCAACTCAGAAGCTCCGGGTTCATTTCCTGGTATTTTAAATTTCGGAAAGAGATTTTCTCCGTTATTTATTGTGATCTGGGTGTTTGGGATTGGCCCCAGAGTAGTTTGTTGTATATTATCCGTAAAACAAGCGTATCTTGCTTAATTTGGCGAAATACAATATGTGTGTTTCTCTCCCGATTTAATTAAATTTCATTAATTATATTATACATAGATAGTATTATTTAACAATACTCTTTATTGAAAAATAAAAAAGAGAAAACACTTCAAACTACTTTAAAGCAATCACTTCCAGGCAGCCTTTGCATACTCA
The DNA here is from genome assembly GCA_019925095.2 of Dendrolimus kikuchii. Taxonomy (NCBI): domain Eukaryota; kingdom Metazoa; phylum Arthropoda; class Insecta; order Lepidoptera; family Lasiocampidae; genus Dendrolimus; species Dendrolimus kikuchii. Next base: position 21,350,594 of record CM034389.1, read on the forward strand.
AAGATAATGGGTATAGATAAGTAATATTTCATAATAATTGTATCTACAGGACTCTGGAAGTTCTCCATATGGCAACATTGTGCCTGCTGTCATTCAGTCCGGACCTGCTTTCGCTTCTGGCCGATCCGGGGCTGGACTTGGAAAGATGGCAACCCTTGGTTGAATTGCACTTTGGTGCGCCGAAAATATCTTATGAAGCATTCCCGCAATTGACGTTTGGCACTCTGGTAGCTGCCATCTGTATGTTGACCAGATCACTTAATCATGTGAGTAATAACAGTAATCGGCCTAGCGTGTGTAAGTCTGCGAGCAATGAAAGCTTTGGAATTTTTAAGTGTAACAATATGTGTTATGTTATATTATATTTTTTTAAATTTTGTCATATTAGTTTATTTTTATTCCAATGTCAGTTATGAAAATATCTATGTGGGCAAGTTATATAAGATTAAGAAATGAATAACTTTATTAGATTCGCTACTTATTTGTACAATCCGACTCAAAGGACCATTAAATGTACAGTGAGTAAGTACACTTGCTCTTGGTTGTAGTGGTGGATGCTGGCAGTAGTTGGTGGCGTGCTGGTGCTTTCTTATAGTAGGGTGAAGAAAATACACTTTGTTGCTTTCAGGGATTTATTCTCGTAGTAGTTGGGCTTGGATGCTGATCCCTGGGTTCAACTTAGTGGTAGTTGAAGACGTATGTTACGACTTGATAGCAACTTGATTGCAACTCAATAGAAAGTCATTATTTATACTGATACATTTATATTGATGTTATTATATTAAAGTAGCCTAAAGTAGGCCGCAGCGTCAGCAAAACTCCGTACTTTGAAGTAAAATATTAACAGATTCTGTAGATGTAAGAAATGTCCACTGCTTTTGGCTACAGAATCTCGTAAAAAGCATTTGATCACAAATCTACTCTATGCATCTTGCTTCAGCCTCTTTGTTCCAGTAAACTAGGAGGGCCAACACTTTGACAACTAGTCCACAGAGGCCATTGAATAATTATAATATTTCAGTTTTGTTGGGAATAGGAAGGGTCATGTTTTGCTGTGTAGTTTTATCTTCAACATAGTTATAATAAGGTTTGTGAGTTTGTATCGTTTTCGATACATTGAAACATGTTGTGAAATGCGCCTTTTCGAGTTGCTACAAGAACTCTCTTGTTGACGTCATTCAAAGACGTACATTTTTGCTTAGGCTTCTGAAGATTATTTTGAAACTTGAATATTCATGAATACATGACAGTGGCTGAGTGGTTTTTTTTACCACACTATGACAAAGTCAGATGGATGGGTTGGTTTTAACGGTCTGCTATGTATGTTTGTAGACACTTTTTATGATCGTCCAAAATATGACGTAATAATTTTGTATAACGAAAACAAGTGAAATAATGTGACATTAATTCTGAAATTCTGGCTGTCAAACTCTGGAATGCGTTGCATCTTACTGTCAGAGAGGCCAAAACATTACCTACATTTCGGAACTCACTTAGAAAGTCTAAGTAAATATGTGTAATATATTGAACATTTAGTTATTTATCTATTGTAATATATAAAATGCTTGTCACATATAATGTTAAGAAATATATTTGATTAGATTATTTTGTATATACATTTATAAGTATGCGCGCGCGCGCGTGTGTGTGTGTGTGTGTGTGCGTGCGCGTTGGTGTGTGTGTGTGTGTGTGTGTGTGTGTGTGTGTGTGTGTGTGTGTGTGTGTGTGTGTGTGTGTGTGTGTGTGTGTGTACACATACATACATACATACATAACTTCACGCCAGTTCCCTTGCGGGGTAGGCACGAGCAACAGAGCGCCATTCAGGCTTATTCTTACACACCACATTTATAAATTTAATACATATATATATATATATATATATATATATATATATATATATATATATATATATATATGTGTATTAAATTATATATTAATTATATATATATATACATACATCTGTTGTTCGTGCCTTCCCCGCAAGGGAACTGGCGTGAAGTTATGTATGTATGTATGTGTATATATATACATATACATATATATATATATATATATATATATACATATATGCATGTATGTGTGTGTATTAAATTTATACATTAGTGTAAGTATGTATATTTAAATTGTACAGCCCTATCTTTTTTGTTTTTTATTTGTTTATTTTGGTGAACAATAAAGTATTATCTATCTATTAATTTCTACTTTAGTTCAAAATTTTTATCATGTTGATCCTGTTAAAAAAGGAGAGATAAATATGTTGACGTTCCTTGCCGGTGCAGTCGTACCACGCGGAAGAGGGCAGCGGGTTGCGGTCGCCGCGCGGGCGCCGGCGGCCGTGCTCGTGCGGCAGCCCGGGCGAGGCGAAGCGCGTCAACCGCAGCGAGTCCATCACCAGCATCTCGTCGGCCACCAGCGCGCTGCCCTGGCTCAACGAGAGGCTCGTGGCCGGCGCCCTCGAGGCCACCGCCACGTTGCTCGCCTCGCAGGTAAGGGGCCATCCACAAATTACGTCATAGGAATTTTATGATTTTTTAACCCGTCCATGTCACAACTGGTCACATTCGTAAGACTCCTCCCTCTTTAGTGTGACATCACATATTTAGCAATTTTACATCACGAAATTATTTTTAAACAACAGTTCCGTCATAAGCTTAAATGTAATAGATAATAACGGAATTATTATATAAACCATAAAAAAATTATACCACTAATGAGTTAAAGTTCAACACCTCGGAAAATATTGATCTAAGCAATTAGGTGTATGAAACTTTTTTTGTAGGAAATTAAATTCCCAACAAATTTGCTATTTACATTTTTTTGTAACGTCCATTGCTTTCGAGGTAACAGCAAAAATACTAGAATTTTAGATGAAAATCAACTTCAGTGACATGTACTAACTCACCAGTATAAGTTACACTTTCACCGCTATTGTTGATTGTTTAATTCTGAGTAAATCACGACCAAGCCCAATGTGATAGCATAAAATGTGGCTGAGTTATAGAAATTTAACCAAAAAAATTGTTTTGATTAAGTGTATTTTATATGGATGAAAATAAATATGTTATTGACGTGATAGAGCCATGATGGAATCATTATCTTGAAACCAACTTGCTGGGCTTGCTCGATTTGCACGGTCTCACAGAGTATCGACGTAAAACTGTTAGCCTTATATATATATATATATATATATATATATATATATATATATATATATATATATGTGTGTGTGTGTGTGTGTGTGTGTGTGTGTGTGTGTGTGTGTGTGTGGGTGTGTGTGTGTGTGTGCGTGCGCGTGCGCGTGTGTGCGTGCGCGTGCGCGTGCGCGCGTGCGTGCGTGTGTGTGTGTGTGTGCGTGTGTGTGTGTATATGTATGTCTTTCTATATTATATATTCTAATTCTGTTGTTAGATTTATTTAACTGCGAAGCACAAAACAGCTGCTTTCAGAGGCTGTTTCAAGTATGCTCCCACTCATTGCTGGAACGATGTTCCTCCACCCATCAGAGACCTAAAATCGATAAATTCGTTTAAGTTTCATTATAAAAGACATTTACTTATATTACAAAAAGAGGATCATGCATATTTATAAGCTGATAAGCCTTTGAATAACTAAAGTATTTCAGAAATATATTAGAGTTAGTAACTTACCTAGATACAAGTACAAGTCCTTGCACAGAAAACTGAGTACAGAGCAATGTAGCGTGATACGTTTTTATGCGCAGTATACGTGTTACAACATAGACAAGTATGAGATATATATTTGTTTTTTTTTTAAATTTAAATCATAAAGTTAACAAAATATTTATACTGTCTATTCTATGTACGTATATATTATAATTTACAAATTAAATAGTTTTTAAGTTACACTCATTAAAATAATCGGATCATATTAGTATTAAGCCAAAAGGAACGTTTGCACTGAAAATCAGCGTTGTGTCGTATATTATGCCAGCACAGCAACAAGTTGAGTGCAAACCTTGTTTGCGGAAAATGCAGCGTACAAATTCTCAAAATATGTTTTTATTTTTAATACATGTTAGCAATGTAAGTACGTCGCTATTTCGTCAAATAAAATTTTTCTTTCTTTCTAAATTTTAAAATTTAAATCATAAAATATTTTAGTGTACACAACCCTGCCTTTTGTTTCTCCCTTTCTCACTAGACTCATAGGTTTGCTGGAAGAAAACTCTTAGGGTTAAGCTCGCCACTATTTTATAATTTTGTATTTAACTTTTTGTGTACAATAAAGAATAAAGAAATAATAACATGATTTCCGTTTGTATTTTACAGGCGTTACTGGCAGTACGCGACCCCAACGTCCCAGCCCGCCACAAACAACTAGTCCGCCGTGAATTAAGCTCAGAGTTGACAATCTTTCACGACTTTGTGCGCAAGCGCATCCTGTGCGCTGCGCACGCGCGTCCTCACTTGGTACGCAATAAACTCGGCGCGTGGCCACTCCCACCCGACGAGGAAGAGAGCAAAAGACTAGAGTTAGCGAGAAAAGAGAAGAACCCTTGTTTATGCGATGTTGACGAGGAAAAGTCATTACCCCCTCCGCCACCACCGAAACGCTCTTCTCACGACTCTATGCGTGAGTACATTCTACGAAAGCATTACTTGGACAAATGTGCCCAAACGCCTACAAAGGATCCGCCGTCACCCGTATCTCATTCAACTCCAACTTCGGAGAAGAAGAAAGAAACTTCCAGAAGTTCAAAGCGTGTTTCCTGGGCAGAGACTACGAGGGACAGCGATGAAGGGCTCGACAGTTCTCTACAAGAGTTGGAGTCTGTATATTCAAATTTAACAAACGTACAAATAAATAACGACGAAGATTATTTTCATTTTATGTCAGTTGTGTTCCTTTATATCTGTCAAACTGAATTGTAATTTTTGCGATTTTCAGAAAAAAAATAATTATCATGAAATTATGATTAATAAATGATATTTTCGTAGTAGTGTTCGTTTTAATTCTAGTAATTAATTAGTCTAACTCTTATTGTTACTTTAATTATTAAGTTGACCAGATTGGGAAAATAAACATAATGAGAATCTAGTTTATTTTGGTACTCTCATTGGCAGTGCTGTTCCCAAGAGTAACGACTTGACTGGCGATAAGGAGATACGGTAATATGACTATATATCTGTTGCTTTTCGAGATTTTATTAACTAAGTTTATCTTGTAATTTTAATAAATTAAATTTATCTTCAGACATTTAAATAAAAATAAATTACTATTGAGTGTTAAATTTGCTCATTTTTAATACAGTCTGTGGTGGGCCGTCTGTTGCAAAAACGACCATTTCAGGTGTGTTTATAATAATAAAAGGAATTTTAACTGTTGCTCTATATGGTTAGTGGACTATTATGCGACTGACTATATAAATAAATTGTTTAGTATAATAGTAATCTAAGCAAAACATATTAGGCATCTAATATATTAATCTATTTAAGTATGCAATACTTTAGTTATACGAAAAAGCGTTTATTGCGTAGCGATCAGATGCTAATGTCTAAGATATATTATATTAATTATAGTTCTGCATTCTTTATACAAAACAACAACTTGAAATGGATATTTACATTTTTTTTATTGCATGAGTTCGGCAGACATGCAGACGGCCCACCGGATGAAAAGCGTTTAGCATCGCCTATGGACATTTGCAACACCAAAGACGTTACAAAGACTGGAACCTGGCCACTAATGTCAGAACACAACTTAAGGTTGTTATGGCGGCACACTAGACCAGGGGTGGTAGCCATCCAGTAGGGCAAATGCCCTACCACCTGGCTGTGGGTTGTTTTGTCGCCTCTTACGACAGGCCGCCCGGCCGTAGGAAACTGTATTCTTTCTCTGTTTTTGCACGGATATAATTAATAAAGTATTAAAATCATGTTATCTGTGAACAGAAAAAATGAAAATTAACGTACACACATAACTTCCCGCCAGTTCCCTTGCGGGGTAGGCACGAACAACAGAGCGTCATTTATGCTTATTCTTAGAAACCTCACTTGCTTCTTTGATATTCATAACTCTTGTCATGCACGCTCGTCTGTTCTTAAGGTTCCTGACAAAAAAATCCTGACGTGCAACACAGAAATTATAATTTGTAACAAATGACTTTTTTACTCAAACTCAATCGGTATTTTTACTCGCATATTAAATAGCTTTTGGTTTTGCCGCCTTTCAAACTGAAAAAAAAATATATTTAAATAATTATATTATTCTTATTATACAGTTGTAATTATTGGAATCAAAATGTTTGAATATTGCACCTTAAAATAAATTTGTTAAAAAATAGTCTATAATTTTAGAAAACTGTAAATTAATATTTTTTAATATTATTTTCCTTAAAAAAAAATGTTTATAAAATTGGCAACATTTTTAACATGGCCGCATGTTGAACGAAACTATTTTCTTTACTGTTTGCCAAATTATTGTGATAGTGGCGTGATTTGTGAGCGGATTTATGTAGATTTTACAGGCAAAGACTAATATATAGTTGAAACATCAATTTGGTAAGAATTTGCGTGGTGGATTGCGTATTTGGCGTCGGTGTTTGACTGCGATATTTATAGTTTGTTGTTTGTGTGCGGCGGCAGTGGTTCGCGAAAATGATGCATCACCCGAACATGCATCATCAGCCAATGTCGGGGCACCCACCACAGCATATGGGCGGCCACCAGGGTATGCCCGCACACCACCAAATGCCTCCCCATCAGATGCATAGGGAGAACAGGCACGTAACACTTACTAGGTAGAGTATATTTTATTTTCGAATGCACCTTTTGTAATAATAAGTAGGTAGCAAAGTGGTATATACATAAATTTTGCACTGTCACTAACTAATAGGCCATATCTTCAACATCGCGCTCATCAATTTGTAGTGTTTCAACATTTCAATCAGTAGTAAGCAAACTCATCAGTTAATTAGATGTAATTATTGTTTTCTTTACAAAGATTCACAAATTAACTTTTCAATTACGTCTAGATTAATGATGCCAATTCAGTTTGGCTAAACAAATTTAAACTGCAATCAAAACACAAATTTAAACTCAGTTTGAGATTAAGACAAGACTCGAGGTTTGTTGAGAAATAAATAAATAAATTTTGAACATTTCTGATTTCCATTTCCAAACAATTTTAATATAAGTTAGAAGACTAAGGTGGGTGTGATTCGCTTCACACCCACCTTAGCCTTCTAACCTATATTAAAAATGTTCGGATTTGTTCATAATAATTAAATGTGGCATGTATCTATACCTCACCTGTTATTTGAGTTAGGAAACATGTATTTAGGGTTTACAAACAAATTTTGAATGAATAATGGGAAAAACAAAAATAGGTCTGCACAAGAACTACCCTGGCCTGGAAACACTTCTATTCAATCAGAACCCATCTGTATAATAGAGCTACTAAGGACTTCAAAATATATCCTTTAACTAGACAAGAAACCAAGCATAAAGTTATAAATTCGCTAGAATCTTTAGATTGTGATGCATCTGAAGTAAATAAAATAAAATAAAAACAGCCTTTATTGCTGAAAAACAAATAAGAAAACCTAATCCACTAATTGGTATCGTGTTTTGCCTCCTTCTCAGCTTGTCCTTCGACAAAGGCCTCCCTCAAGCTGTTTGCTGATGCATCTGAAGTACTTCTAAACTAATATTTATTTAATGTTTGTCACTATAAATTCTGTTTTATATTTTACACAATTTTTTAATTCTACACTCATGATACATATTTAATTATTATGATTTGTGTTTGGGAATACACCCTTGATATATAAACACTAGAAACTGTTTTTGAGATTAGTAAACATGTTTTGAATTTGTTTATTGATTTTTAAATATGCAAATAGATTTTTTTTGCTTATGCAAAGTTGGTTACAAATTGGTTGTGACATTCGCTGTTTGCTGCCATGGTATGCTTGCTTGGTTTGTGGGCTTTATTCAAAAATTAGTTAAGAAAATCATGACCATTGCAATAGTGACTAGTCAGTGGTTGTGATTGTCCTAAGAAACCTAAGTCACCGTTCTGGAACAGTGACTTAATTTTTTATAGCATGAGTTCAGCAGACAGGCAGAAAGCCCACCTCATATAATGCGGTTACCATAGCCTACAGAAATTTGAAACACCGAAGACATTACAAATGCGCTGCTGCTCTCTCAAGGGAGACTGGACCCTGGCCACTAATGGCGGAACAGAACTCAATGCATTTATGGTAACATTCTCCAAACCAGGGGTGGTAGCCATCCAGATGGGCAAATTCCCTACCACTGGGCAAGTTATGGTTAGGTTAGGTTAAACTTTAAATAAGCTAGCAACTAAGTGTGTCGTGGCAGTGGCGGGTGAGTGCCAGAACAGACTAGTCGCCATAGTCGCATTATAATGAAACAACCGAACAAAAAAATTAATATCTCCATAACTACATGTCTCCTAGACATAGGGGTTGCAGAAGGGAGAACCACTCCTCCCCTCCACTCCCCACTACTTAAAATTTTGTAACCACTAAGCTACAGTTTAACCAAACATTTTATTTAAGTATAATGTATAATTATTAGTAGCAAAGTAATGTACGGTTATGAAACTCTCTTTAAGTTATCTAAACTTTTAAAGTCTGTGCCAAAGTTTATGGCTATCTTTAACTATCAGCAGATGCAGAACAATAGTGTAAAGTACTATGTTGTAATAAAGTCGATTAATTCTTTTATGCTATTTTTTATTGAAAGCTAAGTTGTATGTGTTATAGACAGTGCTCAGCTTCATGACATTAGATCAGTTGTATTATTATCAGCTATAGCTAATTTTGTGAAAAGTCTATTTCGCAGCTATCTATTGCTAACTAAGAATGGCTATAAAGTTTGCAAATAATTACTATACAAAAGGATTAATCTAAATACTTCCATTTTTGATTCAACATAGCTTGGGCCTACCCTTCTAACTAGTATTTCATGCAGATTGCATGGTTAGACACAATCTGTGTGCATGTATCCTTTGAAAATTAGTAAATTTAAAAATCATAAGACTAATAACTTATATTGACACTTTCTAAATTATAAAATGTTATTTAGTGTTCTAGTGTTTTAGTAGACATTTAGTGTTACGTGATTTTTAATTTAGTCTTTGTATTCTTTGAATTTCCAGCCATTTAGGTACCATCTTATCACATTTTATTTTTAGATGATGAATGAATGAATGAATGAAAACACTTTATTGTTCACCAAAAATTTAAACTTAAAAACTAGATACAATAAATGTTGAACAAAGGGCGGCCTTATCGCTTAAAGCGATCTCTTCCAGGCAACCCCTTAAACTAAGGAAAATATTAAAACATGACAGTGGCGGTGTAGACAATAGATAATATAAAATGTTCAAAATATATAAAATAAATAAAAATCTTTATTATATACTATATAAACACACTACATATCACAATACATACAGCATTATTATACCTGAGAGGACCAAAAATAATTAAAAACCATGATTTTAAAAGAGGATACTGACTTAGCTTTTCTGATGTTGAGTGGCAGTGAGTTCCATAAACGGACAGCCTGTACTGTGAAGGAGTTGTCAACGAAGGAAGAAGTGTGTACAGGTGTCATTAAGGAGAGATTATTACTAGAGCGATGATGCTGAGATTTTAACATGAAAGTATTCTTTAATTGTATGAATTGATAATATTGAATAGTAATATCCTATAGGACTTGGTTGAAGTTTAACACTAATAAAAAAACACTTTCATTTGAAATCATTGAGTGTCCATGGTATTCATATGCAAATATTGTGTAATTTACTAAATACGTGAAGGGTTTTTGCCGCCTCTTTATGAATAAACTGGTTGATATCCACAAAAGAACATATGACGATGTCTCTATTGAAATTTGAGACTTGAATGAGAATCTTCACAAATATATTAATTCATTGAAAGTCAGCAGTTGAAATAACAGTGTGATAGAGTGAGGTGTTCTCTGTGATAGTTGAGACCTGGTTTCTCTTGATGCACAGTCATATCATTGGTCTTTGTGTAGTAATTACATTTTTAATGGCATTATGTTTTCATCATAAATGTAATATGTAATATATTTAATACTTAACAATTTTGGTGAAATAAATAATGTAACAAAACGAATCTAGTTACAAGGCCCTGCACTGACACTGACAATATTGTTTCCTCGGCAATTCTTTGAGTAGATATAAAAATATTATATGAGTGCTTATCTTAAGAAATATACTTTATACAATTGAATATATAAAGGACCATTCATAAGTAGCCTTTAGAACATAGGCTAAGAATATTATACAATAGAAATATATATGAAGTTATGAAAGTTTTGTTGTAGAGTTTCGACTGAATGAAGTTTAGTGTTAATTCCATAGAAAAATAGTAAGTGGAAACTACTGCATATTGCTGTTATGAATCATAATTACCTATTCTTGCCATAAATATTGTAAAAAAGAATTTTTTTTCTATTGCAAATAACATTTATAAGTCTTACAGTGTGTTAGTTTAATACATAAATATAAAACAATTTAAAATATAAAAAGCTTATTCGAAGTAGTCCCCATTAGCTGCAATACAGTCCTTTAAACTGAGACCAGTTATCAATAGAAGCACACACTCTTTCCATAGGAAAATTCTTCACTGCCAATCATATGGATTGTTTTAGGGACTCCAAATTATCATGGCGTTTAGAGCAAGCCATGATACACTTGTGCCGATGTTTTGATACATTTTTCACAAAAATATGGCTCCGTCACTCCTTCATAGCTAACAACCCACCAAACCATCACTGAAGACGGATAATGCCCACGTTGCATTTTGTCGACTAATTGAGAAGCTTCTTTAGAGCTTTGAGCATAAATACTGTCATTTTGTTTGTTAAAATGTTGCTCAATTGTGAAAATTTTCTAATCCGTAAACAAAATTTTTCTGTGACCTCCCTTTGCATTCCGCTTCAGTAGTTGTTTCGATTTTACCACCTTATTCTTTTTTAAATTATGAGTTAAGAAATGACCAGTGCGTCTCTTATAGGCTGCAAGTCCTAAGTCATCTTTTAAAATACGCGACATGGTTCTAGGTGATATCTTCATCTCCCGAGATAAAATCTTTTGCTTTCAGACAGGATTTCTTCGAATTCTTTCCCTTACTGCTTTGACCACCTTTTCCGTATGAACACTGCGTGGACGGCCAGATCTTTTTCTGTCACAAACAGAGGAGGTCTCATTGTACCTATTAATAGCCCGGTACACAAACATTTGACTAATACCAAACATATGGACAGTTTTAAAAATTGCATTCATTTCCATTCCTACATTGTGTAATGCAATCACAGTGATTCGGTTCTCTTTATCGCCCCACTCCATTTTAATATAGCAAAATGTTGTACAATGTATTGGCGCCAAAATGAGAAACCACAATGAACAATCATATAAAAATCACAGATTCCAAATTCGAATGTAATATTTTGTTTCTTTTTAATTGTAACAGTATTTATGGCCAGACTAAGTATATGAGAATATAGATCTAAGATAGTGACAAATGCACCTACATTTCATTCCAATGATGTGGATTCAAATGCTTACTGGGAACAATACTTTCCTTAGTCAATTTTCTGACCTAATGTGCATAATCTTATAATTATCACATACAACTTGAAGGAAAATGTGATTAAACCTGCATGTTGAGGTGACTGATGTGCGAATTATGCCAAATCTTCTGAGACAAGTGTGATGGTTATATATTGGGGGTTATATGTCCCTTATAAAGGGCAAGAGCTCAGCTGTTGTAGGTATTAGTATAGAGGTAGCCATTGGACAGTTTCTCTGTGTCATCCTTTATAAGTATTCCTCATTACTTCAGGTCGTGAACTTTCCTCCCATTACGCTCAGTGCAGGATCTTGCAACTATATTTTTTGATGAAATTATTTTTTTACATCAAAATTGTTACATTATATACTAACAACTAAAAACAGGAGGAAAAAAAATCTCCAAAAAATATAATTACATGGTTCCTTCCTGCACTGATGACAACAATTACTTTTTGTAAAACGATCTTCTGAGTGGATAGGGGTTTTATTGTGTGTGCAGGGTGCCCCTTGGTCCGTCGCAGTCTGTGGCCGGCAATATGGGCGGGCACGGGCACGGACCCGGGCCTGGCCAGATGGGGGTGGGCCTGGGCGTGCCGCACAATGCGCCCCGCGCCCCCCACCCCATACGTCCGATGCCCCACCATCCGCCCGCGCCCGCGCACCATCAGAACCACAACATGCCACCGGTAAGGAAAAACACTCCTCTTAGCAAGCTATTCAAAATACTTATATTTATAAAAATATGTAACAACTCTAGTGCGTACCTCTTGTTTAAAGAGCAGGCATTACATTATACACATTTTTTATGATGGTGCTATTTACACGTGGATAATTCACTTCATTTTGTATCGCAAACTGTCCCATGTCCTGGAATGAAAAGTATCTATGTCCATTTTCAGTATTAAAACTATACAAAATTACAGAAAAATCGATCCAGTACTCCTATACTATTTCCATTTGTTTACTTTCTCGATGACCGCTCCTGTGGAAACTTGAACGAGCGTCTTTTTTACATTACATATACATTATTTAATAAAAATATGACGCTCGTACAAGGTCGTAGCACAGTCGGAGAAACTGATAGGGATGGAGCTATCGATAACTAATGAGGTGTCTTTGGGACACATGTTTGGAACGAAGTTCTCCTAAAATGTCTTAAAAATTCTCAAAACGTCTCAAAAAGTGTGTCGATAAGCATCGAAAACCATCGAAATTTTATCAAAAACCTATGTATAGAAAGAAATACATAAACAAACAAATAGTATCAAAAACAGCGTATATTATTACACTAATTGATATTTTAGATTTTATTTCATTGCATTAAAGTTGATAGCTTACACTGGCAATGATACGGCGGAAGTCGAAGAACCCAATGACCACATTCGGCAACTATTTCGTCGGTAATACATATTTTAGAGAGGTTTTTTTTCGATTTTAAAATATTCACCAATTGTACTTTTAATAAAGTATTATCCACATTTTCGCCATGACGTTGGAGCCAGTCAATTATCTCTTGTTTTTTATTGGCCTGCGTCGGCATATTATCAATTTGTCTGGAGTGATATGTAGCGTTGTCCATAATAATTATCGACGGTTCTTCTAGAGATTGCACCATTTCTTTAAACAATCCTTCGTAAATCTCCGCGTTCATTTCTTCGTTGTAGTCCACTGTTTTCTTGGATTTAAAGGCCAGTAAAGCATCTGAAACGAATCCTTTCGTAGACCCTGCATGGCATATGATAAGGCGTTCACCTTTTCCCATTGGCACTGAACTAGTGGAAGCGGCGGTGTCGTCAGTCCAGTTCTTAGATACTGTGTGGTTTGCATTTAACCAAGTCTCGTCAGTGAAAATAACATTTGACCAATCTGATATCTTTTTCGCTTCGATCAAAAATTCGCAGCGAGCCATAGCAACGTCGTGACGCTCCATCAATATTTTACGTTTGTCCGCTTTTTTATACGGAAATCCAATTTCTTTCAAACCCAAGCTTAATGACGATTTTTGGCCATGGAACAAACCACCTTCACGTAAAGAAACAACAAGTTTTTTAAATGTTGGAATTTCTTTGCGCAAGTAATAGTCATATATATGACGGCGAATAGCGTCAGCGTCGAAGTTGTCAACCGATGTCACACGACGTGGTTGGCGTTTTTTCTTCGGCGTACGAAGCTTATTTTCCTGCATGCCGCTTGTACCGTAAGCTTCGGTAGTAATTTTTGAAACAGTAGGTCCACTAATTCCTAATGCGGCCGCAACACGCTCTCGCACTTGCGACAGTGGTAATAGCGGGCCACCATTTTGATACTCTGCTTCAAAGTAATTACGAACCTTGATCAACAGTTCTCTCGCCTGCCTTTTTAGAACAGATCCTTTAGGCATTTTGATATTTGACAGCTGGGCAGCTATCAACACGGAGGAACACAAAATATACCACATGGATATTGTGAAAAAACTCAGCGAACAGAAATGTAGTGACTATATAGCACGACCGTCTTACTGTTGCGAGTGACAGATTAAAACAAACACAAAATGGCGGTGGGCCATTGAGTGTTCCCGGCTTGAAAAAATATATTTGAATGTTTTTGTTGTATATGTCTTTGTTCAAAACATATATGCCATCGATATCATTACTTATTTGGTCACAACACTACAACTATCAAATTAGAACTGTCATCGAGAAAATAAAGAAATGGAAGTAGTATAGTGGCTTTTTCATAAAAGATTAACAGAAAGATTGAATTACTATTGCATATTTTATAGATGATGAATTTGTATATCTATAAACTTGATAAATGATTTATCTCCCGTACAATCATTCATCTTCTATTTTAACCCATTCTAGTTTTATTATTGCAACAAAAAAGCAGTAACCTGTGTGTCAAGTCCTGTGTATCTATAATCTATCTATACACTACAAATATGTCAAAAAGACAAAGAAGACTATGAAGACTATAAATAGTAAAAAGACAAATGACAAAAAACCTTTACCTAATTCTATCCCAAAATTATCCCTTTTTCTGGTACGAAAAGTACCTTATATTCATTCTAGATATCGAATTTACACACACAGACACACACACACACACACACACACACACACACACACACACACACACACACACACACACACACACACACACACACACACACACACACACACACACACACACACACACACACGCACACACACGCACACACACGCACGCACACGCACGCACACGCACGCACGCACGCACGCATGTACGCACGCACGCGCGCGCGCACACACACACGTACATATATATATATATATATATATATACACATATACATATGTGTGTGTGTGTGTGTGTAAATTCGATATTTAATTCTCTCAGCCAAATCGGTCCAGTAGCTTTTCTTTGAAAGTGTAACAGACAGACAGTTTCTTGTGCATTTATAATATTAATAGGGATCATTTTTAATCCAAAAGGAGGAGGTTCTGAGTTCAACTGTATGTTCTTAACTTGAGTTTTTACAATATATACTATGTTTTGATAAAATTTGTTTGTTTTCTTCAATGATTTTTGAAAGTTTTTCATATTTATTAACACTTATTGAGACATTTTGAGAATTTTTAAGACTTCTAGGAGAACTTCTTTCCAACCAGGTGTCCCAAACACACTTCATTATTAATTTTAACTAATTTCACTAACTCTTGTCCCATTACAGGGCAAAGTTGTTTTTTTTTTTAAATAATGTTATATGGTTACGATATTCTATTTTGTCTAATATGATATTAGCAAATGAAGCCCCTCCGGCGTCCGTACGTGAGCGGGGGCTACGGTCCGGGCGGGGGCGTGGTGCACTCGCCGTACGCTCCCGCGCACCACCACCAGCCCGCGCCCGCGCACGCCCCGCAACCCGCCCAGCAGCCGCAAACGCACCACACGGGTGAATATCCATCACATATATCCATAAATATAAACAAATAACTCAAAATATAAATTCTCCTGTATTTATGCAATGATTTTGTTTCGCAAGAGTTGTTTTAAACTCGCAAATAATGGGTACAATTCACGCTCAGACCGGAAATAGATTATTTACATACATTGATGTAAATCTACAATGGTAACTGTTGCGTCAACATGTCGCTTCTACTCAAATTGACAAATTTATAGAACATTAATTTAGATACTTTTGGAGGGTGGTATTAAAACAAATTAAGAAAATATAGTTCGTGTCAGACTTAATGACTTCTCCAGAAAAGCTAAACAAGGCAATTATTGATTTTAAGTGAAACTACTGTTACACAGCTTATTATTGCTAAGTGTATAAACACACGTGGGCAGCGGAATCCATGAGTGTGTGTTGTAAACTCATTGTTATTTTTATGTATGAATATAGTGTTAGGGGAGGTGAAGGTGCAAATTGCAATTGTGGAAATTGGGTGTGTCAGGAAAGAAAATTTCGTTTCACATCATGTCCCGTTGTAAATTTTTTGGCAGACATTAATGCTCTATTGGCGTGGCCGCCTTAGGCGCGAAATATTGTTTGTAGTGTAGTATTTTGTTTTCACAGGTAGGAATATGCTTGTCCAATGACGGCTTTCGCCTTCCGCACGTACCTAGTGTTTCTACACTCAGGGCGACAACACCGAATATACTAATTAATACAAGCAATGAATGTTTTCTGCTCAAGAAAGTGACCACGTGTTAGACATTTCAGAAATTTTGTTTAAATGGTATATAAAGTATATAAATAAAATTAATCTCTTTTTAATTTTCATTGTATAGGTCTGTGCCGACCACCTTCACCGATTTTGTCACAGAAAAAGCTAACCAGCGATTTTGGTCAGTTTATATTCGAAATATGTATGTGTAAAAGTAATTATTAGCCAAATGTTTGTTTATTTCACATTTGATAAACATTTTCATTTGATCTACATTCACATATTAGTACGCACTGTTTATCCTTCATCTTTAATGACTGGTACCTTTTTATGTTGTGAATATAATTTATATGAGACTATTTGATATTTATTTTAGAAAATATTATTCTAGTCCTTTGATCTATTTTAATTTGTTGATGGCTTAATTTATTTTATAATTTATTGGACCGTCTAGCCAATTCATACTATTTTTATGTCTATTTAGGTAGCTACTACGTCATTACATAAAAGCTATCCAGTATTTGCTTTTTGTATTTTTTTTATTGTATACGCTAGACTGAATGGCTTCTCTGGAATACACTAGACTTCACAATAAAGTTAAAAATATATGTAGCATGTGCCCTAAAATAAATATTTGATGCCTTTTAAACTTTGTGTATATGTGTATTATGTGTAGATTCAAGTGTTTTTTTTTATTGTCATCTTATTAAATTTCTTAATTACAGTGATTAAAAATAACTAAATAAGTTATTTTTCGTTTTTGTATAGAATAACGGGGTATTAGAAAGCTATTGATATTATCAACTTCTGTGGAAAAGGCTTGATGCAAGTGTGTGATGCAATAGTATACATACATGTGCACAGATCAATATTGATTCTTAATTTCATGATGTGGTTTATGTTTGTAATTGTGTCTATATGTACATGATTATGAATGAATGAAATCTCTTTATTGTTCACCATAAACTTAAATCTAGACAATTGATATGGATACATTTGCATTAGAACAATGGGCGGCCTTATCACTTATAGCGATCTCTTCCAGGCAACCCAATGTCTAAGGAGATTTTAAACAAAATTTCAATATAAGATTTTTGGTGGTGTATTACAAATATATATATATATATATATATATATATATATATATATATATATATATATATAAATAAAGTGCTATATACTTATATATACAGATATACATATATAATTAGATATACGATGATATTATAAATATATATACGAACAATAGATACATTCATTTAATGCAACAATTTTTATTTAATAGACCAATAATGGTCAGTGACCATACGCTTAAATATAGTAATTGATTTAGATTGTCTGATTGGAAAAGGGAGGGAGTTCCACAGACGAACAGCCTGTACGGCCAAAGAATTTCCTACGAAGGAAGAAGTGTGTGCAGGTGTTGTTAACAAAATATTTTCATTTGAGCGCAAATTACAGGAATGTAATTGATAGAGAAAACTAAAAAGTTCTATTTGTATTTGTTTGATTATATATTTGTTAGGTCCTAGTTTATTATTCTGTTATTCATATTTCAGGAATTAACAACAGACAGAATCAATATTATAATAATAAAAATGTGTTACTATCGAATATAGTACCACCACATGATGCAGATATTTAAAACTATGTTACCCAATATTTGGTCAATGTTTGGTGGATGGCAAACGTTCATTGAAGTAGTTATGATTTATCTAACCAGTGTCTAACAGTCTTCTTCATAGAGAGTTAGAGTAAGTTTGAACATTTCTTTATGGTTCTTAAAGAAGCATTAAAACTTGCCTTAACTCTCTATGAATAAGACTGCACAGGTCTTCAGTTTTTCCACAGTGACCAAGTATCTTGGTGTACTTCTTATGCATGCATGTTACTTGTAATCAATAGAACATTCATGAAAACCTGTCATTGGTGTAATTTTCTGTTTAAATGTATTTAGATGTAGGTTTTCCATGAATAAATAAATTTACAGCTGCAACAACTTTATCGACATCGACTCCCGCGAGCGCAACGATACCGAGCACTAACAGTACTACAGAGGTGTCGACGAGCGCAAAGGACAGCGTGATCATCAGCGCGAACAGTGGCGGTACGAATGCGAACGCGAGCGCGAACACGAGCGCGAATGCGACCGCGAGCGGCGACAGTGCGGCGGGCGACGGTGAGGCGGCGCGGCCCGCCGCTCCGGCCAACAGTAAAGAGAAGACCCCCATGTGCCTGGTCAATGAGTTGGCCAGGTACAATAAGGTAGGATAACCATTCATTTATGTTGTTTTGTGGCTTCGAAGCCATTGACGTCAATTTGTTCTACAATATTTCTTTTTTTTTGACAGGTAAAACACATTCATATGTGATACTTTCAAGAAAGCTATGACAGTTTTAAATACATGAAAAAAATTATATTGTCTCAAAATTGTACACACTCCCTTGAGTGTGGAGTACACACGGGTGTACATAAAATTTACGGGTGCAAAATGTCGACTGAACCCAAGTACGCATAACAAATGTACTTGAATTGATCACCAAACTTCATTAAAAAGCACACTAGTGTGTTCACTACCACCCACTGATATCCTTGTTACACACAATTATTGTACATATTGTAAATATTATTAACAAATATATTTTGGAATTATCTTATTCATACATCAACAAATCAATCAATCTTGATTTGTCAAAAACATGATATAAGTGTGTCTAATTAATACCTAAGAGGTATATATGTATATGTATATATATATATATATATATATATATATATATGTGTGTGTGTGTGTGTGTGTGTGTGTGTGTGTGTGTGTGTGTGTGTATGTGTGTATGTGTGTGTGTGTGTGTGTGTGTGTGTGTGTGTGTGTGTGTGTGTGTGTGCGTGCGTGCGTGCGTGCGTGTGTGTGTGTGTGTGTGTGCGTGCGTGCGTGCGTGCGTGCGTGTGTTTTCTATGTACATATTAATTTGGTATACAAATATCAAATTCAAATCAAATGAAATTCCTTATGTAACTTGTTTACAGATTCAGCACCAATACCGCCTCACATCTGAAACGGGACCAGCCCACAAAAAAGTATTCACAGTAACACTCCGCTTGGGTGATACTGAAGAATATACAGCTGAGGTAAGAAAAAAATGTCATTTTTTTTTTTATATGACTACGACTAAGCTTGTTCTAGCGAATCTATATTCTTTGGAAACTTGTCTAATTTTTTTGGATAATAAGAATTTTATTTTTATTATAGGATAAATACCAAATTTCATAATAATCATAATACCTTTCAACACTGAATCTGATGTAGCACAAATTAATTATGTCAACATAAAAATGAATTTGCTTGAATATGTTACTTTTTCATAGCCTTGAGAATAAACCAATGATAAAAGGTTACATTTTAAAATAGGGATGAATTTGAGATTCATTTTAACACTAAATGGGTCAGTTTTTGTGGACTACGCCCTGTAAATAGTAATAGTAAGTTCATCAATTTACCCCTTAATTCATGGTATAAGATTATGAATAACCCTTTTTTTTATGAGACTATAAACTTCGTATAATTCTTATTAATAAGGGGGTAAATGTACGGTTTTACACAACTTATAATTTCGATCGGCAGTTTTGGTTTGCGCAGAAGTTTATTCGCAAGCGGAAATGGCAGTGTTGCTTGCTATGCATTTTTAGTTTTGTTCCGCTTATACGGTTCGTGCACTGTCGTGCGGTACTAAAATTTGCCTACTGCGCAGGTACATGGGGAGGAATTGTTAGTTGTGTAAAAGCATACATTTGCCGACGTGTTTGTGTTGTGCGTGTGTGCAGGGCTCATCGATAAAGCGCGCGCAGCACGCGGCGGCGAGCGCGGCGCTGGGCGGCACGCGCTACCCGGGGCCCCCGCCGCGCGCCGCGCCCCCGCACTCGCACCACCACGCGCACCACCGCCACTCGGGTGCGGACACACAACACCACAACTGTATTTATGCTCGCTTTTATGTTGTTATACTTACATCCGTTGTGCACTCACACACAGACACACACACACCTCCTCCCAGGTACACCCTCCTTTTTGCCCACACTTATCTTTTTCTCCAATTTCTGATTCCCGTTTGTCTGTTAATACTTGAAAAAGAAGTATTAAAGTTAGATATTTCTCAAATGTCCAATGTTGGCAACATTCATTTGTTATAAAGTGTGTTATATAAATATGTTATGCAGATTCTGTTGGCATTTGAGAACTGAATATTAGGTAACTTTGACATTGAACCTATTACTGTTCAGCAATCTGCCAAGTGTTATCTCAGGTTATGATTCCAGCATTTAACTAACATCAAATGGGGGAATAGAAATATTGCTTTTATATATTAAAATGTGGTCTGTTTTATTAAAAATTATCAACATTTTTTGCATTTAACATAAATACTTTTGAATATCAACCTTACTGTGACAGTATAGTTTATATTGGTTGACTGAGATCACCATAAACACAGCGTTAATAAAGCTATAATTAAAACGGCTTTTTTCAGTTTTCTAAGTTAAAATGAAGAAAATTCTGTTGATCACAAAGTATCAGTCATACAAACAAGTAATTTACCAATTAGGTCTGAAATTTCCCGAATAATTTCCCGAAACATTCACTCTGTATAACAAATTTTAAATTAAATATGTTTGTGGATTCCAACTATCCCATTGTACGGTATCTAAAGTAAGAACATTATAAGTGTGCTAACTCTTCAATCGGTTCTATTTAAAAAATATTGTATGCATGCTATTTAATTTATATTTAACATGTTTTGGGGGTGTACGGTGTGACATGATATTGCTATTAATGAACTTACTTTGAATATTCATAAATTATTTAATTATAAAAATCACATAAAACATCATTCTATGTGGTAGAGCAATGCTGGAATCGTTACCTTCATTATAACTCTTACGGCCAACTCTATTGGTGTAATATCTCGCTCTCATAGAGTATCTATCGGCTTCAAACGGTTGGCCATGAGCTAATCGTGTTTCGTGCGATGAGTGAGAGTTCCGATGGCCCACTTGTTCTTCCACCGATCCCATCTTTCTATCCATTCCTCCTGTATGATCTCTCAATCTCATTGACGGCCTCTGTGGTTGAGCGGGCTAAGCCTTTGCCGGCCTATCTCACTGCAACGCAGAGGCTCCGGGTTTGATTCTTGCAATGGTAAATTTCGGAAACGAATTTTCTCCGTTATTTATTATGGTCTGGTATCGGCCTCTAGAGTAGTCTGGTATATCACCCATATATAAGCGTAACTTGCTTAATTTGGGCATATATAATAATATATGTGTTGGTCTGCCGATTATAAAAAAATCTCATCCCGCTATCCCATTGACCTTATTCCATTCTAAAGGCTAGCGTTGGCTTCGCCCCTGTCGTGGCAAGTGCACTTTCAGCACTTTCCATCATGAGCTGAGCCATATTGCCTGGTTGTAAGCTTCGAAATAAAAAAAGTCTGGTAGTTTTGGAACTAACACACAAACAAATAACAAGATTTATTTGACAAGTTGTTTTAAAAAAGAAGTTTTAAATATAAAAAATTGCGTACGGGCTAGCAACAGCCGTATATTGCCGTGTCAGTGATTTACGTCGACACGTACATTTTAACATATCATTCGCATCGCACTCGGTCAGTCGGCGAAACAGATGACTGTTTCGCCGATTGATTGATTGATGCTTGATCATGCACAATCGTTTCATTAGCATAACTTTAGCAATAAATAATTTGAATCTAGCAACTCTTATCATTAATATCCCTATGTAGGAAAACCCCCTGCAAAATGCAAGAATGACATGTGGCGCCATTTAAGTATGTATAGGCTTTTCAGAGTTACATTGTTTATTGGGGGGTTATTACCTTGGTATTCTTTACCTTTATTAAAATACCAAAAGACCCATCTGAATGCACGGAGTGAAGAGGGCGCGCGTTGTTCCGCCAGGCGCAGTGATGCCGACCGTGGAGCTGAACGCGCTCGCCATGAAGCTGTGCCAGCCGGCGGTGTACTCGTCTGTGCCCCCCGTGGCAGGACCCACGCGGGGCCCGCGCGCGAGGGGCCCCGGCCCTGGCGCGGGGCCCGGCGCCTTCCGCGGCGGCCCCTTCGCCCCGTTCCCGAGGCTGCTCACGCCCCCGCTCATCTACCGGGTGCGGGTGTCGGTCGGAGGGCGAGCGTGGCTCGGCGAAGGTACTTGAACTGTTTCTTTGTTATGTCAACGTAACAGCTTTTTACTAAATGCATATGAAAGTAGAGATGGTACTTATATTTTTTATGTTTAAATTTTTTGTCTGTCTGGATGTTCCGGCTAACCTCTGAAACGGCTGACCGATTATGCCGGAACTTTCCACTGGCAGATAGTTGATGTTATAAGGAGTGTCTTAGGCTACTTTTTTTTGGGTTCCGCTAAAAATATTCCACGCGGACGAAATCGGGGGCACAGCTAGTATATTATATAACTCACTGGTGGACCTGGCAAACGTTGTCCTGTACTGAAAAAATAAAAACCGAAACCGCGACTGCAACGCCATCTAGTTGTGAATCTGAGCCATCCATTTGATCTGAACCACTCAAACACACAAAATTTAATCAAAAAAAACTAACGAACAGCAATTGATTTCTCTATAAGCAAGAATGTAAAATGTAATTAGGACGATTTGAACAAATACCCATAATTATATAAAGTAAAGCTTGATACCTTATTCCCCAAAGTTGATGATGATTATTATTATTATAACTTTTGTGGTCTAATAGTTTAAGTGTTGGGTTGTATAATATATTGTAATGTAGAGTATTTTTATTTCCCGTAGGATGAATTTTATGTACAAATTTGAAACTGGTCGGAGTGTTTGAAATCAGTCTCACATTCACCCGTTGTATATTATTCGTAAAATAAATGTGACTTGATTAGCTTTGCAATGTACAGTGTGTATGTTTCTCTACTGATTGATTTATATAATTAGCGAAAATATTTTATAATAAAACTACGTTTTAACGGTTTTAAGCGCGGTAATTTTATTTGATTTTGGTTTTTCCGACGTTTCGGCCACTTTTCAGGGAAGAAAATATTTTACTTCTACAAATACCGTAAGCTATGTCCGGAATGACGCTGAAATGGATGAAACCACTAGTGCATTTTTATTATAAGCACTCGTTGGTCACGTACAATGTTCTGCCGGAAGCCTACGGGTTTTATACTTGTGTTTTGTACATATTATAAGTGAAAAATAGCATACAAGGCTTCTCGTTTATATTATGCCTACTTCTATGGTAGCAAGCAGGAAAGTGAACTCTTTACATATACATAAAGTTAATATTTACAGTCATTTCGTGTAACGGTAGGTAACAGAGAGCAGCCTTATCGCTTTAGAACAGGAATCAACTGTGTACTGTGGTGTGCAAATTAAATGTATGTATATAAGATATATAAATAATACACAATACACATGTAACTAAAATAAATGTACTCGCATATTTTTGGTAATTGCGCTTCCCACATCCCTCGCCACTTTCCTGCTCGCTGCCTTGATAGCTGCCTAACGTGTGCGCGTGTGTACGTGCAGGCAGCACGCCGCAGGCTGCGCGGCACGACGCGGCGGCGCGCGCGCTGCAGGAGCTGCGCCCGCCGCCCGACGCCAGCCCCGACCCCCCACCCCCCGATACAGACAATGGTAACCACTTTTGCTATTTAAATAACAACTTTTCATTTATAATATTATAAAATTCTAAACCCTGTCTGTACATTAAAGCTATTAAAAAAAAACAATTGGAATAAACTATGTAAACGATGGAGAACACGATGTATTTTTTTTTATTTCTTGTCCATTTATCTGTTTGTTCAGGATTCGCATAAAACTTACTGGGCCTATTTCGATGACGTTTTCGCTGATCGACAGCAAATTCTTAGACTTAAAATCTGCGCTAATTAGCGTCAGGAAAAAAATATCCCTGGTATCCCGCGGCAATATTTCTGGGAATGATTTAAAATGGCCAGATTGAAAAAGAAATCACATTTTTTTTCACTGATTGATAACAAATTTTATGTAATAAAATCTTATACTAATATATAAAGCTGAAGAGTTTGTTTGTTTGAACGCGCTAATCTCAGGAACTACTGGTCTGATTTAAAAAATTATTTCAGTGTTAGATAGCCCATTTATCGAGGATGGCTATAGGCTATATATATATATCATCACCCTAAGACCAATAGGAGCGGAGCACCAATGAAGAATGTTTCAACATTGGGGGTTTTGAAAACAAGTTCCACGCAGACGACGTTGCGGGCACAGCTAATGTGTGATATTTTTTTTCGTTTATCATCCAAGATAAGGAACGGAGAAAGAATACAATTTCCTGCGGCCGGGCCACCTGTCGTAAGAGGCGACAAAATAACGCACAGCCAGTTGGAGGAGCATTTGCCCATCTGGATGGCTACCACCCCTGGTCTAGAGTATGCCGCTATAACAACCTTGTGTTGTGTTCCGGCATCAGTGACCAGGTTCCAGTCTTACTTAAGAGAGCAGCAGCGCATTTGTAGCACCTTGGGCCGTTTGCCTGTCTCCTGAACTCTAGCAATAAAAAAAACCCCCATTCCATGGGGTAACCATCATTGACGCACCACACAACTTACCTCAATCCCCATATTAATTTTGTTCCTTGAGAATGAACTAATTTAACTAACTAGAAAACGAGTTTGTTTTTGCTAAATATGGCTCTGAAGTGTACATAAAGTTGGAGTAACAAAAGATTTTTAGATCGATAGATATTACATACCCCTTATTTCAGTCCATTACAGATAATTTACTTATCAATTCGTATTCAGGTGAATCTGCCACAGATCTGCTCAACTCTGAAGTGAAGTCGCCAGTGTCGTTGGTGCATGAACTGGCGCTCAAGCGGAATCTGTCAGTTCAGTTCAGTGTCAAATCTGAAAGAGGACCACCCCACATGAGGGTAGGTGTATAACTTTATTTTGACTGTAAATTTTATATTGTTTTTGATGTGATGTCATGGATATTTTAATCAGGTTCATTTCTTTTTTTGAATATGTAAAAACATACTGTCAAAAAAGTTTCATAAGTGACTCTTTTAGGTTTTTTTAAAGTTTTTATTTTATTGTAATAAATTTCAAATGTTGTTATTTCTATTAGTTATTTATACAAAGCAATATTTTATACTTTAAACACAAAATTTGTTATTGAAAATAAATAAGAAGCACAATTAGAACAAATAAACAGGCAAGCAGGTAAAAGTCACATATGAAACCTTATTGTAACAATCAAGTTCGTTTATTTTTTAAAGTCGACAGTGTCTCATTTCTATCAAAATTGAAAGAGTAATGACCCATTTATTTTTTGCATTAGGTAATGCTCAAATCAGTCCAGCGACCAACTACTACTTATGCATCATTCATACGCTGATATTTCATTTTGGGTGACATTATTGATTTGAAAAGCCCTCGGTCCGCTCTGGATTTAAAGTAACTCCCGCCGTCTTTTGTAATGGGATCAATTTATTATTCTCGATTTGAGAATATCGTTAATTGTGCAGGTGTTCGTGACGTTGTGCACCGTTGGCGAGATGGAGACGGAGGGCGAAGGCAACGGCAAGAAGGTGTCGAAGCGGCGCGCCGCCGAGCGCATGCTGGACGAGATGCGCCGCCGGTGGCCGCCCGCGCTGCTGCGCCCCAGGCCGCACCACGACAAGCGCCGCCTGCAGCCCACCAAGAAGAAGCCCAGGAACCTCATCAAGGTCAGCCGCGTAGTCTCTCTTTTTTTCCACTCTCCCCTGTCTCCTCCCTCCCCACCGCACTCACTTTCCTCTTCCTCTTCACCTCACTCTCTTTCCCCTTGCTCCTTTGTCTCCTCCCTCCTCGCCGCTTTCCCTTGCTTCTGTCTCCTTTCTCCGCAAGCTCTCCCTTCTGGACTGTATATTTTGCGACTTTGGAAGCGCTTGTCTCCTCATCTGCTGACAAATAAAAATGCATTGAGAAGTATCACCTATATTTTCGTAAAGACTTGTAGGGTTACCCTTACACCCATATATATGTTGTAATTGTCTTCATACCTTATTTGTGTCTATGGCAACCCGCTATAACGTATTGTTTATACAATCATATAACATAGTTCTGTATTTATTAATAGAAAAAAGCTTTAAATAGATAAATATTTAATTTAATTTTTTGCTAGATGTGTTGCTAGCGGTAACAAACGCCATGTTACGTCTTCTTCTCCTTAAACAGTCATAACATTGCGAACCAATGTACATGCATAAAAAGTAGATTTAAATTTTGACATGTATGTTGACCTTCAAAAAATTTTCTCGTGGTATTTATTTTGATTAAAAATGTTTGAATTTGTATAAACTAACTATATATATAGAAAAGGTCGGTGGGAAGTGATTTTGGTTGTGGTGATTGTGTGGTTAGGAGGGCGGCGTGTGCGCGGGCGAGGGCGCGTGCGGCTCGGACAACCCGATCTCGCGGCTGGCGGTGGCGCGGCACGCGGTGCGCGCGCGCTCGCCGCAGTACCGCGTGGTGGAGGAGCGCGGCGCGGCGCGCAGGCGCGAGTTCCTCGTGCAGTGCGACGCGCCCCCCCACTCCGCCACCGGCCTCGGCCCCAACAAGAAGACCGCCAAGCGGAGGGCCGCGCACAGTCAGTACACACACTGCTTTATTATCTCTCTATTGTTGCCACTGGACTGGCTGCACTGAAAAGTTACTTATCATATTTTACTTGTTCCCTTGTAATTTTATTGCAAATACGGTATACATATTGTCTCATTATACATCTCTTGTTAATTAAAAAAATAATTCTAAAAAAATATACAAAAATAATAATTAAAACTGAGATGTCTTTGGGAAACCCAGTTGAAACGAAGATCCTTTGGCTATATTCTTAGTCTTAAAATTTTCCAAAGAGTATCGAAAATTGTCGAACACCAATTTACTATATTATTATGTATCGAGTTTCATCCAAATCGACTCAATAGTTTTCCATGAAAGCATAACATAGTTACTTTCGCATTTATAATATTAATAGGGATTAGTAACATAACATCAAAATACAGTATTATCGCGCAGAATCTATATATGGCGTAGAGAGGCTTATATAGACTATACAACAGTCAGCATTTTTCATTGTGGGTAACACTTTTTTACATCCAGCTACCACCCGCCGAGTAACGTGTAACGCGATAAAGAATTTCCTTCAAAAAAATATCATGCACTAGTTCAAAAGATTTGTTTCTTTTGGCAGCCATTTGTAATATTATAGTTCCACTTTCAAATTGGCACAATAATGTACTTGTAATTGTATGTACCAATCAGTCTAGTGTCAATAAGAGAGATCAAAATAATATAATGGACGTAGTTTAGCAGAAACAACCTAACACACAAAAAGTCGTTTTTGAGTTATTGAGGTTTTAAGTTTAGACAAAAATTGCTGCTAAATTGGTATATACAACTCATTTTTGACCACAATATGGGTTGAGTCCTTTCTGCTAAACTACGTCCATTATGGCTACTATAAAGTGGTTGCAAAGTTAGACTGAATATAAGAGAAATCAAAGATTTTAGATATTCATTTGTTATTCCTAATATTTAGGCGAAAAGGCCTAATAGGCCCTTTCGCCTATGCTCTTCAATATAGTTCTGGAATATGTAATCAGAAAAGTACTTGTACTTCAAACAGGGGTTGAACTGAACTCAATGGAATGCATATATACCTAGACTTATTGGGAACTTGCCGGAGAGACGTCACTGAAGCCGCCATGCTTCTGGAAAAAGAAGCGTTAAAAGTAGGGCTCAGGATCAATCACGACAAGACCGAGTATTTCCACATGAAACGCTATAAGAACACCCGTGTGAACAGAGAGGACTTGCATGTTGGAGATACCAGCTACAGTGAAGTGTCCAAATTTAAATACCTGGGCTGTACTTTAACAGACACTAACACCCGCGAGGAAGATATAGATATTCAAATTCACAATACCCTACGATGTACCGACGTTCATAAGGTGTTAGTATCCAAGCTTCTCAGCCGTAAGACCAAGATGCGTAACACTGAAGGAGGAGAACAAGCTGTTAGTGACTGAAAGAAAGATCCTAAGAAAGATCCTGGGTCCGACACGGGGAAGCGATGGCAACTGGCGGATCCGTAAAAATGCCGAAATCGAAGAACTGGTGGATGAGTCCAATATAATAGGCGAAAGCAAGGAACATCGCTTGCGCTGGCTTGGCCACCTACACATAATGGGGGAGGATCGCGCGGTGAAAAGAGCCTATCTGGGCAGTCCAAAGGGACGGCGACCAGTTGGTAGGCCCAGATATCGCTGAAGGGACTTAGTGGAGGCTGATCTGCGCGAGCTTCATGCCGATGACTGGCAGGAGACAGCGCTGAACAGGAAGGAGTGGAGTATTCTCATTTCGGAGGCCAAGACTCATTTTGGGTCGGTGAGCCGCAGCAGTTAGTTAGTTAGTTATTCCTAATATTTATTAATGATAACTGTTAATTTTTTTGGGGGTTTTCAGATGTGCTCCTAGCAATGGAGATGAGCACCAACTCAACGGACTCCCCTACATCACCCGTCTCAAACAACACGGATAACAGCAACACAAGTGTTGACAGCAGTAAAAGTAAAGGCCTTGATAGCAAACGAAAGGTAAGCGCTTTTAGATTTGTTTCTTATGCCCCTATTGTGACATCACATATTTTGCAATTTTACATCAAGAAATTATTAAATTAAAACTAACTGAAAAAATTCACATATTTTCTTAAGTTTTCGTGACTAGTGTACATAATAAAGCTACGTTTTAAGCGCGGTCATTTATTCGATATAATAACCATAAACACAAAAGTAAAAATAAAAATTAATAAACAGGCGGTAGGCTAAATAAAACTTTAACAATACTCATTGACATATCACATATTAGTCGTCGGTAATCAGGGCTTTTTTTTTTATTGCAGGAGATCAGCAGACAGGCAGACGGCCCACTTGATGGAAAGCGGTTACCATCGTCTATAGACATTTGCAACAGCAAAGTTGCTACAAATGCGCTGCTGCTCTCTTAAGGGAGACTGGACCCTGGTCACTGATGCCGGAACACAACACAATGTTGTTATTTATGGCGGCATACTCTAGACC
Organism: Dendrolimus kikuchii; assembly: GCA_019925095.2. Classification (NCBI taxonomy): domain Eukaryota; kingdom Metazoa; phylum Arthropoda; class Insecta; order Lepidoptera; family Lasiocampidae; genus Dendrolimus; species Dendrolimus kikuchii. The sequence continues at coordinate 21,379,991 of CM034389.1, forward strand.
AGGGGTGGTAGCCATCCAGTTGGGCAAATGCCCTACCAATGGCTACTAAAAAGTTGCCGAAACGTCGGAATAATAATCACCAAATAAATTACCTCGCTGGAAATCGTTAAAACAAAGTTATATTATAAAACAGCAAATCCGAAGTTTTTCGTCAATACTTCAAATTTCGTTTTTTCAAGTATAAATAATTAAATTTTCAAAAGTGACGTCACGAAATTTAGTATCCCTCCTACCTTTTTTCACAGAATGTCACAGTTCGTCGACCCCCTCCCCCCCTTAAAGTATGACGTAATTTATGAATGGCTCCAAGATAGCGGATTGGAATAGAGGAAGGGATAGCGATGATGGGATAGAAAGAGGGCGAATTGGGCCATCGGCTTACCATAATTCCGAGCTATGTAGGTCACCTTGGTTTTCTCAGAGGTCCTGAATTCATACTGTGCGTATTCATAATGTGTACAGTGATTTATACTGATAAGAGAAATCCAACGAATATTAGGAACTAGAAATCTACAATATTATAACATTCCAAACATGCCTGTGTGTGTCTGTACATTGAAGCTATTAAAAAAAACAACTGGAATAGACATAAACGACTGTTTGTTCGTCACGTAAAAACTACTGGGTCGATGTCGATGTGGTTTTCGTCACCGACATCGACAGCAAATTACATACATACATATATAACTTCACGCCAGTTCCCTTGCGGGGTAAGCACGAACAACAGAGCGCCATTTAGGCATATTCTTACAGACCTCACTTGCTTCTTTGACATTCATAGCTCTTGTCATGCACGCTCGTCTGTTCTTAAGGCTCCTGACATCACCTTCTGCTAGTACACGATCAATTTGACAGCAAATTCTTAGACTTAAAATCTATGCTACTTTTTATCCTGGGAATCCCGCTGTAAAAGTTTCTGGGAATGATTTAAAATGGCCAGATTAAAAAAGAATCGAATTCCAATGTGATTTTTTTCACTGATAGATAGCAAATTTTATGTAATCAAATATGTGATATTTTTTATCTTCGAATCTCGCGGGAATTCTCTCAGAAGCGGTTTGTAGTTATTCAGTTGCATAAAAATTAGCTTATTATGACACAGTTTTCAGTAAAACAATAGCTTACATTATTTTTAAAATGCTGCGGTACTTTGTGTCCCGGGAATCTCGCGAAAATTTCAAGTCAAGTGAAGACGAAGTCGCGGGCATATCCTAGTTAACAATATTATTCTGTCTTGCAGGAGAGCGAGGCGTCGAGCGGATTGCCCTCTGGCGGGGCCAGTAGCGAAGTGCGCCAACCGGTGCCCGGGGTGCTCATGATGGACTACCACCAGCGGACGGGGCAGCCTCAGCAGCCTAATGGTAAACAAGTTCAGATAAAAACTTTACTTTTAGTGCCAAAGTGGAATCCTTATATATTGGTCATGTCCTTTCTATCAGTCTGCTTCAATTATTTATTGTCATAGTTATTTACCTCGAAAACTATTTGCTGTATATGAAAACATAGATAGATAGATAACTCTTTATTGTACACCAATACAAATATGAACTTAAAGACTAAAATTATATCTAGTTATGTACAAAGGGCGGTACATATAACAAGGGTAACATATTGATCTATCAATCCCTGCTAAGGCTTACTTGGAAAAGAGAGATTGTATGTAGTTGGGTCATTTTTGGCATCGCGTTATAAGGCAGGTTTCCACTGAACATCGAAAATGTCCGACACAACCTGATTTTCAGCAGTGAGAACCTCATTTGCGGAAAATGTGGCGCACATGTTCTCAAAACTCGTTTTTATTTAACTATGATTTCTAATTAGTGTGGTGTTCCGGCTTCTAAGTAGGAAAACCAAAATCAGGATTTACAAAACTGTCATACGGCCCATCCTGATGTACGGTTGCAAAGCCTGGACGCTTACCTGAAAGGAAGAGAACCAGCTGTTAGTGGCTGAATGAAAGGTTCTCCGTAAGATTTTAGGTCCAACGAGGACAGACGATGGCAGTTGGAGGGTCCGAACCAACGTCGAAATTGAATACCTCGTAGCCGTGCCTAACATACTAGGAGAGTAGCTAATGCACACTTTCGTACTGAATACTTTTACTTAATTTAGGTTATATTTAAATTACTTTTAGCTAGTAATATTAATGTGATATTTTTAAAGACTTCATTTATATAAAAAAAAGGTATATTTTCAACTAGATTTTTTTGGAATCCATGACCAAATAAATGACAATAAGTGGATGTTCATCACCTCCGTGGTCCCCTACCCTGCACTTGGACAGATACACATTTGGCTTGTGGTTACAGGAGTGAGCGAGACGAGTGCCACGGGTGGCTCGGGGGGCAACACGCCCGGTGCTAAAGATCAACTCATGTATTTGTCCCAACTGCTCGGATTCACTGTTCAGTTTTCCGATTTTCCCAAGGTATGTTTGATTTTTCTTAATAACATGTTTACAGTATTGTTGAGTGGGTAATACCATCTTGGATGTCAAAGCAATGCTATGTCAATTACGAGTTAGAAACCTAATCTTAACTAATAATTTAATTTTTACAAGTTTTTACATACAAACTGATTTCAATGTATTATTGTAACTAGATTTTTTTGTTGTTTAATCTTATAAATAAAATAAATAAAATAAAAATAGCCTTTATTGCTGAAAAAGAACAAATAAGAAAACCTAATCCGCTAATTGGTATTGTGTTTTGCCTCCTTCTCAGCTTGTCCTTCGACAAAGGCCTCCCTCAAGCTGTTTGCTTAATCACAATTTAATCTTATTCTATTATATAAAGCTGAAGAGTTTGTTTGATTGAACGCGCTAATCTCAGGAACTACTGGTCCAACTTGAACAATTCTTTCAGGGCTAGATAGCCCATTTATCGAGGAAGGCTATAGGCTATATATCATCACACTAAGACCAATAGAAGCGGAGCACCAGTGAAGATTGTTTCAAAATCGGGGGGTTTTGAAAACAAATTCCACGCGGACAACGTCGCGGGCACAGTTAGTTATAAATAAAATCGAAATTGGTTTTTCAATGTAGTGTTTCATTATAATTTATGACAATAATGATTTCCATAAAATGTAGTGTCATTTGTTTAGTAAATTATTATTATTACATTACGTCTCACAAGAGCACGGACCATAACAATAGCCGGGAGTTTTGGAGGACTCGCGTGGGGGGCCATGTTTATTGTTATTATGTCACTGATCGCAGCGCAACCACGGCGAGTACCTGTCGCTGGTGTCGCTGTCGACGGTGCCGCCGGTGATGGTGCACGGCGGCGGGCCCTCCACGGCGCACTCGCACGAGCAGTGCGCGCGCGCCGCGCTGCGGGCGCTCAAGCTCATGGGCCTCGACGCCAACTCGCAGCACCAGCCGCCCAGCAACAACACGCAGTGAGAACTGATCACGGATATTTATACACAACTGATGGCCAAATTCGGAATTTTTCCATAGCGAGACAGTTATGGCCCAAATATTTACCAGATTAAGTATAACCTCGACCATGTAAATGGTGATATGATTTAATCTAATCTGCCTATAGTGAGTTCGTTGGAGCCTATATCAAAGAGGAGCGGTCACTATATTATACAAACACTTCTATCTATAACTAGAAAGGCGACCGGCGGTTTTCAGCTTTAACATCTACAAAAACACAATCTATACTAAAAAAAAGTAATTTTATAATTATTATCTTTTTAAGTACCATATTTTAAGAACTCGCTAACAGGAGAAAAATAATGTTGAATGTTTTAGGAATCGATACTCGCTAACCATATAATTAAATTCAACAGCATTGTTGTTCGATTCTTTAAACCATTATATTAATAAAAATCTAGATGTATTACGCGTCAAAATATTGATGTACCGGTGTAATATTCTGTTGCTTATCACTTTTTTATTCTTTTAGTCGGTTATTCAATTATTTATTCATTATTGATATCTATCTGTTATTTTATATTTTCATAAATGTCAATACAGAACATCTAAGCGTCTACTATGTCAGTGTCAAGTGTCATACATCTGACAAAGCTGTATGGACTCTGTTCATTTGCCTGACATTGTGACGAATAAAACACAAATGCATAAATCATTCGTTAAAAACTACTAATATCGTACAACTACCGTTCACATTGTTCACTTATAGGCAGGATTCAGTAAAACATTACGTTTCAAGTTCCCGCCAAAAACTCTAGTATTAACGTAATGGAGGTTATGTCAATATCAAACATTTATGGCCAAGTTCTATTTTCAGCCAAGTTCTTGTAGAAAATGACAAACACACATGGGTTTCTAATGAAATAAGCTACAGAAACACATTGTAATTATGCGTGTAAGAGATCGGACCGGCGGCTCCTAAGAAACCCGCCAGTCTCTTGTGTAAAGTATTTTACATTGGATGAGGGGACATATTTCTCTGTCAAAAAAAGATTAAAAAACACCTTCAAGGAAATGATCACCAGACTTGTAAGATAACATTCATGCTTTTCGTAGAGAAGAAATATGAAAGCAAGCGAAGTTTGCTCTCTCTTCGCTTACCGCTCTGTTGTTTCTTAGTTTGGTTGTTTTGAAATAAACACGCAAATCTGATGCATATATAGTTTGTTGAGTTCGAAGATGTTAATGCATATCGGAGTGCATTTGGAAACCGAACTGATAAGGCATATAAAATAATGATGCGATTACATAACTGCTCACAAATGACATTTGTGCGGATGGAAACCATACAGCGATATTTAGCTTATACAATCGTAAATATTGCGTTCCCGTTCTAACTTCTGACATATATAGTAGAATATTATGATAAAAAAGATTGAAATGGCAGAATTAAAAAAATACTCAACAAAAATTGGTGTTAGGAAGATCTTTGAAGTTGTTTTTGATACTTTCAGATTGTCTGTCGCGGGGTCTAAGACGGGCGTTTTGAGCAACGGCATCGCCGAGTGAGAAACGATCGAACGCACCGACAACCAATACTTTAGTTAATGTAAGTAATTATAATATATTTTGCATATCTCATTGTTCCCTTAACTACTGCAATATAACAAATGTGAATATATCAAAGTGTGAAAATAAGGAAAGAACGAATGAAACGCCAAACATTTCGACCAACTTTCTTGCTGTGACATATTCACAATATAGACTTATTCACATGTATCGGAGATGGCGTGTGGCGTATTTGATTCTTGTATTTACTTAGTTTCAATAATAATATTCAAATCTTAAGTATAAAAATATATTTATTTATTTAATTTTGGTTAGAAATATTAATTAAAATTTATCTGTAATCTTACTTTCAAAACATTATGATAGAAGCAAATGCTTTACAGCTTTTACACGCTCATATAAAAAGTATTTGAGTTGCGACGTTTTGTAAAATGATAAAAGATGTCTTAGTTTCTTCAAGTATTCGCTTACCTTATCTCGGCTGATTTGACTGCCCGCTTTCATTATCTCAAGTGATTGGACTGTTCGCTCCTCTTTATCTCAGATGATTTGATTGTTCGTACCCCTTGTCTACACTGATTTCACTGTCCACTATTATTATGATATTATTTTTGTATCTGTAAAACGTGTCGTAGTGAAATTTTAAAGTGAGATGCGGGACGTAACTAATTTTTTTAATATTAAATCATATAGCCACATGTCATTTCTGGTGTGTGAATAAGTCTTAGCTTTTAGTTGATCTCGAGTCTTGTAAAACATCGATGTAATTTCCATCTCCTAACTTTTCTTTATATAGAATTAAATTTATATATTTTTTGTTATACACGAACGATCTGTAAGAGGTTTATTTTTAGTTCATTCATGTGTGTATTATCATAGTACTGCAATTTGCAGCTATTCTTTCGAGGTACTAAAACGAGTTTTTTTATGTTACCTTATGATACGGCGTGCCCTTTGGAAAGTTTATTTCATATCTTAACTATTTAAGTAGTTATTGGATGTTAAATGTATTAGAAATGTAGGTACGAATATATTTAAAACGAAAATGAGGCTGTGAAGCCAAACCAAAACAGTTTCTTTCTTTGGGATGTTGCAGTGTTTCGTGACCACCGATAGCATCTCACTTTCACTGCCCTTTTTTTGACCGTGTTTAAAAAAGGAGGAGCTTCTCAACTTGTCTGTAAATGTTTTATATATATATTCTTGTATATGTCGAACCGTAAGTTCTTTGTTAATGAATCGATTTTTTTAAATTCTTATTTTGTTGAGTTCAGTATAGTCATGGTTGAATAAAACTAGCTTGCGACAAGTCGAGTTGAAAACTGAATAGAAGAAATTCCTTAGTGATGCGCAAATGCGCATTAGCCGCTTTATCGATTTTGAGCTCGCTCAAGTTGTTGCCTGCATAATAGTAGACAGTATTTCTGAAGCCAATCGGTGCCTAAGCCTTAAATATTTCGACAATGACTTAGTATCTCGAGGTCTTTTTTACGTCTGCAATGTTACTAATAATCAATAGCTTATTCGTGAAAACCTTACATTGGCTTTTTTTTGTTAATTTTAGTTATCTATCTAAATGTATTTAGCTGTAGGTTTTCCATAAATAAATGAACTAATGTTAGTTGTGTATTGAAAGTAACTGGTTACCTCATCGTGGCGTGTTAAGATCAATAATAAATTAAAAATTAAAAATTCTGAAGAAACATATGAATTTATGCACCACTTACGTCTCCGGATTAGATTCGAACTTGGAATATCCTATAAGTTAGGTCGCCTGAAAGAGTGGCTTAAACGATAAGGCCGCCTATTGTTCTGCCTTAAAATATTGTAACTAATGTATTGTGTCTGTTCTTTTGGCGAGCAATAGTGTTATCTGTCTATAATTTCACTTTCTGACGTATAGAAAAATTTATTGATATTGATTACCTGTAAGTGATGTCACATCTCTAGGAAATTGTAATGTCGAGCTGTCGCTAACTGTAGCTTATTTGTTGTGCATTATACAAGCCGTTACAGATATTGCATATCAATCCTTATGCTTCGTGTAATGTATCTAATTGTTGTCTAACGTAAAAAACAAGATATTGCTGGAAGTATGAACATATTGTAGTGTAAATTGTAATGTTCGTTAATAAATCTGTAATTCGTTTATGGGCAGGTGAGTGTTGTTGAAGTGAAAATACTATTACGTATTTGTTTAGGGATTTTAAAGAGGAACTTGTAAGAGGTTTTTATTGTGGATGCGATTCGGTGGTCGCCTGTCTTCCCGACGAAAGCTCAAAGTTACATCATGCGGCCATGGTGTCTTAGTTTAGCTTTGCAGTAGTAATCGCCGTACTCCGCGCTACGTAGATGATGATAAATATAGGTATATTATCGCCCGACTGCACTAAAATAGTTAGCTGGCACAATTTCAACGATGTTTATTGATAAATGAAATTAAAAAAATTGAGCGACGTTTTGCCTGATTTGAACATAAAATGGTATTATGCCATTAGTTCAAGTATAAATAAAACTCTCATAATATATGTCATTGGAAGATTTTTATGTGGCTGTAGGTAGGGTAAACTATAATACCATTGTTGCTTCAATTGATTGGCAGCCTGTTAATTGATTCAAGATATTAAGACTTCTTAATATTTTGTATTTTATAGCCATACAGTAATATTAATATAATCATTCTATCGTAAAAAAAGTATTGAGATTTCTTATTGCTTCGAATAAATAAATAGGGGGTGCCAATCACTGAGATGGTGCCAACAATGGCACAACAACAAACAAAACAACTTTCCCCTATATGAGTTGCCACTATTCTGAATTTGGCTACATGTTCGCTGGATTAGAGGTGTGTACCCTATTAAAATGCTCGTAAATCTGTCCTAAAACTCTGAACACAGTTTAAAGTGTGGCTAAATCCAAGTTTGGAATATGTAAGAATTTATGGTCAGCACCGAGTGATTTATGCCTAATCTAGTGAAAAAGACCATAAATTGCTTACTTTGCTAGTCGGCGTTTTCAGTATTTCTATCATGTATTTGTTGACTAAGTATGATATCACGTGGAATGCGGCGATTAGGACAATGTGTGGCCTCGATTTTTAACTGACCCCATGTGTGGGTGAGCGTTAGATTCCCTCGACCCTAAGCTATGAAATGTGTAATTCTAGTTTATAATTAAGACGTATGCAAAAAGCTGACTAATGAGCCCAATCCAACTTAGCTTAAGATCGCTTGTTACGATTAAGATCTGTATAACTTATGTGTAATTCATTCATGTACCCATAATACATTTAGTGTAGCATTTGAACTAACGATCGGAATAGGTAAGAGCCTATTTACATTAAGTTACCGAGGTGATATGACATGCATGTAGTTATAACAACTAAAATGTAATTTATTTAATTATTCTTTTCGGTTAGTAAGTGAGCTCTACCTATTCCAATTACTATATAATTTATATTAAGCTGTGTTTGTACGGCATAAATTTCATAGAATTATTTATACCTTCTATTTACCATATTTTTTGGACTCTAAACTAATTAAACATATTCGTAGTACGATTTGATAGTAAATTCTTAAAATAAGTATCTGCAAAAAGTTAAAATATTTTACGCACAAGGTTACAGTACCAATGTTGCAACTTTTTTTTATCAATTTAATAGTATGTTCCCGGAGAAGTCTGTAATGAACGTAAGAAAGAACGCCGTATAAATACATTCTACATATTCTTAGGTGTTAAAATATATTCTGTAATACAATTGATCGGTTTTTATAATTACCTCAAACATTGCAAAGTCAAAAAGTTGAATGGATAAATGGCGTGAGAGTGATAAAAGTGTGTGGGACGCAACTACCGATCAATTGTATATAATTCAGTGGCGTATTTTTGCCTAGGGCCGTGGTTCGGGGTGGCAACACTCATGCTAATGTAACGACTTATCGCTAGATTGGACATGTATATTTATTCAGTGATCGCTAGGTTGCTAAATTGTTACATATGCCGAATTATGGGCCCATATAAAGAGTAGGATCAAATAATTTGTATGTGAGAAATAAATGAGAATATAGTGCTGTACCAAGATACACAAGATATACATGTCTAATCTAGCGAAAAATCGCTAAATTGACAACACCTTACAGCAGGCTGCAAAGGTCGCATTTCTATTTGAATTTAAAACAAAAATCTTCTCTCGTATTGGTTACATGATAATACAAGATACGGGGCTAAATTGTCCATCATGACTTGCGCTAGTCGAGATTACCTGTCCTTACTTTTAAATAAAATTTAACAATTGTTAAAAAAGGCATTTTATTATTCAAAAATCTTCATATTTCTTTAATTTTCTATAATTATCCAGTTTTGTGTATTATATTAAACAATTAACAATTTCTTTCGAGAAAAGTCTTTATTCTTAAATCTTTCATATAACCGGAATTTCAAAATAAGTGTAATGTTTTTTTTGTGATTTAATAAAAGAAAGCGTAATGAATTTTATATAAATAGTAATATATAGTATTATTTATGTATTTTATATAGTAGTAATATTTTTTGCCATACCGGTTATATTCATAGATTCGAATCAAAAGCCTTTTTTCTTAATTCCTTCTGTTAACGCAGATATAGATAACCAAGCAAGGATTTAATACGTTATTTGAGATGCGATATTTTAATGACGTTAAACATTCACAGATAACTCATGTATATAGGCCAATGTAACTAATCGTTAATGCGTTATTTTTTAACGTCATAAGTCGCATTTGGTAGAAGTCACCAACACTAACGCAAGTGGTGCAGGGGCATAAGAAATATTAAGATTTGATAGTCAGTTGATTGGTTTTCAATATTAAATATGCTACGAAAAATAGCGTTTATAAATTTTAATGATAAATGCAGTCTATTGCACAATATCATATGCAACGTTGTGGAATAGGGTACATTAAGTTATGTTCGAAATGGATTCCAAATAATTATACGGTACAAATAGTACAGAGTTTTAGGGTCATTCTCCTTGTTGACGAGCGATTGTCCAACGCGCGTCTTTGGTCGCAGCCAGATTTTTTTTTAAACTAGTGATAAATCATTGATGTTTAACGACAATTAACTGATTAGCACTTATTATTGTTATGAACGAAGCAGTTCAAACGGAAAGACTCTTAAAAAGGTATAAAAAAATATATAAAGATGACTTGGTTGCGGCGAAAGACGCGCGCGGTTGGACGCTGACCTTTGAACATTTATTTTTCTCTAGATATTTGGGGTCCAGGTATAAAGGTCTACCTGGAAATCCAGAATATCATTAGACTGTAATAATTATAACACTCGTTCAAAATACGCCACTGGTAATATATGTGTCGATTGTACGTTTCATTGTGATGGGTCCGATGTCAGAACGCGTGTATTGTCAAAGTTTACTGAATCGGGTGCGCTGAGATGAAGTAAATTATGATGAACGGAAAATTTCATAATAATTAGTATTTAAATTAATTAATTCTTCGTACGATTTTAAATCGAGGCCATTTTAACAATTTCTTCGTGTTGAAAGTTATATCATTAACTAGCATAAAGAAATTAAATATTAATTATTGGATAGTGAAGAACGCCATAAGGGCATTAAGAAATGAAAGTGTTTTATTTATTTTGTTCTAAGTAACTAATATTTTTTATTTTTATCTAGGCTAGAATCCCGACCGAAATTGTGCTTTTAGCAACTTATCGTAGGGATACAACAATAAACGTTAAATATTTATTCATGTTTGTTTTTAAGTGTCCTCATGATAAATTCCTGATGCACTTCCTTTCAAATACACAGCCTTGCGTACTTTGTGTCAGTGATTCGATTTTATACTTACGGCACTAAAATGTCGTCATATAAAGCCTGATTTACATTAAACTTAAACAGGGAGTTAACTTGTGGAATTCTCTAGTTTATACCCTTATCATCGCTTGGACCGGAAATCGCTAGTTAAGTAGGCAATAAGTTATCGATTAATGGCCGGTTCCTATGTCTTACCAACCGTTCATTTGTCTTACTGTCGGTTAAAATTTGACATAAACTCCACATAAGCAATGTCAAAATTCAACCGCTCGTAAGGTAAGCGTATAGAAACCGGGCATCAGTGGATGGCTGTATAAGTGACAACAAGAGCTTAAATCACCAGTATCGGTAGTTAACCGATGTAAGTGTAAGTATTTAAATTAATGTTGTCATGAAATCGAATTGAGTGGGTATCGTAAATGTAGCTAAAGGCATCTTTATCTTTAAAAATCTAAAGTAAAAAACAAGCGTGTTGGCGCTATATATGTACTTGTTACCCACCAAATAAAAAATATCTACTGTCCTCTCTCCCTTTCCTTACTACCCAAAACATCATTCGCGGGAACGAGATGGGCAATGGAAAGGAACAAACCTTATGCGCCGAGTGCTCACTGCTGCGCGACCACCACCGGTTTGAAGCAGACATTTTTTTCTACTCCCTATCACGTTATCGCTGAATATCGTGAAACGCGCACACTATTTTAAACCATTGTAGAAAATGGGGAACCAAAGAACCAGCGCCCTCAACAAATCACGAGTATTCCATAATATTGACAAAAAAGCGCATCACCAAAATGTCTTCGCGTGTCTATTTACTAATTGAGGGTACCCCTATAAATACGACCGTACTTCACGCCTTGTTATTTCTTATAAAAATATACACAAATAACCACATAAGTACTAAGATTTGAAGAATAAGGAATGAAGCCGTGGCAGCTTAGTGGTTAGCGCACTCACGTCCCAAACTTAAAGGACGCAAGTTTGAATCCTGACTGGAAGGCATGTACCACTTAGGCAGTTTTCTAACCCAATTTACATATTGTTACAATTATCACGTGCTAAGCGGTGCAGGGATACTCCACTTCGCTATAAATGGCAGGCCCAAGCCCAGCAATAGTAGGTTTATGGGTTGTAATTGCCATGACAATCGTCCATAAAAAACGTAAGACATTCTTGCGACACTAGTGTAATGAAAATAAAGAAGTCCGAGTTGTCAGCATTTAGACTATGGGTAGTGCAAGCGCGATGCGATGACTGGAAGAAGGCAACGGACGTAGACAGGAAGAACGAGAAGAAACAGCTCGCCTTGCTACCAGTCTGCTTCAGTTCCCCGGAGGTTTCACATACATACATATTATAACGCCTTTTTCTCATGGGGGTAGGCAGAGACTATAGATCTCACTCCCACTTGCGACCATCCTGACAAACAACTTTCGCTTCATCTACTTTCATTAACCTCTTCATACATACACGTTTATTTGATATGCTTTTTATCTGACCTCGTTTTAACACTTCTGTTATTTGATCGTGGTGTGTACGTCATGGTCTACACACACCATTAAAATGGACTAATTACGCGATTTAATTATTATATTTTTTTGTATGTTCTAACAATATGAGATGACACTGACAAGTTTATTATTTAGCGCAGTCTTCAAAATGTTATTTTTCTTGATGTCGAGAGGGAGGGACAATTCTTCGGCGTAACCAGGGACTTAATTCTGCTACTACTATTTCGTCTCAATCGCCCAATTTCTGTATTCCGTTAATTCCAATGGTGTGCCCACTAAACGAAAACTCTCGAAATGTTGAAACTTTGGTAGCTTTTCAACATTTATTTTTTCGTCTAACGCCATTTTTACTAATAGTAATACCAAATTTTTTCTACGTTATTCAGCCGCCGCGATATCAATAAAACATTGTGGATTAAGTAGAAAACGAATTTTTGATACGAATACGAACGATATTAAAATAGCAAAATTGGAATCCAGGTGCTATAAAACTAAATAAAAAATCGACTTAAAAAATAAAAACAAAGTTTTATTACAATAAAAAATTAGTAGCAATGCGTAACAATATCACCAGTCTCTTTGCGAGACCCAGAGGTAATCATCGATACACTGGTTGTGTTATTTACATAATGACTATTTGCGTCCATCTCGTTATTGATTGACAGTACAAAGCTACTAATAGCGGTGGGTTACTTCACAAACTTTAGGCCTAGCGTTTGCACCATAAAGCACAAAATGTCTGTGTTCTCTTCAATCTGAAAAAAAAGGAATAAACATTAAAATTATTATTATTTAAAGGATTTTGTTTGTTTGACTATTATTGTCAACCTCTGTGGTTGAGCGGGTTAAATAAGTCTGCCGGTCGACCTCACTACAACGCAGAAGCTCCGGCTCCGATTGCAGGCATGGTAATTTCGTGAACGATCTTTCCATTATTTACTATGGTCTGGGTGTCTGGGATCGGCCCCTGAGTGATCAGTTGTATATTACCCATAACACAAGCGTTAACTCGCTTAATTTGGGGATATACAGTGTGTGCGTGTGTGTTCGACGATTATTATAATTGTATGTCTTTGAAGACTACGGACCGGACTTTTGGAAGGGCTTGCGTCGGGTGGGGGCATGGGATGGTCAACACTAGAAAAGAACTATTTATTATATTATCATTATTCCGAGGGCAGAGGACGGAAGGAACTCACGATCTTGGCGGTGGGCTTCCCGCCGCCGTGGCCGGCCTTGGTGTCGATGCGGGCGAGCAGCGGCGCCGTCTGGCTGGAGCCGCGCGTCGTGTGCTGCAGCTCCGCGATGTACTTGAGCGAGTGCAGCGGCACCACACGGTCGTCGTGGTCGGCGGTCAGCACCAGAATCGCCGGGTACTCGCAGTGATCTGCACGATGACAGTATTGACAAACAGTGCGTTCCACTAGTCGCTTACAGCGCTCAATGACAAATCATTTCCATTCACAATGACCCATCTCAAGAGGTTAATATTCTCGCTATCGGGACATTGACAAATAGTACGATATTTAGCCTGTGGTTCCTATGTCTTCCGAATTAATATTCTCGCTATCGAGACATTGACAATGGTACTGTATTTAACCTTTGGTTTCTGACTTATTGACCGTTCATTTGCCTTCTTATTGGTTAAAATTTGACATAAGCTCCATACAAGTAAAAATTCAACCGATGGTAGGGTAAGAGAATGAATAATAGTAAGATAAAGGAACCGGCCGTCAACCAATGACAAATTAATAATCCATTATACAAAGTTCATCATTTTAACGCTCGCAAACAATTGGAACGGTAAACATCGCGGTCAGGAGTGTGGTTGTTCTTAAAATATTAGGCCCAGTTATGTGTGGTAAGTAATAGGGCACTTCCCACACAAGTTTCGTAATGTTACTGAAAACCACCCAAGTCGTCCTACCTGCACCGGTGACTAATCTATATGCGTATGGAAAAGGACTAAATGAAGAAGTTCCTGCTAAGCCTCCGAGACCACCCTGGCGATCGACGCACTAGCTCCAATCGCGGCAGTATGTTAAGACAAAAAACATAAAAAACCCAGTAATAACAAGTCCAGCAAAACATGTTCGTCCGGCGGCAAAAATAAATAAAAAAAGGTATATTTAGAACCAAGTCAATTTCACTAAGCGATTCTCCAAATGCGACCACGTTTAGGCTCGCATGTTGAAAATAGAAATTAAGAAAGTAAATAGGACTTTAGATAAGCGTCTCGAACACTCACTTTCATCGGGCCGGTGGATGTTGTGCAGCGGCGAATACTTGATCAGGTTCTCGAAGTGCGTCTTGTTGTCGGAGCTGCCGTAGTCGGACACCCACGCGTGCCCGATCGTGAACTTCTGGTACCGCAGCATGTCCAGCACTCTGCCAAACGCAAAACAACCACAATCTTGTCATTGCTTTATAAATTACGCATACAATAATCTTAGTCTTCTTAACTTTAACTTAAGGTTGGATAACACTAAACTATAAGTGATTGTAAAGTCACGGAACGAAAATGTTCGTTGCCTTATAGCCGACTTTTGCTTGCACGAGTACAAGAAACAATATTGCCATTTTAATAAATTTTACGTTTGTAAAATATAGAAACGTGATAAAAGAAAATTGCAATGTTGACAATGACACGTTGAGAATAATAATAAGAGCCGAAGAGGTGTAATAATTACGCTTAACATAAATATTAAAACCAATAAAAAGGGTTTTACATCTCTAAACAATCTTCTCAGACAAGATAGAAAACCAAACAATTTTGATGCAACTGATGCAAGTAACTCTAAACTTTATTATCAAATAGTTACACATAACTTTCTGTGGAACAGTCTGTTCTGTGACTTAGTTTAAAAAGGTAACATTTGCTCGCGGAACGTTAAATGAATCAATCTGAAAACTGGCGAACATTTTAATACCACTACTGTACAAATTGTGAACATCTAAAAAAAAATGCAACTTGAAGAACGAAATTTTAAGCCTAGTTTAGTTTCAATACACTGAGACATATGATGTCAACCCGATATTAGATGGAATATGTCACACAATTTGGTTGAATCAACCGAAGTGATCTATGTAAACATAAACTTGAATAATTCAATGTCATGGAATACTGTCATATCGCTTATATTAGCTGGACCAATCAAATTGCTTGGCTTGGCACGGCACTCGAAGCACAAGAATATTCAACGATATTGAATGATTAAGATTATGTTTATATGGATCACTTTGTTGATTTATTCACATTGAAAGATAGAAATGAAGTCTAATATTAGCTTTATCTTTCAATTCTACACCTGTCAACCAAATTGAATCAATTTAGTAGATCCGTCTAATATAAGGATTAAATTATGACTGATAGAATTCGTAACATCCGTTAAGAAGACGGCGCAGCGCAGATAGGATGGGTTATCCTGCCTGCAGATAGGATGGGTTATCCTGCCTTCCTTTTCACACATATAGGATAAGACAAGAAAGTACAGAATACAATCGAAAATACCCTATATCTCAAAAACGACTCAAATTTCACCATCTTGAATATTTTAAATTTTCAGCCATGTTTTCAAAGTTGAATGAGGTATTATTAACACGCATATGACAGACAATATGACTTTTTAAAGCAGGGATTACGAGGTAGTGTATGTGAAACTCACCCGACCTGGACGATGGCGGCCCCGTAGAGCTCCGGGCGCTGGTTGACGCACGCGGCCACCAGCAAGCCCCCGTTGGAGCCACCCTGGATGGTGACCAGGCAGGGCGAGGTGTACTTCTCCCTCACCAGGTACTCGGTGGCCGCCTCGAAGTCGTCGAACACGTTCTGCTTGTTCAAGAGGCGCCCGCCGTCGTGCCATCGCTCGCCGTACTCGCTGCAAGACCAACCGGGGTTACCAGCAGGAAAACACAACAGACACATAGATAGATACTTTATTGCTCACCAAAATAACAGACAATACATTAATTAGTATTTTTAGGGAGAACAATAGGCGGACTTATCGCTTAGAGCGATTTCTTCCAGGCAACTTAACTTATAGGATTATTCTATGCTAATCTGGCGATGTAAGTGGTGCATAAATTCAGATGTTAATAGATTTTTTAAATATATATTACTGATAAATAATATATATTGCTATAATTTGGGTCACCTGCATACTTATAGACAAAGCACATTTACTACCTGCCGGCGTTTGAGCTAGTAACATTGAAACTATTTACGACTGTCTTCGTTTGTTTACTTTGTGTTTAAAATTTGTAATTAGAAAAACAGTCCATTGTGTATTGTCATCTTTTATGGCAGTCATTAGACAGGTGTGTCGAACTGATTCTAAGAAATTCGATCTACGCGGGCGGGCAGCCATATTGTATCGGTGGAATATAAAGCAATGGCCCAATAGAGAGAGGGGCAGTTAAGCGATAATCAGCAGCGAGACAAGACGTGTACATTCGATAATCTATAATAGTGACGGACTTTGCGCGTGTTATTGAATCGCGCATTACGTTTGAACTGATTGTGTTCAGTTATATTTGTACCTGTGTTACACGTGTTTGTATAGTTCTAATAAATTCTATAGTAATTCTAACGGCATTTTAATTCGAGTCCTGCAACTCGTAACAATATATAATATAATACCTACTTATATAATTGTATATAGACAATTAAGGCATAGTTGTTTAAGAAAAGGTAGTGCTTCCTGAGTAGGTTCTTAAAAATCATTAACGTTCTGGCCTCTGTGACTTTCAGAGACAGCACATTCCAAAGTGCAACAGCCTGCATTGTAAAGGATGACCTGTGTGCAGGTGTCACAAGTTGGTAGGTAAAACCTCCAGATCCTACTGTGCGCGTTGCAATAAAATGGAGGACGTTTACCACGACCTCGTGGAGTGTGCTTGGAGCCAGGACGAAAGGCGGACTCTGTTTCTAGATAACCTCTATAAGGTTGGTGCTTGTAACGAGCTCTTGTCGGAGCCTTTGTTAGAGGGGATTGCTAGTCTGTACAAACTTTTATGTATATATATATAAGTAATTCGTAAATTTTTCTGACAGAAAGCGATCATCATCACCTATGGATATTTGCGACACCTAACTAGTAGCATCACCGCCAAACGAATAAAATGAAATTATTTATTTCGGTTTATGGCTTGGCAGCGAGGCCTTTAAGCCAGATCTTAGTTTACAATATAGTTTCTTTATTTTCTTAAGCCTATGTGTAGCACAGGTGAACTGTAGATAATCAGCTAGTGCCATTCAACGGAGTTCTTGTGACAACTCAAAAAGCCACATTTAACTATACAGTTCGTATTTCTCACAAAACACATAATTACTACTCAATAGCTATCAATATCCTACAACTATTGTTCATTTTAGAGTAATTTTACACATTTTTAGAAAATAAAGCTGCACAGCACAACATCTCCTTTCAGTTCCCGCCAAAAACTCCGAATAAAATGAAATGTATGGGAATGTCAATATCGTTACACTAAATGTAATTCTCATATATTTTTATTCTATTCGGCACTAATGTCACTTGACTACAGGGCCAGAGATACCGACGACGCATTGCTGGCTTCGAACGAATTTTATGAAACCGTTTTTGAAAAACCTCGTATTGGAGTGCTGTGGGAAAACCTCATTGTAGGATCTTATATGTAAGGGGCTATCCACAAAATACATCACACGAATTTCGTGATTTTTTGACCCCCAACCCCATCCTTGTCACAGCTGGTTACATTCGTGAGACTCTTCCCTCCGTAGTGTAACATTACATATTTTGCAATTTTCCATCACGAAATTATTAATATCAGTTCCTTAATTACTTTAATTTCCATTTAAATTATTTTTAATAATTTAAATACTATTGCTCAAAAGGTTATATAGTTGGAAGTATTTTGAAGTGTTCCTTAACAGTTCAAATTTCGTGTTTTAAAGCTTAATGAAATATATTAGATTTTGAGATGTCTCACCCTCCGCCCCGGATGTTGGGGATGGCGATGATGCCGCTGAAGTGCTGCATGAACACGATCCGCGTGACGCTGAACACGGGCTGCACGTTGATGTTGAAGCCGCCGTAGCCGTACACGTACGCCGGATTCGAGCCGTCCCGGGGCAGACCCTTCAATACATTCATTCAATATTTATATAAATACTAGGATATGCCCGCGTCTTCGTTCATGCTTGACTTGAAATTCAGTTCAGTTAAAAAATCGAATTGAAATTCAATTTTTTTCAATCTGGTCATTTTAAATCTTTCTCAGAAAAATTTCCGCAATAATAAGAATTTGCTGTCGATCAACGATTACCGCATTGAAATCGGTCCAGTAGTTTTTACGTGAACCTCGAACAAACAGACAATAAATAAAAAAAATATATCATGTTCTCCATCGTTTATATAGTCTATTCTAGTTGTTTTGTTTTTATAGCCTCAATGTACAGACATGGCATAAGTCGAATGTTACAATATTATAGCAAAGAAATATAAATGTAAGGCAACGTCGATTAATTACGTGAGGTGTTTAAGAGAAAGTGGGGGTCGAGCCGAATCTCATCTGATCTTACTTAAAGGGAGAGCAGGGTCTCGGCGAATATCACGTAATTTTTTCTGCAAAACGTGTCAAATTACGTGGAAATTGAGGTGAATTAAATAAAAAACATCTTTCGTCACTAAAATTGGCTACGTCTTGCGAACGTGGCAAAATGGCGCGCAGCAGCCTTCGATTAGTTAGGCGCCACCGGCGGAAAATCGCCAAAAATATCTCACGTAATTAACGGACAGCCCCTTACGTTTATATTTATTTAGGCCAACTCTTTGGTCACGAAGACTATCAAACATATTGATAGGACTCGTTAAGCTTCGGGACCCATGGCTCTAGAGTTTCAACATCGAAGCCACAAATATGCATCCTATGTCAAGGTGTTATATACGGACAGTGTTTTGGGAACATCCCCAACTGACAGCGATCTCAGTCCCAAGACTCATTTATATGAAATTTTCATTATTGTTTAAGTTTTTTTTACTATAACAGTTTGTTTATATTATTATAATTGGACGTAGTTTAGCAGAAACAACCTAACACACAAAAAAGTCGTTTTTGAGTTATTGAGTTTTTAAGTTTAGACAAAAATTGCTGGTAAATTGGTATATACAACTCATTTTTGACCACAATGTGGGTTGAGTCCTTTCTGCTAAACTACATCCAATTATTGTAAAGAAATAAAATATTGAGTATAAAAAGACCTTTGAGAAATTTCTTTATTAATAATTCTAAACTAGGCATTCATATGTTTCTTTGAACATGAGAAACTGTTATTATACTTTCAATTCCACCGAGTGGAAGTGAGAGAAAAATTACTGTGTCAAAGTATAACATACCTTTTTGGAAACAATGAACATAGGAACTTTGGTGCCATCTTTACTTGAATAGAATATTTGTTTCGCTTCATACTGTGACGCGTCAAAACCTTTCACTTTCACTTCTCTAAATACCTGAAATACAATACAAAAAATATATATTATTTCATAGAGCACAACTATTTCGTTCCGACGGAACAATAAGGTAGATGAAAGCCAAGTAAATGGAGACAGTTTTTATTTACTTTACATGAAAATAATTTTTAATTTTGTTATAACACGTGTTATCATATACCTACCCATCGAGCATTTATTGTGAGTGATCTCGGGCATACTACATAGTTGTACAATATAGTGGATTAGCATTGGTAACACACCTGGGGTTGCAAATATCCATAGACGACGTAACCGCTTTCCATCAGGTGGGCCGTTTGCCTGTCTGCTGAAGTCATTCAATAAAATAAAATCGTAATAGTCTATGTCGCTTCAATGAGGATGGCTGATCTGCCCCCAATTTTAATTTATATTTTCGTATACGTCGCAGGGCGAGAAGTGGTGGCCACAGCTAAAATTCGGAACAACTTTTAATACTCATCACAATAATTACAGAATCTAGTTCAATTTGCATTTTTCTTAATTTTCTACAAAAGTAAGTATCTCGAATTAGAACACTATTTAGTGGGTAATGAATTCATGTTCTAAATTATATTTTCTAAAAACTCGTTCGTAATATCGATGTAGGACTATGAATGTTACCGAACGTATCTCTGCCTTCTTTATAGCAAACGTAGTACTTGCAAAATGGCAGTTTCCAAAAAAAAGGTAAACATATTAAAACTTTTTAGTTTAAAAAATCAAGCTTTATGTATATATTAGCGCCTCGGTATGCTATTTCTGCAAAAAAGTCAAAATCCAAAAATGTTGATTACTGCAGGTGCAATTAGTAGGGCCGATATGTAATTCTAGTTTTTGACGGCATGTAAGAGTGAGAAGGATAGATTATGCATAAAAGATACTAAAGACAATCTAAAAACTATAGACAATCGTATGGAAGCAAATTTTTGCCAGTTGTGTTGTAAGATTTGCGCGAAGTAGGGTGTTTGAAAGATAAAGGGTAAAATATCATTGTTGGCATTCCACCCATTGTTGGGCGCCCAGTCAATTCATTCAAGATATTTTTTTAATATTGTCCATTCTATAGTTATACAATATTATTATTATTGTATGTGGTGTACTAAAATGGAAAAACTTGAGACAATAAACTTAATTATATATCATAATTAATAATATGTATAATGATCAAGTAATACAGGTTGTTTTTTTTTTTCAAAATAAACCAATTTAATTTCAGCTTCAGTATTCAACACAATCGACTCCGAGATTCCTTTGAGTGTTTCGCGATATCTTAGTTTCGGATTTAGTCATATATGGGCATATATAAAAACCTCACCTGTATATTCTTTTTCTAAAATAAGATATAGGCGCAGGTTGGAAATGAATCGGTACACTTACGGTGGGCTGGTAGGGTTGCTTCTTGAAGTCGACGCGGTATATGATCCCCGGGGTGAGGAACGACATGAAGTGGTAGAATATCTCCGAGTGCTGCTTCTTCCCGCTGAAGCCCACCACGGCACCCACGCCGAGGTCGAAGGTCTGCAGGAGCTCGCCTGACCACATGCTGTGCAGTTGGAGGACACTCTGGAAATTAATTTAATCAAGGACTATATATATATATAACGATACGATTTTGGAGGGACGTTGAGTGTTGGAATTGAACCGTGAACTATGAGAGAGGAGCGACTTCCACATTAAAGCTGAATAATAATGTTCAAACAAATTTGATCAAAGATGCAGAAATTAAAGGAATAGCGACATTCAATGGCATTGAAATATGACACAAAGTTTCAATGGTCGACTGTTTCAATTTTACATTTACATTGATCACTGGTTGCTATATCCACATTGAAAGACAAAAGCGAACCGCGTAACATTAGCTTTGTATCGTCCAGCGTCGCATGCGCATGAGCGTTTACTGTGTTGCGTAAAATACTTATTTGTAGTGGATGCAATAAAGTTCACAATTATACAGTTGATAACTTACTACCTAACCCTACAACACCAAGGGATGAGCCCTTATGATGAAATTAATCATAGCGGGTTTCGAATATGGGACTCCTGTGTTTCAGTGAGCAAGGCTTAGACCTACTAAGCCAGAGATCAATTATGGTTCCTTCGACTGGTTAAACATTTCAAGACTGGCCTTTACTTAGCCCAATAGTGGAATGTTTATGGATTAATATTACATAGTATAAACATAGTGTCATAACCATGGGACCCCTTTCAACAATGTTAATTTATCAAAATATTGAGAAATCTTAATGTTTTTTTTTATTTCTAGCCATACAACAGTGAGCATAATCATTTTATATGGCTACAAAATAAATATTAAGATTTTTTAATATCTTGGATAAATTTTCAGGATAACAAAAGTGGTGTAATTTCCCCTATTTCAAAATTATTACTTTTATTGTTAACTTACTTTAACATCTCTGACATAATGTATGACTAGTTTATCTTGATCCACGGCCGAGGCCCAATCCAACACGTCGTTCGGGTGTTCCTGAAACATTCAATTGCAATAATAAATGTTTCAAGCACAAAAACGCATACACTGTATAAAATAATTACAAATTCAATTAATCCATAAACATCCTAAGCCCAACTTTACACTTTCCACGTAATTCTCCAAGGCGAAGCGTACTCTACGACTAACCACTGCCTGACTCAGCTGTGAAAGCTTCAGTTCGCTATTGACAATGGTAGTGCTCCCTTCGTCTTAGAGGCTTATGCGAGTAAGACTTTTTATCCGTGCAGGAACGGAGAAAGAATACAATTTCCTGCGGCCTGGCGGCCTGTCGTAAGAGGCGACTAAACAACCTACAGCCAGGTGGTAGGGTATTTGCTCGACTGGATGGCGACCACCCCTGGTCTAGAGTATACCGCCATAACAACCTTGTGTTGTGTTCCGGCATTAGTGACCAGGTTCCAGTCTCCTTTAAGAGAGCAGCAGCGCATTTGTAGCACCTTTGGTGTTGCAAATGTCCATAGGACATGGTGACCGCTTTCCATCAAGTGGGCCGTCTGCCTGTCCGCTGAACTCCTGCAATAAAAAAAAGACTCGCAGGAGAGTGAAGCCGTGCTCTTATAAAAATATAAATCAGTCTCTATTTTATGGAATATTGAATTATGTGAAAGTATCTATAAGAAAAATCGGTACGATATCTCATGATCTACCAAACAATACATAACATATAATAACAACTTTTATTTTGTATAAATGTAGCAGAAAAGATGTTACAATAATGATATTTAAGGCTCTATACATTCCTAGATCACGGAAGACAAAGATGTCGAGTAAAAACTTTAACAATACTCATTGACACTTGACATCTGTCTTCCGTGATCACGGGTACTGAAAAATGTCCGAAAAGTCGGAAGAATAAAATTCAAATAAAATACCGCGCTTAAAACTGTTAGAACTTTAGGAGTATAGAACACGTGTAAGGCAGTACATTTGCCCTGTACAAAATTTAAATTCGTACACTACTTCAAAAATTTTGTCCCGCTACTACTCACGCGTCAAATGTAAGAGAGGAAGGGCGGAACGAGGACAGCAGTACAATAACACCTCTACGGATATTCACATGACAAAGAGGGACAACATGACATGGACGACTGCTAGTATAATGAGGTGAACGAGGCCGATCACATCCGATTCTTAACGAACATTCCCGAACTAGAAGTTTAGTACAAAATGTCATGTTACTCTTACAAACTCATTTTAAAATCATGTCCTACCCAACTCTATTTAGGAATTACTCGTCTGGGGTGGAGGAGCAGCAGAACGAGATCGAATGCTCCTCCAGTCCAAAGGAAGGTCTTCCAATGAGGCTATTGTTATGCCTCACAGGCCTAAGCTCACCTATTGTTGTGGATTTGTATATATTCTTTGTACGGGTCGGGAATGGTTTACGACTTCAATTATTGCATAGCGCCATATTGGCTTGTAACACTACAAAACGCAGTTTTATTATGTGTAAGGAAAATGAAATCTGTTCATGGCGATAACCGATGTTGCTGCAAACGCTCAATCCGTTTTGGACAAGACAGGCATGATGTCCGTTCCTCCTGAAAATGAAGAAGCCCGAGCCCAGTAACATTAGGTTTTAGGGCTGTTATTACATATAAAAAATATCAATAAACTTACAGGTATTACGGTCTCCCAGTTTTCTTGGGCGGGATTTTCTAAATCTATCTTTATTAATCTATAATTTGGTGAGTTCCTGTTTGTACGGAATATGGCCACCGAACCTTCGTTTGTAATATACTGAAAACCACAAAAATGTTACCTGAATTTATCATATAGTCAGCGAGTAGGTTTTAAACAAAATGACATGACCAATTTTAAAAAACCTATGAACCTTTAAGATTCTTAAATTTCTTTCTGATCCTTGCTTTGCTCTTCCAACTTTTGTGATTACAGATATGAGTGATCTTGAAGCAAGGGAATTTGGAAGATATGAAACCATTCAACCACTACCAAAATTATTTAATAGAATTAAAATAGAGAATGTGTCCGAATTACCAAAACAAATGTGAAAGATGGCCGCTTTTAAAACTCGGCTTTACACCTGTAAGTTTTGCCCGCGTAAACCTTTAAAGCGCGATTCGATTTATCAATACTAAACTCAGCTGTGAGAGGATGAGACTGATACTAATAAATAATAGTGAGCGCATAACCTTAGAGGCTTACGTGAGCAAAACTGACAGATATATGAGTGGGTTAAAGATAGGTTCTCTGCCACGTTGGTGATTGCAATAAGCTCTTTTCAAGATCTATGTACATGTATCAGAGGAGGTCACGTTTTCTATACAAATTATACGGTATATACAGTGAATTTTTCAAGTGGGCTTTCAGAGCCAAATCCTGAACTATATGAAAAAGCCAAAAATACTAAAAGGAGTCGTGAGGCCGATTTTGATAAAAATAAAAGTCATTAAATTTGTGAAAAGTCAGTTAAGGATTAAGGATGTATGGAAAATAAAATATTTTGTTGAAAAACAACCCTTTTTTTGGTTTTCCGTTTGATATGCCTTTACAGAAATTTATTCTTATAAGCTACACTATGAAATGGTATTACACTAATACAGGTGTGTTTATTTTTCAAAATCAGCCGATTCGATTGCACAAGGGTAAATGATTTTTCAAAATCTAATTATACCGCTTTACTTTTCGTTAAAATCGGCCTCGAGGGTCCTTTGAGAGTTATTCGCTATTTCTTATAATTTAGGATTTGCCCCCGAAAGAATACTTCGAAAAATCACCTATATATATAACAAACTTGTGAAATAATTTGTTTACGAATAAGCCTTTAATTAAGTATCACGAAAAAAAATATGATCAGGCAACATTTACCTCGTAATCAGCTTCAAACTTGTGCACGATCTGCGTGAGGTTCAACAGACCGGTGATCTCTGGGGTTTTAGACAAGTCAGCAAAGAACAGCAAGTTGTCCCTGCAGTCCTTCACTGGTGATACTATCAGGTACTGCCCACAGTCCGTCACCTCGGCGCCGCTGTTTAAAAGAGAGAGATATATATATATATATGTTAAAGTTTGCCATTGTTGGCATCCATACTATAAAATCATTCAAGATTGGTCTATACCTCGGACAAATAATTAGCAATGTCATGCAACGAGGTAATGCGGCCAGTCTTTCAAGGACGTTCGCAACTGACAGCAGTCTGGCTCTAGATTTTCTAGGTTAATTTGTATATACGGACGAGAACTTATTGAAGAATTTAAAAAATCGTAGGACTTTTACACACAATTATTCTATTATTAAAATTGTACAGCTACAAAAAAAAAAGATTTATTAATATCCTGTATACATTGATGCCAATCATTTAACTGACAATGGTATAGTTTACTATATATTTATTATACATAAATACAAAATAAACTTAATCTAACTCCCTTATTCCCCCACCTTTTATACGAAGTTTATAGATTCGTTAAACTTTTATAAATCTATAATCGCATTTTTAATGGGGTTGAGAGACATAGAAATCAAGGTGCAGATCGTAAAGATCGGATGAGTCTGTCGAATTCAAATGTCATCCTGCTAATCCTGGTCAGGATATCGAAACAAAGTTATAAAAATAATGTTTTGTCATTGGTCCTTATATGTAAAATGCCAAATCAATTAGACATCTGCACGTGGGTGAAAATGACGTTGAAAAATGCCATTAAGTGGATATTAAACTATTTATTTCTGTCTTTCAATTCGGATGAATCAACTATAAAGTTTCCTACACACTACGCCGGCGACTTTTTGCCGCGCGGGTATGCCGCCAACACTTGCCGCTGGCGGCCACAGAGCATGATTTCAGATGTAATAGCCGGGTAGAACGCTAGTGGTGTAGTACACTTTGTGTTTCTAGTTCGCATTTTGTAAATGCCAAATAAACTTGCAATTATATTCAGCGCATTCATCCGTTTATTTTTGTTTTTATAATCTACATTTCTAGGATTCCATAAAATGTTTTTGGGAAATTATTTAATTAGAAGCAACAGAGCTTCGTCGTCCCAATTAAATGACATTTTAATATGTTTTACGTAGAAGACACTGCACAACGCTATCACTCGAATGTCGGGAGCGAACTGACGCCGGCTCCCTGCGCAACCCACCGGCCATGTTAGCGGCTCGTTTGTATGAATGCCGTTGGGCTTGTTGGCGGTATGCCCGCCGGCATAGTGTGTAAGGGCCTTTATGGTCCATACAAATATAAACTTGAATCATTCAATGCTATTGAATACCGTCGCATTTTATTCAGTTCTGTATCTTTCAACCAAATTAATCCGAAATGGTTGACCCATTTAGAATCACCCTTACATACATTCATTGATACATATATTAGAATAGAATATTCTTTATTGCACATATGAAAGCAGTATACATTAGAAATAACAATATTAAAACTAATAAAACCGCCGATTTTATCGCTAATAGCAATTTCTTCCAGACAACCTGCTGGAAATAATTTTACATACATAGAGGAGAAACAAATAAAAGCGTGTTAAAAGAAGACAATTCCTTTGTCGTCAAAATGACTTATTGATGAAAAAACTCACATCCTCCATAGGGGCTCTTCGGGGAATTCAACTACAATTACATCCTCGGATTGTGGTGTATTTAGTCTGTGGTAGCATAACTTCTGGTCTCGGTTCATTTCTGTTTCACTGCCGTCTGTTTTGCCAACTTGGTCTGGATACCTCTGCAGAATTCGGTAGGTTTTACACATCATAAATACAATACATTTAAAAAAATGTTCATAAGGAAAAGCGAGTTTTAAAAAATACCTTTTTGTGATCTTACTTTTTTCGCATATCATTACAAATATAATTTCATCTACTTTTAAACAATAATAAATACGCTGTTTGATATAACTATGTGGTAGAGTCATACTTGAATTATTATAGTGATTATTGCTCTTAGGGTAATTAACCACTGTGATATCACTCTCTAACAGAATATTGGTGTGACTCGATTAGCCTTGAAGTAAATCAAACCCTAGTGCGTACCTCTGGTTTAATATAGGTTAGATTGCATTAAATGTTTATACTAGTACTATTGGGCTCCCGGAAGATTTACTTCGTTTTATATCGCAAACTATCTCATCTCCCGGGATGAAAAGTATTTATGTCCATTTTTGGTATTAAAACTACGTGTATACAAAATTACAGCAAAACCGATTCAGTAATCCTCGCAGTTTTTAAGTGAAAGCTTAACAGATAGACAGATCGAGATGGTATTGATTACAGCTGATGAATTTTTATATCCATTTATATCTTAAGAAATGATTCGTCTCCCATACAAACTTTCATCCAATATTTCAGCCCATTCTAGTTCTAATTTTGCGATAAAAGTAGTAGTATGTGTGTCAAATCCTACCCATCTATCTGTAAACTACATAAATGAAAAAACACAAAATAAAACCTACCCTACTTTCTGGGGTAACCTTTATATCATAGTTCTATCCCCTTTTACGGATGAAAAGTGTCCTATATCCATCCTAGATATTGAACTTACATATATATCGAATATCAGCCAAATAGTACAAGGTTGTCCTTGAAAGCATAACAGCCAAATAGAAAAACAGACTTTTATCCGGAAACTATACCATTTTTCTGGATAAAAGTATCCCATGTCCAGCCAAATAGGCCGCGTAGTTTTTCCGTGAAAGCATGACCGACAGACTTACTTTCGCATTTAGAATATTAAATAGGGATTCTTCCTGTCTAATCCTCTTTTTCCTATCCTAAAGACAGACAAGGCGCTGGCTTCGTCCCCTGGCGTTGTAAACGTTTATAGATGACGATAACCACTCTCCATGAGCTGGGTTGTCTGTCTGACGGTTTGTCAGCGTCGCAATAAAAAATATTAACTCGATTAAAGAAATAACGTCTTAACTTACTATGTAACAGTAACATGCTTTTCGTTCAGGATTTATTCGTTATCTTCTTGAGACGCAAGTGCGTTAACTATTAAGCTAACATGACTTGAATTACGAGACCTACATTATATTAAATTTGTATGTATTTGCCCCCGAAAGATTGACTTCATTTTATATCGCAAACTATACCACACCCGTCTATATGTAAACTACATAAATGACAAAACTTGACAAAAATGACAAAATAGATAACATGGTCCAAGTCGACCAACTGGACCCAGTGGATCCAGTGGACAAAGTGGACCCAACTGGCCTAGTGGACCCAGTGGTCAAAGTGGACCCAGTGGATCCAGTGGTCAAAGTGGACCCAGTGGGCCCAGTGGACCCAGTGGACGAAATGGACAAAATCACAAAACCTGTCCTAGTTTCCGGGATAAACTTTACATAAATCTATCCCAAAATGTATCCCATTATCCGGGATAAAAAGTATCCCTTGGGCACTCTCGGTATTCAAATTATATATGTACCGAGTTTCAGCCAAATCGGTCCAATAGTCTTTCCATAAAAGGATAACAAACAAAAAGACAAATATACTTTTATCCCGGAAACTATCCCATTTTCCGGGATAAAAAGTATCCTATGTTCATTCTCGGCATCGAAAATATATATATATACTGAGTTTCAGCCAAATCGGTCCAGTAGTTTTTACGTGAAAACGGAACAGACAGACAGACAGACAGAGTTACTTTCGCATTTATAATATTAATAGGGATAGTAGAATAAAGCGTAAGCAATCGCTCATATAATTTATAAATATATTTTTTAAATTAGGTAAAATATAACTAACCTATAATTAAGTATTACTACATTATTCCGCGCGTTTGTGCAACTTTATGATCCCAGAAACACTAATACGGAATTTAAAATTCTTATAGACATATAACAGAGCGACCTCTTTAGTACGTTGGTGTTGCGACGTCGTCGCGTCGACACTGCGTCGTTTTACATACTTTTTAATGACATGTCACATTATGCGCTGCGTCGTCGCACGCGACGTTTCAACGGATCGAGGGACGAGAAGAAGAGAGGAAGGGTTATGTGCTTCGCTCTCGGAGTTGGGCAGTGGACCGGTAAGCAAAATATCCAGAATCTTTTGTCCTTACGTTTGGTTCGGTGGTGGTGTAATAGAAGTAATAATAGAACACTTTTGTTCCGATCCATTGTGGAAAGTCCACTGAAATCCACACTCAACACAGACGATGCGCTGCAACGTCGTGCGTCATTTGCAAGGCAGGTGTGGCATACAATGCATTGATGTTGCGACCACGCAACGCAACTCACTTATAAGGCCTGACCCTAAGTGTGTTATTTATGTGTGAATTAATTAAAAATTCATTAGTCGCATTTGATTTGAATGTCAAGAAAATTTCCCTACATGCAAATCGATGTAAGCAATACTTGATAATTAGAGGATTATAATCATTTTGTTTATGTAAATGTATGTTAAATTATGCCACGTGTTAAATTATTATATTTACCTGCTAATAATAATAAAAAAACAACTTTTAATTTTTCTATTAGGAGCTTGTCAAACAACTTCGAATATGCGTCTCGCTGAATCTTTCCATTGTAGAAATTAGAATTACCTTATTCATCTAAGTTTCTAAGTATATAAATATCATGGAAATCAGTTTACATTAAATGATGTAAGCATGGAAAGAACGTCCATATAAACTCAGTTCCATATTCATATTGTTACGACCGAATGCCGACAAAAGACAAAATCACACCTGCGTCTGTAGAAACACATTTTATTACCTTTTTCGGCATTTGGACTTCTTATGTTTGCTTTGTGTTTAAAATTTGTAATAAGAAAAACAGACCATTGTGTATTGTAATGTATATGATAGTCATTAGCCAGGTGTGTTTCTTAGTTATTATAGATATGCGGTCAAGTATTGTGTCGAGACATATTGAATAGTTTAGTATAAAGCAATTCTCGGACGCAGGGGTGAGGCAGTCAAGGCGATAACACAAGCGAGGCAAGACGTGTGTACATTTAGTTATTGAATTGTGCATTACATTTGGGCTTATTGCGTCCGGTTATATTTGTACCTGTGTTATACGTGTTTGTATAGTTCTAATAAATTCTATAGCAATTCTAACGGCATTTCAATTCGAGTCCTGCAACTCGTAACATTTATCCTTTCCTGGCAATTAGTTTTCTGATGAATGTTATTATGCAATAAAAATTCAAATTTAATCAATATAATATGACAACATCTACATATAATGAATTTATCCCTGTCTTGCAATCTAATGGCATTGACATCTCATATACATAATTACCTATAACTGTTAAACGGAGCCATAATAATTGTTATAAACTATGCTATTTCATTACTATTATACGCCTTATTAGGCGTACAAATAATAATAACAATGACATTTCGCATGCTCTTTGCCTGTTGGTAATGTTCATGCATAACTTTGTATCTATACTATTATAACATCTATACTGTGTTCCATGTTTTTAAATAAATAAATAAATGTATTGATCGTATGTTCAAGATTTGAGTCATGGATAATTGGAATAAATGGAACATCTACGTGTGCCACGAAGCTACGCTGAGTAATTATAGTGCCGTCACACGCGAGCTCGATCTGTTTTCGGTCCTCGGGCACTTCCGAGTTCAAAAATGTATCTTTAATTTGATAAACTTTATCATTATAGCGAAAAATAAAAATACTTTGTTATAAAGTAACATATGATCTATCCATTTATTACAAAAAAATATGATTCAAATACCCAATTAAGAATACGGTTTTACAGTACAAACAAGTGAGAAGTACTAACGGTTATCTCTTTGGTTCAAGTAATATGCGCATCACTTTACTTACCGAATAAAACAGGCCTTTGTTATCTTTGGACCATGACATTGATGCGAATTTAACTTTTTTTAACACTTCTGGGTAGTCCTCGCCTGCAAATTACAAAAAAGATATGAATATTTCTGTGGTTGAGCGGGTCTAAGCTTTTGCCCGCCTAGCTCACTGTAACGCAAAGGTTCCGGGTTCGGTTCCTAGTATGGTAAATTTCGGAAAATAATTTTCTCCGTTATTTATTGGGATCGGCCCCAGAGTGGTCCGTTGTATATTACCCATAACACAAGCGACACACACAATAGCTATAAAATACCCACAAAAATTGCATAGTAACAATTTTTTTATTGCTCCAGTACAGCAGACAGGCTGACGGCCCAACTGTCATGGAAAGTGGTTACCGTAACTAAAGATGCTACCAATGTGCTGCCGGACTCGTAGATGGGACTGGAACCTGGTCACTAATGCCGGAACACAACTCAAGGTTATTATGGCGACATGCTCTTGAGTTCTAGACCGTGGTAGCCATCCAGACGGGCAAATACCCTACCACCTGGCTACGGGTTGTTTTGTCGCATTTTACGACAAGCCGCCTCAACCAACGCACGAAATTGTATTCTGTCTCCGTTCTTGCACGGATTTAAGAATAAGAAAATAATATCAGTTGGCCTAATCAGGATCAGCAGATTTCAAAAATGTATCTTTTAGAATTTTTGTCTTTCTGTCTGCCTTTTAGAATATCAGGACTACGGAACTGATTTAAACGTATCGCGAGACAGAGCTATCTTATATAGCCCTGGTCATCATTTAAGATATCTTATCCCGATGAATGGCATTATAGGTAGACATGAGATAGACGAATAGAACAAAAAAGATGACACTGCAAGTGCAATGTTCGAAGCTTTTATTTCAAAACACGTTTGTTTCGGAAAATGTGACAATTATAGTTCAAAAGGTGAAGGGCTATAACACTCACCCGTGGCGACATCTTTGAAATGTATAGTGATCCAATCTGAGCCACTGACGGAGAGGCCGTACGCGAGCGTCGAGCCGTCCTCCGTGAACTTGGTGCCGGACAACGCTATCGTGCCGTCCTCTGACAATGAGTTTGGATCGAGGAACACACGGGGCTCGCTGTCTAAGCTATCTTGCACGTATAGAACACTGGAAATAGGGTTTTCTTTTTAAATTCCATGACTTCAGCAAGCAGGCACGCCCCACCTGATGGAAAGCGATTACTATCGATGCCAATGGACATTTGTAGCGCTAAAGGCACCTTCACCTACCAACGAGCTGCCGCTCTCTAAAGGTTTATTATGGTTATAGTAGTATTCCAACTTACAAATTCGTCCCTAAACCTACAACCATACATGCCTTGTTTGTATGAAGAGGGTGTTATATTAAAAATCCGATGTTTTATGTAATAATATAATCCTAACAAAAATCGCCAATAAAAATGTCTATGTTAGGATTTCAGAACAGAACAGGAAGTTACTTAAGCACGTTGTATATTATTTAACTATTTTTATTTATGACCAACAATTTTATATGCGATAATTATTTTAAATTAATAATACGTGGCTATGTAAGCTTTAGACGTCAAAATTAATGCCAAAGTAGCATATAAAGGTCAACATCGAACACTGATGCTTTTTATGTAAACTAATATTATAGATAATCATTTCTGCTTAAAACTAACGTTAAATAAAAATCATTTTAAAGTTTACACAATATTTCTCAATCCGAAATCTAGGGGTATAACAACATCTATATATATCGCAAAGTCATGTTAGTTACATCATTTATAACTGAAAAACGGCTGGACTGATTCTTATAATCTTTGATTTGTTGGATTCATCTCCACCCCGAATAGCAAAATAACTATGAATGTATGGAAAATCCGCAGATTTCTTTTATGTACGTGTGTCAGTGAACTTCTCTTAAATCGCTGGACTGATTTTGATAAAAAAAAGTTGTTTGTGTTTGAGTGAGTCCCGGAATAGTTAGATTTCCAATTGGATCCGGTAGGTGTCGCTGAAATCTGGTTTTACGGTTTTGATGACATTTTTCGTTATGGAACTGTAATCAGGTTCCAAATTTTCATTTTTTCAGGGCAGGACCAGGTCTGCCCGGTCCGCCAGTAATTAAAATATTAAAAGAAATGTTGGCATTCTGTGACCAA
The DNA here is from genome assembly GCA_019925095.2 of Dendrolimus kikuchii. Lineage (NCBI taxonomy): Eukaryota > Metazoa > Arthropoda > Insecta > Lepidoptera > Lasiocampidae > Dendrolimus > Dendrolimus kikuchii. Next base: position 21,413,208 of record CM034389.1, read on the forward strand.
GCTAATATTTTATACAATTTAAGTACAAAAACTTACTTTTGATTTTGCAATCCTGTGTTTTTGAAGAAGAAATATCTGTCCCCTCTTCTAAAGGGAGAGGAGTATTTGGGGTAGTTCCACAGTTCTGTCAGCCGTTCATTTAAGTCCGACTTAATGGGACACGCGTCTAAAAATGGACGGGTTATTTTGTTTTCTGCCTCTATAAACTCTTTGGTTTCGTTGGAGTCTGGATCTTCTAGCCAGCGGTACGGGTCTTTGATCTGTAATAAAAATTGTTTCATTAAACGGAGACATCACTATTCATTCTTTTTTATTCTGTTACATCATTTTCTTTTCTATTATTATATCCGAATTAGACCCCTGTTTTTTTTTCATATCTTTAAACGCATTGTACAAACACGAACGAACCCTTTAGAGAGTTTTATTATTATAAACTCTTTTGTGTTGCACAATACTGAAAATATTAATATAAAGTTTAAGCCTGGCGCGAACCAAGTGGTGGCAACAGTTAGCAATAAGCATGTGACTAGAGAATTTCAAAGTCTGACGTAACATGAATTGGTTTAAGGGTGCTTTCGATAACGAGAATGACTACGGGATCATTTTTACACCGAAAAGTGGGATAGTTTCCGTACGATATAAATTCGAAATATACCGCAACTGGTGCTAGAAAAGCTCAAATAATACATAAAATATCTATCTATCTGCATAAAATAATATATAATCTGGTTCTATAGAACTAGTGTTTTCCCAGGGCTACGTCGCGTGAAAAACCTTAGGTTGTTGCTCTATGTTACTCACATAAAAACTATATTTGGTTTTATATATATAATATATTAGGCCTAAAACTTTACTGTTTCTTGTTCAATTCACTACAATAACAAAGAAACTAGGTCCATATAGTCTAAACAATTGCCCAGCAAAACATAATGAGTCGAAGCCAACCTGATTTGAAGTTTTTTTTTGGATTTTATGGCTTGGCAGCTAGGCCTTTAAGCCAGATCTTAGATTTAATGTAGTTTCTTCATTTTCTTAAACCTATGTGTAGCACAGCTGAACTGTAGGTTATCAGCTAGTGCCATTCAACGGAGTTCTTGTGACAGCTCGAAAGGCCACATTTGACTTTATAGTTCACATTTCTCATAAAACACATAATTACTACTCAAAAACTATAAATATCCTACAACTATTGGTAATTTTAGAGTAATTTTACACATTTTCAGAAAATAAAACTGCACAGCACAACTTCTCCTTTCAGTTCCCGCCAAAAACTCCTGATTTGAAGTAATACAATGAATGACTTGTTTTTTATGACAACGTATTTGTTAGTAAATTATTAGAACGCGATTGTAGCGTCATCTATTTAGCTAATCTGTTTATTTTATGAAAACGACATCATTTATCGCGATAAAATGTATGCTAAGCGTTATTAACTCGGGTTATAAACCAACACTATGTCGAATTTCATTCATATACTGTCAGTAGTTTCCAAAAAATATGCGATCGCAGCGCCATCTTTTTCGCTATTGTCGTCTATCCCACGGAAACGACGTTATTTATCGGGATAAAAAGTATTCTAAGCTACCCCTCGGGATATACGCTAGTTCTATATCGAGTTTCATTTCAATCCGTTCAGTAGTTGTCACGTGATACTCTGACAGACAGACAGACAAAAATTCTAAAAATTGCATTTTCGTAATTTCCGGGTCCGAATTATCCCCCCTAATTTTTTTCAAATTTTTAAGAACATTGTACAAACTCAAACCATTTACGGATTTATTATAGTATAGATAGATATATTATTTGTATAAGCTGGCATTTCAATTACGGGACATCAAGGATATCAAATTATAGATTAGCATTTAATGACTTTTCTAAATGTCAAATACTGTCGTTTGCCTTAGAGAATCATTTACTATATTTATATGAAGCGTAATATCCCACTTTAATGAAAGGTTATATACATTTAATAATAGTTTATTGTAAATATAAACACCTACGTTATGGAAAACCGGAGAACATTTACGGTTTATGCAAGCAAATCTTATTTAAATTCAACTTTTTATTCAAAATAAATCCACTGGAGAACACTTTTTGAAGGTCATAGATGTAAGTTAAAATTTAATTTTACTTCCTATTCTATGTATACCGCTTCGCAACGTGAGAAGCGGCCAGAAACTCCCCAGCAACACGTTTAGCTAAATATTGTTTTTCTTTATATTTCATATTCTATTTATATCTCAAATTCTCTTTTTTATAAGTTTTATACAGAAGTATGTTACAGAATTACTTTTCGAAGAATTAATAGAGTTGTAGCAGACAATGCATACTCAATAAGACCAAGACACAATAAACGGAAAGAAAAATATTGTTACAGTTATAATAATGACATGACGTACTAAAATGTTATGCTGCAATATTTATATGTAACTATAGCGTTACATGGATATTTGCCCGTTTTTATTTTGGATTTTTCGGATAAAAGCATCCTATTAATCATCCTTGTTGCAAAACAGTTTGAGCCAGATGTTTATCATATAGTAAATTATTTTTCGTGGGACCTTCTTGGACCTATATTAATTTTTGTATTTTATATTTAAGAATGTTAATTATTGTACGTTACTCAAATAAATTAAACTCATAAATATTATGTTTCCCAGGGGGAAAACGCCATGGTGAAAATCCTTGTAGAGCCTAGCTTATTTTGAGAGCAAACAAAAAGTATGACATTTTTATCTAGGCGCTATTCATCTTCGTTAGATTTACTTGATTTTATCCCCGAAGCTATTTTTCAGGACTCTATGTCCATTCTCGGTATTAAGACTATAATTATGGACATTAAACTTAATAAAATTGGCACAGTGACTTTTCCATGATAACGTAACAGACAGAGTTCCTTTCGCATTTATAATATTACTATAAATATCAATTTAAATATACAAAAAATACAAACATTTCTTAATTCCTAAGGCCGTGAAAAAGTAATAAACAACCATAAAAACGATCTCATTTGTATGCAAAATATGTATTTTCTAAAAAAAATATATGGGTTTTGTGTGCACTTCGCCTTGACATTTATTCTGTGTTCAACTCCGGTTCAATATCATATTGAACGTAAAAAACTTGTTTACATTATGCCGCGAGGAGTGAACACAAAATCGGCAAGGAAACTGGATAGCTTCTCGCTATGTAAACACCACACTCGTCGTACTACTGCCGATGAAGCTGCTCTACACTCCCTGGGTTGTTATGTCCGTGTCCATAGCGGACATCATAACATAAATTTAATTACAACGTTCCATTACAGTGAATTTATATATTACACTATCTTCCACAACGGTGACTATTCTCTTTTATGTGATATAAATATTCAAAACGGTCATAAAAATAGATAAACTTGTAAGCAAAGCACAGAAGTTAAAACTATTTCAAGATCTATCTTTGCTTACAGGACTCGAGCGCAAAGCGAGTATAGATAGGATTAGCATGTAAACACAACCTGCCTCCTATGCTGCCAGAGAAGTATTCCGAACAGCATTGGCAGTGACTGATTATACACAATGCATCGGTGGTAAAACGGAACAAAGCATAACATGAATACTGATTTGTCATTACAATAGAATACTCAATTGGAGCCTACCCACAGCGGCACGACAAGTGGCTGCGAAGAACTAAAACTCTTGCATGGAGGATTTTTCTATAAATACAACATGGATTCATATCCGCGTTGTATTTACGTACGTACGCGCTTACTTACTCAAAGTAACCTTTAAAGTGAATAAACTTTTTTTGTATGACATTAAGTCCCGACGATTATGAAAAATGCATACAGAAGGTCGTACAAACCTGAATTAATGACATTGAAGCACGTGTCCTTTCTGCATTTATTTTATATAAAAACCATTTTTGTAATTCATACATACATACATACATACATAACTTCACGCCAGTTCCCTCGCGGGGTAGGCACGAACAACAGAGTATTCAATGTAATTCAAATCTCAACAAATAAATAAAATTGAAGTATCTGTTTGTAATGTCGAAATAACAGCTTTTTACTAAATGCAAATGAAAGTATATATGGTACTTATATAAAAAAATCAGTTATTAAATTTTTATCTGTCTGTTGTTCTTGCTAATCTCTGAAACGGCCCGAACGATTTTGATGGGACTTTCACTGGCAGATTGCTGATGTTATAAGGAGTAATTTAGGATACTTTTATTGTAGAAAAAAATTGAAAAGCCAACGCTCACGGCGCCACCGTTGCCGCAGCGAAAGGCAAATTAAATTAAATTCCATGTAGGCGAAGTCGCGGCTCTTAATAAATTAAGCTACTTACCTATCCATCGGATGTTTAAATGAACGAATTTACCTATTTTACTGTTACTGTTAAATCGTTTATACATCTATAAGTCTATGTATGCGATATAAAATGCTCATATTCTAGTTTAGTCTTATGCTAGTTTATACTAACACTATAAATAATTGTATTCTTCTTCCATGGTTATCCATGAAAGAAGAATACTATTAATTTTTCCATGTTATAACGTAGGATACAGAAATCATGTTAGCGAAGCTAACGTATATAGCTGGTATATAAAGAACTGCAAATTCAGAATAATACGAGTATATCTTTAATCTGACACCACAATAATTCATGGAGTCAAAAACCTTAAAAATAATGCAAGATGTTTTATGATTTATGACTTTACATTCAATGTGGAGAGTAGCGACGTAAAATAACCCGTGTTCAACCACATTCTAATCGTGATTGGAATACGGAAACCGTTTCTGAATTACGCGAATTCTTAAACATAAATGCCTATTACCCTATTGCTATTTATATTAATGCTAATTAAACTGGAGGTTTTGAAGAATAATAAAAGAAAATAAACATATTATGTAGTAAAAATAATAGTTAAAAATCCATAAAAGAAACTGGTAGGCCCAGCAGACGTTGTTCTACCCTGAAAAAATAAAATTTAGAACCCTGTAGCGCCACCTACCGGGTCTAATTATGAATCTAAACCAACTCGGGACCCACTTGAGAATACACAAAAAAATTATCAAAACTATTCCAACCGCTTAGAAGTTCAGGGACATACACACAAACAGATAAAGTTTACATATAAAATAAATTATCCCGCATCTGGAAGGAACATATAACATGTTATTATTGTGTAGTGGAACACTTACAAGCCAATAGATGGCGCTGTGCAATAATTGATGTCACAAACGTTTCCCGAAACATACAAAGGATATATATAAAATTTCAACTAGAACAGACGGGTCTAGGGCTGCGAGGAACAACCTCGCCGCTTAGCCTCGCTGGAAGATCTTCCTTTGAGATGGAGGAGCATTCCATCTCGCTCCTCCATCCCGTACGGAGCACCCCCTTCAATTGTAAACTAGGATATGAGATGACCGCGACGTCGTCCACGCTTGACTTGGAATTCCTGCGATATTCCGGGACACAATACTTCAGTATTTAAAAAAGAATGTAAGCTATCGTTTTAGTGAAAACTGTGTCGGAATAAGCTAATTTTTATGCACCCGTATCCGGTACCAATTCCCGGGATAAAAATAGCACACATTGCATTACATAAAATTTGCTATGGAACAATGAAAAAATCACATTGGATTCAGATTTTTTTTAATCTTGCCACTGTAAATCATTCCCAGAAAAATTCCCAGGATAAAACGTAACGCAGATTTTATATCTAAGAATTTGCTGTCAATCGGCGAAGGCCCAGTATTTTTTACGTGAATCCGGAACAAACAGACAAACCGACAAGAAATCTAAAAACAATTGCATCGTGTTCTTCATAGTTTACGAGTCGTATATAATCTATTTCAGTTATTTTTTAAATAGTTTGAATGTACAGACACGGCATGTTTAGAATTTTGTAATATAGATATATTACATTTATGTATTTTAATCCTTTGATACGCTCTCAAGGATTATGTTATTATAAGGTCAAAGGAAGACCGGTCCAACAAAGCGATGAAACTGATGCTAGATTTATAAAACTCAATAACCGACAGACCATCAAAAACTGCTTATTATTATTGATAGTATTTAATTGCCTAAGATTTTTTTGCGACTTCTATACCGGTCGTTCTAAGTCGATTGAATAAAAAAGACACTATAATAATAATAATAATAAACCCGCAGAGGGGCTTTGTGGCGAAGGCTTAGGTGAGTAGCGACACCTGGTACCTGACTCCGGGGGCCAAGACAAGGCCTCCGTGCTTGCCTTAGCCAGCCGGCACGGAGTGGAGATCGCTAGAGTCTTAGCCCACGCTCCAGGAGTGGAAGTGATAAATGGCATCACGTCAGAAGTAGCTTCGGTGAACCTGCAGCCCACTTCTCTACACCCCTTAGCCACTCACACCCATGTTGCCCCTGCCTTCTATGGCAATTTTTGGGGCCCATGCAGGGAGTGGCGAGTTGCCGTCTGCCCATTTTTCCATGTTCCCCGAACATTGCGACGGGCAGACGCCATAGTCCCCATATTCCCAGACGCCTAGTATTACTAGCAGTTCACCCCAATAGCCCGGTACTTTTTATCCTCATTTCCCACAATAGTCCTACACTGGCCGGGGCTTGTCCTTGGGTGCCTTACTATATGGAGGAGATAAGGATAATCGCCGGTCAGTGTCACGCCACATTTACATTAAATTTGTCAAGGGGCCTCTACGTGTTGGCCTGTCCATGGCCCCACGCAAGCCCTCCAAATGTCCGGGCCATTTTTATGGCCCGTGGTCTCGAAAGACATACAAATTCAAATAATAATAAAATCTTTATTACATAGCCAACAACAACATTATTGTATTACATACAAGTAAAAAAGTACAAAAAGGACAGAATTGTCCAAAGAAACGCAAGCTGTGAAGTGAGGTGATTGCCAAGACCCCGGACTAGGAACAAACCTGTGTTACAGTTAGCATTGCCAGCCATCCGACTGCAAAAAAATTCTTGTATTTAAAGGCTAATTTGTCACATACAGAGAAAATTCTGAATCCTAAACTAGTAAAACTATGAAATATTAGGATTCAGATGAAATTATATTTATATTTTGTTATTTTTTTAAGTGCCTGCATAGTATAAGGGTGTGTGTGTACCTGTGGGGTATGTGTGCCTGTATGTGTGTGTGAGTGTGGAAACACTTGCTTATACAAAGTTACCATTTATGTCTTTAGAAGCGCATTTTCTTATCAACTAAGTTAAATAAAGTCATTCAGATACTTGGTTATCCTTATTAGACTTGGAGCCCAATTCTGATATTATAAGCTCGTCAAAATCGTCTCAAGCGCAGGTTCGACTGATTTCAGTATTCTGTTAATTCCAATGGCACACCAGTGACGCCACTATTATTATATTATTATAGGTTATATTAGTCTGCATGTACAGTAATTGTGACATAGAGAAGACAAAATGGTGTCACAGAAAAGAAACATCATATAAAATGACTGGGGCTCTATTGTAAACAACCTAAAGACTAGAATTATTATAGCTGACCCCGATTTTTAAAAATAAAATACCTATTCGGTGGATCCTTATTTAAACTGGCAACATTAAATACATTTCATTTAAGGGGTTTTTAGCGCAAACTGGAAAGATAATGCTGTCCAATTTTATTTTAGAAAAATGTTTAATATTTGTTAAAAATTAACACGTGTATTCATTTTAAGTAAAAATTGAATATAAAAGGAACATCTCAGTTATTTACTTGATGTCGTAGGAGTTTCTTTGTTTGGTGCTAGTCAAACATCTTCTAGTTAGTTGATATGGGTTTAAAAATTGAATTTTAATATATTGATACAACGGAGTGCTTTGCTGCAACACTTTGCTGCCAAAATAGTAATACATTTTGAAAATAAAATTATTTTAGTAGGCACATTTATTGTACTTCAATCGTCCCTGTCAAGCACTGTAAAGCGTCCATTCATCGAGGTCAAAAACCGTGAGATGCATGTTAAATACGAGGAAACGCTGACCATACTCACCTTCATTTCATTATTGTATCCACAATTTATCACGGTTACGTGGGTTAAATTCACAGTGTTTTTTTATGTTTGCAGGTAAGCAAACTGGCAAATGTTCCATCTGATAGTAACTGCACCACCATCAATATTTCTAATCTAATAATCCTAGCCTAGGCTGGCCTGGAAGAGATCGCGCTTTAGCGATAAGGCTGCCCACTGTACTGTTGTACCTTTTTCTTCTTTTTATAAATATGCTTTGGTTTACACAATAAAGAGCCTACCCAACGAAGTGGTTACCTCCGTCTATCATCGCAACACCAAGGGAGCCGATGCATCGCATCCTTTTCTTAGATTTTTAGGATGTGTTTCACGCTGTATTTTTTATATATTTAACAATGTACAAATTAATTTTACAAAAATGTATTTAAATTTTATAGACATTCCTGTACCATAGATAGGCTCACAAGTTGTACGAGCGGATTGCAATTCCATCTTTTTGCAGCGACCTTTTCTGGATCCGAAGTGAATCGAATTCCAATTACTAACATATATAGTGAGATGTATTTTTTTTCTTGCACTATGTCAATCAAATGTTACTGATAGATATATAACTCTTTATTGTATACAAAAGTATATAAAAACAAAAGTGGATAAAGATAAAATATAGTACAAGGGTTATATAGTCTTTATCCCTAAAAAGCGATCTTTTCCAGGCAACCCTTGGCAGGGATTGATAGATTTTTAATAATGATGGTGGTGCAATTTATAATTAACGTTACATGCATGTTTGATTTCAATGACAGTAAGCCATTTTTTAGATATTAAACCAACTATGTAATTTTATTACAATGACGTGAGTTCGAATTCTGGCGCAGTAAATCTTTGGTCTATTGTGCATATTGTTAGAATTACATGCTGAGAGGGAAGTAAAATTCTCTTAAAGAAACCTGCACATCGATATTACAGATGTGCGAAGTCCGCCCTAGCTTGGACTAGCGTAGCGAATATAACATTTGGTCCCCTAAAAGATGGGATAACGCGAGCTTACTAATGCGACATTTGTATGAAACGCAATCAATGTACGCTAGTCACGAAAGCACAGAATAGGCTTTTTTTGCGTGAGTTCAACAGACAGGCATACGGCCCACCTGATGGGAAGCGGTTACCATCGCCTATAGACATTGTAATACAAAAGGTGGTACCAATGTGCTGCCGCTCTCTAAAGAGAGACTGGAACCTGGTCAATAATGCCGGAACACAATTCGAGGTTGTTATGGTGGCATATCCTAGCCCAGGGGTGGTAGCCATTCAGATGAGCAAATACCCTACCACCTGACTGTGGGTTGTTTTGTCGCCTCTCGGCCGCAGAAAATTGTATTCTTTGTCCGTTCCTACACGGAAAAAGGATTTAAGTGCATTATATTGGTTGACTATGCATATGCAAACAGAACATATGAATGTATATGCAATTTGTATGTGGTGCCTGTATTTAGGCATCCTATGAAACGATTACAACATATTTATATATGTAGGTATGTATACGTATAATATTACGTTTAATTATGTTGTTTTCAAAAAGATCATTTCATACGTGTTACGTACATACAGTGACTGATATTATTATGGAAGCTTAGACTCTTGTGCAGTTTTTAGAGACACTCGGGAACTATGGGGTTTCCTTGTAATTTTTAATTTAAGATTGAAAATTCAAGCATGATTCAAAATGTTTTTTTCATTGTCAAGTATTCTTTTTTAACTTGCATTGATTTCAAGGAACAGATTATTCTACGTGTAAAAGTACAATTCATAAGGACTAAGTTACAACAAATAACAAAAAATGGTAAAACATACATGGGGGTGATTCAGGTACCCCTTGATGTAAACTAACTTAACCTTTCTTTTGAATGTCATTATTCTGACCACCTGTATAAGCTAATTTTATATCCGCAAGATCATTAAGTTCCTTTAGAGTGACCTCACAACGCAAAAAAAACATATTAATTTATTTCAAGAGCGGTTTTGGGATCTTAACAAGAAGCTTTTCTTTCAAAAGGTCATTCATTAAACTGGAAAAACATGTAAAAAAAACGACACAAGTCTGATAAATATTAAGTCGAAATATTAGTTTATTAAGAAAACTAGATTATTTCTGCGTCTTCGCCCGTATCAAGCTTTTCATAATATAAATGATTTTTGCATGAGTTCAGGTTCAGTTCAGTTCATGAGGCAGATCTCTTCCGCGTATCCAATCTTCATCATTCATCAGACAGACAGATCAATACATCAGACGAATAAAAGTATAGATGGAGCGTAGGTACGTGAACAAGAGCGCAAAATTAAGTGAAATATTTTCTAAAACTTGTCAAATTCAAAGTAACTTATGTAAGTATAAACGTGGTTTGTTTATTAGAGTTTAATCTATATATGGAGGGCTTCATAACATATGGGCTTATACGCAAATATGACATTCTTTTGTTGTTTACTAAAAACTATGCATGATACAATTTAGAGTCTTACCAGTGCATGCGACTGTACCTAAAAAGAAGGGTATTCCAAATTTCGGCCTTATTTTTTTTTATTGCAGGAGATCAGCAGGCAGGCAGACGGCCCACTTGATGGAAAGCGGTTAACATCGCCTATAGACATTTGCAACAGCAAAGCTGCTACAAATGCGCTGCTGCTCTCTTAAGGGAAACTGGAAACTGGTCACTAATGCCGGAAAACAACTCAAGGTTGTTATGGCGACATACTTTAGACCAGAGGTGGTAGCCATCGAGTCGAGTAAATGCCCTACCACCTGGCTGTGGGCTGTTAAGTCGCCTCTTGCGACAGGCCGCCCGGCCGCAGGAAATTGTATTCTTTCTCCGTTCCTGCACGGATAAAGACCTTATACAATCAACTAGTTTTGTTTTATTCACAATTTTGTCCCTCGTGTAAAACTGCACTGTACGCCCATTTTTTATAAAGCCCTCGATATATATAATTGAAATCCACGTATATAGTGACTCATCACGATATCTCAGGAACTATAATACCTATATAGACTTGAAATTTGGCATGGACCTTCCTTTCGCCAAGTAGAGGTCAGCTAATAACGGATTTAACGCCACGCGAAGCGGGCGGGTATCAGCTAGTAGTAATATATTCTCAGGAAACTATTCCACCAATATCCGCACTAGTTCGATTATTTAACACTAAGTGCTTGTAACGCACTACCGAACGACTGGCTTCCCATTTCACAATCGGCTTCCTTTAGCCGGCTTTTCTGAGAGCTCGGAGTTAGGTCTGCCTATTTTATGCGTCTGAGGTCCTGATGTAGTTTGTGTCTGCGATTTCTATTGCAAACATACACCCTAGCGATACACAGCCCTATTCCTATACCCTGCTATTCATTCACTTGTCTTACCATTGGTACAAATTTGAAATTAGTGTCTGGAGCTTATGTCAAATATTAACCAGTAATAAGACAAACGAACGAATAATAAGATATAGGAACCTGCCAACAGTGTATTTACAATAATATGCTGAGTGCAAACCTTGTTACAAACTCTTAAACTATGCTATGTGTATAATAATACGTAAGAAATGTAATTACGTCGCTGTTTCTTCAAAAACGTCTTTTTCTTTCTTAGATATAAAGATACCAGCTGTGCCCGCGACGTTGTCCGCGTGGAATTTGTTTTCAAAACCCCCCGACTTTGAAACATTCTTCATTGGTACTCCGCTCCTATTGGTCTTAGCGTGATGATATATAGCCTATAGCCTTCCTCGATAAATGGGATATCTAACACTGAAAGATTTTTTAAATCGGACTAGTAGTTCCTGAGATTAGCGCGTTCAATCAAACAAACATACATACAAATAAATTCTTCAGCTTTATATATTAGTATAAGATTGATACAATAGAAAAATTTCCCATTTGATATTCATATTAACGCATAAATAAAAAAATATTGCAGACTCTGTTTACGAAAAGCGACCTTAATAAACAAACCGCACGCCCCGATTTCTAAAATGTATTTTGCGATAATTGCGCAAACAAAAAACTTTGCGACCTTAAAAATCAAGAACACACAGACAGTAAACACAATAATTAAAGAACCTTTGCAGTAGATTGTTATTTCTGATCGAAACAGAAAACAACTAAAATCGATCGATGAATTAGTCTCATGTTGTCAACATTCATTTCTGCAATTTTATATTCATAATAACAATTACGCGTTGTAGTTTTTTGCGTGATTTCCTTGAGAAATGTTATTTTAAGCTCATGAGTTTTTATTGGGGCGTGGTAAAAATACTAAGGGTAATCGACGATTCTGACGTTGCTAACTGCTGAATGTATGTTTAACATAACATTTTTGCAACCTTTGTCTAGTTTTTTATACCATAACAATTCTTTAATATATAAATATGTACAGGTGAATTTTACAAATAGGTTGTAACGCATCAACGGATAAATAACGTTAGAATGGAATGATTCCAACATTTAAATATTGGATGAAATTAGATACGGTCAAATGAGCGCAATTTAATGTATTTATGTAAGGAAAATAATAGAACATATGTTAAAAAACAAACTTATTCCTTAGTTTGACATTCCTTTACAAAAATAGACGGTTACAAGTTACACTATGATTTAGAATCTAGTGTAATAAGGACACCATGTATTTTTCCAAAATCCGCCGGTTCGCTTCCTGATCAGGGTAAATTATTTTTCAAAAATCTAATTACATGTAAGTTTTAGTTTTCATCAAAATCGGCCCCGATACTTATTTGAGAATTTTTCACTGAATGAGTTTTGGATTTGACCATGGATTCCCACTTGAAAAATTCACCCTCTATATTGGCATGTTCTATAGCACAAGATCCTGAGTAAATAAATAAACATAAAGTACTAAGTATAATCAATTTCGTTCGCATAGTGTTTAATTTATATAAGAATTAATTGACAATATATTCACCGTGTAGAATACTTAAAATGTCATAATAATATTTTACTATTTAGTCGAATATCGTGTAAATATCGTTAGTTTAGAATTTAGACTCCCTTCGCTTGTATACCAAAACTTCAGATTCGCTCCAATTATTTGAGATTAAAAATATCCTACTTCGTCCCCATTATCTAAACACTCCCAGAAATCCTACAAAATTGTCTAAATTTCAAAAAACATGAAATTAGTTAATTAGTAGTAATAGGTAGTTAGTTAGTTAAAAATTAGTTTAGGCCAACTCTAGACCACATGCAGACAAACTTTAATGAACGCTAAAACATTATTTAAAAATCGGTCTACGGTAGAGTAGTTCGAAACAAATTGTTGCTATTGCTAAATAAGAATATCATATCCGTTACATAATCTGTAATGATTTTTTTAATAATCAGTTCATTCTTAAGATCGTGAAGAAGAAACAAAAATTTAAACACAGTCATCAGAGCGTAATAAATAACCAGACTACCAGAATAAATAGTAATAATTAATCAACCAGATTTGTGAAGAGAATCTAGACTTAGATATTTTCACGTATCCTTTGCGGAAGTTCGTATCAAGGGCATTGAAGACTCAGCTCTAGACTAAGGATAAGGTTACATTGTCACTTTAGTTATAAGACTGTTATCACATTATAATTTAATTGAATTAATAAAAAATGCAGAACCTTGCTGTGGTATTTCATCTAAAAAAAAAGATATATCTAACATGTTTAGTTTTTCAATGGACAAAATTAAATAAATACTCTTGACATCGTGTAGTTTAGAATAGAATATTCTCTATTGCACACTACGTTATAGTATAATTTTATACATATAATCGTAACGATAAGACATAGGCGGTCTTATCGCTGGGAGCGATTTCTTCCAGATAACTTTTAGTTTAATAAACTGTTCCATTATTAATGAAACCGATAAAGCTTGCTATATCAGGGTTGCAACTTAGGGCCTACCAAATCAACACTTACATCAGTGTTACTTACGTACCTTAGTTCCGTGGTAATCATCGACGACGCTCTCGTCCCGCCGCGCAACTGGGTAGTCGAAGATCATGCTGCTCTGCGGCGATGTGGATATGCAGGCGAGCTGCAACAACACACACACCGCCATGAAACCGACATACTTGAACGCGTGCATAGTAAACCTCGCGCGTGCAACACTGCGTGGTAACTGGCTTCGCTTGGCAAAAGCAACGATTTATATATTCAAATATTAATCCACAACCGGTACGACGTGTTTATTGTCTACGAACTAATAACTATGTAGCCGCACAAAAAGTCATGAAAACATTTAAAAAAAGACGTTGCAGTCAATGACACCGCTGAATCTCGTTGTCATCTTCTGCCTACAAGCAGCGTTTGTTATGTAGTCAAAGGCCAGTATTGTACCTACTATTATAAGCAAAAAGTTGTTTAATGACTGGACTCGGCAGCTAGAGGTATTTCAAAGAATATTGACAATAACTTATTTCTAGACTTCCGATACTTAAATGTAAAAAAGAAACCCTAAAGCAGATATTAGACTGTTTATACCAAATTGAATCAGTTTGGTTGATAATCTTAACTAGGTATGCCATGCCGACTCTGTGGTATGTACGCGAGCATACGGCTATCAAAATTAGTTTTATTCAAATAGGACGTCATGGGAGAAATTACGTAAATAGAGAAATAAACATCTTGATTTCAAATATATGACTGTTACTAAACAGTAACAGGATTAAATATATTTTTAAATAATTAAAATTAATATTTATTTAGTAGGAAAATTTACGATAACGCTACAAATTACACGTTTTATGGATGTGTCAGCCATACCGTCCTGTTTCAAATACTTTAGTTCGCGAAAACACTAGGGATTGTGATCTGAGATCGATTAATCAAAGAATCGATATTTCACCCTATAAAATCGATATTCGATGAACTCAAACATGGGCTAGCCTTACATGCCTCTAAAGAGCTCATCAAGACGAGTTAATACCAAGTACCCAGTTGGTGTCGTTAGTTGTTATGCTCTATTCTTCATAATTTTATCAGCTGATATTGATAACCGAAAATGGTGATCAAATGACATTTATAAATTATGACAGCTGACTACTGCCGACAATTAAACAGCGGGTTTTTTTAAAAGGCACTGCTGAAGAAATAAAATTAAGAACCCGATTCCAGCGCCACCTACCGGGTCCAAATTTGCCAATTCCCAACGGTTTTTGATTAAAATCGGTCAAATTAATTTATACTAATAAATAAAATTGAAGAGTCCGTTTGAGTGAGTTTAAGAGAGTGAGAGTGCTCAAATCTTTTTGACTGACCTATTTATTGTCTTAATACCTCGAAAAATTAATTAAAATATCTAAAGTAAAATTATATCTGTGATGTCACATGAAGGCCGAGAGTTTTATTGTGTCGTAGTTATTTACTAGCTTTTACTTCTTCGCTGGCTTACAACAACAGTACTTTTTTCCGGGATGAAAGGTACCCTATCTTTCTCAGTACACCTAACAATCTGTGTGCAAAATTTCAAGAAGATTAGTTTAGTGGAGTATAGAGCGAGAACAATTATAAATCAAATATACGAACTCACTACTCCATGGTACACATCTAACGAAAAAAGTTTTTCATTTAATCTCTAAAACTCGGGACATGGCTATGTGCTGAGTTTCCTTCACCTCTTTCTCTTTAATAAAGAAATAAAAAGCTACGTGTTTGTAATCTTTGATTTTTTGTATTTGTTGATATTACGTCATTTTCTACTGACATGAACAAAAAAAGTCTATTTATCATCACGTTCACTCAATAGCCATGATGTATAAGAGTATTGTGGGATCATCTGCTCCTCGTGAGCGCCTTTTTTTGATTGCTGACAACATCGCAAGTGATGAGCGGAACCGCTTGGATCCCAGTAACTTGACAGACTTGTTTTTAAAAAGCTTAGATATAGATATTAAGCATTGGGAACCATAAGCTACATTATCTGTTTTTTATTTGATTGTGATTTTTTTTGTATGTATGTTACCTGATTACTCGAAAACCCCCGGACCAATTTGAAAAAATCTTTTTTTGTTTGAAAGGCAGTGCTTTACATGTGGTCCCATTAAAATTTCATCAAAATCTGTTCGGTAGTTTCAGAGTTACAATTTGAAGTCGGTTTTTTGTTAAAATTATTAATGTAACAAATACATTTAGAAAATAAATGTCTTCTTTTATGCCTGATACTTTGATATGGTTATGAATAAATTGCAATGATCGAATTCCCTGAACTAAAAATTCCCTGATTTTACTACTAAGAGATCGTTTATTACGGTTTCTTTCTTGTTTTTCGTTAAATGGATTTATATTTATTATTATTTTATTTATTTTTTCGGAAAGAATCACCATCCTTAGTAAAGACACCGCGGCTCGCATTCGTATCCTCACCTTCACATAACTTTATCATATATCGACAAATAATTATAAATCTATCAATCATCTAAAGTGTATAACCGTACTGTTGTACGGTATTCAATGTATTGTATTCAATGGTATTTAATACTGTTGACTGTTGTATTAAATGCCATTGAATAATTCAATTATATTTTTACATGAACCACGTTGGTTCATCATCCAAACAGACAAGTGAACTGTGTAATATTAGCTTTCATCTCACTCCTGTGTCTGTTTGCGTGCGTATTGATAAGGACCCAAAAGAAATTTAAAAGTTGATAAAGCACGTATTAAAAAAAAACTTACTATTCAAAACCAAAGCTTAACCCGCTTGACTTTTATGGCCGGTTCCTATATCTTACCTACCGTTCATTTGCCTTACTAAACTATCGGTTAAAATTTAACTTACCCTCCATAACAGTAATGTCAAAATTCAACCGATGGTAAAGCAATGGATAGTAAGATACGCGAACCGGCCATCAATCAAATTGATATATTACTCTGTAAAAAAAATACCGGTAAAACGTCAATAATACACAAATGTTATATATTAATTATTATAATATAATAGTTATTCATTCAAATTTATTTTATCATCTTCAAAGTGTGCTCCTTCAGAAACGATACACTTAAGCCAAGGAATAATCCAATCATCAAAACATTCTTTAAACGATTTTTCCGGAATTGAGTTTAGTTCTTGTCGCGAAATCTCCTTAATTTTTTTTTTATACTGAATAGGTTCGCGTTTGACTGACATTGCGCCTGACGTCAGGCGGAAATGCAGTCTAAAGTGGAGCACGCTTACCTAGAAGATACCTGTTCACGCGAGACTTGAGACACCTAGATTGTATTTCATATTTATGTCTTCTACCGAATGAAAATGGGTGCCACGAAGTGGTAATTTGAGTTTAGGAAAAAGAAAGAAGTCGGCTGGAGCCATATCTGGTGAATAAGGTGGTTGCTCGATGGTATTTGTTGAGTTTTTGGTCAAAAATTCGTTCCCAATGGTCTTGTGCGAAAGCGCATTATCGTGATGCAAAATCCAATAATTTTCTTTCCACAAATCTGGCCTTTTTCGTCGAATTTGCTCTCTTAAACATTGCATAACGCTCAAATAATATACTTGATTGACCGTTTGATCTTCTGGTTAGAATTCCGAGTGCACAGCACTGCGATAGGGAAAGAAAAAAGTCAATATGACTTTAACTTTTGATCGACTTTGGCGTGGTTTGTTCGGTTTCGTTTAAGTTAGAATGCGCCATTCCGAAGCTTGTTGACTAGCTTGCACGTCAAACTCGTAAACGCACGTCTCGTCACCAGTGATTGCAAGCATTTCATGAATGTTGGGTTGGAATTGACTCGTTCTAGCATGTCCTCGGCGACTCTTATGCAATTGAGTTTTTGGAAAAAATTCAGGTATTTTGGGATTAGCCGAGCGGCAACATGTTCACAACCAAGTGATATTTAAAATGATACGGATCAACTTGTAATACACAGAAAGTTCAGCGGCTATTTCACTCAAACTTAAATGAGGATTTTCAGTCACTATTTCCTTCACTTTTGCGATGTTAACTTCAATTATTATCCGTGCAGAAACGGAGAAAGAATACAATTTCCTGCGGCCGGGCGGCCTGTCGTAAGAGGCGACTTAACAACCCACAGCCAGGTGGTAGGGCATTTGCCCGACTGGATGGCTGCCACCCCTGGTCTAAAGTATGTTGCCATAACAACCTTGAGTTGTGTTCCGAGATTAGTGATCAGGTTCCAGTCCCCCTAAAGAGAGCAGTAGCGCATTTGTAGCACCTTTGGTGTTGGAAATGTCCATAGGCGATGGTAACCGCTTTCCATCAAGTGGGCCGTCTGCCTGTCTGCTGATCTGCAATAAAAAAAAAACTCGAAGACGTTGATGGCCTACCAGGGCGAGGCAAATCTTCCAGCATGTCTCTACCGCTTTGTACCATTCATAAACACGTGATATTGATAAAGCCTGTTCACCGTAAGCCTTCTGTAACATTTTCAGTGTCTCCGAACACAAAATTCCATTTCCGATGCAAAATTTAAGACTCTGTTCGATGTTTTTGTCCATTATGAAATTCACAATACACACTAGATATGATCTAACTAAAAACCGCACAGTATTTGACCTAAATGACCAATGCAACTCAAACTCCGCGCCAAAATGAAAAACAGTTCTGCCAATCTAACAAAAATAATAATAATTTGGAACCATAAACAAATCATCCACTCCCGACACTTTTTTGACAGAATGTATCATAATAAAATTTAATAGCTCTTAAATATTATTTTTTCTTTAAGTTCTCGTAATGCAGCTATGAATATGTATATATAATTAATAAGTACTATATTACATATTATTTAATGTTATTACCGAAAAATAACACTCACACTGTACTACGTCGGCCACTACAATGCAAAGCACTGAGTATAATCTGTTTCGTAATTTAGTGAACTGAGGTGGTTACGCGGTTTCGCGAACTATCCAATTTCTATTACGTATTATTGTATTACCACGTCTTTTGTAATTGCTTTATTTTTTGTAGTTAGTAATTGTAGTGTGATTTACAATATGTAATGATAACAAGATTACTACTAACATTTTGATAGTAGATATACACTAAGTAGTATATAGGTATCCACTATTAGGAAGCGAATCTCACCAGCTTTTGACCTAAAGTCACTAAGAAATATTGTTAGGACTATAGTTTTTGAAGACCTGTCTAATGATATCCCATAATTATATTTATGTACAACTGCAAAAGTTTTTACTAGTACGGTGGCTAATTGACTATTTGACACATTTATACATATCTTATGCTCAATCCAATATTGAAACTATCCAAAAAAGTGAATTTTACAAAAGAGGTAAAACAATATGTTTTTAAAGCATGAGTATCATTAGTATTATTACATTCATTATATTACGGTTACTTTTAAACCAAGATGAACGCTATTACAGGTATTTGTATGTTTTACGATAGATGGTATTGAAAAATTGATTTGGGAAAATTTTGGATAGTGTCAGTATTGGATTAAGCGAAGTTAAAGTTTGCATGCGAGTTATTTCTCTACTGTAGATGCACACTAAGAAATGATTTTTGAAAATTCAACCCCTAAGGACGTGAAAACGGGAATGAACGTTAGTTTGAAAATCCGCCATTTTCAAAGTAAGAACCATACATTTTTAACCGACTTCAAAAAGAAGGACATTCTCAATTCGTCTGTATGGTGTTTTTATTTGTATGTTCGTTACTCAATTTCTTTGTCAATTATGAACCGGTTTTAAAAAAAAATATTTTAATCGAAAGGTCATATTCCTGAATTGGACTCATTGTCACCATGTCTGATGAGTGGATTCCAAGGAATCAGAGAAACTTACGAAAATTGTTAACCAACTTCTTTGTAACACAATATCTTTGTCAATTGTAAACCGATTTTCAAAATGTTTTCTTTACTCGTAAGTGTATACTCCCGAGGCGATTTCATGGTCACCGAGTCAGAATCTGATGAGTGGATTCCTCAGAAATCGAGAGTAACCTTTATTAAAAAACGCCGAGAACCTGCATTTTCCAAAAAAAAACTTTATACATATACGAGTGCTAGTATTACACTTTCTACAGGCGCCTATTTTTTTGTAGGTATGTCACGCGATCTCTCCGTCAATTGTGGACCGATTTTCAAATTGTTTTTTTTTTAGTCGCGAGGTGGTCCCATAGTCACAGTCAGGATTTGATTTGTGGATCGCAAGGAAATGGAGAGCAACCCTTGTTGAAGAGCATATACACCGAAAAATGAGATGGCACATTTGTATTATACGCGTGCCAGTTGTACAATTTCTACAGGTGCTTAATATTTTTTATTTCTAAAGCTATTGAAGTATTTGCGCAACTAAACAGTAAAAAATAATAACAAAAATAAACCGACTTCACACTAACAAGAAATATTTTACCGACTTCTTTCTACAACATCTTGAAGTGGGTGCCAAGTAAAACATATAATAACAACAACAAATATACAAAAATTGTAATTTTTAGATTAGATAGAAAGAAGTCAGTTAAATATTTATTTTTTGGTTTTTAGAGTGAAGTCGGTTTTGTTTTTGTTCAAAAAAATTATGTAACTGCTAATTAGAAATAAATGCATACGTATATCGCCGGTTTTTAGAAATTCTGAGGTGGTGAAAAGGGGCTACCTTTTAATTTTTTTGGCTATTCAAACTATGCTCATTTTTAATCTACACGAATCTAGTATTGCCCAGCAACAACAGCTAGTATTACAATCAACTCTAAAACCATGTTCATAAAAAGAAGAATACGTTTAAATATATTGACATCATCCGACTTCAAATTTCATCATAGAAATAATTTGAATGACTGTTTAAATAACGAACCAATAAGCTATTAAACTCGTCACAACGCAGTATTCCCGTACAAAATCAAGGAGGCCATGACATTTAGTATGATCATAAAGTGTCTCAGTTGATTTGACCGTCAAGCATGCATATCCCTAGACACATGTTACAATAAATTCTAACACCTTTACTTTAATACAGAGTAATATAGAGTAACATCTTATCTTCTTACTTTCAAATAATAATGAATGCGTCATTTGACCCCTTTTACTTGTACGTACTTATAACGCTATATGAGACTGCTATGTTCTGTTCACTTTATAAAAGTATCTCAGTTGATATGACAGTCGGTTCCCTTATTGTAAATTTTTGCATTTCTGCTACATTATTCTCTAACGGCATATAGAATACAGCTTGTTAAATTTAATTCACATAAACCGAACAGCTCACAAGTATATGAATTTATAAGATTTTGCTACGTAATCAGTCCTACAAAACCTAGAACTGTGGAAATAACACTCGGCATGATTATAGAACAAAAATTTACTTACAAAACACAAATTACGCAATATGTACCACGGAAACGTGATCAAATAATTAAATAGACTTTATTAAGACACATATTCTCACTGCAATAATTATGCGCGTGATATATACCAGATTATCATTTTAATGTGATGACGACATGAATGGTGGAGATAAACTCACTACATTGATCCAGCTACTGAGTTGGGGAGCGAAACATTCAATCGAGAATATTGTAGTTAGTCAGACTCGGTAGCGCTTTACTGACTTCAAATCAATTTACACGATGCTAGTATGAAGTCAGCACTAGCTTCATTCGAATTTGAACTTGGTACCCATCAGCTTTAATGGACACGGAATTGATTCTGCACTCATCGAAAGAATACAATTTCCTGCGGTCGGGCAGCCTATCGTAAGAGGTGACAAGACAACCCCACGATGTGTTCCGGCATTAGTGGTCAGGTTCGTCTTCCTTTAGAGTGGCAGCACATTTGGTATTATACATGTCCATAGGCGATGGTAACCGCTTTACATCAGGTGGGCCATCTGCCTGTCTACTACCATAATGTGTATTGTTACAATTAAGTAACCGGAAAATAAATAAATAATATTTGGGAATGTAAGTACAAATAATGAGGATGGAATTAATATATGGACTAAAAGGATTTTCTTGGGGCTTCACATATGTATACATATAAATCTGTATTCCAAGGAAGCTATCCATACCCGTTGATGAACTTGGCGATGCCTAATACGAAAAGTGGGTACATGTACTTATATTAAATTCCACGAGAATTGGTTTATTTACAAAGATGTGAAAAGAAAAAAATGTAGCACTTATTACTTGAAATGGGGACAATTTGGTAGAATTATTATTTATAGATAAAACTTCTACAGATAAAGTACAATGTTAAATGAGCATAAATGATTAAACAAAATAGAAATGACAAATATGCTTCTTCAGTCATAGTTAATGATTAAAACAATATGAATTTTGTAAAAGCATCTCAAATGAATGTGCATGTATGAAGAGGAAAGTTGATGAAGTAGAATCGTTATAAGTGGAGATATACAGTCTCTGCCTATGTACGTATGTAATTTTCTTTAAAACCTGATACATGCTTGCAATTTAAAATTGTTTCTTATTAAAGTTTACCAATTAGGTCTGCTCTTCTGAAATATTAAATGTTATGGGACAAAAAGTATTATATCATAACCATTAAAAATATTAAAACTAAATAATAAAATGTACAAATTGGTGGTAGGCTAAATAAAAACTTTAATGTTACTCAGTGACACTTACATATTTGTCTACCGTGATCACAGCTATTGAAAAGTGGTCACAACCCAGAAAACATAATTTTATTAAGTTATTTAGTATATTATATATTAACATAAATCATGAAAACTTAAGAAAATACTAAAAAGTATTATTTTCCTATCCAGTCTTTAAAGTACATATTTCATCCATGAGGATGAAACAATAATAATAATAATTGGCAGACAAACACACATATTGTATATCCTCAAACGAAGTAAGTTACTTTTGTTTGGGGTAATACACAATGGACTACTTTGGGGCTGATCCTATACACCCAGACCATAGTAAAAAAACTGAGAAAATTTGTTTTCAAAATTTAAAATCGAACCCTGTACCTCTGCTCTGCAGTGAGGTAGGCCAGCATAGTCACTCAATCATAGAGGCCGTCAACAAATATTCAAACTCACTATCACACTTATTTGTTACTAATTTGGTGTATGTATTATTATTATCAGTATGCATTAAAAATATCATAAAAGATAAATATGGGAATAATTCATATTACTTTCAATAAACAAAATAGATGAAACTTACAAGTATACAATAACAAAAACCTTAATATTTTCTAAAACAATGTTAACTAACCAATCCACACTATGCAATGGGACTATTTGTACTACACTTATTATAGACAGCCAAGGTCTGTCACTCTATATATCTTTCATTTATTGTCCCTTCCAACAGATAAGTGATATAGTACTTTGTAATGAAGTGTTTGTTTATTCACATTATTAACGCTGTTAACCTTAGTATTGACAGTATTAATATTCTTGTTTTCCTCCATTAATTGCATCATCATGGTGGGAAAATTATGTAGCCAACTTTACTTTCAATATTTTAATTGAGGGAATATTATATTTAGTATATAAATATTATTGAAACTGATTTAATAGTTATTACTACTTTTTTATTCGATTTCATAGTTATTAGTACTATGATTTTATAAATCAGTATTAAAACATGGTTTTAATAATATTTAATGATAATTCCATAAACTTACGAAAATATGATTTCTTTCTTTCTCATGTTTACTCTGATTTCTTATGAAATAAGAGATAATAATTTCAATGGTTGTGATAGTAGTAAAATAATCTTAAATGTTAGTTTTCCATTTATACTATCATGTTTGCTTCCCACAAGGGTAAGCAGAGTACATCATTAGATCAGCTCAAAATTTAGTTTAGAGTGAGCCTTTCAAGAGTTTTTAATTACAGGTTATAGTATGGGATTAAATGTTTGACAATTTTATCAAACTGCTGCTTATTGTTTATGTCAAATACAATAATATGCCTGACACATCCCACAAAACTTAATTTGTAGCATTAAATTATACTTGAACTATGAATTATATACAAATTTAAATGATGTAGAAATAAATTAATACTTCACTAATCTCAATGTCCTTAGTAGATAACTTAAAAATATCAGGTAAATAATAAAATATTAAATGAAAATTATATAAATAAAGAGAAAAACATTGTGAATTTAATTTTAATCTCACTTTTAAACTATAAGAAGTATTAATTTATTTCTTATAATTAAAATTTGTATCTAGGTCCTAGCTTAAGTATAAGATATTATTACAAGTTATGTTTTATGGGATGTATCAGCCATACCATAGTATTTGAGATAGACAGAAATAATATGTACTTTTTGCTGGGTCCCATCTCATTTATCTCAAGCAAGTTATTTTAGAACTTTGTGTTTAAAATTACATAAATTTTGTTTATGGAAATAACTAAATTATGACAATTTCCCTGACATTTTTTAACTTATTAACAAGGCCTACTTTTGCATTATAAAGAGAATTTTTTTTTATATTGCAAGTTAAAAAAAATATTATTCTAAAAAGTGAGAAGTCTAGGATAGAGATAGAATTTTATATTATGATTAATCTAATAGACAAATGCTAGTTTTGGTTGGGTTCTTCTGAGAGTCTAGTTAGGACTACAAGTCTATTATATTACACTTACTATTCACAGTGAAAGTTAATTGTGTTTGGTCAAACCAATAAATCTACCTAAGCCAAAAAAACACTCGGGTTATGGATAGTAGAAAGTTCTTTCAGAGAGTTAATGCACCATTGCTATGTAATCAATTGATAATTATTCTCGTACATTATTTATTGTTATTGATTATTAGATATAGCTGCTATATATTACTTGAAAGAGTACCTTCAGTACTTACAATACAAACAGAATGTTGCGCGTTGATTTCTTAAACTTTAGTTTTATTGAGTATATAAGGGTGTATAAGTATGTATAATAACATAAGGAATCAAAACAGTAATTACCTTCAAACTTTAATTATTTAGGTTATAATATTGTAGCCCTTTTTTTCCGAGTCTAATTAAATAAAATGATTGAAAACATTACGTAGCATAAATTTAATACGTGCAACATTTCAAAATAGCGATTTTATCAGAACATAACGAAGTTTAAATACTGCTTTTATTATATTTCAGATAAATTAAAAATTTGCTTACCGGTAACTTTCTATATACAACAAAGCGCGAAACGGGAATTAAACTAGACAAAAATTTGCGCTCTTCTATAGTAAATAATATTTTATATCTTGAATAACCGCGATGATTGGCAAAAAACCGACGCACCGCCATACAAATTGACTTTGACATTTCGAAGCCAGTATTGCCAAAGATTCGTCAGCAATTAAAATGTTACAAGATTATGGTAACTTTCTGTTGCTGCTTTACATTTGATAAACTTATCTCGTTAATGTTATCATTTTGATAAAAGTACATACGCCCGGCTCAGCGGACGCAGTTCTGAAAAGATGAGTCTGGTATTGACAATCGTAGTGCAACTAAGGCTTAGAGGCTAACGCGAGCAAAACTTACAGGTGTAAGACGGGGTGAGGGTACATATATTATATATATATATATATATATATATATATATATATATATATATATATATATATATTTAACTGGGAGACGACGTACTTGCCTCTTTATACGAATATATATATATATATATATATATATATATATATATATATTTAAGTGGGAGACGACGTAATACGAATAACCACACGTACAATGTACTTATCTCGTGGAACTTATATACCTATAAAAGTTCACTTATCAATATGGCACTCGACTCACACGAGCAAGAACTTCGTTGAACAATAAGTACGTGTACTTGTTCGTATGTCTATCCCCCGCTTTATGATAGAAAATGTATTAATATAGAATATGTTATAAATCGAGTTTTATTATATATCTAGCGGCATAGTGTCTATATATATATATATATATATATATATATATATATATATATATATATATATATATATATATATATATATATATAGACGCTATGCCTAAACTTTACTATTTCTTGTTACTAAATTCTCTACAATAACAACTGCGCAGCAAAACATAGAGCCGAGTCGCAGCCAACCTGACCTGAAGTACATGAATACAATGTATAATGTATACAATGAATAAGATGCTCTATATGACAACGTAGGTTTGTTAGTGGTATTCCATGGATACAACATTATTTTATCTCTTAACTCGGGCTATAAGTCTAGCTCTATGTCGAGTTTTATTCATATATGTTGTTGTTTCCAAAAAAGATGCGATCGCAGAACGATCTTTTTCTCTATTTTCGTCTATACCCCGGAAGCAATATCATTTATCGGGATAAAAAGTATCCTAAGTTACGAGGGACATAAGCTAACTCTGTACCAAGTTTTATTTAAATCTGTTCAATAGTTTTCATGTGATGCCCTCACAGAGACAAATATTCTGAAAAATTGAATTTTTGGAATCTCCTGGTCCCAATTATCCTCTGATTTTTTTTTCACATTTTTAAACGGAATGTATAAACACGAAACATTAGATCTATTATAGATATATTACAATGAATCGTCCTCGTAAAGGCATAGTTTTCTGTCCTTGCGCGTCGTCCACTATTATAATGTCTTGGATGATTCTGTTTAACAACTAGTATAAGCCCAGGTTGTACGGTAGCATTTAATGTATGAACTAGTTCATTTGCACGTTTATTATATAAGGGCATTAGATATGAATCTATTTTCGTGAAATTTGGTATATATTTTTATTCCATAAGAGTTTCTCGTAACACAATAGTAGGAATTCATTAAAGCAATTTAAAATAAAACGAGTTTTTATTACTGGAATCAATATCAATTTATTACGACAAGTGTCACAGCGTTCTACACGAGCAACAAAACCCGCCATCCGTCTTAAGGCACTAATCGAGTTACGGACATGACGTGATACAATAAACATAATTACCTATCCAGCAGTTAGAATAACACGGCAAGGGTGAAGACGCATCTATATGCACTATAGAAGCCACATGAGTCATTTTATGAAATTAAATACGACTGGGAGGCAGTCAATGTGCACATTTGTAAAGAGGCCCATTCAGTATCCTGCATGGCAGTCCATCGTGTAATATCGGATTATAAATGTTGTTGAAGCCAGCATTGCGCTCGGCAACACAAATCAGAATGCCTCGAGTACTGCACGCTACGCCCACTCCAAGATAGTGAATGGTGAATGGGCCTCTTAAGTACGGGCTGCATTTCAATAATATTTTGTTACAGGTTTACACAACTAATAATTCCTCCCGATGTACCTGCATAGTAGGCCAGCTTTAGTATTGCGGGAAACGTCCGATAGTGTACGAATCGTGTAAGCGGAACAGAGCTATAATTAGTAAGCAACAATCTTATTTCCACTTGCGGATAAAGTTCAATCAATATAGATCATTTACATGACGAAATCCGGTTTGCAGTTTTCTGCGCAATCGTTTGCGCAGAAAACTGCCGATCGGAATGTGTGTATGTGTCGAGATGTGTAAAACTGTAATAACGATGACTTCGATGCAAGTTCTGCAGGGGTTCTATATGCGCATTCACTTGTGATATAAGTAATTAAAACACTACAAAAATATAATCTTATATTTTATCTAATAATACCGAGAGATCAGAACACAATGTTTATTTGGTACAACGAGTCACTGATTTAGGCCGCGGTTAAACTGGTAAAACGATTGCAACTATCGTGTAATTAATATATTGTTTTTAATTTGTTGTCGCATCGCTTTACCAGTGTGATTGCGGCCTGTAGGCCAATTTACAATTAGTCAAGAAACAAATGCAGAATGCAAGCAAACACTGGTAAATGTTAAACATTTACGGTCTGATTCATATTGAATTAGGGTAAGTTTATTAAGTTTAGTATAGACTTCTTTAAGGTTATGAAAGAAGCCTAAAAGTTAACTTTTAACTCAATATGAATAAGTCTGTAAATATTTTAGTATGTTGAATCGTCGCAAAACGCAGTTATAATAATTAGTTAAAAACTTGTACGAGTATTATACGATTGTTATTTCTAATATTTCATAGAAAATTACATCTTCCTATAGCTTATCTGGAGAGGTCATAGTTTGTATTGAGCTAACGGCCTGGTCACGGATTTTTGCTTAGCGACAGGCAGACAGAGTGATACCACGTACTCCCCAGTAGCGACAGCAACAGTAACCATAGATAATATACTATATATAAAAAAGCAGCAACAAAATTGGACGTATTTAGACCGTTGTCCGTCTCTGCAAGTCGTGGCCTCTCTCTTGTTTGCCTTTACTTTTCTTTCCGGCGCCCCACGCGTCGCGACTTAAATATTCCGTTTTGCCGCTAAGCACGACGAGTCGCGGGACGTTTTATAATCCAAAGACTTGTTTTTGTCGACTGTCGCGACGCAGTTAGCTGTCGTTCACAGGGACGAGTCCGTGACCAGGCCGTAACACAAGTGGAGACATAAAGACTTTATTGTTTAGTTGCCTTTTATTAACGACATTAAATATAAATAACTTACACTTTGAAAAAAATATATTCACTCATACAAAAACAAATTCTAACGATCTCTCGACACAATTCAATTAAACCCATAGATATGTAATTAATTAATTATATTTACATATTATAACTACAACAACGTTTATTATGCTTCACGTATACTAGCCAATAGTAAAAGTTTTTCCGCAAGTGTTCAACAACGAAATATCATAGCAACATGTCGCTGAAACTTCACAGGCTAGTGTACGTCAACTTCGCGGTTCAATTCTATAAAAAGCTAGATTTTTTAGTCTGTAAGAAATTCCTAAAGTATTGTCTTAATACTGATTATTTTATTCATAAGAACTTGGCAAAAGCTTTGGATTACAATTTACGATTTAAATTGTAACAAACACAGTTTACGCCAATGCAGGTTAGAAACGTCTGCGCAATAGATGCTTTTATGCATAAAACAGTTATAGTGCATCATATTATGTATTTATTTCAAGAAAGAACAAGTTTGGCGCTGACTGGCTACTACTGTAGCATTGCTGCAATTGCGTTTGAAAATTTGAGAAACAATGTCAAAAGATATATTCAGCAAAAATATACTTTGAAAAATCATTGTGCTATTATATAGGTACATATTTCTTCCCATATTAATATTCGTTACATACGAAATTGATTAGGTGAAGGGTGTGTCAAATATTGTATAGTGTTTATAGTTTTACCTGAGAGAAAAGCATTCCTATAGAATAGTTATAATTCAAGGCTTTAATAACATAATTGCAATAGAAAGTTGTATAAACTACTACTTAGTTTTATTTGGCACATATTGTATTTAAAGCGAATTATTATATGACAGGGATATGAGATTTCTTATTGAACAGTAGCGGTGAATCAATTAAATTGTCTATCACTTAATAAATATTCTTATAATTTTAATTTAAAATAAAAGCGTAAAGCAACAACATAAAATTGCTAAAATCGTAGTATGGTAGACAAGTTATTTGGTTGACCGTACATTAACAGATATTATGAAAACATAATTATTATAATCTTCATGTATTTATCGATAGTGATGTTTGGGTTTAAATATCACTATAGATTTATCGATTGTGAAGTTCCGATTAAACTATGAAATTGGTTTTGATCCCTTAATAACAATTCATAATATGAAAAAAAAATGTATCATATGGTTCGTAAATGAGTTCCATCGAATGCAAAGAACTGGTTTTCACTCAAATAATCAAGGAAAAAAGACAGTTAATTTTAATATAAGTGCTGCTTCTTATTATTCTATAATATAAATTCTTAATAAATAAATAAATAAATAATGTTATGTTTACACGCAAAGCTGATCTATTTCATTCAAAGTAGCTAATACACTATGGCGTGTAAAACATATGCACATCAATATTTCTTATTCTTCATGCTACGTCTAGTATTATAGTTTATTTTAAAAGTGCTAAAAAAAAAACAAGTGATACTCACATAAAATAATAAGTTGATAATTGACTTGAAAATAAGATCAGTAAATTCTGAACGCAACTAATTATATTTCACATATTCATCAACAGTGAAAGAATAGGAACGATTTATAGGACATGTGCCAAAAGATTATTAAGATTAATTTTCATATACTTATTTTAAATTTTAATACTGTTTCAATTCCATTCGCTTCAAGTAAAGTCTAATTAAAAAAAGGAAATTTACTTTAACAGCCTCTACAAGAATTTTAACCGATAATATTTGTAATCTCATCTCTCATTATACCAAGCTTGCATAATGTCCAAAAGCAACAAATGTTATAAAAAATTTAGAAAAAATTACCAAACAATAATGAGGCGGACACATATTACAACAAATTCTAATACTTTTACATATAAGAGGCGTTAAAATAATATCTTATCAACTTGCTTTTAAAATATGAGATAAATAATTTTAATTACTTTTCAAACAATAATTCATGCGTCATTTGATCCCTTTCACTTTCACCTACTTATGACATCGAAGTAGGTATGCTCGTACAAAATCTACGGGATTGCGACGTTTTCTAAGATGATTAAAAGTATTTTAGTTGATTTGAATGTCCGCTTCCCTATTGAATATAATTAATTTTCTTTAGGTATCTAAATTTTAACCCTTTCAAACATTTTTTTAACGAATGGAGTGATGTTAAAAATAACAAAAATATTCTACTACTAAATTCTAAAATTTGGTCTCACTTTATACCCCAAGTCTATGCTAAAGACTTTACAGATCTATATAATTAAACTGCCAGTAGGCGGAATTTAGGTTCTTGATACTTTAATATACTAAAATAAATTCGCAATAAGTTTTATGAGACACAATCAGCTCGATATGATTATTAATACAAATTGTTTGGCAAGAACAAAAAGACTTTTATTGGATAATTTAAGTGTCTATACCTAATTACATAGAAAGCAATAAAAAATACCATGACATCAACTACTGAATAATACATTACGAATACATAAGTTAACCAATCTGAACACATCTTACATTTTTCTGATTTTAATTTTCTTATGTCTAATCTCTTCGTATTTTTTGTGTCACACTCTTCGATGACATCCACTAATATCTCATTAGGCGTAACAATAAATATTCTTAACACATTTATTTTGCAAAGTTTAAGTTGCACTAGTATAAGCCGAGTATAATATATCATCACGTTACAAATAATGGACACAAAATAGTCCCAACCAGATGCAAGGCCACCAAATGTTTTGTTCAGAGTGGCGATCAAAATCACATAAACGTCGACGCAAAGAAACTAGAGTAACCATTCAATCAAACATTTCAATTCTGTTAACGTCAAATGTTAAATAAGTTAAACGATAGAAGATCATTATATCATTACCGTTAAAGACTCAACTTGCCAAATGCAAAAGTCTATTTCATAATTTCAATTTAATCAAATAACGTAAAGTAATCGCAAGTATCAAACTCTTTTAGTCCAGCTATCACTATTCTCGCATCACTTCGGCATCCAGTGTCATCCGATCATCCGTCTTCTAAGAGAAGCTGTCCTGTTCGCACTCGTCCCAACTGTCGTATTCGTAGTGATCGCAATCGTAGTCGATGTCACACGCCGCATGACCGGTGGCGTCGGAACTTATGTCCGTAAGAGCCGCGTCAGATACGGGCTTTGATGATATGTCTAGAATCTGGAAGTTTGGATTTTCATTTATATATTAACATTCTTTTTAACCGCAAAGCTTTTTGTATACATAATAGAGTTGGGTAGGACATGATTTTAAAATGAGTTTGTAAGAGTAACATGACATTTTATACTGAACCAGTATAATGTACTACTTCAAATGAGGCAAGGAGATTTGATGGTTTGTGCCGCGTAAATTTGAAGAGATGAGGCCTGTGAGGCGGTGAGCGCCATTCCCTCATTTGTCCCGTAGAAAACTTCTAGTTCGGAAATGTTCGTTAAGAATCGGATCTCGGTCACCTCATTTTACTAGCAGTCGTACATGTCATGTTGTCCCTTTTTGTCATGTGAATATCCGTAGAGGCGTTATTGTACTATTGTAACACAAGTCTCGTTCAGTCCTTCTTACATTTGAGGCGCGAGTAGTACACTGAGTAGTAGCGCGACAAAATATTTGAAGCATTACTTTTTTAGATTTTATACCGTATCAGTACAAATGGATCTTGTACGGGACCAACGTACTGGCTCGTACGTATCCGACGCAACTCTAGTACACAACCATAATTTATTCTCCTCTTCAGCTAGACACTAAGGTTTGCAGAATGAAAACACTAATGTATGAATATACATTAGGACATCAAGAATATTTTATAGTTGTATTTATTACTCTTTTGTGTATAAAGGTGTGTTCAAATGACTCGGGAAAAAACACGCGCATTTGTAACATATTTACAACTACTCGAATTTTCTTTAAGGCGTAGAGGGCGCGTGACTTTAGTATCTCACAGCCCAAAATGTTCCATCTACAGTTTCACACACACTACGAAAACGTCACTAATGACGTCATTATTTTCTATCACACAGTGCTCACAACGAACCGTATCAAGAGGTGGGTCGAAGTGGACGTTGACCACAGAGCACTAATTCTCTCTATCAATTGACATTGAAAAGGGCGCGATTTTCAATTCAACCAATGACATTTGTGTATTTCGTCGTTAATGACATCAACGCTCCATAATCCGTTTCACTAGTGTTTACGATTGTAACGCTCGCAAGCAAGTGGAACAGGAAAAATCGCGGTCGTGAACGTGGTCGTTGTGAGTCTCTTGTGGAAAGTAACCAGATTGTAGATGTTGCAGTAGCGCTTGACAGTAACTGTCAACGCGCGTTTATGTGCACTTTTAATGCAGTAGATAGGATTTTGGGATTCCTTCACTTATTGTTAAAACCTTAAAACCGATACGAAAGTATTTAATACATAGCTACGAACGACAAAATTAAAAAAGTTCAGCTTTATGAGATATATATATAGTCCTCCTTACCGATTTCGGTAACGGCGACCCCTCAAATGTCATTATTTCGCCGCCTATGGGCCCTAATGTGGCTGGCCAGACCGAATTTATTTTTAAATTCCCGGCCACATATCGCACAATATAGTTGGCCAGCGGCGTTGTACGTATAGCTATAGGAGGGCTTGGGTCGCTCTTTGCGAGTTTGACGTTTGGTATCCAGATCTTCTAAGCGCTTCTTTTCGAAAGCCTTGACTTTTTTAAAGATTATGGATCGCCAAGAAGTCCTTTCCATAGCAAGCTCCTCCCATTTTGTCAGTTTTATGTCACATGCAGTTAGATGACGCTTGAGCACGT
This sequence comes from Dendrolimus kikuchii, assembly GCA_019925095.2. Classification (NCBI taxonomy): domain Eukaryota; kingdom Metazoa; phylum Arthropoda; class Insecta; order Lepidoptera; family Lasiocampidae; genus Dendrolimus; species Dendrolimus kikuchii. The sequence goes on from CM034389.1 coordinate 21,446,478, forward strand.
CCTTATAACGCAAGTGCGGACCACCTTGTTTCCGTTTCCCTTCTGCCAACTCCGAAAAGAAGACTGCTTTGGGTAAACGGTGGTCTTCCATGCGAAGGACGTGCCCACACCACCTAAGTTGTCGCTGCATGAGTAAAGCCTCCATTCCATGCATTCCAGAACGCCGCAGAACTTCTGTATTAGGCACGCGATCTTGCCATTTGATGTTAAGGATTGACCTCAAACACCTTAGATGGTATGTGTCTAGCTTCCTAACGTCTGGTTTGTATAGACACCATGTCTCTGCACTATACAAAAGGACAGGTATGATAAGCGCCTTGTAAACACAAATTTTTGTTTCAAGTTTGAGGTCATGAGATTTCCAGACACGTCCCGTCAAACGTCCGAAGTTGACAGCCGCAGTTGCTATGCGAGACGTTATCTCCGTCACCAAAGTGTTGTCATTTCTAATATTACTACCCAAGTATTTAAAATGTGATATATCCTCGAGCGGTTCCTCTGACAGATATAAGGCTGATCTATCCAATTCACCGCCACGTGGCGGTTGTTTTAGTAATTTTGTCTTAGAAGAATTGATAACCAAGCCAAATCTCTGACATGAGTGGTGTAGCGCGTCAACATAATTTTGGAGATTTGTCATACTATCAGACATGAGACAAACATCGTCAGCATAGAGTATTTCCAGTACAGACATAGTCCAGACTTTGGTCTTGGCTTTGAATCGCGATAGATCGAAAACGCCTTTGTCAGTACGTACATTCAGCTGGACTGGGTGTTTGCATGATCTCAACGCATCTTTCATTACTACTGCAAAGTACATACATACATACATACATAACTTCACGCCAGTTCCCTTGCGGGGTAGGCACGAACAACAGAGTGCCATTTAGGCTTATTCTTACACACCTCACTTGCCTCTTTGACATTCATAACTCTTGTCATACACACTCGTCTGTTTTTAAGGCTCCTGACATCACCTTCTGCTAGTACACGATCAATTTGATCATGGAAGGTGTGTCGTGGCCTTCCACGACTTCTGCATCCATCCACTTTTGCATTGTATATCTGTTTAGTCATTCTTTCATCGTGCATTCTTTCCACATGCCCGAACCACCGGAGCATTCCTTTCCTTACCTTCACCCCGACACTCTCTTTCAGACCAACTCTCTTTCTTACTTCGGTATTACGAACGCGGTCCGCGAGCGTCACTCCGCAGATTTTGCGCAGTGCTCTCATCTCGACCGCGTTTACTCTACTTTCATGCTCTCTCTTCCATACCCAACTCTCGCATCCATACGTGAGCGTAGGTACCAGCACCGCGTTGTGTACGGCGAGCTGGGCCTTCTGGCTGAGGCTTCCACCCGCACGCATGCCATACAGCCCTCGTAAGTGGACTGCACAGCACGCATCAATTGGCCATTAATCCCATATCCGGGCAATATGTCCCAGAGGTCCTTCCGCACAACCCTGTCAAATGCTTTCTCTAGATCCACAAAACCGCAGAAAACCTTCCGGCCCATAGCCAGCTGCTTCTCTACGATATTGCGGAGAGAGAAAACTTGATCCATACATCCCCTTCCATTTCTGAAACCACCTTGTGCATCCCACAGTAATCCATCGGATACAACTCTCATTCTCTTTTCAATAATCTTCGCATACACTTTAGATGCTGTGCTGATCAAACTGATGGCCCTGTAGCTGGCGCACTCCATACGTGACCCCTTGCCTTTATACAAGGGCACGATGACAGCGCGCCTCCAGTCCTTGGGAACCTTTCCCGTCCTCCAGCACAAGTTGCATAAGGACAGGAAAGCGTCCCGGACGCAGGTTCCACCAGATTTGATCATCTCAGCAGACACACTATCGATTCCTACTGCCTTTCCATTTTTCAGACTTCTTATCGACCATTCGATCTCTTCCAAAGTGATCTCGGATGCTGACTCCTCGGAGTCGGTCACAGACTCAGTCGTGGTGCCAGCATCCGGGATATTATCATACATTTCTCTAAAATATTCACTCCATCGCGCTAATACCTCTTGTGGGTTAGCAAGAACGTCCCCTGCTTTAGATTTTATTCTTTCCATTCTGGAAGCTGACGAACAACCCCGAGACTTCTTAACCTCTCTCCAAAAGAGTTTGGTATTCGCCTCGAAGTTCTCCGTCAGCTTCTCTTCTTCTTTCAATTTTATTCTTTCACGCTTCTCTTTCACTAAAGCTTTGGTTTCATTCTTGCAGAGGCGATAAATTTCTTTCTTCATCTCTTTCATACTGTCATTCTGTTGCAAGGAAGCAACATAATCCAGCCAGGCTTTTCTCTTTCTCTCTACGCTGGATTTAACATCCGCGTCCCACCATTCATCACCTTTCGTTGTTATGTGCCTCTTCGCGCATCCACATGCTTCTTTTGCGCTTTCCACTATACTTTCTTTCATACTATCCCAGTCATTATCCACATCTAAGTCGGAGAAGTCCGCTTTTGCAAGCCTTTCTTCGACTAGGCGCGCATACATACTCCTTACACTAACATCTTCCAATTTTTCACACTTTATTCTTTCAAGCTCCCCGAAATTGGTACGCACTCGCCAGTGTCTCCACTTCTTGAAAAGGCCCACAAACCGGCTTATCACCAGGTAGTGGTCCGTTTCAAGAGTGGGGCCTCTGTAGGCTCTTGTATCCATTATTCTGTTTCGGAGGCGACTATCAATTAAAATCAGATCAATCATACTTTTCTGATCATTCATTCTCCATGTATACGTGTGAATATCCTTATGATGGAATAGGGTGTTCGACACAAGCAAGTTTCTTTCCATGCATACGTCTATGATTGGCCTACCAGCATCGTTCACTCTCTTGTCACCATAGGGTCCAAGGACAGCCTCAAGGCCGTCTCGTTTGGTCCCCACCCAGCCATTAAGATCACCACACATAATTAGTCTTTCGTTCCCTTCAGCCAGATCCAGAATTTCTCTCACAGACTCCCAAAACTTCTCGAGTTCTTGGGGATCCGCTGAGCTGACGGGAGCATAAGCTGCGACCAGAAAAACTCGCGTGATCCCCAGTTTTAGGCGGACCCAGAGAAGTCTCGGGTTCACCAGACAATAAGCTTTTACTCCAGACACAAAGCGGGATGAGAGTAAGACGCCTACCCCCCCACTCGCACGCTCGTCCAGGTCCACGCCGGACCACAGAGCAAGCATGCCACCGGGGAGGTCATCGACGTCGCACCCCTTCCGCTTTGTCTCTGTCAGACATAAGGCATCCAGGCTTCTCTCATTCATTATATCAATCATTTCGTCCATCTTATCTTTCATCCCACCTCTCACATTCCACGTGCCTATACGGCACTCTGCTCCTCTCGACCCGCCAGGTTTGGCGCTGCGTGAAGGGTGGCGGCCCCCTTCGCCGCATGCGCGAGAATTCACACCGACGGGGGCGCATCGGTGAGCGTCGCCTGCGGGGGACGCCCTATCGTGCACTGCACGCCGGTGAATTCTGGTCAGAATTGTGGCCCTCTGGGCCAGCGGGGATCGCGACGAGCACGCTTCTGACATGACCCCTCGAAATCCACACTGACTCTCAGGCATATCGTTCTCAGCTACTTCGCTCATTCGCTTGTTAATAATGTGGGAAAGGATCTTACCGGCACTCGAGAGAAGAGATATACCACGATAGGAGCTACAATCGGAGACATCTCCTTTCCCTTTATATAACTTACAAATTGCGGCATCTCTCCAATCTTGTGGAACTACTTCAGTAATCCATACAGTTTTGATAAGTTGATAAATTCGATTTAAAATATTAGTTCCGCTATATTTATATACTTCAGCAGGTATTTCATCCATTCCAGGCGTTTTACCGTTTTTAAGACGCATAACGGCTATCAAAAACTCCTCGAAAGTGGGTGGGTTATCTAAGTTTTCGCAGACTGGCATCTTTTCAAGAGAGTCAATATACGTCATGTCAACACTAGATGCACTCGGGTTCAACACATCGCAAAAATGTTCAGCCCATCTAGCTAGCAATTTAACTTTATCTGTTATTTGTTGTTTATCTTTCGAAACCATGGGTGCCGTTTTTCTTATTCGCGGGCCAAAAATTGATTGAATACCTTCGAAGAAGTTGCCAGTTTGATTAGTCTCTGCGTAGTGCTGTAATTCGGCAGCTTTATTTTTCCACCAATTGTCTTTCAGCTCACGAATTTTGTACCTCAGTTTACACTGTAATTCCCTTTTATTGTTTTTAGTTATTGTGTCCGAATTTATTTCACGTCTGTGTTTTTCGACTAGTTCTTTAATCTCAACGTCTGAGGCATCAAACCAGTCTTGATTTCTCTTATCTACTTTACCGATGGTTTCCTGAGCACACGCGTAAAGATGCTTAGCAATGTATTTCCACTCGGCGTCTATGGTGGAGAAATCTGTTACCTGAGCGTTGGCAGCAAAATTTGCGTCCAACTTATTACCAAGATCTGACGATGCAATGAGTCTCTTAAATGACAGTTTAGGTGGAATTTTGTGGGGAGCTCGGCGAGGCAATTTAAGCGTTAGACATATTTTAGATCTTATTAGACGATGATCAGTCCAACCAATTGCACCGCGCATAGCTCGTGTTATGTGAACGTCACGTAGGTCTTTTTGTCGAACGATGACATAATCTAGTAAATGCCAGTGCCCAGATCTTGGGTGCATCCATGAAGTTTTATACTTTGTGGCAAGCCGAAAACACGTGTTAGTAATGCAAAGGCCAATCTCAGAACATAACGACAGTAATCTTAGGCCATTATCATTGCATCTGCCTACACCATATTTGCCAATAACTCCTTTCCAAATGTCATATTCAGTACCGACACGGGCATTAAAGTCGCCCAACAGAATGATTTTGTCATGTTTTGGGATGCCTTCTAGCGTTTGGCGGAGAAGCACGTAAAAGTCTTCCTTCGCATCGTCCGATGAAGGCAATGTAGGGGCATAGACACTAATGAGGTGGATGAATTTATTATTAGTGATTGGTAAGCGTAGAGTCATAAGACGATCATTTATACCTTTAGGTAGCTCATTTAAAGCTCCCGCTAAACCATTACGTATTGCAAAGCCTACACCACTGCCCGCTCTTTCACTAGACTGGCGTCCGCTCCAATAATATGTATAACCACCAAGCTGTTCATTAAGTTCTCCGCTATCACACAAATGTGTTTCACTGACTGCCGCTATGTCAATCTTGTAGCGAGTTAGCTCTCTAGCAATAAGAGCAGTCTTTCTTTCAGGGCATAAATTACGTTCGTTGTCCAAGAGAGTTCGTACATTCCATGTAGCAATGCATAGTCGTTTTGTTTTCAAGATATCAGATTTTCTTTGTTTCTTTCGACCGCAAATGTCGATGTCCAGGCGCCCGCGGTTTGACGCCTAGATAGAGAGGGAGACAGACTATGTTTGGGTCACCTTTTCTAGACCCCTCCTCTATGCAGAGGAAAGCAGAGCGATCCTAAATAGGGCTGCTTTGTCACCAGCCGTGCTGCCGAACCCAGAGTCCTGTCTCTAATCGACTCCAAGAGCGACCACTCTCTTCTGGCCGCCTACGTGCAAGATGCTAACTAAAGCTTTAGTACATCGATACCTAGACTCCACCATCAGCATCTCATCGCCGTAGGGCTTTAAACGATCAAATCCGGGAAACATAAGCAAGGGTCATCTGCGCGTGAGAATATTTTAAGTGGGCATACAGTTGCGCGGATGTAAGCCCACTCTCTCGTCCCTTCCTCTGGTATCCAATGGACCAGTAAACTGGTACGATCGGCAGGGGAAGCGATGCAGCGAAAGGCCGTAAGCCACTATACGGATCCTGGCAAACGCCCTTAAGGTGCCTCGCATTACCTTGCTTCACTGTCATGAAGGACGGCAAGTAGTTGCACGATTATCACTACAATGAAGACTCCGTGTACATTGGGGGATCACCCAACTATGCTTATGCATAGTCCCCTTCACTAGGTTTAGCCCACTGATGATCGTGGTTGCCCGGGGTGTGGCCGTTGTGTACACTACAACTACTAGGAGCCACTAGTGAAGAGTTTGTGGAGTGTTTTGGTAAACCGGTGGACGTTTCGAGAACTGTAACAACTCCACTACACCTGTTTACCCCTTCACCTTAATGAGATATGACGAGTACGTAAGGAATTCTTATACTCTGTGAAAGACATGATAATGCAGAAACAATAAACAGAAGAGCGAACAACGCGAATTCGACAAACGCACATCACACGTACAATACACAAAAATGTAAGGTGCGCTAATACTCATTAAATTCAAATTCAAAATAAGTTCCACTGGAGAACATTTTTTGAAGGTCATACACATAAGTTAAAATTTAAATCTACTTACTTCCTATTCTACGTATACCGCTTCGCAACGTGTTATCGCTGTTTAAGGAGAAGAAGCGGCAAGAAACCCCCTAGCAAAACGTCTAGCTAAAAATCTTTTCCTTCATATCTATCTAACTCTGGCTCTTTTTATGTCGTCTGAAGATGTATAAACTTGAATATGTACTTACATCAGCCGACGACCTGAGGCTGTAGTTATCCGAGTGGGCGTCCCTGTCAGCGGTGGAAAGTGCGTGGAGAGCTAACGAACTACGCTTCGGTTCGTCCCGTGACACGTTTTTACCGTCCGAACGAATCGCCACTTCTGAAGGGTTCGAACGCTCTGAAAGGTCGTTTTTTACGTCAACAAACAATAAGGTAGAGAAATCCTCATAAATTTTGTACAAAGGGATCTATTCATTAATTAATTATAATAAATTAGAATATGACCGCGACTTTGTCCACGCTTGACTTGAAACTCCCGCGGGATTCCCGGGACAAAAAGTATTAAAAAAAGAATGTAAGCTATTATTTTAGTGGAGACTGTTTTTATGCATCAGAACAACTTCAATCCGCTCCCGGGATAAAAATATCACATTTTATTAAATCTGCTAGCGATCAGTAAAAAAATCACATTGGAATTCGATTTTTTTAAATTTGGCTAACTTATTACCAAAAAAAATCCCGCGGGATTCCCAGGATAAAAACTAGCGCAGAGTTTAAGTCCAAAGTGGCTTGGCAAGTTTCACACATCGGCTGTTTTCATCACAAATGTTTTCCTTCACCGTTGTTAGTATGTGGTAATTGTGCAATACAATAAGCACATTAGGTCAGAAAACTGCCCAAGTGGTGTGTGTCGGCCAGGATTCGAATCCGCGCCTTTTGCGCTTAGGACGTGTCCGCTAGCCATTACGCTACCACGACTATAAAACAACACGAACACCAATAAACGTGTTAATTATTATGGCTTTAAATTTTGTAATCAAATCTTATTTCTGTTATTATGTCTAGGGTGTAGTTTGGATGAATGGAAGCTATAAGACGACATAATAATATGTTTAATCTCTATTGAATCTATTTTTGAAAAGACATATGGTGAAAAAAGCAGTTTCATTCATTGAAATCCTGTTATATATTGAGGCTCAAAAAAATTTCTGATGAGATGTAATTGTTCTTAAGATCTACCTTTGACTAACGGATCAGCGAGAGATACAGGAGAGCCACTTCTAGGCGACCCAAGACTTCCACTATAATACATTTCTGGGTTGGCTTCATGTTGATCTGAAAAAAAAATACAATTAGATTACTTAAATAGGTCAATGAGTTCATATTTTGAATTGAACCAGTTTGATATAAATAATGTGTAAAGATTGGAGTTAAAAATATATGTAACATAGATAAACTCATATTTTTGGAGTTTATGGCTTTGCATCTAGGGCCTTTAAGCCAGAATTAACATCATTTATTATCAATTTTGCAGTAGTTACACAAGGATAGAATAATTTTTTTTAATCAGCAGACAAACACACATATTGTATATCCCCAAATTAAACAAGCTACGCTTGTGTTATAGGTAATATACAACGGACTACTCTGGGGCCGATCCCAGACATCCAGACCATAGTAAATAATGGAGAAAATATGTTTCCAAAATTTACTATGCAAAAGTGGATGGATGCAGAGGTCGTGGAAGGCCACGACACACCTTCCATGATCAAATTGATCGTGTACTAGCAGAAGGTGATGTCAGGAGCCTTAAGAACAGACGAGCGTGCATGACAAGAGTTATGAATGTCAAAGAAGCAAGTGAGGTGTGTAAGAATAAGCCTAAATGGCGCTCTGTTGCTCGTACCTACCCCGCAAGGGAACTGGCGTGAAGTTATGTATGTATGTATGTACTATGCCAGGAATCGAACCCGGAGCCTCTGCGCTGCAGTGAGGTAGTCCGGTAAAGGCTTAGCCCGCTCAACCACAGAGGCCGTCAATATTAGAACAAATGAAAGATGTAAATGCGCTAGCGCTGGTGTCCGGGGTGGCGACACGTATGCACTTTGTACTGACTTGTAGGCAAGACTGTTTGGGGTGGCGGGTGCCTGTACTTCGCCGAGGCGGCGAGGTAATCAACATACATACATACATACACACATAACTTCACGCCAGTTCCCTTGCGGGGTAGGCACGAACAACAGAGCGCCATTTAGGCCCATTCTTACACACCTCACTTGCTTCTTTGACATTCATAACTCTTGTCATGCACGCTCGTCTGTTCTTAAGGCTCCTGACATCACCTTCTGCAAGTACTAGTAGATCAATTTGATCATGGAAGGTGTGTCGTGGCCTTCCACGACTTCTGCATCCATCTACTTTTGCATTGTATATCTGTTTTGTCATTCTTTCATCATGCATTCTTTCCACATGCCCGAACCACCGGTAATCAACGATGCCAGCAAAGGCAGTCTAAAGCGGCCGCCTATGAAGAGTCACTCATGTAATTGTCATCTGTATAGCTGTAATATTTGGTATAAGATACCATAAAGTTCGACTTTATTTTGATACTTTTTTTTTATTGCAGGAGATCAGCAGACAGGCAGACGGCCCACTTGATGGAAAGCGGTTACCATCGCCTATGGACATTTGCAACACCAAAGTTCCTACAAATGCGCTGCTGCTCTCTTAAGGGAAACTGGAACCTGGTCACTAATGCCGGAACACAACTCAAGGTTGTTATGGCGACATACTTTAGACCAGGGGTGGTAGCCATCGAGTCGGGCAAATGCCCTACCACCTGGCTGTGGGTTGTTTTGTCGCCTCTTACGACAGGCCGCCCGGCCGCAAGAAATTGTATTTTTTCTCCGGTCCTGCACGGATTATTTGTTATGTTTGACATACAAATATACAAAAACAACCGCTTTAGGCCATCTGGTTATGATAAATTATTGAAAGCTTTGTGATTCAGTTTGAACACATGATCTTATAAAACCTATATTATAAAATTCTAAATATGCCATGTACATTGAAGCTACTTAAAAAAAACAATGATTTTTTTAGATTTCTTGTCTGTTTGTTCGAGATTCACGTAAAAACTAGTGGGCCGATTTCGACGCAGTTTCTATAGCTAGGATATGCTCGCGACATCCATCCACGCTTCACTTGAATTTCCCGTGGAATTCCTGGGACACAAAGTACCGCAACAGTTAAAATAATGTAAGTAATCGTTTACGTGAAAACTGTGTCAGAATAAGAGAATTTTTATGCATCCTAAAAATTTCAAACCGATTCCCGAGATAAAAAATATCACATAACATTTTCTTACAAAACATTAAATATGCTATCGATCAGTGACAAAATCCCATTGTAACTAAACCAATATTTTCAAATCTACTATTTTAAATAATTCCCAGAAAAAATCCCGGGGTAAAAACTAGCGCATATTTTAACTCTTAAGAATTAGCTGTCGATCAAGGAAAACTATATCGAAAGCGGCCCAGTAGTTTTAACGTGAATCCCGAACAAATAGACAAGAAATCTAAAAAATATTAATCGTGTTCTCCGTTGGTTACATAGGCTATTCCAGTTGTTTAATGTTCAAACACGTAATGTTTAGAATTTTATAATAGTATAGGTATTTTTTTTTCACATATATATATGTATGTATATATATATATATAATATACCTATATATATATATATATATATACCTATATACATACATACATATATATACATACACACATATATATGTGAAAAAAAATAAAGCATAATTATAGCTTCTTAACTATAGGATAAGAAGGGATATAGAAAGGCAAAATATATTCTAATAGCAAAAGTAGTAAATATTTTTACCACAATCAACAATTTCGTGGAATACGTAGTTGGAGATTGCAACCGGTTGTCTTATCCACGGGTGGGCCATTAGTTGCACTACGGTGCATCTGTTTGCCGGTTCCTTACACAGCATCCAGCGTAGAAGTTGTTCCAGATCTGATAAAACAAAATTGACTCAATAAAAAAATTACATTATAACATTAAAACAAAACTCATAGGCAGACATACTGCTACAGTATTACACAACTAATAATTCCTACCGATATACCTGCGCAGTAAACCAATTTGAATACACGCGACAGTGTACGAAATCATGTAAGCGGGATGGAGATAGAATGCATAGCAAGCAAGATTGTCTTTTGCCCTTGCAAATAAAGTACAAAATCAATTACATGTCGTAAACTGATCCGCCTTATCTGCGCAAAGTAAAACTGCCAATCGGAATTATATTTTGCGTAATACTATATCTTAGATCACATTGTCATTTAAAAACAAGAGATAGTGATCAAACACGAGCTTATTTATATACTACCATTTAAACAACAATTTACATGTACCAGAGTAATGATTAAAATAATTTCTAAAATTTATTTCATATAAAAGAGTGAGCATTAAAATACTACTTTATTGTTGGAATCCTACGTAATGATTTGCACCACAGTCGATCTATTCAAAATATTAAGAAATATTAATAGTTTTTATTTTGTATCCATACAATATTATTATTATCATTGTATGGCTACAAAATAAAAAATATTAACATAATGTTTTGAATAAATTAATACTCTACCAATCATTGTACTAGTGTACTATAGTTGCGCAGTTCTAAAAAGCCTCATTTGAAGTTTAATATAAATACTGACGAATCTTTGTAACAGTAACAAAATAATTTACATCAAATTAAAACACCATAATTAGCTTATTTCTTTAAAACGTAACACATAACGTTATAATTGTCAAAACTTATTTTTCTTAAATATTAGTGATGTAACCTGGAGATTGATGTATAATCGAAAATTAAAATAAAACAAAAGTCGTAATTACGCACGTACGCAACAAAACGTAAAATATATTTTGTTAAATAATAAATCGTTCTATTGTAATCGATTCGGTAATGTGTGATTTCTTATGTCGTTTCCTATTTCTAATTGTGTCAACATCGATAGTACGCGAACTACTAAAATCAGTTTGATAGATGCCAAATGTGGCTTTATAGAACGGCCAGACTATAACAATTCTACAGTGTCCCCTATTATCTTACTTTTAAAATATCATCATGTAAATAATTGAATACTGTTAAAACAATAATTAAGACGCTATTTGTCTTGTTTAAGCTATGACGTCACAACTTGCTTTCTCGTACGAATTCTAGGAGACTTGAGCGTTTTTAACTTAATAAAAAGTGTCTTAGTTAGCCTGTCTATATTATGATACCAAAGACAGTTGCGTTACCTTCAGAAACAGTCTGTGGCAACGCCAACAGCCCTTGTATTGTGTCCTCGATGTCAGAGAATGGATTAACAAAGAATGTGAGCACGTAAAGAGTTATTCCCATTGACCACATCTCCAACTCTGGACCTGCATATCTGTTGTGAGAGAGAATAGCTTTTCATAAGCGAGTTTTTGTAATTTAAACTCTGTTTATTGAATAAGCAAAATAGTTTAAATAGATAACAAAATTATAGTTTAATAAGACATCACAGTATAAAAACTTAGTAAATGTAAAATTAAAGTAGTTAAGTATTATAAATAAACCATATAAAGTATTGTAAGAAAGGATATTAAAATAGGTGCACAAGAAAATTGTAAAAGTATATAATGTTAAAATACCTAAGAGATAAATAGATCGTATTTAAAAACATGTAACCAAAAAATAAGATAACTATAGAAATAGCTCACTAAATGTATAGAAAGTAAGGACTCTTGTAAAATAAAGAAATAAACACAAAAGATAAAAAAAACAAAAAGGGATGAAAAAAAAGCAATAAGCCCGGACAATCCAGTTCGTCCGGAGAGAGGGAGAATAATAAAAAAAAGCTTTATTACATTTTTTACATACATATACATATTGTCACGCTATTTCCCATAAGGGTAAGCAAAAATGGATCTCCACTTGCTATAAAACTGACAAACATTTACCGCTTCAACAACTTTCATTAAACTTTTCATACATACACATTTATTTGAGGTGCTTTTTACCTGACCTTTCTTCAAAACATCAGCGACTTGATCGTGGTCTATCAGCGCCAACTTTACCACCCACACTGCTGTCATACACTTGTTTTGTCAGACTCCTTTCATCCATTCTCTCTACATGTCTGAAGCAAGTTAACATTCCTTTCTCGATTCTTGTTGACATCATCTTTCAATCCACAATGTTTCCTTATCATACTGTTCTTATACCAATGGTAAATAATAAAGATATCATACAAATAAAAAAATTCGAATAAAATAGAAACCGACTTCAATAGTAACTAAAAAAGCATAAAATATTTATTTTTCTACCAAATCTGGAAGTCATTTTGCAAAATTGTTGTTGTTTTTTAAGTTCTACTTGGCACCAATTTAAAGATGTTGTTGAAAAGTATTTATTTTACGCTTTTTAGTTAGTACTATTGTAGTCTTTTTGTTAGTATTTTTTTTATTTTTCACCTTTACGTTATCTAATCATAATAAATTTTTTTGAAGTGAAACTTCTATATAGACGGTAGTTTTAGGATTTTTCGTCACTGTCACGAAAAAGCGTTACGGCCGCGTGGAAGAGCGGTATAAATTTAGACTAGACGTAGTGAGAAGCGGCATAATGTTAGAGTAGACAATCGATGTTTTTATCGGTTCCGGATCGAATCAAGTTTTTTTGTTTGATAAAATAAAATAAAAAAGTGCATTAATTAAAATGTACCTAACCTAACCAAATCATAATTTGCAGTAAACCTGAGAAAAATCGAAATGTATGCTGGGACACATAGTAGTTCTTCACTTCAAGTTAAAATTTTGTTGCGATTCGTTTTTCCATTTGTCCGTTGAAGTTCCACTTCTACTATGTGTTCCAGCACACATTTCGATATTTTTATTTAATTCGCAAAAATAGTTGTCAAAATCAGTTGAGATACATAAAAGTTATGGTTGAACATACATAAAAAAATATGTATTTTTTTAACCCAACGAACTGAGAACCTCCTTTTTTATACCAATAAAAAAAAACAGAAATAGCTAGATTTGTATGCAACTTACTTATTGCCAGCCAAAACTTCAGGACTGCAGTACTCAGTCGTTCCATAGAACGTTGAGAACAACGTGTCTTTGCTCATGAACGTCGCGGAACCAAAATCAATTAATTTCACGTGGAATTTGTTATCTATTATCACATTTTCGTCTTTTATATCCCTGTGCAGGATGTTCAGAGAGTGCAGATATTCGACGGCTTGCCCAATCTGAAATTTACTAGCCGTTTACACTTGGAATATGTTAAAAGCAATGTTCTAAAACATCAAATAGAAAATGTTAGCATCCACAACCCTATTTTATTTACGAGTATATTTGCAGGGTGCAATCTTTAAGCACATAGAATCTAATTTCTTTCATATAATTCATAGGGAAGGATGACCGGAAGTGATTGCTCTAAAGCGATAATAACGCTGCCCATTGTTCCTGTCTTTACATGAAATTACCGTAAACCAAATTAGGTAAGTTACGCTTGGGTATTATGGGAGATATACAACGGAGTACTCTGGGGCCGATCCCAGACACCCAGACGACAATAAATAAATTCCTTTCCGAAACCATGCCAGGCATCGAACCCGGAACCTTTGCGTTTCAGTGAAGTAGGCCGGCAAAGGCTTAGCCCGCTCAACCACAGAGGCCATAATATAAATCAGGCCTGTTTTCTATGGAGATAGGCAGATGTGATGGATCTCTATTTAAAACGATCCTGACAGACAAGTTTTTTATTTTTGTTTTTTTATTGCAGGAGTTCAGCAGGCAGCCCACTTGATGGAAAGCCGTTACCATCGCCTATGGACATTTGCAACACCAAAGGTGATACAAACGCGATGCTGCTCCTTGAAACTGGTCACTAATGTTGGAACACAACTCAAGGTTGTTATGGCGACATACTTTAGACCAGGGGTGGTAGCCGTCCAGTCGGGCAAATGCCCTACCACCTGGCGACTTTCTTTTTACGTACATTAATCTCTTCATATACTTTTTTTGGAGTGCTTTTTACTTGACCTGTCTTTAACACTTGCTATTTGATCATAAAGTACTGGCACCAACTCTACCATTCACACTTGTGTTGTGATGCTACTTTGATGTATTATCTGTACACGCCCAAATCATCTTAACATTCCTATTTCAACTATTATCACCACATCTTTCAATTCACGATAGTTCCTTAACCCTTAAAACGGGCAAAATTTAATATTATTTTGTCCATAGTCTGCCAGCTGCCATCAAAATTGCCGCGCCAAAACCAATAGAATTATATCGCCTCTTTTACTCTAATACAAATTCTATGTAGTTAGAGGGAGAAAGCATGACTACAGTGGCGCTTCCCAATTAGCATATGTGACATTTCGACCACAAATTTGTGGTGGTTCCGTCTTAGAGGGTAATTTGTAGATAGTTTCTAAACATTTACTATAATAATATTAATCTATACAACTACCTGTCTAAATATATAACTTAAAAGCGGTTCATCTAATCGTGGCCTGCGTTCAATGAACTCGAACAAATCCATGCCGGCGCCATGCTTCTCCATCACCATTTGGAAATATTTATCATTTTCGAATACGTCCACAATGCTCACCTAGAAAAGTCATTTATATTTAGAAGTGGATAGGTTACACAGTCTAAAACTATGTTCAACTAAAAGTGCCTGTGTGCCCTCGAATGTCGATCGTCTTTTTTCGTTAAATAAGGTAAACAATAATAAATATCACTTATAAAAAAATAAATAAAAGAAACTTTTTCAATTGAATTCATTATATCTCACAGAAAACGTAACCAGTGCCAAATTTGTGATTTTAGCATTGCCTAACAGTGGGCACATAACACGAGGGCAGTTAAAAAAGTTCGCAACACGAACGGTTACCGACATTCCAGGTTCTATTAGAATACCTTGTTGTCATCTTTTTTTCTTTTAAAATATCATAAGAAAAATAATTTACATTACTATCAAAACAAAAATAAATAATGCGCTATTTGACTCGTTAAAGAAATGACGTCATAACTCGCTATGTTCATTAAAGTTTAGGCAAATTCGGTGTATGGTAAGATGATAAAAGGTATTTCAGCTGATTTGACCGTCAACTACCCTATTACGGGGATTATGACAATTATTAGCAACATTTAAACAATCTAAATTTGGCAAAAATTAAAAATATACGTAAAGTGATCAAGAATAACTATCAGTTATTATAAGACTACAAAGCAGGTACTGTGCGTATGACCTTTTGTGGTTAAACTTAATTAAAAGAAAAATCATTCAAATTACAGAATGTAAGAAATTTTGGACGCACTGAAGACTACTACCGTATGAAACCCGTGCTAGTGTACACTCACAATATTAGGATGCTTCAAAGTCATTAGTAAACTAAGCTCCAGTGGCACTCTCCGGCCGTCTGGACCGTCCACCCAAAATTGGGCTCCCACTTTCTCCTTCAAAATGAACTTCGCCACCGTTAGCAGTTTATCAGATCTCCTATATGCCATTTTTACACAACCGTATGCGCCTTTACCTGGAATATTCATTTTTATTTCACATATAGGTGGCGTTAAAGGTTAGAATATAAAAACGTATTTACTTATATTACAAATAAATCACCCAAAAGTTAGCTTAAAAATTCTCAGAAAAGTACAGTGACTAAAATTCTTTATCTCTTTCAACGGGGCTAGAATCAAACAAGAAAAAGAAGTGGAGAGGAAAGTTAGAAAGCGAAGCCATACTCCGAAACATATGGAGTGATGTAACCGGGATTTAACATTGGATTGATAATGATGATATTCGAATTCAGACAAAGCAAATTTACTTTATTGTCACAGATTGTCTTTAGCTTCTTTATATATTTCTTTTTTGTTTGTTGGCAATAGGTTCATTAATTTACATTCATGGAATTAAAACTAGAACTGTTACTCATTTATTGAGACTTGCTAGCTTTTGGCGGAAACCTAAAAGATGTTTCGGTAAAAGTATAGATTTCTTCAGAAATGACAACAATGGATAAATGCTCTGTGGTCAACACCCACATCCACCTACCTCTTGACATGGGTCGTTGAGAGCACTGTGTGATCGAAAATTATGACGTCATTAGTGACGTTTTCGTCATGACCATAACGACTATGGTCGCCATGTGGAACGGCTGACGGAGCATTTTGGGCGTTGTGAGCTACTAGCGGAACGCGTCCTTCTATCATGATAATAAAACGATGATGCACTTAAACAAGTATGATTATAACTTTAATTATTAAGATATAAATAGTTTAAAATTCATACCTATCTGTTTCAGCGTAACATAATGTTTGTTGTATTCACCACTAACTTGTTCATCTCCGCATTGACTCACTAGGGACATGGAATGGGGTCTGCTGCCAGCTGATTTATTGCCCTTTAAATACAATAATTCAATAACAAACAATACAAAGGGAGTTTGGATTCATTCATATTTAATTCTATTGCAAAACATAGTTCCTGGAATGTGTTATGAACATTTCATTGATAATATCACCCCCTACAGGGTAAACTGTAGTATTATTGGTACATTCCTCTCTCTCAAATGATTGGCAACCTATCATTTTATTTTATTATACAATAATAATAATATTATTTAATCATATACGAAATAATAAATTTAATCATATGGTTACAAAATAAGAGAAACATTAAGGTTTCTTAATATCTTTAATAAATTGACACGGTACCAATCATTTCGGGGTGGTCAGGGTACCAACAATGGTATAGTTTCCTTTAAGAAATATTCAAACTTTAAAGTGATGTCACAACAATTGTTTCTATTACCTCTTATCTATAATATTATAAAATTTTAAACATGCCGTGTGTGTACATTGAACCTATTAAAAAAAACTACTGGAATAGACTATATAAACGATGGAGAACACGATGCAATTTTTATAGATTTCTTGTCTGTGTGCTCGGGTTTCACATACAAAGTACTGGGCCGATTTCGATGTGGTTTTCGAAGATCAACAGCCAATTCTTACGACTTAAAATCAGCGCTACTTTTTATCCTGGGAATACCGCAGGAATTTTTTTGGGAATGATTTATAATGGCCAGATTAAAAGAAATCGAATCCCGTAATTTTTACATTGATCGATAGCAAATTTTGTTATAAAATTTGTGATATTTTTTATCCCTGAAATCCGAGAAATTTCTAGACAAGCGTGGACGAAGTGGCGGGCATATCCTAGTTTACAATAAACTTGCATGCAGACATAGTGGTTACACTGGTTAAAAATGAAGCAATATTAAACTTTTTAAGCACAAGCTCTTTGTTATATTTAGGAGGTTTTACATTTAAGAATCTTATTGTAAAGTTCTAGTGATAAATCTAATGTAACACTTACAAGTACTAAAGAATTATCAGCAGTAGAAGTAACACTGGAAGCCAGTGTTGTATGCCTGGGGGCATCTTCTAATTGGACTCCTAACCAGATGCATCTAACGCGACTGCCGTTGGCCAGTTGCATACTTGATACTGTGTACAGGACATCTACAGAACACATTTTCATATATACAAATTAAGTTCTTTATATCCATCCAGAAAAGCTTTATATCAAAGATACCCTCAGTCAATAAAGTGGCCAAAATAGCATCAATTCAATAAATAGAATTTAAAGTAACTCTATAATTGTAAACATTAAACTAGCTGTTCACAACGCTTCATGTGTTCAGATATTTTCAGAAAATACTCTTATTGGAGTAATATTCAGTATTTTTTATTATTTCTTTAGGATTTGAGATAGCGAATTTGTTTATGCCTTACAAGATTGAATTTTTTCTCTGTTTGCATTATTCTGCGACCAGACACTTCTGCAACTAATTTAAATAGAATTGCATATTCCTTCACTATTTTCTTTATTTGCTTTTGAGTTGAGAAAAAAATATTCTTAATTGCTTGAGCTATAGACGGATCCATCCTGAAATTGTAATATCTTTGTGCAATTTAAAAATGCCGTCCGCAACTACATATAAATTGCAGTAGTCGCCGCAGCAGTCGACGGCAGATTGGCGAAGCGCACTGCTTGCCACACTCCCCCTTCCATCGACTCAAATATCGGAGGAGGTAATTTAACCTAGTGCGCGAACTATATGCATAGTACGAACAAAACTTAAATACGTCCCTGAAGTTTGTATATGCCATTGCGTAGAACATAGTTATAATTTCAAAGAGAGCTGAGAGTGGCGAGTATTGCATTTTCGCTCGGACACTATCGCATGCCATCTCTTTCGCATAACACACCGTAAGGTATTACAAACGTTAGCATTCGACTGGACCTACCCAAACTAACGGAGTTAACGTCACTCGACGCGCATTAAAGTTTTGTGCGTACTGTTCACATTTAACCGTGTAAATATTTGAAGACACTTACTAAGTTCTGTCCCATCCTTGTGAATAACGACACCTCGATACGTTCCGTCCTTTGGTGTGTGTTCGTTATCAAAATTGTCACCAGCAGAAACCCGTATATGTTGCGGCGTCGACGTCGTAAGGTGCGTCCGGAGTAAACGCTTTGGGACGCATGGCGTTTCGGGAGCATCGTCTAATAAATAAAGTAAAGGAAAATAAGTAACAATGAGCATATCTATATTCTTATTTTAGTATATTTTATTAACTACAAGCTGTGCTTCCAACTTAGTTTGCAAGGACCTTGGATAGTATACTCACATCTCCTAAACTCTGTAAGGTAATGAAATAAGCATATACATTTTTATTATTATTCTCATGGAAATGTCCGATTTCACTCATTTCAAAATCATACAAAGAATTTTTGACGTGAATGCTGGATGGAATCATTAATTTGATAACAGCTCTGAGGCTGGCTCTTAGACTGATGTGATTTTGTGATATCGCGTTCTCATAGAATATCGCCGTGAAACCATTACGACGCTCCAGCTAATTGTGTTTCGTACGATGAACGTTCGACGAACTCATGCAATAAAAAAGCATGAAAAAGAATACAACGAAAGACTATAAAAAGCCTAATAAAAAAGAAGAAAGAGAAGAGGATATCAACATATTCAAAATTGAGGATAATCTTACCATCATATATCCTCCGCGGTGCCGATTCAGTCTGTGTCTCCAAATCTATATCGTTGCTCAGACTATCGATGCTCTCGTTGCCGTTGTGCTTCGGCAAGTCCTCAATCTCGCAGCCAGATGGAGGCATTTCATTGATCGGAGTGAGAAAATCCGCACTCGTCTCATTCGAGTCACAGAAATCTAATGACAGACTCGTCTTATCATTCACTTGTCCAGACATATTCACTTTCAATGATCTATATTTACTCGAATCAAACGACAATCTTAACGAGGGATCATTCATTCTGACCCTCGGAGTATTGCCAGTCGGTGTCACTTCCTGAGAATGCTGGGAAGTGTAGTATATCGAGTCAGATTTCTCGGGAATTTTCATACCAGTTTGTTTAATAATGTTGCTATGTTCCGAACGGAGAATATTTTCGGAACGCGATTTCGATATGCTACTCTGACAATAATTCTCATCTTCAATGGATATACCCGACATGCCTGAAGTGACGTCAGGTAACGCAGATATGTCATTACGCTGTTCCGTAGTACTGATACTGGAGACCATGTCCTGGGTTGGGGTCGGAGTGTGGGTGACCATGCTGCAAGATTTGTCGAGACATAACGCGCTTGATGATTTTTCGCGGGTAGTTGAAAGTAGCGACGGTTGGACGTTGAGGGACATGCAAGCAGATTTTTGGCTGCCGTTGAATGCACCGCACGAATCATCGTCTGTATCTGAAACTGTAATGATCATAACGATTTATTTACTATGGTCTCTTTTTAGTATTCAAGCTTTGAATATTCTATAAAATTAAAATATCATTGACAAATGTAACTTTTTCATTTCTGAGTACTAGAAACACGGCAGTCTTTTCATTGTTAAAAATGATTGTGTAATGATGCTCGCTTCTGTGTTTGAGAATAAAATCCAATTTAATAAATTAAAACTACGATCTAACAGTTTTAGGGGCGGCATTTTATTTATTAGATTTTTATTTCGACGTTTCGGCCACTTTTCAGTAGCCGCCTTTTTAATAAAAATCAAAAATATAAAATGCCGCGCTTAAAAGAGTTAAAACGTAGTTTTAATTATGCGCGTACTAGTTGCGAAAGCTTAAGAAAATATTAGTTTAATCAAGCAGTTTTCACTTATTATACTATTCCCAATCGTTTCTGACGTTTGCACGTCTATCAAGTTACATATGTCTTGACAGTAAAGCCCAGATGAAACAAATGACATCATTTTTGTGAGTGACGTAATAGTGATATTCTGTGAGTCATGTAACGCACGGACTATTAAACCATCGACAATATACGTAAACAAATCGAAAGTAATCAATTTGAAAATAAAAAAAGTTTGACTTTATAACCTTTTGGTACTTTATTACAAAAATGGCTTATTTACTATATGTAAAATATGTTAATTGAAATGTGGGTGTATTTACCTATTACACAATATAGTGTTTTTTAAAAATATATAGATAATGTGACATTACTAATTGATCCGTCATTGATCTGTCGAAAGTATAATAAATGCTTGGAACGGTTATAGTGCCTTAACCCTTCACCTCTGTGGTTGAGTAATCTAAACTTTGCTTGCCCAACTCAATGGAACTGATTTTATAAACAAATTTTCTATTATTTACTTTAGACTATGGTACGAGCCCCAGGGTTATTCATTGTACCCATAACCTGAGTATATAATGTATAATGTCGAACCTTGTTTGCAACATTTACCATTAGCAGTAACGATAGTTGGCTAAATAAATGAATCTATTACTTATTACTATTATTATTATTTTGTCCGTGCAGGAACGGCGAAAGAATACAATTTCCTGCGGCCGGGTGGCCTGTCGTAAGAGGCGACTTAATAAACCACAGCCAGGTGGTAGGGCATTTGCCCGACTGGATGGCTACCACCCCTGGTCTAAAGTATGTCACCATAACAACCTTGCGTTGTGTTCCGACACTAGTGACCAGGTTCCGGTTTCCCTTAAGAGAGCAGCAGCGCATTTGTAGCAACTTTGGTGTTGCAAATGTCCATAGGCGATGTTAACCGCTTTCCATCAAGTGGGCCGTCTGCCTGTCTGCTGATCTCCTGCAATAAATAAATAAAAACCAACAAACAAAAAGAAAGAAAGAAACATAAAACCCTGTCTATGGAAAGTGTGGCGCTTATATTGTATGTTCCGATAAAAATGAGGTTCCGACAGCTCAGCAATGAGATATTTTTGGGCTGAAATTATTCTTTATTGTATACAAAATAGTTACAAATCAAACTTCAAAATAGTGATGACGTAATAAGGCGAGCTTAACCTACGGGTCTAGTGAGAGTGGGAAAACAAGAGGCAAGGTTGTGTACATTAAAGTCATTAGATAAAAGTACTTATTGAAAATCGATTTTACATTATAAACTACATAAAGATATACATACATAAACTTATATACACACATATCTCTACTATATTATACTGATAAAACAATTTAATTACTAATGCAATAACATACCGGAGCCTTCCCTTTGATTATTAACAGGCGATAGGGTCATATCCCGATTTCTGTTGGCCAACTTCACAATGTCCGCTTCCCTACAAAAGTTTTGGATGACGTCATCAATGTGATGTCCAATAACTTCGGAGTGTGGTTTCCCAAAAGTGAGCATTGCGAAATGATGGTTGCACGCGGTTATTATACCACTCTCATCAACCACTAAGAGGCCACTGACATTGTATGTCACCTGAAAAGGATTTCCAATAATAATATTTAATTTCGTTGTCTTCCCCTACTGCGAACCCACCATTGACGAGCGCTTGACATCGAAAGGGCGGCGGCGAAGCAGTGGCGGGCGGCACGGTGGCGGTGCGGCGGGGGCGCCTACTCTACACAATGGCAGCGTGTCTTGTACACGTATTTAATAGCATAAATTGGTAGTTTCTAGCCTATCAAAGGAACTCTAATGATTATTTTATTTACTCACCCTGACATTAACTTCTAATAAAGATTTATCTTTGAGAGACTTCATATTCGGCCATGGTGCATTCTCTGCATTATCCGGCTTAGATATCCATAGACAAAGTGGAAAGCATCCACCATCTAATGTTCTACCTGCAATTGACAGACCACCCATTGTAGTATTTAAGTTTATTGTTTAATTTTTCTCGGTCACATTGGGATACAATAAAGTACTGTATTTTGCTTAAAAATAGAAAAGTTGTAGAAAGAAACTAAACTGCAGATACATTTATAATATACTTAGTTATATATAAATAATCTATAAGAATAGGATAGCACATAAATCTAAAATTCAGTCCAAAAAACGAAAAAATAAAACACAAAATTATATTAGAAAGTAAGCCATATAAATAAGATAGGAAGTATTAGAGCAAATAGATGTAAAATAAACAAAATAGTATTGTAATAGTAATATAATACACATGTAAAAATGGACATAATAGTTTGTAAAAGACTACAGTAAAAAGAGTATTAGACATAAGTACCCTTTGTAAGTTTTTGGAAGAGTAAATAAAGTAAAAAAAAAAGGGCGAAAAGAATAAGAAAAATAAAAATACAAAACCCCATTAAGCTCGAGCAATCTCGTTGGCCCAGAGAGATGAAAAATAAATAAATAAAGTACTGTATTGTGTTGTAATTAATTAAATTTGATTAATAACTAACAATAATTCCAACAGCCTAAATGGCACTCTGTTGTTCGTGCCTACCCCGCGAGGGAACTGGCGTGAAGTTATGTATGTATGTATGTATGTAATAATTCCAACAATATTATACCTGTAGCTTTTTGCTTAGAAAAAATCTTGGACAGTGGCGTGTCGTGTGTCGGCAATCGAATGGATGGTATGAGAGAAGTGATCGGCAAACCGATCAGCTTCTCTGTCGCTTCTGCACCAAACAGCACTTCAGCGTCTTTGCCCTCACACGACAGTATCGTACCATTTTCTGAATCTACGGTTAACTGTAAAAAAGTTTTATATCATTTAAGTGGAGTTCACTAACTCGCTCGAGCATAACATTTTTGAAGATATCAATTGACAGAAATTACTTACGACAAATTTTTATTCCACAACTCTTAACAATAAAGTCATAAACGTTTCACAAAAAATTAATCTTGAATCAGGGAAGGTTTCTTACAGTTGTGTTTGTACAGTCGCGGTATGAAAAGGTTTGCCAGTTTTTAAATTGATTCATGATTCATCGAGTACATGTTACCTTTTGAAACTAAGTCACAGAACAGACTGTTCCACAGAAAATTATGTTTAACTATTTGACAATAAAGTTTAATATTACTTAGATCAAAAATTCTTTCATTTTCATCTTGTCTAAAAATGTTTAAAGTTTTAATATTTATGATAAGCGTAGTGATTATATCCTCTTTGTTTGTTATTGTTAATCTCAGCGTCTGTTATTGCCAACATAGCAATTTTCTTTTTTCACGTTTCTGTATTTTCTAAACTTAACATTTGTTAAAATGTTGGCGGTACCGTTTCTTGTACTTGTGCAAGCGAAATTCGATTTTAAAGTGACGAACCTTTTCGTGCCGCGACTACAAGAATAAATTTTGTATATATAGAAATGTATATGAAATAAAATTCAATTTTCAGCCGAAATATCTGTAGCTTTATTGCAAAGATTTGTGGTATACAGATTTATATGTAAGTAAATTCTGTCAATTTAATCTTCAAAAATGTTATGTTCAAGCGAGTTAGTGAACTGCATTTAGGTAGCTCCATAATCATATATGTTCTTATTCATATTGAATTGAAGCAAGTTTGAAGGCTACTAAAGAAGGCTTCCATATGTTTGAGTTATTGAAATTAATATGAAGACAAGAACAAGACCGTTAATCTATAATCTGAGAAGTTTATCAACTTTGTACATGATTTTATTCTAAATTCAGAACCTAGGTTTTACTCATCATCTTACCACAACAGTCTTACAGATAACTGGTTCGGCAACAACTAAGCAAGGGCCATCGTTATCCAACTGCCTGATCCAAAGTGACACTTGGACTGCTCCTCCATCTTTAGTCAAAAGTTCCACCACCTAAAATATAAATCCTAAATTTTTTATGTGGCATATGTAATCATTATCTTGAATACAGCTCACTGGACCAACTCGTTCAGTATGAAACCATAGTGGTTTCATCAGAATATTGGCATGAAACCTCTAGCCTTGAGTTAATAGTGTTTCATAGGATGATCATATTTACTACTTCTTCCTCCCCCATCAGATTCTTCGTGTCTGTATTCCTTTATCCCGTCTCCCTATGCCACATTCTTCATCCCATTTTAAAGGCTGGCAATGTGTTGCCTCCGCACCTTGTGTTGCAAATATCTATAGGCGACTGTAACCATTAGCTCGGCTCTCAGCCTGTTTGCCAGCTTTGCAATAAAAAAAGTTCTAAGTTTCTTTTTTAGACCTCGATGTCACTAGGACAGGGATTGCAAACTAATGGTACGCGAACCATTGACGGCATACGACACAATATTATCTTTCTCTTTTATTTGATTAATACATACATACATAACTTCACGCCAGTTCCCTTGCGGGGTAGGCACGAAGAAGAGAGCGCCATTCTGGCTTATTCTTACACACCTCACTTGCTTCTTTTATATTCATAGCTCTTGTCATGCACGCTCGTCTGTTCTTAAGGCTCCTGACATCACCTTCTGCTAGTACACGATCAATTTGATCATGGAAGGTGTGTCGTGGCTTTCCACGACTTCTACATCTATCCACTTTTGCATTGTATATCTGTTTAGTCATTCTTTCATCATGCATTCTTTCCACATGCCCGAACCACCGGAGCATTCCTTTCCTTACCTTCACCCCGACACTCTCTTTCAGACCAACTCTCTTTCTTACTTCGGTATTACGAACGCGGTCCGCGAGCGTCACTCCGCAGATTTTGCGCAGTGCTCGCATCTCGACCGCGTTTACTCTACTTTCATGCTTTCTCTTCCATACCCAACTCTCATTTGATTAATAACGTTTAAATTATGATTAAAAATTGACCCTTTGTTTCTAACTTTTACTTTATCCCTATTAATATTATAAATGCGAAAGTAACTCTGTCTGTCTGTCTGTCTGTTCCGTTTTCACGGCAAAACTACTGGACCGATTTGGCTGAAACTCAGTATATATATATTTTCGATGCCGAGAATGAACATAGGATATTTTTTATCCCGAAAAATGGGATAGTTTCCGGGATAAAAATATATTTGTCTTTTTGTTTGTTATCCTTTTATGGAAAGACTATTGGACCGATTTGGCTGAAACTCGGTACATATATAATTTGAATACCGAGAGTGCCCAAGGGATACTTTTTATCCCGGATAATGGGATACATTTTGAGATAGATTTATGTAAAGTTTATCCCGGAAACTAGGACAGGTTTTGTGATTTTGTCTATTTCGTCCACTGGGTCTACTGGGTCCACTTGGTCCATTGGGTCCACTTGGACCACTGTGTCCATTTGGTCCCCTTGGTCAACTGGGTCCACTGGGTTCATTTGGAACACTTAGCCTACTAGGTCAACTGGGTCCACTGGGTCCACTAGGCCAGTTTCGTCCACTGGGTCCACTAGGCCAGTTTCGTCCACTGAGTCCAGTTGGTCCACTGGGTCCAGTTGGTCCACTGGGTCCACTGGGTCCATTTGGTCCACTTGGACCATGTTATCTATTTTGTCATTTTTGTCAAGTTTTGTCATTTATGTAGTTTACATATAGACGGGGGTGGTAAAGTTTGCGATATAAAATGAAGTGAATCTTTCGGGGGCAAATACATACAAACTTAATACAATGTAACCTGTACCACTTGCTTTTTAAACAAGAGATACGCACTAGAGGTTGACCCGCGGCCCAGCCGCGGGGTAAACTCTAGTTACACATAAAAACCACTTATGTTTAAGTCGTGCTTTTTATTATTTTTTAAATTAAAATTCTAATAAATAGATTTAAAAAAAAAACACCCAGTGACATTCTTTAGTTAGTTCTTATTTTTTGTGATTTTAATTTATAGAATATATTTATGTAGGGTTTATATGCTATTGAGAAGTAATAAATAATTTAAAGCTTGATCATTTTTTGTTTTTTACTATTTCTGTATTATTTAATATAATATAATTCATCTATTATAAATTATTGAAAATATTACATTTTCAATGGTTTAACTGTTGCAAAAACTGGCTGAACACTGTTGTTTATTATACTTCAAACATGTATATTAAAATCTTGACTAATCTATCTACCAAAACATACCTTGCCACTAAGTAAAATAACAGTTCCATCTTCAGAAGCATCTACATCTTCAGGACCGTGAAGGTTAAAAGCCTTATGATGTCTATTGCGGAGTATATCCGAAAAACGGAGACCACAAAGTTCTCCAGATGAGTACCCAAGGAGGGAGCAGGCCTTATTGTTTACTATTAATATCTGTAGAAAATTGAGAAAGAGAATAATTGAAATGACTTTAAGAAGAAATGAAGATAACAAATTGTATAGGATTTTAATTCTGATTATAAAACTAGATAACCATTGGGTTTTAATTATTATTATAAATTTAGCTGATCAAAATCCAAAAGGGGTCTTAAAATAACAGAATCCCAAGTTTTCAGCTCCCTTGGTGTTGAAGATGATATAGTTAATTGCAAACACAAAAAATATTTAAATTCTAAAAAGCATTTTAGTTGTTCTTATCATGATAGAAATAACTTTCTTGCATACAAAAATTATTTCCTAATTTCTTTTTTCAACTTAATCATTTTACTACCGTAATCTTGTATTCTACTAAAATACTGATACAAATAGATTGTTGAGGTATAATTCATGATTCATCAAATTAAATATGTTTTACAAAGCATAATACTTGAATAATTTGGATTGATTATCATCCCAAGTCTCAGTTTATGCATGACTATTGTTCTAAAGTATATGATCTAATTCTGATTACTAGTATATTATTGACAGTGAAATCTGTTATACCTTAGAGGAGTTAGGCTCAATAGTGAAAACAGCTTTGCTGGGATTGATGACTTGTTGCAAGCGATCTGTTTGTGATTGTCCAGGAGATCCAGCAACATCACCAGACGCTAATGATGTGTTGAAACGTAAACCGTTGGAACCATCAACTATGAAGAAACATCATGTTTATAGAATGCCACAAAATTAGAAAACAAACACCACTCAGATATGCGAAAATGAAAACTATATAACTAACTGTCAGGTAGTTTTCAGGTTTTTAGTGCTGTTAGGTACAATATACAAATCATAAGACAGCATAGGAAAATGAAGTACAAGTTATATATCGAGTTTCATAATTTGAGAGATGGCAAAAATGGATGATCTACCTCAATTATGTCATTCAAAGCAAATAATTTTCTTAAAAAAATTTGGGCAAATGAGTTGCAAGCAGTTCACAGCCTGAACAGTCCATAGATGTAGTTCTTGCAATTCACAAAGGAGAGTGGGCTTTACTTAGTAAACATGTATCTGTGTATGCATGAGACCCAACATGCACACTATTGCAAATTCAACCACAGGAGTGGATTTAGATATTTGCTGCCTGTAACCTATTCAAGTTTTGTAAATGTCAGCAGGGCTGACATTTACAAATTAATTGTCTATTTCACAATCATATTAATTAATTTTTTTGTCAAAGAAATTGTACTTTATGATTTGTGCACCATTGTTGTAATCACACAAACATTTTTCCAGTAATTAGTAGATTGTGAAGCGTCTATGGGTTTGTTTCTGCTGTAACTAAAAGTGACTCAATTTGTAGAGAAAATTATCTAATTGTTGAAACATATTACTTACATGTTGAATTCTTTGGGTGGACTTAATAAGAATTATGTTATTAAGTTTTAGAATTTAAGTAAGAGATAATTTCTATTAGACATAAAAAAATATTGGCTCTTAGCTCCAGCCCACTCAGCCTATTGGTAAATCCAACACTGTTCCACCATGAGTAAAGCACACTCACTTTCGTAAATTGCAAGAAATATTACAAGCCCACTGGTTTCCACATTTGGCTATAGAGCCAAAGAAAAAGCATTTAATTTAATATATCTATATCTCGAAAACTACTCAAAGAATAATGTTTTTTTGGAACAAATTTGTTTAAAGTTAACAACCTCGTTATTTTATATATTAAAAATTGTAGGTAGATATTTTACTTACAACTGTTGCAAATATAATAATTAAATTTATTTTATAATATATATGTAAAATTATAGCAATATTATTAATAAAAAAATCATTATTTAATAACAATGTGTATCAATTGTTGTACAAATTATTGTATGTATTTAATTAGCCAATTAAAATTAAATAGAACATGTTCATAATAAACACTCAACACTGAATCAGTTTAATTCAAGTTGATAATATAGGTTTAGAATTAATAGCTTACCTCTCACAAGGTCTACCGTTGTTTTAACTTTGGATGGTGTTTCTATATCCATTGTTATTGGTCTAACCCTCTTAGCTAGGCGGGGAAAGCTCTGGTTGCCCTCAAATGAACAGTTGTTGTATACATGTCGGAAACGAGGCTGAGGCTTGACTGTCCTAAGTTATTAATATACAAAATTAAAGATCTATTTTTCATTTTATAAATATGACCTTGGCTTTCCCCAAACATATGTTCTGTATTACAAATAAAGTTTGGTTACATCTAGAATAAAGACTGTCATATTTTTATATTGTCTGCTAAAAGTACATGTAAACAAAATTTCATTGAGAATCAGTTAATAAAAGACAAAATTGCAAACATACATTATCTAAATTATTCAGTTTCAATTTATTAATTAGTTGACAATTACGAGAAAAATATACTAGAAAGTAAATTATAAGTCATGGTAGCATAATGGCTAGCACATACATCCCAAACTTAAGGGGTGCAGGTTCAACTAATGTGTCAAACCTGCCAAGCTGCCTTGGACAAGCGTGGTGGGTATGCTGTCCGTTCTCCTAAAATAGGAGGCCTGAGCCCAGCAAGTGGGACATTTATAGGCTGTTATTATAATAGAAAATATCCTAAATAATACCAAAAAATTATCTTACCTGCATTTGATATCAACTTCATTAAACTTATCAGGTGTGTATATGTTTAGATTTTCTTTCCCAACGGTAGTAAAACAGTATTTCTGCTTCTACAAATATAAATGTTATTTCACATAGAGGTCAAGAAGTTAAGATTAAAGTATTATAAATCTAATTAAAGGACAGGTCAACTTACAGGTCTTGGCGTAATATTTAGATGTTCTGGGGAGTAAACATCGACAAATCTTCCAAGTTTAGGTTTCACAGGTGTTGTATCAGGTGTATTTGCCACACTGCTTCTGAAAATATTCCACAAACTGATTCACACTAATTAACGACCGGCACTAAACTAACCGATGCTTTAATGTTAAAGGTTCACTTTATGATTTATTTACATCGCACAAACTTATTTTGGGATAGAAAAATCAATACATTAGAGCGCGTAAGTTCGAATCGAGTTATGTCGTGATGAAATGGTAAGTCAACTCTTACCTGCTGTAATTTAGCAGCTTAGCAGTATCCATTATATTTTAATGACTTAAAACATTAAAAAAGTAATCTCAAGCTTTAAAATAATAGATTTTTCTGAAATTTCCAAAGTTCTACCGTTGGTTCAAAATTCAAACAAGTGACAATTTATGAAAACAGTTTTGACAACGAATATTTTTCTTCTTTTATCGTATTAATATTTACTATAAATTATATAACTTTGATTACATTTGAATAAGTTAGAAATTTTCCTGATTTTAACTTCTGCACAATAAACTTAAATTAAATTTAAGATTATTCATTGAAATAATTTCCTTACGAAGCTAGCACCATCTTGCAAGTGTCTTAAATATCAACTTAATAGTTTCCTATTTTTCTGATAGATGGCAACATATTTAATTTCTTAAAATTAACAAAAACAAATTACATAAATAGAATGAATAAAAAAAATAATTCCTTAAAAAATAAAAAAAATGGATTAAAAGAAAACTTGTGAATAATAAATAAGTTTGAAAACATTATTGACATACATGTAAAATTATATTATGTATGAAAATTTCAACGGTACTTTCGACTGGGAGCGTGGCGTCTCCTGTAATCCGGCTACTCGGAGGTCGGGCACGGAGGATGGTTTGAGATGGGAACCACTGGTGGTGCGTACCCCATGTTGACTAGACGTCCACACTAAGCCCGGTATTAATATGGACACTCTGGAGGAATCTGGAGGGTGCAGGTTCATTAAGGAGGGGCGAACCGGGCCAGAGGGGAAACCCAGCAGCCAAAAGTCCCCGTATCGGGCAGTAGTGGGATAGCGGCCGGGAGTGGGGGCGCATAATCAGCCTGACCAATACAACCAGACCCGTTCCTTTTGCAAAGCTTTTCATCATTTTACGATTTCAATTGGAGGTCAATGTTTTGACTGGAATCAAGTCATTTTATATTTTAAAATATGCTTATAAGAGTATTAATACCAGAAGAATTTCAATCAATACAATCAAACGCCAGTTTTAGAAAACGTGTAAAAAAGATGTTAACCGATAAGACATATTACAGTATCGATGAATATTTAAATGACAAAACTATAATATAAATTGTATGAATTTTAATTGACATAATCATAATTTAATACACAATTTTATAATTTATTGGTTGACATTTTATTAAGTAAATAATTAAATAAATAATAAGATAGATATATTATAATAATTTTTTGTAAGCAGGATACCTATACATAATTATGCATGCCGAAAGGCGGAATTTGGAGAGCTGTACGTTGTTAAATTTAACACTTTTTGTATACCCATTTGCGCATTAAATAAATTGAATTGAATTGAAAGTTTACCACCCTATTGTATTGAATAATAAATGGATAAAAATATTCATAATATAAATAAATATTTATAATAAAAGTGACCCGTTGTGTGAGGTTATTTCTGATAATTATTTACTGTATTAAATTCGTCGTGGATCGGATGTTCGTGGATTTAACTGACATTCAGTTGTATTAATTATTGATAGACTAGAAATAAACAGGAGATAATTAAAATTTTGTAAATAGCTCTTCATTTTGAAAAGTTATAACAAGATCTCAGACAGTAATGACATGATGAAATAAAAACTCTTTCAGTGAACAAATTCTTTCATTGTCCCACAAAACACAATTTTTGTGTTGAGTTACTTTAATTTTCAGGGTGCGATAGGTATTCGTTTTTCCGTTTAGTGCATACGCAAATAAGTAAGGCGGCTTGCCGATGTGTGAGCAAGCCACATACCGTTGTTCATGTGAGAGGTATGTACTTTAAAGAATTTACCTATACACTATCTATCACAAATTCCTTAATGAATAATAAATACACAGAATAACCCATCAAAGTTTCATCCATGGAAGCACAAACTACTATAGATACTACGTATCATGGAAGTAATAAGTACTACGTACTTACAACAGTACTTATTACTTCCATGGTTTCGTCATAGTTGAGTCAATGTTTCAGGAACGTATGGAGGATAAACATACATACATAACTTCACGCCAGTTCCCTTGCGGGGTAGGCACGTACAACAGAGCGCCATTTAGGCTTATTCTTACACACCTCACTTGCCTCTTTGACATTCATAACTCTTGTCATGCACGCTCGTCTGTTTTTAAGGCTTCTGACATCATCTTCTGCTAGTACACGATCAATTTGATCACGGAAGGTGTGTCCTGGCCTTCCACGACTTCTGCATCCATCCACTTTTGCATTATATATCTGTTTAGTCATTCTTTCATCATGCATTCTTTCTACATGCCCGAACCACCAGAGCATTCCTTTCCTTACCTTCACCCCAACGCTTTCTTATAAACATATCATGGAATATATAATGAAATAATTATTCAAACATCTTTGAAATATATAAATACTGTATTCATTTTTATTTACATTGATATTAAAAATGCTTCACAAAGCAGCGCCATCTTGTGTGTATTTTCTTTTACAATAGTTTCATTATGACTGAATGCTAACTAAGTACTTCACATATTTTCTACTAGATGGCATTTTAGTTAATTTATTAAATTGTTTAAATTTTATATGATTTTACCATATAAATGAATAAGTAAATAAATTAATTCCGTGACAATGATTAGAAAACAAAAACGATTAATTTAAAATGAATTTTTATAAACATACAAATTGAACCCATGACTATATGTAAGAACTGTAATCAAAATTCGACATTTGGTTCGACTGGGAGCGTGGCGTCTCCTGTAATCCGGCTACTCGGAGGTCGGGCACGGAGGATGGTTTGAGGTCAGGATCCACTGGTGGTGCGTTCCCCATGTTGACTGGACGTCCGCACTAAGCCCGGTATTAATATGGATCCCCCGGAGGAGTCTGGGGGATGCAGGTTCATTAAGGAGGGGCGAACCGGGCCAGGGGGGAAACCCAGCAGCCAAAAGTCCCCGTATCGGGCAGTAGTGGGATAGCGGCCGGGAGTGGGGGCGCATGATCAGCCTGACCAATACAACCAGACCCGTTCCTTTTGCCATTCTTTTTTAAATTTAAAATTATAAAAAACACAAGTTACACATTTTGTAATTGTTTAAATTTGTTATCCAAATACGTTCTAGTCGGAAAATTCTTTCAAAAATATGATCAAATTTGACGTTTTTTTCAATGCTTTACGTATTATGCTATATAATCTTGGTATTTGAATGTTTGCATAATCTTAAATCTTGTTTAGGTCCAGAGATTTTCATTCGGTATTCCTCATTTGAGAAGGTTACCACGCATATCGTCACTCTCACGATGTCATGCAAGTATCTCTGGGTTTTACCACATTTCGTATATTAAATAGCAGTAATTTTAAAATATCTTATTAGAATTTAGATAGAGTTAAAGAATAAAATAAATTATACAATTGGTATATGCCTAGCAAACTTGTCAACCAACCTTTGTGTTCGAAATCTTTAATTTTCTCATCGACTAACATTAAGTACACCGCGGTACATGTAAATAGTCCTTGTTGTGCAATTTGCTCAGGATACATTACAGCTTAGAGGTAGCACCATAGCAGTAGTTTTGTGGTAAAAGACCGACACTACACCCGGACCTGTTTAATACCAGGCGTGTTGGTAAGCTTCGTGCTTCCTAAGTATAACACGGCGGTTTTTGTTCTAGATTTTTCCTGGAGCATTCTCATATAATAGGTAAAGTACGTTTATGTTCCGGTTACTGGCCGCACTTTCAAATTCCAAGGTCCTTGCAATATACTCCGTCTCCGCCCAGCAGTTGTGAATGTGATACAACTTTATATAATATCCTCGATTGAAGTATTATCAGCCTTATGACAGCTATGATAAGGTATATAATATATGTTTAGATAACTTTGCACTGATCGAACGTAATGTACTGCACAGTCTGCAATGTAGATTAATTAATGTTTAGTTGTTTTAAGCGGATATCTGCGGACACTGATTTCTAGCGAGTCGGTATTGTTCACGGATATCGACCTTCGCAACGTAAGAGATTGGATACCATGAGAATATTATTTTATTGTCTTTTTATTAACCTAATTAACGGCTGCAGGCCAAATATTAAATTTGGTTTATACTGATGATTATACACTTTTACTGATTTTTTTAAAGTTTAATATATTGTGATAATTTATAATCATCTAGTCGATGCCGGCGACCATACGCCGGCCGGCTTCAGTCCATCGGACGTTCTACCCTACGTTTACAGAGACGCGGTCTCTACTCTAGTACACATTAGGAGATCGGGATATAAGGCGTAGACTTGGTCTGACCTAAGTCTAGTGGACATTGATTAGCTGAAGAAGAAGAAGATATCACTCTTGGAGAAACTGCACTGAAAAATATCGGTGTGTTTAGAGATCTAATATGGACGTTAAATACTTTTTACTTACTATGGCAAATATGAGACATATCATAGAAGAAGGGATGACAATCGCTCAGTCAAAAACATATAATTTTGTAAAACTCCTAGACCTTAGGTAGCAGCAACGGTCAATAATGTAAAATATTTTTTAAAACATAGGCATCAAAAATGTTTTTTTAGAAATTGTTGTTTTAATTTTTTATAGCTTAAAATATTTTTTGTTTGTTTAAAATTAATATACAGATATATTATAGGAGTTTTTTAGAGTTACGTTTTTAACTGCACGATTATCATTCTTAGTAAGCAGATAAAACCATGGAAAATGCATAGGATAATGATGAATAAATTTCAAAAAACCTTTGCGTTCGTATAGACGGCACCTCCGACGCGACGCCACAACGCCGCCACTGCTTTCGTGTTTTTTGATTTTCTGTGTATATATGTGAACATTGTCCTCTGCCCTATTACGCCGCTCTATCGCTGATGCTGTTTGACAGTGAAAACGCGGCGGCGCGGTCTTGCAGTCTACACAGTTATGAGGCGCGGCGGCGCCGCTGTATGCGGTGTTGTGTACACACGCTCATACGGTTTTACGAGCTTTCAAATGACATTCGCATTTTAAGTTTCAATGCTTTAATCATGCAATCTTGTAACTAATCAGCATTTTAATAATCGGCACGAGCAAGAATAAAGTCTTCATTACAATTAGAGCGATTGGTTCACCTTCATGCCTATCCCAATTAGTGCTTAGGCAATCTAATCCTCAGTCTAGACCTGATAAGCAACACGCGCGGGTCACGTGTGGGTGATAAAATATCATTTGTCTTCACTATTCTTTGTGTTTAGATACGGTTGATGGTATGGAGTCCTTGCGAAACGATGTCCTAATATTTTATTAGTAACTAGCTGACCCGGCAAACTTCGTACAGCCTCAGAATCAATAAATTAAAAATCTGGATGATAATTGCAGAATGTTTCAACTTTAATAAAAAATGTGGTTAAAACTTAACCGTAACGAACATCAAACGTTTGACATTCAAAACCAAAAAAATGAAACAAATCTTCACTTTTAAATTTAATTTGATTTCTGAACGACTTTTAAATTTAATTGATTTCTAAACGACGGGACGAACATCAAATGTTTGACAGTGAACCTGTTGTTTTTACTATATTCCAATCATTTTTTTCATATTTACTCACTTTTTAAACCTTCCCTGGACTTCCACAAATAATTCAAAACTAAAATTAGCCAAATCTTTCCAGCCGTTCTCGAGTTGTAGCGAGACTAACGAACAGCAATTGAAATATATATATATATATATAAGTAGATTACCCGTGATTTTATCGGAATTTATTTATTCTCACTACTACATTAAAGCATTTAATAATCTTCCAGGGTGATTGTGGCACCCAGTGGCAGGCCAGGAACCGGTAGAGGCAGTCCGCCCCCACCTTTCCCACTAGGTTCTGGAAATGGTTCAGATTGCGAGGCGAGAATCAAACACGCACTTCCACGAATGCGGCGCGCCATACGCTGCAAGAATGTGTCGTAGGGGAACCTAGTGGTAGATTTGATGTCAATCATCGATCGGGATATCTTGCTGCGCAGCGTAGTCGATTAGATGCTGCGTAGTGAGTCGAATTGACAAGCCATGGCCTCCTTCGGCGAGGACGTTACTCCGCAGAAGGAAGCTACCTAAGAAACAAGGGAGGAGGATAAGCAGGCGGATCCCTGTCGCAAACGGACAAGAGGGGGTTTGCAGGTGCCATTATGCCCATCTCCTCCCTATGACGTAGTAGGACTGCGGAGGATCTGGGGTTCCTCCCCCAGCGTGCCACATCTAGTGCCTCGGGGTGACCTGGTCCCAGGGACATCCCT
Source organism: Dendrolimus kikuchii (assembly GCA_019925095.2). NCBI lineage: Eukaryota > Metazoa > Arthropoda > Insecta > Lepidoptera > Lasiocampidae > Dendrolimus > Dendrolimus kikuchii. The sequence continues at coordinate 21,482,727 of CM034389.1, forward strand.
CCTTGTCAGATTGTACCGAAGCGTCATGGTAAATTATTCTAACGATTACGGTACCGTGCCGCCACGTTACGTTGCCGAGTTGTGTGTAGCTCCGGCTGTCTGGAATCTCATTCACCCCTCGTTGACTTTCCCCGGAGAGCGAGGGTATGAGCAAATGCATTCGCCCCAAAAAAAAACATTGGGTGATTTTAGCTAAATCGCGGAAATACACATTTATTTACCTACATTTTACATAAAAGAGCGTTTACTTACTATCATATTTTACGTGCATATGCACACCGGCACACCACCAAGCTTTTTCCTAAGTTCCGAGTCCCGGATAAGGTAGCAGCAATATGTAACACTTTTTCCTTCTTGTGTTCAATAAATGAGGCAACTAATATGGTCGTATGATGTTGTAAAGCCTCTTACAATCCTATTATAGTATTCTACCTGTATTCATACATGTTTAAATCAGGTGTTATGTCATGAGCTGAAAGAAATGAGTGGGTAGACGATACAAATCTATGGTAATTAGGTAGGCAAAATCAAGAATTGCATAGGTACTTGTGTTTTGAAATCAATGCAATGTTACCTTCATCTAATGAGGAATACAGGAGAATCAAACTATATATTTAATGCCACAGAATGGAACGGGATGGAACGGAATAGAATGGAATGGATTGGAATGAAATAGAATATACTTTATTGTACATAAATGCTACATCAAATTAAGAACATTAATATGTAAGTACAATTTTCGGCAGTCTTATCGCCCATGGCGATTTAGATTGAATATATTTACTGTGTATTATACTTGGCACGCTTGCCTAAGATATATTTGCGAGTTTTAAAGATTGAAAGCAAGTGTGCAAACGAAGCACTGACTGACCTCTATTATAAGCACTGTCCAGTTTGCTATTATTTTATTGTCAAGGTGTTGAATACGAGAGCCTCAATGAATGAGAATGTTCCTTGCGTTAGTAGTACTTATTAGTTCCAGAGGCTTCCGCAAGTGACGCTTCAAATTAACACGAAAATATTTAAAATTGATTCGTAGCTATATTTGATTTCGGTAGATATATGCAGGCGACTTAGCGAAGGGAAGTCTGGTAACCTTTGTCTCGATTTGACATTACATTCACTGCAATGTTCGTGGGTCGTAATAGTGATTTATTGTCCATATCAAAGCAATCGAAAAAGCGCTGCATGCTTTACATCGGACACTTAAATTGCAATCGATATATAGCAATATTCATTGACAATGTACAATGTACATTAAGTTAAGCCATCGCTCCAAGGCGGTGGTCTCATTTACCTAAATGCCGTAAATGCGTACATTGTATCGCTGTAACCTATCAACAGATGAAAGCTTATTATGAAATGCACTACAGTTGTCTCTCTCAGACGCCTGAAGCGGCGCAGTCATTCCTGAGCATTTCAGCGTAAAGACATTGCGTTCTTGACATAAGTTAGCAAATCTGACCATTGCTAGAGAGTGCACGGGAAAAAATTGCACGAGTTTACACGTTTCTGGAGTGATCATCCAGGGTCCAACATGGTTTTCCGCCAGATATTACTTTTAGCATTTGTGACAGAACACTCAAACTCTAACGGATTATGGAAAAGAATACCTGGGATCATAAATATAATTAGCTATAATTGTTGATAAATACTTCTGACAAAATATACAGATAGCCTTAATTTTTTTTTATGGTCAAACCAAGAAATTATAACTCTTAATAAAAAACTTTAACTATTTGTAGTTGTAGCGTGATTTAATCAAGTTGTTAAAAATAAGAATCTGGAATGGGTCGTCAATTGAGGATGAAAGAAATGACAGGCACATAGATAGGCATATCGATTATTGTTACAAAGGCATTAAAAATCATAATGACATTTATTTTTTATTAAAGTAGTAACGTGGGACATGTACTCCCCGCCCTCTAACTGTAGACTTATCCAGGCGGTAAATTCTGCCAAATTTAAGACGGTAGGTAGGACTTTGAACGGAAGTTGGTTTCAATAAAATGAAAAATTAATATTTAACCGACTTTTTTCTACAATATCTTTAAGTCGGTGCCAAGTAAAACATAAAACAAACAACAACAAATGTGCAAAATATAGTAATTGTTATGTTTTACTTCGCACGAACTTCAAGATGTTGTACATAGAAGTCAATTAAATATATTTTTTTATTTTTAGCTTGAAGACGGTTTTGTTTTTATTAAAAACAAAACATTATAGTTCCGTAAATACTTGAATAGCTTTAGAAATAATATACTAAGCGTCTGTAGAAATTGTACTACTGGCACGGGTATACTAGGTTGCTATCTCGGTATTTGGTGTAGACGGTCGTCAACAAGGGTGGCTCTCAATTTCCCTGCGATACACTCATTAGATCCAGACTTGGTGACAATGGAATCACTTCGGGAGTATACGCATTCGAAGTTAAAAGAAAATTGAAAATCGGTTCACAATTGACGGAGAAATCTTGTAACATGCATAAAAAAAGAGAAAAAAAGAGACGAATTGAGAACGTTTGGAAGTCGAATAAAAATATGTTAAATAATGTTTGAAAGTATACTACTATTTTCTGCCTAGCTTTTTAGGTTGTGTAAACAAATGTGAAAAATAGTAAATGTTCGCCATCACTAGGGAACACTGTTTGTAATTCCACACGCACTTGACATAATTCCTTTTAGTATCCGAAATGTTTGAGGCATTTGCTGTCTCACAGTCAATTTAATTGAACGTTTTGAGAACACATAAGACTAACGTAAAATATTTATCAGGAAGCCATTCCAATGACCTCTTTTCAAAAGACACGACAACTTTGTCGTTAATTTCAAACAAATAATGCATTTCGCAACATTACAAATCAGATATACATTACTTATCTAGACGCCTATAAAGCAACACCTGCAATTTTTTACTAACTGTTTCTTATAGAAAGATATGATGTAACACCATACGATTAGAATAATAATAGGTGGAATAAATGGTATCGTAAACTACATACAAATTATAGAGAGTATTAATAATTGAAGTCTTTGGAGGGCAAGATTATATTGTCTTAAAGTTCTTTGAATAATTAAAACTTATGAATACGATAGAACAAAGAATTGTATTGATCTAAAATGAAAATTTAATTATTTTAAAAATAAAACGTAAGTTACAATATGATTTTACCACTCATTTTAAAACTGAATTATCATAATGTAATACTTCGCTGACGATGAAAAATGTGGCTTTTAGAGCAAGTTGTTGTTTGACATTTCTATAATTTATGGTCAAATAAAATCTTTTAAGCCGCTTACTCACCGTTGTAGTTACTTTAACCAAAAATTATACGGTTCTATTAATATTGAATTAGAGTAAGTTGTTAGGCTTCTTAAGGCCGATAGTGTGTTCACTGCGTTCTTGGCTTGCGAGCTCGAGGCGAGGGGCACTCGGCGTGATCTCAACGAGCCGACAAAACGAAGAACAATGTCGGCGTACACATTAGAGTACATTACTGTATCCTCTCGATTACAGTTGCGGATGACAGATAAGCATACGGCTCAAAGTAATCTATTATTTATTTATGTTTGTACAAGTTCGTTGTGCTTCTTACCCTAATATTGCATGACCATTTAGTATAAATGGGGTTTATTTTAACTTTCTATATGTAAGCTTACCAGATATGAATATGAGCATTCCACAACGCAGCGGTACGTATTTGTATAATTAATATGAAAGGAAATTATCCGTGCAGGAACGGAGAAAGAATACAATTTCCTGCGGCCGGGCGGCCTGTCGTAAGAGGCGAATTAACAACCCACAGCCAGGTGGTAGGGCATTTGCCCGACTGGATGGCTACCACCCCTGGTCTAAAGTATGTCACCATAACAACCTTGAGTTGTATTCCGGCATTAGTGACCAGGTTCCAGTCTCCCTTAAGAGAGCAGCAGCGCATTTGTAGCACCTTTGGTGTTGCAAATGTCCATAGGCGATGGTAACCGCTTTCCATCAAGTGGGCCGTCTGCCTGTCTGCTGATTTCCTGCAATAAAAAAAATGATTCGCGTTTAAAAGTGATCAACGATAGTAACTGCATACAAAATGTGTGTCGTTTGAGCTGAGTTTAAACATAACCGTAGTAAGTTAATTAGATTGTAATATATTAGATAACTTTTCGCGTAATTTGCCTATTGTCTGTTGTACTTATAAGACGTAATACAAAACACTGTCTCTGTCAAGTTTCGAAAATAGAGCATAACAAGATCGGATCATCAAATTTTACGCATGAAAAAGTAATTGATGAAAATCAAGATAAAATAAATTCTCTTTAAAACAAAATTGGAATTCTTTACTCTGTAGCCTAAATACCTTTTTTATAAGTACTCAGAGTAGTCTTGCCGTAGTTGTATAATCGAATTTACTATTTAATTGTTTTTTTTTTAAGTTACTTTATTTTCCAAGTTTATAATGTTACTTAAATTATGATATTTATATTAAAAAACATATAGATTTTATGTCATAAAATGCATAATTTCCTGAAAAGTACTGGGCGAAAAATATACGCTAGGAAATTGACGATATCTACATACATAGTGGGTCACAGTGCTAATAGGTATATAATATCTTTGCAGTAACAATACATACCTTCTTGCATTCCAGCCTTGAATTTGCATAAGGTGTATTCTCTCATGAAAGTTCTTTACCTATAGAATTGAATGAATAACAATGGAGCTCCTTGCTTTGTTTCCTCTCGGAAGTACTTCCTGTGGGCTTTGAAAAAGTTGTCTTCCGTGTCTAATTACGATAGGCCTGGATGTGAAAGTGTAACACATGATGATTAATAGGTAGTTAATGTGAATAATTTACAATCATCGATGGTTACGTTACGTTTTGGTTATCTGAACCAATCATTCTTTAATGTATAGTGTAGTTATATTATTTGATACTTATTTTGATTTATTGTATTATAGGAATACATTAAAATATATTTTGAGAATAACGGTTCTTATACAATTGTCATGTCCGTTCGTTTGTAAACATCGTAGTCATTTTTCTCTGAAATTATTGGGTCTATTTGGATGAAATTTGCAGGACGGTATATTTTATATGCCATTAAACAATGGTAAGTGTTTTAGGAAAAACATTTGTAAACCAGTATTCTCAGACTGACTACTCTGTGCTGCCTTTCTACATCTACTATATTGCTGCGAACCGATAATATTCCTTTGTAATACGTGTCTTATTACCCTTGGAATTTATATTACTTGTAATTCTTTTAATGATTGTCTTAATTGTTCACTGTCACTTGTTTGGGTTTATCTTTTAAATATTGAAATTTAACCGCAGTTGTCAATGACTAAATAATTTCTTTGTGTTACCTTCCAGTAAGAAGTCATAAACCCTTTCTTCTATTGTTCAAATTTAGCTGTAGATTATTAGAAGCCATTAATTAAGCTTACAAGTTCGAAAATTCCAAAGAATGATGTGCATGTTGTTGGTGGCAATATCTATTTTGCGAAAATATAAACTCAGCCCGTTAAGTCAGAGTTTGTTGAGTTTCAACTGCGATCGAAGCCTTACTAAAGTGCATACTTGGAACGTGAAGCTTTCATCAACAGACTTTGCGCGCATTATGGTTGTATTCGGTTATATTTGTAAGAATTGTGAATTACATGTGTGTAATTCTAGTAAAGCTGGTGATAATTCTAACAGATTTTTTTTTTAATTGCAGGAGTTCAGCAGACAGGCAGACGGCCCACTTGATGGAAAGCGGTTGCCATCGCCTATGGACATTTGCAACACCAAAGGTGCTACAAATGCGCTGCTGCTCTCTTAAGGGAGACTCGAACCTAGTCACTAATGCCGGAGCACTACTCAAAGTTGTTATGACGACATACTTCAGACCAAGGGTGGTAGCTATCCAGCTGGGCAAATGCCCTACCACCTGGCTGTGGGTTCTTTTGTCGCCTCTTACGACAGGCCGCCCGGCCGCAGGAAATTGTATTCTTTCTCCGTTCCTGCACGAATAGAATTTTGAATTCAAATCTCACAAATACGTAACAATTTCTTGTTCTAATAATCTAACATCGATCTCTTATAGACTTGTCTTAAAGAGAGACAGCGTTCGATCCTTATCTAGGTTTGCTATCTGCCTTCATTATTGTGAGGTGAGGTCAACTCGAAAAAGCAGCCATTTTGGAATCGGTAATCAGCCAACGTGACCTTGATTTATAATACCTCGTACGTACAACGTACACCCTCTTGTTTTGTGAGATGTCGAACTTAATTTGTTGGCTTTGCCATTCTATGAAGTATAAAGTTTGAACTGTAAAGGGGAAGTGTTGTGCTTTTACAATTTACGACCTGAATCGATCCAGGATAGGAAGAGGGAATCTCAACATTGCTAGAGCTTTTACTTTATCCAAACCTAATACAAGTATTCACAGTTTCAACATCAACCATTGTAATAGACTGACATTGCCATCTTTTAGATTACAAAAAGTACTGTCCTCTTTCTTGGGGGTTGGTATACGCTTCTTCAATAAGATTCCGAGTGAAATGTTAGATCTGCCTTTCACTAAATTTAAAACTAAATTAAAAAGCATCTTGGTAAAAAAGGGATACTACACTATTGAAGAATACTTAAATAACAAAAATTCATTTACATAGCAGCTCGCTCCAACCTCTTATACTAAACTAGCTGTGCCCGCGATGTCGTTCGCGTGGAATTTGCTTTCAAAACCCTCCGATTGTGAAACATTGTTCATTGGTGCTCCGCTCCTATTAGTCTTATCGTGATGATATATAGCCTATAGCCTTCCTCGATAAATGGGCTATCCAACATTGAAAGAATTTTTCAAATCAGACCAGTAGTTCCTGAGATTAGCGCGTTCAATCAAACAACATATTAGTATATTTGGCTACAACACTAAAACTTACATTTTAAATATCGCGATTTTTTTTGAATGATACGTCTGAATTGAATAATTCAAAAAGTTCTAGAAAGGTATTGAATTCGTCTTGAATATGGAGTAATTTATTTTGATAAGGATTAATACCAAGGTACAAAATAAAGAGTTTTTGAAGCGACGGCATTTTAATTATTTAAAAAAATAAAAGAACACACTTATTGTGAGATAACTACAATAGTTAGACATATGGTTATGCAATATTTTTTGTAGACAATTATATTTTCTGCAAAGTGGTAGTACATTGTTTTGTTCTATAATCAATAGTTTTCACAGCGCATGCCGTGTTAGGATTTTTTCGGGTAATTTTTTTTACACCTTGGGTTACATTATTGGACTTTTAGTAAAGATCCTAATTTTTTTTGGTAAAATATAATATAGCCTATAGCCTTCCTCGATAAACGTACTATTCAACACTGAAAGAATTTTTCAAATCGGACCAGCGTTTCTTGAGATTAGCGCGTTTAAACAAACAAACTCTTCATCTTTATAATATTAGTACAGATTATGTATAACGTTTTTATCTTGCCAAGCTCGTAAGGAACTTATGGAGACATATTATTGCAGCATAACATTTTAGTACGTCATGTCATTATTATAACTATAACATTATTTTTCTTTCCTTTTATTGTGTCTTGGTCTCATTGAGTATGCATTGGTGCTACAACTCCATTAATTCTTCAAAAAAGTAATTCTGTAACATAATTCTGTACAAAACTTATAAAAAAACGATTTGAGATATAAATAGAATATGAAATATAAAGAAAAACAATATTTAGCTAGACGTGTTGCTGGGGAGTTTCTTGCCGCTTCTTCTCCTGAACAGGATTAACACGTTGCGAAGCGGTGTACATAGAATAGGAAGTAAAGATTAAATTTTAATTTACATGTATGACCTTCAAAAAGTGTTCTCCAGTGGAACTTATTTTGAATAAAAACTTTTGAATTTGAATATTAGGTTTCGATATCTCTGCTAATAGAGTGCACTATTAAAATTAGTGAAATTATTACAAGAGGCATCTAACTCATGAACTACCAGAGTTCTCCACATATTCAACCGAATAGTATTTATAAAATATTCTACATTAACCACACGTAATGACCGTGGATTAATTACTCTGAAATGTGTAAGTAGGTAATATTTTATGGTAGTAGTAATTTAATATTAATAAATAAACTAGGAAGTACTATAAAATATTAATTACTCATATTAACATTCCATTATATTCAATTACACACCGGATATATTCTTGTGACGAATAAAAGAGTAAAATATTCCAGATGTTTGCCTTGCATATTTTCTTATTACATTTCTTAAGCAAAGGGGAATTTATTATGCTAAAATTCGACGAAGTGCGTGTCAACCTAGACAAGTTATATAATCAAAGCATAGACAACAAACTGTTCTATAAAGGCGTCGAAGGTCTTTTGTTTTTATCCTGTTGCTACGAGATACTAAAATAAATCCAAATGTCAATTTTTGCTTAAAGTAATTGTGACAATATTGTTTTTATTTATTTAAAATTTTAATCCAAACAAACAAAAAAAGAGACAAACAGACAAGAAATCTAAAAAAATGCATTGTATTCTCCGTCGTTTATATAGTTTAATCAATGTACAGACACAGCATGTTTAGCATTTTATAATATAGATATAACAACAACAACAACAACAAAAATATACAATGTCATGTCCATCCCTTAGAAGTTGTATTCTGAGGGATGGACATGACATTGCATATTTTTGTTTTTAAAAAAATTGCTAAGGAGTCCCAAAAGTAATCACTATATGTATCAACTCGAATTACATACATAATTATGTAAATATAAATAATTGTTATATTTCTAATAAAATAAATATCGTAAATGAAGTAATCGCAGAGTGTCAATTAGTCTAGTAAATCACGACGTAATTACATCATCTCAAAAAAAACTTAAAATATTTCCACGAATTGCGCTTCACAATTTAACGCTTTAGTTGTTGAGTTAGTGACGGGCAAAACTCTGTGACCTGGGCGTGTTCTGACAATTCAATTCTGATTGACTACTCAAGGAAAATCTGCTGTCAGTTGTTGTTTTAACTGTGGTTCAATATTCGGGGACTCATAAAATCCTGGAGAACAACCATTGCATACTAAAAATGTAACTCTAAAAATCTACCAGGTCCTATAGAACTCATATAGTTTTCTTATGTAATTTTTTTCTCGCTTATTGACTTTAAGGCCTAGCACGCTTCCAATCTGGTAGCAAGCTACAAATTCGACTTCAATTCAAACTCTAAAGTTTTTATTCAAAATTAGTTCTTTGGAGAACACTATTTGAAGATCATACATTTAAGTTTGAATCCTAAAGAATTGAAATCCGGTGTGGGGCTAATTCCGTGGTGTGCGTGCTTTTATAAAGTTATTCGTACAGGATTTCACAACTAATTGTTGTTCCTAATGTACGTGCGCAATAAACCAATTTTAATACACGCGTACAGTGTACGAAATCATGTGAGCTGGAAGACTAAGAATGTATAGCAAGCAATACCCTGACTCTTGCGCTCGCGGAGAAAGTTTAATATATATTTACTCCGAAACCGATCCGCCTTATCTGCGCAAACCAAAATTGCCGATCGGAATTATAATGTGTGTAATACTGTATGCACTAGGCCTTCTTTTTAAAACGTAGTTTTAGAATTGGAATGGTAATATATTAAGGTCTAGCAAGTACTAGGAATATTTCGGTGAGATTTGTCCCGCATAATTTATAATCCATGAAATTCTATAGAAATGTGCGAAACACTGGATTTAATCAGTTATGTTTACACTATTATAGTCGATCGTTAATCACAGAAGAATTCTTTCGTCATGTACGTCTCATAGCTGTTAACACCGACAATTGTCTTACTTGCCTCTATGTATAGATTTTTTTTCTGATATTTCGAATTTACTAACTTGATTTAAAGGAAACAATTTTTTCAGCTTAGGATACGTGTCAAATTGATAAAACACTTTTTGTTACATAAGATCATTTACACGGTCAGAATTTAGACTTCCTAGAATCGAATATTTGAATGTAAATTCTTCACGTTTTTTGCAGCGTAGCAATTTCAATAATATCGGAACATTTAAATTTTATGGCTACATTTGTATATCCGCCTTAAAATATGTTTTGGGTAAGTCGCTTTCCTAGCAGCATAAAAATATTTTATGCAATCCATCCATCCAACAAATGATGTCGGCAACTCAACGTAAAGCTGCGCTGAAATTTTCTCCAGCACAGCGCTGATTTTCAGTACCAACTACGCCTCATTAATTAATATTTGGTCCAGCGTAGATAATGATAATAATAATAATGCTTTTTTATTTCCTTAAAAAACACAATATATAAATTTAAAAAAAAAACAAAAGAATATTAATTCTATTTTTTAAATGTTTTTAAGGTACCCCTTCCGGGAAAATTCATGTCTTTCTGGACTTTGCCTTACACATCCATTTATTTCCAACGATTTCCTCAATTTTGTCCACCTGGCGTTCGCTGGGTCGATCTGTTCTCTCTTACCCAATGGTCCAGCGTAGATACCTGATTGAAATAATAACATATTCAAATACTATTTAACGATGTACATACATACATACTAACGCATAAAGTAGAACAAGTTAGCGAAAGAAAAACGTACCAAAGTAAAAAAATAAAGAAAAAGATTCAGAAAAAAAAGAAAAATTTATAAAAATACTTATGAGAACACAGACAACACCATTGATAAAGAATAAAATAACCTGACTAACGGGAATACCAAGAGAGACAGAAAAAATATTAGGACTTTAGTTGCTGCGAATATTTTTGTAACTTGCTAAAATTCTAATTAAGACGACTTAATTTGCATTTTATGCTATTTGTATTTTTCGATCTGTCGCAAGAGTGATTTTGCTTAGCAACGAATAAGCAATTAATCACGCGGCACTTGTTACATTTAAGCCGTGTACAAATAATTTAATCAAGTGTTCAAAGACAGATCAAACAAGATATTTGGCATCACGTTTTTGCAGTTGGCTTTAGGGTCGCCATTTCGAATTATTTTTATTTTGTGGCGCTCGTTAAGGATGATATGCTTGCCAGTGCATGAACTGGATTTAAAACTAGTATACTTAGTAGTGTATAGTTATGGTGTATGTCGTTTGGTTAAATAGGATTTAGACAGATGGTTTAGTTTCTAGTTCATTAGTTAGTATTTTTCTTAAAACACACGTAAGCAATGTAACTATGTCGATATTTCATTAATTTTTTTTTTCTTTCTAATAATTACAATTATTGATCCGATTTCCGTTTTCAAAATCTTTCTCAACTGCAATTATACATAATATTTATATGTTAAGCAGATGATTCAACCTTGTTGCGTGTAGTAGATCTTCATACAGTATTAAAGCTTTATATGCCAAAGACGCATTTTAACGAAGTCTGTTTAGCTTAGTTAACATAATCAAACTTGGATTTAAAAGTAAATATAAGTATTATCATTCTTAAACTAGGTAGCTAATCTGTTTTCTTTAATTGAACAACCCTGCCCACGCTGGGCCGGTGTCGTTAAGGTCAGTTACCGACATTCGGACTTCGGCAAAATAGTCCAGTCCAGCTGATAAGGCAATTGCACAAGTGTATAAAGTATTTAAACTCCTTTCACCTTAAGGTTGTGTAAGTGTGCCTTTGCAAGCTAGTGCGTTTAAAACCAAGGCTTTGTCATGGCCATTTTTCTGTCCTTTACGGCTGTAATTGGATTGCAAATGTTATTTTTTAATTGGCATCTCGTGAACTGGATTAATGCGGAAGATGGACGAAGGGAGAGAAACGCTATACGTGTCATTTTACGGGTTTTCGAGATTTGTATGATGGAAGTATAGGCATAATACCTTTACCGCCACGGAGGGAAATACAAAACGTCGTGCTCTATTCGCTACTTCCACTCTCGGTCATACAACCGTAACTTGTGCGTCCAATATTATTCGTAAAATTTCATTGTTAAAATGTAATCTACAAGGTTTCGCATTCGGAATTTTATTCGCACACTATGGAGACTCATTTTAGCTTCTTATAATAACTGAAATATGTAATCTCTAGTATAACGTTTAGGTTTCCAAGTGATTGGAATAATTTTTTTATAATCTATTTTCTTCTTTATATATAAAAATCAGTTCCTGTTCGTTAGTCTCGCTAAAACTCGAGAACGGCTGGACTGATTTGACTAATTTTGGTTTTGAATTATTTGGAGAAGTCCAGGAAAGGTTTAAAAGGTGAGTAAATATGAAAAAATGCTTGGAATACAGTAAAAACAACAATTTCACTTTCCCTTGGAAACTATTCTTACCTGTCAAACATTTTATGTTCGTCCCGTTGTTTAGAAATCAATTAAATTTAAAAGTCGTTCAGAAATCAAATTAAATTTGAAAGTGAAGTTTTTTTTTATTTTTTTTTGGTTTTTAATGTGAAACGTTTTATGTTCGTTCGGTTAAGTTTTGATCACATTTTTTACTAAAGTTGTAACATTCTGGAATTATCATTCAGCTTTTTTTATTTTTTGATTCTGAGGCGGTACGAAGTTTGCCGGGTCAGCTAGTAATATTATAAAATTTTAAATATGCTGTGTCTGTACGTAGAAGCTATTTTTTTTTAAATCTGGTAAAGACCATATAAATGATGAAAATGATGCAGTTTTTTTAGATTTCTTGTCTGTTTGTCGGTTTGTTTGTTTGTTAGGGATACATGTAAAACTACGGGGGCGATTTCGATGCGGTTTTCGTTAATCGACAGGAAAGTCTTAGTCTTAAAATCTGCTCTACTTTTTGTCCTGGGAATATTGCTGGTCTTTTTCCCGGGAGCGGTTTGTAGTTGTCGGGTGTATAAAAATTAGCTTATTCCGACACAGTTTCCACTAAAACGATAGATTACATTCTTTTATAATGCTGTAGTACTTTCTGTCCCGGGGAACCCACGGGAATTTCATGTCAAGCGTGGAAGAAGTCACAGGTTATCCTAGTTACTTCATATTTTCAAAACAAACTTCGATCTTCCCTTACACAAATTTCAAATTGAAAGAAAGGCTTTTAATTGAACTACATTATAACAGTTTTAAGCGCGGTATTTTTTATGTATTTTTTATTCCGACGTTTCGGCCCCTTCCAGTAGCCGTGATCACGGAAGACATTTATGTCAAGTGTCTATGAGTAATGTTACAGTTTTTATTTAGTCTATCACCAACTTGCTCATTTTAATTATTTAGTTTAAATTTTTGTTTATTGGTATTATTTACGAGTACTTTATGGGAGCGTAATATAAGTTACCACCGCTTCGCAAATGTATGTGGCTTGAAGAGATGAAGCAGCGTAAAAAACTCTTTAGCAACATGCATAGCTCTAATGGTTTTATATATTATTGAAATGGTTCAGAGGAAGAATAAAAAGAGAAAATTGTCAATCAAGTTTAGTTGTGATATGGTACATCATAGAGTACATTAATATAACAGGAGACGATGCACGCATAAAAAGTTCACACAGTGTCTTGAGGTCTAGCGGCTGGTTTTTGCTAGGTTTGGATATTAACAATTTTGATAATCAGATCCCAAACAGGTGGTATTTGCCAAACATCTTCTTTATTAAAATTTGGGTGTTTTTTAATTTCAATAGCCTCGCGTAACATTGTAGGAATGAAACAATACTCTTTTGGGATGATTTGGCTTTTATTCTAACTAAGTTCTACTGGAGAACATTTCTGAAGGAGCGGTCTACATAGAATAGAAAGTAGACTTATACTACTTCCTATTCTATGCACACTGCTTCGCAACCTGTTATCGCCGTTTAAGAAGAAGAAGCGGAATGAAATTCCCCAGCTTATATGGTTATTAAAGGACTTGAGAGCGTCCTCAGACGAATAAAATAGGTAGACTGAGCCCCGAGCGCTCAGAGGGAAGCCGGATAAAGGACGCCGATTTTGAAATAGGAAGCTGATCGAACCGTAATGCGTTACGAGAACTCACTATTAAATAGTCGAATTAGAACACACAAAGATGGAATAGTTTCTAGATAAGTCTACGCACACAAGTTTGTAAAAACTGCTCCACTTCATTTGACGCTGTTGTAACCTAGTCATTGATACGCCCTCCCACAACACAGAAGTTAGGGAGGGCGTCATTTACGCCACAAGTATTTAATCATACATTTTATGATATCTATGATTCATAATTTAAATATGCTTATAAATGATATTTATAACATAAAATAAAATTTTAATATTTCAATATTGAAAATATTATGGCGTAGATAATAAATTTTATTAATAAATGTTATTATTTGCGTGATTTATAGCATAGTATACCAAGAGGTATAATTAAAATATGAGCAATATTTAGCCAGCGGCACAATTCGTTGATTAACGAATTTTAATTTTGTAATCTACTTTAAACGACATTACAATTAGCTTAACGAGATGTTGCTATTAATCAATATTAAAATCACAAATAAACGGGTAATTATTTTTGATTTATATATTTATTATTTTAATTTTTAGCTATTTAAATTTTCGTATTTCTCAAAATACATATTTTCACATTTGTTTCTCATGTGGGTCAGTCTAAAGGTAAAAAAAAATGGGTATTGTCCTAGAATTTTAGGTACGTACTTTATACGCTCAATTTCTAACTGTTTTTCTGCTCATATTAAGTTCTAATCGACATAATAGTAGAATTATGTTTTAACGGTTTTAAGCTCGGTAATTTGTTTGATTTTTGTTATTCCGACGTTTCGGCCACTTTTCAGTGGCCGTGATCACGGAAGACAATGATGTCAAGTGTCAACGAGTACTGTTAAAGTTTTATTTAGCCTATCGCCAACTTGTTCATTTTAATTATTTAGTTTTAATTTTGTTTATGGTTATTATTTACTCTATGGGAGCTTAATCTAATTTACTACCGCTTTGCAACATGTTATCGCTTGAAGAGAAGAAGCGGCGCAAGAAACTCTTCAGCAAACATGCTTACTCTAATAATTTTATATAATTTTAAAATGGCTGGAAGGAAAAATAAAAGAAATTATCAATCAAGTTGGTTTGTGTTCCGGTGCACGCAGAAAGAGCTCACAATGTCTTGAGGTCTGGCAGTTAGTTTATGCTGGGTTTGGTTTTGTTTCTAACCCACATCGTTTTTAACAATTGGTGTATGACGCTGGTCGATTTTATAGATTAATGTAATCAATAGCCTATGACCTCAGTGAAAAGGTCAATATAAGATACAACCTTGCACTGCATTCAGCTGTCAAATTTAACGCTGCTGTAGGTGTTATCTGTGGTGTTATTGTTTGAATTTTTGTTATATATTACTCATGTAGATTTGAAAGGATTGTATTCGAGATATGTTGGCGATGTGACCTTTGTTTTTTTCGGAATTTTATCAGGCTACAACAATCAAGTATTATACTTGAGTGTATATAGAGAACTAACATTGTTTCTTATGTATTTATTAACTGAAACAAAGAAATAAGTTTTTTGGAAAGAATTTAAATGAATAATTATGCAAAATTATTGAATCATTGAGGAAATAATAAGGATCAAAATATTAGTTATAATTTTAATTGTTGATTGTGATATGCTCAATAAAATATTCAAATTACAACGTTTTTTGTTAGGAAATATGATGTGCTATTACAGTTAAAAAGTTTGAAAAATATCACGGTGGTGGTAGAGCATACACAACGTTTTAAACGAACCATTAAGTTTAGTTTTTTTAGTTTTAGGATATGAGATATTTTTGATTAATTATATAATAGGGATTCGTAGCCAAGTCTGACATGCAGTTAACCGAAATTTTAGTTTAATTATGTTGTTCTTGCATAGAGGCGATTTGTCTAGTATATGTATAAGACACGGATGACGTCTATGATATAAGTATTAATTTGAGTATACCTATTCGCGGACTTCTAGCGACCTGTACTTTCGTAGAAAACCATCGAATTTCTGGTATGTATTACCTTTTGTACAAATAATATAGCAAAGTTCTTATTAGCTAATGTTCATAGTTATTCGGTGTTCTAAACTATCCTCAAAAGATATTGCATGTAAGACAATTCAAGATAACATTGTCCGCATTGCTGCCTTTCGAAATATCTCATCAACTTAGAAATTCTGTGCCGAATTGTTCCAAGATTTATGATAATATAAATTAATACAGGTCTACAGAGATAGCCGATAGCCTGTCTAGAGAGCCTTTATTTTAATTAGGGTATGCACCCATACTACGTGATCCATTAAAAAAAAAATGTTTAGCACCCTCCTCCTCTCGGTGACCACCCGTAGGACATGTCAAGACCCCCTCCCTCTCCCTTTAGTTTTCACGTAATGATTCATAAGTATTGTTTTAAATCATTTTTTGCACACAAAGTTAAAAAGAAATAATTCGGCGCAATAGTCGTTTAAAAAGCGCTAAAGGCTGTTGTACATCATATTTATTATTATTATTATGAGCACTGTTGTCTCTAACGCGATAATAGTCAGACTCACTGGCACTGCACTTTGTTACGCACTATCTTAACACTATATAAAAACCATCTTATAAATATTACACTTTTCCTTATGCTGCTACAATTTTTACCTATTTACAGGAGAGCTACGATTCATATATTTACAGATTTTGATTCTACATAAAGAGTACTTATGATAGCTAGAAGTGTGCTTTATATTTAAATATAGCTCGAAAAAGTGCGAGATTTCCGGCCCTTGGTTTGTTAGGTTTTCAACGGGTATGGGTAGTATAGGTATGTTCCCTTACTTGATTACAATTCTGGTTATCCGTGATGGACTGTCCGTGGAGGTAGAATGAAGAAAACGGAAGACCAGAATAAGCTGCATAAAATTGGGAGGCATGCGTTTAGGAGTGGACAACAGTTGGCTGACTACGGTGACGTGGCACACTAGCTCCGTTTAATTGATCTACAAATAATCTTGACGTGACAGAGGACACCGAAATGAGAAATAAGAGAAGATAGTAGTATAATATTGTATCGTTATTTGGAAGTTTTTCGTGAAGGTCAATACATGGGTCAAATAGGCATTATAAAATAGTAACAAAGAGAATCTGTAAATAATAATATAAAATATGTGTCTAAAACTAATACATAATTATAATAAACGTTTTGTCGTGCATGAACGGAGAAACAATACAATTTCCTGCAGCCGAGCGGCCTATCGTAAGAGGGTATAGAGGTTCTCACTCACCTGCACATGCCGTCGAGATGGGGGCGTGGCGTGTTCCGCGCGCGCTCACCTCTCCTCCTGTGGGGCGAGTTACAGACCGCCCCACGCCTAGAGAGACTGAAGATGCCGGGGGTAAAGTAAGTCCCCCGGCAGTGGAAGAGGCCTCGCGGGGCCCACGCCTGCCAGGGCTGCGGAGAGGCCAGGTCATATACCCGTAGCCCTGGCATAAGGCGAAGGACGGAACACCCAGGGGTTTTAGTGGGTATCCCTAACCGGGAGTGGCAATAGCATGGCACCAGTTCTGACTGGGCATGCTAGTGCCACCCCCGATCTGGCGAATCCCACACTAGGTCGCGAATTATCCCCCCAAGGTTCTGCCCTTGTCGCGGCTTAGTCCTCAATCGGATTTCCCCTGGTTAAAAAAAAAAAAGGGCTCTTGCCTGTCGGATAGCTACCACCCCTGGTCTAAAGTATGCGTCCATAACAACCTTGATTTGTGTTCCGGCATTAGTGGCCTGTTTCCAGTCTCCCTTTAGAGAGCAGTAATAATATTGAAAATAATATAATTTTAACAATATAATATAAGGTTAAGATGATTATACGACTTGTAGTATACATGAGTTGCTTGAAAGAGCAAGTCATAGTAGATATCAAATTAACTACATTGTAACTTGCTAGTTTATAGTTTGTGTGGATATTAAGCAATTTCCTTTGGTAAATGTTTATTCAAATAAGTTGTGTATTTCTGAAGGATTCAGTGTTTATTGTTGGAAATTCAAGTCTGAGGAAAATTAAATAAATTAATAGAGTAGAACTCCCATCCTAAAAGTTTTGAATAATCTCCGAAACGGCTTATTAAAACCGACATTAGGTATATGTATCATTTTAAATTTTTTAACCCTCTGATTTGTCGGTGCTGAATTGGTGTCAATCAGGAAAGCAAATTGTGAAACGCTCATAGAAATATAGGCGCTTTCGGTACCGCGTTTTACGAGCATAACAATTCCGTACCCACAAATTATAAAGTAGCCTAAAGTATACTACTCGTGCGGACGAAGTGGAGGACACATATAGTTCAGAATATAATTACTCAGTCATCTTATTATATAGCGATAGCTCTTTATTGACACGAAAATGTATCGAATTTCAATAGTAAAACGTGCCAAAATGTTTTGTTTCCTTCAATCCAAAACCCATTCAAGTTATTCACATTTTTATAATAAGTGATAGATAGCTGCCTCAATGGCCCGCTATTCAGATATTTAATACAATACAGATACTAATACTTAATCTTGCTACTACAATAAACGTGAAAGTTTTGGTGAATGTTTGTTCCTCAATCACGCCAGAACGGCTCGACGGATGTGGATGAAATTTGGCACAGAGGCAGATTACAGTCTGTATTAGCACATAAGCTACTTGTATCCCGGAAAAATGTACGATTTTGTGGCATAGATTTGTTTTAGCTTTTCACAAACGGCCGGTCCACCACTCTGTCTACAAAATTTACATTAACGCGAGTAAAGCCGCGGGCAAAAACTATACAAAAATAACGTTTAATCCATTTCAAAGAATGATAAAGGGTACAAAGATTCAAATCGCAATTAACGCGTTCATTATTCAGAGGCGTACGTACTCTCTCTTAATTAAAGAACACACTCAGCCTTGGTACAGATAAAGCGTGCCGCGAATATCGTTTTTGAATCGATACCTCGCAATAGCAAGAGATAATCGATAATCGGTATGCAAGAGTGACGGATATGAGTCGTGACGTAAACGGCATTGGTCGATTACATTGTCTTTGTTGCACGTGCCCCGGATTTCTTAAAATTAGGTTCAAGAACTTAAGCATAATAATGGAGTTCATTTTTTCAAAGCATGTCCAATTTAGAGGTTTCGATAATAGAATTAATTGTATACATTTTACAGTTGAATAATTATTTTTTCTTTTCGCAATGCGTATTGTGATTTATGAATTATCACGATGTTTCAGTCATGGACAGTAAGGTTTTGAGATCATGCAATTCGTATAATGAAATGCTTTTGTTTGTATAAAAGTTTTGTAAATTGGAATGTCTTTTTTTTTAAATTGAATAGGTACGCGTTGGACCGACATTGCGCCTGATGTCAGGTGGAAATGCAGTCTAAGGTGGACCACACTTACCTAGAAGATACCTGTTCACACGAGACTTGAAGACTTACTTACTTACTTACTCCGTTGGCTCAGCGACCCAAAGTGGGTCTTAGCCTCCGAAACGAGAACATGCCACTTTTCTCGGTCCTGTGCGGTTTCTTGCCAATTACTGGCTCCTAGCTCCGACAAGTCTGCCTCTACTCTGTCCTTCCAGCGATATTTAGGACGGCCGAACGGACGCCGACCTACCGGCCGTCCCAAATATGCTTTCCTCACGCTGCGAGACTTGAAGACACTTAGATTGTATGTTTCAGGATAAACAAACGACGATAAAGAGTTTCACTCTTCAGCGGTACATAATTATGTTAATCGATGATGATCGAAATAGTTCTTCCAATGATCGTAACTACCCGAACTTGAGATTTCTTATGTTTAATTGTAGTTTTTTTTAATCGAGGTATAGGTTCACATTCGGCAGATATCTCACCTTAAGTGAAGATGCGATCTACGAGTATGATGGAGTACGCATACCTAGTAGATACCTATTCACTCGTGTCTTGAAAACTACTGGTTTGTATGAATCGGGGAACATAGACTCCGGCAAATTGTTCCACTCGGCAGCGGTGCGCAAAAGAGAGGTCGAGGTAAAACGTTTAGTTCTAACCAATCGTATGGTTTGGTATGTATTGTAGACGAATAGGCAGACAGACAATGGTAAGAGGTTATAGTTGCTTATATATCTATACTATAATAAATCTGTAAATGGATCGAGTTTGTACACTGCGTTTAAAAGTGTAAAAAAAAGGGGGTATAATTCGGACCAGGAGATTCCGAAAATGCAATTTTTAGATTTTTGTCTGTCTGTCTAGTAGAGCATCACGTGAAAACTATTGAACGGATTTTAATGAAACTAGATACAGAGCTAGCTTATGTCCCGGGTCGTAACTTAGGATACGTTTTATCTCGATAAATGATCCGATATTCCGTGGGATAGACGAAAATAGTGAAAAAGATGGCGCTGAGATCGCATCTTTTTTGGAAATTACTGAACGCACATGAACAAAACGGACACAGCGCTAGCTTATAATCCGAGTTAGCACTTTTTATCCCGATAAATAATGTCATTTCCATGGAATAAACGGATTAACAAAATAGATGGCGCTGCAATCGCGATTTTCAATTTATTAACAAATACCTATGTTGTAATAAACAACATCGCATTCATTGTATTTCTTCAAATCATGTTGGTTGCGAATCGCCTCTATGTTTCACTGCGCAGATGAGTAGACTATATGGATTTAGTTTCTTTGTTATTGTAGAGAATTTAGTAACGAGAAACAGTAAATTTTTAGGTAAAGTACCTAATGGAATTTGCATATACGTGACATAGAGCTAGTGGATTATAAGTCTGTGGCCTATCATAGATGCTGAATGTAGCATTTAGCGTCACATTACAGACAATCTGCAAGAATCGCTTACTCTGGTACGGTTACCATTTACAGAGACTGCCAAATTATGTGAGAAACAAATGTCTAGTCATGTCGTTTCCGCCAGGTCCCAGTAGAAGGGGAAGTCCCAAGAGAGAAATTGTAGGGCTTCGAGAAATTCAAACAAGAGAATTATTTTTACAAGATACGAGATCCCTTGTATGCTGTTTAGGATGTAAAATAAATTTTAACAACGAGGTTGACTATAGAATGCTTTATTAATGAAAATGGTATAGTTGCAGAGGAATATGAGTCCGCAGATTATGCGAGCGAATGAAAAGCATTACTATATTATTGCAAATGATTGTTATTATTATATAGTTCATAAAGTAAATGCAATTGTGTGACAAGTTGACATGAACTCAATTTGAGGTCGTAGTTGCAATGCCCTAGTTCAATCCACTTATTTGATATCAACTGTCACATAAAGTTTGCAAGTTACACGCCTTGTGGCAGGCGAGTTGCGCCGGCGCACTCAAATCAAACACCAAAAGTTCACGTCGCAAATCGTGCATATTTATCGACCTCTATTCACAACTCACAACGTATCAACATCTATCATTGAACTTGTAGGATATAATTGGAGTTGCCATATGTCTGAAAAATTCGGATTTATTCGGTAACTTAGTTATTTGATCAGTGATCAAAACTTGTATCGGAAATAATAATTCTAAGCTGTCTGGAATTTCTACAATTTAGGTATAAAAGAAATTAATTACTATTTAAAATTACAAATTATTTTATACGGAACGCTTGTAAGTTTTATTAATTTACATGCACGATATACATATATGTACATGCAACTCCAACCTATAGTACAACAATAATAAAAGTATCAATGTTGCTTTATAAAACCGTAAGTTATAGCAATGTATTGTTTTTTCTTCCTGAGTTCTTAAGAGTAAGGAGTACTAACTGTTTACAGAAAAGGTTTTATTTGCCTTTAGATTTAATTTAATTTTTTAAATATATTAACATGTCATATTAAAGTCATTCCCATAATCCCTATTAATATTATAAATGCGAAAGTAACTCTGTCTGTCTGTCTGTCTGTCTGTCTGTCTGTCTGTCTGTCTGTCTGTTCCGTTTTCACGTAAAAACTACTGGACCGATTTGGCTGAAACTCAGTATATATATACTTTCGATGCTGAGAATGAACATAGGATACTTTTTATCCCGGAAAATGGGATAGTTTCCGGGATAAAAGTATATTTGTCTCTCTGTTTGTTATCCTTTTATGAAAAGACTATTGGACCGATTTGGCTGATACTCGGTACATATGTAATTTGAATACCGAGGGTGGCCAAGGGATACTTTTCATCCCGGATACTGGGATAGATTTTGGGATAGATTTATGTAAAGTTTATCCCGGAAACTAGGATAGGTTTTTTATTTGTGGTTGGCCATTTTCGTCATTTTGTTTATTTTGGTCAATTTGGTCGTTTAGGTAGTTTTGTTTAGTTTAGTTGTTTTGGTAGTTGTGGTAGTTTTGGTTGGTAGTTTTGCTATTTTCGGTAGTTTATGCTGGTAGTTTTGGTAGTTTCGGTTGTTTTGGTAGTCGTGATAGTTTTGGTAGTTTTGGTAGCTGTAGTAGTTTTGGTAGTTGTGGTAGTTTTGTTTTGTAGATTTGGGAGTTTCTGTAGATTTGGTAGGTGTGGTAGTTTTGATTGGTAGATTTAGTAATTGTGGTAGTTTAGGTAGTTGTGGTAGTTTTGGTTTGTAGATTTGATAGTTTGGTAGTTTTGGTTGGTAGATTTGGTTATTTTGGTAGTTGTGGTAGTTTTGATAGTTGTGGTAGTTTTGGTTTGTAGATTTGGTAGTTTTGGTTGGTCGATTTGGTATATTCGGTTGTTTTGGTAGTTGCGGTAGTTTTGATAGTTGTGGTAGTTTTGGTAGTTGTGGTAGTTTTGGTAGTTGTGGTAGTTTTGGTAGTTTTGATAGTTGTGGTAGTTTTGGTAGTTTTGATAGTTTTGGTAGTTTTGATAGTTGTGGTAGTTTTGGTAGTTTTTATAGTTGTGGTAGTTTTGATAGTTGAGGTAGTTTTGATAGTTGTGGTAGTTTTGGTAGTTTTGAGAGTTGTGGTAGTTTTGGTAGTTTTGAGAGTTGTGGTAGTTTTGGTAGTTTTTGTAATTGTTGTAGTTTTGGTAGTTGTGGTAGTTTTGGTAGTTTTGATAGTTGTGGTAGTTTTGGTAGTTTTGATAGTTGTGGTAGTTTTGGTAGTTGTGGTAGTTTTGGTAGTTTTGATAGTTGTGGTAGTTTTGGTAGTTTTGGTAGTTTTGATAGTTGTGGTAGTTTTGGTAGTTGCGGTAGTTTTGATAGTTGTGGTAGTTTTGGTAGTTGTGGTAGTTTTGGTAGTTTTGATAGTTGTGGTAGTTTTGGTAGTTTTGATAGTTGTGATAGTTTTGGTAGTTTTGATACTTGTGGCAGTTTAGGTAGTTGTGGTAGTTTTAGTTGGTGGATTTGGTAGTTTTGGTTGGTAATTTGGTAGTTTTAGTACGTTTGGTAGTTTTGGTCGTTTGTGTAGTTTACACAATATTTAGTTATATAAATAAAACTAGAACGGGTTGAAATAAGGTATTAAAGTTTGTATGGGGGACCAATCATTTATCAAGTTTATAGATATAAAAATTCATAATCTTTAAAAAAATGCGACTTTCACTCGATCTGTCTGTCTGAATACCGAAAATGGACATAGATACTATTCATCCCGGTAGATGGGATAGTTTGCGATATAAAATGAAGTAAATCTTCCGATAGCAAATAGCACCTACATAGAAATACAATACAATATATCCTGTATTAACGCCTGCTCTTAAAACAAGAGGTACGCACTAGAGTTTGACGCGCGGCGGAGCCGCGGGGTAAACTCTAGTAACAAATAAAACAGAAAACTTTAATTGTTCATTAATTCGTTATTTTATTCCCTCTACAATACTTACCGACTGTGTTGTTATAGTTTTTGCTTGTACCGTGGGCAGGAATTTCTTCTAAAATTGGCAGGAAAGGAAATAATAAATTGAGAATATTACTTTATACAATTTTTTAAGGAAAGATCTAAATATTTTATAAGATATACCGAAATCTTGTGCGGAATTTCAACCTTCGATCTGGTAACACTAGTTATAATTCGGTTTCGCAATCATAACGCATTGTCATACAAAGTTCATGAGCGAAGTATTTTAGAAAAATTAGATGTCAAGCGTCAAAATATTTTGTTAGTATCAGACAGGGGTGTGAATCGGGGTGTCGAAATCTAGCCTTCTGTTCAATGAGGGTTGTGAAATGTCGTTGGATAATTTTGTTAGCGCATATTACCCGTATTACGTCTCCATTGTAATGCATTTTTCGCGGCTCCGATAATTGACCTCTTCGTACAATGTTACGCTTTGTTTCAATTGTTTTCACCTTCACCGTTTGTAAAAAAATAAACAAAACATTTTACTCGTATTATTATGAGATGTAGCGTAACTGTTACGTATAATTAGAGTTGAATGTTTATTACATTTTATCTGTATAATATATCAAAGTCGGTTTAATTACACCGTTTATAGCTCAAGTATGCCTGGACTGATTTTTATAATCTTTAATTTGTTGGATATGTCTCCAGCCCAAATAGCAAAATAACTATGAATATATCAAAAAAATTGCAGTAAAATTTTGCAATAAAAAGAATTTATAAATAAATTAAGTTTGGAACTCCGCCTTCTTTCGCAATTGACAGCTCACGTCACACACGCTTATTTGTAATTGGTTGATTTGTATTTGATCAATTAATTGATGTGCACTGCAAATCAGGGACCTACTATAAATGGTTTAAATTCACAATTAGACCCGGTAGGTGACGCTGGAATCGGATTCTAGATTATTATTCTTTCAGAATAGGACAGCATCTGCCGGGACCGCTAGTTTTATATATACCTCTAACAAATAGATAGGTGAATTTTGTTTCTTCTGTGAAAGTGGTTATTTTAACTCCTGTAGGTTAAAATAGCGTAATTCGTATTACTTATATGACAAACAGAGGCCTCTAAAGTAAATTAAACGCTAGGAGTGTGAAGATCAGCTTGCCCCCTTGCCGGCTGTCTATCATATCTATATTGGCATAAACGGAACCTTATGAAATCGTTGTCTTCGTCTGTCTTTGAATTTTTGAAGCATTTTTCTAAAATGCAGACATTTTTTTGATTAAGTATAAAATTTGACACTAAGGCTTCATTTACCTGGCGCTTCACATTAGTGTAGTAAAGCCGCGAAACAAATTAAAATTAGGATTGGCTGCCATATATAAAACTAAGACTTGAAATTCTTTTCAACTGACTGTTGTATGGTTAGTGAAATCTTAAAAATCATGACGATGTTCTTAATGATTTTTTAATTCAAGTCGATCGGTATACGTCCCGTAGGTCCTTGCGCCTGGGTGCCACGCACCCTTGCTCCCCTGGGTAAAAACGGCCCTGATGATAAGTATCATAATGTGGAACTTTATGTTGTATTACACCTACCAGTATATCTAGACTCGTATCAATTTCACTATTCTTGAAAAGTGCTGCTGTTACAATCGAGTCGTAATTGATGGTCACCAGCGTCATTATAACAACTTTCGTAAACAAACGCTACCACTGTGGTGCTATTTTGACGCAAATTTTGGACCATTCCGACACGATTGTAATTACAGACTTTGGGCGCTGGTATTTTGCTTCCTTGACCCATTTACCAATATACAAGTTCAAGCTTTGTATTTGTAAATGTACCTAGATTAACGGTGAAAATGTTTTACTAGGCAAATTACACATGCATACACAAAACCGTTGCTGCTTCAAAGAATTGCTAAAGCTAGTCGTCGTACCTATTGTATTGTGCCAATATATGTATTTTTTTTCGTATTATACGAAGGTTTCCCATATAATGTAACCGTGTGAGGTAATACGAAGAATAGTGTATTATAAAATGTATGTAATGCCGATGGAGTGGACCGTGATGAAATCTTTACATACTTTGAACACTAATTTGTACAATTGTCTGAGCAATTACAAACTTTGTGTATGCGTTATTAAAAGGACGGTAATTTATTGGTTGGTATATTATTATCAAAGTTGAAGTTTTTATGAAACTATTACTAGGTTTTTATATTGATAGATTGTTAAATCTTCTCTAAGCCCCGGCAGTAACATATTTTTATTATAATAACATATGTGATATCTATATAATATTATAAAAATTTAAATATGCCGTGTCTGTACATAGAAGCTATTAAAAAAAAATCCGGTATAGACCATATAAATGATGAAAAAGATGCAGTTTTTTTCTAAATTTCTTGTCTGTTTGTTTGTTTGTTAGTGATTCACGTAAAACTACGCGACCGATTTATATGTGGTTTTCGACGGTCGACAGACAATTTTTAGATTTAAAATCTGCTGTACTTTTTATCCTGGGAATCTCGCTGGGTTTTTTCCCGGGAGCGGTTTGTAGTTGTTCGGGTGTATACAAATTAGCTTTTTCCGACACAGTTTTTACTAAAACGATAGCTAACATTCTTTTTAAAATGCAGCGGTAGTTTGTGCCTTGAGAATTAAGTTAAGTGTGGACGTAGTCGCGGGCATATCCTAGTATTATATAAATATATATAACTATGCAAAATTGGATGGATGCAGAAGTCGTGGAAGGCCACGACACACCTTCCATGATCAAATTGATCGTGTACTAGCAGAAGGTGATGTCAGGAGCCTTAAGAACAGACGAGCGTGCATGACAAGAGTTATGAATGTCAAAGAAGCAAGTGAGGTGTGTAAGAATAAGCCTAAATGACGCTCTGTTGTTCGTGCCTACCCCGCAAGGGAACTGGCGTGAAGTTATGTATGTATGTATGTATGTAATAATATCGAAAAATAACACACGTCATACCATACCTTTTTTTTTTGCCCAAGGGAAATCCGTTTGAGGACTAAGCCGCGACAGACACAGAAGCCTGGAGGGATAATTTGAGACCCGTGAGTGTGTGCCCAGTCAGAACTGGTTCCACGCTATCGCCACTCCCCAGTTAGGGATACCCACTAAAACCCCTGGGTGTTCCGTCCTGCGCCTTATGCCAGGGCTAGGGAGCAGCGGGATTTCCAACTCCGCGTGCCCTGGCAGGCGTGGGCCTCGCTCACTAGGTCTCTTCCAATGCCGGGGGAGCTTCTCCCCCGGCGTCTTTCAGGTCTTTTCCAGGCATAGGCCGGGAAAGAGAGATGAGCGCGCGCGGAACACTCGGGCTCTCATCTCGAACGTCATACCATACCTTTTTTTTTTGCCAGGGGAAATCCGTTTGAGGACTAAGCCGCGACAGGCACAGAAGCCTGGGGGGATGTTCGCGATCCGTGTGAGTGTGTGGGATTCGCCAGATCGGGGGTGGCACTAGCGTGCCCGGTCAGAACCGGTGCTACGCTATTGCCACGCCCCAGTTAGGGATACCCACTAAAACCCCTGGGTGTTCCGTCCTGCGCCTTATGTCAGGGCTACGTGAATGCGGGCTTCCCAACTCCGCGTACCCTGGCAGGCGTGAGCCCCCTTCACTGGGCCTCTTCCTATGCCAGAGGACGTGTCCCCCGGCTACTACTAGGTCTCTTTCGTGCGTGGGGCGGTCTGTAACGCGCCCCACGGGAAGAGAGATGAGCGCGCGCGGAACACTCGCGCTCTCATCTCGACGGCATGTGCGGGTGAGTGAGAATCCCTATACCCCTAGGGGCCTCACTCGCGCCGACCGCTTACGGCGGCCGAAGGTCACTATCCGACCTCCGGCGTCGGCGCGTCCTCCTTTACGTCATACCATACCTAAAACAACCAAAAAGCCAAGAAGCATTCACAGCCCATAATTCACAAAAGATTAAAATATTCGCAGCAATTAAACGATTATATAGTTGGTTTTAATAAACCGTCTTGTCGGTTAGAAAATAGTATTTAGCAAAATGAGACGTTTCACGGAATCCGCTTCATCGCACAATGATCTATTTTTACGTAATCGATTGATTTGTGCTGCATTTGACTTACACTTTCTACCACTTATAGATTTTGTTTATAGTTTTTTTTTAAATAACTGAAGTGCAACAGAAAGGCTGACAGCCCACCTCATGGAAAGTGGTTACCGTCGTCTATGAACATTTGCAAAACTAGAGGTTTACTAACGTGATGCCGGCCTTAACGGAATGTTATGACTTTTTGAAAGCTTCATATCAGTATGCTGTGGGAAAACATCAGCAGGAAACTAATTTTTGGTAATTTTATTAATTAGGTGGTGAAGAATTTCATAGAGTGCTGTTTATTGATTACATTAATAAAGGAGAGTTAAATAGATAATATTTAGTGTTCACCAAACTAAACGCAATAACTATATTAGCTTCTATATTCTTCACAAAAATAATAAGCGGCCTTGTCGTATAAAGAGATTTTTCTAGACTAACTTAAAGGCTATTCTTAGCTAATCTTTAATTATTAATATATAATACATTTATATTAATGTAATGATTAATTCTTTCTTCGTCGCGATGAAGAATTGCGAAGATAATCCGTCATAAATTGTTAAAGCGTCTGGAAAGAATATATATAAACATTTAAGTAAACATGAATTTGAAAGGATTGTAATAAAAATTATTTCTAACATTATAAGAATTTTTACACATTTTTTGTACATTCTGTAAAACATAGCTATAATAAATATATTTGATACTTGACTCTTGAGCTACTGATAAATCCTTATATAATTTCAATTTTAAAAAGATACATATTTAATTTAAAATTATCATTCTAAAATAAAATTCTGTCATTAATTTAGTCTTAAATTATAAAAAAAGTATCTACGAATGTATTTCTATTCGAGATATAGTTGTCTCGAATCCTATCATCGACGACATTCCTACTCACTGATTCTTTATAATTAAAACTGGACTGACGAAGTACATATTGTTCTATTATATGAATCTATATTTATTTTGATATGTATGGCTAGCAAAAAATTCTGCAACAAAGAACCAATAAAATTATAAATCAGTGTAAAAACAAATCGGTCAAGTAAGGAGCATAACTGATTTTTAACATTGTCATTATTGTTTTTGTGTTTTATAATAAAAAAATCATGGTAAATCATGATTTACCAGATTTTCGGTTAAGTAACATTTTGCTTAGAAAATAAACAACAAAGCTATTTAAATTTGAAAGGATAGTTTTACAAGATAGAATCTGTTGTATCGTGAGATGGTTTTAACAATCGGATCTCTTACTTTTAAATGAAATACAAACATTTCTTTGTCATGTTACATAGGTAGTTTTTCTATTAAAAGTGTTTGTTTGATTAAGATGTTTATCGCCTTGGAGAATGTAGTGCAGGCAGTTGTGTAACGGCGATTAAATTTTTGTTTTAAATCATTCAAAAATTCGTTTTCATCTCATATCGTTTTTCAAGGTATGTTTTATTTTATTTCTGCTGCAGCAAAGTTTTAAGTTGATTTGAAATAATTTTAAAATACGATAAATTGATTGATTAGAAAATTTAAGTTAAGCTAATTGATCATTCAGTTCTCTGAGTACGATAGTAAGATTAGTTGCTTACTAGACAGTAATTTTCTAGAACACATTTGTATTACTTTGGAAGCGAATATATCTCAATAAAATGTTACTAAGCAATAATATTATGATTTTTAAATCAGACTATCGGTACCCCATACAATAATATACACTGAAAAAATACCTCATGTTAGTATGTATAGTGGGCGTCCATAATTTTTAGTCAGTCGAAATTTCACCACAACATTATATAGGGGCATATAAAATACTCCTTTATAAAGATGTATTTAAATAGCTTTGATTGAAGGATATATTTTAATAGCATTGTCTTACTGAGTATGTACTGTTTGATACAACTCCATTAATTCTTCGAAAAGTAATTCTGTAAAATACTTATGTATAAAACTTATTAAAAAAAAAGAATTTGAGATATAAATAGAATATGAAATATAAAGAAAAACAATATTTAGCTAGACGTGTTGCTGGGGAGTTTCTTGCCGTTTCTTCTCCTTAACAGCATTAACACGTTGGGAAGCGGTGTACATAGAATAGGAAGTAAATTTAAATTTTAACTTATATGTATAACCTTCAAAAAGTATTCTCCAGTGGAACTTATTTTGATAACTTTTGAATTTAAATTTGAACGTAGTATTGAGGTAAATAGAAAGAAAGAAAAAATAACTTTATTTGAAGAAATAGCGACGTAATTACATTCCTTGTACATTTTTATACACAGAGCATATTTTGAGAATTTGTACGCCGCATTTTCAGCAAATAAGGTTTGCACTCAGCATATTGCCGTGCCGGAATCATATCCGACACAACGCTGATTTTCAGTGAACCTTCCTAAATGACTCATACATACAAAAACAGATGGACAGACGGACGGACAATTCGATTTTATAATACTTAGTTCATTCATTTCTAAAATATCTATGGAATCATTAAAAGCTTCATCTGCTAAAACCGATTATTACGCTGATTTTCAGACCCTTTCTATAAATTAGGGTAATTAATGTAACAGCAAAAAGAGAGTTGGATTTTATATTTAGATCTAGATTTTTTTTTACCTTAGGTTCCTAAATCAGTGTAGTGTAAATAAGCGTTAAAGTTCGTTCATTCTAATTGGCGTTGTATTCGGCCGCTAGCAGTTAGAAGAATGAAATAATATCGAGGTTTCACCTTTCGTAGAAACATAATTGTTGTTATTTGTTATAGTTTTGAGTACATGTGTCTCAGGTGAATGGAGGCCTTGGAAAAGCCCCGCGGGCTAACAATGCCACACGCCGAAATTCACACGGCGGTTATGTCAAACTGTCACGAGTACCTTTCAATTACCACCTAAAATCGGGCGGACTATTTTGTAGGCTACCCATAATATTATGTAGCATTATTATGCAATATTAATGTTAACAATACAACAACTCTTTCTTTTTGTCTGGTTAATGAATTTTTATTCCACTTTGCAATATGTTCAATGTTAAATTAATACCTTTTTCCTAACTTGAGGAGTATTAAAGTTTTAAATCTTTAAAAAGAATTTATGTATCTCATATCATTAAGAGTTTAACATTTGTTTACGCGTCTACTTCAATTTTGATTTTTAGCATTCCGTAGTGATTACGGCAAAAACGGAATCCTTATAAATCGTCATGGCCGCCTGTCTGTCTGAAAAAAAAGTTGTAGACCATCAAAAATACTTTTAATGAAAACTAATTTGAACAATACTCGTTGAGTAGTTTTTGTAAAGGTAAAAGATTTTCCATGATCTTATATTTATTATAGTTCCGTAGCCAAATGAAGAAAATGTGGACTTTTATGTCTGCGGAATCCTTCACAATTCGTGGTTTGCCTGAATTTTTTTTTCACTCTCGCATGGAGTTCGGTTTGAGTTTTATGAACCTAATGTGATGACGTGTGATAGTGAATGAAGGTGGGGAAGTCCGTCGACGACGAAAAATCGGTTAGCAACGCTAAGACACCATTTGATCCTATTTTCAAATTGTAGTTGACGCTAAATTCCATTTATAAAAGGTAAAAAACGGAAAGTATACGAACTTACCCTACTGACGGACTTCCCCACCTTGTCTATAAATCAAGAAAATTACCAGCTAATTTAAGCTTATTACAAGCAGAAAATAAGCCATAGAAGACCGGGCAATTGCTGTCTTGTCTATAAGGTGACTTGAGCTGTTATGTAATTATTTATTTTATAATTACATACCTACACTTGTAACATGGCCTTCGATTTTGCAAGTGCTCTGGTTTAAGCTGGGGCCTAAATACAAAACTAGTATGACCTATCAGAACAGCCTAATCTGTTCAACCGGTGTTTTACATTACGGTCGGGTCACCTGTAAGTTTTGCTAGCTTAAAGCTAAGCGAGCACTACCATTTGTCGATACCGGACTCTGTGTGAAAGGATGAATCCGGTATTATCATTGATTATTATTCTCTACTTTCAAAAAACGCTCTTCAGCAAATTCTATTTAACTAAACACTTTCGAATTTGAAGTCAACTACGCTACGTCGCAATTCTAATTCAGCAAACACAGCTCTATGACGTAGAGCAACTCACAGAACTTTTGTCTGTTTCTAAACCTACTTTAAAGTCAAGACTGAGTTATTTTTTTATTGGGAAACTGACAAACAGGCAGACGGCCCAGCTCATGGAAAATGGTTGCCGTCGCTTATATGCGATTGCAACGCCAATGGCGAAGGCAACGCGTTGCTAGCCTTTACGATGGAATAGGGGGATGATATGAAGGAATCAGACAGGAGAAATGGAATAAAATGGATGGAGAAATGGAATAGAATGGATGGAGAAATTGAATAGAATGGATGGAGAAATGGAATAGAATGGATGGAGAAATGCAATGGAATGGATGGAGAAATGGAATAGAATGGATGGAGAAATGGAATAGTATGGATGGAGAAATGGAATAGAATGGATGGAGAAATTGAATAGAATGGATGGAGAAATGGAATAGAATGGATGGAGAAATGCAATGGAATGGATGGAGAAATGGAATAGAATGGATGGGGAAATGCAATAGAATGGATAGAGAAATGAAATAGCATGGATATGATATGGGGGAGGAGAAAGTGGGCGATTGGAACTTACTCATCACACGAAACATTATCAGCTCAAGGCTAATCATTTCACGCCGATATTCTGTGAGGGTATGGTATTACACCGATCAAGCCTACCCTAAGAGCTGTGATCAAGATAGTGATTCCAGCAGGGCTCTCTATCACGTCAAAACTTACTCACTTGAACGTACTTCTCTAGAATACGGAACATAATTGAGGTATCTAGCATACAAAAGGCTTGAATATAACTCCATTAAAGTATTTCATTGATTAAATAATAAGTACTTTTCCTGCTCAATTTATCATCGCGTACCATTTATGATAGTCTAACATTTAATTGAGCAAGGACACGGCTTTTTATATTTAATACATTTGTCAATTACCTGTATAAAGTGCTTATAAATGCCAAGGTGGCGGTTTAAAACTGGACTATATACCCATTGATTGCTTTGATCTTTATAAATTATGTATAATGAAGTATGTAATATCTGGCTTGAGTATTGTCTAAAAGTTCTATGATTTTGTATTGCTTTATGTTGTTTATTTCGGTTTCCGTATTGCTTCTGTTTTAAATTGGGGCGCAAGATTTAAATTAGGTGCTCAAATTTTATTATCATTTTACGACCTAATATTGATGTATAACATACGTAGATGTAAGAAAAAGTATGTTGATCATCAATCGTAGTAATGTGAGATATAGGAAATTATCTTCTAAATATAACTTTGGCATGATGCGAGCATGTAGCCAGTATCAAGTGTATCAAAGTTTTAGAATAATCGTCAAGCAAATATTTCAGCCAAATTGTGTTTTTGACTGATGTCGAACAAAGGAGTTTTGGGGGCAACTTGAAAAAAAAACTAAACAGTAAAGATTTCTAGTATAACATGTAATCCCAGTTTAAAAACAACTTAATTCATATTTAGCCAATATTATTGGTATAATTTGGAAACAGAAAAACATAGCAAAATATTAAGTTTCTACCAAAAGCTTGTCAAAGGTTCTTCCATGATTGCTTGGTTTCTATATCTTATCCATTCTTTTACATTACCATTAGTAGAAAATTGACATTACTTCTAGTAAGCAAATGAATGGATAGCAAAGTATCAGCCATGTAAGACTCGATTCAATGTGTGATGCCGTTCACGGTTCAATCTTGCTCCGGCCCCGGTTCGATAAAATCTCATTATATTTACACTACTAGTCTGGAGTTGAAACAAAAGTGTATTCACATTGTCGGTACAAGTCATGACAGGTCAGATCTCGCTTCAGTCAAATATTATTTTTGATAAACCGGTACCGGCCCGATATCGAATTGGAACTAGAGCGACACGGTAGAACACTGATTCATTCTTGTTTAAGAATATTGACCGGACCGGAAACGGGCCGAGACCGGAGCGAGATTGAACCGTGAACGGCATCATAGTGCGGATCGCGCTTTAGGATTAATCGGTGCATTCTTTATTTAAAATATCGCCGTTCAGATGTCATAGACTACGTTTCACATGAGACTCACAACGACCACGCTCACGACCATGATTTTCCCGTTCCACTTGCTTGCGGGCGTTACAGTCGTTAATTCAAGTGGAACGGATTATTCGACTACCTCTCGACGTGGGTCGTGAGCGCTGCGTGATCAAAAATTACGACGTCATCAATGACGTTTTCGCGGGGACCATAACGACCGCGGTCGCTTTGTGGAACACGCCCATAGTATAAAATAACTTCATTGCTCGAGTTTTATTAGAGCAATTACCGTTCTCGTGTCCCATTATATACAGAATATTAAAGGTCACAATGCCGTCTAGGATATGAAATCGATTTTAATGAAACGAGATAGCCTTGATAATTATGAATGCGTTAGAGGTCGATTAAGGTTGGGCGTAGCTGTGGAAATAACTATTATGCTTCAGGATGTTGAAAAGAAAAAAATATACATATTATTATAGTAAAACATAATATAACTATCAGATATTTATAACGTAGTATAAAACAAAATAGTAAAGAAATATATTCGGTAACTCCTAAATCCGACGTTTCGGTCACTTTTCAGTAGCCGTGATTACAGAAGACAAAGATGTCGTGTCATTTATGTAGAAAAGAGGAAAATTATTTTTCCTCTTCTCTTGAAGCCACAACGTGTTGCGAAGCGGTGGTAAATTAGATTAGGCTCCCATAGAGTAAATAATAATCACAAACAAATTAAAATGAACAAGTTGGCGCTAGGCTAAATAAAACTAACAATACTCATTGACACTTGACATCTTTGTCTTTCGTGGTCACGGCTACTGAAAAGTGGCCAAAACGTCGGAATAATAAAAATCAAATAAATTACTGCGCTTAAAACCGTTAAAACGTAGTTTTACAAAATACAGAGTTTGATAAATGAAATCCATTTACAAAAGAAATCGTGTTTATCTATGACATGAGTAAATTCTGTAAACTCGCTCTTCATTCGCATGTAGCAAAATTTCAGATGTCAAAAGATCTACGAATAAAATTAGCCTCAATATTGCTAGACTGTTTCAAGTATTCTCAGTGTGAATAAAACAATGACACGTCATGTACTTTGAATGGCCAATTTGTATGTGAATGGGCAAGGCTTGGGCAAGTTGGGTAAAGGTTAAGTAACGTGGGAATCGAGTGTCCTTGGCGCTTTGGGCGAGATAAGTTCTGTAGGCGACTAGCTTAGTTATTTCTGTTGACTACCTGTTAATTTGAATATATAATTGTTCAGAAATCTTTGCCTATTATTATTTATTAGTCAAAAGGCTGGCCTGTAGTTTAGGCAATGCATAAGCGTTGCCACCCATCGCGGTAGCGCGGCCAGGATTTTGAGAACGTTCCTAACTGATTGTTTAATATTTGTAATTCTTATTGAGCTATAGGATAAAATTATTGTATATTTTAATTTTTTATTTTAATGTGAATGGGGTTCATTCACATTACAATAAAAAATATTATTATATTATAATTTTTAGGTTATTTACTAGATAATTTTTTCAAATTCAAAAGTTTTATCCTAACATAGTTTTGATGAATAATATATTTTTAAGTCAATTGTTAAATTTATATTAAACCTTTTGCTACAATATGTCATTATTTTGAAGTTGAGTGGATATGACATTGTAAAATCGTAAAATATTTAAGATTTAACCTGTTGTTTTTGTATTAATAAATAATTAATTAATTTTCAAGAAATGATGGAGTTACATCTAACGCACAATCGTAGTTATATAACAATAAAACAAATTAATTAATGTATTATAAAACTAACTATAATACAATGTAATTATACAATACGTTATAAAATTATAATACAATTATAAAATAAACTGAACTCTGAGCGCTACATTCTTAGATTCTACAATGCGTTACATTGACTAACATCGAATAAAATAATAAACTACTAAAATAAAATAGTGGAGTGGGAAGTTATTTTAATATTGTTAAGTAGTTGTTGTCAGTATAGCGTGTACTCTATTTTACCAGTACTATATTTGACTAGAGAAGACATATTATTATGAGTTAATAGACTGACCGCTGAGGACATAAAAGATCATGCAAAGGGAAGTAAATTCAGTAGTAAGACAGACCCCAGCAACGGCTGGGATAACCAAGTTACAAAGCATAAAGAAAGATTTCACTAGGGAATGAGACTAGTTATCATATAGGTTATTATAATTATAAATTTGAATGGAGTATTAGGTAAACTTCTAGGCGCTAAGAACCTCAGCCAGAAGGCCCAGCTCGCCGTACACAACGCGGTGCTGGTACCCACGCTCACGTATGGAAGCGAGAGTTGGGTATGGAAGAGAGAGCATGAAAGTAGAGTAAACGCGGTCGAGATGCGAGCACTGCGCAAAATCTGCGGAGTGACGCTCGCGGACCGCGTTCGTAATACCGAAATAAGAAAGAGAGTTGGTCTGAAAGAGAGTGTCGGGGTGAAGGTAAGGAAAGGCATGCTCCGGTGGCTCGGGCATGTGGAAAGAATGACTAAACAGATATACAATGCAAAAGTGGATGGATGCAGAAGTCGTGGAAGGCCACGACACACCTTCCATGATCAAATTGATCGTGTACTAGCAGAAGGTGATGTCAGGAGCCTTAAGAACAGACGAGCGTGCATGACAAGAGTTATGAATGTCAAAGAAGCAAGTGAGGTGTGTAAGAATAAGCCTATATATAATAAAGATTTTTATTTACTTATTTCATATATTTTGAATGTTTTGTATTATTTATTGTCTACACCGCCACTGTCATGTTTCAAAACTTTCCTTACTTTACGGGATTGCCTGGAAGAGATCGCTTTAATTAAGCAATAAGGCCGTCCTTTGTTCAACATTTATTGTATCTAGTGTTTAAGAACATAGTTTTAATTTTGGTGAACAATAAAGTGTTTTCATTAATTCTTTAATAAAAATATGTAATACTCGAAGTTAACTAAAAAAACAGTAAAGAATTAATTACTTTACTATATTTTAGAATAATTGCGCACTGCCTTGTGAGGTAATTGAATTGTGAATTGCATTGATTTGCAGTACGATTAACGAAACTTTGTTACATAAAATTCAATTAATGTACCAACATTAGTAACAGCACTAGACATAGTACAATAGATTGTTTCACAAACTATTCAAATAATACAGCAGTTCTCAAAGTTGAGCCGAAATATTATGAGAGTAATTGTATATGTCACATGTCATTATTAGCAATCTAAACTGGTCATAGATGTACGTACAGCTGACATAAAATTTGGGCTCTGTGCCTCATTTTTAGGGTTGGGTTATCTAAGTATCAAAAGAAACCCCTTTCGTTTTAATCTGACTACTATCTGTCACAGCTGATTATTTCTGGAATTAGAGCTAGAGTTATGAAATTTGGCACATTTATAAAAGTCTCATGAGTCTGGTATCGAATTTGCGAAAATATTTTTTATTAAAAGTGAAGTAGTTGATTGAGAGTATACGTTTAAAAGGTAAGGAATATCATCGAGAGATATACTAAATAAAAGACTTCTACAAGTATTCAAAGAAAGATTGAAAATGGATTTTTTATTATTTTTTATAAGACATAATTAAAACTAACAGTGACTAAAACAGACTGCTCGTTGTCAACTAATAATCATTATTAATTGCTACACACTAACTTGATGTTATTATTAATTATAATATATTAATGAATAGCAAATAAGAGCGACACCTTACCTGCAAAAATATATGTAACATTCTTATACGTCATACACAATTAATTCTTTGAACTGTGGCTTTTCGGGTCCGAAATAACAAAAGCTTGGGAAACGCTGTCAATGTCGATTGGCAAGTATTGTCCTCTATAGTTTATCTTTGATCATAAACACCCATTGATGGCTGATACTTGCAAATAATTGTATTGAAATAAGTGTATAATATTAATTATAACATATTATATTAATGAATAGCCAATAAGAGCGACACATTACCTGCAAAAATATATGTAACATTACTTATACGTCATACACAATTAATTCTTTGAACTGTGGCTTTTCGGGTCCGAAATAACAAAAGCTTGGGAAACGCTGTCAATGTCGATTGACAAGTATTGTTCTATAGTTTATCTTTGATCATGAACACCCATTGATGGCTGATACTTGCAAATAATTGTATTGAAATAAGTGCATTGTATGTTACCATATATTTAGATTTGTTTGAGATAAATAAGTTTTGTATGCAGATGATATAATAATACGAGTATGAGTCTAATGATACATTAATCTATACACATAAATAAAATTGAAGTGTCTGTTTGTCATGTTAAAAAATAACAGCTTTTTACTAAATATATACTTGCATATGCAATGAAAGTATATACGGCATATATCAAAAAGTCAATTTTCAAAAAAAATAAGTAAAACTTCTTTACAATCATTGTGAATTGATGCTCGATGAAACGAAAAATGTTTGAAGATGAAATGTTTGAAGTTTTTCATTATTTAACAATTTAAGCACTATGCTTATAAAGACAGTGTTGGAAATATATTGATGTTCTGAAGTTCATAAATCAAATTGAAACTAGAGCATTTCTTTCCTATTTTAGTTACCACAAGCCTCTCGTGTCATTTGTTCAATGTGAAAACATGGAATCTGGATAATATGTATTATAATATATCTTAAATATGTAAATTATGAAATGTAATATTTTTCATTAACATATTTAATAATTTTTGAGCTTGGTAAAAATATTATAAAAATAATAAACCTTACAATTATCCTTATACTCCTGATACTCTATATGCATCTCATTCTCTTGTAGGCTACTTGTCTGAAGTTTCATTTCTGTCGTGTGTGAATTGCACACAAACATTTTTTTATTGTCTGGATGTTCCGGTTAATCTCTGAAACGGCTAGTCAATATTTTTTAGCGTTCCGCTAAAATTCCACACGGACGAATTCGCGGGCACAGCTAGTCATCAAATAAAGTTAGAATTATTTGTTTTATATATAAATAATTGTTGTAATAGGAAAATTATTAAATAAAATTACCATTAGGCATACTTACTTAACCTTATTTAGTAATAATAAAAAAATTGTTTACTAAACTGAATATTAAAAGACACGAACAACTGGTAACTGAGGGCCTAAAGTGGTCGACTTTGGAGAATCGCTTAGTGAAATTGACACGTGTCTAGATATCCTGGTAGTTGTAACACATAGCATAAAGTTCCACTTGATGTTGATACTTGTCATGTTCATCATGTAAATCCGCGAAAATGACCTCTTTAGGCCCTCTGTCCTACATATGAATTAACTTTAATGAAATTTCATTAAGGTGATCTTTGGTGCTTTCAAAAGCATATTTGTCCCAAAATGCGACGCTGTAGGCAGTGTCACAATATCTGCATGTAAAGCCACGGGATGCCTCGTTATATAAACTATTGCGTAAGGTGACCTATAGGAACAAATTGATATATCTTAACAGTGATTAATATGGATCAATCGATATATCTTATCTGATTCAAAATAATACGAAAATAACATATTTGCATTAAATATAGATTAATTTCCTGTGCAGTTTTATTTTTATCATCTGTATGATTTTTTTTCAACCCGTATCGGTCCACTGCTGGACGTAGGCCTCCCCAAGTACGCGCCACATATCCTGGTCTCCCGTTTTCCTCATCCAGCCCCTGCCGGCGATCATGCGCAGGTCGTCAGTCCACCGGGCTGGCGGGCGTCCTACGCTACCTTTGCCGAGACGTGGTCTCCACTCCAGGACTCGTTTGCTCCATCGGCCGTCGGTCTTGCGACAGACGTGACCGGCCCACTGCTACTTCAACTTGCTAATTTTGCGAGCTATGTCTGTATGATAATGAAATTGAATTGTATGTTTGTGTTCTATATATAAACGCCAGAAGTTAAAGTGAAAATTTTATTTACATGTTACCTAATCACAAATGACTGTTTTAGAGGAATCGTCAATTTCTCTTAAAAGTACAATGCTCATTTTAGGTCCACCTTGAAATCGAATGAAGCTTAACCAAATATCTTTATAAAATCTTATATTATTTATTATGTTATTACACTAAAATTTTACAATGTTTTGTAAACCCAGGATAGAAATTACAATTACATAAATATATTTTCCTTTTCCGCTATCAACATCGATGCTTCGTATCTTGATTCTTGATTTTTAGGTTTTATTTTATTGACTGAGAAGTGAGATATAGTTTAATATTCAATAACCTTAAATATTGTTGACTGTTCAATTCATTTATATACCATACCTCCAGAAATAAAATATGCACGGTTGATATACTTACACTTATGGTGGCATTACTGTGGCCACAAATCACAAAAGGCAGACTTTTTAAAAAACAAAATAGATTTAAAGTAAAAACTATTAAAGTCAGAGGCAACAGATCATAGTATTTGTTAATAACGCACAGCGCCATCTAGTTTTGGATGTTATAACTTTCAATTTTATTCATTATACTTATACTGCCCTGAAAAATTAAGATTTCTATTACATCAGATTCTGGGACGGCAATATTTTTGATGTGTATGATAATTATTTAAATTTTCTAAGAAATAGTAAAGAGATCATAAAAACTCGTGCAATTTTATATGAAGTCAACGCTCCTAAAAAACTGGGCAATGTCCTATATCTCGAATATACTTCGAAACGGATTTCAATAGAATTTAAAATAGGAATAGGAACTTATCATATCGATAGATTCTAACACACATAAACATTGAAGAAAATTAACAAGTAGATTTACTGGCGAGAATAGTAGCAATGGAATCCCAACCAAAATTACACACTACTATTAGAATAATACAAAGAATCTTCGAAAGTATTCGAAAGCAGTGTGGCTGAAGAACATCTTACAAGGTTCAGAAGACATGAATATGAAGTCCATGTTCTGTGTGAACAGTGGCGGTCTGAGCTAGTAGTAGTAGGTATATCTACATAAAAATGTGGTAATAAAATACTATTTTTTGTATAATCATGTTCTATGACCTTGCCTGTATTGAGTACTTGTCGTGTAAGAAAGAGATAGGTATAGGAAATAGATATTGGCGATATTATTTAAGAGTAATTGCCAATGACCAGATTCGATTTACAAAGTAATTTATTGAGCAATTGCTCGTTATTACACATATTAGAGCAGTACTTTTATTGTGTTTCTTATTTAACTGGTTTCGTTACGTCTTTGTATCTGGGAATATGCGACATATGTTAAAAACGCACTACTGGAAGACTGAAATAGTACATTATGGTACTAGTGTGTAATATTGGTGATTACCGCCGATGCGCCTTTGCGTAGATAAAAAAAGTTATATATGAGTGAAAGTTTTATTTATTAAACACGTACGAGTTAAAATTATCTATTTAAATAAGAAGTTGCATGATATGAGCAAGCAATAGGAACATTAATTTATTTGTTCTATAGAACACGATCTTTTTTTTGAATAAAAACTTTTTTAAGAACAAAACAACTCAACCAATAAAATTAAAAAAAAAACTATAACTCACTAGTGAGTTATAATGTTTTTTAGTCACAGTTTGATTATGGGTGTCATTCTGTGCCT
Organism: Dendrolimus kikuchii; assembly: GCA_019925095.2. NCBI lineage: Eukaryota > Metazoa > Arthropoda > Insecta > Lepidoptera > Lasiocampidae > Dendrolimus > Dendrolimus kikuchii. Next base: position 21,524,210 of record CM034389.1, read on the forward strand.
AATTGTGGTGACTATAGAGCCACTTTATGAGCAAGTGTGTTGAAAATGTTATTTATTTATACCTAAATATCCAATGTTATTTCATGAGTAATTTTATTACATAATTATCTACACTTATGTCATCAAATCAATAGGAAAACATTAAATAATTGTACCTGCGTTTCGATACACTCAAATATACTATAATTTATTCATGTTATCAGAGAAGTTTATACAAACTTATTTTATCTATAAATCGATTGATTGCCTGTTCCTATACCTTACTAAGCGTTCATTTGCTCTACTATTGGTTAAATACAAGTAGTGTCTTTCTACCGATGGTCATGCAAGTGAATGAATAGTATGATGTAGGAACCGGCCATGAGATCGTCCAATATTAGATTTAGGATTAGGATCCATAGAAGCACGCACACCGCAGAATTAATTCCGCAGCGGATTTAATTTCTGTACATTGTGTTAGAGATTACACGGGACTTTTAAGCTTTAGACAACTAGTGCAAAGGATTCCTTAGTCATTAATTTATATCGACTCTATTTTTGATTTTATTGTTTTATTAGGCGTATTGTTAATTATTATACTATATACAGTATGATAGCTCCTACTTCACAGATCTATTTGATAGAACTATTAAAATATGAAAGCTGAGCAAATAACCCTGAACGACTCGATTCACATTGACCTCTTACACTGTAATATTTTTCGATAGACATTGTCGTAAAGAGTCATAACTGATTCTGTTACACCTATTTACAACCATATGTTTTTAAATGTAAAGTAATGATGTGTGGGTTTCGACATATTTTCTAACAATTATTTTTGAGCAATTTATGAAAAGCTATGTAGCGTTAAATTCAAGGTGAATTTACAACATATCAACGTGTAAGTATTTACGTTTGGAAGTGCATGTTTTGCAATTTATTGTAGTTTTGACAGTCATTAACAATGCCACTATCGGTGCTGTTTTAAGTGAAATGTCACGCAATTTATTACCAATACATGTTCTATACATAAATGAGCCTGGAGACGTTTTTGCGATTGGAGTAGTCTATACGTAGAAGATGCATTAATCCGACCAGCCTTCTACACAAGTGACATTGAGACATATGAGAATGACATAATACTTGGTTTAGCGATATGTCATTCCTATACAATTTATATTCTATTCGTTTAGTTCTAATGCCAGTTGTCTAGCGGGGGCAGATCTGCATGGCACTCAACTGTGTACGACTCAATGCTTTTTGTTTATTGCAGAGTTCAGCAAACAGGTAATCGGCCCACCTGATGGAAAGCGGTTACCATCGCCTACAGACATTTGTACCATCAAAGATACTACAAGTGCACTGCTGCTCTCATAAGGGAGACTGGAACCTGGCCACTGAGCCGGAACACAACTCAAGGTGTTATGACGCCATACTCTAGACCAGGGATGGTACCCATCCAATCGGGCAAATACCCTACCACCTGGCTGTGGGTTATTTTGTCGCCTCGTACGACAGGCCGCCCGGCCGCAGGAAATTGTATTCTTTCTCCGTTCCTGCACGGATTAAAATTGCATATTGCTACTAATCGTCGCCGATAGTGTAGATATTGTATAAGAAAAAGCACCGTGAAAAGGTCTCAACCCTCAGAACTCATTTCTCAAAACACGACTTAAAACCGAATACAGACTAACTGAAACCGGGATAAACCAGCATGCGCTAGTTACCACGTACCTCTCATTCTCGCATCAGACTACTAAAAACGCAAGGTTTCCAAACTAATTCACTATAGGTAATCTATATGTGGCCTAATAAATATACTGCGATGGAAATGTGGTCTTAGATCAAGGACCAAGTCAGTACATCCCGCATCTATTGAAACCTTCGTGTCCGTGACACAGCAGATATACTCCAAGAGATTCACGTACGCTTGCTTCTAAGTATAAATTTTACGGAATCCGTCTAATTACATGAACAGTCACGAGGATCGAATGCCTAGCTATGTCTCAGGTTCAGACCAGCTCCCGGTAAAAATGGTAGGATAAAGAAATGTTGAGTTAAGGTCTTAAAGGATGTGTGTCAATAGTTTCACAATCATAGATGGCGAAGATCGCGTTGAATCTAGAAGAAAAAGCGAATCAGAGCTTCGATACCTTCATCAGCTGGACTAAACGCTAAGATGATGATGATGTTTTTTTATACACAGGAAAAAAGTCTTATATCATTTAAAATGATCAAATTCAATTTCAAATTTTTCTTTTCAAAATAAGTTTCACTGGAGAACACTTTTTGAAGGTCATACATATAAGTTGGAACTTAATTTTACTTCCTATCGATCGATAGGGTTTCCTCCACTTCTCATCTCAACTAAACCGATAATGTAACGTACGATGACGACAGTGGGCTTTAAACAGCCACTCTAGAGAATCGTATTGTGACCCCAACCAATGTTTACACTTAGGTAGAAGACATTGCCACTCTATTTCACTTTAAAACTCGACAAATTTCTAATGCGAATCTGCTACGATACACTCATGATGATAGAAATTTGTGAAATGTTACGCGCACCCAAATCTTTAATTTAATTTTAGGCAACTTCACGGACAATCGCAATCATACATAATCTATGATATTATAAAATTCTAAAAATGCCGTGTCTGTACATTAAAGCTATTTAAAAAAACTACTGAAATAGACTATATAAACGACGGAGAACACAGATGTATGCATTTTTTGGATTTCTTGTCTGGTTATCTGTTTGTCGGTTTGTCTGTTTGTTCGGGATTCATGTAAAAAGTACTGGGCCGATTTTGATGCGGTTTTAACTGATCAACAGTACATTTTTAGACTTTAAATGTGCACTACTTTTTATCCTGGAAATCCCACGCGAATTTGTCTGGGAACGATTGTAATTAAATGCCCAGATTGAAAAAAAAATCGAACTTAATGTAATTTTTTCACTGATTGATAGCAAATTTTACGTAATTAAATGTGTGATATTCTTATACCAGGAATCCTACGGGAATATTCCTGGGAGCAATTCGAAGTTGTTCGGGTGCATAAACATTAGCTTACTCCGACACAGTTTTCACTAAGACGACTGTATCGTTACCATATCGAATTAATTTTGATTTTGATCGATGTTTAAGTGTTGTAGCTCTCTAGCAATATCGAGACGTCAATTTTTGACGGTCAACACTACGTACTGATCAAAGCGGAGAGTGGCAACACCAGTGCAAGAACGGCGGCCGAACGAAAAACAAAAAAAAATACGAGCGCGCACGTGAAATTCGAGTGACATCCCACCAAAATCTTAAAAGACAAAAAAGGTGCTAGCTGCAGACTCAGGTACGTATAGTGTTTATATCGTTACTGCTAGAAAAGGAACCTTGAGCGTCGAAAAGGATCAAATTTACCCAGAGTGGTGTTCGATCGCCTTTGCTGGGCAATCGAATGCTACAACGACAGTTTATATTCTTTTTAAAATGCTACGGAATTTGTGCCCAGGGAATCCCGTAAGAATTTCAAGTAAAGCGTGGATGAAGTCGCTGGCATATCCCAGTGTATTAATATTAATCAAATTATATATACAATCATGGCAAATACAGAAGAATCATTAAAAGTCAGTAAATAAGCTGATGTATTATTGTATAATAGGTTCGATCATCAATTTCAAACGAAGCAATTTTGAGCGATTGGCACACATACCTTTCGAAAACTATTTAACGTTGAGTTAATAATGAATCGATTTAATAGTGAACGCGAATACCTACTTATTTCATTAAAGCAAGACTATCACGGTTTATCCACCATGCTTATTCAAATCGGAATGGGGGGTTTCAATCATAATTTATCTTGATGTGCAGGTTTTAACACGATGAGTTTCTTCACTATTAGCACGTGGTAATTGTAAAGAAGTTGAAGTCCCAATGGCAAACTTCCACCTCTCTCTATTCTATCCCTATTTTTTTTATAAGGGAATGCGGTTACGCAACCCTTGGGCCTACGGAGGAGGCACACAAAGGAGTATGTGAAACACCGGACGGCCGGCTCTGCACACACTTTCCCTGAGGAAGCTGTGAGACGGCGGCCGCAGAACTACTCACTAAACCTATCACCGTCCCGCCGCGTCTTTTTGAGGCGGCAAGGGATATAAGGGATATATCACAGGCATTGCTTCATGACATATCCTATCTCTTCCATCTACACCCTATCCCATCCCACCCTAAAGGCTAGTAACGCGTTGACTTTGCCCCTAGTGTTGCAAACGTGTATAGACGATTAAAGTAACTAATTTCCCAAGCTTTTCAATAAAATAAGTACACAATATATAGAATAGATGATTTAAGTATTATAATTATATGGTTATTTATTTCATTTAATTTTAAAGTAGGTACCAAATATTTTATTGTTGGTTTTTATTTAAAATTATTTTATTTATTATTAAAATTAGTTAAACAAAAATTGGGTTAGTTTGGCCTCACGCCAAATAGAAGATTTGCACTGAAAATCAGATATCATTCCGGCACAGCAATATGCTGAGTGGGATTCTTGTTTGCTGAAAATATGGCTTACAAATTCTCAAAATATGCTATGTAACATAATAAGAGGGGGGGGGGGGGGGGCAGTTAAAGTACCAAAACGTTTTTTTTTATTGCAGGAGTTCAGCAGACAGGCAGACGGCCCACTTGATGGAAAGCGGTTACCATCGCCTATGGACATTTGCAACACCAAAGTTGCTACAAATGCGCTGCTGCTTTCTTAAGGGAAACTGGAACCTGGTCACTAATGCCGGAACACAACTCAAGGTTGTTATGGCGGCATGCTCTAGACCAGGGGTAGTAGCCATCCAGTCGGGCAAACGCTCTACCACCTGGCTGTGGATTGTTAAGTCGCCTCTTACGACAGGCCGCCCGGCCGCAGGAAGTTGTATTCTTTCTCCCTTCCTGCACGGATAAAAAAGCTCCAGGGGTGAAAGTGATAAAGTGCCTAATGTCGGAAGTAGCTTCGGTGAACCTGCAGCCCACCTCTCGATACCCCTTAGCCAGTCATACCCATGTTGCCCCTGTCTTCTATGTCATTTTTAAGGGCCCATGCAGGGTGTGGCGCGTCACCATCTGCCCATTTTTCCATGTTCCCCGAATATTGCGACGGGCGGACGCCATAGTCCCCATAGCCCAGATCCCTAGTACCACAAGCAGTTCACCTCAACAGCCCAGTACCTTTTCTTCTCATTTTCTACAATACTTCTACACTGATCGGGGCTTGTCCTTGGGTGCATTATTATATGGTGTAGACAGGGATAATCGCCGGTCAGTGTCACGCCACATTTACAATATATTTGTCAAGGGGCCATTACGTGTTAGCCTTACCATGGCCCCACGCACGCCCTTCAAAAGTCCGGGCCATTTTTATGGCCTGTGGTCTTCAAGGACATACAAATTGTAAAAATGTAATTACATCGCCATTTTGCTTCAAATAAAGTCTTTATTTCGTTCTTACATTAGAAAATTACTTAAGTGGTGCACGTTTCCCGACTAAGATAACGAATTCACGTGCTTAGAAATCTGTGTTTGAGACTCCAGCACGTTAACCACTAAGCTACCACGGCTCCGATGAGTACCCACCGTAAATTATGCAACCTTCTTCACTAAGTGTGAACGATACGAAGATTGATGTTTCGCTGATCCGTTATATAGAGCGTATAAATGAAAGATTAATGATACATGATATACACATACAATGTGAAAGCGTAGATCTGGAATTTAGCGATGACGACATCAGTTTCATATGAGCAACCGACAATACCAAAGGAGGTATGTCAGTCGGATTCGCACCCTGTATTCCAAGGATATTAAAGTTTTAGCGGTTGTTCAAAAATTAGAGGTGGAGGGGAACGATCTTCTACGATTTTGAACGCTAAATCTTCGAGTTAAAGAACTTTATTTCTCATAAAAGAATTTTTACAATTCACTTAAACTATGAGAACATTTCTAAATTGTTGAAAAGTAAGTTGTAATTTGTAACGACATAGAGAGCACAAATATTAAAAGTTTTGATTTATTTTTTGTACATGCAAGTTACAAGTTCCTTCGAACCATAACAACCCTGAGTTGTGTTCCGGCTTTAGTAACCAGGTTCCAGTTTCCCTTAAGAGAGCAGCAGCGCATTTGTAGCAACTTGGTGTTGCAAATGTCCATAGGCGATGGTAGCCGCTTTCCATCAAGTGGGCCGTCTGCCTGTCTGCTGATCTTTTGCAATAAAAAAAAAAACCAAAGAAACAAGGATATAGATTTCGTGGAAGTGTCATTGTGTAATTTGTTTTTTTAAATAATGTATTTATCTTCCCACCTATTGATTTAAAAAAATGTTATAAGGAACATCATAACGATTTTGTCATAGATAGATCTACTTAACGACATTTTACACTACTATGTACACTGATTTTTTATTTTGAACGCTAATTTACATGTATGGCTGTCATCCCTAATCTTTAATTTTGTATTACAATTAAATTTAATTACACCATAGTAAATCGGTTACCTATATAGCATGCCTAGGAAGGTATGGACATGTAATGAAGATGAAAGTCACGTGACAAAAAGAATGTTAAACTGCAATCTTGATGGGTACAAATGTAAAGAATGATTAAAATAAGCTTTTTAAAAAGATTTTAAATAAAAGATTTTGAGATCCTAGCTATCATATAGCAGCAAAGTGTTAGCCAAGACAAGTAAAACGAGCCTAAACACGACGGGTCTATCTTGTTTAGTACAGGCATTCCTATGGCCACTTTTCCACTCCATCATCAGATCAGCTCCATGATACCACATTATTGCATTGTCACACGATATACATATGCGTGCAAAATTTCAGCTCAATCGGAAACCGGGAAGTTGGTCAAATTTAACTTGCAAGATTCCACCCGTACTTACATAAATGCATACATAGGTACCTCCATTGCAAGTTAAATAAAAGTTTGTAATAAAAACATGGATTGATTGTGTGAAGGATGATATGATGATTTGTGATGTTCACAGGACGTATGTCAGAATAGATAAACAGAGTGTGGAAGGAAAAGACATATTGTGCTGACCCCAAATAATTGGGAGAAGGTGAAAGATAAGAGAGAGAGAGAGAGCATACCTAGGAAAGTATACTATATATATAGTTTAATTTCATCCACATACACGCACCATTTTTTAAGCATTTACTGAGAAAAATGACTGTGACATGCGAAGACGGACAGACAAGTGGACGAACATAACGATTTCATAGGGGTTTTGCTAACTTGGCTACGAAACCCTAAAAAGTTTTATTGAAATTGTTATACATGCGCAAAAGGACATAAAACTATAATAAATTATTAATGCTAATAAACTGCAACGCTATTTATATAAAAAGGATTCATTAAGACCTCTAACGTATAGAGAGGAATTGAATATTTCCATAAAAGCAGAAATTAAATTAAGACTGCAATTTCTCGCCCTTCCAACCTATTTCACACGAGAGTTGCCAGCCATTCGTCCATTTTACTAAGACAATCATCCCATTTGTATGAAATCTCCAAGGTTCCATAGAAGGTTGTGGTTTCGTATATTTGGCTCCATCATGATCTTATTTCCTTCACAGACTAGCAATTTGACGCCGGTATGGTAAAATTATAGTTTTAAGACCATCGCTGGTGAATAAATGAGATATTTTCACGAGATTGTTTAGTTCTTGAGATCTGTTAGATATTACTTTGAAACTTGTGAAATTAGTAGGCTTGATTGCGGTTAGTGATTAATGTTACTATGTGGGTGCTTAGATAAAATTTGCTTTAATTTAAAAAGTATAGTGTCGAAATTAGTGTTTTATAACTGAGTTTTAGGCTGCTACTCAGAAATACGGTACACGAATGTTAAATAGCGGGTGGGCGGAGTTGGTAGAGGGGAAGGTATACTTACCCTTTCTGCAACCCTTATGGTCCGAAGTTCTTGTAATATTATTTTTTGGTAAACATAACCTTACCTATTTTTGCACTAATATTATTGTGATGGATGGTGAAAGGTCGCGACTAGTGACGAGAATAGTGATTTAGGTTAGCTTCAGAACAAAGCAAATACCGACTGGTAACCATTTACTTACTATTTGTTTTATATACACGAACAGTGACACCTAAAAGTCAAAATACCATCCATCGATGTTGATAGCGTGAAACAAAAATATGAATGAATGAATGAATGAAAGATTGAGTTATATGTTTATGTAATTGGAATTTCCATGCGGGCTTAAGAATATTCTATAATTTTACTATGATGACATTTGGTTAGGGTTCATTCAATTTCATTTCATTCAATTTCAGATTGGACCCATTGCCAAATAAGCATTGTGCTTTACTAATATCAATATTTAGAGTATTTTTCTTAAACAACTTTCTTCTTTAAATTCCGTTACATTCAATTTCCAATAAACACCTTCAACTAAAATCTGTACGTATATTATATATACCATATACGAGCAGATTTGTATCATATTCAACTATTTAAGTAAGTCTTAAAGTGACAGCATATTATGTATATTGTATTGTAATTATTGGATACGCAAAAGATAAAAACAAAACAAAATAGTTGTTAAGAAAATAAACCGTCATCGACCTAGCGCATAGCGGGAAATGGTACGGACATTTACATTAAAAACAAATAAAGATAAAGAACACAAATGACATATGTGACCTCAACCTTATTACCGAAAAAAATGCATCTAATATAGATCGTCACATTAGATTAATTTAAAGCTAAAATATTAAATGCCAGTTCCATTATCAGAATTAAAAAAAACATATCCAACAAATTATTCACATTTATTGTCAGGATTATTAGTTGTTGTGATCACTTTTCTAGAAAATATCTCCAATAGGTGATTTAATTTATTTAAATTGGTTCATCAAGAGCTAATAAAGTGACACTACCCATTAAAGAATAATAAATATAATCTGGAGCAGTTCTATTATCAAGGTTAGGTGTATGGCATATTTTACAACAGCTATGTTCGTATAAAAGAGCAGCCACTAAAATACTATGCTATCAGTTCAATTATAAAATATCACGATATAAGAAATTGTATGTATGTAAAATTAGCAAGTTGAAGTGGCAGTGGGCCGGTCACGTCTGTCGCAGGACCGACGGCCGATGGAGCAAACGAGTCCTGGAGTGGAGACCACGTCTCGGCAAACGTAGTGTAGGACGCCTGCCAGCCCGGTGGACTGACGACCTGCGCAAGATCGCCGGCAGGGGCTGGATGAAGAAGACGGGAGGCCGGAATATGTGGCGCGTACTTCGGGAGACCTACGTCCAGCAGTGGACTGAGATTGGCTGAAGAAGAAGAAGTAATTGTATTTAATGTTTTACAATAGCGGAGCGGAAAGTCAGATCAAATTTTTATAAACCTACAAAACATTGTAGCCCTGATTTTGTACGAGCGGACCTTCTTATGACGTCATAAGCAAGTAAAAGGAGTCAAATGGCGAATTAATTATAGTTTCAAAGTAATAAAAAATATTTCTATCGTGATATTTTAAAAGTTAGATGATAAAATGTTGTTTTGACTTTCGTTCTTTTATATGTAAAATTTTTAGAATATATTGTAACGTGTATCCGCATCCCTATTATGTGGTCACAATTCTAGTGAACGCTGAACTAAGCGCGTACAAAACCTAGAAGCCTGTAGCGTTTAAGTTTAGTACCATCACTGGAGGCGCTTCCTTCGTTGTTGGTTTTTCTGACAGAAGCCAAGTAGTGCGAGCGCGATTGCGTGATTATATGCTGCACTCATGCTCACTTTTAGACCAAGATTATCAATCAATCAATCAATAACTCTTTATTGTACACCCATACAAAAAAGTACTTACAGACTAAAACTGTCTCATTATGCACAAAGGGCGGTCTTATCGCTAAAAAGCGATCTCTTCCAGACAACCCCAGGAATGAATTGAGAATATAATGATGATGGTGGTATATATAATACATAGTACAATTTCTTACATTATAGTAATAAATATATAAATGCAGTATATACGGATGTTCTATATATTAAATAGATATATATTTAATATACATAACATACAAATACATATCTACGAAAATATATAAATGTTTATAGATAAATATATATGTACATACATTTGAATATCATCAATTATTATTAACAGATTAACATGAGATTAAACAGCTGCGTACAGTATTTTATTACAATGAATTGATATGTATTCATCATTTTCCACGACGGTGTTGTTATTCTTTTTGAACGATATAACTATTCAAAACACTCAAATAATTAGATAAAGTGCAACTTTTTTGACGTTTGTTATTACCCACAGTCGAGCATGAAATGAGAATAAGAGTAGTCTATAACACTTGCAGCCATAGAATTATTCAGTAGTGCGAGCTGAATATAGACGCAGCATAACATTATAAAATCGAACAAGAGTTTCACCATCCATATTTTTCCTCTTTATCATAATGAGGAGGTTGGTGCCTCGAGGTTTTACCTTTTTATCCCGGCTGCAACTCAGTGGGCAACTACCCACCGGTAACTGGGTTTGGAGCTGCTGGAGTCCTCTCCGTATGGCGATGGGTTTGCAGCAGCTCTCGTTGGCCAATCTGCGGCGTCTTATGGCTTTCGCGGGCTTTCCGCTGGCTACTTCCACGGCTTGGTTGGCCATTCATTGGCGTTCGGTGGCCTTCTCGGGCTTTAGGTGGTCATCTGTGGCTTTTGGTGGCCTGTTAGCAATGTTGTGAGCCTTTGACAGCCTACGAATGAAAGTCCCGTAGACATGCCGAAAATCCACTGTTGTTTAATGTGGTACGTCTTTATAATTTATTTTCTAATACCTCTCGCAATGTTTGTTTTTCTTAGGTATTAAATATTTTTTTAAGTCTCTTTATTGGCATTTGACTACAAAACACTAAAATAAATTAAATGCTTAGCAGTTCGTGCACAACGGAGTGCTCCGTAGAGGCGATAAAAGTTTTTCAAGCGTGTGAATTTTATTTTACAAAAATATATCTTGTAATCTAAAATACACTATAATAGTTACTATGGACAAGTCTGGAGCAAAACATATTCCGTTTATAATAAAAAGGCATTTTATAATAATATATGTACAATGCGGATATAAATATTTGACGTAAATAACCCTTAATATAACTGACCTTACACATTTTCGGTCAAAACCTATAACCATGAAAAACATTTAAAAATCACTTTAGTATACTAAAAATAGAGTTTAAAATACATTACCACGGCGGTCAAGACGTATATTACAATACAATCTTAAATTTACTGTCGAGATTAACGCAGATCAATAATGTTGTAATGAAGAAATTGTTTTTAAACAACAAACGTAAGTTTGTGTTATAGTTAAGTGATAGTTGAAAAGGTTCAACGTGTGATTTAAAGGTCGTTTGCAAGGTCGCCGTAGGGTTGCCTGTTTATGAATATGCAATTAATTAATTCATGTTAATGTTTATGAGTCTAAGTCAATTTTATTAGCGGATATCCTTTATGCATTCGGATATTAGTTTTCCGTAACTCAATTACTGTACATTACATTATCAAATAATTTTAATTTGAATTATATTTGTGTTGTTTCTTTATTGAGGAGTTCCGCTAACTCTTTAAATAATTCAAAAACTGGCAAATATGAAGGCAATCCACTTGATAGTATGTGATTATCACTTCTTGAATACATGCTTATGACATCAATAAATAATATACTGTTGGTAGAATAGAAGGCTGAAAAATTGCAAGTAATAAAGCCTTAGATACACTAGGCAAATGGAGTAGCGTCTTAAGGAATATGTCGCTCAACTACGTGGATATCTCAAAACAAATGGCGCGGAACATTTGCATGCGCTCGCTGTCGTAGCAACATGCCTCGGGTCACGTAAAATGTTGCCGGATACTGAGCAACGTTGCAGAGTCGCGTAGCTTGAGCACACAAGGGCCTTCTTGACTTCTTTGGCTGAATTGAGGCAGGTTGGGATTTCGAGCGAAACCTCCTTATCCCGGCTTCCACTCTTTAGAATATAATCTGACGGAACGGGTGTGTGAGGCCGCTGGACCTACGTCCATGGTAAATTGAGCGTTGCGCGAAATTTTGGAGGACATTTGTCCCCTATTGTATCTCAGGTTTAATACATCATCAATATTGTCCCTTAACTTTGGAATGGGATTGTTTTAAGCATGGGTCTTCGTGCTTGCGCCCTTCTTTACATTCAGAAATTCCCTGGAACGAAAAAGGATTTCCTCGTAAAAAGATGGATATCAGATATCAGGAAAGTAGGACTCAGAAATTAAAAGTGTATAGGGTTTGTAGATATTAACTGAGTTATGGTTTTCTTACAAGTGTAAAACCAAAGTAGTCTATCATTATGTGCTCGTGTTCAGCTCGCGTGCTACGCTCACGATTTCCGCATACCGTCTGCTAGGGGTCATCGCTGCAGAAATGTAGCTTCGAGCTGTAAAGTTCCAATATATTTTCGAAATCTGTTTAACGAAATCAGAGGTAATAATTATAGAACTTTCTTGCTTACTTTAGACAATATACTTGAAAGGCATTGTTGTACCTGTATGTATGCAGGTACATAAATACATCATCATCATTTTCGAGCTAGCTTTTATTCGTGTAGGAACGGAGAAAGAATACAATTTCCTGCAGCCGGGCGGCCTGTCGTAAGAGGCGACAAAACAAACCACAGCCAGGTGGTAGGGCATTTGCCCAGCTGGATAGCTACCACCCTTGGTCTGAAGTATGTCGTCATAACAACTTTGAGTATTGATCCGGCATTAGTGACTAGGTTCGAGTCTCCCTTAAGAGAGCAGCAGCGCATTTGTAGCACCTTTAATGTTGCGAATGTCCATAAGCAATGGTAACCGCTTTCCATCAAGTAGGCCGTCTGCCTGTCTGCTGAACTCATGCAATAAAAAAAGCTAAATCTCAGTTGCGTTTTGACCATCGACTACGAAGCCAGGGGTCCGCTTTACTACTTTTTCTATTCACCGCGCGATCTTCGGTTCCGCGATGGTTACATTATTGGACTCGGGTCTTGCTGTAGGCAAACAGACTCGCCAGTTGTCTAAGACGGTTTGTCGAATTATACTGATCGTCGATTCGTTACGATGTTTTCCTTCAGCAGAACGTGATGATTTTAACAATATGCAAATAAGATTAGAAACAGTACCCAGTAGTGTATGTTTCTAGGATCGGACTCTAAATTAGTCATATCTATAATATTATAAAATTCTATAAATGCCATGTCTGTACATTGAACCTATTAAAAAAACAACAACTGGGATACAGTATATAAACGATGGAGAACACGATGCAATTTTTTTTACATTTCTTGTCTGTTTGTCTGTATGTTCGGGATTTACTTAAGAACTAATGGACCGATTTCGATGCGGTTTTCGTTGACCTATAGCAAATTCTTAGACTTAAAGTCTGCTTTTTATCCTGGGAATCCGGCGGGAATTTCCCCGGGAGCGGTTTGTAGTTATTCGGGTGCATAAAAATTTGCGTGTTCCGACACAGTTTTCATTAATGATAGCTTACGTTCTTTTTTAAATGCCGTAGCATTTGCTTTGTGTCCCATGAATCCCGCGGGAATCTCAACTCTAGCGTGGATGAAGTAGCAGCCATGTCCTAGTAATTTTTATTTAATTCACATAATATTACTGTCTATTAATTCATGAACTTAATTATAGTGCGAGTGCTGGTTTAGTAGCTTTTGTTGTCCTTCATATTCATTTTCATCATTAATTCATACAAAGGTTGTCGGGCAGAAATCGATAAGACCACCGATTGTACATGAATATTAATGTTCTTAATTTTATGTAGCATTTTTGTACAATAAATTATATTATCTATATATATAAAAGAAAGTCGTGTTAGTTACACTATTCATAACTCAAGAACTGCTGTACCGATTTGGCTGAAAATTGGTGGGGAGGTAGCTTAGAACCAGGAGACGGACATAGGATACTTTTTATCCTATTGGAACCGGTAGGTGGCGCTGAGATCGGGTTCTAGAATCCTCCTAATCACCTGGACCCATTTTGGTGATTTTGTTTTTGTGTCTTTGAGTGGGTGTCCCCGGATGGTTTAAATCCATAATTGGAACCGGTAGGTGGCGCTGGGATCGGGTCCTAGATTTTTATTTTTTCAGAGCAGGACAACGTCTGTCAGGGCCGCTAGTATTCTATAATAATAAGGTATGGCAGTTTATAACACACATTTGATTTCATAGCACTTCATAATTTGCAAAAAACTGATAATAATTTGGTAACAGTAACTACTTTACTAAACGCAGCTATTACGAGATATTTCATTTCCACTCGTCTGTATCTTGTAATAAATGAGTTATTAAACGGTTTGAAAAAGTAACAAGTTTGTAAATACATGTTGCTCTAATTGTATTTTAAATTGCCATTATAACATGACCTCTAGATTTTAAGTGTAACAGCGGGAGTATGGTTCTTTATTAAGTGGTGCTATAAGCGCTGAGGCAGATGAGGCCGACTGATAATAATTTCTTAATTATTATTTCGTTATTTTCGACAATAGCTTTTTTAAGGTATTGCCAGCACCTCTTTGGACACGGTATACTTGCGACATTATAATGTTCCTTGAATAAACTTCAAAACATTTTCATATGTTTGGTTTCCGTTCTAACTTTTAGGGTCCCGTGGCTATTTTGAAACAAAAACTCTTAGTTTTTATCATGTCCGTCTATCTCACAGTTATTTATTCAGAAACTTACATTCAGATTTATTTAGATTTTTCTAAATGAAAGCTACGAAATTGGCCCCTTTATGGCGCTACGCTATGGTGGTCTAGAAAAACTGAGAATTGACTAAAAATTAAGGCAAGCCGCTGTAGAGAAGTTGCTCATCTGGATAGCTGCCACTACTAGTCTAAAGTATGCCACCATGACAACTTGAGTTGCGTTCCGGCATCAGTGGCCAGGTTCCAATCTCCAGTAAAAAAATATCCCATTGCGATTTGACCCTGGAATTTATGATTTTTAATTTAACCAAGTGGACCAACACTCAAAATACTACAGCACATTTATATATTATTACTAACATTTGCCCGCAACTTCGTACAGGTTGGACACGTAATAAAAAGCTTTTTTAAAAAGGTTTTTAAATACAAGCTTTTGAGATCCTGGATATTATGTAGCAGCAGAGTGCAAGCCAAGACAAGTAAAACGATCCCAAACACGACGGGTCTATCTAGTTTAGTACAGGAGTTCTTATGGCCACCTTCGACTTCATCATCAGATCAGCTCCATGTTACCATATTATTGCATTGTCACGCGATATACATATGCGTGTAAAATTTAAGCTCAATCGGAAACCGGGATGTTGGTCAAATTTAACTTGCAAGATTTCACCAGAACTTACATACACAATTGCAAGTTAATGGAAAGCTTGTAAAATTAAAGCTATTTTATCAGTATTTAAAATCAAAGGTAACACAGATTTTATAACAGAAAATTTGCTAACGATCAGTGAAAATATTTCATCGGGACTAAAAATTTTCGACCTGACCTGTTTAAGCCGCGCTCAAGAAAATTCCCGCTGGATTCCCGGGAAATAAAATGCCGCAGATTTTAATTCTAAAAACATACTATCGATTGGTGAAAACTGTATTGAAATTGGCCCAGTAGTTTTTACGCGAATCTCGAACAAACAGACAATCCCTAAAATTTAAAAAACAATAGACTACACTTTTAAAATTTTTTATATTATGATATTCTTGCACATTAGTTTCTGGTTAATTTTTGCTAAATTAACACATAATTATAAATTGTATAAATATTTGGAGTAATTAAAAATGTTATAATAGTAAGTTGTTGTTATTTTAAGTGTTAAATATACAAACAATATTATGTAATAAACATAAAACTTAGACTAGTTATGTAACATTGAATGTATGTAGATTATTATAAGTTTATATAATAATTAATCGTTTTTTAATTTCATTTTGTGTTTTTCAATGATTATAAATTCCAAAGTAATATTCAGTGACTGCCGACAGGATCTAGATAAATTTGATTAATATACATATACAGTGATGACTATGAATATAAAAAAAAATCAAATTTAAATATGTTTAAATATTATAATTGCCATTGTAAAATTTTATATATATACTTTTTTATTCTAGTTATATTGCAAAACCCACATGTTACACATTTTTCTCTAATCCATCCTAAGGTTGTCTGGAAGAAATTGCTTTTAGTGATAAGACCGCCTATTGTCTTCTGTACTTAAACTTCTTGAATTGTATCTTAATGTTATGCCATAAACTATTCTAATATCTGTTATCCGAAAATAAATATCTAAATTTAGATGAAAACTGTTATTTAAACGAGTGGTAATGTTAAATAATCCTTTTACAATTTTTGTATGATTTGTTTCATATATGCTTGAAAACCATTACTACTAGAAGATGATGAAAATGCAATTTTTAGAGTTTCCTTTGCCTGTCTATCTGTTAAAGCATCACGTAAAAACTACTGAACGGATTTAAATTAAATTCAACATAGCACTAGCATAAGCTATAAATCCCAGGTTAACGTTCGCTAAAACTATATGGTTAAACAGGAATTATTTTATTTTAACCGTCTGTCAAATGTCTATGTACACCAGCCTTAGAATTTTAATAAACCGGCAGACAAACACAAGCATTCAGCAGCCTCTGTGGTTGAACGGGCTAAGTCTTTACCGGATTACTTCACTGTAACGCAGAGGCTCTGTGTTCGATTCCTGGTTTACAATGGTCTTGGTGTCTGGGATCGGTCCCCAAGTAGTCCGTAGTATATTACCCATAACACAAGCGTAACTTGCTTAATTTGGGTACATACAATATGTGAGTTTGTTTGCCGAATCTTATTAAAAACAAAACTTTGTACGATACTAAGCCAAGCAAGTTACGCTTGTGTTATTGGTAACATAGAACAGATCATTCTGGGTCAGATCCCAGACACCCAGACCATAGTAAATAACGTAAAGTTGGTTTACGAAATATACCATGCCAGCAATTGAACCCGGAGTCTCAGAGTCGCAGTGAGTTCGATCTGCAAGAGCTTAGCTCGCTCGTTTGAGCTCGCTCGCTGTGTTTACAGAGACTATATATCGATAACTGACATAGTTTACCGTGGAATAGACGAAGAGTCTAAATATTTACTAATTTTTATACAAAGACTTTTAACAGAATATATATACGTAATTATTTCGTATTACAAACGAAATAGAAATGATTAAAATCATTTATATGGTGAAATATCAAGGCTGAAAATGTTACTACAATAAATGTATTTAACTTGATGTAACACAGTAATAACTTATTTCACTATCATTATTTTTCAATACTGTGAGACTAAATATAATGTGATTTTAATGTTTGTCACATGTCATTTGTCTTATATGAGATATTTAGGTCAAGATTAGATCGTTTTTATTATGACATTGGCCTAAATTCAAATAATCTAGATAATTCTTATTAAAGTATAGTATTAAAGGAAATATGTTCGTTCATAAGAACAATGTTTTAGAGCTCATCAGTACAAAATTGAAAGTATTCATTTAATAAATATGAATCGAATCGCCTATAGGCGTCTGCAACACCAATTTCGTAGCTATCTCGTTGCAAGTTTTTAAGATGGGATAAAGAAGATTTGATAGGCAGATGAGATAGTCGAATCAGTCAGGAGGAATGAGAAAGAAGAATCGGTATATTTCTTCCATGTTACTTAGTTACCTGTAATTTAGAGTCGATATAAACATGTTCAACAGCTAACAAATAAGCTACGATTAAATAATGAATACGTAAACATGTGTCGAAATATTCATAATGTGAAAGAATAAAATCTTTATTTATCTCATAATTTCCTCAATTACACCAATTTACTTAACGTATGAAGATTATGAATTATAATCACAAGTGTGTGCCATCCTCGACTGGCTACAAGTGTTTGGTATTTTTTAGTATGTAGCTGAACTTTAGTCAAATAAATATACTGCATAGAATGTAGCTGAATTTGCTGCAAAAAAGTAATTTCTTGCTAAGTAAGATTCCTGGTCTAGAGTATGTCGCCATAACAACCTTGAGTCGTGTTCCGGTATTAGTGGCCAGGTTCCAGCCTCCCTTAGAGCAGTAGCAACTTTGGTGTTACAAATGTCCATAGGCGCTCGTATCGTGTCGGCTTTCGATTGTGTGAAAACGAAAGTGTTCCGCGGCCTACATAGCCTACAGTAAGGCATTGCTTTTGGGCACTTACGTAATCCAAGTGCAGTGGTGCTTTGCATATATGCCTTTTGTTTAATCCACCGCCCGATTGCTAAAACGTATGTGAACACCCTCATTGCAGTGTTATAATATCAGCACATAAACATCCCACTGCTCTATTCAGGCATCCATTTTTAGAAGAAATGACAGACCTACGAAGCTGGTTTTGCATGTCGGTAAGCACTAGGGTCAGTGTTTCTTATTAATCTTGATCATCAACGCGAGGTATGATACTGTTACAAGTTGGGCCTCCTGCGTACCTATTGTTACATACGGACAAAGAAATGCTGCGCACCTTGTTTATTGCCCCTCCCGTATTCTTTTGTTTACTTCGTATTTAAAATTTGCAATTAGACAATAGCCTATTGTTATTGTTTTCGACTTTGTTGGCCGTTCGCAGGAAAAGATAACCAGGTGTGCAAATTACTATTTCTCGGTAACTCAGTGCACGCGGTCGATTTTTTTGTACTATATAGTTAGTATAAAACAATGTCCGAACGGAGGGGTGGGGCAGTCAAGCGACGACTACGATAAGAGTAAGACGTGTGTAGTACTCTCGATTGGCGATATACTGACGGGCGTTGCGCGTGTTGAATTGCATTGAATCGTACAGTGTGAACTGGTTGCATCCAGTTCTATTTGTACCTGTTTTATAAGTGTTCGTACAGTTCTAATAAAGTCTATAGTTATATTACAACGGCATTTTGTTTTTATTTTAGGCCCACTTGATGGAAAACGGTTACTATCGCCTATGGACATTTGCAACACCAAAGGTGCTATATACAAATGCGCTGCTGCTCTCTTAAGGGAGAATGGAACCTGGTCACTAATGCCGGAACACAACAAGGTTGTTCTGGCGGTATACTGTATACAGTCGAGCAAATACCCTACCACCTGCTGTCAGTTGTTTTGTCGCCTCTTACAACAGACCTTCCGGCCGCAGGAAATTGTATTCTTTCTCCGTTCCTGCAGGGATAAAAGTATCAGCCTAAGGTGTTCTAGTAAACAAGCCATTTTGATTACTAGAACGCCTTAGGCTGATACCACTAGACCGCAGAGGCAGTATATTTTAAATATGGTACTTCTTACACGATGTTTCACTCGGAGTAAACTTTAAGTCTCTCGCCTTATAGCTATTGCAGTGAAGGTGTTAAAGCATATCATGAGTCTGTAACAACGTTATTTATGTCTTAAGAGTTTTCAACACGGTCGTTTATAGTAAGTTAAGACCGCTTTAAAGAGCCCAGACGCGGTCATCCATTTTCGGTGATGATTAAATGAAACCTGTTCGTATTTTAAAGGTGCGTAATGGTAAATAAAGTAAACGCTTTTCAATAACCTTGACTTGGTTGTATTGATTGACCTCTTTTGGGTAGGAAGAAAGATAAATAAATCAGTAAATATTTTGATATTTATATAATTTATACCGCCCACTAACTTCGTAAGTTCAAAGTCTGTTCGACATAATTTTTCACAAATAGGTAGACATAGACAACAATTAAAAAAAATTTCATTTATGATTGTATGTCATCTGAAGAAAATTATAAATAATTGAATACAATATATGTCATTGTAGACCACGAACCATAAAATGATCCGGAATTTTGGAGGGCTTGCGTGGAGCCATGGGAAGGCGAACACATAGAGGCTCCTCGACAAATTTAATGTAAATGTGGCGTGACACTGACCAACGATTATCCCTGTCTACAGCACATCAAAATGCACCCAAGGATAAAATCCCGCTCAGTGTAGGACTATTGTAGGAAATGAGAACAAAAGATACCGGGCTATTGGCTGGATTTTTTTCATTTATGATATTATTAGCCATTGTATATTTTATTTTTATTCGTATAGTAAAGAGTCACGTTTGCCTTACATCACCTGATGTTTAGTGATGACGCGGTTTACGAGCACGCTTACCTAGAGTATACCTATTCACTCGTGACTTGAAGACGTGTAGGTATTTGTCTGGAAAAACAGACTCCGGCAATTTATTCCATTCTTTGGCAGAGCGCACCAGAAAATATGAAGTGAAGTGCTTTGTCCTGCCTGAGGCTGACTGGTAGTGGATCCACCGTGTAACGGTAGCTCAAACCAGCGCGTCTAATTGTCCGATGGTAAAACCAGCTCGTGCAGTTCTAAAGAAAACTCTCCAAAGTGTGTTCGATAGAAGAACACAGTCTAGCAAAAACTGCGATTTTTATTTAAATTTTGACATATATTTTGAATTTATTTATTGATCGATAAATAAGTTGAATTGCTACAAGTAATGAGATTTCCAGATCTGCGTATATTTCGTTTTATGATCGATGATGTAATAAAATTAGGTTTCATTGATTATGTAGAATTAATAAGTCTAATTCTATATTTAGGTGCAATAATAGGAACCGGATATCAATCATATCAAGTAAATTCCCTCGATTTTATTACTATAACATTTAATAAGTTGTCCCATCAAAAACAGAATTTTATTACTTCTCGATGTACAAGAATAAATAATTACATGCAAATCGGTGTAGTTGATTTTAGGTATCAAGCGTTTATGTATCGTAATTTAACAATAATCTGAATATTAGGTCTTTACATTTACATATGAAATTGGCGTTTTGTAAGGGAGGAACATAAAGTCGATTTTTTTAAATATAATATATTTATTTAATCAAAGTATGTACCATTGCTATCTATGCACTTCTGCCATCTCATAGGTAGTTCATTGATCCCTTTACTAAAAAACCATTCGGACGGGAATCAATAAAATCTTTGAAGGCGCTTTGGACTGCCACATCGGAGTTGAATTTTTTCCCTTAGAAGAAGAAGTTATCCAAATATCGAAAAAAATGGTAATCTGTTGGAGCAAGGTCCGGGGAGTACGGTGGATGTCTTAGACATTCCAAATGAAGCTCTAATTTGGTAGCCGTCTATTGTGCAGTGTGTGGTCTAGCGTTGTCCTGAAGCAGCAGTGGCCTAGAGCGATTGACCAGTCTCGGTTGTTTAGCAGCTAGCTTTTCCATCAGATTTAAGAAAGCTGTAGTGAACGACACCGGCACTAGTCCACCAAACGCTGACAAGTAATTTTTTTGAGTCAATTTTCGCTTAGGGCAGGATTTGGCTGGTTCGCCAAGGTTCAGCCATTGCGATGAGCGTTTCCAATTATCGTACAGGATCCATTTTTCATCACAGGTAATGATTCGATTTAAAATCCCTTCATTATTGTGCCGGTTGAGTAATGTAACGCAGCAGTCGACGCGCGTTTGTCGGTTTGCTGCACTCAATTCATGAGGTACTTACCTTTCAAGCTTTTTCACTTTCCCAATTTGCTTCAAGTGGATTAAAACAGTTTTATCACTAACACCGCAGCCTGTAGCTATCTCGGACGTGGTTTGCGTTGGATCCGCTTCCACAATAGCCTTCAATTCTGCATTATCGACTTTGGTCTCCGGCCGTCCACAGGGCTTGTTCTGCAGGTCGAAATTTCTAGAACGAAAACGTTGGAACCAAAAACGCACTGTGTTTTCTTTTGCGACACCACCGCCATACACATCATTAATCCTTCGAGCCGTTTCGGCAGCACTGGTGCCACGATGGAACTCGTACTCGTAAATAATGCGATATTTCAAGTTTTCCATTTTGTAAACTGAATGACGCAAAGAAAAAACCAAATGAGGAAAAAACAAATGAATTACGGTTTTCAAAACACAAAAGCATAAGTAAATAGCTGTATAAATTTGAAATTGGAATTCCTAACCAAAGAGGAGATATTTGAGATCAAAGTGGCCAGTACGACAAAACGCCAACTTCATATCTAAGGACCTAATATAACGCAATATACTAGCAATATCTTGGACTAACATGACTACTCATTGCGTGTTCTCATTATCATTATGCTTATATATGATTATTAAAGTATATATGATTTTTAATATTATATGAACGTAATTATAGGTTACTATGTTATTTATGTTAAGAAGATGTATTGTATATAAACGAGATACAGATATATTCTATAAGTATGCCTCTACATAATGAAGAAGCTGAGGCATGAAAATCTTTCGTATTGTTAGACATTTTTTATAACAAATGTGTGGGAAACACATTGTGGAGTGTGGGAATCGCCATGTTAGGGTTGTACTAGCACCGCAAGCAAAAAGTGCTATTAGCCGTCGCGGTCAGGGATACCTATTAAAGCCCCTTGGTGTTCCGCCCTTTTCTCTTATGCCAGGGCCACGGGGGTATGGCCGTGCCGCTCTGCGAAGCCTGGCGGGAGCCGGTCCGACAGTCTTTTCAGCTGCGGGAGTCACCTCTCTGTGCGTGGGGTGGTTAGTAAAGCGCCCCACGGGAGGAGGGTGAGAGCGCGTGAAACACCAGCGCGGCCCCATCTCGGCGGCATTAAGAGCGGGTGGGAACCTTTCCTTAGGGAACCCAACTGTGTTGCCCGTTCACGGTGGCTGGAGGTCTAATGACGTCCTACGGCGCTGCTGTATCCTGCTTTGGCGGGAGCGGAGCAAATTAAGATCCTGCTCTCGATGGTATAGTTATAGAAGTCTAATAGCCTAAAGCCTGGTAACACGTTGACTTCGCATTAGTGTTGCAAACGTCTAAAGGCGACGGTAACAACTTTCCAGTACGTATGTGATCTACCTGTCTGCTAGCTTCGCAAGAACAAAAGAGGATATCAAACTAACATGATGTAATTTAATGATTTTCGTTTATTGCTTTTCAAGAGTCACCTTTTAACTTTAGAACTACGGGAGTTACAAATTCAAAAAAATATTTTGATCATTTTTTTATTTAAACAAGACCCGTTTAGTTTTCCTTTATTTAAAAAATAAAAGTCGTTTCCATATACAATTAAAACATATAAATAAAAAATATACATTACCAGCTGTACCCGGCAGACGTTGTCTTGCCCTTAAAAAATAAAATCTAGAACCTGATTGCATCACCGGTTTCGTTCTCATCCCTGCTCCGTGCTGTTTACGGGGTGAGAAATGACACCGGTAGACGCCTGGCGGGAATAACTGATCGAGTGGTAACTGATCAATTATCGACTGCCGAGAGTAGAAAATTATTAAAGTACTAATATCGCTATTGGAAAATAGGGGTTGGTGGTAGAAAGGTGAAAATTTAGGGTTGTATGTATTTTTTAATGCCGAATCATAAAAAAATGACAAAAAATAGTTAGGGGTAAGGTCCCTTACCGTTTAGGGGTATGAAAAAAGATGTTAGCCGATTTTCAGACCTACAAATCGGTTCAGCCGTTTCGGAGGAGTTTGGTAACAAACACCGCAATACGAGAATTTTATTTATTAGATTTAAAACAATAATGATTAAATGGTTTTTATAGTTTCGAAGCCAATTTTCCTTATAATGAAAATCGGCAGATATACACACATTGTATATCCCCAGGCTAAGCAAATACTGCTACGACTATGGGTATTATTAGAAATGAGGATATCCCGAACGAGAACGAAAGTAACCGATATAGCTCGCAAAATTAGCAAGTTGAAGTGGCAGTGGGCCGGTCACATTTGTCGCAAGACCGACGGCTGATGGAGCAAACGAGTCCCGGAGAGACCGCGTCTCGGTAAAGGTAGTGTCTGACGCCTTCCTGCCCGATAGACCGACGACCTGCACAAGATCGCCGGTAGGCGTTGGATAAGAAAGTCAGAGGACAGGGATGAGTGGCGCCGACTTGGATAGGACTACGTGCAGCAGTGGACTGCGAATGGCTGACGTCGTAGCAAACTACAATTTTGTTATGGGTAATATACAACAGACAACTTTGCAAAATAAGGGAATTCAGTGGATTTCAGGGAGCTAGGCGGCGGTTTAGACTACTAAATTACACCAGTCGTCTAAAATTATAAAAAACAGGGGACCATTTCTTGTGCATGAACGCACACTCTTGTCTGGTTTTTTTACTGTAGTAAATTATAAAGACACAATTTAAATATCATAAAAACATTTAAATTATGTAGGAAGGATGGATTCGTGACCTCATTGAATTGGAATCATCTCGGGTCATTGACGTCGTAATGGTCTTCCCGGTATTTGTCCAGGTCGTTGATTCTTACACTTATAATGTTTTGGTTTTAAATTTGTTTCTAAATGTACTATAAATTTGTGTGTATTTAATTTCTAAAACACCTTAAGTATGTATACACATTAGCTAAGAATTTTCTTTGATTTCGGTTAGCTGTTAGAGATCGCTTTAAACTTTAAACAATAAGGCCGACTATTCTATTGCCTAGAAAGTATTCTAAATAAGAATTTTAAAAAAATATGTTGGTGGGCAATAAACCTTTATGTACCTAAGTATCAATTTTTGATTATTACATAATTACAGTTGATTTCACAAGTGATGTAGGGCTGTGCTGATTGAATATCTCACCTGTATTCATTCTAATGACGTGGATTCAAAAACTATCTGAGAAGCGTGCACAGCCTAGCATTTTTTCTGGTTTAATATGGATGTCACTGTCTAATTGTAAAAACCGATACTTTATAATAAATCTAGTGAAATTCTAAAGTTTCGATAAATTTTGAATGGACATAGAAAAACTTGCTTGTAATCAGTGAATAATAAATGATTGTGACACACGCCGGCCGCTATGGTGGCATGGGTCATACGCTTTGCCTTAAACCAAACCTGCTGAATGCCGCTACCTTGAACCGCGCCTCGCAACTTATTCATTGCCTTTAAAGAGAAGTTTCATATAACCCTGGCTAACTAAAAGAAGGTTTACAATTTTGCTGGCCATACCTGTAACTTGACGACCAGGCATCGCAAATTACAAACCAGTAATGTAGATTTTTACATATATGAACTTTAAAATCAATCACAATTTATCGACTGTTCATAGTATCTGACTTTGTTAGATTATACACTCGCCGTTCTGACAAGATTCCTCTGATATGCATAATATTTTCATAAATTCCACGTACCGATGGTGATGGAAAATAGGTTATTAAAACGGCACATCGACTTAATCGATGTGTGAAATCCGCCAATCGCTTTGAACAAGGTGGAGACTGTATTGTCCATTACCTTAATATGGGGAGGTATAGGTACAAGAGTGAAACGTTTATGGGTTGATATAATTATTTTTAATGAATTTTAACAGTATCATTGCCATCAAGAAGCATGCATGCATTAATTCTACCATAATTTCTAATTTATTCACTGCCTACAAGTCTAACTTAACTGATCGAAAAGAACATTCGTAATACGCCACTTAAATAAACAAGGCTCGCATACATAATGCCTTATAGAAAATCCCATTAGTGTCAATATAAGAATCAGATCACGCATTGATCACGTACCCCATTATTCTGTCCCGTCCCTGTATCCGCCTTACACCGAATCCCTGACATTTCGCACACTTCCGTAACCCTTGAGCTGCGTTCAGTTAAACAGCGAAAAATTGTGAAGTAGATAAAAAAATATTATATCGAATATCAACTCGTAAAGTCTTGAGTTTGCCAATTTCAGGTGAACAGACAGTACCATGTATCAGTTATGTCTATGTAGATGTTTTCGTATGGTGTTTTCGTTCACCGTCAATACGGAGTAATTGTAACAACGTGTATTATTAGCAAGACTTGCGCAAGCGGTGCTTTTTTATTTTTTTTATATATTATTTTTCTTAAATTGCTATAAAATGTTTACAGCCTACGACTCCTAAAACATGAACATAGCGCCATTACTGTACAGAGGATACACGGTTGCCTTCTCAAGAAGGAATGAGAATAGTCTAGTAAACTCTAATATATAACGTACCTTTAAAAAGCTTTTACATCTTCATCCAGTAAACACAATGGAAGTGACCATCAGGCTACACGTTCAAGAACTGGGATTGTCATTTGTATTCTTTCGTGGCAGGAGTACTTACTTCGTTGATATCCAATGACGTACCTATTCACTACTATTCACAGGCACACAAAAAGTTTTTCGCTAGACGTGACCACTAAAGGTTCTGTTGCTATGGCTTATATTTATTATGTGGTATTTTGACTTTTTCAAAGTGTTATGGCGTATTTTTGTCCAAGTAGAGATCATATGGGTGGCGTTAAAATCGAGGGCTCCAAGGTTGTGTTGTTGCAGCAGGAATCGGTTCGTATGAGTATCATAAAAATGTATGTCTTTGTAGACCACGGGCTATAAAAATGGCCCGGACTTTTGGGGGGCTTGTGTGGGGCCATAGGAAGGCCAACACGTAGAGGCCTTTTGACAAATTTAATGTAAATGTGGCGTGACACTGACCGGCGATTGTCCTTGTCTACACCATATAATAATACACCCAAGGACAAGCCCCGGCCAGTGTACGTCTATTGTGGGAAATGAGAACAAAAAGTACCGGGCTATTGGGGTGAACTGCTAGTGGTACTAGGGGTCTGGGATATGGGAACTATGGCGTCTGTCCGTCGCAATGTTTGGGAAACATGGAAAAATGGGCAGACGGTGACTCGCCACTGCCGGCATGGGCCCCAAAAAATGCCATAGAAGACAGGGGCAACATGGGTATGAGTGGCTAAGGGGTGTCGAGAGGTTGGCTGCAGGTTCACCGAAGCTATTTCTGACGTGATGCCATTTATCATTTCCACCCCTGGAGCTTGACTCTTAGCTCTAGCGATCTCCACTCCGTGCCGGCTGGTTACGGCAAGCACAGAGGCGAGGGCCTTGTCTTGGCCCCCGGAGTCAGGTACGAGGTGTCGCTACTCACCTAAGGCTTCGCCACGTATCATTATTATTACCCAGTATGAATGTAGTTCTTGTGCCGGGATGTTAAATCGCTGTTGATGCAGCTGCCATAACGCTCTCATACCGACCACGTCCTCAAGCCTTCAAGTTTAACAATTGTAACGCAAGTGCCCCTCCACTGCGGAGGCGACTCGGGCGCAAGTTGCTTGCCAACGTTCACTCCCGCGCACGCGCGCTGAGCTCTCGCGCGTCGACGATCGTGTAATATGAGTCGGTGGTGACAATTCCTTAGTGAAGTGTTTGTGTTCGATTTTCAAACGCCTAGTTTCTGTGAACTTAATACACAATATGAGGTCTTGCGGCGCTGTGGCGCTTGTTCTACTCGCTATATTTACAGGTGAGGCCTTAGTGTCACTTCAGTGATATATCGGATGATTTGCTGAAAATTTAATTACTTTGAGTATTTTATATGAAAGTGTAATGTCGCGATGAAAGTCGATTTTTTTAATAGAATAGAATAGAAACAAGCGTAATGATATTATTTAAATGAATCATTGAGCAAATTAGTTACAAGGATCGTACGAACTACACTTCGGATATCTTTTAAAAATTGACAACAAAATTTTAGTTTTAATAATTTTCTATAAACTGAAATTTCGTAAGAACATAAATTATAATATTGCTACCCAATTAATTATTATAACAGTTTCAATGTCAGAGCTGATATATAATGAATCAATAAATATAATAATAAATATCAACCAAACAATAATTCGCTTTCGAATCGTTTTGTTATAAAACAGTTGATAATTAACATTAACGTATAATCACTTTCGTTCTCAATGGTAACCTGTTGTATACGCGTGTTATGTGTTCGCGGGTGCTCATTCAATGCGCAAGCGCATGGGAAAATTGCGTTAGAAAAAGCTTATTATCGTCGTATGGGCGGTAATTTCGAAACAGTACACCCGAGGAATAGATATTTTATTTTTTTTTTTAAATCGGCAGACAAACACACACATTGTATATCCCCAAATTAAGCAAGTTACGCTTGTGTTATGGGTAATATACAACTGACTACTCTGGGGCCGATCCCAGACACCCAGACCATAGTAAATAATGGAGAAAATACGTTTCCGAAATTTACTATATCAGGAACCGAACCCGGAGCCTCTGCGTTAGAGTGAGGTAGGCCGGCAAAGGCTTAGCCCGCTCAACCACAGAGGCCGTCGTATAAAAAAGTTATGTGTCAGCTGCGACGCACTCCTGGTTTTTACTCCTTAAATATGATTGTATTTGAATATGCAATGCTGGGCGGTCACAAGACCTTCTAATTTCAAAACCCCGTATCTAACACTGATTGATATTACTTTAGATCTTATTTCGTTGCATTAAAGTTGGAAATTGTATAGTAAAAAAATGTAAAGTTTTTGAGTTAACTCTTGTATTATTTCACTCCTCATAAAATTTTCATACCGGGCACCTTGTATGAAAATCGATTCTTAAGAGTAAACCAAAAAAAGTCTTGGCTAGATGTTTTATTAGGGAGTTTCTTGCTGCTTCTTCTCCACAAAACATCGATAACACGTTTGTAAGCGATGTATATATAGTGAGAATATCAAGGTGGCAGTGGGCTAGTTTTTGTGTTATTTGTATATGAGTGCATTAAAGGTATAAACGTGTAATGCATTAGGTTAGACAATCGAATAGAATAGAAAATAATAAAACAATAGAGACAATGGTTGTGTCAAAAAATAGTTTAACATTTGAGATTCCAGTGCCAAGTTAAACGACCTCATTTAATAATATACATTCAGAAAATGTTCTCCAGTGGAAATTAGTTTAAATAAAAAAATCGGAATTTGAATATTAAAATTTTAATTGTGTTTATATTTAAATATTTAATTTTAATCGTGCTTCTTTTTCCTTTTAAAGAATGCTTTGCCTGATTTATGAATGTAGTCTGTAACAAAATCCACAGATAATCAAGTTTTGAATGAGCTTGAAGTAAAAGATTTAGCAAAGTTGTAGATCTTTCAATGACGCCAAACGAGTTCTTGTGGAAGTTCGAAAATATTTCATTAAACACTACACAGATAAAAGGCAAATTTTCATCACAGACGCACAATTTATACTTGAAAACAATATCCTACAATTATTATCTTATAATTATATTATTATTCTAAATTATTATTAAACCAAATACTGCAGAATCATTTTACTGTTTTACGAGAAGACAAACTTTGTAACGATTTTGTGTAATTTTGTTCGCTCGTATTATAATCTAAATACATACCTTGAGAGAAACAGATATATATTTCCCATTCACGGTAATTTGACATGCAGTGTTACCAACTCCCAAAATTTAACATTTCTTATATATTAAAATAGGTTACAAACAAAAAATATTACAAAAAATTAATTGTTCTTTGTTGCTGGGGCTTTTTAGTAATTGTTGCGATTTTAGGTCTTTTTGACTGTAGCTTTAAGGTTGTATTTTTTTTATAGCTGGTACATATACAGCGTGGGAAGTAATCGTGAATGATGGTATATTCATTTTTCTCTTAACGCAAATAGTTAAAACATTTTATATATGTAAAACATTTACAAATAGGGCTTATTAATTCTAATTTCCTATCAACAGTAGGCGGTGTGAGTAGCGCGTGTTTGTGCAATACTCGTTTAATTATTTTCGTTATAATTATTAATTGTAACCGTACGCTGCCGCGAGCGTAAGCCGCGCGTAACCGCGAGTTTGCCAGTGAAAATTTAATCATTCTCTTCCTTTGTGTGATTGACGTGTTTTTAAGTTTGTGAAGCAAACAATATACTATTACATACCTTTCCAACATTGGACTGTTTATGTAATACTAATATATTACAAGTAGTATGTAATTTTTCTTTCATCTGGCAATAATTGATCTTACTTGTTACTAAGGCATTTCTGTTTGTAGTTTTGTAAAACTCGGAGTTTATGTATCCTTACGGTGAATCCGGAAAAGAACTCTCGTTGTTTAATCTGGTCTGTGTCACTGGAATCGGCTTCAAATTACTCCGTTGTATGTTGCCTATGAGATAAACGTCCTTAACTTATGTCTGATAAGTAGTGATTTTTTGGGTTTTCTGCGTCTGATCATATACAGTCGGGTTGTTATGGGTAATAATTGAAAAGTTACAAATTGTTCCTTGGCAATAAAAAAATGTAGACAGATAGATAACTATTTAATGTAAACCGAAGTAAGATAATTAAGATGCAGCCCATCGTTATAAAGTGATTTCTTTAAAGCAACCCTAGGCTAGGATTCATAAATATAGGATGACATTTTAGGTTTACAAGTGAAGTCAGTTCTGATAGTTATGTATGAGAAAATGATTGTTCCTTAGCAATAATTAAATTTTATGTGTGTTTACAAAAATTAAAATATTCATAGAGTTCTGTAGTCCTTTTTGCAAAAATAGAACCCATCTGTAGTCCGTCTTTATAAAAAAGATTAACGTAATAGATATTTATAAACAACGCGGCCCGTCCCGGCTTCCCACGGGTGGATATTTAGTAGTTTTAGTAGGGACCTCTAATTTTTTCTAATAATAAATATAGCCTATGTTACTCAGGGATAATATAGCATTCTAATGATGAAAGAATTTTTGAAATTGGTACAGTCGTTTTTGAGTTTACACGTTACAAACCTACAAGAATAAAAATCTTTCCTCGTTATAATATTAGTGCAGAGGTCAAAAGTTTACAAGTTATCGAGATATGGCGTATTATCGACTAAATTCTTTTTGTGCTTCCGTAGACGAGTGACGGAAACAGCGGAAGTTTAACAACTCTCGGAATTTTCTTAACTTTACGCCACTAGCACCTACACATAATTAGAAATAACTACGTTTTAAAAATTCCGCACTTGAAACCGCTAAAACATAGTTTTATTGCGACTCTACGAACTTTTTAATACGTGTGCGACTTGCCCGATATTTCATATACCGTGGACATCATTTCTAACGCAAACAAAGCTATACCTGTGATATACCAGTGCACACGTTATGAGACTAAAAATCCAGCTGAAATTACCTGAGATTCAGTTCAAAAACAATAGAGAAAATAAAAATATTATTGTAGTCTATTATAATTATTAAATTATCACATTCACAAATCTTATTGTCATATGAGTATACAATGATTTAACTTTCTTTGTTTATTTATAAGTTACGTAAATTTGGTTTATAAATAAAGAGCAATTTGAATTTATAATTACTCATTGTCTTAGGTTTTCGCTACTTTTACTTGAGAAGACGTAATGACGCCATTAAAGTTTACTCGTTTAATGAGAGTTTTTGAATTAAACAGTACGATTACAACATGGGGCGCGTTCTTTTAGTATCTCACAACACCCACAATGCTCCGTCTGTCGTTCCATATGGCGACCATGGTCGTTATGGTCGTGGCGAAAACGTCACTAATGACGTCAGTATTTTCGTCACAAAGCGCTCACAACGATCCATGTCAAAAGCTGGGTCGAAGGGGGCGTTGAACACAGAGCATGAATTCTCTCTATCGATTGACATTGAAAAAGGCTCGATTTTCAAATGAACCAATGACATTTGTGTATTTCGTCATTAGTAGTAGTAGTAGAATTCGTCACAAAGGCAGGCAATGGAATCTATGTTCACACAGCCAATTCTGATGTATAGTAGCGCAGTTGTTTTGTAGGCTACAACTAACGCCATTCAAGGGAGTTATTGTGAAAACTCGAAAGGCCACATTTGACTATACAGTTCACATTTCTTACAAAAACACATCATTACTACTCAAAAACTATCAATATCCTACAACTATTGTTCATTTTAGAGTGATTTTATACATTTTTAGAAAATAAAACTGCACAGCACAACGTTCCCGCCAAAAACTCTGTATTTCGTCATTAATGACAAACGCTCTATAATCCGTTCCACTAGAGTTTATTATTGCAACGCCTGCAAGCAAGTGGAACGGGAAAAATCGCGGTCGTGAACATGGTCGTTGTGAGTCTTTTGTGGAATGTAGCCAGAATAAACTGTGTCTATGTGTTGTGATATAATCTGTGGTCTTCTATGACGTCACAATCGAAAGGGAGTTTTTGGCGGGAACTGAAAGAAGATGTTGTGCTGTGCAGTTTTATTTTCTATAAATGTGTAAAATTACTCTAAAATGAACAATAGTTGTAGGATATTGATAGTTTTTGAGTAGTAATTATGTGTTTTATGAGAAATATAAACTGTATAGTCAAATGTGGCGTTTTGAGTTGTCATAAGAACTCCGATGAATGGCACTAGCTGATTACCTACAGTTTAGCTGTGCTACACATAGGCTTAAGAAAATGAAGAAACTATATTGTAAACTAAGATCTGGCTTAAAGGCCTAGCTGCCAAGCCATAAACCAAAATAAATAATCACAATTGAAAAGGCACAGAGCGAAAATGGTGTACATTTTTTAGTTATTAGAAACTTCTTAAGCCTAAAGCGGTTGCTTTTGGAGAATTGCTTAGTGAAATTGTCAATGTCACGGAGTTGAAGATTTCTAGATTTTAATGCATATTTATTTGGATATATACCTATATAGTTCCACTAGCTTAAACTTAATGATCCATGTTTATATTTTGGTCGTCTAATTGTGAGTGTCGTCGATACGGCGATTATATGGATATGGGATGTCCATAACACGTGTCTAGATATACTGGTAGTTGTAAGACATGGCATTAAGTTCCACTTTACTTTGATACTCGTCATGTTGGTCATACCAATTACGAATGTGCGAATGTTTCTGCTTTATGCCATAGGTTGCTTTAGTGAGACATTTAGTAATTATCATCTAATCTTAATTACTGTCAAATCCGACTTATTTTCGGTTTTCTTGATTCTTAGTATTCTAATACATGAATTGATTTTAGTTTTTTTATAGTGTAAATATTTATTAGGTATTTTAATAGGGAAGAAGAATACTAATCTTTTTGTCCGTTTGTATGTTTTTATCCGTGCAGGAACGGAGAAACAATACAACTTCCTGCGGCCGGGCGGCCTGTCGTAAGAGGCGACTTAACAACCCACAGCCAGGTGGTAGGGCATTTGCCCGACTGGATGGCTACCACCCCTCGTCTAGAGCATGCCGCCATAACAACCTTGAGTTTTGTTCCGGCATTAGTGAGCTTACAGTTTCCCTTAAGAGAGCAACAGCGCATTTGTAGCAACTTTTGTGTTGCAAATGTCCATAGGCGATGGTAACCGCTTTCCATCAAGTGGGCCGTCTGCCTGTCTGCTGATCTCATGCAATAAAAAAATAAAAGAATATTTTTGTAACTACCTAAAAATCCATTAATTAAATAGTCAAAAAAGAATGAATCATAAAACTTTAATCGATGCATTCTTGGACAACAGTTATTATTTTTTTTTAATGTTTTATTATAATTATAGTTGTAAACTTATAATTTGATAATCTATTCTAGTCGTGTTCAGTTATAATGTCAAGAGATGATGTGTGACTAATCATTTTATTTTCTTATACCTACATATGTTGGATGACACAACGCAATTTAAACATTTCTCAACAAATCTAAATAAGTGGGAAGTGTTTTAAAGCAGTCTACGAACCAGAATAGAGTTCGTATATAGTGCAAAATAATGTTTCAGGTGTTAAATAGTGTTTTATGACGTTGGCAGTTGGGTTCTTGATTTTTTTTTTCATAGCTTTAAATTATTGTAAATAATATTTATGTACTATATTGTGATCTAACCTTTCTGTAAATATAAGAGAATGATAGTCTCAAAAAGAGCAGCATAAGAAATTACAACATAATTATTGTTTCGTTACTTAAAATATAATTCTAAGAGTCCCTTTTATCTTGTTTATTAGTTCGTCGTAGTCATAGTTCTTTTATATTAGTCGTAAATTTTCATCTTCAGTAAAATTACAATTTTAAAAGTATAATGTGACATTGGCTGTAGTTACGCTGTAGAAACGCAACGGTCAAAGTAAGTACATTTTGTAAACGAACTTGACGATATTGGCTTTGGTCTGGCCATCGATGAGGTCGGGGCTAGAGTTGTTCTTTGTATAATAAAATTGAATATATTATGCAGTTTATGGTGTCAATTATTATAGGAGCGAATTCGAATGCAAAGTTTTAGTCTAATTGTAGGTAGCCGTGTAGATCATGAGGTAAATAAGTTGCGTCTGTTTAGGGAGATTTAATTGGATTTTTAGTGGACTGTATTAGGAGAAATATGTAAAATTGATCATTGTAGTATGTTACAGAGTTACTTTTCGAAGAATTCATGGAGTTGTAGCCAACAGTGTATACTCAGTAAGACAGAGACTCAATAAAAGAAAATAAGAATATTATTGTAGTTATAATAATGACGAGACGTACTAAAAGTTTATACTGCAACATATCTCCTTAAATTCCTTACATGTTTGGCAAGATAGAAACGTTATACAGGTGATAGTATAAGAGGCTGGAGCGAGCTGATATGTAAATTAAGTTTTGTCATTTAAATATTCTTCAATACTGCAATAGCCCTTTTTGAAGCAAGATGCTTTTTAATTTGATTTTCAATTTAATGAAAGGCTAAAATTAAATAAATCAAAGTACAAACTCCACTAATCTAGAAATCCCTTCTCTGCTGGATCAATTGGCAGTTGTTTCAAGTAATCTATTCTACGCAAAAATCTAGATAGATCTTTACGTAGAATACATATAATATTTGTATCGTTTTTACTAGTCAGTAAAAATTCTAAAGATGCTATACAAATTCGCTGTCAACGGGCTATTGACCGCACAAAGTGAAATATTATATGTCCTATCATTAAAAGTTTTCTGGCATAATGCTCATTAGATAATTAATGCGAGCTATTATCCTGTATAACTTTTGATACATGTATCAATATTTTATTTCGAAATATTATGTTACTAATTCATTTTCTAATAATAAAAGTTAATAACATGGTTATGGGATCAATGACTTTCTTAGTCATAGATTTTGTTGTGATTAATGGTTTTCTTTTAATTTGTATATTGAATATTTGTGTTTTAAAAATATAAAAGACAGTTCTTAGTTTTAATTAAGTAACCAGTTTTTTTTTCAAAAATTGATTTCTAGTAGAGCTTTTGATTAAAATATTAATATAAGGTCTCGTCGTTTGCAATCTTATAAATGACTTCCGATCCAGATTATTTCTGGGTTTCTTTCGAGGTACTTTTGTACATAAATACATAACTTCACGCCAGTTCCCTTGCGGGGTAGGCACAAACAACAGAGCGCCATTTAAGCCCATTCTTACACACCTCACTTGCTTCTTTGACATTCATAACTCTTGTCATGCACACTCGTCTGTTCTTAAGGCTCCTGACATCACCCTCCGCTAGTACACGATCAATTTGATCATGGAAGGTGTGTGTATACTTTTGTACTGGTACATACATAGATCTAAATATAGAGCAAGGATACTCCGCAAAAGAGATAACAATTAATGAAAGTGATGAGTCGAAATACATGTCGAAATACATAACAATAACGCCGCCTGATGTTATTCCATAGAAGTAATGCAACGACCTATGAAATATATCGGTCGGTACAAAGCATTCGGAAGGAGATGTATACAGTATCATTCCTTAGAAGCAACTGCCGAAACTGCAGTATGATGTATCTAGGCCTCACAGTCTAGGTTATGAAAATGAGCCAGTATGCATGTATGCTTTACATTGTAAGCAATGTTTGTTCGAAGTCTGAGTGTTATGAATCGGCCAAAAAGAAAATTTATCAGTGATTCTTCGCTGAAATTGAACCTACCGGTCAAATCCAAGATCCTAGCAGAATACACCTATATTTACACCTATATTTATCAGAGTCTTGTTATAAATAAATGTAATAAATAGATTAGAGAACCTTAGTAGTACACTTTGCCAGGATTTAAATCTGCATCGTTGCACAGAGATATTGCTGCCTTAGTTGCTAAAGCCACTGTACGTAATATAAAAATATACGTACGTATAAGGATTTTTTTTTATTTATTTTTTATTGCAGGAGTTCAGCAGACAGGCAGACGGCCCACTTGATGGAAAGCGGTTACCATCGCCTATGGACATTTGCAACACCAAAGGTGCTACAAATGCGCTGCGGCTCTCTTAAAGGAGACTGGAACCTGGTCACTAATGCCGGAACACAACACAAGGTTGTTTGGCGGCATTCTCTAGACCAGGGGTGGTCGCCATCCAGTCGAGCAAATACTCTACCACCTGGCTGTGGGTTGTTTTGTCGCCTCTTACGACAGGCCGCTCGGCCGCAGGAAATTGTATTCTTTCTCCGTTCCTGCACGGATACGGTTTAGTCACAAAAATGACAGTGTAAATAGCTATAAAAACTAAAGCTAGTATATTACGACATTTTATTTGCAAATTCAAATCACGCGTCGTGTCTATTGTGCATTTTAAGTTAGAAAATTCGTATCTGTTCGTAACGTATTGTGTTCAGAAAGTGATAGTTTTTAAAACATGATGACAACACAAATAGTTTATGCAGTAGGAGTAGTTTATGGAGTCAAGTACTGGAAGGGTTCCGTAGTGGTTTCTATCGAAATAAAAAAATAAAAAATTGTGACTGTCCCAAACCTGTGAAAGTACGAGTACACGACGTATCATGTTCAAATTAAATTACCTCGCAATTTATTTAAGTTAATAAAGAATCCCCAATATTATTTTCAAAAAATGTACACTTCATTATTCTAAAGGTAGGGACATTCCAGCTTATAATGTCATCATAATGTGTGTTCCCACATACCGTTTAATAACTTTGAAAGCAAAATTTTCTCTTACTATCGATTTAGATATTTTATTTTAAGAAATATCGTTTTTAACTTTTAGAGTCTTTTCTAATGATGTCCCAAACGCCTATCTTGAAATATCTCTCATTGTCAGTCGGTATATAGTCACATACATTCAAATATCATTCAGTAACAAAGATTAGACTTGTCTATTCATAGCCATAATATATAATTACTGTAAGAGCCTTTTCAATTGTCGGAGATGTGATCGTATTTTTAGCTAAAATAGACCGTACAAGTCACAATGACATGTCTTGTCTAGAGATTAGATCTCTAATCCTAAAGATACATAGAGGTTGGTTTAACCAGAATTTGTTCAAAGTATTATTAGTGTAAACACTAACAAAGAACTGAAAGCAAACGACGTTATTCAATGGCACGAAATTATTCAAGTTTATGTTTATATACTTATATATCACTGTGGTTGATTCATCCAAATTGAAAGACAGAAATGAACCGTCTAATGCCAATTTTAATCGGTATTAGATTCTGTTTAAAGTATCATTAGTGTTTACACTAATAATATTTTAAACAGAATTAGTGTTTACACTAATAATACTTTAAACAGAATCTAATACCGATAAAATGTTATTATTAAGGTTTACACTAATAACACTTTAAACAGAATCTAATACCGATTAAAATGGATATTCGACGGTTAACTTCTGTCTTTCAATTTGGATTAATCAACCTCATATATATATATATAAACATAAACATGAATCATTTTGTGCCTTTGAATAACGTCGTTTGCTTTCAGTTCTTTGTTTTTCAAACAAATTCCTTCAGTTTAGTTGATCCACCGTCTAATATTGGCTTTAGATGTTTTTTTAAGTTCAGAAAGGTGTCACCTTATCGACGGTATTCAAGTAGTTACAACGATGTCATATTATATTGGTACTAAATTTAATGCAAAACTCACGTAATGTAAAGACACGCTTGTAAATTTGAAAAATGCCCTCCCTAACAGCCATTTCAATATGTCGAAAATACTATCTTCCCAACAAAGGTTTCTTTTGTCACAGTATTCGCATACACGAATTCTATTTACTGAAATTTCAACGCTTATTATTAAACTACACGACAAAGTAGTAACTTCATATGTATTCAAAGATTATTTCCAGTGTTGTTATGCAAAGTTCAGGGGCCCAATTCTGCTATTTCAATATCTTGACGTTGCGAAGATATTCAGTGAGATAGTGTCAAGAATTCTACTACTTAATCTATAATATCTTCTAGATATCGTCGTGACGGAATAATGGAAGGAAAAATTAGTATGGTAATACGCAGAAACGGCGTTAGTCGAAATTTAACCATTTATTTTGCGAGTTTTCGTCTATAAATGTTTATAAAGATAGTAGCGTGCTCGGTGGACGCCGGCGGAATTAACATAATTCCGAAATCAGGCAAACCTATGATTGAGACAATAGTGTCCGGAGATTTTGACAAAAACAGTTGTGTCCTCTGGATGGCTACCACCCCTAGTTAAGAGTATGCCGCCATAACAACCTTGAGTTGTGTTCCGGCATTACTGGCCAGGTTCCAGTCTTCCTTAAGAGAGAAGCAGCGCATTGGTAGCAGCTTTAGTGTTGCACATGTTCATAGGCGATGTTAACCGCTTCCCATTAGGTGGGCCCTCTGCCTGTCTGCTGTACTCATGCCATAAATAAAAAATAAGTTGTGCGCGTTGAAATCGAAATTCGGTCGTAAAATCGTAATAGGTGACACTTTCTACTGGCGAGGCTCGTATTAAGATTATTACGTGTACATTTTATTGAGTAAAAGTCGATAAAAATGTGAGAATTGGTCAAGTTCCGGACGAGCTGACCAAAGTTTTGAAATTTGGATACAGAACCCAAAAAGAGCATTAAATCGAAAATACCCGTTTCCTTAGTTTGCCGTTTCACATTCAGTCACAGAAATTTATTCGTACATGCTACACTATGATTTGGTGTAATAGGATAGTAATAAAATAAGGCAGTAAACAGCATAATAAGACAGTACACAATAACAGTATATGTATTTCTTTTTTAAATCAGCCTAATGAAACCCTGATAAGAGTAAATGATTTTTCAAAAATCTAATGATATAATTTCAATTTTCGTCAAAATTCTCCTTTGAATGCTTTTCGCTATTTTGTGTAGTTTATACGATATGCCCTGAAGACCCACTTGAAAAATTCGAAATATCATTCTGTATACACAAAAAAAAAAAATTCGACCCTCAGTCACTCCTGTATATTTTCATAGTTTTGTATGAAGAAAAGTGTTAAACATGCTTAAGAAAAGTGAGTAGCATAGCTTACCTTACCTATCAAGGACGTTTAAATATTTTTTTGGGTTGCAAAGTAACAGTGCCATTGTGATCACGACAATTTCAAAACACATTGCGTAAGTTACATGATCGGCCAAGATTTTCTCACGGTATTTATTTAGGAAAAAGTAAAGACACACATGACACAAGTTCGACAAACTTTTTGCATGGCTATAAAGCATTGTGCTAGGTCACACTATAATTAATTTTCTAGTAAAGAGTTCACGTTTTAACGAGTGTTCTAACTGAAAGAAAATAAAAATATAGGCTTAAAGAACTTTATTTCCCATAATAATGGAAAGAATGCATGATGAAAGAATGACTAAACAGATATACAATGCAAAAGTGGATGGATGCAGAAGTCGTGGAAGGCCACGACAGACCTTCAGACGAGCGTGCATGACAAGAGTTATGAATGTCAAAGAAGCAAATGAGGTGTGTAAGAATAAGCCTAAATGGCGCTCTGTTGTTCGTGCCTACCCCGCAAGGTAACTGGCGTGAAGTTATGTATGTATGTATGTATGTAATAAATTCACTTTCAATGAGATTAAAATATAATTTTGATGTAATTTTTTAGTGACAAATATTATATCTATGTTAGTGCGACATATAGTTATAATCTAGGTATATTCTTTTAATAAAATTATGAACTTGTTTGCAGAATATTCACTCTTTGTGCTAGTATCTTCTTTTTTGGTGCTGAAGTGACAGGCTAACCGTACCTGATGGATAGTGGTTACGGTCGCCTATGGACATTTGCAATATCACAGATGTTACTAAGGCACTATTTTTTTCGTTTGTAAAAATTCGTAAAGATCACTTCTAAAACAGACCTTATGTTTAGAACTGTTAAATACAATTTCTACATTGCGTAATCGTAGTGGGTTTAATTTTCACTCGGAATTATTTTAGTTTACGATCTGCAAGTATTTTGTTTTAGTGTTATTTGTACATTGTGTTCCTCATAATAATATGTATATTTGTAACACCTTTGTTTGGTAGAGTTGGAGATTCCACGCTAAAAATAATGAATGTCAATCTCTTCTATTTCTTTTAATGCTACTGTTTACTTTTTGGTATAATATTAATAAATCAAAGCATATTTTTAATCAATTTACACTGTATGAAAGTTTTCGATTAGCCTTAAATTTTCTTCACAATTTTCCTGTCAAATTTCATCCATATCCACTCGGCAGCTATTGATAAAAAATAATATTACGTACAAAGCTAGGCGGACAGATGGACGGACCAGCCCATTGCTAAGGGCTTTGTTTTCAAACAAAAAAAAAGACAACACACAAAACTAATTACAATATATAATAAGTATTATAAGATAGACTTATAAATAATACATTATAAGTAGATTAAGTGACACCACAATACAACATAATATCAGTATAAAGTCACACACACCAACGTTATATTAAAAATAAACATGCGTGTAAATATCAATATTTTTCGAAAAACAAACGCCACTTAGAGTCCGTTTGTTTTTATTTATTTTATTAAAAAAAATGATTTGTTTTAGCTAAAATGGCTATCGGACCACAAAAATGATAAACATGTTTTATATAATATGTGTTTATAATAGAAAGTGCAATTAAAGTTTAAATGGAATAGGAGTGTACATTTATTTATTTATATATTATTTTTTATTTATGTTATAGGGTGTGATAATATCAATCTCGTAATTTTAATCAAAACTACTTTGTTCAATAATGAAACTGTCAATAATAACCAAAAACAAATCACAATGCATGTCAATTTTCTTTAAAGCACGTTGACCTTGTTCAAAATTTCACATGAAATTTTCGACCGTTTACAATCGAATCAGCGCAACTTGTCCGTTCGTACATATACCCATAAATCGACAATAGAGGTCCAATAACTCGGCCAAGGCTGCGTTACACAAACTGCATTAGTTATTCGACGCGGCCCGACACGTTTTGTCTCAGTTCAACGTCTATCTAGGAACAATGATATTCAAACAGTATCTAGGTTCAATACGATTCACAACAGCCGTGGCTAAATTGGTATGCATTCAGAATATAACAAAAGTTAACTTTTTTTTATTGCTGGAGTACAGCAGACAATGCTGACTCGCCTATAAACATTTGCAACACTAACGGTGCTGCTACCAATGTGCTGCCGGACTCATAGATGGGGCCGGAACCTGGCCATTAAAACCGGGACTCAATTCAAGGTTGTTATGGCGACATGCTCTAGACCAGGGGTGGTAGCCATCCAGACGGGCAAAAGCCTTACCAACTGGCTGTGGTTTGTTTTGTCGCCTCTTACGACAGGCCGCTTTGCCACAGGAATTTGTATTCTTTCTCTGTTCTAGCATGAATAAACTGCTTTAGGATGGACAAGTGAATACATACTCCTGTTTTGCTTGTTTAAAGTTTAGAAAAAATAATGGACTTCAAAAAAGGTTGAGACTCTCAATTCATCCTCTAAATATATATTTTTTATGATGTTTAACCATAACTATTTTGTTTCTGGACCGATTTTGATGATTCTTTTTGCGTTGGATCCAGTATAGCTTCAGAATAGTTTCCTATAAATGTCATTGTAATTGAAATACCTAATGAACATATGGTAACCGCTTTCCATCCGGTGCGCCTTTTTTTTTTTATTGGACTTGACTTTATGTTGTTGGTCCGAAGACCTTATAACTTTACCGGGCTTTTTGGGGCGAGTGCCTTCGCGAAGCGAAGGCGCTCGAGCCCGGGGGGGCAACTTGCTCCAGGGAGCTCCCTAAGGAGTTTTACCTCGGCTGGACTGTCCGTGAGGACGTTACGCGGTCGTCGTACGAGAGCCTTTCGCCGAGGCTTATAATCGGACGCGGACACGACGAGCGGATTTCGATGATGCGGCGCGAGATCGAAATACTTACGCGAGAGCGACGTAATGTAGTTTTTGATGGAGGGAAGCTCCAGATCGCGGTGGAGGTCGACGTTACGCATATAGAGGGGAGCACCGACGGCTCTGCGCATGAATTTATTCTGCACGATTTGCAGTTTATCTAATAGGGCAGGCTTGGCATGGCCGAATACCACACTCGCGTATGTCATGATCGGGCGGATGCATGTTTTATA
Organism: Dendrolimus kikuchii; assembly: GCA_019925095.2. Classification (NCBI taxonomy): domain Eukaryota; kingdom Metazoa; phylum Arthropoda; class Insecta; order Lepidoptera; family Lasiocampidae; genus Dendrolimus; species Dendrolimus kikuchii. The sequence goes on from CM034389.1 coordinate 21,566,498, forward strand.
CAGAGTAAGCTTGTGTCTGAGGGACATTTTGCTTCGTTTGTCTATCATGGGTGCTAAACGACCCATCACAAATCGCGCTCTATTTCGGACTATAGTGATATGCTCGTTGAAGCGCAAGTTTCGATCTAGGGTGACACCAAGATATTTGGTGTACTTTGCCCAGGGGATTTGTTGGTCGTAGAGCGAAATGGTTTTTAGGCGAAGGCTAACGCGTTTGGGGGAGCGAAGCGTACCCGGGGAAAAGAACATTGCTGCGCTTTTCTCCGGGTTTACCTCTATCCTCCATTTGCGAAACCATTCGCCTAGCTCTGTGACAGCTGTCTGCAGCCGGACGCAAGCCATTTGTCGGTTGTGACCTGATGTATAGAGTGCGGTGTCATCCGCGAAGAGGGCCAACTCCACATCTGGAGTTTTTGGGATGTCGCTGGTGTACAGCGTGAAGAGTAGTGGTGACAGGGCCGAGCCCTGTGGTACACCGGCTGTGAGTGGGTGAGGGGACGAGCGCGTTCCCTCCACTCGAAAACGGAAGCTACGACCTAGGAGGAAGTCTCGCAAGATGAGCACGAGTCTGTCTGGCACACCGAACTGGTACAGCTTGTAAATCAAGCCGTTGTGCCAGACCTTGTCGAAGGCTTTTGCTACGTCTAGGAACAGTGCGGCTGTTCCTATAGGGCGGGGGCGATGGGCAAAGTGAGATAATATGTGCTCCGTGATGCGGTGCACCTGTTGGACGCATGAGTGTCTGGCACGGAAGCCAAATTGCTCATCGGGTATTAGATGTTTGCTGAAGGCAAAATCTCTAAGTCGAGAGAGGATGACCCTTTCGTAAAGCTTGCTGAGTGCGCTCAGTAGGCTGATTGGACGGTAGCTGGACGGTTTATTAGCCGGTTTTCCCGGCTTGTGAATACCGATGACATCTGCCTCCTTCCAGATCGCGGGAAAGGAGCAGTTTGTTATGGCGGCATTGAAGATGCTCACCAGGATTATAATTAGATGGGCGGGTAGAAGTTTTAAAAGATCTTGCACTTCTTCGACCGTGACCGTGTCGAGTGTGGTTTCCGCTGGTAAGGAGGATCTACGTTCGACCTCGGAGTCTACTTCCGTCAGATGTGACTGGTCGACGTTTTGCGTAGTGGGGGAGCATTGAAGCTCTAGACTCTGAGCAAGGCACTCGGCCTTCTCCTCGTCATCGAACGCCTCGGTGTTGTCGGCTCTTTCTAGCGCGGGTATGACAGTAAGGGTGTCTGATCTGAGAGCTCTAGCCAGCTTCCAGTACGCCTGGTGAGTTGGTTCGATATCCCTCAACGTTCTGTCCCAACGTTGTTCCCTGACTTCCCGGATACGTAGTTTAACCTCGCGCTCTAGTTCGCGGAGTCGGACTCTATTATCCTCGGTGGGATATCTGTCGTGAGCTCTGGAGGCGGCTCTCTTTTCCCTCAGCAGTACCCTCACCTCGTCCGGCAGGCATAAGTGGCGGTCATCCTCCACTGGCACCTGCCTGGACGAGTTCCGCACTGCGGATTGAAGGTGGCTGGTGAGAGCCTCGATTGCCGTCTCCGTGTCTTGGCGGGACTCGATGTGGTCCGGGATGCGGTCCAGGTCTTCTGAGCTGGTTGCCTTGAGGAGGGTCTCAAGTCTCAACCAGTCCACAGAGGTCCTAGTTTCAGATGTCTGGTCTGTCTGTGGTCCTAATCTGAGTATAACCGGACGATGGTCCGAGTCTATATCGTCCTTTGTAAGGCGTAAACTACTTTCAAAGCCGGTCGGTGTTGCAGTACATAAATAAGTTTATAATGTTACAAAATTATTCGTGTTCTGTATCGTTACTTAGTGCTTATTTTTAAGGCATTAAAAGTGTCACGTGTCGTATCTAGGTTAGACGGTCTATACACAAGTAAAATTAATTTAATCGCTTTGTTCACTCACGTTCATACTTTTAGACATTATCTATACTAATATTATAAGGAGGAAAGATTTGTTTGTTTGAAATGAATAGGCTCCGAAACTACTGAACTGATTTAAAAAAATCTTTCACTGTTGGCGAGTCACAATATCCCCGGGTGACATAGGCTATATTATATTTTCTAAAAATAATAATTTTGACATTTTTATTAAATACCCGAGTGAAGTGAGGGCGGGCGGCTAGTCTATTATAGTATTTTAAATATGCTGTGTTTGTACATTGAAGCTATTAAAAAAAACCTCAACTGGAATAGACTATATAAACGCGCGGAGAACATGTAGCTATTTATTTTAGTTCGGTTTGTTCGAGATTCACATAAGATTAATGCGGGAATTTTCCCAGGTGCGGTATGAAATTGTTCGGGTGCATAAAAATTTTGATTATTCCGACGCAGTTTTCACTAAGACGATAGCTTCAATTCTTTTCTAATGCTGCGGTACTTTGTGTCCCGGGAAACCCGCGCGCATTTCAAATCAAGCGTGGACGAAGTCGCGGGCATGTTCTAGTTTAAATGATAAAATTACGAACTTGAATGAGCCACAGCTACGTTACGTTTCTGGAACAATGATACTTTCATATTTTTCGGTATAAGAAGTTTCCAATCTTTTTCAACTACATATAAAATCATGGGCATAATTATACTCGTATAGTTGACACATGTTGGAGAGAATGTATTTTTTTTGTATATATAAAAAGCGGGCTTACTAACGTCTTGAACTTACTTTTATAAATATAATCGGTTTTTACATATAATAATAATTATAGTATAGATAGATTACTGTTTAAATAATAATGAATAACGTTATTTGATTGGTCATAGTTTGACGAGAGCTTGTACAAATCTAGGTGGCCATGACGTTTTATGATGCTGATATTAGACAGTTCATTTCTGCCTTTTTTTATTTTTTATTGCAGGAGTTCAGCAAACAGGCAGACGGCCCACTTAATGGAAAGCGGTTAAACAATTATAATATAAATAAATTCAATTATATATAATATATAATTTAAAAACAACAGCATTACAATTTGGGTGAATCTATCCAAGTGATCTATATACTAACCTTGAATCACTCAGTGTCCTTGAGCACCGTCGTGTCCTTTCAGTTCTGTGAAAATCAAATCAAATTAAATCAATTTGGTTGCCCTGTCTAATATATAAGCTGATATAAAGTGTCTCGTTTGATGTGATTGTCATCTTCTACCGTATTATGAAACCGTGGTAGCTTAGCAGCTAACGCATCAGCGTCTATTATAAATGACTTAAAATCAATTACGCCCGCCGGGATCTTTCCCCTCGGGCTTTATATTACCCGTCGCCCGTTCTCAATTAGTGCTTTGTGTCGCCCTATGGTGGGCATCATTAAATTCATCGCCCTCTCATGGCAACAGTCCAGCCGAGGTTAAACTCCTTATGGAGCTCCCTCGAGCGAAGGCACTCGCCCCAATAACCCCGGTAAAGCTGTAAGGTCTTCGGACCAACAACGTAAAGTCAAGTCCAATAAAAAAAAAGGCAAGGTAAATGCACCGCAGAATTTTTCTGACCTTTTGTGCATATTTTGCAACTAGCAAAAATCGGTGCTTTAGGAGGGTTCGCGAAGTTTTCTACATAATTTTTAAGATAGTTAAAAAAAAACTTTTAATGTATGGATTATGAATATGGGCTTCTGTAAATAATTCATACGACAAATTATTTTCATTGACTTTTTATTTTATCCAAACAAAATTCTTCATACAATAAAATTCTAATTAGTAAAAATTATTAATCTTCTTTTTTTTAATGTATAAAATAATATGTTTATAATAGATAATACATCTAGAAATAATGCAAAATGGATAGATTGTGGGATAGTGTTTACGGCTCGCTACGCTCTCTCTGATTACTATGCATTGATAGTGGAGTTAAACATGAAGATGAATCTTACATATAGAGCTCACGGATATGTGAAACCCGCTAACCTAAATGGCAAGTATGTCTAATTTTATTTTTAGGGTATTTTTAATGCTATTTAATTAAAATTATGATTTAAAAATATATAATCTCAGTTTTGTCTTGCTCTTAGTATTTCGAATTTAATGTTGTCAATCAGTCTCAAACCAGTCTCCATGAGTTGATAAAATGTCCTTCAAACTATGCAAACATTCATAAAATATAATTTTATATTCGTCGCATAATAAATATGTGTGTCTTATATACAAATAATGTATTGTCAATATTTTGTACGTATGTACTGTACTTCCTAGTATATTAAATCAACCTCGTACCACGACAGTTTCTTGTCTTGTCGTCGTATACGAGATTACCTTTTTAAAGATATTCTCGTACACGTATCCTATTAGCAGTGTGTAAAAAGTAGCAAAATCTACCATAAAAACGCCAGTGGTCGACGATTTGAGACTGTTGTATCAGTAGACTTAACCCCCTGTTCAATGGTGGCATCCGGCATGTACCTTTGAAGAATTTTTATAAGGTCCACCATGACGCAGCACAAATAAAAAGTTTGTACACGCGATTGGATGAAGGATATAACATTTTTTAACCTTTTTATATTATTACGTCATAAATATTTTATTATGTGTTAAATTATAAAACCTGGAAAAACGAAATAAGAATGACTACACAATTCACATCTATAAACTAGAAAATTATAAAATTGTAAAAGTGTAGTCTTTTATTTTTTCGATTTTTTGTTTTTGTCTGTTTGTTCGAGATTCACGTAAAAACTACTAGGCCAATTTCGATGTGATTTACGTTGATCTATAGCAAATTCCTAGACATAAAATCCGCGGTACTTTATACCCTTCGAATCCCACGGCAATTTTCTTGGGAGTTGTTTCAAATTGTAAGAGTATGTATAAATTAGCCTTATTCCGTCAAACGTAGACGACGTCGCGGGCGAATCCTAGTGTCCAATATATTGATTCTACTTAGTTATCATTAGCATTGGATCAAGTAGCATATTTTTCTTTTTTTTTAATTGTAAGAGATCAGCAGACAGGCAGACGGCCCACTTGATGGAAAGCGGTTACCATCGCCTATGGACATTTGCAACAGCAAAGTTGTTACGAATGCGCTGCTGCTCTCTTAAAGGAAACTGGAACCTGGTCACTAATGCCGGAACACAACTCAAAGTTGTTATGGCGACATACTTCAGACCAGGGGTGGTAGCCATCCAGTCGGGCAAATACCCTACCTCCTGGCTGTGGGTTGTTAAGTCGGCTCTTACGACAGGCCGCCCGGCCGCAGGAAGTTGTATTCTTTCTCCATTCCTGCACGGATAAGATCGCTTGGTGTATGCCTGTAAAACTAAATAATAAATAAATCGGCAGCCAAACACACATTGTATATCTCCAAGACAAGCAAGTTACGCTTGTGTTATGAGTCACATACAACCACTATGGGGTTGACACCCAGACTTTAGTACATAACGGAAAATTTATTTACGAAATTTACCACGCAAGGAATTGAATCCGAAGCAATCTGCGTTGCAGTGAGGTTGGCCGGCAAAGGCTTAGCATGCTCAACCAAAGAGGCCGTACACTCTCTTTGCTTTTGGGTTATCTATTGGGTCCATTGGCAGGTACATAGCCATCGACTTAGTGATAAATAAACACTACACTCATAACAGTATCAATTTTAACGGGACCGTAAAAATACAACTAAAATACCGGTTTCAAATAATCATGCGTAAATATTAATTTATTCAAATTACACATATTTTTTAAAATGTTCAGCGGGTCAAGGTCTCAAGCGAATTGGTGATTTTACGTCCAAATTACAATATTTTGTTCATTAATCAACGTGTCATTTATTGCATTTAATTAAACACCAAAGAAAAATTCAATATTTAGTTGGCTTAGTAAATAAATATACAACTCTAATACGAAATTAAAGTAGAACAGACAAATTATATTTTTGAGTGATATCAAGAGTACAAAATATGTAAAAAAATAAGTTTTTAAGTAGATAAGTAAATTTAAAAAATACAAATAGGGTAAACTATATTATTGTTGGCACTCCTCTAGTACGGCACCTTGTCACTTATTCAAGATATTAAGACATCTTAATATTTTTATTTTGTAGCCGTACAATAGTAATATTATTATCATGGTATGGGTACAAAATAGAAAAAACAAAGATTTCCTACTATCTACATTAATATTATAAAGAGGAACGATTTGTATTTTTGTAAATTTATAACGAATAAACTCAAAAAGCACTGGAACGATTTCAAATTTTTTTCTACCATTGGAATGCTACATTATCTGTTACAGGTTTTAATGTTATATAGCGAAATCTAAGTAAAATAAAATAATAATTTGCTTCTTGATATTATATTGACTTTTCTTTAGAATTTTTTTTTACAAGTGACATAAACAAAACAATAAAATGATATTACATATATATTTAAATTATGAAAAATAATACATTCTAAAAAGTTTCAACACGCTCCGGGCCCCGGCGATGCGTACGCACAATATTAGTCAAAACTTTATTCGTGCAGGAACGGAGAAAGAATACAATTTCCTGCGGCCGGGCGGCCTGTCGTAAGAGGCGACTTAACAACCCACAGCCAGGTGGTAGGGCATTTGCCTGACTAGATGGCTACCACCCCTGGTCTAGAGTATGCCGCCATAACAACCTTGAGTTGTGTTCCGGCATTAGTGACCAGGTTCCAGTCTCCCTTAAGAGAGCAGCAGCGTATTTGTAACAACTTTGGTGTTGTAAATGTCCATAGGCGATGGTAACCGCTATCCATCAAGTGGGCCGTCTGCCTGTCTGCTGATCTCCTGCAATAAAAAAAAACGTTTTGGTATTTTAACTGCCTGACCGGAGCGCGTCACAAATTTTGTAGAATCATCTATAAGAACTCTTACAAGTTCCAGAGACTCTACGTTTTGAGTTGCCTTTATACGTTCCTCATTCTGAATTTTGACGCATGCAACTCTAGGGAATCCATCCGTTCCCAAAGTCCTCCCCACCAAGGGAAAAGGTTGCTGTAGTATTTAATATGTTCCATTATGTTTCACCTTCTGATATTTTTTCTTCCACTTCCTTATATAGGTTCTGTTTCAATTTTAGAATTTTTCTTTTGTCACCTCACTGTATGGTTCTCTGTAAAACCTTCTTACTTTCTCAAGTTGACCGAAATCTTCTGACCTCAACATCTGGTTAAATATAATTGTTGTGTTCTTATCTTTTCGATCTTTCAGAAAACTCTTAATTGTGTAGCAAACGGCAGCAATTAGATATGTAGAGATACATCCAAAAGCTGGTCCCGTTCACATCACACAAGTCCTGAGATCCATCGGTGGTTGATTATTTATGTAGTGCGTAATTATTCCATATTTGTCACGGTCGCCAGATGTTACGGGTTTTAAAGTGATATAGCGAAATGTAACTAAAATAAAATTATAATTCGCTTCTTGATGTTATATTGACTTGCCTTTAGAAAATTTTCTTACAAGTGTCATAAACAAAACAATAAAATGATATTACATATAAATTTAAATTATGAAAAATAATTAATTCTAAGTTTCAACATTATCCTTGAGTAATATAGGCTATATTTATAGGTTTCGCCCAAAATATATAAAAAAAATGCCGCTAGTCTTGAATGAAATGACAGTGCTAATTATTTCAACAATGGTATATTTATTCTATCTCTCTCTATGTTATTAAATTAGAGCTTATAGAGCTTGCGTAAACACTTCATTATCCTCCAAAAGCATTTTCGTGTTCCGGAATGACATGGAATCCTGCGGTCATCCCCTGTATACAAAATTCACCCAACAAACATACCTTCTATTCTTTCTATCTTCTATTTTATTTCTTATCTATCTTTATATTTTGTACTCTTCCTCATTATCAAATGCATACCAAATTTCGTAATTGTTAGTTTATTCCCAAAGCCATGGTGAGAGATATTAAAAAAACTAGCTTTCATGTATTGCTTCCATTAATAGGCATTGATAGTCAGTCTAAGGTAGGTCGGATTGAAGATACTTTTTGACCTAGTACTTTCCACACTACAAAATCAACAATATTGCTACTTCTTGTGTAGGATAAAAAAATAACTTTCCATTTAGGTCAGTATTTTAGTCATAATGATCTCTTGGCAAATATGTGCTAAAACTTGCGATACTACCGCCTACGTACATAAAAATATTGAACACCACACAACATTATAATGAAATTGCCTAAGAATTGTCTGTTTGTTTTCTACGTACGACTTTTTAGCATACCTATAAATACTTATGTGTAAGAAAACACGAATTTAAAAACGATATTTTGAAAATAATGATATGTACGTAATATATTAGAATACCATAAACAATACGAACTGAAATCAATTTCTGCGTATGACTTTCGAAAAATTTCAATATACTTTAAAACACGATTGAAACAAAATCCAAAATATTTTTGAAATATGGGTATTGTGCGCTAACCTTTTTTTTGGGCTTGTAGCACCAAATGACAATAATTAAATAATTGACTTCCATAGTCTTTATGAAACATTTCATTATGCGTGAATTCACACGCACTTAGCCTATTAACCCTAAATTCTGTATCAAATAGAACGGTTTGGGAGAAATTATGTAAATAGATAAATAACCGTTGTGATTCTAAGGCTGGTGTGCATAGACATTTTACTCGCTGTTTAGTCATAGTTTTGCTATGCACACCAGCCTTAAGTACAAATATAAGATTATTATTAAATTGTAACAGGATTAAACGATCAAGTTACGTTTTATGAATATGTCAGTCTTACCGTCCTTTTTAAAATAGACTTTTTTTATTGTTTGAGTGCAGCAGAGAGGCAGACGGCCCACTGGAAAGCGTTTACCGTCGCCTATGGACATTTGTAACACCAAAGGTGCTATCAATGTGTTGCCGCTCTCTGGGGACTGGAACCTGGCCACTTATGCCAGAACACAACTCAAGATCAGGGGTGGTGATATCCAGGCGGGCAAATACCCTACCATCTGGGTTTGGAGTGTTTTTGCCGCGGGTTACGACAGGCCACTCTTTCGCAGGAAATTGTATTCTTTATCCGTTCCTGCACGGATGAATAAGTAAGAATGAGATTTCTGCATCCGCTGTACACGCTGATCCAATCTGATGTTTAAACGAGTAAAGCCGCGTGGATAGTCATGATAAATATTGTACCTTTCTGTTATTTTGGAAACACTATTATTTTATGTAATATGCTAATATATTGCCACACTCCACAGAATTTGCATAAGAATAGTTTTTAAAGTTCCTGTAATGACTAAAACATATAATTTATTATATGGACAGTGTCGAATTTAATGCTTTTTGTAAATTTTATTGCAATAAAATGCACATTTCGGAATCACCACCTACATTTTTGGTTTTTGTGTCATACATATTTGAATGGCTATTATCTAAACAAAACATTGTTTTATAAACTGACGGCAACTACCAAAACTTTTTTACATAGACGGTGCTTCCGTGAACAAGAGTGTTAAATGAAGTTAAGCATTTTTAAACCTCTATGCATAAACCGTCTAATATTTGGTACGATGGATAATAAGTAGGGGTCGCCAATGTGTTTGAAAAAACCGGACAAGTTTTTTAAATTTTTATTAACATATAAATTTACTGAATATTAACTTTTTAGTAACTAAATTTGCATCTAATGCTATTAAGAGCCAGTTTACTTTTGCATATATTTAATATTTGATGTCACTGCTTTTAATAAACTTTTATTGCCTGAGATGGCGTCTTTGAATCCAGTGCAACTAACATTATATTAATATTAACAACTAACATATAAGAAAACGCACCATTTACTTTTTACAGTATTTATAATGAGATACCAACAGAGTTCGCCACATACCGAACGAATTTGCTTTAAAACTGGACAATATTTTGTCCGGTTTGCCAAGATTTTCTTGACCGGATAAACATAAAGAAAACCGGACAGCCCGGTCGAAAACCGGACATCTGACAACTCAAATAGTAATGTATACCTAAGTACGGTCTGACTTAAACTAGGTATTTCGGCTTAAGGTTTTAATGGATAGTACTAAGATATACGATCCGATCTAAATTAATTGTTCATTATTATTTCATACCTTACTATTATTTTGATAAAATACATATATAATTTATGTTATATTTTATAATATATTTATCTTTTGAAGGGACAAATAGTTAAATTGCAAACCTGCTCAAATTGAAGTTTGTCTTTTTCATTACTTTAACGCATGCTTTAATATTTAGTCCAATAACTTAAAAGGTAATTATAATTAAACTCAAGGATCTTTCGTAACTTAAGTATGTATTAAGTTATTTTCATAATTGATTCTCTGCTTTACTAGTTTAAAAAATGGTATTTAAATTATAGAAGAAGTATTAGCATACCATGAGTGTCAGTCGTACGGTTAAAAAGTACATTTGAAAAGTTCCCACAAATATATTCTACATAAGCAGATAGCACCACAATTCACTCTTGTATTGCTTTTTGACGTTATATTATTTAAAACATTTTTTGACTAAATTAATTAAAAATTTAAAAAAAGTAATTAAGGGGTGTATCACGAGAACTTCGTGAAGCGAATCCAAGAAATAATAATAATATTATTATTTCTTGTTGAGGTTATTATATATATATATATATATATATATATATATATATATATATATATATATATAATAACCTCATTTCCCCCAATAGTTCTACACTGACTGGGGCTTGTCCTTGGGTGCATTATTATATAGTGTAGACAGGGATAATCGCCGGCCAGTGTCACGCCACATTTAGAATAAATTTAAGTTTCTAAAGTTTCTGATATAACTTTATAAATGAAAATCTGGATCGGTTCTCCTAATACGTTGTCGTGTCGTATTTTCGCGTGCATGTGGAGGGTTTATATGATTTATTTGGGCTTAAGGCGCTTTACAAAGTAAAGTTTTTGGTGAGTGATTGTTAATTTTCAATATTTCAAGTTGACATACCATTTTTCGATTCTGAATGCGTTGGCTAAATTATAAATTTGTTTAAAGTTAATTATTTTGAAATTGTGTACTATTCTTTATGTGAGTTGGCATTTAAAATATCTCATGTGTTCGCTATTTCGAGGAAGTTTTGTAAATATCATTGTTATCTAATGTTGCTAAAAGATTGACTTATTCTCAAGTAGATACAACGCGCGTATCATAATATTTGTAAAATGTGTTCTCTTAAATTTGAATCTAACGCAATGGCGTGACCCTGAAAATTGATCGTGTAAACATGTCTCGCTTGCAAAATGTATAGTATTACAATAGAATAAGGATACTAGAAATTATAATTGTCCAGTAAATATAAATCTGAAAAGTTCGTAAATCTTACATGACTAGGTGGCACCACAAGTTATGTTTGTCTTCGTTTTTGAAAATGTATTTTTAGTTATCAATAGTAATTTGTTTAATCTATACTAATATTATAAAGAGGTAACGTTTGTGAGTTTGTGACGTTGTAGGGGGTAATCTCTGGATCTACTAAACCGATTTTAAAAATTCTTTTACTCTTAGAAAGCTACGTTAACAGGGAGTGTCATAGGTTATATAACATGAAGCTATATACCACGGGAGCGGGACAGAGTGCGGGTGAAACCGCGCCGGTCCGCTAGTAACTTATAAAACTATACATATACGGAGGAAATTTTATAGATAAATAATGTATTTTACCTCATTCTCTCGCAGGCTTAGATAGATTTATGTGTTTGTCTCTTTTTAGTGTCGCTTTTTGATTGATCGAGTTTCAAATCACAACAGTTCTAAATTTCACTTCATAATTTTTTCCCAAACTTAAAAAAAAACAAAAGTGAAGACACAGTTTATAACGTTAAGACATTAGTTTATTGAATTCGTTTTAAATAACAAAACATCAATAAACAACAAAGGACTGACACTACAGGATCTCAAATGGCCACTTCGCAGATTCGTGTTACGAACAGGACAAGTATCAAAATAAAGTGGAACATTATGATATGTTTTACTATATATCTACATTGTCCATTTCACTAAGTAATTCTACAAAACCAGCTGCTTTAGGCCCTCTGATATCACCTAGTAATGTAAGATTTAAAATTTTTTTACATCCCCATCTGTAATGGCTAATTGTCATTCCTATATTGCATTCTTTTTAACGTCAATTTTGTACCAGCGGTATGGTAATAACATGTATATCAAGATACAGAAACCGCAGCATTAGTCAATACCTTCAATAACTGTTAAGTGAAAACGCACTCTTTGTGGCCATAAATAAACATTAACACTCGTAATATTGTCCATTATATAATAATCACACAATTATACTGTCCGATGTAAAGACAGTCACGGAATTGCACATCGTTCGGACCTGCTTTCACGGTCGTAGAGTCTGTACTTTCTTTTGGACACAAAGCCTTTTTACTGAAAAATTATAACTTTATTAACGTTGCAGTTTTGGTCGTAATTTAATTAGCATAATAAACATACGGTTAATCATTGCTTTTATTCTATTCTTTATAATAAAATTATAAACGAAAAAGTTTATAAGGATGGATGGATGAACGGATTTTAATTATATCTATATATAGATATGCTACTCTGATGTATATATAATTCAATTGCAGTTCGTTAGTCTCGCTAAAACTCGAGAGCGGCTAGACTGAATTCGCTAATTTTGGTTTTGAATTAATTGTGGAAGTTCAGGGAAGGTTTAAAAGATGAGTAAATATGAAACGAATGCTTGGAATATAGCAAAAACAACAATTTCGCTTTCCCTTAGAAACTATTCCTACCTGTCAAACATTTGATGTTCGTCTCGTCGTTTAGAAATCAATTAAATTTAAAAGTCGTTTAGTAATCAAATAAAATTTGTAAGTGAAGTTTTTTTCATTTTTTTGGGTTTGAATGGCAAACGTTTGATGTTCGTCCCGTCGTTCACAAATCAACGTTTTTTTATTTATTGATTCTGAGGCGGTACGAGGTTTGCCGGGTCAGCTAGTAGATTACAAAAACTGTTGCTATGATTTATCCCATGGTATCTGGCTGCGGCGGGGTGCAATGCGGACGGAGCGCGGGTGAGGCAAGTAACACGCGTCAGTGCCGGGTGTGCAGGCGGCCAGAAGGTTGTTTTCAGGTAGCGAATTTTGAGGACCAACAATTAAAAGAAAAACAATCAAACGAAGTTATTGTTATTTTTTTGCTATGGAACACGAGTACTTTCTGCGGGATACCGTTTTGTAATATTAGTAGCAATGTCGTGTGAAGGTTTGTAGTAGTTTGTAAAAATCATTATATTAATCTATGCCCCGAAGAAAATCAGAGGCGACTAATAAATTATAGCGGAATAACACAAAAAAACAGTATTTCAAATCGTACCTGTATTTTTGAGATTAATAAGCACCATCTTCACAAACAGTATAAATATAATAAAAACCATTAATGTACAGACATTAATGGTTTTTATTTATACATACAGATGTATAAGCCTATATAGTATAAACAAAAGTATAAACTTCCAAAAAACTTAAACCACCAATATCTGCATTTTTTAACCACAAGTCTCAGTATCTCCACGAATGAGAACAGAATTAGCAAAGTTGTTTTGTTTGTTTTTAACCGTGCAGGAACGGTGAAAGAATACAATTTCCTGCGGCCGGGCGGCCTGCCGTAAGAAGCGGCAAAACAACCCACAGTCAGGTGGTAGGGTATTTACCCGTCTGGATGGCTACCACCCCTGGTCTAGAGTATGTCGCCATAACACCCTTGAGTTGTGTTCCAGCATTAGCGGCCAGGTTCCAGTCTCCCCTAAGAGAGCAGTAGCGTATTTGTAGCACCTTTGGTGTTGCACATTTCCATAGGCGATGGTAACCGCTTTCTATCAGGTGGGCCGGGCCGTCTTCCTGTCTGCTAAACTCATGTTATAAAAAAAGGTCGATTAAACAGTCAATACCTTTTTCCTTTCTCATATTCTGAAAGTATGTTTGGAGTTGCCTGATCACAAGGATGAAAACGTTCCTGCGAAACGATTTCCCTGCTGTAAAAAAAACAAAAAAAAAACTATACGAACCAAAGGTAATATATGCGACTCATGTCCCAACTTTTTTACGGGGAAACCGCGGCATAAATTGTAACAAAAAACATCACAAATTTAGTAACATCATTTTGTACTTATATAAATAACTTTTCACCCAAATATTATTTAATTTACATAAATTTGAACTAAATATTTACAACCATCTGTGACAAAAAATACTGGCTGGTAGAATGCCACAGAAAAAGAATTTTACTTGACGTTTCATATGTGACGTTTTAAATGAGTCCATCAGATTTAGATATGAAATTTTACGCTTGATTTCATTAGATAATTTTCTTTTTCCTTACTCACCTCATATTCGAAATGAAAAGTTTGTTAAACTCGGATGAAAGGCCTATTTAGGCACTCGAACTATCTCATGCCTAAATAGGTCAAGGTCACCTCTCGTCTAACAATCTACTATTTTTATTTCGAAGCTGGCAAACAGGCAGACGGCCTACATAATGGAAAGTGGTTACTGTCGCCCATAGATGCTTGCTACACCAAAGTCGGAGCCCATGCATTGCCAGGGGGATGGGATGAAGGGGATGGCATAGAGGTAGTAGTGGTAGAATTCGCCACAAAAGCAGGGAGTGGAATCTTAGTCCATACAGCCAATACTGACGTATAAGCCTTCGTAATAGGTAGCGCAGTTGAATTGTAGGCTACAACTGACGCCATTCAACGAGATCTTGTGAAAACTCGTAAGGCCACATTTGACTATACAGTTCACATTTGTCACAAAAACACAAAATTACTACTTAAAAACTATCAATATCCTACAGCTATTGTTTATTTTAGAGAATAGATTTCTAGAAAATAAAACTGCACATCACAACGTTCCCTTTTACGAACATATTGTCACGCCTGTTTCCCATTGGTGTAGGGGCAGGCAGAGATGGTGATTTCCACCTGTTACGAACCTGACTACACAATTAATTTGATTACAATTAATTTCTTCATACTCATACGCTTATTTAAAGTGCATTTCTGTTGCCAACCAAAACTCGGATAGCAAAAAGGGATAACATAAGACGACTGAGATAGGGAAGAAGGGATAAAAGTGGGGCATCGGACTTTTATTTATCGTTTAAAACACGATTAGATCAAAGCTAACAGTTACACGCCGATTTTCTGTGAGAGCGTAGTATCAAACCAATCAAGCCAGCCCTAAGAGCTGTATTCAAAATAATAATTATTCCAGCATGGTTCTACTATCTATAGTATTTCCGTCATAAAATCTGAATAATTATGCATATGCGGTATTATGTAATAATGTGGTACAATTACGCGGTCCGTCGGCTCGCGGAATTGCAGTTATTGTTCGCACTCGGACGCACTTTCACGGTCATGAATGGTGCGTGGGCGACTTTCTTTTGGCGATATGTTGCATTGTCGACAAGTGTGAAGCGATCGTTGGTCTAATCACCTGTTTTGTTTGGATATTTGTGTAATTATTGTATTGTTGAGGACAATGTTTAGCGTTTAAAGTTTTGGTATTAGGCTTGTTGGAAAATGTATTAATTATAAATCCTGTTTTCGTTTTAGAAATTGTTAGGTATGCTTACTTCGTTTGCGTGCGACATTGACGATATATTCACGTCACGTCACACAATATACGGTATAGAAAAAAACTACAAACAGATTTTTTGTTGACAAAGTTCCGATATTAGTTATTACACTCTTATAACAATCCGTTGAGTCGGAACCTTTTTGAAACAAAGTTGAAGACACAAAAATTCTACAGACAGTAAGCTTATTATTCTTATACGATATATAAAGCGTATGTCATACATTAGCCATTTCAGGTAATTATTAAGATGGATTCTATTAAATCTGGTGCCTACATGTTAGTCCAGTCTGGTATGGTACTAACACAAAAATAAAGATGATCATGTGGTCATTAATATATTCATATTTGAATTGATAAAAACTTAATGATTGCGTGAATATATAATTCCACGCGGACGACGTCGCGGGCATAGCTAGTATATATACTATATATACAATTTAAATTTCCCGCAAGGGAACTGGCGTGAAGTTATGTATGTATGTATGTATGTATGTATGTATGTATGTATGTATGTACAATTTAAATATAAATAATATTGCATTGCCTTGAATAATGCTCTCGCGCTTTCTCACAAAGCAGAACTCTTAACGAGTCTGGGAAGATGTTTGGCCCGACAGTTTTGTCTGGCTCATTGGAAAATTTTGTAAAATATTATACTTTATAATATATATAAAATTCAGCCTTCCTAAAATGACGTAAGTTCCCTCATTTTTTTTTAAAGTATGTGTCAAAAGTTATGGCCCACAGGAAGTTTTTGTCAAATGTAAATCTTCGTTTATAACAATATCATATATGACATATGTAAAAACTAGTCTTGCTACTTTGACGCAACTTAGCATGGTTATTTTGATACCTGCCACCTTTGATACCTGCTACCCGAAAAACGGCCCCGCTGTCAGCTTAGCGAGTATCCATTCCTTTCTAAGTTTATGTTAAATTATCGATCCTGAAAATTTCATCTTCCTTAAAATCACGTAAGTCTGGGGTGAATGGGATCTCAATCTATAATGAAATATAATATATATTTCATTATAGATTGAGTGAGACTGTAATTCATCCGTGCAGGAACGGAGAAAGAATACAATTTCCTGCGGCCGGACGGCCTGTCGTAAGAGGCGACAAAACAACCCACAGCCAGGTGGTAGGGCATTTGCCCGACTGGATGGCTACCACCCCTGGTCTAAAGTATGTCGCCATAACAACCTTGAGTTGTGTTCCGGCATTAGTGACCAGGATCCAGTCTCCCTTAAGAGAGCAGCAGCGCATTTGTAGCGTCTTTGGTGTTGCAAATGTCCATAGGCGATGGTAACCGCTTTCCATCAAGTGGGCCGTCTGCCTGTCTGCTGATCTCCTGCAATAAAAAAAAAAAAAGTAGAAGAAGCGAAAGTTGTTTGTCAGGATCATCGCACGTGGAGATCCATAGTGTCTGCCTACCCCATGGTAAACAGGCGTAATAATATGTATCTATGTATGTAAAATATAAAATCAGTGAATTGTTACAACTGTACAATTCACACTTGTATTATATTGTAATACTTAGCGGCCGTTGTAGTCTACAGGTAAAGTAATTCATAATGAAATTTTTAGATCTTGAAGCATCTCGGGATTGGCGTTTTGTGAATATGTCCCATCTAGGCGTCCGACATTGATCAAGGACACGTTTATTTTCCCGTAAATTAGTTTTCACAATATTTAGCGCTTAATTTATTAGATGAGTTAATAATAAAATTAGGTGTCGAAGTTGCGATAAAACATATACAAGATTTTAATAATTTTTTATTAAAATTTTGATCGATGAGTTTTCTAGTTAAGCATCTAATCATGTATTCATTAGCGTTTGTAAACAAACCGTTTTGGATTGATTTAAATCCTATTGCGAAAAACTTCAAGGCTATTATAATATAAAAGGCTAAAAAGGCTTGGTGATTTTCGTATTTCGAAATGAAAAAGAAAAAGTGGCAAAACGGACGTTGGGCTCTGATGTTGACGTTCTGAAAGCAACCAAGGTTTTTAACACTAGGTTGATGCTGATTTTTATATTGTTATTTTCTTGCATTAATTATATTAACGTCTTACAATACCTATCTTGTAACATTAAATTATAATATAAGAAATATAAATTAATTAGAGTTCAGTTCGTATCCTTATAACGGTCATCGTACCCGCTAAACGTCAAAGCACTCTCTAAACAAATTTTAAAAAATACTAGAAAACAAAACCGACTTCAAAAGTAACTAAAAAGCAAAAAAGAATATTTTCTAAAACATCTTGAAGTCGTTGCGAAGTAAAACATAAAAATTACTATATTTTGCAAATTTATTACTGGTTTTCGTTGCACGTGCCTATAATATTCGAAGGTAGTTTTGGATATCCCTGGATTCCACTCATCAGATCCCGACTTGGTGACAATAAGATCAACTCAGCAGTATACTCTTTCGAATAAAAAAAAATGAAAATCCGGTAACAAACATACAAAAAAGAGAAACTTCCTCCTTTTCAAGTCGGTTAAAAAAGTCATTAAAATAATCTGACAAACACCGGTCCTACGAAACTATTAAAAAGTGAATAGTTAAGAATTTCAAAATTCAATTACATCACTTGACTGCATCTTCAATCAGTGGTCGCTATCTTCGTCAAGTAAATGCCAAGTCAGCGAGAAATCGGCGAACATTTCGTACAAGGTGAAAATATGGGCAAACTTTCGCATCTCATCTGTACCGGTTGTATAATCATCTACTGTCATCTAATTATAAAAACAGATTTTTTATCTGTGTTAATTTACTTGTTCTTGTCAAGTGAGATCACTAGGAAAAACAGTCACGTGACGTATGTGTCCCGAAACCGTTACAAATTTAAAAATGTCAAAAATATGAACCCTCTTATTCATAATATCTATATGAAGTTTATAGACTAGCTAAAGTGTTTTTCATTATAGCCTGAAGATGGTAAGAAATTAGCTTAAGACAATCCGAGAATGCCCTTGGTCAGCTGTTAACAATAGAAAGATCGTTATTAATATTTGAGTCGTGATAGCGTAATGGCTAGTGCAAGCGTCCCAAACTCAGAGGGTGCGGGTTCGATCCTGGCCGGAACGCATGCACCACTTAGTCAGTTTTCTGATCTAATGTGCATATTGTTACAATTACCACGTGCTAATAACGGTGAAGGAAAACATCGTGATGCAACCTGCACATCGAGATAACCGATGTGTCAAACCTGCCAAGCCGCCTTGGACAAGCGTGGCGGGTATACGTCCGTTCCCCCTATAATGGGAGGTCCGAGCCCAGCAGTGGGACATTTATGGGCTGATATTATTATTATTTATTATTATAATATTTGCTTGTATAAAAGCTGATCTGGGACATTCTGGGCTTGTTATAAGCAAATTTTTTGGTGTTTTGGAACTTACAAATCATTAAAATTTTCCGCGAGCAAATCAGCGTCAAATTTATAACTTGATCCTCAAGAAATTCATAAGTTTATTGTTGTCAATTATCATTTGAAGTTAGAAGTTTTAAACTGAAATACCAATATGATCGCCGTAGCTTTGATTCCGGGTTATATCTGGAGCACCATCTTCGAAGCCCCCAGAACCGTTTCCTATATATATCTTATTTACTTCTCACGCTGTAATATATACACTTGCATATTACATAAGTATATCTATTTCCTTTAGAGATCTATCTAAAAATATCAATTTAATGATTGTGCATAAATTAACTTCTCATACAGGAAACATGACAAGAAAGAGTTAGATAAAGTAGGTATTTGATCTTTTAATAGATGTCTATGTCAGAGTTTAAATTAAATAACACTAGTTTTTACAAATGTAAATAACACCGAATGTAGACGATGATGAATCTTTGCATATATAATTTAGTAATGCAATTCATGCCTTTGATAACATCTTAATTATTGACTTATACACTGTGAAATTTAATATCGTAATAAGTTAGAGTCAGCCAACTTGCCTTGGATAAGACTGACTAGAATACTGTCTGGTTGAGCCAAGGAAATTACCTCTTTCGCAAATTCTCCCTCCCCTCATGCTAGTGGCTGAAAGACGGGACGCCGACAGAGTATCGACGCAAGACGCGTCCCATACTATACTAAAGCGCGACCCATCCTCCAGGGCACCAAAGACATTCCATCGGGTCTCTTGCCATCGTCGTGGCACAAGCCGCGCAATTATATGAGTAAATAAAAGGTATATAATTAATATATAACTGTATCATGTAATGAAAAAATTAGAGCATTTCCACACATGTGTATATCAACACATACAGATATATACTTATTGCGTTTAAAGGTAACCTGCTCACCGAGGTTGTGCGAAAACTTGCACCTGAGCCGGTATTTTCACTCTTTCGCTACTAACTGGGAATATTAGCAAAGCAACTTAACATGTCGAAATACCTATCGAAAAAACAAAGATATGATTTTAAACACCGGTCGTATACGAAATTTCTTTTGTACACGGTTTTGCACGATTTATGTACTTAGCCACAAGTAGTATTTTTGAAGACTATTTTGACAATTAAATAAATTTTGTAATAATTTTAAAACAAATAATTACATGGCGAATGTTGGATATATGTAACAGAAGCGTCTGCCTAGTTATAGGTAAGTCTTTTGCCGATGCTAAACGAGGGAATTCGAAACGCACATTTCATGAAACAATTGAAATTTTTAATACACACAAACAATTGTTATTTTAGAACAAGTATACCTATCATTTTACTTCAATTATTCATCATATATTTTTGAAAATAAAATAGTACAGCAAAACAATTGTTCGCCAATAATTCTCTAAACCTTGTTAAGGATTAAAGAATTTTTTATTTTCAATATATTGGTAAGAGTACCAAATACGATCTACTATCACAAACAGCCTCTGCAATTATACATAATTGTGTTTCTGTAAATGACATGACTTTTCTCTACACCGCTGTAGATGTATGTCGTAAATGGTTATTTCAGCATTTAGAATAGCATAATTATAATAAGTTGAATAGGCAGAGAGTTGGTCAAATTCCTTGCCATCAGATATATAGGAACCTAACAAGCAATCATATATTGTCGTCCTCGTCAGCCAATCGCAGTCCATTGCTGGACGTAGGCCTCCCCAAGTCGGCGCCACTCATTTCTGTCCTCCGATTGCCACATCCCGTATCTACTGGCGATCTTACACAGATCGTCAGCCCATTGGGTAAACGGACGTTCCGACACTAGGTTTACAATCCTATATGGTAAAGAATATGTCAAGAATAATGGTAAAGTTTCTCCAGTGCTTATATTAAAATTGTAGTTAATTTTATCACTGTATCGAGATTTTTTAATACAAGTAAAAGAAGTTTCGCGTAAGCAAAATGCTGGCCTGTATTTTGGACAACCCATTAAGCATTGCCATACGTGTGGAAATGCAGCAAGCATTTTGGGAATACTCCCCATCGACAGTGACCTAGAATCCATTTCTTATTTGTAAATATGTATATAGTTGTCTTATTTTTAGTTTATATGTTGTAAATAAAGTGTAATTCTCTAGTTAATTTTGTAGCCAAAAAAGAAAGCAAAAAGATTATTTGATTGAAAAGTGATTGTAGAACTGTAAGGTACAATGTCGAATCGATTATGGAACGCAGCTAAAAAATAAGAAATCGTCTCATTACGGATACCGCTAGGAAATAACGTTTGACAACTTGAAGACGTATGTAACGTTTCTAAAAGGAAGTGGCTTCTGAGCTTTTTCAGATCATGGCTTATGTTTTATATAACACTCAGGTAGTAAATATTACTCGTATACCATAGGCATACATATAGATGTAAAGATAGATAGATAGTGCTACAGTGATACATCACTGTCATGATTTAAACTGATACATACATACATAACTTCACGCCAGTTCCCTTACGGGGTAGGCACGAATAACAGAGCGCCATTTAAGCTTATTCTTACACACCTCACTTGCTTCTTTGACATTCATAACTCTTGTCATTTAAACTGATGACAACCATATTAAGCTGGTCTTACTTTACAGACGAATGATGGACAGTGTGTAGAGAAAAATGTAATGAGTTAGAACGTGTCAATTTAAACTTGTTATAATAACCCTTCTTGCTTGTTACATCTGGGATAATATTAATGTTTCTCAGATGTAGCCAAGGGTTTAATGCATTATTTGAGATGCAACTTCTTCTATACAGATAAATGTAATTGTAGTGTCTGTTTATAATGTCAAAATAAAAATGTGAAAAAAATCAGAGGGGTAATTCAGACGAGGAGATTCTGTTAATGCAATTTTTAGAATTTTTATCTGTCTGTCTGGATGTGCTTTTAGCAGGGATGGAAGGTACACCGCTGATATAGAAAGAAGAGTGAATTTGGGGAATAGTTTTAATGGAGCGTTAGGTAAACTTCTAGGCGCTAAGAACCTCAGCCAGAAGGCCCAGCTCGCCGTACACAACGCGGTGCTGGTAACTACGCTCACGTATGGAAGCGAGAGTTGGGTATGGAAGAAAGAGCATGAAAGTAGAGTAAACGCGGTCGAGATGCGAGCACTGCGCAAAATCTGCGGAGTGACGCTCGCGGACTGCGTTCGTAATACCGAAGTAAGAAAAAGAGTTGGTCTGAAGGAGAGTGTCTGGGTGAAGGTAAGGAAAGGAATGCTCCGGTGGTTCGGGCATGTGGAAAGAATGCATGATGAAAGAATGAATAAACAGATATACAATGCAAAAGTGGATGGATGCAGAAGTCGTGGAAGGCCACGACACACCTTCCATGATCAAATTGATCGTGTACTAGCAGAAGGTGATGTCAGGAGCCTTAAGAACAGACGAGCGTGCATGACAAGAGTTATGAATGTCAAAGAAGCAAGTGAGGTATGTAAGAATAAGCCTAAATGGCGCTCTGTTGTTCGTGCCTACCCCGCAAGGGAACTGGCGTGAAGTTATGTATGTATGTATGTATGTCTGGATGTTCCAGTTAATCTCTGAAACGGCTTGATCAATTTTGACGTGACCTTCACTGGCACATAGCTGATGGATAAGAAGTAATTTAGAGTATTTTTTTAGGGTTCCGCGAAAAGAATTAAAACTATTTGTTCCAGCTAATCTCTGAAACGGCTGAACTGATTTTGACGAGAATTTCACTGGCAGATCGCTGATGTTAGAAGGAGTAACTTAGGTTCCTTTTTAAATTAGGGTTCCGCGAAAGAAACATTCCACGTGGACGAGGTCGCGGGCACAGTTAGTTGTTAATAATGTGCAACATTTGCAGATAACTCATGTTTATATGTACACTAACGTAGCTAATTGTTAACGCTTTATTTCTTTAAGATATAAGTATTATCTGCAAGAGTTAACTTGAGACTTGAGCGGAATGCGCGCTCCCCTCCCGACCCCCGCTTTCTTGCCGCTCTCGCCATCGACGAGTCAGTTCCTCGTGCTTACGTCATCCGAGCAAAGTCTCAAGCTAACTCTTGCGGTTGTATGTCATATTTGGTTACAGTCACTAACATTAACACTAATGCAGGCGATGCAGGGAGGGGCATAGGAATAAATCTTATTTTTATTACAAAAGTGACGTCTGTAAGATATCACCTTTTAGAAGTAAAATGTTAAGAATTATACATTTTTTTATTTTATTACTTGAGTTTAGAAGACAAGCAAACGACCCACCTGATGGAAAACGGTTACTATCGCCTATGGACATTTGTAACACCAAAGGTGCTAGCAATGTGCGGCCGGTCTTTAAAGGGAGACTGGAAACTGGCCACTAATGTCGGAACACAAGTCAAGGTTGTTATGGCGACATACTCTAGACCAGGAGTGGTAGCCATTTAGACGGGCAAATGCCCTACCACCTGACTGTGGGTTGTTTTGTCACCTTTTACGACAGGCCGCCCGGCCGCAGGAAATTCTATTCTTTCTCCGTTCCTGCATTCGGATAAATAGTTTAATATGTATTTAGCCAAGCTACATATATCCCAACCACATACACTTATGTCGCAAGCGTGTAAAGCCTTTTTGGGCAAGCAATGCTAGGTGTACACTATTGCAAAAACTAGACCGTAACTTGAATCAGCAATTAGACAAGTCGCACCAAATGAATGGGCAATAGTGCTAACTCGCTTTGTTCTGCTCTCCCACAGTTGAATTGTAATTAGTAATCTTCACATAGACATGTTTGCGATGTCTGCCGTTTTGTGTTACGTTTCTTAGATTTACAGAGACCTAATTGGGTTAATTTTCAAGAGTAGAATTCAGGGAATAGTAGAACGAGCTATAATGGTAATAATTGCAAAATGTTAGTATTTTTTACAAGCAAACTCTTTAATATTTACCAGAAAACAGATGAATAGATTGTTGAAGGGTAATATGATGATTATAGTTTAACAGAGGACGTATGATTGAGTAGAGAAGTATTGAAAGACTAATTAATATCTAACCAAAACGATTTGCAGAGATTTTAATTTGACTTTACTTTGTAATTTTAATGATTACTAAATCTTTGAGTATAATTTCTAGCAATTCATTGACAGATCGAACTATGGAATTATCGTGTCATTAGGTAAGTTTATAACCAAATACAGAGACACAATAAAAAAAACCAGTATTGCTAATATATTGATATAGCATTTTAATTTTATGACACATTAAATATACACATATTATCATGTTTGCATCCAAAATGTTCATATTATAATATTTGAACAGTCATCAAACAAAGTGTATATGACAATTTTAAGCGTTTGATATATCTAAAACTTATGACGTCAACGTTAAAACCAGTGGTACATATTTTTCCCAAACTAAGGACTCTAAATACATTATTAAGATACAGAAAAATATTTTTTGTTTTATTCACTGTGTATGTAAGAATATGCTACATGAGAATGCAAAATTTTAAAGACTTATTTTGATTATTGGGATGTTATATAGTAACAATTTCCACTTAATCTATGTTAGTAATTATTATTACATATTTTAATGCTTAAATTATTTACGTATCTCGTGTGTTTTGTTTATGTTGTACATATATACATACATACATAATTTCACGCCAGTTCCCTTGCGGGGTAGGCACGAACAACAGAGTGCCATTTAGGCTTATTCTTACACACCTCACTTGCCTCTTTGACATTCATAACTCTTGTCATGCAAGCTCGTCTGTTCTTAAGGCTCCTGACATCACCTTCTGCTAGTACACGATCAATTTGATCATGGAAGGTGTGTCGTGGCCTTCCACGACTTCTGCATCCATCCACTTATGTTGTGTTATGACATTTTGTGCCTAGGCGTGTTGTGTTCTATGTAGACGTGTGTACTTAATCTACTTAGATTATGTTCTTTTAAACGACATCAAAAAAAGGAGGAAATTTAAAAAAAAGGAGCTGTAAATATTTTTTTATGTATTTTCATTGTTCAGCCGTAACATTTTCTGAAGATTCTTGTTGCGTTGGATTCAGTACCATTTCAGAATAGTTTCACATATTTTTAAAACGCAAAAACCAACAAATTTGCAAAAATAGTAATGTTATGTTGTACATCGCACCGACTTCAAGATGCTGTAGCAAATATTTATTTTTAGTTACTCTTGAAGTCAATTTCTTATTACCTAGATTTTTTTTTATTTTATGTTTAACTGATAAATATTAGGACGCAATTTAAAAAATCCTTAAGTATTACCATTTTCTAAATCCGTGCCTGATAGTCCGGTGTGGTGAACTATTTCCCATAGACGTTGTTGCGGTCTAGCTATTACTACTAGCACCATCATTTGTGTGGATTATGTAGAATTAGAGTTGGCTAATCTAAAATTCCTTGTTGTAATCTAACCACATAGACTGGTAACGTAGAAATCTTTGTTTACTACCTCTTGCCGGCGAGCATTACTGTGATTTATTGGTTTTAATGTTTCCGGAAAATGTACTTTAATGCAATGATTCGATTTTGCCTCTCTTGACGCTTAGTAGACGATCTTCTTTATTGTCTTTGTCTGTATATCCAGTATCTCCATATATAAATATTTAAAATTGTCTTATACACAAACAACACGAAATTATTATAAAAGTAATTTCCCAACGGAGGAGACGTGCATAATGTAAATCTCAAAGGGAACAGATAAGGAACTCACTTCATACATTATACGAAATTACCCAGCATACCTACCTCCTTTACAAACATTTAAGATTAATGCGTCGAGTACACCTGGTGACGCAAGATTTTCTGCATACATGAATTTCACCCGGGTGCACTCACACATTAAAAAATATTTTCTTATTTATTATAGAAAGTGAAGTGCCTAAATTTTTTTATTGCATGAGTTCAGCAGTCAGGCAGACGGCCCACCTGATGGAAAGCGGTTACCATCACCTATGAACATCTGTAGCACCAAAGGTGTTGTCTGTCACTAATGCCGGGACACACCTGAAGGTTGTTATGTCGGCATACTCAAGATCAGGGGTGGTAGTCATACAGACCGGCAAATACCCCACTACCTGGCTGTTGGTTATTTTGTCGCCTCTTACGACAGCCCGGCTACAGGAAATTGAATACCTTCTCCGTTCCTGCATAGATAGCGGAAAATATTCTGCATGTTTTTTTTAACAATAAATTGATTTCAAATTTCCGTTTCTGTAAAAAAAATTACATGTCATCTTATTTGTCAAGCGATTTAAATTAAACAATCACATACTAAGTAAGCATGCATATATATTCCGGTGTACATTCAGTTAATTAATTATTTGTATTTTAAACTTATTCTAAAAACCTTATTGCATATTTTATAAAATTCTTTGCGTGATTGATGTGTCTTAAGTAACATTTTAATAAAAACATAATTTCTTGTTTCAGGTAACCTACATTGCTTTGCTGTGCTTAGAACCAACTTGGCAGATTTAAAATACACTTACTGCCAGTAAGTACTAAAGCTAAAGCTTCTGTGAGTTCCTAAGTTATAGTGTGACCTTTAAAGTAAGTACGGTATAAGTCTCGAATGCTTAGCTATACCGGAATAAAAATTGAACCTTATTTTACAATAAAAAATTGAGCTAAGTATTAATTCTATTTTTAAAATAAAATTGACAGAATTTAATTCGTATTTAAACGAAATGTTACTTCAGCAAACAATGGTTGGATGTATTTAAAAGACGCTTTAAAGAAAATAAGATAAAACTTTGAAACCGTGTCATTTGAGAACTTTTATTCATTCAAATACCAATTTCTCACGTTATTCACTTCGGTCGGTTACAAATTGTCTGTTGTACGTGCAGTAACATTTTGACGCTTTTTAAAAACGACTCTTAATTTCTCAAAAGTTATTTTTAATGTTTTCGTCGTTAGTTAATGATACATGTATAAAGAACTAGCTTTTACCCACGGCTTCGCTAGTGTTATCCCATGGGAATAGTATTTTTCGGGATAAAAAGTTGCCTATGTGGTATTCCAGATTATAATCTAAATTTGTGCCAAATTTCATACAGAATTAGATCGAGCAATAAACATCCATCCATGTTTTTGGATTTATATTATAAAGTTAATAAAAAATCGGCAGTCAAGCACACATATTGTATATCCCCAAATTAAGTAAGCTACGCTTGTGTTATGAGTAATAAACAACGGACTACTCTGGGGCTGATTCCAGACACTCAGACCTTAGTTAATAACGGATAAAATTTGTTTCCGAAATTTACCATACCAGGAATCGAACCCGGAGCCTCTGATTTGCAGTGAAGTAAGCCGGCCAGAGCTTAGCCCGTTTAATCACAGAGGCCGTCTATACGGTATATATATTTGATTATACAATTACCTAATATAAAGATGCAATTTGACTTCTCGTATTACGTATTAAACCTCTTACATTTTATAAATGTTGTTCCTCAAGAAAGGTTATAAGCAGAATATTAAGCCTAGGGGCATTTTATAGTTAAAGTGTGTAAAAGATTTGCAAAGTTACCTGGTTGGATCGACATACGAGGCAAGCACCAGCTCTATGATTATCTGAAGAATCGATTCGCCAATTTAAAAGCTTTATAGAGGCTGTAAAGCGTCTAGGCTCCATAATACAAACGTACGTACAACGACACAAACGCGTAACTCTCAGAGAGTTGCATATTTGCAAGCCTGTTTATGTCTTGCTAAATGAATTGCAAAACATAACTATACCTAAATATATAAAGAAAATCTTACATATTTATTTCTTACAAATGAAAGTTGTAATTTTGCCGCTTAATTCAGATTTAATCAAACTTGATGCATATAGACCAAATGGACGATGATTTTGCATTTTGCTTAGAGATAATTAAATAATTATCTTTCATATTAAATCATCATTTATTGCATAAAACATAATACATAAAAATATGGTAATAATGTTCAATAAGATCTCTTGTTTTTACTCCTATGGCGTACAAATTGATATCCCTAATGTTATCACTAATTTTTACGTATTACTAATATTAAAAACGTACGGCTATTTTTGGAGCCGTAGAGAGTGGTGAGTTACCGTCTTCCCATTTTTTCCATGTTCCCCGAACATTGCGACGGGCAGAGGCTATAGTCCTCTGGCCCAGAACCCTAGTTTCACTAGCAATTAAGCCCCACAGCCCGGTACCTATTGTTCTTATTTCTTACAATAGTCCTGCACTGATCGGGGCTTGTCCTTGGGTGCATTTTTAGATGGTGTAGACAGAGACAATCGTCGATCAGTGTTACGCCACATTTATATTAGATTTGTCAAGGGGCCTCTACGAGTTGGCCTTCCCAATGCCCCACGCGACTCCTCTAAAAGTCCGGACCATTTTTATTGTCCGTGGTCTTCAGAGACATACTTGTAGGTCAATAAACCAAGTCGTTCTTTAATATAAAATAATACATCATTAAAAAGGGAAAATTATTCCACTAGTCAGTAAAAAATATATTATATATACTTAGTCGAGTTAGAAGTCGTGGTAGCGTAATGGTTAGCGTACGCGTCCCTAACTCAAAGGGCGCGGGTTTGATCCTGGCCGGAACGCATGCACCACTTAGGCAGTTTACTGACCTAATATGCATATTGTTACAATTACCACATCCTAACAACGGTGAAGCAAAACATCGTGATGCAACCTGCACATCGAGATAACCGGTGTGTCTAATCTACCAAGCAGCCAGCAGTGGGATATTTATAGGCTGTTATTATTATAATACACCTTAGTAATTTGAAATTTGTCAATTAAAAAGATCCTTAATTTATGTATTATAATATGGGTAAACGAAATAATAATGTTAATGACCAAATTAACATTCCAGTTTTCCTAGCAAAGAAAAATCTTTTACCGCTACAAATCTATACCTATAGAGTACTTTGCTTCTTAGGGAACCCGTGAACTCTAAAAACAGGGAAGTTATATGCATGTGAGGTTACATTAGGCATTACCTCAAAGTATTTTCCTTCCCACGTCATTCACATCGGTCAGTTACAATGGCTAAGTTATTTTGTAATGGTGTGTAACAAAATGGAAATATTTTCTCAGGCAAAAGGTTAATGGTATAATCTTTAGATTATCACTTAATAATACGCCGGGGTGTTATTAAAGCGGCATTAATGACGCAATTAGGAAGCTGCCTTGTAATTAGCCGTAGATTACAAATTAAAACATATTTTGTAAACGATACTGATTTTGCGATAACGATCTTAAGTCGTGGTAGCGTAATGGCTAGTGCATGCGTCCCAAACTCAAAGGGCGTGGGTTTAATCCTGGCCGGAACGCATGCACCACTTAGGCAGTTTTCTGACCTAATGTGCGTATTGTTACAATTAGCGCGTGCTAATAACGGCGAACGAAAACATCGTGATGTAAACCTGCACATCAAGATAACCGATGTGTCAAACCTGCCAAGCCGCCTTGGACAAGCGTGGCGGGGGTATACTGTCCGTTCTCCCTATAGTGGGAGGCCCGAGCCCAGCAATGGGACATTTATGGGCTGTTATTACTTATCACTTTACTGAGTTTGCACTCAAGACAATAATATTTATTGCGTATGGATATAAATAAGTCTAGGTTGTTTAATTTAACAGGTGATCAGTGCAATTACAAGCATAATTAAATTTGGTATTAATTTAACTAATGATAAAGAATTGTATTTTTTTATAATGTGTATAATTATTTATGTGTCAATAGCGGCCCATAAAATGCAAATATTTATTTGAAAAAGATTATATTGTATAATTAACATAAATAAATAAATGAAAAAATATTTAACATTAAATATTCTATTGTAGATTTTTAAATTCGTTGTCTTCGGCCCACGTAATAACATTTAAAGATATTTAACAGAGCATTAAAGGCATATTTTATTTTTACCTATGTGTAATATCATAGTAGCTAAGGTTCAATTCAGTTTTTCTGATCCAAGATGCAAATTGTTCAATTGTTCGTGCGCTGGAGGTGTTTTCCTCCTAATAGAACCTGGATATTCATTAACCTCGGACAAACATTTCCTTTCCCTAATACGGGGAGAAACGAACCTAGTAGTGATACGTTTATAGGCTAGCATTATAACACTTACGTTCTCCATCCGACGTTTCGATCGCATAACGGCAAACGTGTCTACAAGCTGATATAGATGTCCACGATGTAATAAAATTCTGTAACATTATGTAACAGTTTTGTTTTGTCTATTAGTGATATATATCCGTGCAGGAACGGAGAAAGAATACAATTTCCTGCGGCCGGGCGGCCTGTCGTAAGAGGCGACTTAACAACCCGCAGCCAGGTGGTAGGGCTACCACCCTGGTGTAAAGTATGTCACCATAACAACCTTGAGTTGTGTTCCGGCATTAGTGACCAGGTTCCAGTCTCCCTTAACAGAGCAGCAGCGCATTTGTAGCACCTTTGGTGTTGCAAATGTCCATAGGCGATGTTAACCGCTTTCCACAAAGTGGGCCGTCTGCCTGTCTGCTGATCTCCTGCAATAAAAAAAATAAAAAAATAATAATTTTGTTAGCGCCACAATTCACTTTATTATAAAGTGTTTTTATATATCCTTTGATCAGTACATCGAAAATTTGATCGTGGTACACCGTCTTTAAAAATTCTATCCATTCTCATATACTCGTGATGTAAATCTGCCCTCCTTATAGCAAACGCAGTACTTGCAAAATGGCGGTCTCAAGAAAAACGCGACAGACATATCATTAGATATCTTAACAACATATCCATGTTACGAGTGTCTGTATAATAACATTTTAGTGTATCTAAAAAACAAGAAGAAATCAAGCCTGATGGATACATACACACAAACACATATATATATCCCATATATGTATCATTGGGGTACCATTTCTGCAAAAAAGTGCGAAACCCAAAAATGTCGATTACTGCAAATGTAATTTGTAGGGTAGAAATGTCGAAATGAAAAACCTTATCTATACTATTCATATTAAACCAATTCTTCAATAATAAAGTTATAATACTATAGTAAAATCGTTGTTTGCATGTTACCTCGATTAGTTACTGAAGACATTGGCCTGCTATGTTAGCATTGAAATTAGCAAGTCTTTTAATAGCTGCTAAATGCGCAAGAATTTGTGAACAGTTAATAAATTCCTTCTTTTCTCAATGCTTAATTTATGATTCTGATAATTTTACTCAATGGATGTGAATATAAGTATATTTCTTTTAATGCTTGCTTGATTTATTCTCATGGCTTTTGATACGAAGCCTTTTCATGAAAATTTTAGAGGTTTATCGGTATTATGTAATATTTCAGCTACTGTTTTCTATATAATTTTTAGCTCAATATAAACTAAGGTTGCCTAATATTGTTTTAAATAAAATAGAACTCTTACCCAAAATATATTGTTGGTATGGTCTTTTTAAACACCACAATGAACTGTGCTTAATTTTCGCAACCTATAGTGAAAAAATAAATAGGCATCAGTGTGCTACAAACAAAGAAGTAACAGCTGGTCTGCTAACAATTATCATAAGATTCGGCTGCACTAGAGAAGGACGTAAGATAAAATTAACACCAAACATGCGAGTGTTTTTAGGATATACCAAACCAAAGTTGAAGACGATGAAGAATGAGAATAATAAGGTTAAATACTGTTGAATATAATAAACAACGAAAGTCACATAAAAAACCAGAAGGAAATATCAGATTATAATAACTACATAATTTTATGTTATACAGTAATAAAATCAATTAATTGATATGTCCCATGCATCAATTTCCTCGCTCTAATGAAGCAATCTTTCAAATCGGTCACGTTTCCTACAATGTTATTTCATTTTACTTTTGTTTTGGTACTCATTTATATTACTTAACAGTGTTATGTAACATATTCTATATATTATGACGAATAGCATTGGAAGTTTATTTCTTGCGAAACTTATTTCCAACTCTTAAGGCGACAATTGGTACTCAATGATAAATTATCGTAAATATGTTTGTACATTCATCATCTTGTTTGAACTTTTATTTAGTTTCTATTTGATTTCTAAGATTTAAATGTTTATCACCTTGTATAAGTATAATAAGTAAAATCATTTTTACAAATAGGTATCAAACTTAATTTTTGGATCTCCATTACGATGTCATGTGATGGAAAATAATTAATAATCATAATGCATTTAAAGTTGTATTGCATTATCTTAATTGTTTCTTTGGCATGTGGAAACAATGCATGATGAAAGAATGACTAAACAGATATACAATGCAAAAGTGGATGGATGCAGAAGTCGTGGAAGGCCACGACACACCTTCCATGATCAAATTGATCGTGTACTAGCGGAGGGTGATGTCAGGAGCCTTAAGAACAGACGAGTGTGCATGACAAGAGTTATGAATGTCAAAGAAGCAAGTGAGGTGTGTAAGAATGGGCCTAAATGGCGCTCTGTTGTTCGTGCCTACCCCGCAAGGGAACTGGCGTGAATTTATGTATGTATGTATGTATGTTAATTGTTTCTCTAGATCCACTTTATACAGTAGCCGATATTGTACGAAAAGTCGTCTATTGTGCAGCCAATTGTTGCTAAAAGTGGTTTTAGACTTTTGTGCAGCTTATGACGACAATTTCAAGTCACATTTAATCAATATATTACTTTCAACTATACTTAACCATTGACATTAGTATTTGAAAAAAATGGTTTTAACGTGATAAATAAATATATAAAAAAATGGTAGCTTTTTAAAGACAGACTGAAATAATTATATAATACATATATCCTAAGAAGAAATTTTATACGATATATTATGTACGCTTATATATAACAATCATACGAAAATATCCATTCGAATAAAAAATATATTTACCTTTTATTTTTTGCAAAGTTCGATCCCTGTCAAGATGTATTTCGTAAATAAATTTTTCGTTCTTGGTGTCTGAGATCGGCCTGTGAATTGTCCGTTATATATTACTCATAAATTAAGATTAATTTGTTACAATGTGAGTTTGCCTGCGTTGGTATCATATATTTATTGATATATTATATACTATACAAACAAAGCACCGGGGCAGTATTTCAATACGAGGAATTTCTGGTATAGCGGAGACTCGATTATCCGGCCCTCAGTTATACGGATTTGTGATTAACCGGATTGCTAATAATTTCATGGTTAAAGATTGGAATATTTTAATAGTGGAAATATATACGTACATACGAAAATGTATATCTAATCTTTTAATAAACATAGGTGTTGATTGATAAGTTTTTGTTGTTGTTTTAATGCCAGGTGCTAGGGCATTTGCCCGTCTAGATATCTATCACTCCTGCAACGGTGGCCAGGTTGCAGTCCCTCCTACTTCGAGTCCAGCAGCATTTATTTTGTTGCACATGTTCATAGGCGACGGTAACCACTTTCTATCACATTTGGGCCATCAGTCTATCTGCTGTATTCCAGCATTTTAAAAAACATGTATTTATACAGGGATGAAGTAAGTTTCTAGAGTTAATCATATGTACAAAAAATACTTTTCTATATACATATATTCAATTATCTAGATATTCGACTACACGAATGCCTTATGACAACTACCTATTAGTCCGATTAATCGAGTATCCACTGTATATATAATATTACGTGGTTTTATGTACATTAATGAACGCTATTAACAACAAGTACACCGGGAAATCAGTGTTCCCCTCCAAAACCGATCATATGCGAATTACCCAATATTTCCTTAAAGCCTTCCTGTCTAGCCGATGTTGAAAAAGCCTTCAACGCTTCCGAGTCGTGTGAAAGTGGATTATAATGCATTGACAAGTGATTATAAATTGTGTCACGTGTGAGAACGGTGTTTGTCGGGTCGGTATTTCGCAATGGTGTTCGTATTGTTTTTCTGTGGGTTTTGACTTGGGAACTCGGTGTAAGTTAACAATGATAGCCGTCTTGATGCAGATTTTTAAATGTGACTTTCCATAAATAGTTTAGTTTGGGAAGATTCTGTTGGAAGCAATGCTTTTTATTCATTTTCATTTGTTTTGACCTATGTATAACAAGCCCAGCTTATGGAAAGTGGTTATCAGAGGCGTAGCCAACGTGTTCCCATCCTTTACGATGGGATACGGGGGGATGTATACTTTAGTCAGTGTATAATTAGTGTCTGAATATAGTGTGTACGTAATCAGAGGGTTAAAGTATTAATCAGTGTATGAACAGAATGTGTACGTAATAGTCAGCGAGTTAAAGTGAATAAGTACTGTCTGAATATAGTGTGTAGTGTGTACGTAATAGTCAGCGTGTATTAAAGGAAATCAGAGGGTTAAAGTATTAATCAGTGTATAAACAGAATGTGTACGTAATAGTCAGCGGGTTAAAGTGAATAAGTACTGTTTGAACATAGTGTGTAGTGTGTACGTAATAGTCAGCGTGTATTAAAGGAAATCAGAGGGTTAAAGTGTATAATCAGTGTATGAACAAAATGTGTACGTAATAGTCAGCTGGTTAAAGTGAATAAGTAGTGTATGAACAGAGTGCGTACGTAATAATCAGCGCGTGTTAAAGAGAATCAGCGAGAAGTGTATACGTTAGTCAGTGTATGGATATATCGATTACGGCTTTAATATAGCCATTGGTAATTTAATTGTAAATATAACTCAGTAGCGTTCCAATAAACGATGTGAACCGTAAGAGTAACAGGTGTATTATTTCCATCGGCATATCTCGCCAGCACCTCCTACAGGCTTCCACCGTAATCCCCGTCGGAGACCCGCTACAGTTAATATAATAATTCGTATAATCGTTTGACGCTTATATTCTGTGAGAGCATAGTATCACACCGATCGAGCCGGCCTTAAGAGCTGTAATCAAGATTCCAATTCCAGCATAGTTCTACCACCTCAAAATTTGTTGTTTTACATATTTTTGAAGTTAGTGTAGTATCGGATGGTACTCCACTTGTTCATAAATATTAATGTCAAAAGATTCCCTTCTCCTCCCAATGTTTTACTTCAAAAGAAATAAAATAATATATAATTTTAATATTGTATGGTTGTCTACCTCGTTGAAATTGTAAGTATCTGTTCACGCCCTTTTTGAAGAGCCCCATATTGTAGCGCTCTGGGAAAATCACGGGAGGGAGTTCATTCCATAAAATGGACACATATGGCATGAAGGAGCATCCGCCACGTACCGTGGACAACTTCCAAGTGTCTAGGAAGTGTGAATGAACTCCCAATCGCCTGCGAGTGGTGCGATGGTAGAATGACGACGTAGGCACCAAATCAAATAGCTCATTAGAGCACTCCCCGTTGTACAGACGGTAGAACACGCTTAGAGCCTCAACGTTTCTTCTATGAATAAATCGATGTCATCAAATGTTGTGTTGTCCTTTCACTGTGCACCTTTTAATTAATTTGATGCAATTTGATTGAACCGTGTAATATCAACTTTAAGGACAATAAAAAAATCGCAAACCAAAAGCAAACAGTATCGCCAATGTCTAGTGCAGAGTATATTGCAAATAATAGAAATCAATGTAAGAAATTCTCATTAAAAACAAGGCGTGTCTGGTTGGACCGCAAAATTATCATGAAATACTGTCGTTCTCATATTGTATGTACTCTTTTGCCTTAATTCCTTTGCCAGGTGGTAGGGTATTTGCCCGACTGGATGGCTACCACCCCTGGTCTAGAGTATGTCGTCATAACAGCATTGAGTTGTGTTCCGGCATTAATGGCCAGGTTCCAGTCTACCTTAAGAGAGAAGCAGCGCGTTTGTAGCACCTTCGGTGTTGCAAATGTCCATAGGCGACGGTAACCTCTTTCCATCAAGTGGGCCGTCTGCCTGTCTACTGAACTCCTGCAATAAAAAATAATAATAAAAAAACTTGCCCGAAATAAATGCAAAACAGCCGTATTGCTAACCTCTACTTATAATCATGATTCAAAAAATGAATAAATTTATTCCAAAATATATGTATAATCTTACATTATTCGTTGAAAGTCTACCACCGGTACCAAAAAAATTTAGTTACTATTAAAGAAGAAGAAGCGAAGCAACACTTCCCAGCAACATGTTTTTTACATTATATTTTGAATGAATGAATGAATATGCTTTAATGTGTTTTAAAGATACAGTTAACAGAAATAAAATTTTACAATCCAATAGGCGGTCTTATCGCTATTAGCGATTTCTTCCAGACAACCTCTGGATGGACAAAAAATTTGATAAGAACAGAGGTATGTTGCATTATTCTCACTACCGAATCTGTATCTTATAAATATATACATACATGATATAGTATACATACATTAATAAATATAATACTAATATTAAATTATACTAATACGATAATTAAAACAATAAAAAAATAATACTAATACGACATATGTAAATAAAATATTATGAAATACACTTACATAAATAAATATAATATATTTTGTATTTATACATTATATAAGTACACGTAAGTTTAGTGTTTGTCAATGACTTCAAGTTGGTTGCCAATATTTAAGGAAAAACTGCTATTTAGACGAAGCCTAAAGTTGTCTGTTTTAGAATTATGATTAGTAAATTCTGTGAATCGAACGTGTTTCGAAGCATATTCTCGGCGGATTAAAAAAAAAATAGATAGATATTGAAAGAGCAATTTTATCGAATACTAGGATATACCCGCGACTTCGTCCACGCTTAACTTGAAAGTCCCAATTCATAAAGTACCGCAGCATTTAAAAAATAATCTAAGCTATCATTTTAGTAAAAACTGTGTCGGAGTAAGTTATTTTTTATGCATCCGCAACAAAACTACAAACCACAAATCTTAATTACATAAAATCTAAAAATTTGCTGTCGATCAGGGAAAACCGCTTCGAAATCCGCCCAGTAGTTTTTACATGAATCTTGAACAAACAGACAAATTGACAAACAAACGAGAAATGAGAAAAAATGCATAAGAAAGAAAGAAAAATATTTATTTATTTCAATAGACACACAACACAAAATTGTAACAGAAAAAAGAAATTTTATGCCGCATCGTGTTCTCTATCGTTGAGTCTATTTTTTTTTAAATAGCTTCAATGTACAGACACAACATGTTTAGAATTTTATAATATTGTTATGAGTGTGGGACTCGAATTAAAATGCCGTTGGAATTACTATAGAGTTTATTAGAACTATACAAACACGTATAACATAGGTACAAATAAAACTAGATACTACTTCTTACAATCTGCACGATCAATAACACGCGCAAAGTCCGTCATTATATTGTTTGTCGAATGTACACGTCTTGCTTGTATCGTAATCGTCTCTCGACTGCCGATCTCTCCGTTCGGGCATTCTTTTATACTCAGCTTACAGTAGGTATGTCACGACCGTGTAAACAATGATTTCCAAGAACCACACCTGGCCACTGTCGACGCTATTTCCAGACAACATAATTCTGCACACCTGTAGGATTACGCCTGCAAACGGCCATAAACAAGTACAATAACAATAAGCTATTGTCTAATTGCAACTTTTAAACACAAATAAAACAAAAGAACTCCGAATGCAGGAAAGGTAATAACTGCGTTTCACGACAGGCAGGTGAGCGCATTCCTTTGACTGCATGTAACAATATTATAGATTTTCAAACGGCCTACAATACCAGGGGAGCTTAAAACGCGTTACCAGCCATGAAGAAATGTTATAACGCCCTACTAAAATAACGCCATGTCGTGGCGCAGAGGAGAAACCTCGGCGGGAACTTTGCTGTATCAATTGTCCTTTAGATTGGAGACTTACAAATCCATTTACTGTCATTTAATTATTATTAATATGTGTTCTTCTGGATATTATTTGTGTACTACTCAAGGTCGAATAATTTTCCTCTATCGTTATATAAGTATATTGCCCATAATTTTTTCGTTTTATTAATTTATTTAATTGTTTATTCCGGTATCATTAGGTACGGCAGTGAATGATATATTTAATAACTGTAATTTACAAAAATATTGCAATATTTTCCATTGCGATTCCGACTCGCATATGTTCATTGGTTAAATTATTAAAATTACGAGTTAAGTGTTGAATTTTAATTTTTTAAATTTATTTTATTTTTAATTGATTTTATATAATAATAACAGCGGCTTAACGTCCCACTGCTGGGATCAGGTCTTCCATTTTTAGGGAAACGGACCGTATATCTGCCATGCTTTTCCAATAGGATTTGCGGGTTTGACACATCCGTTATCTCGATGTACAGTTTCCATCACGTTGTTTCCTTCATCGTCAGGACGTCATAATAATATGCACATTAAGTCAGAAAACTGTCTAAGTAGTGCATGCTGCGCATGCTTTCCTGCCAGGAATCGAACCAGTGCCGCTTGAGTTTGGGAGGTAAGTAGGTACGCTAACCATTAGTACGTTATGTCATTATTATAACAAAAAACTCTGCATAAAACTTATTTAAAAAAAAAGAGTAAATATAAATAGAATATGAAATATAAAGAAAAACAATATTTAGCTAGACCTATTGCTGGGGAGCATCTTGCCGCTTCTTCTCCTTAACAGCAATAAATAACACGTTGCGAAGCGGTGTACATAGAATAGGAAGTAAAATAAAAAGTGTTCTTCAGTGGAACTTATTTTGAATAAAAACTTTTGAATTTGAATTAAGCTACCAACAGCTTAATGATTGTATACACTACACAATTGTATTATAATTGTCTGTTGTAATACAACAATTAAAAAAAATCCCATTTTACATTTGTCATACAGATCAGAGCTTTCCGTATTAGCCCGGAATCCATATCCCTCAGAGTAGTGACATTTTTCAGGATAAAAAGTCCTATGCTCATCCCCTTACCGAAAACAATATTACACTAATATTCATCAAAGTATAATATATTTAATATATCAAATGTCATGACGATGATGTTCATTCCCAAAGTCGCAAAGAGCGTACAAATAAACATAGAAACATATTAGTCAGCCTTTAGTTATTTAGCATTAAACATTACGTGAACACACGAGCAAAGTTCAAAAATGCCTTCCACAGCATGTGTACGATCTATCCGATTGCCAAAGGCTGTATAAGGTCATCAGATGCCGCGGTCATCGACGCTTATAGAACATGTGGTTACACCTCCTAATATTTGATTAATTATATTTATCAGTAATGAATAAGAGAGACATATTATAGTTTATGTTTGATCAAATTGTTTCTTGAATAAATATTCCGGCTTGATTACTGACGTGTTTGATAATTGATTTTGCTTGGGGTTTTCCTTCTTGCATTTTCATTAGGACGTCATCATTACAATGTGCCGTTTAGTCTTAAAACGTCATGCCAGTGAACCATTATTTACTTCTGCCTTCGCGGTTGTAGATTAACTAATTCAACACAGATTCACCTGTAACCTATATGAAACGAAGGATCTTATGCTACTCTCACATACATTACAACGACCAAATCGCAGATATTTGTGTATAAAGAGAGTAATGGAAGTAAAGGAAACCCTGTCTACCCCAATGGGAAATAGACGTGATAGTATGTATGTACCTAGATGTATGGTATCGACACGACCTCTTTATCTCTAATAATCACAGAAATATTTGCAAGCTTTAAGATTTTTGAAGTGAATCTTCTTTAGAATCGTTGTGATTTGAAACTTAATGAAACGATAAGGCGACACTAAAAAGAGATAAACATATAAATTTATTGGACTAAGCCTTCGAGAGAATGAGATACGAGTTTTACATTGTGCAGCACAGATTAGAGAGTCAATAAGACCGATGATTAAACATAGGTCCAATTTGGACCGAAATAAAACTTATAATAATATATTTATTATCTGTGAGAATATTCTCTGAACTACTGTGTGTGAACTGCACACACACACAATATTTGAAGTGAAAAAACTTCTTTAGAAACGTTGTGATTTGAAAATCAATGAAAAGAAAAGGCGACACTGAAAAGAGATAAACATATAAATGTATAGGACTAATTCTGCGAGAGAATGAGATAGAATACATTATATTTAATAATTTAAACACTATTATTATACAGATAGAGTTAGAATTGGTTTGAAGTTTTCCGTTAATACTTCAAATTTTGTGTTTTAAAGCTTAAATATATTATAACGATATAATATATGAAATGTGACGTCACGAAATTTAGAATCCCTCTCATCCCTTGTCACACTTTGTTTCACTTCTGCTACGTGTGAACTACACACACTCACATTTTCTTTATTGCGAATCTGGCAAGCCGGCAGGCGGCCCACGTTCTGGAAATACCAGCCTTTAAGAAGGCATAGAGGGAACGGGAATACATAGGGATAGGATAGGAGGGAGTGGAATTGGGCCATAGCAACTCTCACTCATTGCACCAAACATGATTAACTCGAGGTTATTCGTTTCACGTTGGTATTCTGTGAGAGCGTGGTATCTACCACAGCGACCGAGCCGGCCCTAAGAGCTGAAATCATGATCATGATTCCAGCATAGCTCTACCGTGTCAATAATAATTTGGAGTTTAAATAACACTCTGCATGTTAGATTGTCTTTCTTGATCCTAACTATTAATTTAAAAAAAACACAACAATTTTATTTTTATAATTATAACAGTATGAAGTTACGCAGATTCGCTCAAACTTCGGATCTATAACATACCGTGGAATTTGTCCTATTATTGAGATTAAAATTATCCATAACGTATAGGTTACGTCCTATATCTATGTTAAATTTCATGATAATATGTTTCATTCCCAACGACATGGAGAAGGGACAAAAAAATATCTCAGCAAAGACAGTTTCATATTTATGTTTTTATATGGATAGCAATATATACTATGTTAATTTGCAAACCGGAAAGAAACAACATCGCTTTGTTAAACGAATTTTTTTCTAGATATACAGAAAAAACTTACGAAACGAAGTACGATCGAATTCCCTAAAATATTTATACTTTGTTCTCATTTCTGTCGAGTCTATGTTAGAATGACGTTTACATTTTGAACATTACCTTACTCTTTATTTGGGATAAGGTTCTAGTTATAGACCGTTTCACACAGATGTAGGCGATGGGTTAACGCGTAATTTGTGATGCAATATTGTTATTAACGATTAATAACATTACATATTGGCAGATAACGTATGTATGTATACGTACATACATACATAACTTCACGCCAGTTCCCTTGCGGGGTAGGCGCGAACGACAGAGCGCCTTTCAGGCTTATTCTTACACAACTCGCTTGCTTCTATGACATTCATAGCTTTTGTCATGCACGCTCGTCTGTTCTTAAGGCTCCTGACATCACCCTCCGCTAGTACACGATCAATTTGATTATGGAAGGTGTGTCGTGGCCTTCCACGACTTCTGCATCCATCCACTTTTGCATTGTATATCTGTTTAGTCATTCTTTCATCATTTATTCTTTCCACATGCCCGAACCACCGGAGCATTCCTTTCCTTACCTTCACCCCGACACTCTCTTTCAGACCAACTCTCTTTCTTACTTCGGTATTACGAACGCGGTCCGCGAGCGTCACTCCGCAGATTTTGCGCAGTGCTCGCATCTCAACTCCGTTTACTCTACTTCCATGCTTTCTCTTCCATATCCAACTCTCGATTCCATACGTGAGCGTAGGTACCAGCACCGCGTTGTGTATGGCAAGCTGGGCCTTCTGGCTGAGGTTCTTAGCGCCTAGAAGTTTTATGTATAGGTATATACACTAATGTAGCTGTTTGTTAACGGCGTTGTATTTAACGCTATAAATACAACTCATTTGGCTACAGTCAATAACTATAACATTATAGCAGGTGAAGCTCTAACATTAGGATATACTGTAAACATGAGTAATAAAATATATATGTAATAACAGCCCATTAATGTACCACTGCTGGGCTAGGGCCTCCCATTACTGGGGCACGGACAGTATACCCGCCACGCTTGTCCAAGGCGGCTTGGCAGGTTTGACACATCGGTTATCTCGATGTGGAGGTTGCATCACGATGTTTTTCTTCACCGTTGTTAGCACGTGGTAATTGTAACAATATGCACATTAGGTCAGAAAAATGCCTAAGTGGTGCATGCGTTCCGGCCAGAATCGAACCCGCGCCCTTTGGGTCTGAGACGCGTGCGTTAGCCATTACGCTACCATGACTGTAAACGAACTAAATAACAAATACCAATATATTGCAATTGACAGTAGCGGTACCAGAAACTGTGCCGTGAAAATCATTTAAATGTCAAAATGAGTAAAGGTCAGAGTACATTGGGGGCTATTATAACTCAACAGTGTTCAACACGAGTTACCTAACAGTGTCATACTGGGAGTCTATTTGCGTTTCCTTCCAAGGTCGACTTGTATAATCATTTTAAAGAATACCCTTTTGCCTTTTTAAAATTTTATTTTACAATTTAGGAAGCTTGGGAGAAAATTATAAAAAATAGTATAATTATAATAATATATATGTGTGTGTGTGTGTGTACAGTTCATACGTTGTAGAAGTGAAACAAAATGTGCCAAGGATTGGAGGAATTTTAAATTTCGTGACGTACATACATACATACATACATAACTTCACGCCAGTTCCCCTGCGGGGTAGGCACGAACAACAGAGTGCCATTGACGTCACATTGAATAAATTATATTATTACTCCCAAATTAATGTAAGGTATTACACATAACATTTCGTGTGAAGGTACGTCTGTTCCCTTCTCTACCGTATAATTTTTTTACATTATCATAATCGTGGTCATTCGCGAACTTATTTATAAAAATAATAATAAAGATTTTGTGCAGTACTAAATTGTAAACAAGGGTTTAATGAATATTCATAAAAATCGATTAACCTTAATCTAAAACCTGATTTTCAAAAACACATTTCGTTTTGTTGTTGAACGTTATTTTTATTTGATTTGAGATATATGTGTTCTAAGCTTAAGAATTTATTGCGATTTACATTTTGATTTTTTGTTAAATTAACAAACCAAGGTCAAAATCATTTATAATATTATAATATTTGGATATATACATATATATTATAAAATTTTTGACTGTTTATATATTCCGTAGGGATACGGGAAAAACAACTACACAACCCTAAAAAGACTTTATGGATTTATAAAACGTTCTGACAGCAGCATGAGATCATTATCGCAGAACATTTGAAAAAAGCAAATTCACAATTTCTCGTTTACAAATATTATATTTCTTTTACATTCTTCG
Source organism: Dendrolimus kikuchii (assembly GCA_019925095.2). NCBI lineage: Eukaryota > Metazoa > Arthropoda > Insecta > Lepidoptera > Lasiocampidae > Dendrolimus > Dendrolimus kikuchii. The sequence continues at coordinate 21,609,759 of CM034389.1, forward strand.
GGTCATGTTACGTACATTATTTTTCGATTTAAGTAAAATTATTAAATAATTTAATATGATATTGGCAACCAAGGTCCTAAGGGCAATGCTCTGTCTGCGTTGACGATCCCAATTTTAGAAATAAAAAGTTTATAGTGTAAAATTTGTTCGATATAATTTAAGAAGATACATTATTATGTATGTATGTAAAACTAATTTAAATTTATCAGAATTTGATATGGAACAAAATATTATTCAACATTATTTAAAAAAATTTAAAATGTTATTTCTTTCCTAAAAATTATAGGTCAGTCAGTATCATGTTTTTAGGGGGTTTCGTAGTCATTTCGGCAAAAGAGAAACCCTTATGAAATCATTATCTATCTTTTTTATTGCATGAGATCAGTAGACAGGCAGATGGCCCACCTGATGGAAAGCGGTTACCATCGTTTATAGACATTTGTAACATCAAAGGTGATACAAATGTGCTGCCGTTTTCTGAAGGGAAAATAATAATTTTTTTTTTGTAAATAAATGAATACATAAATAATAATAATAATCGGCAAACAAACACATATATTGTATATCCCCAAATTAAGCAATTTAAGCTTGTGTTATGGGTAATATACAACGAAATAATCTGGGGGCCATTTCCAGACACACATACTGTATAGTAAATAACGGAGAAAATTAATTTCCGAAATTTACTATACCAGGAATGGAACCCGGAGCCTCTACGTTGTAGTTAGATAAGCCGGCAAAGACTTAGCCCGCTCAACCACAGAGGCCGAGAATGGAACCTGGCCACTAATGCCGGAACACAAACGAATTCTTGCGAAATAAATGTTTTAAATTTAAGTAGCTTTTCAATATTCATTTCTGCTAATGGTAACACCTATTTTTTACTACTATTCCGCCACGACGACATCGAGAAGATATTGTGGATTTAGTAGAGTACGAATTTTTGACACTATCGCAATGGACCGTACTTTAAATACCTTCTCAATTTTTTTTATTACAGAGGAGTTCAGCATGTAGACGGCCCACTTGATGGTAAGCGGTTACCATCGCCTATGGATATTTGCAACACCAAAGGTGCTACATTTGTAACCTGGAACCTGGTCACTAATGCCAGAACACAGCTCAAGGCTGTTGTAGCGGCATACTCTAGACCTGGGGTGGTAGCTATCCAGTCGGACAAATACGGTACCACCTGGCTATGGGTTCTTTTGTCGCCTCTTACGAAAGGCCGCCCGGCCGCAGTAAATTGTATTCTTTCTCCGGTCCTGCACGGATAAATAATAAAATTTTGAAAAAGTATAATTGGGCCCATGTTAATCTGTGTACTTGTCTATGTATGTTGTAGTATTATTTTTCTCAAACTACGCGGTCTATATAAAAGAAATTCAACAGGATGTCGTTACACAATTGTATAGTAAAATTTGCGCGTAAAGTTAAAATTAAGGATTGCCGCAATCCTACATGTAACTTCGATATGAATATTATTTCAGTAGATATATAGACAATAGGCATTTGAAGAGTAACGTCTTAAAATTAATAATAATGTTCTATGCCTATATATTTATGTTAATAAGTGGGGAATATCGCTTTTAATGTGTTAAAAAATGATACTTTTTTGCGTGTCGTTTTAGATAACAAATCACAATGATCTAGCAATTTGGAAGGCTAGCGTGGAACTATAGGAAGGTCCACTATGTGTTATGTAGGGGTTTATTCTTATGTGTGTGGTGTGTCGGTGATGTTACCCCGTTGGATGAGGGCCCGCACCACTAGTGAGAGCTCAATGGCTCTATCGCCGCGGGAGCTAGGCTCGACCGCTAGAGGGGAGTACTAAATAAGTCGACGTGTGTTGTACTCTCTATTTATAATTGCTTAATTAATTTAACATTAAACATAAGACTATATACACAGAAATCTTAACTGCTACGTGAAATGATGTAAACTGTAAACATTTTCGTAGATGCATCTCGGAAGGTTTTCTGTTTTCTGTATTGACATATTTTGGTACGTACATGGACTAATCTGTTTTAGTCTTGCTTTTATGTAGCAATAAATTATTCCATGTAAGTGACGTAACATGGAACTTTGTTAAATAATTCAATAAAAACTTAAGAAAGTTTTGAATGGAAATTAGCTGCAAAAAACTTCTACAAAATATAAAAACTCTATTTATGGCCGATTTCTAAATCTTACTATACATTTACTTGCCTTATTGTAGGTAGAAAGATATTACGTAATTAAATGGAACTTATATCATAATTGAACTAGTAATAAGGCAAATTAACGATCAGTAAGATATAAGAATAGGCCATAAATTATGTGGGTGTTCATACATGTAGGTATTTGATTCACATACATACATTATTACATTTTATATTACATGCGTACCAATAGTCTCAAAACTAGGGATACCGAAGATCGCGCGAAGTGGAGTAGAAAAAATAAGAAAGCAGACCCCAGGCTTCGAAGTGAACACTCCGAGTGCAACTGGGATTTACCGCTCGGAAGATGTTGATGGCAAATACAATTTATAGCGGAAAATCGTATTCTGGTTATTCTCAGAAAAAACATGCATCATTGGTAAAGCCACTTCGGTATTGCCTTATCCCCAACACACAATACATTAGTGGTTAAGGTCCATGCTTTATAGCGTTATATTTTATAAGGAGACATTTTCCAAAAACCTAATCAATTAGCCAAAATCATTGAACTTTTTGACACGTTGATCTATATAAGGATTCATAATTATAGTACCTAACGATTAAAATAATTTAATGGCACGGTAGGTGTAATAAATGACATTATCTGATATTAGTTAAAGCGTCGAATTTGATTTTGAATTGATACTGATTATTATTTGTGTTGAAAATAATACCTTTTGTGAAATGTGTCCACTCGAGCTGCCACTAGAATTCCTCTGGTATAATTGAATTGGCATTTTGGCTCAAATTTGTTATTATTTACACTTGACATCTTTGTCTTATGTGATCACGATTACTAAAAAACGTCGAAAATCATATAAAATACCGCAGTTAAAACCGTTAAAACGTAGTTTTATTATGTGCACTAGTCGTGAAAACTTAATTTCAAAAATATTACTAAAACTCAATTTCTGTATTCTATTATAAACAAAACATATAAATCGTCAACATAACATCGTATAATAATCGTTCGCATTCTCTTATGTCATTGCAATAAAAAGAATAAACAAATAAGTACAACAAAAACAAACAGATCGCAGAAATGTTGTTGAACTCCAAAATGATACAAGTTTTGATAATAACTTGTTATTAATGAATAATAAAGTCGAAACATCCGTTACTTAGGTATAGAGCACATTGTATATAAAGCCGTGAATAATTATAGACGATGAGTAATGAAAGTGGTTTTTGGGTCTCGGTTGAAATCGAAAGGTAGGCCTAAGAATTAACCAAAGTGATCCATAAACTTGAATTATTCCGTGTCATTGACGACCGTCGTGTTTTCCCGTTCGGTGCCTTTCAATCAAATTTATTCAATTTGGTTGAAGCGATTAGCTTGAAATTCGCAGCTATTGCTGACCCCTAACATCTTTGAAAAATTGTATGTAACAGAGACGGGAATTGATGTCTCGCTAATGATTAATAACTTGGGCATTATATTTGTATTCACTATAGTTGTAATTGCTTTAGTGTTTTAGGAGCAAAGGCAGTCGTGTCTTATATTAGAGACATGCGTTCTATTCCTAGATATATTTTTTGGCTTTAATTTGCAGATACGACTAATAAAATTTTCTTACTCAGTGTATGTCTAATTGTCTTAGATTAGTATAGTGTCTACATACAATGTCATCATAAAGTGTAGCCTGGGTTATGGGAACTTTTATGAACTGATATTACGCATTCTAACAGACCTATTATTAAGGCGGATTAGCGAGTTTGGCACGTAGGTTAACTCGACGTACATATAAGTTTTATTACGATGTTCTCCTACATCGTCTGTATCGAGGTAATTAAATCAAAATGCACATTAGGTCCCAAAAAATGCCTATGTGTGGTTCCAAGACACCATTCGAACCCACTTAGGTAATTACCTATGAATAATACTCGGGTACATTACTTATTAACCGACTACGAATTAGCTTTTTATTACTCCTTTCCGGATTTATACGAGCTATATTGAAGCATTAACCTTAGTCAATGATTAACAGTATTATTCATTGGATCTTAAACGTTGGTTCAGTATTGCGTTCATTCTATAGTGTTATAGTCATGGTTAACATTTCAAATGAAACAGTTGAATTGTATGTAGGATGCACTTAATATTCAAGATCTCTAGATATCATTATGAATCGCTAGTTATAAGGTCAAATGTTACGTAAAAGACTACTGTTTAATTGCAGCTAGTCACGATTTAAAGCTTCGTTTTTGTTCTAAATTTGTTTATTCAAATACCTTTATGGCTGCATAATCATCCTAATCAAGTATATCATAGGTATTAATTTTTTAGATCTTTTTTCTAATTTTTAAGCTCATTGTACAAACTTGATACCATAATAGATTCATTATGTGTATTGTAGATTATAGCAACATGTCTTGTAAATAGTCTAGATAATTCTCATCCTTAGCAACATCCCTAGTTGCTTGTAAAAGATCGCATTCAGCGGTAATAACTGACCTCTTCCATTATCAAGAAAAATTGAAACCATGCAATTTTGTATTTGTTTATTATGGTGAGCGATAGTTATACGCGAAGAATTGCCTAATAACCCAGGCAATTCTTCGATTTTATCCAGATGTTTCTAGGGAAGGAAAAAAGTTTGCTTTGTTTATTTCAAGTGAAATGTAATTTACGCACTTAAGTGTTCATTGTCGGTCGTTTTCTTCAAATCAGGATGGTGTAGTAAAAAAGAGTCCAAATTTCTACGAGCGCCTACCCTTTATACCGGATTCCTAAGTCAGTGTAGTGTAATAAGGGTTTTACATACGTTCTTTCTTAGTCATGTAATGTTATACATACATGCATACATATTATCACGCATGTTACTCATAGGGGTAGGCAGACGATGGATTTCTACTTGCTAAGGTCTGTCTACCTTTTGCTTCATCTACATTATTTAAGTCTTCTTACATACACGTTTAATATATTTAGGTGATTTCTACCTGGCCGTTCTTCAAGACATCTACGATTTGATCGTGGTAAGGAAGTCGCGGTCTACCAGCACCAATTGTAATATTAAAATTATATGTTATACTCAATTATAAATTGAAACAAATTGTATAAGAACTCACACAAGTTGAATGAAGTATCGAGCTTAAAGGATGCTCACGAGGTTACAGAAAATTATTTAATAATAGAGATATCTATTTAGGTACCGGATATTAACCTTCAAATGCTTAAGATGTTTATTGTATCTATTGTATTAGGCCTTATTATGTATAAGTCATTTGGCTACTGTCCATGACCACCTGTCTTATGGCGTCTGATAAATTAATGTTTCTTTACGCTTTAGTTAATTTTGTGTAAATTTACTAAAGCGAGAATAATAATTATATTTTCATGATCAAAGCCTGCTGCTTTTCTAAAATATTAACGGCTTGGCCATGACCTTTTTGTTGTGGGGGACAATTGAGCGCGATACGACGGGCGACAAAAGCAAAAGTATGCCAAGAGTCTTTGAGTTCTGCGCCAACCACCGTGGTGGCGCATTTCATCTAATCTGGATTGTGGTCGAGACATCAGGTTCGGTAAAAAGCACCTAAATAAACATTCATGTATGAAGACAATTAAGGAAAATAGATGAAGCGAAAGTTTTTTGTCTGGAGCTTCGCAAGTGGAGATCCCTCGTCTGTGTTTACCCCAACGAAAACAAGCGTAATAATATTGTTACGAGTTGCGAGACTCGAATTAAAATGTCGTTGGAATTATAATAGAGTTTATTAGAACTATACAAACACGTATAACACAGGTACAAATATAACCGAACACATGCAGGGTCATAATTCAATGAAACGCGCAAAGTCCGTCACTACTAGATTCCCGATTGTACACACGTCATGCCTTGATTTTGGTTCTCGCTTGACTGCCCCCTCTCCCCATTAGGCCGTCGTTTTATACCTCACAAATACAAATGTGCCCGTATCGTAGTCCATGTAATCCGAAACACCTGGATAATGATTCGGCCGCAAGCGGCCATAAACGAGTACAATAAAACAATGGGCTGTTCTCTATAAACGTATGCCAATAAATAAGTAAATAAAAGAAGACGATCATAAAAGAATTACAATTAGTTCAAATGCCGACAGGTAATAAAATGTGATTTTACAAATATGTAGGTGGATTTTGTTTCTGTCGGCGCCTAGGTTGTAGCAATATGTATGTAGGTACAAGTGGGCTGTGTGAACTGGGAAAATGTTGAGTGACTTTTTCCAAAACAGTCGTTGAAAACTACATTTAAATAAAGAAATAATTTAACAAATTATTAACAACAATACAAATTATTGTGAATAAGATCCTAGTCCATTGAAAGATTGCCTAGAAGAAATTGCTTTATGCAATATGTTCGTTCTACTTAATTATTACCTTCTAATTTTTGGACACGAAAATGTGTTACTATTTTTATGTCGGTATATAATAAAAAGTATTGCTGTTGTTGTTATTCGCAAATATCGTATGCCCTCGAGCTATGTTTGTGTTATGGTTTATAATAGGTATACAACGGACCACTCTGGGGCTGATCTCACAACAAAGTATATAACGCAAACTTTCTGAAATTTACGAATCCAATAAATAATTGAACCCGGAGCCTCAGTGCTGCAGTGAGGCAGATTTGCAAAACTCAGCCCACTCAACCACAGAGGCCATGAAACAACATGTTACGTGAATATCGCGCGATATGTTCTTGCGATAAGTCGTCTAATGAATACTTGTCTACTTTAGGCTATTCTTTCCGCCACCTATCAAATTGACAATAGTACGCGCCGTCTTGGGAAACTACTCGACATGCGCACGCGTACGCAGTTCACGCATTAAAAATACTTACGTAATCTGATCTTTGCAGTATTATAAGAGGATTTTAGTTCGCGAAATACATACTTTTTTAATTTCAAATTTAATATGGCGATAAATAAGGTTTAGTTTTGAATGGGATTTTAGGGAGGATTATTTTATTTTTTGACTTCTCGACAACTGTTCATCCGTTAACGTGCTTTTAATCTTGATTTACATTATAGGATTAATTTGATGTTCGGAATATTGCGATGAGTGTTACGTTAATTTATGGATTCGCCATGAACACTTAAGAAAGTTGTGAGACTTGTGACTTTCGCAAATTGCAGATTATTTCACTTAACAAGATAAATATTAATCTATTCAATGATAAATATAGTACCTGTAATATTTAAACAAAGTCAGAATATTATATGTACCTAGATATTAATTTTGTTTATTTTAAATTAAATTGTGTGCGCAAATAACTTTATTGACTAGGAAGTAAAACAATATGTAAAAGCATTAAATTGAAATCATTTTTACATATTTGTGGGCGTTTTCAATTTGTTATTTTTAGTGATAATAGAAATGAATTAAGATTTCTTCCTTACTTTTAGGTATTGGAATCTTAAGATCTAAATTAAAAGTTCTTTAATGAGGCACTCTCTAATCACGGTTACTGAAAAGTGGTATTTAAAACTTTGACTAAATGTAAAAAGTCTAATTATGGTTTAATTTCTTCATCACCCGAGCTTTAAATCCCAGTTGCGTTAAGAGTGTTCGTTCCGACGCCCAGGGCCTGCTTTCCTACTTTTTCTTCGCGGTCTACTGCATCCCGTTTTGAGACCACTGGTACATGTACCAGCCTTCACTACTTCAAGCTAGCATTTCTTCGGCCTCCCTTTTCGAACGAGCCCTGGCGGAGGCGACAATGGCCTATTTAATATTTATAGCTTATGATAGTAGGGCGGGCCTTTTTTCGTAGAATACGATGGATGACATAGAAATGTAGCATATTTTATAATATAATAAATCTGTAGAGCGGTAGATTTTGTACAGTAAATGCGTTTAAAATGAGAAATAAATACAATGTCGATAATACAATTTAAAATTTCTTTGTCTGTCTATTAGAGCATCACGAGAAAACTACTGAACGGAATAAAATCAAACTCGATACAGAACTAGCTGGCTTATATCCCGGGTCAACACTTAGGATACTTTTTATCCCGATTAATGACGTCGTGTTCGCGGGATAAATGAATATTGCGAAAAGGTGGCAGTCGTGATTTTTTTTGTGGCGCCAATGCAATTTACTAACAAACGTTTTGGCTGCGAAGTTTTGCTGATAAATTAATATAGTTATAATACGTTGGTTTTGTAAAAGATCTCACATGTATAATCGTTCATAATAAGTGTCGAGAAAGTCACTAGAGCGATAATGTTATGAGTATTACGTGAATTATGGGGGTTTATCTCGGACGGTTGCTAAATTTGATTACGTTTTTATTGCTACACACAACTTTCTTCGACCGCTCTTGTCAAATAATTTGTCTGTTACTTTTACATTCTTGTATAAGGCCTGGCAACTGAGATCGTTTTTTTTTTATTGTAGAACCTGTATCACTCCCGATTCCATGCCAGAACTTATTTTTTCTTTATTATTTAAATACTGTCTAATATATTGTCGAAAACTTAACTAATACTTTGACGCCATGGGGATGTGAGGCTTATAAATTTTATCGACACCTTCCACGGCGGTTGAAAGAAGTCTCGCGTGACCAAAAGCTGGTCTTTATTTAGGGCAACGGATTAGCGTTGCCATACAACGCGGAAATGCGGCGAGCATTTTTGGAACGCTCCCCACCGACAGCGATCTGGACTACATTTTTTACTTGTAATTAGTTATAATAGTATTTAAATTTAAAGTTTTTCTTTATAGCGTAGTTTAATTTTTAAGATGGTTTAGTTTATAATATAGTTTTATTTTTTTTAGTTAGTTTTAGTTTCCCACTGTATAAATACTAATACTAAAAACTAACTCAAACTAAACTCTATTTAGAAGACTAGAGAAATCTTAAAAAATAGGTAAAAAAAAAAGTTATCGATTTATGAGAATGAATATCAAAAATTAATAATATGAAAACACACCACACGGTTAATTCATTCAACATATTTAAAGCCGTAATATAATTATAAAAACATCAACATAATAAAAATAAATCTTAAAATCGCTGTAATCTTTTTACAATCTGGTCCCAAGAATTTATGAAAGCATATCCGTTTCCTTATAAGCCACTAAACAATGCGTACAAAGCGTCCTACACCACTTTATTGCAGAATGCTTTCAGCTATCAACTGGAATGTTTACCAGCTAATAGTCCATACTCTGTTTAATGTGTCAACTTCATCTTTATTACGATTTCAGTACATACTTGGGTCTAAAAGCAAGTGCTGAAAGTTTTGCGGCGTATATCCGTCACAAACGTATGCCAGGTAGTCTGCGCTTAAGAGGCCGGTTCCCACAAAAGGTCGAAAATGGGGCGCAACGAAACAAATTTCTTTGGTAATTACTAATCATAAAACCTAATCATAAATCTTCACGATATGATACGTGACATTGTCTTTTCATAATTTTTCTATGGTTATTTAAAGTTAAGAAAAAAATTCACTAAATAACGTCCAAATCATTGACACGAAACCATTTTACTCCTCCAATTTTTATTAAATTAGGGTAAAAAATATGTACATCTTTATAAAAGAGAGATAAATGACATGTTTTCATTGTTTTTTTAAATACTACTTTATTTTATTCATAATAAAATAATAAATAGTGCATCTGAAAAACAAACGCGCCTATATAATCCCCGCTATCGTACGATAAATCAGTGCGGTGTAATCAGCGTTGCTAGGTGGACGTATGTCGGATTTTCTAAGCTTGCATTATAAAATTATGGTAAAAATATTATTATAACTAGCTTATTCTAAGAACCTATAATCCTGTACCTTGCAGCAACACATTTTATCCGTGCAGGAACAGAGAAAGAATACAATTTCCTGCGGCCGGGCGGCCTGTCGTAAGAGGCGACAAAACAACTCGCAGCCAGGTGGTAGAGTAGTTGCTCGACTGGATGGCGACCACCCCTGGTCTAGAGTATGCCGCCATAACAGCCTTGTGTTGTGTTCCGGCATTAGTGACCAGGTTCCAGTCTCCCTTAAGAGAGCAGCAGCGCATTTGTAGCACCTTTGGTGTTGTAAATGACCATAGGCGATGGTAACCGCATTCCATCAAGTGGGCCGTCTACCTGTCTGCTGAAATCCTGCAATAAAAAAAAACAAACATGTTTTAATAACGTTGTAGTTTAAATTGTCTAAAATCCGTTTTAAATGGCTGCCTTCATTATTTATCGTCATTTGTTTGCATTAATATTGTAAGTATTAAAATGTAATCTATATTATATTGCTCATCACTAATCCCTTTGTATTATATTTAATGACCGACTTTCGAGATAGACATTACAAACCGTTCGCGTTGTATGTTCTTAGAAGTCATGTTGGTTTTCATTAAAGCTTTATAAAGTTAAGAATTCCTATAAATATAATAGTATATTCAAGTTTATTGCGAGGTCTATGTCAATTTTGATAATATTAGGTCTTTACCTATGAAATTTCCGTTTTTTATGAAATAAGTTAACGTCGTTTTTTTCTATATTGTTTTATTTTTATTAATCAAAGTAATCACCCAAGCAATCGATGCATTTTTGCCAACGCAGTGGCAGTTTATTGATGCGTTTCTTGAAGAAAGCAGTTGGACGGGAGGAAACAAATTCTTCGAAGGCATTTTGTACTGCTATTCGAATATTGAATTTTTTTACCGCCAAGAAGTTATCCAAATTGTAGAACAGTGAAACAGTGGAGTTATACCGAAAAACTAGCGTGTACTGTGATGGCCTCTGCCAAGGCTGAGTTGAATGTAATTTTTTTTTTTATTAATGAGTGCGCGGTAATAACCTTTGACAGGATAAATTTGGTAACTGCGTCGGTGGTTCTCTTAGTGTAGCATTCCGCCCATATTTGTACGCTATTAAGTTCAGATCGTTTGGTACACCAAGACCAGCAGCATATTCATAGAGATGGGGATAGTGTAGCATTGGTGGTGTTGACACCGAAGGCCACCCAATTTTTTTTTTGGAACTGGGTTCAGTTAAATACGACTGATGTCAGCAATCAGATTCAGTCATAATCGCTTTTAAAATGCTACTATAACTATTGCGATTGTAAAATACTTTTTAACGAGCTTATAAACCGCGTATAACTATTATGAATAAGGGTGTAAACCTCTACAATATTCTAAGCACTTATAACAGTCGAGCACAGTCAAAGCAAATTAATTTAATTAACAACTTCATTAATTTATAGTAATCTTTATAAATGAAGACGATAATAATATTCCGACAAGGCACTTTCATTATTATCTATTCATCTACTCCACGTAACTCCGAGTAACAATACTTAATAATTACTTCTGTACATACAACTGACAACACTTATAATCTGTAAAACGTAGATATTAGCTAACGACAAAAACTTGTCTCAACCGTGACCCTAACTTGAATATTTATAACTTTTTACACATTTGAATATTTATAACCGAAATAACATAATGAAAAATGCACATTGTGTCATTGACCAAAAGTATATATTTCCTTGTGAATATCTTAAAGTTAGGAAACCCGATTCCAATGCCAGTGCTAATAAATGCATAATGTTGCTTTTGGATTCATAATTCGTGAACGCAACTCTTTAATGACGGATGATCTTTTGTTCTTTAGCGTTTTCAATTTAAATTCGAAGAAAGTCTTTTTATTTAAACTAGTGGTCGGCCGTGGTCGAAATTCGACTATAATAATTAATTTAAATTATAAGTTTGAACAGTATTAAGGTTCTGTTATCAAAGACTATACTTCTATAATCACAGATTTAGCCAAGGCTACATACACTGTTAATTTGACTTTAACAATAAACAAAAGAGTATATATGCGTATGTGTATCAAATACATGGTAGTGTGTGTAATGTTTTTTATTGATTTAATGTATTTTTTATGCATAATTGAAAAAAATTATTAGCATTCTGCACTCGTCCGCGCAATTTTCGTAAAAGGGGTAGAAAGTTTTTGGTGTGTCGTCTTTGTTTCACGTATTAATATATAGATTAGACTTCACGTCAAAATCAGTGAAATTTTAATATTATTCAATGATAAGAATAGATTTGAGTCAATATAAGTTCAGAATGAGAGAGAGATAACACTTTATTGCATAAAATATACAATTACAAAAACAGACTATAGTTACAATATTTTTTTGGCAACACAATAGCCGGCCCTATCGCTCAAAGCTAGCTCTTCCAGGCAACCTAAATCAAAGAAATTTGAATCAGGCGATATAGGTAGGTGGTGCAGAAAAAGGCAATAGATACATAAATACTCAATTTAATTTGAGAATTAAATAAATATATACATAGTCATATATATACACATATACAATAATATATTTCAAAATACATAAATTATTAAATGTATTAGCATGATTACATTGTGTTAGGTAATTAGACATATAACTATTTGTGGACAAATAGTGTTTTCTGAGTAAATTTCTAAATGTTGGTAAGGATTTGGCCTCTCTGACAGTAAGAGGCAGCATATTCCAAAGTTTGACAGCTTGCACTCCAAAAGAATTATCATGTAATGATTTTTCGATACGTATCAGAGCGCAAATTGTGAACGTCGGACTAATAAAAATCAAATAAATTACCGCACTTAAAACCATTAAAACGCAGTTTTATTACGCAAATTGTGAGTTGGGTTGAAAGTGAGTTTTTCTGAACTTAAATGCTAGTATCATTGATATACCCCTATCGCCCTTATCATCTAAATTCAATCCTGAGCTTGTTTGAAAGCGATCGCTTTTCAACGACAAGACCGCCTTTTGTGCATAATTAGTTATAGTTTTAGGCTGCAAGTTAATTTTTGTATTAGTGTACAATAAAGTGTTACCTATCTATCTTGATTACTGCTCCTAGGGCAGGCTAGATTGGTGTGATAGCACGCTCTCACAGAATATCGGCGTGAAACGATTAGTATTAAGCTAATCGTGTGTCGAACGATGAGGGAGAGTACCGATGACTGTTATCATATTCATCCCGTTCCCCGTTTATCCTATGCCATTAGCGGGGCTGTCAGCTTATTTGCCAGCTTTGCAATAAAAAAAAATCTTTACACATTTTTAACACCTGACATCATAATTCACAGTAGCCAGGTGGTAGGGCATTTGCCCGACTGGATGGCTACCACCCCTGGTCTAAAGTATGTCGCCATAACAACCTTGAGTTGCGTTCCGGCATTAGTGACCAGGTTCCAGTTTCCCTTAAGAGAGTAGCAGCGCATTTGTAGCAATTTTGGCGTTGCAATGTCCATAGGCGATGGTAACCGCTTTCCATCAGATGGCCGTCTGCCTGTCTGCTGATCTCCTGCAATAAAAAAATATATCATAATTTTGACGGTATGGTTCTACCCTAAAGTTTAACTATTGAACTTATTTTTTTATGTAAACGCTTGACTTGAAATTCCCGCGGGATTCCCGGGACAGAAAATACCGCAGCATTTAAAAAAGAATGTACGCCATAGTTTTAGTGAAAACTGTGTCGGAATAAGCTAATTTTTATGCACCCGAACAACTTTAAATAATACTACACATTTTATTAGATAAAATTTGCTATTGATCAGTGAAAAAACGGCATTGGGATTCGATTTTTTTGTAATCTGGCCATTTTAAATTATTCCCAAAAAAAATCCCGCGGGATTCCCGGGATAAAAAGTAGCGCACATTTTGAGTCTAAGAATTTTTTGTCGATCAGCGGAAACTGCATCAAAATCGGCATAGTATATTTTGCGTGAATCCTGAACAAAAAGAGAAACAGGCAAGAAATCTAAAAAATATTACAGCGTGTTCTCCGTCGTTTATGTAGCCAGTTTATGTATTACAGTTGATTTTTTTAAATGGCTCTAATGTACAGACACGGCATGTTTAGAATTATATAATATTATAGATGAAAAAAAGAGTGAAAGAGATGAATATATATTATTAAAGATGTAGTAACCTCGTACTTGACATACTTGAATGTTCATATTAGGCTTTAAATACAAGTCTTCAAACATCCGACTGCAAAATATAGCCTTAAGCGTTTTCGCACTATTGAAACTTTACATCAACTTAATATATAATGACGAAACTATTAAGAAATTTAGGCAAAATTGAATTGAATAATACAAAGTCATATATTGCGTAATAATTAGATGATGTTTAAAATTTTTCGTAGAACGAAGTCCTTTTTGGTAAAATGTTTTTGTGTCATGGTTTATTAATACCCTTCGATAGATTACATTTTTTACAAGCTTTTATTTAACTTTCAATGTACCTGTATGTATGTATGTGTGTAAGTTCGGGTGTAATCTTGCAAGTTAAGTTTGACCAATTTCCCGGTTTCCGATTGAACTGAAATTTTGCACGTATATGTATATCGCGTGACAATGCAATAATATGGTACCATGGAGTTGATCTGATGATGGAGTCGGGAGGTGGCCATAGGAACTCCTGTACTAAACAAGATAGACCCGTCGTGTGGGCTCCTTTTACTTGTCTTGGCTATCACTCTGCTGCTACATGATATCCAGGATCTCAAAAGCTTCTAGTTAAAAAAGCTTTTAATTTATTAAATTACACTCTAAGACCTGGTTTCTCTCTTTTCTTACACCATATCCCAATTAATTGGGGTCGGCACAATATGTCTTTTCCTTTCACACTCGTCTATTCTGACATACATCTTCTGTCACACCACAAATCATCATATTATCTTTCACAGAATCCATCCATCTTTTTTTTGGTCTATCTTTAAGACTAAGACTCTAAGACCTGGTTTATAGTTAATTTTTTTTATGCGACTGTTTATTCAATTATCTGATCTAAGTTATTCATAAATGTGCTTTATTCGCGCAGTAACAGAAAAAGAATATTAATTCCTGCTGTCGGGCGTTCTGTCGTACATACATACATACATACATAACTTCACGCCAGTTCCCTTGCGGGGTAGGCACGAACAACAGAGCGCCATTTAGCGCCATCCCAAATAATTGGGATATGGTGTAAGAAAAGAGAGAAACCAGGTCTTAGAGTGTAATTTAATAAATTAAAAGCTTTGTTCTGTCGTAAGAAGGAAAAAAGTAATCCACAGCGATCTAGCAGGGCATTTGTCCGTTTGGATGGCCACCAACCCTGACCTGGAGCATGCTTTCATAGCAACCTTGAATTGTATTGCAGCATTAGAGGCCAGGTTCGTTTCGAAGTCGGCAGCAGATTAGTAGCATTGCTGGTGTTGCAAATGTACATTAGCGACGCTAACCAGTTCCCATCAGATGGGATGACAGCCTGTCTACTGTATTCTAGCAATAACAAAATTACAACACGCAAAAATATAAAGTTACAGTTATGTGAATAAAATAGTTGAATTGTTATCACTTTTACATTTAGACAGTTTACTCTGATGATTAAAAAATCAGCCCTTAAACTGTTATGCAACTATGAACTGAGGAAGAATATTAAGCATTACAATCGCCTAAAACACGGCTTTAAAAATCTCTTAAATGCTACGTTAGTTATTAGATATTGGGCCTCTAAAAGGACCCATTCACGATCCTGTATGGCAGTCTGGATAGCTGTGTGCCGCGTAATGCAGGTTTTTAAAGATTATAGCAACCCGCATTGCGTCTGGCAACACCGAGTTGCCTACCACAGGACTGCTCTGCAAGATAGTGAAGGAGCCTTAATAAAAAACAATTTTGGTTTCACAAACTAAAAGTATATACCTATGTACGTCCGCCCGACACTGCTAGTTAAATCGAAATGATTGGGAATAACTTGTATTATTAAATATCACAATTTCTCTTTTCACGTTTCATTAGATCAAAAAATTTTATTTAAAATTTTCACCAAGTGGTTCAAGAAGGTCTTAGAAATTTTATCACATCATCTTGCTAAGAAATTTCTTGAAAATATGAACTTACAAAAATTAATAGCTATGAGACATCAGTTGTTGTATTATCATTGCTTTCTTTAGAAATAATACTACAGGCAATAATCGCTATTGAATAATTCAATGGAATAAATTTCGCTAGTCATCTTATGTATTGTTTTAGAGCTATGAAAAATCGTGAAACTGCATAGAAAATAGTAGAAAGTCTTCGTTTCTAAGGCTTTTATATATACTTCGAGGTACTAGGTTCTGAGGTTATCCTATATTTATTTGCATTGGATACAAAAGACGCTGAACACATCAATTACAAATATCAGAAGGCAAGAAATCGAAGTAATATATACCTCGTGGTCCTATAATTTGGAAATTGGCGCGTTATTGATATTCAATTTGCCACAATGGCAAGCAATGGAGCTAAGTCTATACAACTTAGTCAGATATAAGCAGATTAATTAAAATGTACATAGGTGTTCGTAAGTGCCAACCAACGAGTTTTTATACAAATCCACAATTATAGCTTAAAAATAATCAGTATCCTAGCACTGTAACTAGAAATAAAATCGGATGTGACATATTTTGTAATAAAAAAAAACTGTTCATATATTCTAAGAGCGCGCATTAAATACCTTGCTATCATCTCACTTTTCCAATATCGTGTAAAGCAGACAATGATGCGCTCAGGAAACTCAGTCACTTTCTGCACAGTAATACTCTATTTTACTCGTTATAGTTATGACGTTATAACTTGCTACGCTTATGCAAAATTTAGAAGGCGATGGTGATGAGAGATCTCGGTTTCATTGTTAATTATCCTTTACCACAGCAAAACGTTACCCATCAATTTTTTGCCAAAATGTTGCTTTGGAAATGAAATCTGAAAGATAAAACTTTAGTGATAAATCTGTCTCTAAAATAATCTACAGTTCCTAAGGTAAAGATTCATAATTCCTATATAATCTTACGTCATAATCTCAACATATATATCGGGATTGCCATATTATGTGGAACTCGTTAAGCTGCCTTGAATTTGTTTTTGTTTATAAGCTGAGTGCCAAAAGCGGTTGACTTTGGAGAATCGCTTAATGAAATTGATACATGTTTAGATATACTGGTAGTTGTAAGAGCATAATTTTTCACTTTAAGGTTTCTGCTCATTACACCGGATCATACCATGACCACGCTATGAACGTATCAGGCACGGTACAAAATATGATACGGTCTACTATGTTCACTACAATGTATCAATAGCGTATCATACCCGTGCATAACGGTTTTAGTGTCCGTAGCATCTGGGCAGCATCCGCGTGTCATATCCGTGTTGTTTATTTATTTTTAATGCCTGAGTTCAGCAGACAGGAGACGGCCCACCTGATGGAAAGCGGTTACAATCGCCTATGGACATTTGCAATGCCAAAGGCGTTACAAATGCGCTGCTGCTATCTTAAGGCAGATTGGAACTTTGACCACTAATGTCGAAACACAACTCAAGGTTGTTTGTTGCCTAGACTAGGGGTGGTAGCTATCCGGTCGGGCAAATATGCTACCACCATGTGCTTCTTGTTCCCTCATTTGTAGTAGTTCTCTCATTTGTAGTGGTTTAACTTAGAACGGTCATTATACGCAGTTAAATTCCGTATGCTCCCCGTTTCTTAACACGGTCATGGTATGATATGGTGTAGTGAGCAAGGACCTTTATGTTAATATTTGTCATGTTCACCGTATGAATTTGCAAATACGACCTCGTTAGGCTCTTTGATATTATTTATAAGTATTATTCTTATGAACTAAAGTAACTAAACAGTGTTGTGGCAAAAAATGAAGCGATCCATCACAACGGCCTGCGAAATCGCTAAAGTATTATCGAATCGCAGGTTCGGAAACTAGTGCAAAATGACGCAATCGAAAGCCGGCGCCCGCGCCGATGGCACAAATAAATCGCAACAATTAAATCACACGCATAATCGCTTGTGATAAATAGATTAATGATTATTAGTTATTTTTGTTATTTATGGAGAATATGAAAGGATCTACATTTTTTACTTTTATGTATTTTCTAATAGTTACCTATATTACAATTAAAGATGAAAAATAAACTAAATTATAAGTAAATTAAACTATACTATAAATTAAACTAATAGTAATATATATATGTATATACAAATAAAAATATAAAATATAGTATCAGACCGCTCTCAGTTGGAACGTACCCAAAAGACTGGCCACATTGCCTCGCTGAATGGCAATGTTAAAGCGTTGCCCGAGGTATAGGCCCGTCTTTTGGTCACGTGAGACATCTACCAGACATTTGGCTATGTCTCTATAAAGCTTGTTTATTATATCTGAATGAAAGGACTCTATTTCCTTTTCTAAAGCCTTGGCAATATGTGTGCAAAATTTCATTATGATCCGTTGCGTAGTCAATGCGTGAAAGTGCAACAAACAGACAAACGCACTTTTACATTTGTAACTTGGAGTCCCGCGGGATTAACTGGTTAAAAAATCACAAATTGTATTACAAAACTTTGCTATCGATCAGTGAAAAAACCACATTTTAATTCGATATTTTTTCATCTGGCCATTTAAAATCATTCCCAGAAAAATTCCTGCGGGATTCCCTGGATAAAAAGTAGTGCAGATTTCAAGTCTAAAATTTGCTATCGCTCAGCGAAAACGGCATCGAAATCGGCTCAGTGTTTTTTACGTGAATCCTGAAAAAACAGACAAGAAATCCAAAACAAATTGCATCGTGTTCTCCATCGTTTATATAGTCTATTCCAGTTTTTTTTTAATAGCTTCAATGTACAGACATTTTTAGAATTTTATAGATATTAGTTAGAATTAGGATTCATCCTTCAAGATCGCAATGTTATTAACGATAGTATCATCTATTGTTTACTGTATTATAACTTCTTAAATGTTAAGGTATTAATTAACCTTTGTTTATATTATAATCGTTTTCACGACAGCAAGCAGGAAATTAGCGAGGGAAGTGGGCACTGCGAGTACCAAATGTTCAAAAAAGTTGCGTTTACATACGTTGTCCACTCCTCTTGCCATCTTCCTGCTTGCTGCTCTTGAAGTATATATAATGTCACCATGGCATTGTTTATATTTTAATTATTCGTTTTTTTTGTTGTTGTTACAGGTAATACAAAATCCTTTTAGACGTCCATTAGCTGCACTCAGAGAGATTAAAGACAAATTAGTCTTAAGAGCAGTTAAGTAATAAATAAGTAATCTGCACACAAACACACATTTTGTACCTTCCCAAGCTAAGCAAGTTACGCTTGTGTATTTGATTAATATACACCGGACCACTCTGGGGCTGATCCCAGGCACCCAGATCATATTAAATAACGGAAAGTTCGAAAGTTCGAAGTTACGAAATTTACCTTACCAGGAATCAGACCCGGAGGCTGAGTTAAGAATATTACGAATATAAAAAAAAAATATATCGAGGATTTAACAAATACTTACCTACTGCGTTGAAGTTTGGCATAGTAAGTTATATAATAGAGTAATTAACATTTTAAGTACCTTAACATTATTTCAGTACTAGAGGTCCCGGCAGACATTGTCCTGCCCTGAAAAAGTAAAAAATCTAGGACCCGATTCCAGCGCTACCTACCGGTTCCAATTGTAAATGTAAACTATCCGGGGACTCACTCAAACACACAAAAAAATCATCAAAATTGG
Organism: Dendrolimus kikuchii; assembly: GCA_019925095.2. Classification (NCBI taxonomy): domain Eukaryota; kingdom Metazoa; phylum Arthropoda; class Insecta; order Lepidoptera; family Lasiocampidae; genus Dendrolimus; species Dendrolimus kikuchii. The sequence continues at coordinate 21,629,506 of CM034389.1, forward strand.
TTCACGAGATTAGGAGGATCCTAGAACCCGATCCCAGCGCCACCTACCGGTTCCAAATGTGAATCTGAATAATCCGGGGACTCCACTCAAACACACAAAAAAAATCATCAAACTCGGTAGTCTTGTCTTGTCTTGTTCTTAACTTTGCTGTGATGTGAAACATAATAAATAAAAGCTGATATTGAAGATATGTTTATCCGACTCTAAGTATGCTAATATAACTCCTATAATGCGTGTTAAGATCATAAGGTTAAAAGAGGAAGATTCACTGCAGTTTAAATTTGGACAAGACTATCAATTTATCTCAAGAGTTTCTTAAACAATGCTAGGAACAAATAATATTCTAGGATTTCAGACTGTGTTCAATAGTGTTTTTAGAAGAGTATTAATACTTTTGTCATATAGGATAGATGCCGGTCCACGTGCCAATTTGCGTAATCATAAATTGGCTAAACAATTTCAAAATCTGTCTGCTAGACTATTATTAACAGTTATTTATAATGGTTATATACTCAACGATGATAAATCATTTATATCTTACTAAATAAGAGACAGCTTTACTACTCTATTACTTTCATTTTGTGCATTTTTATATATATATCCTAGTCTATCTATAATATTATAAAGTTCCAAAATCGCCGTGTCTGTACATTGAAGCTATTAAAAAAACAACTTGAGTAGACTATATGAACGATGGAGAACACGATGCAATTTGTTTTAGATTTCTTGTCTGTTTGTTCAGGATTCACGTAAAAAACACTGAGCCGATTTCGATGCCGCTTTCGCTGAGCGATAGCAAACTCCCGGACTTAAAATCTGCGGTACTTTATATCCCTGGAATTTAACGGGATTTTTTTTTTGGTTTTTGCCAAGTAGTTACGGATATCACTCTAAAAAGAAGTCGTCTCCATTTAAATTTAATGAACTATTGCACTCAACATCCGTTATAGTCGATATCGAATTATAATACTTATTTATTTAAATCAGACTGGCGCCCCTAATATGTGTTAGTATACAAGAAACTGAACAACTAATTGTTAATGTGTGCAGTTCATACGCACTAGAAGTGAAACTTCAGAAGAATATACTTACAGATAATTCTTCTCTAACTTTTATTAATATAATTCCTTTAGCCTACATCCTTCAATAAATTAAAATTCAAAAAATCAATCTAAATTACACTATAAATCACTAGCATAAAGTTCAAAATTCAATGCACTCTTAAGCACAATTTCCTTTGATCTATACGTATAAAAGAATATTTGCTTTAAGTATGCACAGATAGAGCTAAAATGCATTTGAAATCTTTTAAGTTTTATTTAAATTGAAAATAATACTAAGGGATAAAGCCCTTCAGAATCCTAAACGCATTATTGTATTGCACGCGCGGGCCACTGTTTGTATGACCTTTGAGTAAAGTTAACTCACAAGCTGCAAGTGTAAAAATTTATATAATAAGGTCGGCAGTTAATTCTTTATCATTTCGTACAAGACAAGACAAATGGCTTAATTAGTATAGATATTTCTCAGCCTTATAAAGTGATTGTTGATAAAGCCTGTTATCATCAAGGTCTGCTGAGAACTGGATTAAATTGAATGTTATGTATTAAACAATTACTTGTTGCCCCACTTTAAAGGACATTCGTGAATACGTATTACTTTGCTGAGATTAAGCCGACCTTAGTTTGTTTTATAAGTCTGAATGATAGAAGAACGGATAGTTGTTCAGTAAAAAGTGTAACTCCGAAAGGCAAGAGGAGAATGACATTACGATTTACAATATAGAATTACAATACCAGCCAGGTTGTAAGGTATTTGCCCGATTGGACGGCTACCACCCCTGATCTAGAGTATGTCGCCGTGGGTGTCTGGGAAGAATGCCTTTGACGCCCCAGCGCGGGCCCCGCCACCATGGAGGCGGTGAGGCCCGTCCTGCACGACTGGCTTAATAGACGTCATGGCACCCTGACGTTCAGGCTGACGCAGGTCCGCTCAGGGCACGGCTGCTTCGGGAGGTACCTGTGTCCCCTCGGCCGCGAGCCAACGTCAGAGTGCCATCACTGTGACACAGGCGACGAGGATATGGCACTGCACACACTCCAGGACTATCCAGCCTGGACAGAGCAGCGCCGAGACCTCGTCGCCTGTACCGGATTTGACAGTAAACCCGGTTGGGACGCCGTCTCCTCCTTCTGCGAGCGCGTCATGCTTGCGAAGGAGGAGGCGGAGCGGACGTCATTGCTCCGCTCCCGCCAAAGGAGGACGCGCCGACGCCGGAGGGCGGCCTTCGACCTTCGGCCACCGTAAGCGGGCGGCGGGGTGGGGCCCCTTGGGGCATAGGAGTTTTCACTCACTCGCACATGCCGTCGAGATGAGAGCGCGAGTGTTCAGCGCGCGCTCATTTCTTCTCCCGTGAGGCGCGTTACAGACCGCTCCGCGCCCGGACTAGACATGGACGACGCCGAGGATTTAATCCCCCGGCAATGGAGGGACCTCGTGAGGGAGGCCCACGCTTGCTAGGGAACGCGGAGCCGGGAATCCCAATCCCTAACTGGGGAGTGGCAATAGCGTGGCACCAGTTTTGACTGGGCGCGCTAGTGCCACCCGCGATCTGGCGAATCCCACACACGGGTCGCGAATTATCCCCCCAGGCTTCTGTGCCTGTCGCTGCTTAGTCCTCAAACGGATTTCCCCTGGCCAAAAAAAAAAATTAGTGACCAGATTCCAGTCTCTCTGCAGAGAGTAGCAGCGCATTAGCAGCACCTTTGGTGTTGCAAATGTCCATAGGCGATGGTAACGGCTTTTCATCAAGTAGCCCGTCTGCCTGTCTGCTGAACTCCTGCAATAAAAAAATATATATATTTTCAGTATAAATTTAGAGGCGAGTTAACTTACAAAACTATCCAGTTAAGCGCTTATTACAAAATAATACAGTAAAGAAAACTTAGTTATATTGAATTCAATGAATTGAGCCTAGGTCAGACAGTCTTCTATGGGTAAGGTGCCTAGAAGTCTGACTACGTTTTCTCGATAAATTAGTAGTAGGCATCAGTCCTCTGATCAACCAGAGTCAATTAACCGTTTTGATAGTATAGATAGAACTTATTACTACATTTAGTCTCAGTAAAATAGCTTCGGAAACCATGTTGAAATGAGTAACAGTATAAGTCTAAGTGAAACCAAAAAAACTCCTTATGTTTCTATTATTGTAGCCGAATTCAAGTCAAATTTACAAGTGGTTCAAAATTTCAATTTGGTTCTAGTTGTACAAGCACTTTAAGAATACGTATGCTCCATGATCTTTGTTTGTAAAGTAATTATGAACTTTAAAAAAAAAATTAAGGACTTTGGGACAAAGGTCCTATATCAGTCCGTGAAGATAAAACCTTACATGTACATAAAATAATAATAATATAATAAATAAATAAATTCATGCGCGGCAAGTCAAGATCAACTTAATATGAGTGTTACTATGTAGTTTAAAGTAAGACAGAGATGCCACTGTCCTATTTAAAAAAAGGAACAATATTGTAAATAACGAAGATATGATTGTATAAATATATTTCTTTTTAACACGCTTGCATTACGTAGGTAAAAACATTTATTTGCAATGGATGTATTTTTTGGCAATCTTGAGACGGTTTCTATATATAATTAATAATTTACTTCAACGTTGAATACTGGGTCATTAAGCTCGTATCAAAATAAAGTGGAACTTTATGTTTGGTCTTACGATTAAATGTATGTCTAGACACGTGTCAATTTCACAAGCGGTCGCTTTAGGCTCTGTAGTCATTATATTAATACGTGAAGCAAAAACTTTGTACCCCTTTTTGCGAAAATTGCGCGGCCGGAGGAGTATGAAATTTCGCACACTTACAGTTTATATAGAAAAGTAGTGCAGAATGCTAATATTTTTTTAAAATTATGCATAAAAAATACATTTAAATCAATAAAAAAAAACATTACACACACTATCCTGTATTTGACACACACACGCGTATATACTCTTTTGTTTATTGTTAAAGTCAAAACAGTGTAGCCAGCGAAGTCTGTGATAATAATAGTCTTTGACAACAGAACCTTAATAATGTTTATACTTATATTATAATATAAATTAATTATGGTCGAATTTCGGCCAATGGGCGACTGCTAGTATTTATTATTCTTCCCTGCTACTATTTATCCGTAATCAAGAAACAACTGCATAGAAATAGATAACGACTTGTAATAAGTGTGGACACCTGTTGTGCCTTAACGAATCAGTTGTAACTTGCAACACGGATTGTCGATGTTTCAGTGACATTATATAAAATGCACGCGGCCCAGTTTATCGTGGTTTGTCGCCTGACTGGATTTGTTCTTACAAAATTCTTATAGAACTTTTTGATTTAATTTTAACTATTTAAGTAATTGCGGTTTTACGCACTGAATTCTTTTGGTGTCGTTTTGTAACGGAGCCTTTAAAGTTGTGTCACTTAATGCAAATTTAATAATTGCAGGACCTGAGGTTTTCTTTCTTTCTATATTTTTAAAAATAACACTGCCCTACAGTTATAACACACGGCTATTACTGTAGAGCAGCATAGCGGCGATTTTACCAATGTGCTTTTTTTTTAACTCAGCACACGTATTCCCGGGCAAACTAGATATGCCCGGGCCTAAATACAGGTCACTTATGTCTAAGTTTATACCTACTAAAGGAAATTACGAATATGTGATTAATGTATAATTACTAACTGGATTTGACTTGACTTGATACAAGATAGAATACTCACCTTTAGGTTTGTGGGGCCACTCTTGCGAAATTTTCGCGAGATGACAGAAGATACCCAACTCTGACGGATTGAGCCTAAAACAAGAAGGAACGGTAGGCATTGGTGAGGGACATTCTATTGATATACTTATATAGGCGTTATTCCGTCCATTCGTCGATTCTGTCTGATTCCACATCTGAAATATTTAGTACATATACATAAAATTTGCTTAATAAAGATTAAAATGATCTACCAAAGCTATATTTTTTTAAGGAATTACATGTGAATGCTATGGTTACTGCGCTACTACGAAATTAATCTATAATATTATAAAATTGTAAAAGTGTAATATTCTGTTTCTTATATTTCTTGTGTTTGAATGTTTGTTTGGGATTCACGTAAAAACTACTGGGTCGATTACGATGCAGTTTTCGTTGATCGATAGAAAATTCCCGGACTTAAAATCTGCGGTGCTTTATATCCCGAGAATCCTTCGGGAATTTCTTTGGGAGAGGTTGAAAGTGGCCAGATAGAAAAAAACGTTGATTCCGATGCGAAATTATCACTCATCGATAAAATCTTTACTAAAACAATTGTATTTGTGTATGCCTTTAGTAACAATACTTACACCGAGTTTTTACGGGAATTTCCTGGATTCATATATGTTCATATTAATAAATCCATTACCCTGCTGAAAATAATCTTCGATGTAAATTTAGTAAAATAATGTAATCTTTGTTACCTGTTCAAAGTGGACAAAGTCGCGGGCAAAAGCTAGTCCATAAATATAAGTACAAGGAATAATAGTGTCCACAAGTATTGAGTAGCTGGCTCTTTCCTCATAGCTGCGAGCTCCCTGTACCTACCTATTTAGGTTACGTTACAAGTTTATTACGTAATAGCAAGAGTGTAAATTCTATTACATAAATACCTTTGATCGGTATGATATCTACAATGATTTGCGAAATTGTACAATATATTGAATTTTATCATTAAAAATGTATGTATAAATATTTCTGCATCCATGTATTGTCGCTTTCCTAGCAAATAAATTACCTCTTTCTATTTCTTTCGAAATTACAATGTTCCTGTCAAATACTTCTCAAAGTTTTCCTGATTACATTCGTACTCGTACTCGTTAATGTAATAGTTACTTTATATATATATACATACATACATACATAACTTCACGCCAGTTCCCTTGTGGGGTAGGCACGATATATATATATATATATATATATATATATATATATATATATATATATATATATATATATATATATATACATACATACATACACACATAACTTCACGCTAGTTCCCTTGCGGGGTAGGCACGAACAACAGAGTGCCATTTAGGCTTATTCTTACACACCTCACTTGCCTCTTTGACATTCATAACTCTTGTCATGCAAGCTCGTCTGTTCTTAAGGCTCCTGACATCACCTTCTGCTAGTACACGATCAATTTGATCATGGAAGGTGTGTCGTGGCCTTCCACGACTTCTGCATCCATCCACTTTTGCATTGTATATCTGTTTAGTCATTCTTTCATCATGCATTCTTTCCACATGCCCGAACCACCGGAGCATTCCTTTCCTTACCTTCACCCCGACACTCTCTTTCAGACCAACTCTCTTTCTTACTTCGGTATTACGAACGCGGTCCGCGAGCGTCACTCCGCAGATTTTGCGCAGTGCTCGCATCTCGACCGCGTTTACTCTACTTTCATGCTCTTTCTTCCATACCCAACTCTCGCTTCCATACGCGAGAGTAGGTACCAGCACCGCGTTGTGTACGGCGAGCTGGGCCTTCTGGCTGAGGTTCTTAGCGCCTAGAAGTTTACCTAACGCTCCATTTAAACTATTCCTCAAATTCACTCTTCTTTCTATATCAGCGGTGTACCTTCCATCCCTGCTAAAAGCACACCATATATATATATATATATATATATATATATATATATATATATATATTGTTTTGGTTGTTTTTTTAAATAGTTTCAATGTGCACGTGTGCTTTTTTAACATGTTTTGTAGAAAGAAAGAATTTGACTGATTATTGTTGGATTTGAGTTTCTTAGTAGAGTTGTCGTTCTAATTCATCCAAGTCGTTGTCAACTAGACCATAAATGACCAAACAATACCATATTATTTCTATATCCTTCACAATACCACTTGTTCCACTTGCCCAATGTTTCAGATACACTTATGATCATAGCAACACGCTTGATGAGTGTAAGGTTGTTTATATAACAATGTAACTGGAGCAATTGCGTTGAAATCATGTCGCCTGGTGTTTCACCATTTGGCGAAGGATCTGTGTTACCAAATTTTAGGTATTGTAGTACTTTCTCGCTAGATCGGTTTTTTACCACCTTAGGATTAATAGTGCTAACTTGCATGCGATGCACTTAGGTATCCATCCCCTCGGAGGTGCTTTAAACCGAGGAGTATGTGGGGCTCCCAAGGCCGGCCTCTTGGGGCCCCACATACTTTATTTATTTATTAACTTACAAACATCGCTATTATTACAGTTTCCACCAATACTATAGCGTGGTACACTATATATATATATATGTATATATATATACATATATATATATATAGTAGTATATATATATATATACATATTCAGTCGACATAACATATAATATATATGTTATGACGAGTTATAATACACAGTTTTTGTGAAGTTAGCCAGGTGGTAGGGTATTTGCTCGACTGAATAGCGACCACCCCTGGTCTAGATTATGCCGCCATAACAACCTCGTGTTGTGTTCCGGCATTAGTGACCAGGTTCCAGTCCCCCTTAAGAGAGCAGCAGCGCATGTGTAGTACCTTAGGTGTTGCAAATGTCCATAGGCGGTGGTAACCGCTTTCCATCAATTGGGCCGTCTGCCTGTCTGCTGAACTCATGCAAAAATAAAACAAAAAAAAAGAATCCATTCACAGTACAGATAAAAATGTCAATTTGTTGACATATCTTGGTCAGTGTTCGCAAGGTCTGTACCATCGGCGCCTTATTAAGTAAGTTGGTCCTGCCGTATGGTACTACGAACATTGATGGCTGCCTACGTCTGATCACAAAATTCGCTGGAATGTTCCGTACTCAGTACTCTGCACATATCTTCACCCGTGCCGTTTTCTCCGTGCAGGAACGGAGAAAGAATACAATTTCCTGCGGCCGGGCGGCCTGTCGTAAGAGGCGACAAAACAACCCACAGCCAGGTGGTAGGGCATTTGCCCGACTGAATGGCTACCACCCCTGGTCTAAAGCATGTCGACATAACAACCTTGAGTTGTGTTCCGGCATTAGTGACCAGGTTCCAGTCTCCCTTAAGAGAGTAGCAGCGCATTTGTAGCACCTTTGGTGTTGCAAACGTCCATAGGCGATGGTAACCGCTTTTCATCAAGTGGGCCGTCTGCCTGTCTGCTGAACTCATGCAATAACAAAAAAAAATCACCAAAAAAGGAGTTGTGAAATGCCGGCCGTCAAACTATCTACCTACTAAACCTTCTACTGCACCTCCGCATGTTGATAAGACGCACAGGGCATGCCATAGCTATTTCATCCTCGACGCAACTGGTCGTGACGAGATGCCTCTAGGAGCAGGGCTCTCCGTGGTAATTGTGGTAGCATGCGAGGGCTCCTCCGACCACCCTTAGTTTCACTAAGTGATATATCTCGCCCCTGCAATTTCTTTAGTGTACTCCTTCGGTCCTTCCTTAGCAATATCATCGATAGATTGGGGAGGCTAGCATTTTATACTATTTAATTATCAAAAAGAACTGTTGTTTGAAGCGTATTTTTAATATTAAGAGACTGAACACTTTAAAATCCTATCCCGTTCACTATATACCAGGTTGCAGTGTATGAACGATTCCATGCGAATTCCTATGTCAATCATAGTGACATGCATTCGCACTTCACTTGACATAGGAATGATATGACATAATAAATATAACCTTGGGAAATCAGGCAAATTGGCACATGTCATGGGACCGATAATATAACTATAATAAACTGCCGATAAACGTAACCGGCACAACATCTGTTTTTTATTAATTACTGATCAGGAGGTGGTTAGTCGAGCGCACTTTCTACACGTTTAATTTTTTTTTTCTTTTTTTTCTGGGTTTTATGGCTTGGCACCTAGGCCTTTAAGCCAGATCTTAGATTCAATGTAGTTTCTTCATTTTCATAAACCTATGTGTAGCACAGCTGAACTGTAGGTTATCAGGTAGTGCCATTCAACGGAGTTCTTGTGACAAGTCAAAAGGCCACATTTGACTTTACAGTTCAGATTTCTCACAAAACACATAATTACTACTCAAAAACTATCAATATCCTACAACTATTGTTCATTTTAGAGTAATCTAACACATTTTTAGAAAATAAAACTCCACAGTACAACATCTCCTTTCAGTTCCCGCCAAAAACTCCTCTACACGTTTAATAAATTTATGACATGACATAATGGCTACGGTCCACAAGAGACTCACAAGGACCACGTTCACGACCGCGATTTTTCCCGTTCCACTTGCTTGCGGACGTTACAATCATAAACCCTAGTCACTCTAGCGGAACGGATTAGGGGGCGTTGATGTCATAAACGACGAAAAACACAAATGTTATTGGTGGATTTGAAAATCGCGCTTTTTTCAATATCAAGAGATAGAGAGAATTAATGCTCTGTGGTCAACGCCCACTTCGACCCACCTCACCCACCTCACACACTTGACATGGGTTGTTGTGAGCGTTGTGTGATCGAAAATGATAACATCATTAGTGACGTCTTCGCCACTACCATATCGGCCGTAGTCGCCATGTGGAACGGTTGACGGAGCATTTTTGGGCCTTGTGAGCTACTACCGGATCGCGTCCCATATAATAATAACAATAATTCATTTATTTCAGAAAATTGAGTATTTCCATATACATACATACATACATAGCTTCACGCCAGTTCCCTTGCGGGGTAAGCACGCACAACAGAGAGCCATTTAGGCTTATTCTTACACACCTCACTTGCTTCTTTCACATTCATAACTCTTGTCATGCACGCCCGTCTGTTATTAAAGCTCCTGACATCACCTTCTGCTACTACACGATCAATTTGATCATGGAAGGTGTGTCGTGGCCTTCCACGACTTCTGCATCCATCCACTTTTGCATTGTATATCTGTTTAGTCATTCTTTCATCGTGCATTCTTTCCACATGCCCAAACCACCGGAGCATTCCTTTCCTTACCTTCACCCCGACACTGTCTTCATTGTTTCCATATAATACAATTTTATGTTATAAAACTATTTCTATGTTATCAAAGTTCAATACAATAATTATATATAATCTATAAATATAATTGACGTTTAACAGCGTTATCAATAAAATTATTTTTGACTAAAAATCTAAAAAATGCGTCATGTTCTCCATCGTTCATATAGTCTATTCCAGTTTTGTTTTTAAATAGTTTCAATGTACAGACACGGCATATTTAAAATGTTATAATATTATAGATTACTAGGATATGCCCGCGACTTCGTCCACGTTTGACTTGAAATTCCCGCTGGATTTCCAGGACCCAAAGTACCTAAAAGTGCTATCGTTTTAGTGAAAACTGTGTCGGAATAGGTAAGCTAATTTTTATGTACCTGAACAACTACAAACCAATCCTCGAAAATTCTCGCGAGGTTACCGAGATAACAAATATTACACATTTTACTACCTTAAATTTTCAATCGATCATTAAAAAAATTACATTGGCATTCGAACTTTTTTTTAAATTTGGCCATTTTAAATAATTCCTATAAAAACTCCCATGATATTCCCAGCATAAAAAGTAGAGCACAGTTTAAGTCCAAGAATTAGCTGTCGATTAGCAGAAACCGCATCGAAAGCGGCCCAGTAGTTTTTATGTGAATCCCGAGCAAACAGACAAGAAATCTAAAAAAAAAACTGCATCGTGTTCTCCATCCACCATGTTTATATAGTCTATTCAAGTTGTTATTTTTAATTAGCTTCAATATATAGACAGGGCACGTTTAAAATCTTATAATATTGTAGATTTTAACATACTAATCCTTATACCTAATACTACACGCTCTACAATAGGCCGCGATCACACCATAATTAAAATGCGTAATCAGATTAATGTCTGTGATTGAGTAAAGGCTTTATTTTCAGCTCGGCTTTGTTAAGTTTTAAAATTGCATAAGCTTAGTCACGAATTGCCTGACGGAGCGTGATGGCTTCTTGTTAGCAACCGCTTAATATTTAAGGTCTTATTTTGTGCTGGTTTCGTAGTTTCTGTCTAATTATAAATGGTCTTCCGACATCATTTAAGTTGGCGTACTTCTTCGTTATTAAAGCTTTCAAGGTTCTTTCGCTAATTTTGATTTCTGTCGAAATACAGTTTAGTTTCATTGAGTACTTACTATATCGTATTCATTACTTTAGATAAATGCGTTTACTAAATCACCTAATTCTAGTAGATGTATATAATTATGTATGTCGCAGAGAAATGATGAAAACTGACATTTGATCAAATCTCTAAGGTAGATGATCAATTCACGGATTTAATTAAAACTCCAGTTTTATCATCTTCGTGCGACATACTTGTATAAGTATCCATAAAGTTTTACTGAATTCCTATAAATATGAAGAGACTTCTTATAAATATGAAGTACTTACACTACTGCTTCGCCCAAACATATCATCCACATTTTTCTTTTTATTTTAATAATATTTAAATCGAGAGATTAACACATATAATGTATATATTAAGATAAACAAGATAATCTTGTTTGGGACCGCTGTATACTGGGGTAACAGCGGAGTCATCCCCCTGCTCGATAATGTGGTTCATCCTGCTCCTTGAGGTGTTCCTAGCTTATTTGCGAACAAGGGCGTCACGGTGCAGTAACCCTGTTCTAGATTACGTGGCGTCCAGCTGAAGCGCGACTATGGAGCGCAGGTTAGGTTTAGGTTTAGGTGGGTAGCTCGTCATCGGCCTCTACTCTTTGGGGCGCAGTCCGGTCCACGAGAGTCCCACGCGTATTCGTGCAGGCGGCCTTATTAAGCGTTGCACTTGGCCTTCCCCCATAATGGCCCGAGTGTGTGTCGCAAGAAAAGATATTCCCCTGCGTGAAAAAAAAAACAATGTAATACAATGGACAATTTTAGGCCTAATCCTAAACAGCTCAGCTCAGAGTAAAAAACGGAAGGTTCATTTATAAAATGTATCCTACTAGGAATCGCATTCCAGAGAACCATGCGGATTAATGTTTGACTACTAGAGACCATAGAATCCGACAAACTTGAATGAAATGTATGTTCTATATTTTTATTAATAAAAAATGTTAAGGAAATTATACATATAATGTAAGCAAGAACATATCCAAAATGCCTATCGAAAGCCTAGGAAAGGAAACATTTCAACATTCTAGAAACACACATAATATTAGCGGTCGTGTGCCCGCAGATAATATTAGCATGCAGGAGTTGCGAAAATATCCTAAAGCTGTATGGAGCGAATCGGCGAGCGTGAATTGATTTTCTTGCTAAACATAAGCTTGCATGATTGCACAAACGACTTTAATAATATCGTAAACAGGTATTACTGATTTTAATAGCAATTTCTTAACGCAAAGGTAATATTTTGGATGATACGGTGCATCATTACAGTGAATTCAACCTCAACCAAAACAACTGAGAACGAACCGTTTATCGTTCCATGTACTACGGTAGTGTTTATGTATCGCTGGGGTAATTGAATATTCAGGTAATCTGGTCATCTCTTGCTAACGAAGAGTGGCCATAGAGACAATATACATACAGCTGCAATTTAAAATTAGTAATGTGCATATACGACGCAGATTCACGTTGCTCTGATAGCCGAAGAATAAAATAAAAATGTTTAAGCAGGTTTAGCCATATCCATTGGCGAGTAACACTGCTGGTACGCTAGTGAGCCGACGAGCCAAAGGTATAGGCCGCCAATGGAACGCCTACAAAACAGCGGTTTGGCATGTTGGGTCTTCGCGCGTGCCTGTTTGAAATACTACTATAATAAACCGCCGGTGGATCAGCTGAGCCAGCGAGCCGACAATTTTTTTCACGCTACATTTGACTCTCCAATAAGTTCTGTCACTAAATCTACATGAGACAAGCGTTGTCTCTTTTGCAACCAGTTTTTGACTAACACTTTGTGGCTTTATTTCTTTTTCTGTGGTTGTTCTTGTTGTAACAGTATACCAAAATAACAAAGTAACTCCGACTGAGAACATGCCATTTTGGCGATCGAGAGTCGACTGTTTGGTACGTCAACGGATCACCAACGCGAGTAGACAACCCAACGAGTCAACAGTTTATAGCCTTAACCGGCTTGCCAATGGATCACACACTTAAGAAACGCCCGGATAATCACATGATGACCACAGTACATTTGAGTGATGGCCGTTCAGGAAGATGACGATACACGAACCTCGCTAAATGGTAGCAACGGATAAGTAAGGCTGACGTAAAGTGAATGGAATAAAGTGTATTAAGAAGATATAAATGCTACTTTTGCTATGATAGTAATACCTTACAATAACGCTTTAAAAATCAGTGTAGTAGACGGTACCCTTACCACGCTTAGCCAAGGTAGAAAAAGCTGGTATCCATAATCTCATTGTCCAGATTTATTACTCACGTTTTCATCCAGTGTCGTGTTAATTGCAATAACATGCATAAATTTAAAAAGCTGCTAAGGACTGCACGTCATTTGAATAAGCATACCTTTTTTTTTACGAGGCGAAAATCGATTGAGAACCATCAGCCGTGCGGGGAATCATGGCCGGTATGTGGGATTTATCAGGTTGGAGTGGCACTAGCATTGCAAGCAAAAGTGCTATTGCCACATCACGGTCAGGGATACCCGCTAAAACCCCTCGGTGTTCTACTCTTTGCCCTTATTCCAGGACTACGGGTACATGGCTTAGCCCCTCCGCGAGCCCTGGCAGGCGGTGGCCCAATGGCCTCATTCATTGCTAGGGAACCAATTTTTGTTCCTGGCATCTTCACTCTGTTATTACGTAGGGCGGTCTGTAACTGTACTTTATCCGTGCAGGAACGGAGAAAGAATACAATATCTTGCGGCCGGGCGATCTATCGTAAGAAGCGACAAAACAACCCAAAGATGGTAGGGTATTTGCCCGTCTGGGTGGTTACCAGCCCTAGTCTTGAGTATGCCTCCATAAAAACCTTGAATTGTGTTCCGGTATTAGCGGCCAGGTTCCAGTGTCCCTTTAGAGAGCGGCAGCACATTGGTAGCGCTTTTGGTGTTACAAATCTCCATAAGCCATGGTAACCGCTTCCCATCAGGTAGGCCGTCTGCCTGCCTGCTGAACTCATGCAATAAAAACAACGCGCCCCATGGGTGGAGACGTGAGCGCTTGCGGAACACAGCACGCCCTCATCTCGACGACATATCGGCGGGTGACAACCCTTTCCCCAGGGACATACCCGCGCACCCTGCTCACGGCGGCCGAAGGTCTAGGCTTGCCCTCGTGTACCGACGCGTCTTTCTTTGGCGGGAGAGGAGCAGGGATATACGGTTACGCACTCACTCCGTTTCCTCTTTAAGAAGCATGATTCGCTCCCAAAAGGAAAAAAAGATGAGTTTAGCTACTTCAACCACTAAACATCCTCGACTCGATCAGTACTAATAATAGAAAATGAAACCAAAATAACAGGTTTATGTTTCTTTATTTATATACACCAATTACTATTGGAATTTCTATTTCGTTCAATGTTACTTTTCCGCATCGCCATATCACGCGTGCTTGGATTCATCTCTACGATTATAAATATTCAACAACGATACGTATAATGACTGGAAGGAAAATTATAAGATTTTAACTAAAATTTTAAAACAATTGATTACTTACTCATTATATTAAACCGTTCGTGTTTTTACGCAATATACAATTTTCATTTAAAAAGAAGGAATAGTGCGGCAGGCACAGTGGCTATCTTTAACGACAGTTAATTATTTCAATCACATAAAGTCACCGGCAAAAGAGGTGCAACTGAAAATTAGTGTATCATTTTAAAAGCAATGTCGAAGAAATTTAAAACATATAGTGTACACCTTCTCTTCAAATTTCACCCATATAGACGTATAGCAGTTTTAGTGAAAAATTACTGCGTATATTTGTCTATATGACGGAGGGACTTAATGATTTAATACATTATAGTATATTAATATTTCATTTTTGCCAAAATGTTTGCTTAAGCTAAAAAAGAACTTCACTTCCAGTATGTAATTTATAGAATTTTTCTATTTATATGTATGATGATTGATAATTATCTATGACTGCCGCTTCGCAGTTTACTGATCTCTCCGCTTTCCGCCTTCTGGTCATGGAATGCATTTTCACTGAGCATACGAACTGTATCGGTATCACTCTTCCGTGGTAGACATATGTGGTTGCGTTTTGTTTTCATGCGGTTTATTTCGGAAGTGGTTTTTGATATTGTTGCAGATAATTTTCATTCGCCTTTGACGTTTTGTGTTTGTCACAGATAAGATTATATGAGATGACAATAAGTCAGATAAGATTTCGGAGGTACTAGAAGATTTAATAATATTTTGGAGTCATCGTCAGGTAATCGCAGTCTACTACTGGATGTAGGCCTCTCCAAGTCGACGTCGCACATCGTGGTCCTCTGCCTTCCTCATCTAGTGCCCACCGGCCTTAGCCGGTCGTGAGTCCATCGGGCTGGAGGACGTCCAAGACTACGTTTACTGAGACGAGGTCTCCACTCCTCTCTGCTTCAACGGCCATCCGTCCTGCGATATGAATGACGGCCCATTGCCACTTCTATTTACTAATTTTGCCAGCTATGACAGTTACTTTGATTCTCTTACTGATATTCTCTTTCTAATTTTAACCAAAAGAGAAACACCCAACATACCTCGTTCCTTAGCCGTCGTTGAGCGACTTGGTATTTTTCAGCAGTGTCCACATCTAGGCCTCGTAGGTGAGGACGCATTGCTCGAAGACTTTCGTCTTCAAGAATATTATATTTAAAAATACATATAAATTTGTTTCAAATTGTCAATAGTTTGGGATATAGATTGTTTTTAACCAAGAACTCTCTTTTTGTATTAAAAATCTGCACTGTTTAATGAAATTAAGTTTATGAGTAGACACAAGCACTTCGGGTTGGCGTCCATAAGATCAACAATTTGGATAAAGCTGCGTTATAACAAATGAAGTGCCAGTCATTTATTTTTCATGAAACATGGAATTTTACATGTGTTATGTTTTATAGTAAATACTGTACATGTTCCACAGGCAGACAGAGATTAATAAATAAAATAATGCTTGGATCATATGTAACAATAAAATACGAGTCCGATGGAAATAATTGTTGAGCTAGATGAAAATAGTACGAAGTATACTTTAGCCATACTTCGTGTAATAGTTACGAAACTGTTGCACACTTAATTGTACCCACGAAGTACTTGATTGCTTATAATTCGTATCATTAAACTTTTTATGGCTTTACGTGATAAGGTTACTTTGTCGATACTATAAAACTTTAATGTTGATTGTATAGCCGTTACTTTTTGTTGAGTTGCATTTATTGATTGATATATAATAATGAGAAAGATGTTATAAAATATATCAATATTATAATACCATATTCATATTTTTGTCTGGAGGCCATTAAAATATAACAGCACAGCAGAGCAAGATAGTTTATTCACTTGGTAGATACTTGTGGAAGCTTATATCTCTCTGTATATTACACGATAGGACAAATCTATTTGAATGTAAATCTATGTAATATATAAACCTATAATATGGTATGTCTAGAATTTTATAAAATTCTAAACATACCGTTAAATTCTAAACATTGAAGCTATTTAAAAAACCCAACTGGAATGAACTATAAAAATGATGGAGAAGACGATGCAATTTCTTTAGATTTCTTCTCTGTTTTTTCAGGATTTACGCAAAAACTACTCAGCCGATTTCGATGCAGTTTTCGGTGATCGACAACAAATTCTTAGTATTATTAAAATTTATGCTACTTTTTATCCTGGAAATCCCACGGAAAATTTTCTGGGAATTATTTAAAAAGGGCTAGATAAAAAAAACTAATCGAATTTTAATGTGATTTCTTCACTGAATAACAGCAATTTTTTTATAATAAAAGTGTGATATTTTTTATCCCAGGGATCCCGCGGGAATTCTCCCAGGAGCGGTTTGTAGTTGTTAGGTGGTATAAAAATTTGTTTATTCCAGCAAAGTTTTCACTAAAACGATAGCCTACATTCTTTTTTAAATGTTGCAGTACTTTCTGCCCCGGGAATTTGAAATCAAGCATGGACGCAGTCGCGGGCATACCATAGTATATATATAATATTCTTAAGGCAGCCAAGTTACCTCAGTGTATACCATGTAGGTCGAACACATTGTCATATGATTATTTTCTCTTCTGACAGGTAAGTAAGTTAATTATAATATTGAAACACCAGTAAGTCTTTTGGTCTGTAGCAACATGTTAACCAGAAGAAGTGCCAAATAAATAATGTATACTATACAGTATGTTAGTGTAATTGTCCAGATATAATTACATTGAAAACAGAACAAGTTTATCTGATCTTGTACCACATTTGACAGGTGCCTTTCAGCGACTTTACAAAATAAACCGGACCTCATTATGAATGCCGCCTCGGTATGTTCAAAGTGCCCGATATTTGAAATTAATATCTAATTACAATAAAGAATGCTTCACAGTGTGAGCTATTTTTTCGCTCTAAAGCTTGATATAATATTCAGATATTATCATGAAAAATTGAGAGGAGAAAAATAAAGTTGCTATAGTTATGAATTATACAGTGGAGTAAAAATAAATGATATAACAAAAAGAACTTTTAACTGGAAGATTAATTGATAATTTATAACAGTAAAAGAAGATAAAAAATAAATGGATGGATTGTGTGAAGAATATATTTTGATTTTTTTCTTCAAACAAATTGAAATATTTCACAAAAGAACGAAAGATAGACATAGACATAGACAACTGCAACTATTTAGTACCAGATAGACAAAGAATTCCATACTAATACTAATTCAAAACCATATCTTCGCCCCACATAGGGCAAGACTGTGGTCAAACGCGAACCTATACTACAATAAAAAAAAAATTCGTAAGCTATCTTTAACATTTCAAAACAAAATATTGCATTTTTTATAGAAATAAATATCAAGTTCATTTCGACGTGGTAAATGAACTGACCTATGTCACGCTCTCAAAAATAGAAGCCAATGATTACCCTAATACCCTAGAATGTCAACAATACTGCTCCAGAAACCTCCTCCACTTCCAACAGCGTTAATGAACATACATTCTTAATGTACACGTAATCAGGTAGTTAAAAGAAACTGCGTATACCGTTTTACGCAATATTGCGATCGCGTTCTTCTATTACGTATGATACAAGAATTACTATTCATTAGTAGTAGCAACAAATAAAAGCAGAGTATCTTATTTGCTTCACAACAGTTATTCTTCCAACTGCCGCACTTCATTGCAATTGACAAACAATTGCGAATATACGCGATCGGCGTACGAATATATTGTAGGGATGTACTTGGTAAGCTGTAAAGCCTAGGCCGTCAATTAAAATTAAAAGTAACGCGCAAAGTCCGTCAATATTAGATTCCCGAATGTACACACGTTACGCCTAGATCGTATTTGTAGATCAATTGACACCCTCTCTCAATCAGGTCATCGTTTTATACTTCACAAATGCAAATGTGCCCGCCCGGCAACGTTGACATAATTTCCTAGAATTAGCTTGTATTTATAATCCGCAACACGTGGCTAATGATGCTCCTGAGCGGCTGTAAGCGAGTACAATAGGACTATAGGCTGTTCTCCACAATAACTAGAAACGTATACCAATAAATGAGTGAACAAAAGAAGACGATCATAAAAGGATTACAATTAGATCAAATGCCGATAGGTAATAAAATGTGCTTTTACAGATCTGTAAGTGGAATTTGTCTTTGTCGGAGCCTAAGTTGTAACAGTATGTACATTTAATAATATATGCTTTTTAATTGTTCTTCATATTTAACGTTCTTAAACGTCATTAAGTACGTCACTCAAAAATAATGCACATAAAATGTACACATAAGTACTTTAAAAAACTCATATGATTTTTGAAACGTATGCAGTTCCGGTGGAAGTTAAGACGGATGATCCGACCTTGTAACGAGGTTTTCTTTGTTGGGTAACGATGCAGATGTTCGATTATTTTTTATTTAAGTACACCTACCTCAATTACGCAAAAGTACGCCAATACAATGAGCGTCTGTTATAGTGCTAGTTAATGTTTTATAGATAAGTACTTAATAACTATATCCGCATATTTCGGAACTATAACAACAAGCTTGTTCGTCTTTTAAGTTTCACATTTAGTCACATGAAACATGTTGATATTATATCTCGTTTCAAAAGGCATTAAGTAACTCCATATTCTACTATAAACTATTAAAAACCCGTGGTAAGTCTTATATAATTGTCTAGTTTAATAATATCATAGTCTCTTATCAGTCATCTGATAAGATCAATATAGTAGCGTTAAAG
Organism: Dendrolimus kikuchii; assembly: GCA_019925095.2. Lineage (NCBI taxonomy): Eukaryota > Metazoa > Arthropoda > Insecta > Lepidoptera > Lasiocampidae > Dendrolimus > Dendrolimus kikuchii. Next base: position 21,648,918 of record CM034389.1, read on the forward strand.
CGTCATTTCTTTAATGCAGATGACAGATAGCGGCCGCCTACAACTTGGTACAAGGTCGTAAAAACAAGTTTGAAATGTTGAGATTTTAAATCATGCTGTATTATATAAAACTGGGCCGGGTGTTTATTTTACTTACTTTAAATTAAAAGTGATATGCGTAGGCAGTGACGGCGTTGTAACTTAAAACATTTAGCTGTTACACAATTATTTAACATGATTAATTAACAATTTTTAAACAATTATGATAAGTCATAGGGCTGACATGCCGGGGCACAGATCAACAAATAACGTGTAAGTACATTTTTTTATAAAAACACTCCTACTACACGGTTCTGTTCTAATACCAATCCTTGTATTTTTTGCCAGGTGGTACGGCATTTTCCCGACTGGATGGCTACCACCCCTGGTCTAAAGTGTGTCACCATAACAACCTTGAGTTGTGTTCCGGCATTAGTGACCAGGTTCCAGTCTCCCTTAAGAGAACAACAGCGCATTTGTAGCACCTTTGGTGTTGCAAATGTCCATAGGCGATGGTAACCGCTTTCCATCAAGTGGCCCGTCTGCCTGTCTGCTGAACTCCTGCAAAAAAAAACTTGTTGTATTGGAAAAATCCATCAAATATTTATTAAAAAAGTAATTGCAATTAAACTTATTTCATATATCGTTTGTCTATGAACGAAAGAAAGAAAATACTTGATTTGAAGAAACAACGACGCACATCAATCGTAAAATGATTTGAGAGATTGTACCCCGCACGTTCAGCAAAAGAGCTTTACTCTCAACTTATTGCTACGCCGAAATTACATTTAAATAACATTGTATGTCAGTGCCAATCTGTCTTCTGATATGTAGCCATATCGATCCAAAGATATTTTTTTAAATGTATTAAAATTTTGTCTGTTTAGTAATGTTTATATTATTATTTATAACGATATTGAAATCCCTGCATGAGATAATATGTTGGTTATATATATTTTATTTTCATCATTCTAAGGAACTACCTGTGCAATGTACGTAAATTTACGAAATATGAAAACTTTTGTGTTATTTCAAGGCTTTGTCTAAACCTCGGCCTGTAATTAAATATTAAGAGATCGTATGTAATTATCCCTGTGGGTGACACGTGTCATGACGTGTTTACGTGTTACACTTACGTGATTAGATAGGCAAGTTTGAATCTTATACCGTTGTAATTGAGGTTATGTATCCAATCAGTAACTATGTGAATTTAAACGTCATGTGGAAAGGACGCCTGTCGCAAGGGCACGCGTACAGAATATAAGAATACGGCCTACTTAGTGAAATGTCGACATATTGTCCGCCGGTACAATGTTATACGGTATAAGTATTCATTGTTTAGATATTATATAATTAATAGAAATAGTTCAGATTATTAAATTAAAATAAATTTGTTAATGTGTAAATCCATAATAATATATATATGAATTAAAAAGTGATTTCTTTTGTTATATGCCCGTTACTTCTTTGAGCTTTAGATTTATTTGGGAAATATTAATTAATTAATATTTTAAATATCTAAATACAAATATAAAAGTAACAGCATATAAACGTCCCACTGCTGGGTTCGGGCCTCCCATTTTTATAAGGGAACAGACAGTATAGCCACCACGTATGTCCAAGGCAGATTGGCGGGTTCGGCACATCGGTTATCTCGCTGTGCAGGTTTCATCGCGATGTTTTCCTTCACTGTTGTTAGCACGTGGCAATTGTAACAATATGCACATTAGGCTAGGTGGTAGGGCATTTGCCCGACTGGATGGCTACCACCCCTGGTCTAAAGTGTGTCGCCATAACAACCTTGAGTTGTGTTCCGGCATTAGTGACCAGGTTCTAGTCTCCCTTAAGAGAGCAGCAGCGCCTTTGTAGCACCTTTGGTGTTGCAAATGTCCATAGGCGATGGTAACCGCTTTCCATCAAGTGGGCCGTCTGCCTGTCTGCTGAACTCCTGCAATAAAAAAAAAAGGTTAGAAAACTGCCTAAGTGGTGAATGCGGCCCGGCCAGGATTCGAATCCGCGCTCTTTGGGGTTGAGACTTGTGCGCTAGCTATTACGTTACCACGACGAAAATAATTCCTATCTTATCTCATTATGTTTATTAGACGGCTATTTCAATGCTAGTAAATACGAATTTAGCAAATATTTAGGCTTAGGTAATCTTTTTGTTAGCCAGTAAAGTGAAAATTCAATTTTCGAAAGGCTGATCGTTAAGTAGGAATTTTCTACTGATGACATTATATTATAAACAAAGAAAATACATTCGCAGTTCATTAAAAATTAAAGCTATTTAATTTTTTTTAGAGGAGTACAAGCATGCAGAATAAAACCAATTTAAAACCAATTTAGCAAATAAGAGTGACCGCAAGCGATAATTTGCTTTTATTTTCTTTTTTTCCGTGACGTATAAGACGTCGGTGTAGTATGCGGAAGCCTAACTAATGAATGGTACTGGCCTTCACACGCGAATCATGCATTGCACCCTTTCCTTTCACAACCCGCTTTGTGACAGATATGTAACGTATGCACTGTAATACATATTGCATGTATAGACACAAAGGCTGGCCTTAGTAGACTGTTAACGTCATAGTAGTACAGATATAAATATTTAATTTATTTAATAACGTACAGTCGTGGTATGAAAAGGTTCTCCAGTTTTCAATCTAAGTCACAGAACAGATTGTTCCACAGAAAATTATCTTTAACTGTTTAACTTTCTATCTTGTCTAAAAATACTGTTTAGACATATAAATCCTTTTTATTGGTTTTAATATTTATGATAAGATTATATCCTCTTTGTTTCTTATTGTTAATCTCAGTGTCTGTCATTGTCAATATTGCAATTTTCTTATTTCACGTTTCTATGTTTTATAAACGTAACAAAACTTTAACATGTAGTAAAATGTTTGTAGTACTATTTCTTGCATTCGCTCTCATGCAAGCAAAAGTCGACTCTAAGGTGACAAATCTTTTCATTCCGCGACTGTATTTACTATATAAGTACATGTAGTTGAATGAAAGAATTAACGGAATTTGCTTCTATGCTAGTAAATATGTACGTGTAACATAACCTTGTCAGGTAGTTATTGTTAGTCAAATCTTGAACATTCGTAACGATGTTTGATAATGTCTATTTTTTATATATTTTTACATGCCGAGTTATTAACTGTAAATTGAGTTACTATTATTATATCGGTGTACAATATAGAGTACTGTTGTTGGCGTTGTTAATGGAACTAAAACAATAAATATCATAGACACTTTAATCGTTATTAGCTATAGCAAAATTGCGTCTCGTCTAACATTTAAAACTAAACAATTTTGGAACGAGATCCATTCAATAGTTTTTGATATACGGTTTATTTCCGATGAAATGCTTTTCTATGGTTCCGTAGCCAAGTAACGATCAGTGGGTGCTTGTTATTTCTAGGCACTCTTTTGTTGTGCTCGATTTCTCTAAGAAATATAATTTTTTTTTATTAGGGCACTATACCATTGTTGGTCCCCTTTCCCCAATGACCGACACCCTGTCAATTTATTCACAATATTTTTTGTATGCACACACATGTAATTCACAGATCTTACAAATATAACTGAATACAACAAAATCAAACCCTAGGGCAGAAAATCGTTATCACATAAATCGCGCAAAGTACGTTGTTATAAGATACTCGCTCCGAAAGTGCACTAGGTAACGCTTCGTTCACAGCCTGAACACGACTGTCGCTTTTCCCGACAGACCAATCCTCATCCATTTGTAAATAAGACATGGCCTCTTGTTCTTGATATCGTTACATGGTCACTTTAATGGCTACCAAGAATTCGTATGAAATACCAATAGAAGAAAGAAGGTTTTATGACGTCTTATGGCGGCGTGAACAAAGAGATTGGAGCGAACAATAGATCACTCAAATTCCAAGGGGTAATAAGACCTGCAAAGGATTAGTATCGGTTTGCAAGAATATTGTAGGATGCCAATAATTTAGCCAACAAAGGTATAGTTTATATTACCAATGTTCCTTTTTTTCCATCCTATCGAACTTGAATAGGTTGAAATGAAGTTCAGGGCATGGCACTTGCCCTAGTATGATTATTTTTGGCCTTCAATCAACTTGTTCCCACAGACCGGGTCCTAGGTGTTCCACTTTTGTTCGTAGATTGGTCATCTAGTTCCGCGTGGCAACCGTCCCTACAAGGCGCGGTCGTCGAGGCCGACAACTCCGCTCTCTTAGCCCAATGCAATTGGCTTATTATATGTATTTATAACAATAAAACCTATAACTTATTATTTTAAGCCTGCTTTTTGTCCTTTTACGTGGATTTTATTTCGTAAACATGGAATTCCGGGTGAAATATATTGTCCGTTTTATATGCGTCATCTGCTTATTGTTTATAATATTTCGATTTTATGATGTTATTAATTTTGATAGGTATTGAGTTATCTTCATATTTACTATTTAAAAATAATACTTTACTTGTTTAGATGAACAAGATAGTAACTCAAAAAATAAGATTTTAAACCTAAAAATACAACCCTAATAAAAATTGCCCTCGTGAATAATTTTATTTATCTCAAAACTATAATAGATATATGAATAAACTATAAACTATTACGATAAACATAAGCTTATTTAATAATTTATTTCTGTTAAGGCACACTTGGCTGACCATCAAGGAGTGATAGTGCTAACACTAATGTATGACAATTAAAGTTAGGTATGGCAGAAGAAGCATGAATGTAGAATAAACGCAGTCGAAATGAGAGCTTTGAGAAGTACATATATTCAAATATATGTACTTCTCAAAGGTATGAATGAGGTAAGGATGAATGATATGATTAGGAATAGTGTAATAAGGAAACGTTGTGGATTGAAGAAGATTTAATAATAAGAGTTGAGGTGGTTTGGGTATGTAGAGAGAATGGATGAAAATAGAATCAAAAACAAGTGTATAACACCATTGTGAATGGTAGAGTTGGTGGCGGTAGTGACCTATACACCATGATCAAAGAGCAGAAGTGTTAAAAAGAGGTAAAAAGCATCTTAAATAAACGTGCGTGTATGAAGAGGTTAATGAAAGTAGATGAAGTGAAATTGTTTGTCAGGATCGTCGCAAGTGGAGATCCATAGGCAGAGCCTACCCCCATGGGAAACAGGCGAGATAATATGTATATATGTAAAAAAAATTGCTTTTTACCTTAATAACATACTACCTTGTACATGTGGACTATTCTGGAATAACGACTTGGACTATTTTTATTCTTCCATATAATAAAACGCTTCGTTCGAAAATCAGCTTTTAAATGTAATCCGCAATGCATATAAAATTGATGCACGAAATATCTACGAATGTTTGAATAAAAGAATGCATTACATTAAAAATTCGCGCTCAAAGTTCACGATCACAATAACGCGGTCGAATGCAAACGTCTACTATTACATAATTGATGCGCATCGTTCGATCTTGTATTACATCTGGTTGGTTAACATCGATGACGTATAAAGGCCTTGGAACTTTCACCTTCGGAGACATTCGCCCAGCGGCATTGAACTTGTCGTGTTACGTCAGTTTAGATATTCTCTATATGGTTATTAAATGACGTCACGGAGGTTACAACTTACTGAATTGAGTTCAAGTAATATGGAATTTTACACTTTTAATATAGCCAGCTGTGGTATAGCGGAATAATATTTATGTTGATTTCAGTGCTTTAGTAACATTAGCTTTGATAGTTCCACTGTGTTCCTTAGATGTTACTAGTATTCGATCCTTTGTAATATTACGTACAAAACATGTGTTGAAAGTAATTTAATAAGTTCTGATACTTATTACGTAGATTTTTTTTTAATTTTAAAATAATGCTCGTAGTATGTAGTATGAACTATTCCGCCATTTAGTCACGTAATATTTAGGATCATTTTAGACATAAGTTTTCTACTGGGAGATTGTCATTCTTTTTCTATAATAGATATTAATCACATAATTATGTTTTCATAAAGTATTTTGTAGACTACAAGAAAATAAATCAAAGAAAATCCCATTTGTCAGCAGGACCATGCGATATTCACTAATGTAGTACAGGTATTTTCAATCAGTTCAGGACTAAAAAAAATGATAATGCCAATCGTCTACTATATAAAAACGTCGTTGTATACCTCACGAATACAAATGTGCCCATATCGTAGTCGACGTAATCCGCAACACCTGGCTAATGATACGGCCCCAAGCGGTCATAAATGAGTACAATAAAATAATGGGCTGTTCTCTAGAAACGTATGCTAATAAGTAAGTAAACAAAAGAAGACGATCATAAAAGAATTATAATTAGTTCAAATGCCAACAGGTAATAAAATTTATTTTTACAGATATGCAGGTGGTTTTTTTTTTGTCGGAACCTAAGTTGTAACAGTATTATTCAATGTCAATATTGAATCTATTAGTTAATAGAGGCAATTAATCAAAATCTGTTTATTTAATTAAATTGAATTCATTAGCATGTACCGACCGGTAACATCGTTACGCTAATATTTTGATGGATTTTAGTAATTCTATGTTTACTCATCAAATTAATGTTTTAATCGAGATCCGATGCATCACAGAGAATTAGGAATGTAAATTTTAATAATTGTTGCCTACGCGACCTTTTTCATTAGCTTATTCAAGTACATGACGATAAATATTAGAAAAACAAGGCAAAGGCTATTTTGTTACTTTCAGGGTTCCGTATTTAATAATACTAATGGTCGCCCAGTGATCGAAATTCGACCATAAGATTTAATTTAAATTATAAGTTTGAACATTATTAAGGTTCTGTTGTCAAAGACTGCTTCTATAAACACAGATTTCGCCAAGGCTACACTATTAATTTGACTTTAACAATAAACAAAAGAGTATATATATGCGTGTGTGTGTCAAATACATGGTAGTGTGTCTAATGTTTTATTTATGCATAATTTAAACAAAATATTAGCATTCTGCACTCCTTCTCTATATAAACTACTAGCTGACCCGTGCCCACTTCGCTAGGCATCAAAAAAAAATTAAAAAATACTTAATATTAATCACAATTAAATATACCTTATGTCACTCAGGAATAATGTAGCCTTCCACTGGTGAAAGAATTTTTAAAATCGGTTTAGTAGATCCAGAGATTACCCCCTACAACGTCACAAACTCACAAACTTTACCTCTTTATATTATAATGAAAGTATAGATAAGTGTGCGAAATTTCATACTCCTCCGTCCTCGGAATTTTCGTAAAAAGGGGTACAAGTTTTTGCTTCATGTATTTTTTTTTTGTTTTTTTTTATAATCGGCAGACAAACACACATATTGTACATCCCCAAATTAAGCAAGTTACGCTTGTGTTACGGGTAATATACAACGTACTACTCTGGGGCCGATCCCAGACACCCAGACCATAGTAAATAACGGAGAAAATACGTTTCCGAAATTTACTATACCAGGAATCGAACCCGGGGCCTCTGCGTTGCAGTGAGGTAGGCCGGCAAAGGCTTAGCCCGCTCAACCACAGAGGCCGTCGGTATTAATATAATGATAACCTTTACTAGTCATACACAATTGTACATTCGTCAGTTTGCCCGTCTGTATGTCTGTCTATGGTCAATCGTGGTGTTATTCACAATGGAATAGGTTCTTATAACAGTAGACTGGACTTTCATAGAAATATATTATTTTATCAAAAGTACTATAGTTACTTCTGATTCCCATATATGTTACTGTAATAAATCTTTTAAGGTTTCAAGTTTGTAAATTGAATTGAAAAGTGAGAAAAAAAATGGGGCCTAATTCAGACTAGCAGATTTACATACAACTTTTGTCTGTCTGTCTTTTAGGGCGTCACGTGAGCTAATACTCACTTGAATTAAACTTAACGTATTTAAATTAAACTCAACACACAGTTAACTTATATGAAATAAGCATGTATCTATACAGAAAAAAATGATGTGTCTGTTTGTAATATCAAAATAATAGCTTTTCACTAAATGCTCACGAAGGTATATAACCTCGGTCCTAATATTAAAAAACCTTTTTAAAAATTTTTGGTCTGTCTGTCTTTCTGGGTATTTCAGATAATCTCTGAAACGACTGGATCGATTTTGACGGGACTATCATTGGCTGATAGTTGATATTATATGGAGTAACTTAGGCTTCTTTTTTACTGTCGAAGTCGCGGGCACAGCTAGTTTAGAATATTTTCATCCCGATACTTCTTTGGGTACTATTTTCGTCGAATAGGCAAAACAAATACGTTATAATCATGGCAAAATGAGCATAGTTTCACTGGTATTGTTAGTTACTGATATAATGATCTTTTCTGGGACAAATTATACAAAGTTTATGTGAAAGGAAGCTACGAAGTTTCAGTGGCCTTAGACATTTTAAGTTTTGTCGAATTACTAGTGAATAAGTGTGTTAGTCATGAAAATTTTGTGTATAAAAAAAATAACAAAAGAACATCATCAATCAATATTACATACATACATACATACATAACTTCACGCCAGTTCCCTTGCGGGGTAGGCACGAACAACAGAGCGCCATTTAGGCTTATTCTTACACACCTCACTTGCTTCTTTGACATTCATAACTCTTGTCATGCACGCTCGTCTGTTCTTAAGGCTCCTAACATCACCTTCTGCTAGTACACGATCAATTTGATCATGGAAAGTGTGTCGTATCAATCAATATTCCATATTTAAAAATAGTATATATATTCTGGCCAGTGACAAATTTCATCAGCCAAAATAAAAACTTTTTGGTCGAGATTCCAACAACTGGTACCTATTGTACTTGTACGTTTCGATATGTTTCGTTGGCCGACAGCGTTATCGATATGTCATTTTGACGTTTAATATTTGCATTCGGCAATTCACCCGATCTAGATTCGAAAGTATGACGGTAGAGGTCACCTAGAATAATAGTAGACAGAAATTATTGATATCGCCTTGATAAATATTAAAATAGAAACCTATTTTTTGTGCTTGTGGGTGTTTCGTAATGTTTCTATTGAAACGAAACCTTTCAACGTTGTTTTGCTTAATATTTCTATGACTGACAGTCGGTAAATTAATATTTCGGTAAGTACTTATCAGGTTGCTTAGGTTCTATTGTTGCAATTCGGTATACATACAGCAAGCAAAATAGCGGCTCTCAATTATAAAAAACATAGAGTAAAGGAGAGGAAGTATGTTTGTACTTTTACTAAGACATGACACCGTTCTTTTTAAGATAATAGAAGACAAAGTGGAAGGTAGAAGAGAGAAGGGAACACCTAGGAAGGCGTTTGTCGATCAAATAAAGGAAGGGATAGTAAAACAGCTGGCCGAGAATAGAGTGGATTGAAAGAGGCTCCAACGACAACAGCTAGACTCTTAAATATGATGATGATTATTCATAAGCATTATAAATTTGACGAATCCTTGTTAGATAGTTGCGTCTTAGTATGGCACTCTAGCAGCGTCCCATCTTCCAACCACTAGCATGACAGTCGGTACCGCTGCTGCACAACTGAAGGTCGTAAAATACCGCAAATATTCACCCATAGCAAATAGCTATATATTTGCGGCTTTTGGGGTTGAGGTCATGCGAGCCTGACATATAAGCTTTATCGAGACATAGATAACTAAAGGTTTAGTAGATGTTACACGGGAACAAAAGGCTGGCCAATACCTCGGGCAATATCAATGCTGTGATTGAATTTAGAGTGGCTAAAGTTTTTTATTGTAATAATATAAAACCAACTTGATACGGTTATAGCTTAGACTAAGTCTTAATAAATTGTTTATCTTAAAATAGTTACTTAAATTTCGTTTTTTTGTCAAAGTTTCCACCAACGCCAAGTCAGCATTAATTTATTGCTCCAATAACTCCAGAAAACGGTGTTGCAAAAACAGTGGATATTATTATCTCATACTTTTCTTAACCGCGGCTAATCTTGAACTTATTTATTTTGATTCCATTTTAGGCATGTCCTCTACCGAAGAAGGAAGCGATGAGATATCGTAGTTAATAAATTATCGCACATAATTAACTGACAAACACTGCAGTGGGATGAAATGTCTATGCAAAGAAAACATTTAAGCTTAATTCAATAACTATTATTTTTTTGCCATCTTATTTGAATTATGTGATATTCAAAGCTAATACTTTCAAAAGTGCGTATTCAATGTAAGCAATTACTTGTGTATGGTTATAGGTGCAGGAACGGAGAAAGAATACAATTTCCTGCGGCCGGGCGGCCTGTCGTAAGAGGCGACTTAACAACCCACAGCCAGGTGGTAGGGCATTTGCCCGACTGGACGGCTACCACCCCTGGTCTAAAGTATGTCGCCATAACAACCTTGAGTTGTGTTCTAGCATTAGTGACCAGGTTCCAGTCTCCCTTAAGAGAGCAGCAGCGCATTTGTAGCAACTTTGGTGTTGCAAATGTACATAGGCGATGGTAACCATTTTCCATCAAGTGGGCCGTCTGCCTGTCTACTGATCTCCTGCAATATATATAAAAAAAAAAAAAAGGTTTTGTCGGTATGGAGAGGCGGTAATTTACGTTCTTATAAAAATAAATCTCTTTCTGTTAGACTATCCGATTGTTTTGGAAATGATATATTGTACATAGGTTTATTAATTGGGAGAAGGTGAAAGAAAAGAGATCCATTTATTAATATCATGATGCAAATTAAAAAGGTACAACTTAAGCAGTCAGAATGTGTACCTACGTATTTCATGAACTCTCGAACGCATCGCGAAAGCGTCTCATTGGTAGTGCACAAATCCCTTATTTTTACAGGTACTTCACCTGTAAAAATTACAACGATTAATGACCCATTGTCTTGATTCTACTACGGAATTTCCGCTTATAACTATGCCGCATAAAACAATTACATTTTGCGTCCTGCCTGTTTGATCCCAGTACTGCCATTGTATGCAAAGTCAAGAGGTTACTATCATTTCCGTCTTATTAACGCTTTATTAGAAGATCGATAAGGCTTCATTAGTAAACGTATGTTTTGCTTTAGATTAATTAAAATGGTTTCCCATTCCATTAATCTATTTTGCATAACTATCGCAAGATTTGCTTATTAGAAAAAATAGTTATCTGTTCATCTTGTAATGGAGCATGAAATTGTTTAATTTTAAATAGCATTTGTTTTCGAAAAAAATATTTTTGTTGCAAATTTTTTTTCATCAGTTATTGATTGACGATATGATTAATTAGATTTATTATAATTTTCAAATAAAAAATACAATTTATTGTGATGAAAATAATAATTAACATTTGCTGTACCGATATTCTAAACTAAACAACAATTATTCGCCCTGCACAAATTCATGTATCCAAAGCCACTGCTTTTTCTTTACATATTATATTCCTTGCAAGACAACACAATGCCCGGCCCGCTGTTGGAACAATCGTAACTATCTCAATAGCATCTTGTTGATCTATGTTGCCTGTCATCAGTTTCTCTATGTGACTGATTGACGACTGTATCTAGATAGGAATTTTTTTTAAGTAAAATTAGTTGTCAGAGCGATTGAAGAATATTTAATTTTTACAAAGAGGCGGGTCATGATCAACTCGGAAGTTCTTTGTTTTTGAATATGAAAGTAATAATTCAATTATAACGTAAACAGCTACAAATACAGTTTGATAGATAGTTATAAGATAGATAACTCTTTAGTGTTCACCACGGTACTCGATTTAACTTAAAATTTTATTTGATTAATTAATACGAACACGCTACTTTTTCTGTGGACTTTGTTGTATCGTATCTTCTTCGTAATTAATAACTAAAATTTGCTTTCGGAGTAGTGATAGTATCATTGCTACTTTCAATAAGTACTTTGTAATTAGTTTTGAAATCTATTCATACAAAAAAATCTTTAGTCACATTAAAAATATTCTAGGGCCTGGAAGCGCTTAACTTGGTTTTAGTAATCAATAAATTTGTATATACTTCGGACATATTATGACGATCTAAAGATGTAATGTTATCAGCCTTCTTTAAGAACATGATCTTCATTTTCAGCCAATCAATGTTCACTGCTGGATGTAGGTCTCCAAGTTTGTGTCACATATCACGGTGTCCCGGCTTCCAAAACTGGTTCTGGTCGGGGACTTTACGCAGCTCTTTGGTCTTCCGGGGCGGTGAGCGTGCCACGCTACGATTACCGAGACTCGGTTTTCACTCCAGGACACGTTCGTTTCATCAGTCGTCGGTCCTGCGACAGATATGACCGGTGCACTGCCACTTCAACTTACTAATTTGGCAAGCTATATCTGTTACTTTGGTTCTCATGCAAATATCCTCATTTCTAATTCTGTCCATAAGACAAACACCCAATATTGCTCGCTACATAGCCGGCTGAGCAACTTCAAACTTATGGTCCAGTCCCAGCGTCAGCGTCCACGTCTCAAAACAAGGGGATTTATAACAGTCTATTTATAATCTTGGGACTCTCTTAGATATAATGCAAAATTCAATTTAAAAGTTCAAGGATTTGTCGAATTTAAATGACAATGTCTACCGTAGTCTTGCCGTCTGCGGGTTTTTTGTATACATCCCCTCAATCACGTTCATTTCGTAACAGTAAAGCATTAGGTCACGATTACTCAGTGCGACTGGTCTGAGCGCATTTCGCCTTGGCATCGTCATTGTTCACACCATCCGGAATTTCAATGTAACCACAAAAATAAGAAGTCGTATTTACACTGCTGTGGTTTTAACCGCAAACTAAGTAGGCAAGGAGTTTACATTTGAAAAAGATGGTAAAAATACAGCAGCTAACGATTTTACTTAAAATTAACATAAACTTAAAGGGATAAATTTTACAAGACCCACATAAAATAATTGGGACGTCAATTGTTAAACTTTTCTTGGTTAATTTTTTTTATGGCGTATTTAATGTTTATGGAAAGCTATACGACATGTTTCATTTAGCCATAACGGGATATTTCTGTGAGAGAAAATTTTGTTAATTTTGACTTAAGAATTGTCAGCGGTTAGTATGATATTCTCTGCAATAGCGAAAACAGTATCTTGTGACATATACCTTGAATAATTCATTGTGACCTACAAGGCATGGTTTATTATTTGTTTGTTTTTGCAAACGACTTCCAACTTACTAACTTTAAAATTTACTGTATACTTTTATTTTTTTATTGCAGGAGTTCAATACTTAATGTTTTTATATCTTGAAAGCAAAGAAGCTACTTATCCATCTAGGATCATCAGTTTTGCAATGGGGCAGAGTAGGTTAGCATCTCTAGTGAGTGCTCTTTGTCCCGGTATAAGTTCTGAGTTCAATTACTCTCCAGTAATTGCACTCACAACAGCGTCTAGTAGCTTTAAATAGGTTCCGTCACTAACTTTGTCGGCCTGTTGGCAGTTTACAACAGCCATCCAGGGCTTTAGGCAGCCATTAGTGGTGTTGGTGACAATCATGCTCATCATTACCCTAGTCTAGGCACGATTTTCAAGGGCCTTTGTGTTTATGGGATTGCCCATGTAGGGAGCCGAGTTCAGGGAGGTTTGGAGTGTCCGTTGTAGTCGCATTTGAATATCCGATAGGCCAAACAATCCGTCGCTTTTGCCGCATTGGTTTCAACAAAGCGTTGCTGGTTTTGAACTGACTCGACGGAAAATTTTCTTCAAATTCTTATTGCACGCAAATATTCTAACAAATCGTTATGTAGTTGAGTCTAGAAACTGAAGATAATAAGAATGAAAACTTACTCTATTTATTACAATGACATAACCTTTCATGATAAAAACACTGGCTGCTAATGATACGTCTGCTACATCTGCGGTAATGTTAGTGTTAGTGACTGCGCCCCGTAGATGTAACTAATAATTTCAGGCGTTACTTGTGATACGACATTTTCTCTACTTTTTAATGACGTTAAACATAGAGAGATAAAGTATGTATATAATGTAGCTAATCATTAGCGCCATTAGTTTTAATGCTAAAATGACGCATTTGGCCAGAGTCACTATCTGTAACATTATCCCAGATAGAACAGTAACATCAGAAAATATAAATGATTGTAAATTGGACAGTGATTATGAAAATCCATATTAAAAGGCTTTGTTAATTGAACATAAATGCTTAGTAGTCTTTGAATAGCAACAGATTTTAAAAGTCGAAAGTGTAATAACCAAACATTATGTTACTATCAATGTTAAGAGCGCGAAGTGTTAAATGTTTATTATTCCAATTAAAAGTATTCATATTAAAAGTGAGCATATTAACATTTAAGTAATTGTTTTCGGTGAATGAAAAATTATGTAAGTATTTTGTGTTCTATTGTTCGTACGTCTTCATTACATATTAAATATTAAGCAATGTATTGAAAATATAAAAATTATTAATATTAAGTTTTAGTTATTGGTTCATCATAAATATTTATTGGCCGGTTTGAAGGTAAATTAACTATTAGTTAGAAAAAGGCATTTTAAAGCAATAATTTCGTGTAAATATCTATTTATTTATTAACTTTTTGAATCATATAAATTTTGTATAAATAAAAATCTTATAATATATTTCAGTGCTGGCCGTAGTGGCTTTTAAGAGTGACGAACGGTATACCTGCCACGATTCTTCAACGCAGATTGGCTGGTTTCACATTTCAGTAATCTCTTTTTCTTCACGATGTATTTTTTCGCCGTTGGCATGTAACAATAATTTGGTTTCAAGAATTTTATTTTAATGCTGCGTTTTTTTGTACAGGGTTCGAATCCGAATTTTGCCATGTGGTAGGGCATTTCCCGACTGGAGGGCTACCACCACTGGTCTAAAGTATGTCGCCATAACAACCTTGAGTTGTGTTCCGGCATTATTCCGGCCCTTAAGAGAGCAGCAGCGCATTTGTATCACATTTGGTGTTGCAAATGTCCATAGACGATGGTAACCGCTTTCCATCAAGTGGGCATTCTGCCTGTCTGCTGAACTCCCGCAACAAAAAAAAATCCATGTCTTTGAAATAAGACGCAAATACGTGTGCCAATAATGCTAATGATATTAGACAGATCAACCTATTTGAATCAATTTGCTTGGCCACTTACATGATAACCGTGGTCACCCTACAAAAGGCGCAGGACTGAAAGGAAAGGACGGTATTCAATGACATTAAATGATTTAAGTTTATGTTTTTATGAATCACTTTGGTTGATTTATCCATATTGAAACACAGAAATGAATTGTCTAATATGGTCTTAACCACTTAGTAGGTGGACCGTGTATCATCAGTTTGTTGCCTGCCAACATAAAAAAAAATTAATTGCTCCTTAATTGTCCTTCATGCTTAAATTAACATCCCGTTTAAAAATCAAATGTATCGTTTTAAAATGTCAACTGGTATATTAGACCATGTCACGACTGCAATCGTTTTGCTCCGTTATTGTGTTCAAATTATTTAAAAGTTTAGTTACGATGATTTCGATAGAAACGGGTTTTTACAGAAGAATCCCACTGTACAAAATGATTGGTATCAACTTTAATCGTATCACATGAAATCAATTATATATGCACATGTTCTAACATGCTTACCTATGTTTCTTTATTCTGCAATTAAATCACGGTATTTTTTTGTTTCAGGTAAATCTTGGTCTAATCTTGACATCTGATTGTAAGAGTAAGTCACTATGGCTATTAATCTAATGTTCATGCTCTATCTGGGATAATATTAGACTGTGGCCAAATGCGTCTTGTTTATAGCGTTAAAAATAATTGCGTTAATGATTAGCTACATTAGTGTATACATATACGTTATCTGTCAATGTTTAACGTCATTAACAATTAATAGCAATGCCGTATCACAAATAACGCATTAAACCTATAGCTATAACTGCGTGAAACGGCCTACATCTATAACATTATCCTAGATGAACGTACAAAGTGATTTAAATTTCATAATTTTAATATTTCACAAATAAGATGATAGCAAGTACTTGAATGCCGGCTTTCTTGTGTGCTAATTATTATTTTAGAATTTACTTATTTTTTGTTGCATGAGTTCAGCAGACAGGCAGACGACCCACCTGATGAAAAGCGGTTACCATCGCCTATGGACATATGTAACACCAAAGGTGCTACCAATGTGCTGCCGCTCTCTAAAGGTACGTTGGTACCTGGCCACTGATGCTCGAACGCAACTCAAGGTTGTTTTGACGGCATACTCTAGACCAGGGATGGTAGCCATCCAGACGGGAAAATACCATACCACCTGGCTGTGGATTGTTTTGTCGCCTCTTACAACAGGCCGCCGGGTCGCAGGAAATTGTATTTTTTCTGCGTTCCTGCACGGTTAAAAATCCTTTGATATCCAATTGGAATAAATCTCTAGCGTAGTGAGATATACTAAAGACAATAAGCACGAATTAGTTAAATAAAAGAGGACAAAGTCGGGCTCCGTATGGTCAGCTAAAGGCGATTTAACATTTGGTAACGAATAAACGTAGTTTAAACAATCCTAGTACCGGCATTCGCTAGTCGATATTACCAGTGTTATCATGCAACTTAGAAAATAGAGAAAAAGCGCAAGTAGTAATCATTACATCAGGCACCCAATAACTGGATTGCTGCAGTATACTTTCACTATGATCACTGCATCGGACGGCAGCGCAAGCGCAATCAAAAGTACTGCCCGATAAGATCGAGAGTAAGTTTGCTAGGTGATGAAAACAAGCGACCGGAAGGCTCCGTTGGCGTCAATGTAATGGTATAGTCCGGAATATAATAACCTTCCTCTATTGGAAATAGAAGACTGCGTGGTAAATAATTAAGGTTTAAATAATGTTTCTGGAGTTTGAGGTCGAAACCCCAAGGAATGAAACTTTTCGCCTCCACATTCCGCTTACGGAAGAGTACATTCCACAATGCACTACCAAAGTCCGTGTTTCCCGAAAAGTACAATCCGGGTGTCTTTATATCTTGTGTGTATAGGTATTATCTAGATAAACGTGCTCCATCTTTAACCTTATCATCGTCCGACATTAGATGCGATTGCGATTTATCATAAAAAGCGCATGGGATTCCGACGCTCTAAAACTTTATCGGCACGTCGCTAAAAGTCTGGTAAACGTTTCACGTGACCGGCCAAAAGGCTGGTCTTTATTTTGGTCAAAGAATTAGCATAGCTAATCAACGCAATGACACTGCTAGCCTTTTGCGAACGTTTTCAGCAAGTGACAGTAGTTTGGGACTAATTTTTATATGTAGTTTTATTGTTAGTACTAGAGTTTGCCTCGCGGCTACGCCGCGTGTCTATCCTTGGTTAATGGCTTTGTTTTACTTACGTAAAAAATTAGTTCGGTTGTTTACATGTAATATAATTAGATTTAATAATAGCGAAGAAATTATGTCCATATATTATAGTCTACACAACTGCCCAGCAAAACATAGAGGCGAGTCGAAAGCAACCTGATTTGAAGTAATACAATGAATAACATGTTGTTTATGACAACGCAGATATTTGTTAGTGTAATGAAAAACGCGATTGTAACGCCATCTATTCTGCTAATCCATCTATTCTAAAGAAACGACTTCATTTATCCCGTTCCGAAGTGTTAAGTCAGGTTATAAGCCAGTATTATGCTGAGTTTAATTCATATACGTTCAGTAGATTTCAAAAAGGATGCGATCGCAACGCCATCCTTTTCGATATTTTCATCTATCCTGCGGAAATTTATCGGGAGAAAAAGTATCCTAAGTTAAGCCCCGGGATATGAGCTTGCTCTTTGTCGAGTTTCATTTAAATCCGCTCAGTAGTTTTCATGTGATGCTCACAACAGTCATACAGAGAGACAAAACTTCTAAAAATTGTATTTTCGGTATCTCCTGGTCCGAATTATCCCTCCTGATATTTATCACATTTTAAACGCATTGTACAAACTCGAACCATTTACAGATTTATTATAGCTTTCTGTCTTAAAATAGTTTACATACAGTGCTGTTTGTGTGTATAGTGTTATTTGAATATATAGTTTATTTTTAATGTTTAAATTTAATTTAAATTACAGGGAAAGTATTTTTGAAGTTGTATAAACTTAACTTTAGAATTTTTCACTATATAATTTAAAAGTTAGAAAGGATATAATTTTCACGACTTTGGAACCTTCTTGGCAATCTGTTGATTCAAAGAAACAATTCATTAAGCAACCTCGCAATGTTTTTTGAGATCTGACTAACAATACTCCAGACGACATTTTTTTTTCAATCCTTACACATTATTACATATTTTTACTTTTTCGCAATTTCACTACATAACTTTACAGCGCTATATAAGATTACATCTTCCTGTATATTTTATTTATTTAATTTGTTTGGGAAACATACAATAATTAATATTCTTAAATATAAAACAAAATTAATACATATATCAATCAAGTTTCTACTAAAACATAATTTATATAATAAAAATAAAAATTGGCTCAAACAGTTAATTACAAAAAAATATATATATTACAATTATATAAAAATTACATAAAATGTCCAATTAATTTAAATGAGGTCAATATTGAACAAAAACAAAAATATTTCACCACAATAATTACTAATAAAATAGAGATAAAAAAGGAAAGTATAAAAAAAGGTTTAGTCATTATTCTTATTATTCTATATATTTCTTATTGTATAGAAATCATCTTTGATATATAAATAGAAGTAACTTTTAAATGAAAATAATTGTGAGATAAACGGATGGACATGTATGACGAATATTTTAAAGATTTTTGCAGTTTTGCTAGGAAGCCCTGAAGTAAACTCTTACGCACATAATTATCTGCTGCTAGCTACACCAATCGTAAAGTTCGACGTGGACTGTCGCTTTCCATTAACGTGTGAAGTTCCGTTCTAGAACATAATATTTGTAATACCTCTAATTTGTTCCGGTCTGATTGTAATTTATGCTCATTATTTTAAAGTTTGCAACATTCGAATTATTAATAGAGTCGTGATAGATATTTATTTGGCTAAAATAATTACACTGCATTCCTTTTATTTTAATTCGAAGCCTGTCAACGCTACAACTTTATCGGTCAACTATGTAATTAACTCCATTTGATTATATTTTTCAAGAGATACTGTAAACGTTATATTTTTGTGGATTACATAAAAAAATCTATAATACAATATACTATTATTTTTGATAATGTAACATCATACCGTTAGAATAATAGAACGTTTTTTTGTAGTTATCAGTTTTTTCTTTTTTATAAAAATGTCGATAAGTAGTTTTCTTGCTGTAAGTGTGATTATTGTTACAACTAACAAGTTCTGGCCTTGAAGGACAATATAGTGAGGAACTTTGTATTGAGATTACTAATGTGCGATACCTGTTAATCAATCTTGGACAAGTTTGGGAGGCGTAGCAAATTCAAGGTTGGTAACCTCTGCAGCGGTGCTTGCATCTAAAATACACGTGTATTGAAAAATACATTAAGAGAAGGCGGGAATCACCAAGCCGGGATGAAAGTAACATCAAAATTTGATTTAGATGAAATTGTTTTTATATTACGCAACTTTGATAGTTATTTTGTAAGCATGCCTCTCGGTGTATAAATCGACGTCAGTTTTCCTAAAGATTAAATTACGATAGTACTTATTTTCACATTTAAGCGTTTAGTACTTTAGAAGTAATCTGTTTTAGAAAGACGATGTTTTTCCTTAATTACATTATTTATGAATAGTCAAGTTTTTAAATAATATTTGTTAAACTACATTTATCGGTAAAAATAGCGTAGGATGCTCTGCCGCCAGATGGACTGATGACCTTTTTTATGTAGCTGGGGGAACACATTTACGCATCTCCTCGGACCATGGGGTGTAAGTTACGAGGGAGGGATATGTGCGGCTCCTTGGGGCCGGCTCTGACCTTTCACCAAGAAGAGGTTAAGAGAAGCCGATCGTCAGGATAGCCACTAAACCTAAGAGCATCCTTCGGTGTCTTGGTGAGGCGTCACGGAGTATGTTATATATGCTTATGCAATTCGCCGTGGCGACTCGAACAACTAACACTAAACCCTACCGACAGTGGATGAACAAAGCGGAGGGCCGGGATATATGGAGCTAACTTGTAGAGACTTACATCCTGATTGGCACTGAACAACAGTTGGCTGACGACAAAGGACCGTGGGTAATATTCAAACAAATAGGCATTAGAGAACCATGTAACAGAAATTATACCTAATTATAGATCTTTAATTGACGCGGAACCAGGGGAGCCCTTGTAATATTTTTAAATGCGCATTTTATTTACTCTATAGGTATTGTTCTATTTTTCTTATTTATAGATTGTAAAAAAACGTGGTAACTTATGATAATCCTATAAGTATGTGAATTATGAAAAATTGCATCAATATTATTAATTATTTGCTTTTGAAAATTTAATAACATCACAAAATAAATGAACTGCAACTAAAATCCAGGCCTATCATACATACCTAATAAATCCAAGCCTATCATAAATACGTAATATAGTTATATACCATAAACATATAATCCAAACCTAAGCAAAAGGGATACATAATTATTTATTTAAACTCACAAATAGATGACTATCATTGTTTATTTACAAGGTGAGGCGAAACATTATTTTAGCAAAATCCTGATTAAAATAAACAAGTTGGAAAGTTTAGTCTAAACAGATGAGGTCATTATAACAACCTTCGGAAAGCCTCGACCTTGCTCGCCATGTGTCGTAACTGCCCTGCCCATTACATAACTTGCAAGTTACGTGCATTGCATATGTTTGGTTTTAGGGATGACTTTAGCCTACATTTTTATTTGCTATCTCGCTCGCGCATCACCACATTTAGAAGATATAAACTGATAGAATTTACTTGCGCCACATCTATGTGTTAGAATTTTAAATATAATATTAGGAATATTTCGCATAACTGAGGTCTCGCGTGACCAAAAGGCTGGCTTCTACCTTTTTTTTTTGGCTAGGGGAAATCCGTTTGAGGACTAAGCCGCGACAGGCACAGAAGCCTGGGGGGATGTTCGCGATCCGTGTGAGTGTGGGATTCGCCAGATCGGGGGTGGCACTAGTGTGCCCAGTCAGAACTGGTGCCACGCTATTGCCATTCCCCAGTTAGGGATACCCACTAAAACCCCTGGGTGTTCCGTCCTGCGCCTTATGCCAGGGCTACGGGGAATTGGGCTTCCCGTCTCCGCATGCCCTAGCAGGCGTGGGGCCCCCCTCACTGGGCCTCTTCAAATGCCGGGGGACTACCCCCCTGGCGAGGCGAGGTCATGATCAAATCCGGCGTGGGGAGGCTGGCTTGTACCTAGGGCAACGTATCACAGCGTTGCCATCCAACGTGGAAATGCGGCCAGCATTTTGGGTACGCTCCCCGCCGCCATCGACATGGAGTCTATTGCATATATATATATACATATATATATGAAAGTAAGGAAGGTGAAGGTAAGGAAAGGAATGCTCCGGTGGTTCGGGCATGTGGAAAGAATGCATGATGAAAGAATGAATAAACAGATATACAATGCAAAAGTGGATGGATGCAGAAGTCGTGGAAGGCCACGACACACCTTCCATGATCAAATTGATTGTGTACTAGCAGAAGGTGATGTCAGGAGCCTTAAGAACAGACGAGCGTGCATGACAAGAGTTATGAATGTCAAAGAAGCAAGTGAGGTGTGTAAGAATAAGCCTAAATGGCGCTCTGTGGATCGTGCCTACCCCGCGAGGGAACTGGCGTGAAGTTATGTATGTATGTATGTATATATATATATATATATATATATATATATATATATATATATATATATATATATATATATATATATATATATATGTATGAAACCTTGTTTTAATCAACACGTTTTTTCCTGTAACACTCTTATTATTATGTTAAGATTCATAGAATATAGATTTATCGGAAGTAATTTCTGTCGATTTATACCATCAAAAATATACAGATGAAATAGCGAACCCTGTTTAGGTGGCTCCTTAATAAGAAATAATGTTGTCAATTTGTAAAAAAAAATATTTTCTATTCTAGCACCTTGAATATTATTTTTTTATAAATTTTCACCTCATAGTTCCAAAGTTACAAGGGGATACAATTTTCACGACATCTTGTTACGTAAGTAAAGAACATCACTGCGATTTTTTCAAGACTGACTAATGGTGCCTCATATGTACCACTGTTATCTTTTCAATGCTCATTTAAACGATAGATAGACAGATGGACAATAATATAAAAAAAAGAAAGCGTTTCAAGGTCTAAGCTATCATAATTATAACAGAGTAATATAAAGCAGTTCAATGATTTTATATTTCAAATAAAGAATATCTATTTTTCTATCACGGATCGTTAAATTCTATTGATAGGTTGTTGCGAAATGACCTTGCGCACGCTGACCATTTACGGCCAGTGCTAAGCGTCGGTGGACGGTGATCGACAGGATATCTGATCAAAGAAAGGACTTTTGATTGGCAATGGCATATGGATTTGCGCCGCGGGATATTAGTACACCGCCGCTTTAAATAAGAAGTATTTATTGTAAGTTTGATGGCTCCGATTAAGCAGAATACTTTAACGCAATTGTCATTGAACGATTTGAGTGAACGTGGGAGTGCATCTATAGTACTGTTCTTTTTTGGGTGTAAAATATGATTTACATCCATACTGTTAAGTATAACAGTATGGATGTAATTAATGAATTATAATGACATTCAGATAAGTATATCTGAATGTCATTATAATTCGGCGGCCTCTGTGTTTCAGTGGGCTAAGCCTTTGCTGGTCTACGTCACTACAATGCAGTCTACGGGTTCGATTCTCGGCATGTTAACTTTTGTAGCCGAGCTTTCCGTTATTTATCATGGCCTGGGTGTCTGGAATGGGCCTGAGAGTAGTCTATTGTACATTACCCAAAACACGATCGTGACTTGTTTAATTTCCGGATATAATGTACAATGTTATCTTCCGATAAAATAATTTTGGCTTTGTTTACATATGGTTTGTTTGTTCCTTCTTCGGGATTTAATGAATGAGTCGATTAGCATAGATTTGGTTAAATGTTATGTACTTTATATCACGGAGATGAATATGGTATACATTTTATACTGGAATGCAGGATGAGTTCCGCGGGAAAGAGATTTAAACTTATACAGACGAAGCTGCGTAAAAAGCTTTAAGTCATAAAAAACTCACAGATTCACTATCTTAACTTGCTTTTAAAAGTTTGTTTGTGTTAAATCTATCATATTTCCTTCTCACTCTTTTCTTTCACTTTCTCCCAATTATTTGGGGTCGGCACAATATATCATTTCCTTCCGCACTCGACTATTCTGACATACATCCTCTGTCACACCATAAATCACCATCCTTCACAGAATTCATCTATTACTTTTTTGGTCTACCTTTGTTCCTGTGGTCTACCTGTACCACATTTCCTTATATACTAATAATTTCTAGAGATAAGAAATATTTGGTGACCATGAGCCTTGTAATAATACCGAGGACAAAGCAACGATAATATTTTTGTTTAACATTTTTAGTGAATAGATTTTTGCCACTTGGTCCGATTATCAAACGCCTTAAATGTTAGTCACTGAATATATTAAATATATTTGTTTATTTGTGAATTAGTCATATACATACGTCTATATATATATATGTATTTCATTTACGATCTTAAAGTCAAGGCCTGAGATTTTTCTAATAGCTTTTTAATAATATAAAGTTAATTTTGGGCTTGTATCATATTAAGTCAAAACAACTCAATTCATTACAACGTAAATTTTTGGTAGACCAATTTATTTGATATACAAGTGGTGTAAATTAATAACAATAAACGATTATCATTTATTAAATTCGTGCTCAACTTCAATGTCAGTATATGCATAAATTTCAGTGGTTTAAAATACAAAGAACTGTTAAATGTTGCAATACTAAAGTGTCAATAGTAATATTTTGAATGCATATAATTTTGAATTATGTCGATTTTAAAATCTTGTTGAGCCCGGACATAATTTTCGTTTAGTTATTCGCTAATAGTTTTCTAGTGCCAAATACAGGCTGACAGGCTACCTGATGGAAAGTGATATTCGAGTTGATTGCGAGAACAGTAAAGAAGTATTAAAGCCTGTATAGGTACCCCTGCCATATTTTTCCATTACGACTTTCACACATCAGTTAATTCGATGCCATCTTCATCATAATGTTTTCCTTCATCACTAGTACCTGATAAAGATGACAATATGCATACTAGATTACAAACATTGTCTAAGCGCGTTGCATGGTTCCCAGTCAGCATTCGAATCTAAGTCTTTATGAGGAAGATGTAGGTGCGTTAGTTGCTAGACTACGACAGAATACAACGTAGGCAATTTCGTATTGCGAAAGAGAAATTGAAAGGAGGACGTGTAATGCAAGTTTTAAGACTATGAAAAATAAATTTATCCAATTAATTTTAACCTTATCGCTCTGTAGACCTTTAAACTAAACATGTCTTTCAAAGTCCCATGTTTAACAAATAGTGTTTTATTGACAGCTGAGTGATTGGTAATGTACTGATGAAATCGGAATGCGAAACATTTCGAGTCCGTCGACCCTTAATCGATAAATCAGAATGAATCGGCTTTATGACAAATCGATTCCACATGTCACAAGATAACGATCATTCGGTTAAGTCTTACTTTGTGTAACTTTTATGAGTTGAAATATGGTCTTTTTGTACAGCAGAATCGTTTTGCACTCAATTCTGATAAACACCGATCAAATAATAAAAGCTTTTCTTGTAACTTCTCTCGCATATGTTGAAAATTTATATCCCAGTTTTGGGATAAAATACATCCTTATCCTTCATTGCAAGAAGACAGGGGAAAGGACGCTTGTCTAAAGTGGCGTAGCGGATTAGTCACATCGGTTATTTTTTTGCAATTTTTCTCGCATGTATTGAAAATGAATGTACTAGTTTTGGTACGAAAAATATTTTTATCATCACGATGTTTTTCCTTCACCACCAGCGCGTGATAATTGTAACAACATTCTCATTTCTCTCTCTCTCTCACTCTCAAGAACACGGCTTTTTGGTAATAACATAAATTATCACCTGAAAATAGTATTTTATAAATTTTATATAACTCTTATGTTCTATAATTGAAGCATTGCATAAATAAGCTTTTAGAGGTGAAGTTACAATGAAGATAAAGCCGATACTTCCTCTACTTCACTGTTATACATTGGAATCAAAATAAGACTGTTTTTGCAGTCATCATCATCCTAGCGTTAAATCCCGGCTGCGTTCGGGGCGTCTGTCTCGAAGCCCGGGGTCCACTTTCCTACTTTTTCTTCTTCACTTCCCGCGGTCTTCGGCATCCCTATTTGTGGGACCATAGGTAGGCATGTCATATTTTATGCCGTCAAGCCAGCATTTCTTGAGCCTACCCCTTCGACCGGGATCTGGCGGAGGCGCCATGGCTAGACATTTGTTCCCCACGTAACTAGCCGGTATCCGTAAAACGTGGCCGTACCCACGTAGGCGATACTCTTGCAGTTTATCCGCTATGGCTCGACTGTTTCTGCATTAAAGCAGTATTTATTGAGGTATGTGGGACGTGAATACCATATGCAGGCAGTCTGGTGTACTTTTAAGGAAGTTGACATTTTATGGAATCAAAGAATTAGCGTGATCAGTGCAAAGCTTTCAAGGTCACAAACACAAAAATAAAATATTTCATATCAAATTTTAATTTCGTTTTAAATGTTTTATTTCTTACAAGTTCCATAGCTATTTGGAAACAAAAAACAGAACCGTTATGAAATCGTCATGCTCCTAGGTTTTTTAATTCAGTCATTGTCATTATTCCGAAAGCAGGTCTATCTATACTAAATTCATAAATGCAAATATGAGTTTGCTTGTAACGCTTGTCTACTCAACCGATCATCGTGAAATTTTGCATACACGTTGTCACGTACAGAATAGGACATAATCGTAGATTATCCATTTAAAAATACTATTCTCGAGGGATAAAAATAGTAGATTGTTACACGAGATATGAAAGTTACCTATTTCGGCATGTTATGTACTGGCGCACGAACGTAGCGAGTTCTAGTGCCTAAATTGGCTTTTCACCGAGGTTAATACTCTGCTTTTCATTTCGAATATAAGAAAAGGGATTAAAATCTGATTAGTTTAACAAACAACTACTTCTTAAACTTAAATCCATATCTAAATCTGATGAAGCGAGCGTGCATGACAAGAGCTATGAATGTCAAAGAAGCGAGTGAGGTGTGTAAGAACAAGCCTGAATGGCGTTCTGTTCTTTGTGCCTACCCCGCAAGGGAACTGGCGTGAAGCTATGTATGTATGTAAATCTGATGAACTTATTTAATACGTCACATATGAAATCTCAAGTAATTTATTTTGTCTGTGGCGATCTACCAGCCAGTAGCTTTTTGTGACTGATGATAGTAAATATTTAGCTCAAATTTACGTAAATTAAATAATAATTTAGTGAAAAGTAATTTGTAAGTATAAAATTTGTTACAAAATTGTTGATAATTATTATTACAATTTATGCCCCGATTTAATAGTGACTGTAAAAAAGTTTGGACATGAGTCACATGTATTATCTGTTCGCATAGTTTTTTGAATTTTTTGACCAAAAGGAAAATCGTTTCTTAGGGTCGAAAAGAACTGTTTTCATCCCTGTGAAAAGGCAACTTCAAGCGTACTTTTAGAATATGAGAAATGAAAAATAACTTTTAGACGGCCGTAGTTCAAACTCTTGTTGTAGATATAATTCTTTAATAGTAATTGATTGACAAAATTCAATAAACCATTTTTTTGTTCGTCGATTCTAGGTACTAGATATTTCTCTTCTGTTGATGTTGATGTAACAGTTGTAAGTACGAAGTGTTTTAGTTGCTATTATAGTATATATATATATATATATATATATATATATATATATATATATATATATATAGTATTTATTTGAAAACTATGACAGGATCATTTTTTTGGTTAAGTGTGACCTGGCCGCTGATGCCGGAACACAACTCAAGGATATTATGGCAGCATACTTTAGACCAGGGTTGGTAGCCATCCAGTCCGACAAATGCCCTACCACCTGGCTGTGGGTTGTTTTATCGCCTATTACGACTCTTTTTTCTTTCTTTCTCCGTTCCTGCACGGTTGTTATCATAAGGATGCATCATATTTCTTTTCCATTAATTTTATCCCTGATACATACAGAATTACATTGCGGTGGATCGATGCATCTCAATCGTGATGCAGCGAGTTGCAAGAGATCCGTGGATGCAGTGCGTTGCCCCCAATAAATCGTTTTGCGGTCAGCGTTGCATCAGACGGGATGTAATAGAATCGTGTGCACTGACCCTTAGCGTGTGGTCTAAATTATAACCGAATGGCGATAATAGTTTTTTTTTGTAAAACCGTCATACCTTATCCGTTAAGACTGTTCCAGAATTTTACAATATTTTTTTTCTTTTTAGGTCAAGGGTTAAATTGCTACATTAGGATAGCTTTACTTGTAAAGTGGGTAAAGTGTAATTTTAATCCTTATTAGAGCCTTACCCCGCGGCTGCGTCACGTGTCAAGCCCTAGGCAATAGAGTTATTGTACTTATATAAAAACTTAATTCGGTTTTTTTACATATAATATAAAAACATATAAGAATACCAAAGAAACTAAGTCCATATAATCTAGACAACTGTCCAGCAAAATAAAGGTGAGCCAACCTGATTTAATAACCTAATATAATGAATAACACTCCTGGAAAAATACCCGCGGGATTAATTAATAAAGTATCGCATCACTTAGAAAAGGGCCTAAGCTTTCGTTTAAGTGAAATCGTATGGAAATCAGCTGATATTTATGCAATCTATCTAATTTGTATCATACCCGAGAAAATTCCCTGGGATTTTCGGGACACAAAGTTTCGTAATATTCAAAAAAGAATGAAAGCTAATTTTTATGCACCCGAACAACTTCAAAGCGCTCCCGGCAAAATTTCCGCGGGATTCCTGGGATAAAAAAATATCACACTCTTTTATCACATAAAATTTGTGAAAAAAAATCAGTGAAAATCTTGCATTGAAATTCGATTTTTTTTTCTATGTGGCCATTTTATATAATTCCCAGAAAAAAAGATTCCGCAGGAATGTCAGGATAAAAAGTTACGCAGATTTGAAGTTTAAGAATTTGCTGTCGAACAGCAAAAACCGCATCGAAATCGGTCTAGTAGTTTTTACATGAATCCCGACCAAACAGACAAGAAATCTAAAAAAAAATGCATTGTGTTTTTTGTCGTTTATATAATCTATTCCAGTTGTTTTTTTTTTAATAGCTTCAATGTACAGATGCGGCATGTTTAGAATGTTATAATATTATAGATATTATTTTGCTATTAATTAAAACAATTATTGAATGAAATGATTTCATATTAAACGAATTTATCTTAACAAATTTAATTTACAAGATTGCCAAGTTCTTGACTGTACTGAAAAGAATAAAACGAAGTGTCACTTAATTTCAAAATAAGTCTAAGCTAACAAAAATTATATTATTTTGTTTACATATCTATTTATAATATTATTTAAGAGCTGTGATCTTGTCGATGGCGCTTACTCCAATCCTGTTTTATTTCTTTGTATGACTGAAAATCAACTTATGCAACTCCAACTCTTTGGTTACAAATATAATAATAAATTTTAATTACTCTTTAAATTAATCGTTAACCTCTCTAAGTACGGCAGTTCGCAATCCACTGTCTGGATTATGTCAAGTTTTGAATTAGTATAAATCTTACGATATATTTCAAAACTAACACACGCTCGTCTCTCTTGTATTGTGTCGTGGGTTGTGAGATGAAGCAATCCTGCACCACAATGAGCAATAAAAAGCAAGGAATCGGAATATACCCAATATATTTCCATGAGAAGATTAGGTCAAGTTTTGTACTACGTGTTGTTGAAAGTTAATATATAATAATAACTTTATTTCAGAAACACATGTCATTTCCATATACACACATTTAAAACATATTAAAAAATTAAATAATTAAAAATTAATTACTGAAGTTATTTCACCCGAGTTATTATTTAAAGATATTTGAATTTCGAATCGAAAGTACATATATACAAAAATCGTGTTACTGAGTCAATCAGTATTTTTGTATATATGTATATGTACTTCCTATTTATGATGATTCATTCATACTGATGATTTTCGATTCGCCTAGTGTGGCCGCCTGGGGACTGATGCAATTCAGCAAAATTGTAATGTATGGATATTCACAGCACTGTTGCCAGTTGCTTTGCATTCACTCGGGGGTGCGAGTCGTATATTGGAATAAATGACAGTTATTTAATCTAATATTTATCTCATTTCCATTACCATCCCGACATTCATATATTATAGAATTGAAGTCGGGAGAACTTACAATATCAACTAACAGTGGTGACTCATTCACAGTACAAACTAATTATCAATACTGTTCACTAGAACTCAGAAGTACATGTGCCTTTTAAGCAAATCATTTCTATCGTAGGCGATAATTGTAATAGCACACTTCAGTGCTCAGAACTTTAGCTCTAATATTGTTTCTAATATATTTAATTACTAGCGTGTGCCAGCGAAACACGACAGCCACTTGGTTAGTAAATTGCAACAATGGCACAAAAAATTTTGACCACATTGCTATATTCCTCCATCTCACGGAAACGATATAATTTATCATGATAAGAAATATCCTACATTTTGTCACGGGACATACGTTAGCTCTGTCTCGACTTTCATTTAATTTCGTACGTAGCTTTCACATAATACTTTAACAGACTTACAGACAAAAAATCTATTTTCGGAATATGCTGGTCTGATTTAGGCTACCTGATTTTGTTACTATCTAAATTCATAATACAAACTCAAATTCAAATTCAAAAGTTTTTATTCAAAATAAGTTCCACTGGAGAACACTTTTGAAGGTCCATACATATAAGTCAAAACTTAAATCTGCTTGGTATTCTATGTAGACCGCTTCGTAACTTGTTATCGTTGTGTAAAGAAGAAGAAGCGGCAAGAAACTCCCCAGCAAGACGTGTAACTAAAAAAAATTCGACTCGACAACTCGATCCCCTGATCGAAGTGTATAAAATTGTAGATTATTATTCAAGTAGTGGGTCATTGGTGAACTATAATACATATCTGCATAGAGCTACAATAGGCGACGGTCTCATTCAATAGGTACCTATTCTATTAATGTAAATTGTTGTGTGAGAAAATAAGACAAGTTTCTATTATATAAATTCCATATTAATTTCTACATAATGCCGTTTAAGCAATATACGTCAGTGTCCAGCTTTAATCCGACACCCTCGGCCTCCAATTTCACATTCCTATTTGCGACATTGAACACGTAAAATGCAATCAAGTGTAAATTGTTTGGCAACACTACATAAATGGTGGACTAGATTTACATATCATGAAAGTAATTATTGATTGTCTACAAGGTCGTATTCAATATATTTACAGTGTAAGTAATACTTAATTATAATAATCGGCAGACCGACACATAATATATGTATATCCCAGAGCTAAGCAAGTTACGCTTGCGTTGTAGATAATATACAACGGTTTTTGGAGGCTTTCCAAACGCCCAGACCATAGTGTAACGGAAAGTTCGCTAACAAAATTTATAATACCGAGAATCCGGGGCCTCTTCGTTTTTATCAGCTAAAGAGGGCATAAGGCTTGGGTCACTCAACGACAAAGGTCGTAAATAACTGTTTTAGAAAATAATAAAAACAATATCAGATTATATTTCCGCACAACAAAGTATTTTTTCTCTCTTTTAATATTTGAATTATCTTTTTCAAGCAGTAAACCGTACCTTGAAATATATATGTCGTAAGTATTTCTTACTCTTCCAAAATCATAAAGAATAATGATCTATGATTTAATTCTACTTTTTAAATTTTAATTTAAGAAGACACATGCGTAACATAGGAAAAAATTGCTAGTTTGTTAGATTTTTTTTAAATTCTTTAAATTTACTTAAATTGCACAAATTGTTTCTTAATGAATTTTATATTTAAATCGTCAAATGTGTTGATTCACTGTTAAAGTCGTACGATCTTATTCATAGAGAGTTAGAGTAAGTTTGAAAGCTTCTTTGGGAACCATAAAGAAGCGTTCAAACTTACTTTAACTCTCTATGAATAAGACCGGTAAAATTTATCTCACCTGTAATTTTTGAATATAATTATTAGATTGAAGTTTCTGTAAAGGTCAAAGATTTTTTAGCGAGACCAGTAAACTGAAGACATTAGGTATTTACGGTTGACTACTTTTTAGTAGTCGTGCCTACCCCGCAAGGGAACTGGCGTGAAGTTATGTATGTATGTATGTATGTACTTTTTAGTATTCTGTAGCGAATTAAAAGATATAATAGTTACGTCAACGAAATCCCTCATTGTGCGTGGAACAACAGCAATTTTTTTTTTTTTTTGCAGGAGATCAGCAGACAGGCAGACGGCCCACTTGATGGAAAGCGGTTACCATCGCCTATGGACATTTGCAACACCAAAGTTGCTACAAATGCGCTGCTGCTCTCATAAGGTAGACTGGAACCTGGTCACTAATGCCGGAACACAACTCAAGGTTGTTATGGCGACATACTTTAGACCAGGGGTGGTAGCCATCCAATCGGGCAAATGCCCTACCACCTGGCTGTGGGTTGTTTTGTCGCCTCTTACGACAGGCCGCCCGGCCGCAGGAAATTGTATTCTTTCTCCGTTCCTGCACGGATAAAAATATAACGGATAAAATTGAACTTAACTGAATTTTAATTTCAATTTCACCATATTGCCCTTAATATTATTCTGTCATTGGGTATTTAGTTGTACTAGTGATCGCCCAGTGATCGAAAATCGACCATAATTAATTTAAATTATAAGTTTGAACATTATTAAGGTCCTGTTGTCAAAGACTATACTTCTATAATCACAGATTTCGCCAAGGCTTTTTTTGACTTTAACAATAAACAAAAGAGTATATATACGTATGTGTGTCAAATACGTAGTAGTGTGTGTAATGTTTTTTTATTGATTTAATGTATTTTTATGCATAATTTAATAAAAATAGCATTCTGCACTCCTTCTCTATATAAACTATAAGTGTGCGAAATTTCGTACTCCTCCGTCCGCGCAATTTTCGTAAAAAGGGTACAAAGTTTTTGCTGTTTTTACTTAACGTATTAATAATGTAATGATTATCCAGCGTGTGTTCACTGAAAACAACACTTAAAATTAAATAATTAAAATTAATAAGTTGGCGGTAGGCTAAATAAAACTTTAACAATATTCATAGACACTTGACATCTTTGTCTTCCGTGATCACGGCCAATGAAAAGTGGCCGAAACGTCGGAAAAACCAAAATCAAATAAAATTACCGCGCTTAAAACCGTTAAAACGTAGTTTTATAATAATTCTTTGTTACATTATATAAAATCCTTTTCCATCACGTAATTATAACGCCCATATATACAATTTTTAAGGTGTTCTCCTTCTTATATTTCCTATACTATATTTCTTCATCTATTTCACTATCACAATAATAAACTATATCTCACATTCCGTTAGTTATAAAGTAAAACATAATATAACTATGCAACTTTGCAACCAATCATATAATAATAACCAAGTATTGCAACATCTTGAAAGTGACAGTAGCCTTGCTTGCTTTTCCACTGACCGGTAATGAAGGTGAAAATTCTTTAGTTACAACGTCTAAGGTGGCCTTGTCAAGGACGGACGTGCTTTCCAACTCGATTGTATTACGAAATCGATATGTAGTATCCGATTGCAGGTTGATGGTAGTTATCGATTAAATTTGGCTGGTTTTTGTTGAACTGTGTAACTCATGCCCTGTTTTTAGTGTATATTGTATTTTTTTTAATTTAAATAATAATTAATTAATCACTTCAACCAAATGGAATCGATAAAATTATCATTTTTTATTAAAACAATTTTAATTTTTACTAAAACAATTTTAATTCTACACCTTCTCTCAATTATTTGGAGTCGGCACAACATGACTTTACGTCACCTTATAAATCATCATGTCATCCTTTATAAAATCCATCCACTCATCCAACTCTTTTGCCTCCTATATCCTGCTGAAATGTATGTTTACTATTGCACGTACCAATAGTAGGTACTCACATGAAATAAATTTCGTTGTAATAGGTTTTATATTCCATTTATGTGAATAGTTTAAATTAATTTAAATACATTCAAAAGGCACAATTTTGACAATAGCTATGTAGCAGAAAAATGAGTGGAGCAATAGAGAGAGAGAGAAAGTTGCACACCAAAAATATGCAATTACAAAAACAAACCATATTTACAATATTTCCTAGGCAACACAGCAAGGCAGCCTTATCGCTCAAAGAGATCTCTTCCAGACATCCTAAATTAAAGAAATTTATTAGCTAATCTGGCGATATAGGTGGAAAGGTATATAAGTACATGTATGTTTTCTTTCCTTAATAACATTTTATATTCCGATAATACACAATCTAGCTTACTATTCTGCCTTCCTTATAGCAAACGCAGTACTTGCAAATGGCTGTTTCGAAAAAAACGCGGTAAACATATTTTTAGATATCTATACAACATGGCAAATTATCCATGTTATGTAATTTTTTAATGTATCTAAAAAACAAAAAAATTTAAAAAGCTTTATGTGTAGATTAGCGCATTTCTGCAAAGAATGTAAAACCCAAAAATGTCGATTACTGCAAGTTTTTTTATTTTTTATTGCAGGAGTTCAGCAGACAGGCAGACGGCCCACTTGATGGAAAGTGGTTACCATCGCCTATGGACATATGCAACACCAAAGGTGCTGCAAATGCGCTGCTGCTCTCTTAAGGGAGACTAGAACCTAGTCACTAATGCCGGAACACAACTCAAGGTTGTTATGACGAAATACTTTAGACCAGGGGTGATAGCTATCCAGTCGGGCAAATGCCCTCCCACCTGGTTGTGGGTTGTTTTGTCGCCTCTTATGACAGGCCGCCCGGCCGCAGGAAATTGTATTCTTTCTCCGTTCCTGCACGGATAGTAGCAATTAGTAGGGCAGTAGTATACGATTGTTATTTTATATCACAATATCTAATAATATGGAGTAAACCGAACCTTGTCAAGGATATTTGCGGTAAGACACAAAGGATGTTTTTGCATCGTAAACATTTAGAATTTATAGGTCAGACTCAAAGTCAGTCTGACTGAAGTAATAATAAAAGTAATGAAGTGTGACAGCTTGTAAAATATTGTAATTTTATTCCAAACTAATCTCACATTTGTAACGATAAATAAAATAAATCCCAAATCTTAAACGAAAACTGTTATTTATACGATGCCTAAGCATAAATTACGGTTTTTGCAATATTTTTTAAGTCGTTCTGAAAGTTGGTCTCGAATAAGCTCTGATACGACCCAACAGATTTCAATTAAAATTTTAAGGTCTTATTCATATTGAGTTAGATTAAGTTTGTAGGCTTTTATAAGAACCTTAAAGACGATTAGAAACTGACACTAACTCAATAGAGGTAGGGATTAGCTTAGGGTTTTGTATAGAGGAAATTTGTCTCACTTCATCGTGACGGCAATTTTCTTGGAAGCCCGCTGTTACGGGTTTTGATGTTATATAGCGAAATCAAACTAAAATAATAAAATAATAATTCGCTTCTTGATAAACATTATATTTGACTTTCCTTTACAGAATTTTCTTACAAGTGACATAAAACAAAACAAAGAAATGATATTACATATAAATTTCAATTAAGAAAAATCATTCTAAAAAGTTCCAACACCCGCGGTATATAACGACTAATCTCCTTAGTCGTTATCATATATTAAGAAATATAATTTATTTAGAATACCTACTATTATTAGCAAGTCGTGGTAGCGTAATGGCTAGCGCACGCGTCCTAAGTTCAAAGGGCGCGCGTTCGACCCTGACCGGAACGCATGCACCACTTAGGTAGTTTTCTGACCTAATGTGCATATTGTTGTTACGATTACTACGTGCTAACCACGGTGAAGGAGAACATTAGATGAGAGAGATGAGAGAACAACCGATGTGTCAAACCTGCCAAGCCGCCTTGGACAAGCGTGGCGGGTATACTGCCCGTTCCCCTACAGTGGGAGGCCCGAGTCCAGCAGTGGGACAGTTATGAGCTGTTATTATTATACTTACTATTATGTATTTTCATAATAAACATTCGTCGGTTGCGTATAGCGTTAGGCATTATGAAGAAGAAAGAAGAAGAAAATGTTTTTATACAACCTACGGCATCTGTAATAGGCCATACCTATACACATTTGGATCGCTGAGCCAAAGGGAGTTAGTTAGAACTGGAAGAAATAAGATTAAACAAAAGACAATTTATGACAATACTTTCGATGATTTGTTAAATCATCCAAGAAGAATGTTAGGAATGACAATCAGCAATAAAGAAGGTAACTTTGAAAAGCTCTTAAGTCTGACATAACTAGATGGCGCTACAGATCATTCTGGTTTCAAATTTTAAATTTTATTATTTAAAACATATTTTTAGACTAAATCACTATAAACTTAGTCTTCTTAAAAAGTTTCTCTTCATTTCTATAGGCATAAAATTTAATATACATAAATAATGTTACGAGTTGCAGGACTCGAATTAAAATGCCGTTGGAATTACTATAGAATTTATTAGAACTATACAAACACGTATAACGTTGGTACAAATATAACTGAACACAACCAGTCCAAACGTAAAGCACGATTCAATAGCACCCGCAAAGTCCGTCACTAAATAGTTTACCGAATGTACACAAGTCTTGCTCCGCTTGTGGTTATCGCTAGACTGCGTCGTCCATCAATCGAGGCATTGCTTTATACTGCACGGATGCAATATTTCTGTTCGGCCGCGTGACCGAATTCCCTAAAATCACACCTGGCTAATGACTGCCATAAAAGATTACAATACACAATGGGCTGTTTTTCTAATCACAAATTTTAAACACAAAGTAAACAAAAGAAGTCCAAATGCCGAAAAGGTAATAAAATGTGTTTCTACAGACGCAGGTGTGAATTTGCCTTTGTCGGCACCTCCGTCGTAACAATAATGGAAACAAAATATATCGTACTTACATTTTATCAGGGCTGTTTCCCATAAGGCAGATATGATGAATTTCCACATGCTGCGATCTTGACATATATATCTTTTGCTACATCTACTTTCATTAAAATGTTCTTACTTTACTACTTTATGTGGGATAATGTTACAGTTATAGACTGTTTCACGCAGACGTAGCGATAAATTAATGCGTAATTTGTGATACGATATTGTTCTTAATTATTAATGAGGTTAAATATTGACAGATAACTTTGAATATACAATAATGTAGCTAATTAGTTAAGAGCGTTATTTTTAAGACTATAAATAAGACGCTGTTGGCCACAGTCAATAACTATAACATTGTCCCAGATAAAGTCCGAGAATAAGAAAACATTAGCGGAATATAATATTTTTGTTTTTACCATGCTCCGTTAATTTTTGCTAAAATTCTGCGACTCACGTTTCGAGTGCAATTAAATTCTGGGCACAATTTCCACCAAATATGCCAACAATAAACCAATTTATTCTAACCTCGGGAACCTGATTCAATTTTCAAATTAAGTTTTGATTCTCCAAGGTTCAAATAAGCTTATCATTACTATAACAAGGCCAGAAACCTCACGAAAGAATGAAATAACAAGGGTTTAATTATGCGAATTAGGTTGGCAACAATGATACGAAAAATAACTGCAAAATGCATACGTATACAAATATAGAGCTCTAGTTATTTGTTCTTGCATTTTCATAGAATTAGATCGAATAAGACTAATTGATTTTGGTATTGCTGGGACCGCACCTGCGACAATGCTAAATGTATTGACTGTGTCCAAATGCGTCTTATTTAGGTATAGAGTTAAACTCCCTTAAGGAATATCCAAAAGCAGGCAAAAATAGAACGTTGTGGTCCAAATTGGCTATTATTTTATAATCACACTTCGGTTTTTGTAGTTTTACTAGGATATGCCCGCGACTTCGTCCACGCTTGGCTTGAAATTTCCACGAAATTCCCGGGACACGAAGTACTGCAGCATTTAAAAAAGAATGTAAGCTATCGTTTTAGTGAAAACTGTGTCGGAATAAGTTAATTTTTATGGACCTGCAAAACTAAAAGTCGCTCCCGTGAAAATTCCCATGGAATACCCGGGATAAAAAAATCCCACATTTTAATACATAAAATTTACTATTGATCAGTGAAAAAATCACATAGGAATTCGATTTTTTTTTCAATCTGGCCATTTTAGATCATTTCCAGAAAAATTCCCGTGGAATTCCCGGAATAAAAAGTGGCACAGATTTTAAGTCTAAAAATTTGATATCGATCAGCGAAAACTTTATCGAAATCGGCCTAGTAGTTTTTACGTGAATTACGAACAAACCGACCAACAAACAAGAAATCTAAAAAAAGTTGCAGTGTTCTCCATGGTTTATATAGCCTAATCCAGTTATTTTTTTAAATAGCTTCAATCTACAGACACGGCATGTTTAGAATGATATGATATTGTAGATATCCTGGAATTTGCAATATATTCTATACAATAAGTGGCTGAAATTATAGCCAGAGTAAAGCAGTAGGCACATTCTAGAATCTACAAAAGGGGGTGACGTATTATTTTACGTTTATCCCGTAAATTGTAAATATACATAGATATTATATGCCTGTTTCCCATAGGAGTAAGCAGAATCGACGTATCTCCACATGTCATAATCCTGACAAAGATATTTCGTTTCATTTAATATCCTTAATTTATTTATAAACGCACATCAATTTGTAAGGGCTATTTACCTAATCTTTCAATTTACAACGATTAAATAATTGATTGATTGTCGATTAATTAAGTGAATCATCGACGGGTGAAGTCGCGGGAATCAGTTAAAGTCGAATATATGTAATTTCATAGCTTGTTAACTTATTCCGCAAATTACTTAGTTCGTTAGTATAGAACCTTGTAATAATAAACAATACATTTATGATTACCACTTGCGTTGAATTATAGGATGCTATAATTTGTGGTCATTGTTGTTTTGTGGTGTGTTTCAAATGTTTCATGCATTCTGAAATTATAAACAGCAGAACACAGTAATAATATAAAATAATATTGCGATTAAGTACAAATTTAATACATCTATTTTATCCGTGCAGGAACGGAGAAAGAATACAATTTCCTGCGGCAGGGCGGCCTGTCGTAAGAGGCGACAAAACAACCCACAGCCAGGTGGTAGGGCATTTGCCCAACTGGATGGCTGCCACCCCTGGTCTAAAGTATGTCGCCATAACAACCTTGCGTTGTGTTCCGGCATTAGTGACCAGGTTCCAGTCACCTTTAAGAGAGCAGCAGCGCATTTGTAGCACCTTTGGTGTTGCAAATGTCCATAGGCGATGGTAACCGCTTTCCACCAAGTGGGTCGTCTGCCTGTATGCTGAACTCCTGCAATAAATAAAAAAAAACACAACTTTTTTGATGGAGTTCGAAGCATGCATCATTTAGACAGTTTGTACGATGACTACATGTTATGTGCTAACGTTGAGAGTACAATTTATTTTATTAAATTAATTAATTAATTCAATTAGTAGAAAATAATCCATTTTATTAAAAAGTCTATAATAAATTTAAATAATAAAATTCATAAAAATTTCGTCTCTAAGTTTACCTGAAATTCTTCGCTAAAACAATTGGTACAAAGGAGAACACAATTTTAGTAACTTACAATCAGTACATTTTGTATGCACCCCAATAGAGCTAACTATATAATTTTGTTACACAATATGCAGACTCAAAGTGTTGTTACATATGTTTCACTCATTCTATCTAATAGAGGATGTAATAGGTGCCCATTTAAAATAATTGTATTTGGTTAAGACTGAGGTTACGTTATTGATAATTGTGAGTTATTACGTGGGTTATATCATAACGCACTCATCAATAGTAGACTAGACGCTTGTAATTAAATATTTCTAATCTATTCAAAATTCTCTTCGTGTAACACATATATGAATCGACGGCCTCTGTGGTTGAGCGGGCTAAGCCTTTGCCAGCATGCCTCTCTGCAGCGCAGAGGCTCCAGGTTCGATTCCTGGCATGGTAAACTTCGGAAACGAATTTCCTTCGTTATTTACTATGGTCTGGGTGTCTGGAATCGGCCCCAGAGTCGTCCGTTGTATATAACCCATGACATAAGCGGAAGAAGCTTAATTTGGGAATAGACAATGAGTCTGTTTGTGACTACTGATTACATTATATATATATATATATATATATATATATATATATATATATATATATATATATATATATATATATATATATATATATATATATATAATTAAATTATATCTACAATATTATTAAATTATAAACAAGCCGTGTCTGTACTATTGAAGCTTAAAGCTAAAAAACAACTGGAATAGACTCTATAAACAATGGAGAACACAATGCAATTTTTTTGAGATTCCTTTTTTTTTATTGCAGGAGATCAGCAGACAGGCAGATGGCTCATTTGATGGAAAGCGTTTACCATCGCCTATGGACATTTGCAACAGCAAAGTTGCTACAAGTGCGTTGCTGCTCTCTTAAGGGAAACTCGAACCTGGTCACTAATGCCGGAACACAACGCAAGGTTGTTATGGCGACATTTTTTATACCAGGGGTGGTAGCCATCCAGTCGGGTAAATGCTGCCTACCACCTGGCTGTGGGTTGTTTTGTCGCCTCTTACGACAGGCCGCCCGGCCGCACGAAATTGTATTATTTATTCTTTCTCTTTTCTGCTTGTTCGAGATTCATGTAAATACTACTGGGCCGATTTCGATGCGGTTTTCGCTGATCGACGACAAATTCTTAGGCTTAAAATTTGCGCTACTTTTTATCCCGGCATCGCACCAAAATTTTTCAGTGAAAGATTTAAAATGGCCTAATTGAAAAAAAAATTCCAATGCAATTTTTTGACTGATCGATAGCAAATTTTATGTAATAAAATAAATATGTGACATTTTTATCTCGGGAATCCCGCGGGAATTATCCCGGGAGCGATTTTTAGTTTCTCGAGTGCATAAAAATTAACTTATTCACCGACACAGTTTTCCCTACAATGATTTCTTACATTGTTTTTTAAATACTGCGGTACCTTGTTTCCCGGGAAACCCGCGGGAATTTCAAGTTAAACGCAGACGAAATCGCGGACATATCCTAGTATATTATATTATAAATAATATGCATTACTATCATTACATTTTACCGTGACATAGCAATCAGTCTGGAAACTGGGCCAAAAAATACATTTAAGCCTTTGGTTTGAAAATATCAATTTTTCACATAATATTAAAACTGTTGTAAGTTAATCAATGAACTACAAGAAATTTTCATACTTTCGCCAGCGGTCAACGCCACATGCCTAACATGTTTTACAACCAGTAATTGCTATACTATTTCAAGAAGTCAGAATACCATACTAGTCTTGAATAATTAACTCATACTATACCAAAAAAGATAAAATGTTAGTATTTTCTTAAGTTTTCGCTTCTAGTATACATAATAAACATTTTAACAGTTTTAAGCGCGCTAATTTATTTGATTTTTATTATTCCGTCATAAAGATTTCATTCCGTACGGAGACATAAATGTCAAGTGTTAATGAATATTGTTAAGTTTACTGAAAAGTGGCCGAAACTTCAGAATGAAAATCAAATAAATTACCGCGCTTAAAACCATTAAAACGTAGTTTTATTATGAATAAAATGTATACAAGATTTTTCTTCAGTTTTCGCGACTAATATACATAATAAAACTACGTTTAATGGTTTTAAGCGCGGTAATTTATTTGATTTTTATTATTCCAACGTTTCGGCCACTTTTCAGTAGCCGTGATCACGGAAGACAAAAATGTCAAGTGTCAATGGGTATTGTGAAAGTCGAAACGTCGGAATACTAAAAAATAAATAAATTAGTGCGCTTAAAACTGTTAAAATGTTTATTATGTGTACTAGTGGCGAAAACTTAAGATAATACTAACATTTTATCCTTTATTTATTTATCCTTTATTGACATTCGAGCAAATACTTTTCTCACAAAACGAATAACTGTATAACTATGTAGCCTCTATACTATGCAAACTTTATAGTTTGTAAATTGTGGTTTATAAATAATCCGTGAACCAACTGTAGTCCACTGCTGGACGTAGGCCACCTCAAGTTTGTGTCATCTATCCTGGTCCTTTTTTTTTTGAGGCGAGGGAAAATGCTTAACCGATTTACGCACAAACTGGGTCGTTGCTAGGGGAACGACACGCGTCGGTCGGGGGCGATAACACTGCAGCAATAGTATGCTCTTGGCAGTGCCCCGCCCGCGATCCACGTCACAGAATAGTGTGGAAGACTCCGAGCGTTGCTCCACGAGCGAGCAACCCCAATACCCACTAAAAACCCCCTCCTCCCTGACGACCCTGCGCTTTTGTTTGTGTTGGAAAGGCTGAGATTTAGAACATAGTTACGCCCAGCCGATCTATCCTGGTCCTCCGCTGTCCTCATTCAACCATCAGCGGCGACCTTGTGCTGATAATCGATCCTGCGCGTTGGAGGGCGTACTACAATTTGAACGAGACGCGGTCTCCACCCCAAGATTCGTCAGCTCCAGTGGCCATTGGTCCTGCGACAAATGTGGCCAGCCCATTGCCACTTCAGCTTGCTAACGTTGTGAGCAATGTTGGTAACCCTGGTTTTCTTACAGATATGTTCGTTACTAATTTTATGCATAAGATACCGAGTCTTTAACGCCATTTTATCGTAAGCGACATTTGGACCTATATATATTTTCTATTGCAAAGGTATTTTGTTTTAAGACTTTCAGTTTTTGATGCAGTAGGGTTTAATCTAACTAAAACTGAAAGTCTTAAAAAAGAGAAAAAAAATATTTGAATAAATAGCGACGTACTTACATCGCTAATATGTATCTTAAAAATAAAAACATTTTTGAGAATTTCTACGCCGTATTTTCAGGAAACAAGGTTTGCACTCAGCTTATTGCTGTGCCGACATAATATCCGACACAACGCTGATTTTCAGTGTAAACCTTCCTTTTGTCGTGATACTAA
Source organism: Dendrolimus kikuchii (assembly GCA_019925095.2). Lineage (NCBI taxonomy): Eukaryota > Metazoa > Arthropoda > Insecta > Lepidoptera > Lasiocampidae > Dendrolimus > Dendrolimus kikuchii. Next base: position 21,691,197 of record CM034389.1, read on the forward strand.
AACGACCTGAATATTTTATAAATTTAATTTCAAACAAAATAATAGTTTAAATACCTTTTAAAACAGAAAAAATATGCTTAGGTCCAAATGTTGCTTACGATAAAATAACGCAAAAACCTCGATACATTCTCAACGTGGCTCGCAACAATATTTTACAATATTTTCAACATTCTTTGTAGTGAATAATAAATCGTGTTTTAACAAAATTTGCACGTTCGCTCCGAAAACTCTATTTATATGAACTCACTGCATGACATAATATTCCCTTACCCTACTATTGGTTCTCTTGCATAATTCACTTCGAACGCGTAACTCACAGGATGAGCGTAACTCGATCAGTATTCATTGCGGGTGCGTTCGCGTGCGACTTTCACTAACTATTGTTGATTAATTCCCGAATAGAAGCCGATAGTAAGTAGAGCGGAATCTAATGTGTATTCTTGGCTGTACCATGTGCATTTATTACATCTCTTATAATCTTAATGTGAGGTTTAGCAGGATGTTTTGTAATATGTATCCGAACATTATTTATAATTACGGCAGATACTACTAAGTATTTATTTCACAATATCGGTGGTACTGAATACAATAAAAGCTCATAACTTAGCGAAGAAGTAAATAAATTACTGGGATTCAGTTCTAATTGTGCTAGCTACCTCAAATTGTTATTTGTGCTCAAAGCTTGTGTGTCGTTCGTTATCATTTTTCATTGATTTTAATCAAATATTTACCAGTGGAACTTTGGTTCTTAGGCCGTTTTGCCAGAATTGTAATTTTCTTAAAAAAGTATTTAATAAATGCAGTTTATCGTGCTTGATTTTCCTCAAGACTAACAGATATTAATTAGAATTTTCTGATATCGATAGGTTTCATGTGTGCTCTTTACTAAAAGCGATTCATTGCATCAGAGGCCTAGATACTTTAGTTACTTTACTTGGACACATATTATCTAATTAAATTGATACTTTATTTATTTATTGCTGAAGCACAGCAGACAGGCTGACGGCCCAACTGTGATGGAAAGTGGTTAATATCGCCTATGAACATTAGCAATACCAGAGGTACTGCTAATGTGCTGCTGGCCTTGAAGGAAATACTGAAAACAGTGTTCTGAAAAAATAAGCTACAGCATGTTTAAACGAATTGTTTCCCGTTATTATTGATGTAAGTGGTTCAATCATATGAACCAAAATTGAACTTAATTATCGCACATTAATCAACTTAGTATGACTACAATGTCGAATAAATTAAAGTTTATGTGAAATTGAATAATTGCGGTCATATATTTTACTTCCAACCTCATTAATTAATTCTATAGGTTTAGCTAAAATGTGCCGGGTGCGGTATAGGGCACATTTATTTATTATTTGAGATATAAAGTAAATTTTGGGTGGTTAAATAAAATAACCACGAAGGCTAAGGCGCGAGCTCCGCTTCGCTTCGCTCCCGCCTAACCTGTAGTAAAAAACTTCGGATCTATTTCATAATAGTTTATAATATATAAATGTGCCCTGTAACTATAAAATCCGCCGGCTAAAACGTTCCTTTAAGTAAAAATTTCTGTATGTGAGAATTTCATAAATTTTAATTAAAATAATACATCCTCTGTAAAAAAATGTAATGAGATAATACGATACCATCTTCACTTGTATCATTTTTACAAATCTCTAACATTACTTTTATATTTAAATCATTGTTTAACGTTTTAATTACTGTTATTTGAACGCAAGGTCCCAATTCGCATGGCAATTGACCTCGGAAATTTTACGCAATATGAGATTAGCACGCAAATGATCTCAAGGCACGTGCTCTAAAATCGATCTATCCGTCCTTCCGTTTGTCGCCACGCTTTCTCTAACGTGAGTTCAATTTTTATTCGAACAGGTGACGGTTGCGTTAGATTTCGTAAGTCATACGTGGTAGGGCCTAACCAGGAGTCAGGGTTATTACACGGTATTCAGTTTTGTCTGTGCTAAAATAATAATCGTCATTATCATATTCAGCGTGGGGCGGTTTGAGTCTCGCCCCACGGGAGCAGAGTTGAGTGCGCGCGGAAAGCGGCATTATGGGGATTCCTTCCCCACGGCCACCGAATATCGAAACCCGCCTATCAGCGCCGGCACGTCCTCCTCTGGCGGGAGTGGAGCAAACTCGTACGCTCACATCTACTACGCATCACATCTACACTACACATCTTAACACATCGCGGACTCACTGCAGAAGTGTAAGACTCGATCGATATAGTCTTCTTACATATAATACTTTTTCACACAAGTTACGGTTCTTCCCATAAATATATATTGGTCTGTGGGTTTTCTTCACAATTCTTTTGCAGACGTTAGAATACGTTTTACCAATCATATTGGTAATTTGAAAATAAACACCATTTAATTCCTTGTTTCATAACACAATTCCATAACTTAGTCGTGCGTATTTACATGTAGGCAGATTGGCACATAATCGGTTGAAATGCCGTCATTCGACTATTTTGCTGTAAGGAAACAATTTCGCCTGTTACACTTATTACGTAAACGGACTGTATATTAACTTATTCTGCGCCTGTACTGCATAAAATGTCGGGAAACCAGTATTACAATGTAGACAGTGTCGTGCTCAGAACATTTGGTATTAACTGTTGCTGTGATAGTTCTCAGTATTCATTATTTCTAATGATAAGTCATCTATTAAAAGATGTTGCTACGCTTTAAACGATATTGTTATAATGAAGACCAATACGGTATATTATATTTATATTCCAGTAGTATTAATAGCATGTAGTTTAGCGTAAAGGCGGGTGAATTAGCCACTAAGCTATTACGAATTGCTATTGCTATGTATATATAGTTATATTGTTTCTGTATTTATATGCACTGTATACTTATCATCATAATTTATAGTTTGCACCACTATCAGTTAAAAAAATCTATTAATCCCTGCAACGGTTGCTATGAAGAGATCTTGATCTGTCTATGAGAGTTGAACTATCTTTTGTATTTTTTTACTTCTGTTTGTTCATGCTTTGGTGTACAATAAAGATAGTTACCTTACCTTACCTTCTATTGATAATCTCATTGCAAAGACGTGGTTTCTAATAGTGGCTGAGAAATAACAAGCGGTGCACGTTTATGCAATGTGCATATTGATACAATTACCACATGTTGAAGGTGAAAGATAAACTTCTTTTTGCCTACTCTCTTTTTGAAAGACACGTTGGAGGTCCAACTGAAAGCTCTTTTACCCCGACTTGAACTCTTCGAGTTACAAGCTGTCAGTAACGAAATGTAATGCCGTTGGATCCGCGCTGGATTGGCCTATCTATCTATGATGTTCGCCAGTTGTCGGACTCCTAAAATCTTTGTAGTCTCGAGGGGGACGATCCTGTAGAAATGTGTGTATAGGCTGTTATCGGCGCTGTGCGGCGAAATACGTCGCAGTACGAATTCTCCTACACTATATATATATCTTAATATATATAAATTACGTGTCACGTTGTTTGTCCGCGATGGACTCCTAAACTACTTGACCGATTTTAATTAAATTTGCACACCATGTGCAGTTTGATCCAACTTGAAAGATAGGATAGCTTACATTTGGACCCGGTAGGTGGCGCTGCAATCGGGTTCTAAATTTTATTTCTTCAGGGCAGAACAACGTCTGCCGGGACAGCTAGTATACTATATATATCCACTGATCAGGGCTGATGACATTATTCCTGAAGTAATAACCTGAAGCCGTCCTTAATGTCAAGAAAGACCCTGAGACGGTGAAAATACACGATGTAATGGAGTCTGCATAATTGCATACTAAGATAATCTATATGCGAAACTAGTCAATTCTCCATGCAAAAGTATGGCAAGTATCTGCTTCGTTTAAATCAGTCCGGGTCCAGTAATGGGACGACTACGGACTCTTACTCGGACATCTTACTCAACCGTTCAAATCAATGGACAACAATGCTATATAACATTGGTAATCGACACGTGCTTTATTACAGCATTGCAAGGTTTAATTACCATTGACTCATCTATAATTCGTTTAGACAAAAGTGATTTGCATGATTACTATTGTATGGTCACTGGTTTGTTATGTAATGAATCTGGGACATGTTTGTGATATACATACATTATTATATTAAGTTGGATATTTGGAGGAGTTAATATTATTCTAAGCAATCCATTAGGCAAATAATTGTGCACGTACCTACATTAATTATAAACAATTTTTATTCGTTACGTAATGATGAAAAAATGTATAAAAAAATAAATTAATCGGCCCAGTGCGTTGACCATTTTTTTATCCTGTGGCTATGAAATCCTAAATCATTTAATTGAAAATATTAACAATTTTCAACTCTCATTTATATGTATGATGGCTCTCCATATTTTTTTATAATTTAAGTAAAGAATTGCATAGCGGCATATAGCGACTTACTAATTTCCGAGGAAAATAACTGCCATACAAAGATGGACACACTGATGGACGGATATGACGATTTTGATAGACATTCTCAGTACACAATAACAAATTTGCAATATATATATATATATATATATATATATATATATATATATATACATATATATATATATATATATATCCTGTGGAAACTGACGAAATACTGATTACAAAACGCTTTATTTTGTAAAAAATGTATGTAATAATCAACTTAAATAGATATCTGCAATTATTTATTTATAACTTTAAAGTTCGAAACCATAACTAGTATTGTCATTGAGATTAGATACGAACCGCTATTATTCGGATCAAGAGATAAATACTGCAACAAGACATGTTCCAAAGCACGCGCCATTATCTGTCTTTTGTGGTATAAGGTATGAGATACAATCGGCAGACAAACGCATATTGGATATCTCCAAGCTAAGCAAGTCAGGCTTATGTTATGGGTAATATGCAATGGACTACTCTGGGGCCGATCCCAGCCACAGAGACCATAGTAAATATCGGAAAATTCGATTACAAAACGTGTTATCCAGTTTCACGTGAATAGGTATTTTCTAGGTAAGCGTGCTCAATCATCGACCGCATCATCTTTTAAAAGAGTCTACCAAGACAAGGTGTATTTGCCATTTTATTAGTTTTTCATAGGATATGCTTCGGAGAGGGTGCAGTTACTCTGCTCTATTAGATTTGCCCCATTTTATTCGCTCTTCGGATGACAAACGCTCGTATATACGCTATTATTTCGAACAAAAAGTTTTGTTGCCACGTTCCTTCTGCTTACGGCATAGCTGTAGAATGTGGTACCAGAGTCTGTGTTTTCGAAAAATTTTAATTCGGCTGTTCATGTTTCACATGAATACATATTTTCTACGTAAATGTACGTCTTTTAAAATTAAACGTGATCGTGGACAAACGTATTATTTATTAGCGTTGCCATGGAAATTTAGACAGCAGTAGACTTGGGAGTTGTACAATAATAATACAAGCAGAAGTGATCTCGTTGCCTAAATAAGTAAAGCGTCCTCTTATAGCCGAAACCTGTATCTTACTATTCATTCACTTGTGTTACCATCGGTTGAATTTTGACAATACTTACACAGAGCTTATATTAACTTTCAACTGACAGTAAGGCAAATGAACAGTTGGTAATATATAGGAACGGGCTATTTATAATATTATAAAATTCAAAAGATGGCGTATCTACATTGAAGCTAATAAAAAAAACACAACTGGAATAGACTATACGAGTATAAACGATGGAGAACATGATGCATTTTTTTTTTAGATTTCTTGTCTGTTTGTTTGGGATTCACGTAAAAACTACTGGGCCGATTTCTATGCGGTTTTCGATGATCGACAAAAAATTCTTAGACTTAAAGCCCGCGCTATTTTTTATATCCCGCGGGAATTTTCCCGGGAGCGGTTTGTAGTTGTTCGGGTGCATAAAAATTAGCTTATTCCGACACAGTTTTCACTAAAACGATAGCTTACATTCTTTTAAATGCTGAGATACGTTGTGTCCCGGGAATCCCATGGGAATTTCAAGTCAAGCATCTACGAAGTCGATTGCATATCTTAGTGGCATGATAATATACTTTAAAACGCTCTCACCTGTGTTTTGGACCAACAAAATATATTTTATGACCAAGCTTTGTGCACCTTCGTACAGAGAGTAGTCTTATATTAGCCCTATTAGCTGTATCGGATTACGCTTGTTACGTGTGGCCATTGCATTACGTAAGGGTAGTTATTCACCGCATTTATAGCTTAAATACTGTTCAAACTCATGCTATTTTAATGATTGTTGCTTAAGCTACGAAATTGCTTATTTTTATGACTATTTGATATTTTTTGTAAGCCTTGTTCAAAATTTATGTAAATAATTATTACAACTAGTTGAGTAAATTAATTTAGTTCATTCTTTTTTACTTTAGTTGTTTTTTCATGAAGATAAAATATAATAGACTAATATCATTAAGTAGTATCAAATAAACTTGATCTTTAAGCACACTCCAAATATAGTTATGCATGTATTTAATTATTATTTTTAATAATAAAACCTATATTGCAGAAAGATAATAATGTGTGTAACCCCCCAATCCGCCATGGACAAGGGTAACTAGTATACTCCCGTTCTCTAATAATAGAATCGCTTAAGCCCAGCTGAGGGAGGAGGTTTATGGCTTGGTATTTATAAAAGTTTATTTCCAAGACAAATTGCCAGGTGGTAGGGCATTTGTCCGTCTAGATTATGCGGCCATAACAACCTTGGGCGGTGTTCCGGCATTAGTGGCCACGTTCTAGTCTCCTTTTAAAGAGCAGCAGCGCATTTGTAAGACCTTTGGTGTTGCTAATGTTCATAGGCGATGGTAACCGTTTTCCACCAGCGGGCCGTCTGCCTGTCTACTGAACTCATGCAATGCAATATTACGAAAAACATTTGAATAACTAAATTGTCATTTAGTTACGCTATAATGGTTTATATAGTTGTTAACTTGAGACGTGCCTACGCGGCTCTACTGTGGTGTAAAATTATGGCGACAGATTTAAACCTAGAGATAGGAGTTAAGTAATCCATCTAAATATTACTATTTACTTTATATAAAGATATAGAGCAATGCGATTTAGTTTTAAATAACATTCATAATATTCTAGTTTTAGAGTACCGTAGCCTTAATAAAACTACGTTGCAGCGGTTTTTTTTAAACGCGGTATTTTAATTGAAATTTATTCCGACGTTTATAGAAGCGATTATGGAAGACAAAAATGTCAAGTGTCAACGAGCAACGTTAAAGTTTGCAAGAGTTTTTTGCGTCGCGTCTTCTCTTCAAGCCATAATATGTTGCGAAGCGGTGGTAAATTATATCAGACTCCCATAGAGTAATTAATAACGAACAAATTGGCTGTAGGCTAAACAAAAACTTTAACATTGCTCATTGACACTTCTTTGTCTCTCCTGATCACGGCTACTGAAAAGTGGCCGAAACGTCGGAATAAAAATAATATAAAATATTGCGCTTAAACCATTCTAACGTAATTTTACTATGTGTACCGAAAACTTAAGAAAATACTATTTCTTAGCCTTTTTGGTAAACCTTCATATTTGACGTTTTTCTGTCCATATTATCTGTATATACTATGTGTCACAGATATTTTTCTCATAAACTACTGTGTGTATGTAGAACAGATTCGATAGAAAGATATATTTTATAAACTAAACAATGTTGTAATTAAATAAAAAAATAAATAGATTTGCCTTGATTTAGTTTTTGATTTAGCATTGGAGTTTTGTTTTTTTTTTTTTAATAACGTGTTGATAATATGTATGGAGGATAATTGCCACGGACTTGGCATGCAATTAAAAAGACGTTCAATTAAAAATTGTATGTATGTGCTTAAACTTGGTAATAATTCGTTTTTTCTACGGCTATCAGCAGTTAATTTTCAAACTAAAATCTTGAATTTTATTTTTCTTCTTTTATGCAATATCTAAAATAAACTTCCACAATATACTCCGTTAGCGTATTTATCTGTGCAGGGACGGAGAAAGAATACAATTTCCTGCGGTCAGACGGCCTGTCGTAAGAGGCGACAAAACAAGCCACAGCCCGGTGGTACGACATTTGCCCATCTGGATGGCTACCACCCCTGGTCTAGAGTATGCCGACATAACAACCTTGAGTTGTGTTCTGGCATTAGTGACCTGGTTCCAGTCTCCCTTAAGAGCGCCGCAGCGCATTTGACGGCCTCTGTGGTTGAGCGGGCTAAGCCTTTGCCGGCTTACCTCACTGCAACGCAGAGGCTCCGGGTTCGATTCCGGGTATGGTAAATTTCGGAAACGAATTTTCTCCGTTATTTACTATGGTCTGGGTATCTGGGATCGGCCCCAAAGTGGTCCGTTGTATATTACCCATAACACAAGCTTAATTTGGGGATACACAGTGTGTGTGTGTCTGCCGATTTATTATTATTATATTATTATTATTTGTAGCACATTTGGTGTTGCACATGTCCATAGGCGATGGTAACCACTTTCTATCAGGTGGGCCGTCTGTCTGCTGAACTCATGCAATAAAAATACATATACTCATAATATTAGAGAACTCTCAGTTTGCGAGTCCGACTCTCACACAAGTCACTTGTTATCATTTGCGATGATGGAAATAAAATGGATCGTATGAATTAATGTTTTATCTCGTACAGAGTTACACCTCGCACATTTAACAATTACAATTCGTGAGCAAACCATTTGTTCTCATCAAACTTATATATAGCCCTTAAAATATTGTTGTGTTACACCATTCTAACCGTGAAACACGTTAGGTTTTATGTGTGAAATTAATTTTGTGGGCTTGCGTCAGAGTCGTGGAAAGTAATGAATGTTGTTAACGTTTTCGTGGATGGGGTAATTTGGAAGCCATGATCTATGAGCTATGAGAATATTAAAATTTCGTAACGGCCCCTTTTAAAAGCAGTTCTGTACCTATTTTGGTACATATGGAACTAATGCTTATGTACACTGAATGTTTTTCATCTTTCAGATAGAACATGTATTGTAACAAATTGGATAGATAGCCTCTATGCAGATGATTTACAAATCTACACCCAGGCTAATTTAGATGGTCTGCATACAGCAGTTGCGACTACCAATCGAGACTTTTCTAAAATAGTCGAATGGAGTAAAGCTTACGGTCTATCTATAAATCCACAAAAGACAAAAGTTATAATAGTTGGTAGTTCCAGGCTAATCTCCAAGATAGACTGGTGTAATCTTCCTCAGATTGAATTTGATGGCGTGGTAGTCGATATTAGTGAAACTGTAAAAAATCTTGGGATCGTTATTGACAGAGAGCTGTCTTGGAGGCCTCACTTGACCAATCTCAGCCGAAGAGTCTTTGCGTCGGCAGCGTCGCTTAGACGACTTAAAAATTTCCTCCCTACTGCTACTAAAGTAATGCTTGCTCAATCGCTGCTATTACCCATACTTGATTATGCTGATGCCAGTTATATCGACTTAACCCAAGAACAACTGAACAAGCTGGATCGACTTCAAAATGTCTGTATACGGTTTATATTTGGGTTGCGCAAATATGACCATGTTTCCGAATATCGCAAGAAGCTTAAATGGTTACCTATTCGCCTTCGCCGGAATGTTCACTTACTCTCTTTTTTGTACAATATCCTTTTTGATCCTCGTACCCCTCCGTATTTAAAGGAACGTTTTGATTTCCTACATCTTTCTCATTCCCGTTATTTGCGCTCTAGTAATAATCTCTCCTTAATGACACCTGTACACACTTCTTCCTTCGTTGATAACTCTTTCACCGTACAGGCTGTCCGTTTATGGAACTCACTACCACTCAACATCAGACAAGCTAAATCCATAATGTCTTTTAAATTGATGGTTACTAAATATCTTTGGTCCTCGCAAGTCTAAAACATGCTGCTGATTCTATATATAGCATGATATATCTTATTTTTGTATAGTATATAAAGTATATTACTATTTTTTATTTCCTTTTTACTTATTCTTGGAATGTTTCTTATTATTTATTGTCTTCACCGCCACTGTTGTTTTAATATTTTCCTTAGTTTAGGGGGTTGCCTGGAAGAGATCGCTTTAAGCGATAAGGCCGCCCTTTGTTCAACATTTATTGTACTTAGTTTTAAGAACGTAGTTTTAATTTTTGGTGAACAATAAAGTGTTTTCATTCATTCATTCATAGTTGACACATTTCATAATAGATTCTAAAACAATGATTTTATAAAAGAGCATACATACATACATACATAACTTCACGCCAGTTCCCTTGCGGGGTAGGCACGAACAACAGAGCGCCATTTAGGCTTATTCTTACATACCTCACTTGCTTCTTTGACATTCATAACTCTTGTCATGCACGCTCGTCTGTTCTTAAGGCTCCTGACATCACCTTCTGCTAGTACACGATCAATTTGATCATGGAAGGTGTGTCGTGGCCTTCCACGACTTCTGCATCCATCCACTTTTGCATTGTATATCTGTTTAGTCATTCTTTCATCATGCATTCTTTCCACATGCCCGAACCACCGGAGCATTCCTTTCCTTACCTTCACCCCGACACTCTCTTTCAGACCAACTCTCTTTCTTACTTCGGTATTACGAACGCGGTCCGCAAGCGTCACTCCGCAGATTTTGCGCAGTGCTCGCATCTCGACCGCGTTTACTCTACTTTCATGCTCTTTCTTCCATACCCAACTCTCGCTTCCATACGTGAGCGTAGGTACCAGCACCGCGTTGTGTACGGCGAGCTGGGCCTTCTGGCTGAGGTTCTTAGCGCCTAGAAGTTTATCTAACGCTCCATTCACACTATTCCCCAAATTCACTCTTCTTTCTATATCAGCGGTGTACCTTCCATCCCTGCTAAAAGCACATCCAAGATATACAAACTCATTCACTTGCTCCAGCATAACATCATCGACCATTATCCTTGCATTCGTTCTGGTTTCTTCTCTTTCAAACACCATAACCTTTGTTTTCTTCGCATTCAAATGTAAGCCTCTCGCCTGACAGTCATCTTTCATCATTGTGACTAGTGTTTGCAGTTCTGATGGCGATTCGGCTAAAAGCACGGCATCATCCGCATAAAGCAAGGTTCTTACAACTAGGTCACTCATCCGCACCCCAACATCCATCAATCTTATTCTCTGGAGACAATCGTCCAGGTATAGGATGAACAGCAAAGCCGACAGCACGCAGCCCTGTCGGACGCCAATATTGACGTCAAACCAGGGCGACAGGCTTCCAGCCGCACGCATGCCATACAGTCCTCGTAGGTGGACTGCACAGCACGCATCAGTTCCAATCCCATATCTGGGCAATATGTCCCAGAGGTCCTTCCGCACAACCCTGTCAAATGCTTTCTCTAGATCCACAAAACCGCAGAAAACCTTCCGGCCCATAGCCAGCTGCTTCTCTACGATATTGCGGAGAGAGAAAACTTGATCCATACATCCCCTTCCATTTCTGAAGCCACCTTGTGCATCCCACAATAATCCATCGGATACCACTCTCATTCTCTTTTCAATAATCTTCGTATACACTTTAGATGCTATGCTGATCAAACTGATGGCCCTGTAGCTGGCGCACTCCATACGTGACCCCTTGCCTTTATACAAGGGCACGATGACAGCGCGCCTCCAGTCCTTGGGAACCTTTCCCGTCCTCCAGCACAAATTGCATAAGGACAGGAAAGCGTCCCGGACGCAGGTTCCACCATATTTGATCATCTCAGCAGACACACTATCGATTCCTCCTGCGTTTCCATTTTTCAGACTTCTTATCGACCATTCGATCTCTTCCAAAATGATCTCGGATGCTGACTTCTCGGAGTCGGTCACAGACTCAGTCGTGGTGCCAGCATCCGGGATATTATCATACATTTCTCTAAAATATTCACTCCATCGCGCTAACACCTCTTGTGGGTGAGCAAGACCGTCCTCAGCTTTAGATTTTATTCTTTCCATTCTGGAAGCTGACGAACAACCCCGAGACTTCTTAACCTCTCTCCAAAAGAGTTTGGTATTCGCCTCGAAGTTCTCCGTCAGCTTCTCTTCTTCTTTCAATTTTATTCTTTCGCGCTTCTCTTTCACTAAAGCTTTGGTTTCATTCTTGCAGAGGCGATAAATTTCTTTCTTCATCTCTTTCATACTGTCATTCTGTTGCAAAGAAGCAACATAATCCAGCCAGGCTTTTCTCTTTCTCTCTACGCTGGATTTAACATCCGCGTCCCACCATTCATCACCTTTCGTTGTTATGCGCCTCTTTGCGCATCCACATGCTTCTTTTGCGCTTTCCACTATACTTTCTTTCATACTATCCCAGTCATTATCCACATCTAAGTCGGAGAAGTCCGCTTTTGCAAGCCTTTCTTCGACTAGGCGCGCATACATACTCCTTACACTAACATCTTCCAATTTTTCACACTTTATTCTTTCAAGCTCGTATACATGTGAATATCCTTATGATGGAATAAGGTGTTCGACACAAGCAAGTTTCTTTCCATACATACGTCTATGATTGGCCTACCAGCATCATTCACTCTCTTGTCACCATAGGGTCCAAGGACAGCCTCAAGGCCGTCTCGTTTGGTCCCCACCCAGCCATTAAGATCACCACACATAATTAATCTTTCGTTCCCTTCAGCCAAATCCAGAATTTCTCTCACAGACTCCCAAAACTTCTCGAGTTCTTGGGGATCCGCTGAGCTTACGGGAGCATAAGCTGCGACCAGAAAAACTCGCGTGATCCCCAGTTTTAGACGTACCCAGAGAAGTCTCGGGTTCACCAGACAATAGTCTTTTACTCCAGACACAAAGCGGGATGAGAGTACGACGCCTACCCCCCCACTTGCACGCTCGTCCAGGTCCACGCCGGACCACAGAGCAAGCATGCCACCGGGGAGGTCATCGACGCTGCACCCCTTCCGCTTTGTCTCTGTCAGACATACGGCATCCAGGCTTCTCTCATGCATTATATCAATCATTTCGTCCATCTTATCTTTCATTCCACCTCTCACATTCCACGTGCCTATACGGCACTCTGCTCCTCTCGACCCGCCAGGTTTGGCGCTGCGTGAAGGGTGGCGGCCCCCTTCGCCGCATGCGCGAGAGTTCACACCGACGGGGGCGCATCGGTGAGCGTCGCCTGCGGGGGACGCCCTATCGTGCCCTGCACTAGTGTGAATTCCGGTCAGAATTGTGGCCCTCTGGGCCAGCGGGGATCGCGACGAGCACGCTTCTGACATTAACAATGGATATAATTAAGCCAATTATTTGCTTGGTATAATCGAAATCTAACCGCAGTCTAACCTTGCCCACTGCATTATTAGATACTGTGGTTTATTTCAATACAATAATCGTCTGAGAAGGTAGATTTAGATCAAGGTGCTTCCAAGGGTTTCCTGATATATATAATGTATAGTTAAACAATTAAAAAAAAACAATTTTAAAAAAGAACACAAAGTAAATAAAAAACAAGACACAAGAACTGGCAATTTATAATTTTTTTGTATGTAAAAATATTTTGTAACCTAATTATTTATGCTATTTCCAGAATTTAGCTTCCTACTTGAGTTTTGTAACCTTCTATTATAAGAATATTAAATAAGTTTTAATGACCGTTTTTTTAAAGAATTAATGGTCTAGTTAAGTCTAGTACCTACATTTGAATTACTGACTCAAAATAAAAATTATAATATAATTGCGATGTAACATTAATAACATGTAAATAATGCATGCGACGTAATATATGTATTTATTTTTAATTCTGTAATTAAAATTGTAAAAATGAATAAAATATTATATTACAGATGAAAAAAAAGGTGTAAAAGCATTAAAGTATTTATTTAAAAATAATCTAATAAAACAAAGTGCACTACTATGTGAATTACAAATTTAAAAAATGCAGGTGTTCTGTCTGTCTGTCTGAAAAGAATAGTATTTTCAATGCCTTTCTCTATGGTCTTGGTCGGGGACGGAATGGGCTAAGGCCGGTGTGCATAGACATTCCAGCGATGGTTAAAACAAAATAATCGCTAAAACTATAAGTTTAAACCGCGATTATATTATTTTAACCGTTGGTTAAAGGTCTATGCACACCAGCCTAAGTTCCTAGCACGATCATGGTGCTAGGAATGGTGCTAACATATTCGCATCATGGATACAGTGTAGCGGGCTGAGAGCTTTAATCAAAGCTATATTTAAAATAAACAAAAAATCTGTTTCGCTCAGTAATGAACCCACAGATACCTCAACATAAAGTGTCGTAACCAGGTCGCTAAAATAAAATCTCCTAACTTTTTTATACCATAATTAAAGCCGGAAGGTTGTTAAAAACTTGCTACTTTTTAAGGCAATAATTATAACGCTTAATGTATCCTGGACTAGTTTGACTTTTAAAATCCCACGATGCATAAAAGGCAAAATAATATTCCGTAGGAATTTTAACATTAGTCAATAATCGATCTATTGACCATGCATTGATTTTTTATATTTAAAATTGTGCATATTATTATTGGTAGAGAATTGATATCACTTGTATGGAGTTTGTGCCAAATCTTAACCAATAGTAAGACAAATGTGTAATAAATAATATCCATCTCTGGCGGATCCATTTTATTTATGAAAAATGAGAGTCAAATACCTTATTTTATACATTTCATTTTGAATTCGAGGGACGAAAAAAAATAACACAGATTTTATTACATAAAATTTGCTATCGATCCGTGAAAAAACCGCATTAGAATTCGGTTTTTTTTTCAATCTGGCCATTTTATATAATTCCCAGAAAAAATCCCGCGCTATTCCTGGGATAAAATGTAGCTTAGATTTTAAGTCTAAGTATTAGCTGTCGATCACCGTAAACTGTATCGAAATCGGCCTAGTAGTTATTATGCGAATCTCGAACAAACAGATAAGAAATCTAAAAAAATTGCATCGTGTTCTACATCGTTTATATAGTCTATTCCAGTTGTTTTTTATAAATAGCTTTAATGTATAGATACGGTATGTGCAGAATGATATAATATTATAGATATGTACACAAACTACACATATGTATATATAAAAATGTATAAGAGTCAAAATATTATATCTCTAGCCTCTAGCCATAGTAGGTTCCAAAATAATCATCCGTTAATAATAATCATTATTCAACGAAGAACCATCGTGCAGACCATAGGGTGTCCCCATACTAGTCCGCACGGAATCAGCAAATACAAGCTAAAAAGAGCTTTACGATATAACGACGGGTGTCAGTAATATCGATTCACCGCCTCGATATCACTTGTGCACTTATCTTGGTGCCATTTAAGTATGGGGACTCCCTAAGTTTTCTTACTTTCAAGCATGGGAATTCTAATAAGTATGAACGAATCCAGACATTGTTTTACATTCTAAAACTATAAGTAGTTAATAAAAAAATGTCATTTAAATAATACCTTAAATATATAAAAAAGTATATCCTCAAAGATAAATATGTATGTATGTATGTACCCAATGTATGGGGCGAATTCTACAAAGTAAACTTAGTATTAAAAAAAATACTAATTTACATGAAAGCATCCATATCTCAGTACTTTATATGATGGCTACGTGTACATTGTATTGAATAATAACTTGTAAATTAATACACAGAATTTATATTAATATATTTTTCTCATGTCTCAACAATTATTCCTTTCAAACATAATAAAGTATTTCCAGAAACATGATACCAGCAACGTGTTGTCGTTAATAACTTTAGGATGTGAATAATTCATTAAACGCTCTATAACTTAAGAGAACTGTCACATATGTAGGGAGAAAATGCCAACTATTTTTTATGAATGTATTTGAATGAATAATCAACTATCTCAGCCAACCAGAATGACAGTCTTGAGACAAGATAGATGTCCTTACCTAGTACGAACCGTTTTATAATATATATATATATATTTATTTTTTTATTGTCTGAAGCTGGTAAACAGGCAGACGGATCACCTGATGGAAAGTGGTTACCGTCGCCTAAGGACGTTTGCAACATCAGGAGTGTCGCCAACGTGTAGCCGACCTCTAAGAAATTTTATAACGCCCTTCTTAAGTAACCCCATGTAATAGCGCAAATGGAAAACCGCGGCGGGAAGTTTCCTCCAGATCATCACTATATAGATAGTTTTAAAGTTTCAATCAAATCCGTTCAGCAGTTTTCACGTGATGTTCTAACAGACATAAAATTTCTAAAAGTTGCCTTTAAAAATCTACTGGTCTAAATTAGCCAACAGATTTTTTTCTTATTTTGAAATTTATTGTACAATCTCGACATCCCCAACAAATTTGTTATAGGTATAAATCTATAATATTATAAAAGTGTAGTCTTTTGTTTCTTACATTTTTTGTTTTTGTCTGTTTCCTCGGGATTCACGTAAAAACTACTAGGTAGATTTCAATGCGGTTCCCTTGATCGATATAACTTAGGACCTGCGGTACTTACTTTATATCCTGAGAATTCTACAGGAATTTTCTTGGCAAAAGTGTAGTGGCCACATCGAAAAAAATTGATTCCGTTGCGAGATCTTCACTTATCGATTTTTTTTTATTGCAGGAGATCAGCAGACAGGCAGACGGCCCACTTGGTGGAAAGCGGTTACCATCGCCTATGGACATTTGCAACACCAAGTTGCTACAAATGCGCTACTGCTCTCTTAAGGGAAACTGGAACCTGGTCACTAATGCCGGAACACAACTCAAGGTTGTTATGGCGACATACTTTAGACCAGGGGTGGTAGCTATCCAGTCGGACAAATGCCCTACCACCTGGCTGTGGGTTGTTAAGTCGCCTTTACGACAGGCCGCCCGGCCGCAGGAAATTGTATTCTTTCTCCGTTCCTGCACGGATACGATAACATTATAGTAGTTGTGTATGCCTTTGGACATTACTTATCCCGAGTTTATACGGAAATTTCCGAAATTCATGCCTTTTCATACTATAAAATCCATTAATCTGCTGAAAATAACCTTTGATTTTATATTTAACAAAATACCTGTAGTCATTTTTACCTGTCCAACGTGGATAAAACCGCGGGCAAATGCTAGCACATAAATAAACTTTTAGAAAAGCTCATAGAACAAGAGTCTAAAAATGGTAACTCACGATTAGACATCATACAAACTTACACCCAACGCATTTTCACCCAAATATTGCCAATGACAGACACTTCAGTTTAATTTATTTTCATCACAATTGTTTCCGTCATGAACCAACATCTTTAGCATTGATTGACATCGACATTTCGGATAATATCATTGTTGTGCTAAATGTTTGGCAAGAGGTCACCGGCGGTGAGTAAAGTAAACATAGTACATCTACGTATTTTAAGTCATAATATTTGTTTCTAACTACAATGTTGCAATCATTAAGAGGTCAATATTAAAAAAAAGACCCTACAGCTCCGTGGGCGCATGACCTATTTAAGGTTACTGACGAAAACAGTAAAGGGCAGCATTTATATGGTGGAAAATTGTGGAAAATTCATTCAGATTTCATATATGTGAAAAGTTTAGTGAAATCTATCTATCTAAAAGTTAAGGAAATAATTTAAAGCTTTTAGGAGAACTTTAGTCACTGCTTAGTACATTTTTATAATGACCTATATAACTACAATAACACTTCTTTAAAAGTAGAACAACTACTAATAAATAGTATGTAAATAGAATCACAGTATATGTACAACACGTTGTCGCTTACGACATCGGTTACGCTGTTGTCGATTACGGTGTTAAAAAAAGTAATAATACTGTTACATAACTGTCAAAATTATCTCTAAATAATTCGCATATGAGTGATTCAATTGTATTATAGTTTGGGTTCCTTTGCTAGTATTTGTAGTTTTCATAAACCCTTTTTATTTTATATCTGTAAATGATTTATTAAAATGTTATTGTCAACAATGATATGTAGTCAATGTCACTCTCGCGGAGCGTTGTGTCTAAGGAAGCGAGGTTGGCCGTATAATGAAGAATTATAACCTCTTCTTAAACATGGTCGCCGGCGCACCAAATATCAACCAATCGCTATCCATTGTCTTAATCAAAGTGTTTTAATCAAATATAACGTAATCAGTTTAATGTCAAGTGTGATAATTGTTACTTAAGCAATACAAATATTATATTGTTGAATCAGAAAAGTAAAGTACTTGGAGTTCATTGAAGATGTTAATTTCATAATAATACCAACATATTCATGTTATACTATGATGAATAAAGCCTTCCTGAGATTATACGGCTCTGACGAGCTTGCATATCTATTTCAATATATCTGTCTATTCTATGATGTCCTTCTTAAAAACCCCCAATGAACTATATATATCACTGACGCCCTTATGTCGTAGGCTCTTTTCGTCTTGATTGACCGAATCCGTGCCGACTGGTGTGGAGACTTCCTTGTTGGAGCAAATAAGTAAAGATTTATTATTAACATTATTGTGAGTTTTACTGAATATATTAAAACGTTAAGTGTAAGAAAAAGCTCTAAGAGACTAGCAAGGTACTTGCAAATATGCCTTGGAAAGCAGTGGGTATAGAATCGTCATTGCTTAAAAATACTTCGGATGCTAAGAATTGGAGAAGTTTATGGGGCTGTTGCTTACGTTATCCATTACTAAATTTCTGAGATCGAGATCACGCAATGCTTTTTTTTATTGGTGGAGTACACCAAACAGCCTGACGGCCAACCTGATGGAGAGTGGTTACCGTCGCCTATGGATGTTTGCAAAACTAAAGGGGCTCCCAATATACTGTCGGCCTCGACAGGGAGCCGGGAGCCTAGCCATTGATGAACACGACTCAATGTTGTTATAGCGACATACTCAAGACTAGGAGTGCTAGATATCCAGAAGAATAAAATTGAATTTAAAAGTTTCATACAAAATAAGTTCCCCTGGAGAACATTTTTTGAAAGTCATATAAGTTAATTTTTAACTTCACAAATGCCTTACTACTTGGCTATGGGTTGTTTTGTCGCTGCGTAATACTGGCCGTCCGGCCTCGGGAATTTCTGTTCTTTCTCCGTTACCAACAAATAAATACTAAGATTGACAATCGCTTAATGGTCACTCTGAAAAGCCACTAAAACCTACACGATTTGCTGACTATTATAGTTCATTTTCCTCTAAGTTTTTAACATGCAAAGTTTTTCAATAAATATTTCTTATATTCTGTATTCTTCACCCCACATTAGACGGAACCTTAGCAGAACTGTTCCGGATCATTGATTCAATAACAAGTGAGAACATTTCACTCAAAGTGCTAGTCTAGTCACGATCATAATTCGATCGTGATGTCTTCTGACCGATGATCTGATTAGCTGACGGGTCTACAATGTAACGGCTGCTATTTAGCCGAATGCATAACATGAACTTATAATTAATATCAAGATTGCAGAGGAAGATTTTTAAGAAGCGGATGTATTAATATAAGACATGGTCTTTAATGAATTGAATATATACGTGGTTTAATACTTCTATTAGATTAGGTCTCTTAATGTAGAATATTGATTAAAATGTTATTGAGATCTATTTAAATATGTATATATTAACTAAAAAATTAGAGAGTAGAATTGAAACTTTAGAGAATATACTCACAGATAATTCTTCTCTAACTTTTATTAATCTTAATATATATACATTACGTGTCACGTTGTTTGTCCGCGGTGGACTCCTAAACTACTTGACCGATTTTAATCAAATTTGCACACCGTGTGCAGTTTGATCAGACTTGAAAGATAGGATGTAAGCTACATTTGGACCCGGTAGGTGGCGCTGCAATCGGGTTCTAAATTTTATTTCTTCAGGGCAGAACAACGTCTGCCGAGACAGCTAGTATAAATATAATTCCTTTAGCCTACATCCGGAAACATATTCTAATTCAAAAAAATCAATTTAAATTACACTTCAAATTACTTGCATAAAGTTTAAAACACAATGCACTGTTATGTAATTTCCTTTGATCTACATATAAAAGAATATCTTATGCCTTAAGTGTATAAGGATAGAACTAAAATTCATTGAAATCTTTTAAGTTTTATTTAAATTGAAAATTAATACTAACGGGTAAAATGACTTTCATTTTGAATTAAATAAGGTTGCATTTTATGTGTTTATCTCTTTTCAGTGTCACTTCTTCGTGTCATCGATTTTCAAATCACAACGATTCTAAAGAAGTTTATCTTCAAAAAATATATTTTATCATAATTGTTTGTTTTATAAAATAGTTTCAAGTATTTGTATTTAATTTATAAAGAGTTTTAAGTATGTGTATTTAACTTATAAAATAGTTTAAGTATATATATTTAAGTAATGTCTTATGTTAATGCTCTGCACCAACTACATCGCGAGATTAGTTTAAAATTCTTTAAGTTCGGTTGCGTGGATGAGATTGCTTTAAGCGATAAAGCCGCCTATTGTATTTACCATGACAATATTGTACTCGTACATTTTTGTTTTTTTTTGTAATTATTTATTTGGTGAACAATAAAGTGTTGTCTATCTATCTATTTTACAAGCTTTTATTTAACTTGCAATGGATGTATGTATGTAAGTTCGGTGGAATTTTGCAAGTTAAATTTGACCAACTTGCCGGTTTCCGATTGAGCTGAAATTTTGCACGAATAGGTATATCGCGTGACAATTCAATTATATGGTACCATGGAGATGATTTGATGATGGAGTCGGAAGGTGGCCATAGGAACTCCTGTACTAAACGGGATAGACCCGTCGTGTTTGGGTTCGTTTTACTTGTCTTGGCTAGCACTCTGCTGCTACATGATATCCAGGATCTCAAAAGCTTGTATTTAAAAACCTTTTAAAAAAAGCTTATTACGCTATTGCAGAGAATTTACTCTTTTTTGAAACCGGCAGCAAGTTAGTAGCACCTTGGATGTTGCAAATGTTCATCCATAGGCGACGGTAACCAATTTCGTCAGGAGGGTCGTTAGACTGTCTGCTGTACTTCAGTCTTAAAAAAATTAAAAGGAAGAAATTAATCAAAACATTTATTCAACTGGAATTACAACTAAGCTCTTAAAAATTAGGTGCAAAATAGAGGCGGAATAAAGTAAGATGTTTAAGAGTTTTCAAGACGAGACTAAGCACACTTCACACGTCCATGCATCTTGAAAAAAGCATGATGCCCCGGTTTCTTGTGTCATCATTAGATCATCTCTAATTTTAATTTTTTCACGATTTCTCTGCACCATTGCATTGGTTTTTACTCAATTTTATCCATTTGTACCCAGTAGGTATATTAATGTAATCTGTGCACTAAACCCTAAAAACAAAGTAAAAACCATTAACGATTCCAACATTTGTTTACAACAAAAAAGGTTTTATTTTACTCTTAAGCGCCGAGTTTTCAATAACCAGATAAGAGGTGTTCACAAAATAAATCACGACGTGGGAAAATTAAAAATGACAGTTCCATGAATACAACAGTTGAATTGTTTTGATTTTGAATTTAGTCAAATTATAATTTATTCGACTGATATCTTTAAAACCGCAAGGGAACTGGCGTGAAGCTATGTATGTATGTATGTATGTATGTATATCTTTAAAACATTACCTACATTTCGGAGCTCCCTAACCAAATACCATCTCTCTTTAAATAAATGTCTAATATATTAAACATTTACTAATTTATCTATTGTAATATATGTTAATATATAATGCTTGTCATATATAATGTTAATAGATATATTTTATTTATATTATTTTGTATATACGTATATATTGGTATTCTATAAATGTGTCTGGATTTATGTAAGTATTAAATTTATAAATTAGTGTAAGTATGTATATTTAATATGTACAATCCTATCTTTTTCTGATTCACCTACATCGTCAGATTTGTTAAGAATTTATTTTAAGCTAGATTGCCTGGAGGAGATCTCTTTTAACGATACGGCCGCCTGTTGTTTTGCCAAGAAGTATTGTAATTATGCATTTTGTTTTTGTTTATTTTGGTGAGCAATAGAGTGTTATCTATATATCTATCTATCTCTTATCTGATCGGTCCCAAAACGAATATTTTGAATATTGTTATAGAGATGTCAAATTACAGAAAAATCATCCAGAAACCTTTATTTCTTTCATTAATTTAATATTTTATTCCCTCTCCAACATAAAATATGTACATAGCCTCTTATTGCTCGTTTTTATTATGCCTACAACAACTATAGCAACAAGCAGTAAAATCGCGAGGATACTGGGCAGCGCGATTATGAAAAGTTGAAATAAGTTGCGTTTATATGCTCGCGCTGCCCACATTCCTTGCCAGTTTCCTGCTTACTGCTGTGAAAGTAAGCGAAATGTAAATACAACTTCCTGCAGCCAGGTAGTCTGTCGTAAGAGGTGACAAAACAATCCACAGCCAGGTGGTGGGGTCTTTACTTGTCTGGATGGCTACTACCCCTGGTCTAGAGTGTGCCGCTATAACAACCTTGAGTTATGTCCCCGCATTAGTGGCCAGGTTCCAGTATCCCTTTAACGAGCAGTAGGACATTGATGTGACTAATGCGTATAGGCGATGGTAACCGCCTTCCTTCAGGTGGGCCGTCTGCCTGTCTGCTGAACTCACGCAAACCAGTCCTTGACAACAACCTTTACAGATTCGTTCCATAAGCTTCTAGTTTTAAAGTATTTTTTTGTGTGTATAAATTTAATTTTAGAATTAATAGATTAATAACTAATTTTATGAGCTTCCTGTTTAGTAAATGACCTTGCCATATCAATAATGTAATGTTGTTTGTTACAGGTATGCTGTGTATGCAAATGAATGTGATATTTCGCACGCTGTAAGTAATAATCGTAATAATACGTAGAAGTAGATCTGTTGGAATCATTATATTAATACGTGAAGCAAAACTTTGTACCCCTTTTTACGAAAATTGCGCGGGCGGAGGAGTATGAAATTTCGCACACTTATAGTTTATATAGAGAAGGAGTGCAGAGTGCTAATTTTTAAAAAAAATTATGCATAAAAATACTTTCAATCAATAAAAAAAACATTACAATACTACCACGTATTTGACACACACACGCATATATATACTCTTTTGTTTAATGTTAAAGTCAAATTAGCAGTGTCATGTTTGCAATTAGTCTTTGACAACAGATCCTTAATAATGTTCAAAATTATAATTTACATTAATTATGGTCGAATATCGACCACTAGTTATTTTAATAACGTTTAATTAACAAAGCAATAGTACGCAATCAATTGTACCTACAGCGTGTAATTTCCGTGTTAAAATATTTCGTTTTAATACATATTTCAATCAAACACAGATTTAAATTCTTCTCTTCTGTTTTCATTCTTTCATAATTTCTACAGAAAAATGAAACATACTCTTATAAGTCATCTTGCCTGGCAGATATCGCTTTCTAAGCCTTTTGGCTTATCAAGAAGAGGCGACAAAGTAACCCACAGCCAGGTGATAGTGCATTAGCTCGAAGGGATGGCGGATAGCTAACACCCCTGGACTTGGATATGCCGCCATAATAACATTCAGTTGTGTTCCAGCGTTTGTGGCCAGGCTGCAGTCTCCCTTTAGAGAACGGCAGCACATTAGTAGCACCCTTGGTGTTACAAATATCCATAGGCTATGGGAACCGCTTTTTATCAGGTGGGTGGTCTGCCTGTCTGCTGAACTCGTGCGTTAAAAAAGAGAAAATATTCTATCTATATATTTTAATTAAACAAACACTGCTCCGTGCCTCGTGTTTAAACAGCAGGCGTTATTACAGGTTACAAGTTATTAAATTTTTATGTTAGTGCTTTAGGCTCCCGGAAGATTCACTTCATTTTAAATCGCAAACTATCCCATCTCTCGGCATGAAAAGTATTTGTCTATTTTCGCTATTAAAACTATATTTTAACAAAATTATAGCAAAACCCATCCAGTACTCCTAGTAGTTTTTCTGTGACAGTTTAACGGACAGACAGATCAAATTACTATTGCATTTTTTATAGATGATGAATTTTAAATCCCAATCCAGTTTCCTATAAAAACATTCATTCCTTATTTCAACTCGTTCTAGTTTTATTTATCTATCCCCCGTCGAACTATATTTATGGCTAAAATGACAAAAAATACCAAAACTACCAAAATTACTAAAATGATCAAAATAACCAAAATGTCAGTCATTTTGGTCATACACAAAAAAATAAAACCTATCCTACTTTTTAGGATAAGCTTTACATAAATTATACGTGCAGGAACGGAGAAAGAATACTATTTCCTGCGGCCAAGCGGCCTGTCGTAAGAGGCGACTTAACAACCCACAGCCAGGTGGTAGGGTATTTGCCCGACTGGATGGGTACCACCCCTGGTCTAAAGTATGTCGCCATAACAACCTTGAGTTGTGCTCCGGCATTAGTGACCAGGTTCCAGTCTCCCTTAAGAGAGCAGCAGCGCATTTGTAGCACCTTTGGTGTTGCAAATGTCCATAGGCGATGGTAACCGCTTTCCATCAAGTGAGCCGTCTGCCTGTCTGCTGATCTCCTGCAATAAAAAAAATATATCCCTTTTTCTTTTTTACATATATATTGAAAAACAACCAAATCGGTCCCATAGTTTTTCCGTGAAAGCAAAACAGCCAAACAAAAAAATATACTTTTATACCGAAAACTATCCCATTTTTCGGGATATAATGTACCCTATATTCATACTCAGCATAGAATTTATTTATCTTTAATGACTTATTCTCATGGTATAGGTTCTAATATAGGCCACATCTATGCTCCGCTTATACAGTTTTAATGTCCTAACGAGTATAATATACCATTGCAACTACCAAGGTGCTAACTTAGATCTACGCAGGTGACCTCGAGATCGATGTGTGAAACGAGCTATTTCGCATATAACAAGCATTTTAGGTAAACCGTGGGTTAGCCTGGAATGGCCTCTCCGTTTTAGTAGTTGAATATTTATGAGCTGAAATATCAGCTAATATAGATAATCAATACATAATAATGTAGGTAATCTTATGATAGAATCACTTTAAATAAACGAATAAAATAGTAAATACAAATAAATATTTCTATCAAAAACGACATTTGGGCAATTAAGCTTTTTGGACAAATAAGGTGAAGTGCTAGTGGACCGGAAACATATTTCACAAAAGTGACTGCTGATAGGGTAAGCGTCTAGACAAGCACAGAACCGTTTTTTGTTTTACCGCTAATTTATAAATAAATCTCACGCGCATATTGACTACCGACGTGGTAATCAGTAAAATTAAAATGTTCTTTTATCCATTTGAAGTCAATTATATTTGAAAAATACTTTGACAGCTTATAATTTTTTATCGTCTGATTGCCAAAGACTTTTATTATTATTAGAATAATATTAGACTGGATGTGACGAGTTTAGGATTGGATATAATAGAAGTGTACAGGTACAACAAGGAACCTAAGTTCCTCATTGAATTTTCATAGACTAAGCATGAAACCATCTGCTTTGATAGAAGTGAAATAAGTGCAAGGAATAAAAGACTTGAAATAGTTTCACGTAATTGTTTTGAATTTTAAGTGGTCGAAAATAAATCTCGATGCACTTTCTAACAAAAGCTTGCAAAATACTTCATGCGTCTTACACAGACTAAAGGAATAAACAATAGGATTTGAATAATATTTAAATCTGACAATTTTGTTACTTGCCTTAACTAATCGAAAAGTATTATTTGTGGAGGAGTCCGGTTTCATTCGCCAAGAGCCTCATTCGTCAAGGAATCATTGACGAATGGAACCACAGATACCTCCAGAAACCACTACGCTTATAACCAAGTTCGTTCTTCTTGACGAGGCGTGCTATCACGTAATGAACTCACCGTTATTAACACATATGCTGATATGGAAAGTTCTCCACCTACTTTTTATATTGAATATAACAGATAGACTAACGATTTACCTGATGGAAATTGTTTACCGTCGTCTATAGAGATTAGCAACACCGTGCTACTAATGTGCTGCTGGCCTTAAAGGGAGGGCTGGTATCTGGTCACTAATGCCGGAACACAACTCAGGTTGCTATGACGACGTGTTCTAGACCAGATGTCGTAGCCATCTAGACGGGTAAATGCCTTACCTCATTGCAATGGTACTTGAATTTATTCAAATGTAAGGAGGATCCTACGTGCATCTGTGAGCCTAGTAAACCGGAGACAATCTTATATGTATTTTATTAATGTCTTATGATTAATAGGAGCAGGTTGGATACTGAGAATCATTTCAGAATTAACATTAAACCTGAAAACATAAAAGATAATGAGCCAAAAGCACCCACTATACGGAGATTTTTCAAATATAAAATACAAGTAGCGTTTATGTTACAAATAATGATAATCCTATATGACATGACAATAGTTTTAGAGTAAAATTTGTAAATAAAATACAAGGCTAGAATAGATAATGTAAATATGAAGTTTAGTAAGTATAATAAGGTAGTATTAACGAAAATTATAAGAAATATAAAGCTCAAAAATTATATTTTAATAAAGAAGGAAAAACAAAAAGAAAACAACACACCAAAAAGTTATAAATAACACGCTCTAACAATTTTGTTCGTCATGGGTATTTTGATCCTTATTTAAAAAAAGAGGAATTATTTGTTTTTTAAATTTGATAAAATATTGTTATTATAAATTCTATAGAGTTATGCCAAAGTTCACGATTCTCTTAAAATAAAGCTTTTAATAGATGTAATAACCCGTAACACGATGAATAAATATACACTTACAAAATTTGATATAACGTCCAATGTAAGGTATTTTCATCATATTCCGTTGTATACCTGTATACAACAATATGTATACAATAAAATAGATTATTAGTTCTATCTTACTTTTAAAATTGGTACATGTGGACTTTCTATTACTGGATGAACGCAGGATACTTTACATTAGGGAAACTACTGGAAGATTATGATATCCGCTTTACGCTCGCAATTGATTCGACTCTTTATCTTACCATTTACAACTTTTATTGACGGACAGCGACATTAAACTAGCCAGCAAGCAACGGTCATATTCGTGACTGTTGTGAATGTTGTAATATTCTTAACTAGTGGTATGTTGGGCGTAGCCCAAAAAGGAAAAGAAGCCTTGCTCAGTAAAAGGTGCAAAACAATCACTACAATTGTCCTACGTACTACACAGATTAAGTGCATTTGAATATTGTGCATATTTCAATCGACAGTATTGTATTGTATCGTGAACACAGAACTGAAAGGACACGACGGTATTCTTGGACATTGATTGATTCAAGTCCCCATTCCGCTGAGATGAGAATATTGAGATGGATGTGTGGTGTTACAAGAATGGATAAGGTAAGAAATGAGTACATAAGGGGACCTTTGAAAATTGCACCCGTGACTGAAAAATTGAGAGGAAGAAGATTAAGGTGGTATGGGCATGTAATGCGGAGAGTTGAAAGTCAAGTGACAAAAAGAATCTTAAACTACAAGACGGATGGGTACAAATGTAAAAGTAGACCAAAAAAGAGATGTATGGATTGTGTGAAGGATGATACGATGATTTGTGGTGAGACAGAAAATGTAAGTCAGAATAAAGGAGTATGAAAGGAAAAGAATTATTGTGCCAACCCCAAATAATTGGGATACGGTTAAATCAAATAGATTGATTCAAGTTCATGTTTATATAAATCAATTTGGTTGATTCATCCAAATGAAAAGGCAGAAATGAACTGTCTAATATCAGCTTGAATTAAACAATATTTTACCACTATAGAGTTTGTGACTCTAATTACTTTATGAATAAATGCCATGGTTCCTTACTGTAGTATTTTACCCTTCGTATATATCATGCCCAATTCCACGGCAGCAAGCAGCAAAGAAGCCAGAGCAATGGGCAGAGCGAGTATCAAATGTTCAAATAAGTTGCATCTTACACGAGTTGCCTACATCCTTCGTCACTATTCTGCTTATTGCCTTCAAAAGGGGCATAATGTAAATAAGGCATTATACCCTACAGTGCGTTAAGTATAAATTTGCGTTCTATTGTTGGCAACTTGTACGCCTTTGTGATGACAAAATATTTCATAGCCCTACCAAAATGATCGCTTCGAACTTGTTATTCTCAATTATGTTTTACAATAAAATAACGAAACAACGAACTACTGAGAGCTAATAAAATTATAATATGTAGTTCCTCGTTCGTCTCCAAAGCTGTCGTAAGATATAATGACAACTGCAACCTATTAAAAGACCAAGCACTGCGCCCACTTGTTCCAAGTTCTCAAGAATGGTAGAAACATTGCGAAACTAAAACGGCCACACGGTGTTCCATTATTGGCATTTGTTTAGCTATGCACCCTAATATTCTGGTGAAACATAGTCACGTTTTACGTTCGTAAATATACACTTTGTATGATTGTTTTGCTCAAATGATTGCTTAAATTAGTTGTCTTGAATGGTTTTCGTGTCGATTTTGTAGACAAAGTTTAGAAGGTTTTACAAAGTATTAATACAGTTTTATTGATTTGGTTGTTTCTAAGTTTATTATAATATAGCTTGAGTTCTTCAATACAATCGGTCTTATTTATATTGTGTAAGAGTAAGTTTGTAACGTACTTTAAGATTCTTAAAGAACCCTACAAACTTATTCTAACTCAATAAGAATAAAACCGTGCGTCTTCAGAACCACCAACTAGTAATGACATGGCAACTATAAGAGACCATGGATATATTATTATAGACTTACGTTATACAACAAGCTTACCACTAACTTACGTGTATACCGCTAAAACAAAGCGTTTTAGGATCAGCCTCTGAGAATTATGGTTTTTATTTTTATTTGAATTCTGCGGTACAAAGTAGCGTCTAGATGCAAACTCTGGAGAGAAAGCATGCAGCTCTTAGATTCTGTTTCAAACCTAGTGTGCATTTTGTTAAACATTATGAAGTGCAGGTGGATAAGGAAAATATCAGTTCAAAATGGAATATTTTAAAGGAACTGAAGTAGGAATCATATCCATTTTCAATCCTCTAAAATAGGCAAGAGCGACGTCAGAATTAAAATGTCCCTGGGTCAATATGATTATCAATCAATATATAAGAAGATCAGTCAATCAAAGAAATCAGTTTTGATATTAGATGATATTTAAAGTGGGTGGAGAACTAAAGTACATGGGTATAATTCCGTTGTTTATTACAAATAAATTATATTGCAAATGTCAAGATCTTTAGTGACATAGTGGGTGGTAATCCATTATGTTTGAACATGATTGCATGCCATAAAATGTTGTGATATATCACTTACATGAAAATATATTATTATAATAAGCATTATTTGTTCTCCTTCTTCTAGTCGTTCATTTTCTGTAGAGGATAGTTTCTTTGATGGTGGTAGATAATTACTGTCCTCCATCGAGATCAGTTTTGAGCACGGTGGAGAGCCGAATTTATGGACACGTTCAACTGGTCAGCAACCTGGGCTCCAAGTCTGTATTTTTACAAGAAAAACCATGCCAGTGCGAGTCAATAACCATTCGACTGACGGTAATCAAATATCCCTAGTCTCTAAAATTAATATTAAATCAGTCTCGGTCAAATCAAGATTTATTCGATATTGAGAGATGGTTTACAGACTACCAAAACCGTTACAGCCTCGGGGCCCAGGTCATCTTACCTATTAGGTAACCTACAACGAGGTCCTTTGCTTTCAATTTTCCCAGTAACCACAAATCTCTCCATATTGTCTGGCTTTTATTGGGCTATAAGACCAAAGTACTTCAGTATCTGTTGCCGGCATGTGATCTCCAGTTTCGAGCGATCCAGTATGGAGGAATTTGTTCGGTGAGATGTCCACGGAATTCTTAACATCCGACGCCAACACCCCATTTATTTGTTATTGTAATTTTATTATGACAACAATAAAATCATTAGTTATTTGTACAATACTTTGATACATTTCATTTTTCAACTCTTATGCAGTTTATTTTAGTGACGATAAAGCATGTTGTTTTCTTTTTGCTACATAAATGTCAAGGCAATGTGCCAACAACGTCCGGGTATGAAATACTTTTGGTTGCAAACAAACAACACGGTTTTAGCAACGCTATTATATCATTCATGTAATTTCCGTACATGGATAGGCGTGCTACCTACGCCAGATCCCAGTAGCAAGGGTAAGATCAAGACAACATGACGGTTAAAATGCATACTAATGCTGATGATATTAGACTGATAGAAATTGAATCAATTTACAGAAGCGAAATGACAATACGGTATTCAATTACATTGAACGATTCAAATTTTGTGTTTATTTAGATCACTTTGGTTGATTCATTTAAATTGAAAGATAGTATTGAACGGTCTATTATCGAGTTAATAAACTCAAATAAAAAAAAACGTGTACGTGTAAAATACGCGTTAGCAGTGCAATGATCTAGACTAAATCCATAAAGAGGTCTACAACCATAGCAAAAATAAAAGTGTCCTTTATCCTTTGGTTTTATTTTTTGCTTTAATTTAATATGGAAATCAGTCGCGTGCTACTTTAAAATATTGTCGCTGTTTTGCGGTAATTTACTATATCAGAAATGTTAAAATGGACCTGTAATTGGTTCAGAATTTTGCGCCGTTGATAACAAGATTCTCTGTCTCTATAATGATAATTCTAAAGTCTGGTTGATCTTAATATACTCTGTTCAGTTATTGCATTTGGGATCTATTAGAACTTGTAATTGTCTTTCACTGTAGTTCGTATGAGACCTTGTCATCTTTATAAAACACGGTATTTAAAATCACCTTCTTACCACCGGATAGGCAGACGTACGAGCTCACGCTCAAAGCGGACGAAACGCTATGCTTCCACTTTTATCATACGTACCGCTGAAAAGTGGAACAGTTGACCGTCGTCTGTTTTTCTTGAAACATACAATCTACCAAATCAACCTTGTGTTGTGTTCCAGCATTAGTGACCAGGTTCCAATCTCCCTTAAGAGGGCAGCAGCGCATTTGTAGCACCTTTGGTGTTGCAAATGTCCATAGGCGATGGTAACCGCTTTCCATCCAATGGGCCGTCTGCCTGTCCGCTGTACTCCTGCAATAAAAAAATCTAGGTGTCTTCAAGTCTCGCGTGAACAGGTATCCTTTAGGTAAGCGTGCTCCATCTTAGACTGCATTTATATTTGATATTAGGCAGAATGATGGTCAAACGTGAACCTATTCAATAAAAATAAAAAATCACATCGAAACGAATTTAAGTTGTAGGCGAATGTGTGTATTTCTCTATGTGCACACATAGAAGTAGAGATTCTAGGAAGGAATACTCGATTTCGGGCACTTCGCTGAATAAAAAACTCGTAATGCCTGTATTAGATGGATAAATAGAATTGAAGCGTTTTGGTAGAAAGCCACAGACCTGGAAAGACACGATGGCATCCAAAGACATTGAATAATTCAAGTTTATATTATGGATCACTTTTGTTAATTCGTCCAAATTTAAAGTCAGAAATGAATCGTCTAATGTCGACTTAAGAGACCGTTTAGCCCGGTTACTCTACGACTATTCCACTTTCAAGTCTGAAAAGGGAGAAGTTGGGCGACCTCTTTTACATTCAGCTCCTATCACAGCGGCTACGTAGGTGAGTTTGCCCTTATAATCATCTGGGCAGAAATTTGTTAGTTAAGTAATAAGTTGTCGGTTAAGTACTTGTTTGTTCATACAATGGCAATAGCTTAAAGGCTGATTTATTTCAACCAGCTACTGACATGGAACGGACTGACTTTAAAATATTCAGTCCGGAATATTGAAGTCAGTCAGAATTAGTAGCTCTGTACTGACTCCAAATCAATTTACACGATGCCAGTGTGAAGCCAGTAATGGCTTCCTTCGAAATTGGATGCAATAGCTAGATCAATGTAAATCAGGTTTAACGCTCCAGTTTAGCAACTTAACTCGCTTTTTAAATAATGTAAATCAAGTTTTAGGTTTCATCGAGTTCTCACACATACTCGGCCGAGTTTATATGTATCTAAAATTAGTAAAAAGACGAAAGTATGTCTTAAACACAACTTAAATAAAAGTGCGCAGTATATTACCGTTTATCATTCTTAATCTATGGTCACTGAGTCGCCCGAGGCAATGACGAATGTATCAGGAAAATATAATAACTGTGTTGTAATTACATTTATGACCGGCTATTAATTTTGATTTTGCATGAAGTGCGACCTTATTACGAGTATTTAAAGACCATAATAATTGTAATTGAACGAGGAAGAATAATAACTAATCTCAAGGTTTTTATGTATATTGAACTAGTTTGTGGACTAGATTTCTTACAAGTGGTTAAAAAAATCGAATTATAAGCAGCCACCAGAACACGTAGGTATTAAGTATATAGATAAGCGGGCATTACATTATCTAATTTGCAGAGCGTTAGATGAGTTAACCTTCTAAAATTGGGTGGTCTAAAGGCGGGTAGGCGGTTAGTAATCCAATTTAGTGCTATCGTATGGACTCTGCCACGCCTGCCCAACTACTTCACTAACTAGCTAGCGCACTAGATTTAGGGCTCTACAAATTGGATAATATGTACAATGCCCGATGTATAGGTACTTTATAATTGTGTCGGCAACACCATTTACGCGGGTTTATGTCAATATTTTATATCTTCAACAAATCTTCTCGTCAACCATTCCGCAATACTTCAAGACGAATGTCTTCGAGCAGTGCGTGTGTCGAGACGTAGACACTGACGGTGGGACTGATCCACAAACTTAAAACCGCTCAGCGGGCGATACAGCGAGCTATGTTCGGTGTTTCTCTTATGGATAGAATCAGAAATGAGGATATCCATGAGAGAACCAAGGAGATGGATATGTCTCGTAAAATTAGCAAGTTGAAGTGGCAGTAGGCCGGTCACGTGTATCGTAGAACCGACGGCTGGTGGGTAAAACGTGTCCTGGAGTAGAGACTGCGTCTCGGTAAACGTAGTGTAGGATGCTCTCCTGTCCAATGGGCAGGGGCTAGATGAGGAAGGCGGGACAGGGATATGTGGCACGGACTCGGGAAGGCCTACGTCCAGCAGTACTCTTTCACTGGATAGCCATATAGGTAAACAATTTTTCCTGCGCCATAAGAATATTAGATAGAACAATTACCTACTTTGTATATGCGATTGAAATAAACATTATCGTTCAGTAGTGTAGTTGAATAGATTTTCATAATGTCAAGGTGACATCTAGTAAAACAAGTGCTCTATTTAAAGTATATTAACTTATGAGTTATAAGAAAAATCCACCACGATCTGACACGATAAGCTTCGAGCAAAAAGTGCAAAAAATTGGACGTGTTAATATAATTAAATTTTTGAATAAAAACTTGATTCAAAGGAAATAATAAGCGATTAATTATTCTGAAATGTCAATAACAGACATTTACTGCCTCGTAGACCACAGGCACTATTTAGTTTATTTGTCATTTTTATTAGTTTTTATTTTTACAATGTAGTTATGGTTTGTTAATTTGCTAACTCTATATTCCATCCCTATCCATATTAATATTATATATTAAATGCGAAAGTAACCCTGTCTATTTGTTAGTTCTTTCACGGAAAAACTACATGATCGATTTGCCTGAAATGCGGTTTATGGGTAAATTTGAAACCGAGGACAAACATGTATACTTTTTCATCGCGGAAAATGGGATAGTTTCAGTACTCACTTTATAATAAAACTACGTTTTAACGGTTTTAAGCGCGGTAATTTTATTTGATTTTGGTTTTTCCGACGTTTCGGCCACTTTTCAGTGGCCGTGATCACGGAAGACAAAGATGTCAAGTGTCAACGAGTATTGTTAAAGTTTTATTTAGCCTACCGCCAACTTATTAATTTTAATTATTTAATTTTAATTTTGTTTATGGTTATTATTTACTCTATGGGAGCCTAATCTAATTTACTACCGCTTCGCAACATGTTATGGCTTGAAGAGAAGAAGCGGCGCAATAAACTCTTCAGCAAACATGCCTAGCTCTAATAATTTTATATAATATTAAAATGGGTGGAAGGAAAAATAAAAGTAATTATCAGTCAAGTTGGTTTGTGTTCCGTTGTACGCAGAAAGAGCTCATAGTGTCTTGAGGTCTGGCAGCTGGTTTTTGCTGGGTTTGGGTCTTAATAGTTTTGATAATTGGATCCCAAACAGGTGGTACTTGCCAACCATCTTCTCTATTGAAATTTGGGTGTTTTTTGATTTCAATAGCCTCACGCATCATTCTAGTACTCACTTTAGTTTAGATATAAATTACGAAATATTTTCCTTTAAGTTACGTTATAACTCGCATTTGTACAACCTAAGAAAATCAAAATGGATTATTAATTAAAGTATAAATCGAGCATTAAAATTTTCGTCAGAGCAGAAAAAGTAAGAGGTGTCACAAAAAAACGTGCGACATAATGTTTTACGCCTGTCTAATTGCCTTGAATAATTTTCCCTTCATTTAAATATAGCCTTGAGACATTTGTGCAGTATTTTATGACTGCAGTACAAGCAACAGGCATAGTTTAGAGTCGTTTTGTATGAATAAAAAGTGAAAAGACTATTACGATACCGAGGTTGTGTACCGTGACAGCCAAAATAAAACTACAATATTTACAAGTAATGAATGGAGAGCGATAAGATACGTGTAAGTATATTTTATGTTCTTTGTATTAAAGCTCGTTTAGTACTCGTGTACACGGCACCGCCAATATACCGTTGCTACGACGCCACCACGCCGCCGCTGAAATGCTATTCTGTGAATTTATATGTGTATGCGAACGTTGTCCGCTCTCTTATATCACTGCCCTTATAGCTAATGCTCGCTCGATACCGAAATTGCGGTGTGTGTGCGATTGTTTTGCGCTTTATGTAGTGTGCAACAGGTGGCGGACCGTCGTTTGCCCAGTCACTGTGTCGTGTGTATGTGCGCTTAGGGTTCATAATTGACATAGGAGTAAAGGTAGATCAAATAAGAGATTAATGAATTGTCTGAAGAATGACATGATAATTTGCGATGTTACGGAGGACGTATTCCAGAATAGAGAAGTATGGAAGAATAAGACATATTGTGTCGAATCCTGGGTTGCCTGGAAGAGATCGTTATAAGCGATAAGGCCGCCCATTGTTCTAATGCAAATGTATCCATATCAATTGTCTAGATTTAAGTTTATGGTGAACAATAAAGAGTTTTCATTCATTCATTCATTCAATCCTAAATGATTGAGAAAGACGTGTTAGTAATTTTGACTTTTTGGAACTATGTTTGCTTGATATCATTGAACGTGTACTCGAAGCAATATACTTAAATATTGCCTGATTTATTCAATCGCCTTAGAAGAATATACACGGCTAGAAAATAAATATCCGATAAAGTTTACAACTTAACCCAAACCCAAAACACGGACGCGGAAAGTCTTTCGTAATAGGTAAGTTTAATGATGGACGAAATTTATATTGTTTTATGTCAGCGTAAGTGGTAATTAGATATTAGAAGTTATTATTACTGGTTCTGAATGTTATTAAGGGTTAACACTTGATATTATGATACATGCTTCTCTAGATTATTTAAGAAGGCTATGTAGTAACTGATCTTGTATACGAAACCGTCTATTATGCAAGTTATTTGTTGCTTAGGGCCGATGTTTCAATCGTCAGGTAAAAGTTATCAGTCGAATAAGTTATAACCTGACTACATTCAAAACTGGAACCGTTCAACTGTTTTATTCATGTAACTAACATTTTTAATTTATCCATGGTGTACTTTATTCTATGAATATCTTTTATTTGGTGATTGAAAAATCGGCCCTTAGTCTTAGTTCATTTAGATGTTAAATTTGCGGCCATAATAATACAAGTACAGAGAAATAGCCGAAAAATAATTCAATTTACTTTATAGTCTATGTTTTGCTCGCATGTCTATCGAAGTAAAAAGTTTTATTGTTTTTGTTTATTTTAGTGTTGGGATACAGTTTATCAGCTATGCTGAGATATTGCACCTAGTGTGTACGTGCGGATTTTTTTTTATTTTTTTTTATTGCAGGAGATCAGCAAACAGGCAGACGGCCCACTTGATGAAAAGCGGTTACCATCGCCTATGGACATTTGCAACACCAAAGTCGCTACAAATGCGCTGCTGCTCTCTTAAGGGAAACTGGAACCTGGTCACTAATGCCGGAACACAACTCAAGGTTGTTATGGCGACATACTTTAGACCAGGGGTGGTAGCCATCCAGTCGGGCAAATGCCCTACCACCTGGCAAAGTTGCGCCCGCAAGCTCCATACCGTGCTTGGGGTAGGACATGATTACAAAATGAGTTTGTAAGAATAATATACCATTTTGTACTGAACCAGTACAATGTACCACTTCAAATGGGGTGAAAAAATTTGTACGGTTTGTACCGCGACAGCACATATGATGTGATGAGGCCGGTAATGCGATGAGCATCATTCCCTCATTTGTCCCATTCAAAACTTCTAGTTCGGAAATGTTCGTTAAGAATCGAATGTGATCGGCCTCGATCATCTCATTTTACTACCAGTCGTACTATGACATGTCTTTGTCTTGTGAATATCCGTAGAGGCATTATTCCTCTGTTGTAGCGTAAGCCTCGTTCCGTCTTTCCTCTTACATTTGAGGCGTGAGCAGTGGCGTGACAAAATTTTATAAAGCCTTACTCAAATTTTAAGCCGTATTGTATGTATTTTGTACGGGACAAATGTACTGACTCACATGTGTACTACTCATTACTACCCATACCAGGTCCCTAACAAACGCCAGTGTAGTACAGACATGCCAGACATGACAGACTTTCTCTCTTACTACCCGATACCTCCCTGAGCCACGTGTCATCGGCCTAACATAAATCCCTACATTTATTTAATACAGAGTTTTTATATCACAATCCATTCATTACTTACTACTGGTTAAAATTCCATATAAAATCGTATACCTACTTAATGCCTGTTTTTATAATAAGGTAAAAAAATGATAGTAAGATAAAGAAACCTAACATAAAATATATCTATCTAGTCTGTGTAAATAGATGCAAATGTCAATGGCATCCATTTTTTGTGTAGTTGAAAAAATTTAGGCGCTTAAAGGTATTTTTTTAATTTTAGTAAATTAAACTGGAATCGGAAATAACTTGTATAAATGTTGTGTTTCATTAAAGAAAATGAATTATATCCTTATAAAGCGTCGTACAGTTATTGGTTTTTTGATAGATAGTGCCTGTTTTATTTTAAGATTGGCGTAGTTAATAGAGAATACGTATTTAAGTTTTTTATATTTTTTAATTATCTTAATTAGTAAATAGCCGTAAAATATAAACTTGATAAAAATATAAAGAATTTTGCATGTAAATTAATATTTTAAAATTGTAATCAGATTAGGACGATTTTAAGGCTGCACTATATGCGCGCTTTCATACTGTGGACAGTGACATCATATAACTACGTTGTAGTTTTGTAAATTATAAAAAATCGATAAAAACGCCTTTGTTTACAATCTTAATATTATGTACTTTGACGTCACAATTTAGGTAGCATGTTTTGCGATTTTAAATTTCCTACATATTTAAAAAAATAATATCCATAAGTAATAAGCAAACGAAAATATAATTCTACAAGTAATTTGTACAGCGGGACTACACTTAAATATACCAAATGTCATATATCGTTAACAAGCAGTTTTTAAGAAATATAAAATAGACAAACGGATAAACATTACTGTGTTATAAAGATTCTATTTCTGTCAAAATCGCTACAGATTTTGGTAAATCAACCTTAGGACAGTTTAAAAAAAAGTTATATGTTTGTTTTTGACCGCAATTAGGTACGCTTGTTACATTGAGTTGATATTGATGTATACATTTTTATAAACCATGTTTATATTGATACCGTGGAATAGCCGAATAAATTAAATGCAAGTGAAGTAGCGGAAAGAAACAGTATGCTTATATAGAAATGAATGTTTATAAATATTCTTGGGCGTGACTAAATAATCGAAGCACCCGCGGCGGTCTTACATAGGCAGTCTAATCTCCGAAGCGATTAGGTAGTGTTGCAACTGCATTAATAAGGTCATTAATATTATATGTATAACTAGAATATGCCCGTGACTTCGTTCACGCTTGACTTGAAATTCCCGAAAGATTCCCGGGGTACACAGTACCGCAGCATTTAAAAAAGCTATGGTAAACCACTCCCGGGATAATCTTAAAATTAAAGTTCACCTCACTCGCTTTTTATGCAGGTTAGTATAGTATCATTTAGGGTAATTATAATGATGTTACAATATCAAGATAAATCTCAATAAGCTCATAATATCTGTATATGTCAAATAGAGATATTACGAAACCACCCACATGTATTGTTATAATTATTAATGGTTTTATGTGAATGTTGAAGGCTATAAAATAGCATAATTGGTCAGTTAATGGTTTTCTTGGGTGTAAATAATATTAGTCTTATATAATATTCGCACTACAGGTATTCAGAGTGGATGGATGCAGAAGTCGTAGAAGGCCACGACACACCTTCCATGATCAAATTGATCGTGTACTAGCAGAAGGTGATGTCAGGAGCCTTAAGAACAGACGAGCTTGCATGACAAGAGTTATGAATGTCAAAGAGGCAAGTGAGGTGTGTAAGAATAAGCCTAAATGGCACTCTGTTGTTCGTGCCTACCCCGCAAGGGAACTGGCGTGAAGTTATGTATGTATGTATGTATGTAGGTATTCAGAATGTTATAAATTGCTTACTAGGTGTGCCCGCAATATCGATCACGC
This sequence comes from Dendrolimus kikuchii, assembly GCA_019925095.2. Taxonomy (NCBI): domain Eukaryota; kingdom Metazoa; phylum Arthropoda; class Insecta; order Lepidoptera; family Lasiocampidae; genus Dendrolimus; species Dendrolimus kikuchii. The sequence goes on from CM034389.1 coordinate 21,730,022, forward strand.
CGATTTGGATTTTATATTCATAGTAGCATCTACCAGCGAAACTTTGTTTGAGTTTCCATAACGATGACGTATTTATTAATGAATTGCAACAATGGCACCAAAAAATGCGACCTCAGAGCCGCCTTTTTCGCTATATTCGTCACGAAAACGGCATCATTTATCGGGATGAAAAGTATCCTAAATATTGAACCGCGATATAAGTAGGGTTGCCAACTTATTTTGAAGAAAATAAAGTATATTTGTTTTTAAGCTCTAAAAATATTTGGGAAATTTAGGTGCAAAAAAAAGAGTACACATTTATTTTTTAATATTGATTATATATTTTATTTATTTAATTATTGCGTTTCCATGTGTATTTATTGCTACTTTTTGAACAAAAAGCGCGACAGTTCAATTAGCGATGAAAATATAATACATTATGTACTATATAATTTGTCTATAATATATAGCACAATTGGGTGAAATATAGTATGATACTATATATTATACTATGATTAGTAACCCTAGATATAAGCTAGCTCTGTATCAAATTTTAATTTCAATAATCACTTCCTCTAAAAAAAAATTACACACGACAAGTCCAGAATATCTTTTACTTGCCAAGGAGTAGGTATGTGTTCCCCGCAAGAGTATCGTCATGCCTAACTCGTACGAGCGTCTACACGTAACTAATGTTCTGTAACTCTGTGATTATGCGACTTACTTGCTAGGCGCGAATCGATCTCTTTATACACAAGTTTGTCCAATTCAGCAACTCTACAGCCTAATGCTCCAACACAAACAAAAATTCTTTGTATTTATAGAATCTGCGGGTCCGAATTTAGCCCCCTGACATTTTTCACGTTTTTAAATTCATCTTTTCATTCACCGTCATCAAATTTGTAGATGATTTATTTGTACTACAGATATCCTGAACCCTGTAAAAGCGAAAATTGGAGTCAACATATTATTATGATACTAGACGGTCCATTTTTGTCTTTCAATTTGGAAGAAGCAACCAAAGTGATCCATGTAAACATAAACTTGAATTCAACGCTGTTGAATACCGTCGCTATTTTCAGTTCTATGCCTTTCAACTACATTGATTCAGTTTGATGCGTCTGTCTAATATTAGCATTATCAATAATTTTGAAGTGTTTGTCTGTCATTCCAAAATATTCTATTCTATTTTTGTTCTAAGTGGCGCCAACGCATAGGCATTGATTTTGCCAATGACACATAGAGAGTAAAGTGACAGGTGAAAGAGAATTTATAGAAAAAAAAGGCTTTAATCGGTATTCAATAGCAAAGACATTCTGTCATCCTGTGGACAAAACAATTCCAAAATAACTGACAAAGTTTAAGTGATAATTGATATACGATGCCTTAGGGTACGTTCCTCTTGGGCTCACAACGACGACGCTTGCGCCTTTGTCAACGTATCCATAGAGAATTAGTGCTCTATGGTCAAAATCCATTTCGACCCATCTCTTGACATGGGTCGTTGTGAGCTCTGCGTGATCGAAAATTATGACGTCATTAGTGACGTTTTCGCGGCGACCATAAAGATCGTGGTTGCTGTGTGGAACGGCTGAATTTTGAGCATTTGAGCTATAAGAGGAACGCGTTCTTCGCCAGAAATGTCAGAAATTTGAAAGTTTCTCACATCTCAAAGGTTTTCAATTACAATTTTGGGGATTCATTTTAACATGTTTAATTTTTATGTCTACAATACAAGCGTAAGTTGCTTAGCTTGGATATATAAAATGTGTCTGTTTGTCTGCAGACTTGTCTATTTAATCTAACTGACCATTACCAAAGGTGAAATAGGGAATTCGTGTAGGCAATAGATAAAACATAGCTAAAAGGCCAATGGCTTAAGGGCGTGCTGTCACGACTTCACTATCGTTTTATGTTAGAAATAATCTAAATAAGGACGAAGTTTGTATTTATTAAGTTTATAAATACAAGGCGAAAAGGTTATGCATATATAAATGTTAGGTAACAAGCATAACGGAAGACACATGCAACATGAAAGTTGTGCATTAAATAAATAAAATTGGCTCGTGTTTTTGATTGATGATGAACTAATTCGATTATACAAGAAGCATATTAAACTATACTTTACTACTCCAAATTACTATACCGAAAATTATTAATAATTATAGTACATTGTTAACTGACAAATTAACGAAATACCTTGACCTCGCGTACGAGATAACGGCAATGTGGCATATGGAGTCAACGATCATCGTACCGATGGTGGTGTCTGTTAAAGGTCTAATAGCGAAGAGCCTCGACCGACACGTAGAGAGCCTCTCGCTCTGTAAATGGGCGAAGGCCCAGATGCAGAAGGCGGTTCTCCTGAGCACGGCACGCATTGTGAGAAAGTTCCTGTCTCTGGAGCTTTAACCACCGGTAGCTTGGACCCTAGGCCCCGCTGCCGACGGACGTCATCTTTTTATATTTTTTTAATATGTATCTAGTTTTTATATATATATATATGTATTAAAAAAACGTAAAAAAATAATGAATAAATATATATGTGAAATAATAGTACATTTGAAAAATTTAAAATAAAATAAACATGTGAATAATAATAGTCTATTTAAAATAAAAATACTTCAACTTAAACTTTGTTTAATACTCCTTTCAGTGCCTTTATATAATTATATGTAAGTACGTCGATTAACATAAATGAAGTAAAATACTATAACCATGACTTTAATTTTAAAAAAAATATTTACACGACAACGGTTCAACAGATATAAAAAAATAAGATTAAAACAGGAATTTTATCTTAAATATAAGTGTATGTTTCATTTCGATATATTGCGGTATTTTTATATAAAATGAAACCCGCACGTACTAAACAGTGGACACAGTTGGTTAATAATTAAATTAGCTTTACAGTATTTCAATTACGTATATTTCCCTTAAGCAATTGCATTTCCATGTTTGCGAAATCGAAAAACAAACGTCCACTATTACTCGATATCAGTGCGTGGGTGGTAATACATTAGTGCTGCTTCTTCCGAGCTAATTTGCGTATTACATCCATGTCGAATACACTAAGGATATACCCCCACCAATAATGTTAGTGTAGTATAAGGATCAATGTGACCATTGTAATCCTAACTAATCTATACTAATATTGTGTGGCTGTCTCTGTAATTTTTACATATACTGTCTAATAATTAATGTACGAACTCGTTTTTTGTGTACTGACTGATTATTTCGAAGGTAGTTCGAAATAAATTTCTATCTTTTTTTTTTAACTTACGAAACGTAAACTTAATCTGCCGTTACAGAGTTTAAAATACAGGAAGTAATAGTTGTCGCATAGTGTTAAATTAAGCACTTGCATAATTGTATATTTTACTTGTTTAGCTTATTACTGGAGACCGATGGATTCCTTAAAGAGGTAATAAAGTTTGTTGATTTGTAGAAAATAATCTCTTGAACTGATTGATTTTGAAAATTGTTTTATATCTAAAAAGCTACATTATTCCTGAGTGACACAGAATATATTTGATTGTGATTAATAATATTTTTGCCTAGCGAAGGAGGCACGGACCAGCTAGTATTATATTGTTACGACCGACAACGACCGATTCACACCTGCAGTTTATTACCTTCCCGCATTTGGACTTCTTTTGTTTACTTATTTATTGGCATACGGCCCATTGTTCTATTTTACTCGTTTATGGCCGTTTGCAGGCATAATTAGCCAGGTGTGCGGATTACGATTTCTAGGAAATTAAGTCGACGATACGGGCGGGCGGGCACACTTATATTTGTGAAGTATAAAACGACGGCAGGGTGGAGAGAGGAGACAGTCTAGCGAGAACTTCAGTCAAAGCGATAACACAAGCGAGGCATGACGTGTGTACATTTTGTGACGGACTTTGCGCATGTTATTGAATTGTGCATTACATTTGGACTTATTGCGTCCGATTATATTTGTACCTGTGTTATACGTGTTTGTATAGTTCTAATAAATTCTATAGTAATTCCAACGGCATTTTAATTCAAGTCCCGCACTCGTAACAATATTATAAATGCAAATGTGAGTTTGTTTGTTTGTGACGTTTTCACGCCTTAATTATGCAACAGGTTATCACGAAATTTTGTATATACATTGCTAAAAACAGAATTTTCCCAAGAGATAGAAAAATAACTTTTAAACCGCCTTCATGTCAGGTCACAAACAGTGTGGCAGCAGCGCAACAGCAGCACATGTCTTCTTATTACAACTACAGCCGCGCGAGTTGTTTAGATAGCGTGGCCCACTTCATTCCAATAATGGACTCCAACGAAGAAACATCATTGTTCCTCCTGCTGTTTTTGGTTCTCCTTCGACGCTATCGACGTCGCGTAGTTAATAAACAGGACAATACTGGATTGATCCTTTGTTTCGACATTGACGTGTGAATACCAATAACAACCTCCGGGCCATTTTTATGGCCCGTAGTCTGGAGAGACATACATTTATAATAATATAATAATCGGCAGATAAACGCACGTACTGTATATCCCAAAATTAATCGAGTTAAGCTTGTGTTATGGAGAATATACAACGATAATGTTCTCAGAAACTACTAGAACTGGATGTAATGATATATGACAATAAGGTATATTGGGTTTCCGCAGCTATTTTGGCTAAAACGAAATTCTTATGAAATAGTCATGTTCCTTCAGTTGTCTGTCTGTCAGAGACATTTTTCTCAGAAACTAATGCGTCTATATAAATGCAATTTAACAGTAAGCTGTAGCTATAGTCCATATAATGGCGCCACATAATGATGTAATAAAAATACCAAAAATTAAATATAATAATGTATATTAGAGATTATTTAAATTGTTAAACAATTTTTACCGTAAATAATCGTATGATGTATCGTTAGTCATATCTTAAAAAAAAGTTTAAGTCTTTTAATTTCAGTCAAGAATAATAATTACTTTATTTAAGACTAGCGACCTGGCGCCGTTTCACCCGCGCTCTGTCCCGCTCCCGTGGTATATAGCGTCATGTTATATAGCCTATGAAACTCCCTGTTAACGTAGCTTTCTAACAGTAAAAGAATTTTTTAAATCGTTTTAGTAGATCCAGAGATTACACCCTGCAACGTCACAAACTCACAAACTTTACCTCTTAATAATATTAAGTATAGATCATTAGTATTAGTATAGAAATACGTCTCATTTCTATATACAATTTAAAAAAATTTAATTGAAAATTAAATTATTAAAATCTAATTATTAACATATTTCATCTGTGTTTAATGATTGTACCCCGCTGCGTTTATAGTCTCCAGAACCCAATGAACATCTATCTATCTATACCAAAATTGTGTGAATAATAAATAAGAATTATTTAATTAAGTCAATTGATAGACAAATATTAACTTTGAAATTATGATATGCATTTAAATATGGATAATATATCTGAATTATCAATTTGGCTTAGATACATAGAAAGAAATAAATAGTGACAGAACAATGTTTGCCTGGTTCTGCTAGTTAAGTTATAAATTTTAAAGTAACATTTAGTCGATACAATGAATAAGTACAGTCTACTCGCCTACGTGCTGGGTTCACCCACCTATTGGCCATTTACAACCCACTTGGTCAATACATGTCTTGATATGGCCTAACGCGGTGTTATGGGGCTTGTTCGCTTGTAAAATAAGATATGACCATTTCTTAGTACTACGGACATAGTGTTTATTGTATTATCATTATTTATCATCGAAGAAAACTAATAAGTATGATGATACCCAGTAAAATACTTAGTTTTAAAAAGGCTCTAAAATTACAGTATAGGATTTTGCTTGAGCATTATCTCGCTCGATCTCGAGCGGAGATATGGTCTAAGATGGTGGAGCACCAAAGACAGTCTGTAAACAGCCATGCAGGTATCGGAATTTAAATTTCAGTAATAAGAAATTAGTATAAAATATATTGTACTAGCTTTCCCGGCGGACGTTGTTCTGCCCTGAAGAAATAAAATTTAGAACCCGATTCCAGCGCCACCTACCGGGTCCAAATGTAAGCTATCCTATCTTTCAAGTCGGATCAAACTGCACCCGGTGTGGAAATTTGATTAAAATCGGTCAAGTAGTTTAGGAGTCCATCGCGGACAAACAACGTGACACGTAATTTATATATATTAAGATTAGAAATAAGATTGTACATTCTATAAGACATCCATTGTATAAGAAAATAGAAAACCCTCTGTCATGTCACAAGACGGAGGATGGGGGCGATAAATAAATAAAAAAGTAGAAAAAGATGGTGAAGCACGTTTACCTAGAATGTATCTATTTACACGAGACTTGAAGATACCCAGGTTGTAGGTTTAGGGAAAATCTGGCTCCGGCAGCGAGTTTCATACCTTTGCGATGCGCACAATGAAGGTAGACGTGAAGAGCTGTGTCCTGGTGAAGAGGTGGTATGTACGTACACCATATACCGGTGCCGCATGCCACTGCGTCTAATTATACGGTGATGGCGGGATAAGATTGAAAAGTTCCGATGCACACCCTTCAAAATGTATTTCATATAAAACCGATAAGCTGGCAACCCTGCGTCGATGCTCGAGTCTTTGAAATTTGTCATCGAATAGGTTGTTGGCTATCAACTTCCTGGCTCTCCGCTCAGTCGACTCTAGTGCATTGTGGTTAGAACAGTCCTCTATACAGGATCGAATTAAATGCTCCTGAATTCGATGTAACTAGATGTGGCCACAGATCATTTATCTCTTTTTGACGTTTTCACAAATCAATCATTTCAGTCTGAAGACTATAATTATGTACTAAGGTAGATTTACAGGTTTGTATAAATTACCCGTCATTCCCAAACACAAACAGCTATACTAAGCTACTTTTAATAATATAATAAAGTATACACTGTATACCCACAATAAGATTTTTTTTTAATAATAACAGCCCATAGATGTCTCATTGATGGGTTTGGGTCTGTTTTTTGGGGAATGAACATTATACCCGCCACGCATGTCTAAGGCTGCTTGGTGGGTTTGAAGCACCGGTTATCTCGATGTGCAGATTTCATCACGATGTTTCCTTCATTTCAGCTCGTGGTATTTGCAACAATATGCGCACTAGGATTGAAAAATGGCTAAGTGGCACATGCTTTCCATCCAGAATCGTTGAATTCGTGTCGTTTGAAGTGAATTGCGAAAATTATAAGCTGTTATAGACTTTATCAAGAAGGATCGATTTTTATTTTCAATTTCATGTCAAAAGACTACATGTTTGTAATTCCCAACATCTACATTTGTACGTACAGTCGTGGTATGAAAATGTTCGCCAATTAAAAAATTGATTCATTTAAGGTTCCGCGAGCACATGTTACCTTTTCAAAGTAAGCCAGAAAACAGACCGTTCCATAGAAAATTATGTTTAATTGTTTGGTAATAAAGTTTAAAATTACTTAGATCAAAGTTGTTCGACTTTCTGTCTTATCTAAGAAGATTGTTAAGACATGACAAACCTTCTTATTGGTTTTAATACTTTTGTTAAGCGTAGTGTCTGTCATTGTAAACATTGCAATTTTCTTTTTTCACGTTTTTGTATTTTATAAACGTAACATTTATTAAAACGTTGGCGGGGTACTGTTTCTTGTACTTGTGCAGGCAAAAATCGACTTTGAGGTGACGAACATTTGATTCCGCGACTGTACACAGTTCTGTTTTGTGCGTCTCACTTTTGAACTGTTGAACAAGTGTTTCATTAATAGTACAATATTGCAGACCACAATCCATAGGCCTTGTGCAATTCCACAAAGGTCCTTGTTTTTGCGTGTCTGGATTATGGAGGCTTTACTGTAGTTTTAAATAAAAATTACATCCCTAATATACAGTTTTCTACGAATTTAAAACCGCACAAGGATCCCTTGTAACGGATTAGACCTGCAGATAGAGTGCGCGTTTGAATTTTGCAAACAATGCTTTACATGGGCATTATTTCAACACGTCATATTGCAATGCGCAGATAAATCTATCTTGCACGACCATTTCCCACACGACCGACCATTATTATGGATCTCGTGTTTCTATGTCTTCTATGACGCTCCAAGGCGAATAATTACGATATAAATGCCTGTTGGACTTGGAGATTGTGGTGAGGTCAAGAGTACTAGATTTTCAGTTTTTATGGTTCCGCAGGTACACAATAGAAACTTAATTTTTAATTTTTTTTTGTGTCCTTATGTTGATCTGTTTTGAAATTGAAACTTTAGACTTTTAACTTTATTCTTTTATTAAACGTATAACTTACTACCTATTTTTAAAAATACATTGCAGATTGACGGAAAAATGTTATTCATCTCGATACAATTATTTTTTGAAAGTAAAAAACCCTTTTTTATAATTTTAATTTTCAAGATAACATGTTATTGAAGCAGAGAGGTAATATGTACAATGTTACAGTTTTACACAACTCCCGATGTACTTACGTAGTAGACTAATTTTAGTAGCGTGCGACAGTGTACGAATCGTGTAAGTGGAAGAAAACTAAGAATGCATAGCAAGCAACACTGCCATTTCTGCTTGCGAATAAAATTCAATATTTACATGACGGAAACGGATCTGCACTTTTCTGCGCAAAATTATAAGTTGTGTGAAACTGTAGTTTTTTGCTGGGCGACTGTCATGCCTTTACTTTTAGTATTTTTCTTCCATGGTACTACAAGTTAAGTACAAGTCGGACGTAATAAGGACAAACCTAGAAACAGTTATGACGGTGTCATCTGTCTCATGCATCTTAACAACATTTTCGTGATATGCGTGATACACGAGGTGAAAATTTTCCGCATACGCAGGTCACGTAAATTTTACTTTTACTTAAGAGTTTTTTAGGGTTCTGTAGTCTTACAATATACTAGTATGCCCCCTGAAAAAGTAAAAATATAAAACGTGATTGCAACGCTATCTATTTTTACGCTATATATTTTTAGAATTTGAACCATCCAAGAACGCTTCCCTCTCAAAGAGACACAATTTTTTTCTTCAAAACCGATTTATGCGCGACTTACCGGCTCTCATTGTGAATCTAAATTCTAAACCATTCTGGGACTCAACACACACACAAAATTCAACAAAACCAGAGATCCGACTCAGATTACCGGCGAACAGCAATTAATTTTTATATATAAGAAAACATTACGAACTCGTTTAAAAAGATTTTAATGGATAAATAAATTTCTTTATCTTTATCTATTATCTGAAAGAAAACTTTTTACTAATAAACAAAATGAAAGTGTTTGTTTGTGGTTTCAAAATAAATGCCAAAATGTAAGTAAAAGTAAAATCAGATTGAAACAATTTGATTGAAAGATACAGGAGTGAAAGTTCTAAAATTTTTTTTTTATGAAAATATTATATGAATTTTATCTTTATTTTTCGTCTATGTTACTATGAGTACTTCGGTATCTTGTAGGATATAAAAATAATAAATCTCACGTCCCACAAACATTGTGGCTAGCATAGGGAATTTATTATTTTTTTATTTCATATCTGTCATTCCTTCCAATGAAATGTAGGGGCCTGAGCCCAGCAGTGGGACGTTTATGATCTGCTATTTCATTATTAAATATTTGAACCTTATGACACAACGGTTTAAATCATTTTGAAGCTAATGCGCAAGTAAGTCTAGACAGTCTAATGGCGACATTAATAATACTATAATCCAAACTAACTTTTAATATTGTTAGCATAAAACCCAATATTGATCATCAGTGACTGGTATTATTTCTGTTACTTTTAATGTTGCTTTTACCTAAATTAAACCATGTTATTTTTGAAATAAAGTCCATTTCTCATTTACAAATAATCTTTCATTACTTGTATGCACAAACCTATGGGAAAATAAAGCTTTTGTTAGCTATTGTGATTATTGAAGTTTGAAATACAAGGTTCTCTTTCGTAACCTGTTGTATCAAGATAAGGTGTTACTGCTTCCACTAATACTATGTTAGGGTATGAATTGTATGTTTGTTTCAATTTAAAGGTCTCGTTCCTTTGTTATTTAGAACTACTTAGTGTTACAGATTGACGTTCATCCTTGAAAGATGATTGTGAATTGTTTTAAGGTTTTTAAGTGATAAGTTCTTTATTTCACTTCAGTGAAACTTCTATATAGACGGGGTCTTAGGATTTTTCTGTCACGAAAAAGCGTTGCGGCCGCGTGGAGGAGAGGCATAAATTTAGACTAGACATGATGAGAGGCGGTATAATTGTAGAGTAGACTATGGATGCGTTTTTTGGTTCCGGATAGAATTCAGTTTTTGTTGTTTGATAAAAAAAAATATGTTTAAATAAAAAATGTATTCATAAAAATATACCTAACCTAACTAAATCATAATTTGCAGTAAAACTGCGAAAAATCGAAATGTGTGCTGAGATACATAGTAGAAGTGAAACTTCAACGGACAAGTGGCAAAACGAATGGCAACAAATTTTTAACTTGAAGTTTTACGGGCAGGTTTTCAAATTGGACAAGTACATTAACAATCTGCCCGCAAAACTTCAAGACTTCACTTTTGTTGCGATTCGTTTTGCTACTTGTCCGTTGAAGTTTCATTTCTACTATGTGTCCCAGCACACATTTTTTATTTAATGATGGAAAACCCACAGCTAATACACTTGATAAACTTTTGAAATTGATACAGAAACCCAATTACAGGTTTTCGCGAATAAAATCTTGATTAAGTAACATACAGATACAGTACATTATACAACTAGTTATAAAAAATATGACTAAGGCGGTGTTTAACCACCTGACTCCCAAAATGGGTCAAAATTATGCTGCTTACTTATATTATTTAAATAGTTGCTTGCTCTAACTGGTAATGCATTTTGCCTATAGTTGGTAGAACTAAAAAGTATATTTATTGGTAAATTGATACGTACAGACTTAGCCGGAACGTTAAATTTGATTTTACTTAGTAGATCTGGATCTATATCAGACGAAATAATTCTTAATAGAAGTATACAGTCAGCTATATCCCGTCGATTCTTGAGTGGTCAAAGATGAAACTTCTAACAGAGGTCCAAATATAATTATTCGCTAGAATACTGGGTCTTTATGCTAAAGCATAAATATCGAACGAACCACTTTTGTATACTTTCTATACGGTCAATGTATTTGTGATGTCGAGGGTTCCATATGTGAGACGCGTACTGTAAGTGGCTTCTGACATAATTGCAGTATAAATATTTCATTAAAGTTCTTTGAATGTGATTGAAATCTTATCAAATAGGGAAGCGGACCGTCACATCAACGAAGATGCTTTTATTATCTTCCATTACAACTCAGCCTCATATTCCCAACCCTAAAGGTTTGCAACGCCTTGTCTTCGCCCCTGATATTGCAAACGTCTAAAGCTTTAAAATAATAAAAGTTGATTGAAATGAAACAGAAAGCACTACTACGCGACTGTGCAGAAACTCGTGTTAGTTATGATACGTATTTCGGAACTTATCTACCTGCTTTCACATGTAAGTGAGAGTGAGATTATATCAAAACATGTATATTAAATTCTCATGCGAATTTTAACGCATTAAAAAAAAAAGATTTCTTGTTTTCAATGTCAAACCAAACCCCGAACTCCATGAAGAAATCTTCCTGTGAATAATTGCATCACATTTATAAACGAACTTAATTTGTTATCCAATTTTGGTAATGTCAGCCATGACAGAGATGAGTCGTTTATGCAATTTATTGCAACTGATAATACAATGTGCATATTTTTGAGTCGAAACGTGCCTGAGATCTTTCGAATAACCTACTTGTTCTTTATGCACCTACGGTAAGATTACAATCAACTGCAGAATATAGTACTTCGCAATTTAATCATCTATTTTCTCATATTTATAACTGAAGCAATTGTAAAAATTATAATAAACTGAATGGTCGTCGATTTCATCAAATTGCAGTTTCTCTCGTTTGTGCCATAATTAATTATTTAGACCCTGTTTTTTATTGTTGTTATAAAGTGGTTACCATTGTCTATGAATATTTGCAATACCAGAAATCTTAACAACGTGCTGTCAATCGCGAAGAAATGTAATTATATTAAAAAAAATATTAATATTTTAGTACCATACAAAACCTTATCTTCTTATAAATCCCTAAGGTGCGTTAAGACATGTTCTTAAGAACATGAGCATAGCGGCTCAAGCAAGTGAGGCTGAATGTCCATGGCGAGGCGTGTGGTGGTAGAAACATTTTCCTCATAAAAACTCTAACCTAACACAGCTTATTTATTCCCTTTAGTTGTTAATACTCATACAATCAGTACAGCTAGTAGTAACTGTCCGTCTGTAATGGGGATGATAAACATGCAAGTACGCGCACTTGTGGCTCGGCGATTTTTTTCGCCCGTCTGTCACCATAAGTATGCAAACTTTCAGAATCTAAGAAACTCGTCAAGTCATATGTACGTGAAATTGCTAAGTCTGTCACTCGCTTTATACATTCCCCCCTCGCATGTCGCATTATTCTTGTCTTACGCTGTCTTATGTTTACTTGGGTATCTTACCAAAGGCATACCAACATATTCTTTTCTATTTCAATTTTGATTTTATCATCTGGATTCCCTTGCGTGATTAATTAAATAAGGCTACAGGTTAGATCGTAAGTGGACTACAAATATTTCGACACGACTTTTAACCCACATAACCTGTAACCTTTGAAACTGCATAGAAGCGCGCACACCACGGAATTAATTCGGCACATTATTCTTCTCCCGTTTTTCGCTTTGCGCAGAAAAGAAACCTGTGGCGCCTTTTAGTTATTTAGGACTTAGGAGCTTTTCAGCGTCACGCTTTTTACTAGGCGATTGTCTTTCTTGGTGTTTATCTTTCATAACCTAAGGACCTACTTAATATGATGCAACGTTTTGCATATCACAATGCACTTTGGATTTTTTCCATTAAAATTGCATGAGAGAGGTTCCACTGCCCCAAATCCCACATGTTTGTGACCGCAATGCATACGTGACTTGATTGCTCTTAAAAGATAAAACATATAATACCTATGGCTTCTGTATCGTCAAATCTTTTATATATAAATTACGTGTCACGTTGCTGGTCCGTGATGGACTCCTAAACTACTTGACCGATTTAAATCAAATTTGCACACCGTGTGCAGTTTGATCCGACTTGAAAGATTATATTCGGACCCGGTAGGTGGCGCTGCATTCGGGTTCTAAATTTTATTTCTTCAGGGCAGAACAACGTCTGCCGGGACAGCTAGTATTATTATGTAATTTTACATAAAATATTAATTATTTTTCAAGTTTTTTTTAATTATTGGGGCATATATAGTAGGCTAACGGCCCACCTGATGGAAAGTAGTTACCGTCTCTTATGGACATTTACAACACCTAAGGTGCTACCATCGTGGAATCGACCATGAAGGGGGGCACTGATGCAGGAAGACAACTTAAGCTTGTTATGGCTGCATACTTAAGACTAGGAGTAGTAGCTATCCAGGCAGGCAAATTTCCTACCACCTGGCTGTGAGTTGTTTCATCACATATTACGACAGGCTTCTCGGCCGAAGATTATTTAGTATTCTTTCTTCGTTATTGTGCAGAGTTACTGTACATTCAGGAGTGTGAGATATATATTATATACTAGGATATGCCCGCGACTTCATCCACGTTTGACTCGCAATTCCCACGGGATTCCAAGGACGCAAAGTACCGCAGCAATTAAAAAAGAATTTAAGCTATCGTTTTAGTGAAAATTGTGTTGGAATAAGCTAATTTTTATGCACCTGAACAACTTCAAAACGCTCCCGGGAAAATTCCTGCAGGATTCCCGGGATACAATGTAGCGCAAATTTTAAATGTAAAAATAAACTGTCGATTAGTAAAAACTGCATCAAAAACAGCCAAGAAGTTTCTACGTGCATCGCGAACAAACAAACAAGAAATCTAAAAAAAATGCATCGTATTCTCCAGCGATATATAATCTATTCCAATTGTTTTTTTAATACTTCAATGTACCGACACGGCATGTTTAGAATTTTATAATATTATAGATATCTGCGTAATAATGGCTTGCAGCAATACCGCTTACTGAAGGGTTACATTGTATACTATTTAAAATATTGTTATGAGTCGCGAGACTGGATTTAAAAAAGCCGTTAGACTTACTATAACTATACAAACACGTATAACACACGTACAAATATAACAGAACACAACAAGTCCAAACGTAAATCAAAAGGTCGTAATTCAATAAAACGCGCAAAGTCCGTCACTTATTAGATTCCCGATTGTAGTACACAGGTCTTGCTTCGCTGGTGGTTATTGTTCCCCCCTCCATCAGGTCATCGTTTTATACTGCGCAACGGCAATGTCCCCGTATCTAAGTCGACTTAATCCGACACACTTGGCTAATGACTGCCATAAAAGATTACAATACAACAATGGGCTGTTTTCTAATCACAAAGTAAACAAAAGAAGATGACCATAAAAGAATTTAAATTCTATTAGTTCAAATGCCGACGGGTAATAAATGTGCTTTGTTTCAGATATGCAGGTGGATTTTGTTTTTGTCGGGACCCGAGTCGTAACGATATGATGAAATGAAGAAAACACGTATGCTTATGCTCTTAAACACCTATTTTATATTTAAAAGCATTATACAAGGTTTTTTCCAAATATAAAACTTTAAAAAAATCTCACGCGTGTCTTAAAATATATTTTGGTATACATTCTCGTCATTATTCACATCAGACTTTGTTATTGTGAATTTTAATCGCCACATATAGAAATAGGCTAACCCACATTTATTTTATCTTAAATCTTTATTAGTAAGTACCACCATATTAGGATAATACTCTAATATGATGTGGGTTAACATTATCCTTCACACATTTTGTTTCGTATTTTGCATTAAATATTTTGAAAATAAGTAGGCCATTTCTAGGGTTAATTTTTTAGCCATTTTAACTAAAACGGAATCCAGCCATCTTTTAGAGCCGTTTTTTAAGTGTTTATGAATGAAAAACAGGGGAAGTGTTGTATATTGTTCTTAAATTAGGTGTCTTCTATTTTAGGCTTTTTTTTGCTTAGTTTCGTTTAATTTTAGTACAACTGAGTCTATTAATAACTCTAAAATTCTACTTGCATAGTGTTTTTGTTACATGCTTTTCCTTATTGACTTGCAAAATTAATTACTGGACGTAGATCTTGATGTTTATAAAATTATAAAGGAAATTAAGAGTCCGTTAGAATGCAACAATGCATTTCATTTGAGCAGAATGACTTTGCGGGGGCGTTAGTGATGTAATCTAATCTCTGTTAGATATTTCTTACTTAGCAAGATAGAGGTGTACATTTTATTCTCTTGTTGTTTTTGGTAACTAAATAAAGGCTTTATAATAGTTAAATATTTTTGTTAGGTACTGATTGTAAAATAGTAACTTATGTAATGATTTTAAGGTGAACATTCAATTGATCATAATTTAAAATTAACGAAATACTATCTGATTCTTACTTGGACACTTTGACTTGGATCCTAAATTCAGGCAAACAATCGTAATTCAAATTCAAAAGTTTTGATTAAAAATAAGGTCCACGGGAGAACAGTTTTTGAAGGTCATACATGTAAGTCAATATTTAAATCTACTTCGTATTATTATTATTATTTACACTATAGTCAGATAAGGGTCTACCTATCTTATATCTTATAATAGAGGCGACTGAATTTATTCTTAACTCTGTCATTTAACGCAATGTTTTTTAAATTATCAAAGTGCCAATTTCACTGTCATCATTTTTTAAATTGCCTTTCAGTTTGGGTGAATCAATTAAAATGATCCCTATAAACATACGAGTAAATATTAATAGTTTAATGTGTTTGATAATATCGTGTCCTTTCAGTTCTGCGCGTTTCAACCAAATTGATTTGATTCGGTTGTTCCGTTTCATATCAGCAAACGTTCTTTTATCACTTTGAATACGCATGGAATGTAATTTGTTTATGAGGGATTTTCATTCTTATTTTTCTTCTTTCCAGAATGTCTCAGTGCAAAACACTCAGATCGGTCACGGCAGCGCTCCAGTTCGTCACGGAGCGTTTCCCGGGCGGCCGACATCAAAAGGGAAGTTGACTTCGATTGCCCTGAGGAGTTTGGTTACTACCCTCATCCCACCGACTGCACATTGTACTATGTCTGCGTGTTTGGCGGCGCATTATTAGAGTCGTGCACTGGTGGCCTTATGTACAGGTAATAAATACATTCTTTAGTTTTTTATTAGTAACGGATATTGCGTTATAGGAATCGTCTAACTTCAGTATCCCCATTATGCTTTATAATGTGGCCCATGAGATCAGATGGTGCTTGTTATATTACTAGCTGATGCCCGCGACTTCGTTCGCGTGGTGTGGTTTTTTAACTATCCCACGGGAACTCTTTAATTTTTCGGAATCAAAAGTATCCTATATGTTGACCGGGGATATAAGCTACCACCATACAAAATTTCATTTAAATCGGTCCAGTCGTTTCGGAGATTAGCCGGTACAAACAGACAGAGAAACAAAAAATTGAAAAACATCGAAATTAGTTCTATTTTACTTCTTACATCCCCCTGACTAGGTTTTTAGTATTTTTTTGATTGTACAGAAATTCGACCTCTACAGCTTTATTATATGTATAGATTATTGTAGCCAACCTTTGAAATACTTTACCTGTCATCACTATTGTTCATGTTGGGAGAGTTGAGATGTTATTTCAGCATGCAGCCCGTCTGGAGAGTGAACCCTTGGTTAAGAGCATGCTGCCATAAAAACATTGAGTTGTGTTTTGGCATTAGTGGCCAGAGTCCAGTCTCTTTTCAACTAGTTTAAAGTAAAGTTTTATGTTGCAAATGCCCATAGGTGATGGTAACCGCTTTCCATCAGGTGGGTCGTCAGCCTGTCTGCTATACTGAAGTATTTAAATGTTTTTATTGTTGTAGCAATAAAAAAATTGTGTGTATGTGCGCAGTTCACACACAGTAAAAACTTCAGAGAATATACTCACAGATAATTATTTTCCAACTTTTATTAATATAAATCCTTTAGCCTACATTCGTCAACATATTATAAACTTCTTAAGTATCACTTTCAATTTTTCACTGTTTTAGTCTAAAAAAATATTATTATCAGTTTTATTTCGGTCCAAATTGGACCTAAGTTTAATCATCGGTCTTATTGTCTCTTTAATCTGTACTGCACAATGTAAAACTCGTATCTCATTCACCTGCAGGCTTAGTCCTATAGATGTGTTAATCTATTTTTAGTGTCGCTTTTTCGTTTCGAGTTTCGAATCAAAAACACAACGATTCTAAAGAAGTTTAACTTCAAAAAGAAATCAATTTAGTAACGTTGATGTCGATTTATTGTTACTTTCTATACAGTGTTACATTAGAAATAGTTTTGATTATAACTTGTAACTAAAATGGCAACTTCAACTATAAATTATCTACATATCTAAATAAGTTTCTTTACTGTTTGTTTCTCAAGTTTTTGTCTATTTCCAAAACGAGAACAACCCTGAAACATTCTCAATGAGATTCACTATTGATATCTTAAAATTCCAGCCACGAGCTACAGACATGTGATTGGCCGAGGAACGTAGGCTGTGACGGTGTGGTAGGTGCAATAACAGTCGGTGGTGATGAGGTGGACAGGATCAGCCAGAGGGCACCCCCGCCCCCACCACCCCAGCCTCGGCGAACACCGCCCCCACCACCTCCAAGGACACAGCCACAGCCTAACCCGGTTGTCACGTCAAGAGGCCAGCCCAAGTTTAATCGAGAAGAATACGAAAAGGTTTGTGGAAAATATTGTTCTACGCTACGTTTAAGAAGGGCGTTATAACATTTCTTAGAGGCCCGGCAACGCGTTGACAACGCCCACGGTGTTGCAAACGTCCATAGTAACCACCATCCATCAATTAGGCCGTCCGCCTATTTGCTTGATTCAGGCAGTAAAAAGAAAAAAACACTATTAACAACGTCAAATGTGTAAAATTAGTCCCGTTTACATAGACATAAAAATAATGCTCGGTGCTGAAGATTAATATAGATATTAGTCACACTAAGTAAAATATCAAATGTCTCCACTAATCCTATGTCTGTAAAAAAATATTATTCAAGATAAAAACTGCAAGTATCGACTCGTAAAATACTTGTACTTCTTTTTATAACTGATTAAAAAATTACAAATATTATTTAATATAAAAGTAATTTCATATTTTTAATATGATATGTCAACATTATAAAAAAATATAAAGCCTAAAACTAAACTAAAACCTAAAACTACTGTTTTTGCTACAAATAAAGTCATAAAATGTTCCTAAGTCCCAAGTATGCAGCGTTTTCGTTCTATTGACAATTATAGACATATGTACTTCTCACTCGCTTTAAAATAATTTCAATCTACCTTTTAAATTATTATCTTGTAACTCTTTGTTTTCGCATACTTAACTTACTTACTAAAATTGTTCACACTCACGTCCTAGTTTTAAGTCGCTGGAAGGGACTAACACCTAACAGACAGGCTTGGCCTAGTTTAGGTGTTAGTGCCCAGTGTTAATTTTAAGACAACATGTAAATTTAATTTTGGTGTCATTAAAAATCTTATTATTATTATTATTATTATTATTTTACAGTATTAGATAAAAAATACAATCTTTTAAATTAAAAAAAAAATTGTTTTAGAAGAAATACTTATTTTTTTTAATACTGAAAATTTTGAATACATTTTTGTCAGTTACCTATGTTTCCCTATGTTAGAATTTTTATCTTAATTGATTTAGTATTTAATGATTAATAAAAGGCTATAAAGGAATTCGGAGCGAATTTGCCCCTTTTCCAATAAAATGCAACTATTTTTAATACAACACAATTATCAAAAAATTATTCGTTGCTGTGTATGAGTGACATTTTCAAAGTAGTTCAAGGTTTTGTTGATATTTTTAAATTAAGAGGGGAAATATAAGAATCTTCGCATTTGATAAACAAAATTCAAACGTGTAAGGTCATGGTATTTCGTTTGTAGTATATTGTGAGAATATTTATGTATAGAAATGAATTATGCTAATTTGCCGGAAGGATATATATAAAATAAAATCTTTATAGTTTGATTAACTGTGGTCTTACTGTAAACATGTAACTCGTGTCAAATAATCAAAAGTATTCATTTTTGAGAATAACCTTCAAGCAAATAACATGCAACAGATGGAACTTGAAAGCTATTCCACCCCAACCATTAAAACACTCAGCCACTCCAATTTAAAAAAACATGTCGTTTGCCTCACAACAAACTGAGACTGAGTGCTTGTGATTTACGCACATAGGTCTTTCTTAAACATAACCAGTGTCATATTTTAAGTAAATTTGAACGCATTTTAAAATTATAATAATAATAACAGTCCATAAACGTCTAACTGCTTTTCCTTCACCGTTAGCATGTGGTAATTGTAACAATATGCACAATATTAGGTTAGAAAACTACCTAAGTGGTGCATGCGTTCCGGTCAGACTTCGAACCCGCGCCCTTTGAGTATGGGACGCGTGCGCTAGCCATTACGCTACCACGACTTTACTTTACTTACACTTTAACTAAATTACTTTAAATTAAAATAAAGCATCTATAAAATAGACATTTCAAAATATTTATCTACATAAGTCCTTATTAGTCTATTATATAAATGTATTTAATATATATGCAAATGCTGTATTTCAGCAACAACAGTTGTACGCTGAAGTGGATGACTTGCCCCCTGTAGAAGAACTGGAATCAGACAGACAGCAGCGCGTTTACAGAGGACAACCTTCAACTATTGGACAAGTTCAAAAAGACAGAGATGGCTACATTGCCCAAGTTAACCCGGGTAGAAATCTTAATTCAAACATTATTCCCGCTTCGATCCCTCAACACAGCGGGAAATTTGGATCGTTCTCTTTCGGTACCCAAGTTGATGACAGGCGTACGGCTACTATTACCCCAGCACCACAGACCTACAAGTAAGTGTTATGTTAAACAAAAAAAGACGAAATATGCAGTAGTAAAAGAGTATGTAAGGGTAGGGTAAGACACGGAACAATAAATATAAATCTGACGTGACTAATGTCATATCAAGGATTTAAATGACGTATATAAAAGTAGTTTAATTTAGTTTTTAACAAACTTCTCATACCGTTTCATTGAATTGGTTGGTTTATCACATTTAAATTATACTGTCTCATGTTGTAGAATAACTTGACTTTATTATTCTTAAGTGATTATTGACTTTTAGTGACTGTTTCTAAAATTAATAGACATTGTCGTTTTCAGTGCAGACAGTGACAATGACTCTTTTGCTGACAGACTTTTGGACATTGAGACCAATGAGATAAATGTTAATGACATTACTGTTAAACCTCCTACTAGAGGCAAAAGGGATGTGACTGATACTAAAGTAGCTAATAATGCTACTAAAGCTAACGAAACTGAAGAAATATCTAAAAGGAGTGACAGCGATGATGAATTCCAATACTATGAGGCAGATCATGAAAATTTAAACATCGATGACGATTTTATTAGTTTAGATGACACAGAAAGAGGAAAAAGACAAGTGGGATTTTTCCTTAGAAATGGGTACAAAACCCCTACAAAAAACTGGGCATTTACTAAACCTGTAAAAGTACTAGGCATTCAACAACAAAGTTATAATCAAAATACACAAACCAACAGATACCAGCCTGTTCACAATAATGGTCTCAGTAACTATGAAGTTAGTCGAAGACCAATTAGATATGAAAATAACTACTATACTACGGCCAATCCGTTTTTAGTGTATCAAACTAATGATCAGTCGCAAAGATTTAAACCTAGCCTACCAGATCCATATCAAAAAAGTCAGATTATAACTAAAAGTCCTCCAATTTCCTCTTTAAATAACAACGAAAACTCTTACTTATCTCTAGGTGGAATTATATATAACAATTCCCCAAAGCCAAATTTCAAGTATTCTTCACAAATTATTTCATCTACAAGTCGCCCCATATCTTTTCCGGATTCTTCTTTACTTCCTAGTACAGTTGTGACTGGACGGCCCTTGCCAAATCCTACTTCACCACGAAACCAGGATCAATATAAACAACAAGATAACGGAAATGGGCAACAGTTGGGACTTCCTTCGCCCACACGTAATACAAATTTTAAGGAGAATATAAGACGACCTTCTTCCAATAACCAAGACTATGAGGAGGATGAAGCACAGTCTAACGAGGACGAAAGTTCTTCAGAGGAAGACGAACATCCATTTCCGGAACCCCCTTATGAATTCACTAATCCTAGAAATAAGTATACTAATATAGAGAATCCTTTTGCCAACCCTAATTTTGATTTTGATGCTTATTTATCAAAAATTAGTAATGGGCAATATAGTACTACTTTAAGGCCAAAACATCTTCAAGGCGGTCAAATTAAAAATATTAAGCAGGCGGTAGAAATATCAACTACGTCAGCATTAGGTACTGGTTATAGTTCAACATTGAATTATGAGGGAGTCAGTTCACCCAAACCATTCACGCTATCTAGTGGTTTTAGCACAGCATTTCCTATTGAAAGCAGTACTAGAACTATATCTGGAGCACAGCAGTATCATTCAGAGAATATTCAAAAACCACCACATCCTTCACAGCAAACATATTTACAATCCTACCAGCAAAAACAGCAACAGGTTCAGCATCAACAACAGCAGCAACTTTACCAACAACAACAACAACAACAACGACAACAACAACAGCAGCAGCAACAACAACAACGACAACAACAACAACAGCAACAGCAGCAGCAACAACAAAAACAACAACAACAACATCGACAGCAGCAACAACAAGCATCAACTGCGAATGTTTTCAATCAAACTCCTCAGCAAAGTGCAGATATATCATCACAGCCCGGGCGGCTGAAATTGAATCCTCCTAATTTTAAAGATGATCGTCAGCTGCCTATAACGTACAGTTTTACTAACCCTATAGATACATATTTGAGACAAAATAATAATCAATATCAAGAAAACCAGCACAACAAGCAATTTTTCGCTACTCAAAAGCCGTACACTCAACACATCGCAACGGGTTTGCCTGTATTAGTAACATCGCCAAAACAACAGCGAGTAATAAGTTCTGAAAACTATGATTATTCAAAAACTAGTACACAGTGGCCACTAATAAATATTCAACAAACATCCTCTAAACCTTTAACAACAATAGCAAACGAACAATTAACAGCTCTGCAACAATATTGGAAAAATCCGTCTACGGTAAATCCGTATTCCGTACAAACTGTTACTTTCAAACCAACTGCAACGACAAACATGGCTAACCTAAAAAAACTATTTGCTCAAGCAATTAAATCTTCAACAAAATCGCCTTTGAAAAATTATAATAGCTATGTAAATATACCTTCTACCACACAGACCCCGTTAAAACGCAGACCAATTCCTAAGCCTTCACCTGAAATGAATGATTACTATTATGATGATGATGAAGATCAATATTATCATGAACCCCCTGTAAAATCAAAATATATGCCCAGCTCCGAAGTTATGCCTAAAAGACCTCCAATGGCGCAAAACTATCAGGAATATGAAGATAGCTATGAAGATTCTGAAGAGCAAACTGTTAATATTAAACCCAATGTTGTTACTCGTCACCCACCTAATTATAATACATATCAAGTAGACACATCTACTAAATTTACAAATAGTATATCAGCGGTAACCAAAGCTCCACTTAAGGAGCAGAATAGAATTGAAAATAATAAAATTCCAGTACCGGTATTGTATAACGTTCCTTCACCAACACCAAATATATTGATTCGACCTGAAGTGTCAAACTATGAAGTCATTCATCATGCTCCTCGAAACAGAACAGCACATTTAAGAAAACCAATTCATTTAGACATGGGTCCCCATACTGATAAACCACCCAGATATCTGAATCAAACCACACTCAGGCCTTATACAGTTAGACATAGACTAGCTAAGCCGACCGCTGTTCAAGAGCCACTCGATCAAAAAGAGGAAAAACAAAACAGAGGACGAATTAAACATCCAAACTTAGTGGCTCAATTAAAATCTACTACTCCTCATGATAGTCATAACCAAGAGACTCGTTACACTAAAACAAAACATGATGATAAGACAAACAGGTAATAAAAAGCACCAACAACATTCATACTTCAACCTATCGCAAAATTAGAATTCCCTTCTTGGCACTTCACTAACGCATTATCTAACCAAATTCTTCTTTTTTCTGTTGTTTGTGTCGCACTTGTTCGTATACTGGAAAGCTGCTCAAAGTTAGAAGATGAACTTACATAAGGATTTTTAATTCGATTGTTTTATAATTTTGACGCTATAATAAAGACAAATCAAACGCTGACAGTATGGACTTTGACAGTATACTGACTTATTACACAAGCTTTGTAAATAGGCGACTTGATTATGTTTAATCGAACTCGTTAATTTCTATTTTATTTTTAGCCTGGAACCTACTGAAAGTGTGACACCTGTCTCTTATTCGACAAATGCTCGTCCTAAGATGTTATACAACGGATCACAAAACTACAATCCTGATCAATACGACCCATACTATGCTGTGTACGACGAAGATGGTGAATTGTATAAGGATACAGGTAATTGTTAAGTCTTAAATTCTGCATGATTACATTACGATTTACCTTTGTTATCAGTTTACAAATAAAGATAAAGAACTTTAGATTTTCTTTGCAATGCAATAATATTCGTACATAATAATTCCTCTGACATGGAAGAAAAGTACTAGCAATGACAATCATCAAGTAAAAAACGATAATATGAGAGTGTCACATAAATCCCATGTTTCTAGAGTAGATTAGAGGACATGTCGAGCCAGTCTTATTTCGCATCTTAATGTAAACATCACCACTCAACTATGTTTTATTTCAAAAACAAATAGAACAAAGCAAACAAAAATTGAAAGAATAAAGCTAAGAACAAGCTTCTTTTCAGTTTTATATTTAAACTAGAGTTTACCCCGCGGCTCCGCCGCGCGTCAAACTCTAGTGCGTACCTCTTGTTTTAAGAGCAGGCGTTAATACAGGATATATTGTATTGTATTTTTATGTTGGTGCTATTTGCCCTCGGAAGATTTACTTCATTTTATATCGCAAACTATCCCGTCTACCGGGATGAATAGTATCTATATCCATTTTCGGTATTCAGACAGACAGATCGAGTGAAAGTCGCATTTTTTTAAAGATTATGAATTTTTATATCTATAAACTTGATAAATGATTGGTCCCCGATACAAACTTTAATAATAAAAAATAATAAAACTAGAGCGGGTTGAAATATGGTATTTCAACCCGTTCTAGTTTTATTTATATAACTAAATATTGTGTAAACTACACAAACGACTAAAACTACCAAACGTACTAAAACTGCCGAAACTACCAAATCTATCAACCAAAACTACCAAATGCACCAACCAAAACTACCACAACTACCTAAACTGCCACAATTACCAAATCTACAAACCAAAACTACCACAATTTTCAAAACTACCACAACTACCAACTCTACCGAAACTACCAAATCTACAAAACAAAACTACCACAACTACCAAAATAACCGAATCTACCAAAACTACCACAACTACCATAACTACTATATCTACAAACCAAAACTACCACAACTACCAATACTACCACTACTACCAAAACTACCACAACTACCGAAACTACCAAATCTACAAAACAAAACTACCACAACTACCAAAACTACTACAGCTACCAAAACTACCACAACTACCAAAACTACTACAGCTACCAAAACTACCACAACTACCAAAACTACCACAACTACCACAACTACCAAAACTACCAAAACTACCAAAACTACCACAACTACCAAAACTACCACAACTACCAAAACAACCGAAACTACCAAAACTACCGGCATAAACTACCGAAAATAGCATACTACCAACCAAAACTACCACAACTACCAAACAAAACTACCTAAACGACCAAATTGACCAAAATAAACAAAAGGACGAAAATGCCAAACCACAAATAAACCTATCCTAGTTTCTGGGATAAACTTTACATAAATCTATCCCAGTATCCGGGATGAAAAGTATCCCTTGGCCACCCTCGGTATTCAAATTACATATGTACCGAGTATCAGCCAAATCGGTCCAATAGTATTTCCATAAAAGGATAACAAACAGAGAGACAAATATACTTTTATCCCGGAAACTATCCCATTTTCCGGGATAAAAAGTATCCTATGTTCATTCTCGGCATCGAAAATATATATATACTGAGTTTCAGCCAAATCGGTCCAGTAGTTTTTCCGTGAAAACGGAACAGACAGACAGACAGACAGAGTTACTTTCGCATTTATAATATTAATAGGGATAGGGATTTCTATATAAATTATAAAAGTGAAAAGAAGCTTATTATCAATCACATCACAACTAACTCAATAAGTCTTTATAATTATTTATAATTATAACGAATCGACATTATAATTAAAATTAGACTGACATTTAGATAAAGTGGTTCTAACAAGCAGGGAATTATTTAAATTACTGAAATTGTCATTTTTAAGATTCTACTTTCATGTCTCTACTAATTTGTAATGGGTTTGTATTATTTGGTGTATGTTTCAGTTACATGTCACAAACTTATTAAATCACGATTGTGTTACACATTATTTACTTTAATTTAACTTGTTATTACGATCTGACTGTTAAAGCACATTACTGTTATTAATATATAAACAAAACACTAGTTTTACATATAAGTACTCGTATTTAAAAAAAATCTTGTCTAAATATAGGCACCACTTACACCAGATTAGCCGAGAATAACCTTTAAGTTAAATTGCTTTGATGAATTTGCTTCCAGCGATAGACTGTGTATTTGTTTTGTCTAAAAATGTTGTAACTGCTACTGTAGAGCAATATTTATATATACGTATATGTTAGTAAATTTAAATATCACTGTCATATTTATTTTTGAATTAAATATGATAAATCTGTATAGTCACCCCTAAGCATGTATCCAATAACTTACTAACGGGTGGTCGGCACCGGTGTTGGCAGAATATGATGTGCAGCAATATAATACGGCATCGCTCCGTCCGGCAGTCCAGCAAACGTACCGAGGAACGCCGCCACCTGCTCGCAGACCCGTCGAAACCTATACTCCGAGACCATCTCCCGACGACTACGATGATGCCCTTATTCAAGGACAGGTACGATTATTCATGTGTCACTGGCAAATTTTATTTTATGAACATCTGTACATAGTTTTTTTTTAATTTTTATTGCAGGAGTTCAGCAGACAGGCAGACGGCCCACTCGATGGAAAGCGGTTACCATCGCCTATGGACATTTGCAACACCAAAGGCTACAAATGCGCTGCTGCTCTCTTAAGGGAGACTGGAACCTGGTCACTAATGCCTTAACACAACTCAAGGTTGTTATGGCGACATGCTTTAGACCAGGGGTGGTAGCCATCCAGTCGGGCAAATGCCCTACCACCTGGCTGTGGGTTGTTTAGTCGCCTCTTACGACAGGCCGCCCGGCCGCAGGAAATTGTATTCTTTCTCCGTTCCTGCACGGATAGATAGATAGTTCGCATAGGATTTGGACTTTAGATTGAAATCTTATTTGAAGCCTGCCAGATATTGAAATGAACATTCACGAAAATTTAGTTATATCAGTTTTTATAAAATTATCATTGAAATCCAAGAAGCGATCACGATCGACATAAACTTTCAAAACAGCACAGACAAAATTTCTAATTAAACAGGCACTGTATTCGTAGACAGATTTTGCTTCAAATTTGGCATTAAATTTTATTTTGAGATTACAGACACATATATCAATTGTAAGTAATTGAACTTTGAATAAGTGAAGTGGATTTATGTTAAGTAATATTCAGCTTTTGCCTAAGAGTGTTTGGAACAGATAGCATGTTCAAAGGATGCCCTATCAAAGACACATTTGTATTTGTCTGATAAAGCATACGTGAAGTGATTTCGGATCCTCAACCGTCTATGGTTACACTCTCATTTTAATGTTAATGGTATTGCCACCGAAATTTATTTTCAATATCTCTCTGATGGTCCTTAACAATCTTAAATTATTACATAGAAAGATAGCTAATAAAGTACAACATCACTTTTCTTAAGTATTCAAGCGTGATTCAAGCCACAACTAACCGGAATATCGTAATCGTTACAAGCATGATCTATGATAATAAGTAGGCAATATTAATCAAATAAGAACAAAAATATGCTTTTAATCTACAACAATCTTCTAGAGTATTCTTCTAGAGGAAAGAGCAGAAATATAAAAAAGTACTTCCGTTTTCTTTACCCAATCCTGTAGTCGAATAGCGTTACGTAGATTTTGCAGGCGAGACGGTAGCTCCTAGTATTTCTTAGACATATCTATATTATTAATAATAACATTAAATGCTTTTAAAGTGATATAAAAATGGGGAAAAAGAATAATATTTATAAATTTAATATAATATTTATTGGCTATGTCTGATACGAGTGTTGTGTTTTTAACCGACTTCCAAAAGAAAGAGGTTCTCAATTCGACTGTACTTTTTTTGTATGTTGATAACGCGATTTCTCCGACAATTGCGAACCGATTTTCAATTTTTTTTTTCTTTATTCAAAAGATTATACTTCTGAGGTGGTTCCATTGCCAACAAGTCAGGATCTGATGAGGGATCCCGGGAAAATTGAGAGCAACCCTCGTGTAAGAGGGCGTCTACACTCTTGGAAAAGCAAAACTTGTATACGCGTGCCTGTAACACAATTTGTACAGGCGCTTTGATTATTATTTCTAAAACTATTCAAGCAACTAAAATGTAGAAAATATTTTTTTAAAACAAAACCGACTTCAAAAATCAACAAAATTGCAAAATGCATTGACGTCAGGATGTTATAGAAAATATTATTTTTTGCTTTTTAAAATCGATTTTTTATATAAAAAAATCCTACTATTCCTATACAATAGTAAAATTAAATAAAAAATTACTTTTCTTAAAATATTATTTGTTTTAACACTCTTTCGCCTTATGTTATGATATTATATATGATTTCAATTAAAATATTATATAATTGAAACGGTTATGTTTCAGATAAACAGCAATCAAAATCAATACCAATCAGCCATTCGTCATTCTACAAGGTAACTTTAATTTCTTCGGTTCTTTCATTAGTAATTAAGCATTGTTTTAAGTAGAAGCTGAGTAAAGCAATGAGTAAATGCAGCAAAATTATTAACAAAAAAATATTGCGTGCTTAGGGGCGAAGGGAATGAATTGGGATATGATCATAATCCCAGCAGCGTGAGGACGACTTTGTACGAAGCTACTTCCTTGAGCACAACTCCTCCTACGACTAGCACGAGCACAACCACAACAACAACTACTACTACTACTACTACACAACGTCCTACCACTGCACCTTACACTGAAGCTATGATCCCATCTCGATATACTTCAAGGTACTACAAAAGAAAATTTACAATATATTTCTCATCATCGCTTCACTCATTTAATCAGAGACCATCATCATTTTTTCTATTTTTCATTCATTTAATTTTCATATTAATTTCATCTTCCATGTACAACCTTTAAATTGATTTAATTGCTAACATTGTTTTACTAATTTTATTAACTATGGTATCAGTTTTAAGGTTGTGCATCATCTTAATATAGGTACTTAAAATATAGTCAAATCTTAATTTCGTGCTTGAGATATTTATTTAATTATCAAATATATGTAGGCTTTTGTGGTATCTTTAGAATTTCCTATAAAAATCTGTACGTCTTTTTTAACCATTTTTCCGTTTCCACTAACTATAAAACGTCTACTGCCATCAAGTGCATCATAAAATTTATATAAGTAGTAAATTTATTAGAGCTTCAATTAGAAATATGTTTTTTGCTTTGTATTTGACAGATCATCCACAGATGAAAGTCCTAGTTCCCATCCCGAGTCCTCCTCAAATAATGGTTCTTCAAACGCGTCAAACCTACCATTTCCTACTACACCTTCTGCTATAAATGTATCCTCGATAGCTAAACCTTTTGAAAAGACTGGTAACTTGCACGGATTTAAAGAGACTGTAACAACGACAGAGCTACCGACTTATAGACGGTCTTTTGTGACTAACAATAACAAACAACATGTCGAGGTGACGAGTGTAACTCCTAATAGGGGCAAGAAAAAGGTTTTGTCACTAACTACGGGCTTTTCGATTAGGAGAAATACAAATAATACCAATAACCCTTATACGTTGACTGTGTTAACACGTCCTTTTGATGAATATACTAAATTAATAAAGTCTGAAGTTTCGGATAGTAAAGAAAAGGCAAGTAGGTATTATTATGACACAAGTAGTGATAGTGTTGAAGAGCCTGTGGAAATAAAACCTCGGGACAGATATCCTAGTTCAACTCAACGGCCTTTACGTAGAAATGACGCGTTTCCTACTGAAATAGAGGATTATGATATTCCAATTTATGTAAGGCCCACGACTAGAATTAGAAGTACATCATCTAAAACACCTTTTACTATAAGCACTTCCGCGTCTACATCTTCATCATCTACTGAATACACTAAATATTACATAAAAACCACTAGCAGCCGTCCAACACACTTTACACGTGATAAGATTGGACAAATTGAACCCACATTGAATTCAATAAGTACTGAAGCATTAATTAACAAAAATTTGAAAAACGTACAATTAGACGAATCATTAAATAAGTCATTTAGTGTTAGTGAAGAACCAATTAAATACCAGCAAAATGATAGACGGCGAAACTTTTGGGATGAACCCATTGTATCACCATATAAATCACTGGACAATATAAGAAATATTTACAGTGATAATGCAGATACATACCAGGATTATACATCAAGTACATCATCATCAACAACACAATTTACTACAACCACTCAGTCTACCACAACAAGTACTGCACCAGTACCTAGGTTAGTTACAAAACAGATTCCCAAAAGAAATCAAAACTTTCGTTCAAAATCCTCATATTACAGCTATCATATTGAAGATGAAGTAGTTCCCGATGAAACAACCGAAATAATCAACGGCAAGGTTGGAAATGTAATTCGAGCTTTTATAAATAATTTTGTTAGTACACCAGTGCCCCGGCTAATCGAGGAAATTTCGAGCACTACTTTTAAATCAACTACACCTTTGAAGAAATCCGAAGAAAAAGTCATAAACATTGGTTTTCAAAAGAAACCTGTTAAATATATCGATATAAAACCTTCTCATAAAAGCGTGAAAAGACTTCAAATAATCACAGAGCCTTCCTTAAATAAACAAATCAATCCTAGTCCAGACACAATGACTATTACTAATAATTTGGATGTAGTCAACAATGAAATATCAACTACAACGCCTACAATGACCACAATGAGTAGTTCTACACCATATATGTTTACAAACCCACCTACTCAACCTATGAAAATTGAAAGCTTTACAACCAACATTCCTCATACTTCAAGTAACAGGTCATACCAATCCAGGTATAATACTTTGATAACAAATAAATCTGATCTCGAGAGTTCACGCAAATTTCAACACATTATTAACGAAGAACCAAGTTCTCTTACCGAAATTACACGTAGTATGAATAATGACCAGGTTCTTCCAACTCGCGCAATCGTTGAAGTTACTAATTCAACAGATACTGAATGGCATAAACCAGCTAGTGAAATAATAAATGAGATTGCATCTACTACTAGTACAACAAAAGCAACGTCAACGATAATAATCGAGCCGACATCGACAACGACATCGACGACGACAACGACAAAAAGTATCTCCTTCCCCACTCGAGCATCTCGTGTCAATGCCGCCATAAAGTTAGCTGCGACAAACCCTGGAAGTGGGCGCAGGAGTTACCAATCGTCGTCCAAATGCTCATCAGACAACAGTCTGCAAGCGAATCCAAAATGCAACGAAATCAAATACCAGAGGTACTTTACTCGCCGGCCAGTAGTCTAAGCCTGACGTTCACACATTACTTATTGAAGGTGGAGGCTTCGTGTTTAAAAGTCCTCATTTTCCTCGCGAAGTAACTAGCATGGATTATAACTTCTCCTCGAACATTAATGGCACAACAACTAAACTCTTTCGCTTAACATTCTGTTTTCATTGGGGGACTTCATGTCGGTTGAGTTCTTTTTCTGAATTGTTAACTCCTGACGCGACCTGTTCCATTTCCTGCATAGCATACTTAGTATGCCTAGCATTTCAATATTTATTTTTTATAAGTCGTACCTGCCTGTATAAAAGTTCCTCAATGTAGTTGTAAATTTGTAGTAGCACTCCTCATTGCAATTCATATTTTGTTTTAAGAGCACTTAGGCACCATTAGTGTACCAAAATGTTTAGAGTTTTTGGTATTCTATTTTTGCATGAACTAATTAATTATAATTTGTATTAATTTCATTGATATTTGTAAAAAAATTGTTACTGTATTTTTTGTCAGTTTTAAGGTGAATAATTGTAATAAAGTACGCTATTTATTAATAATAACCATGTCGAAAGTTAATTTGAGTATCAGAGCGCTTATATTCTAAATTCACGCTTACTAATTAAACTATACTCTATCAAACATTTCACTAAAGTTTTTCTATTTTTACAGGCCCACGAGCACTCGCGGTCGCGGTTCCGCTCATTACTCTTCCCAGACTGGCACTGATACACAGCCTCAACCAATTCCCAACAGAGGAACACCACCAACGTTAGAACCAACACTATACATAGTCACGCTTTTAGTAGATCGTTATAATTTGCTGAAATCCATTTTCAATTTAAGTCTTCACATTTCATTTGAATTGATATTGGCACTTAAATGATTATGTACTCACCAC
Source organism: Dendrolimus kikuchii (assembly GCA_019925095.2). Taxonomy (NCBI): domain Eukaryota; kingdom Metazoa; phylum Arthropoda; class Insecta; order Lepidoptera; family Lasiocampidae; genus Dendrolimus; species Dendrolimus kikuchii. Next base: position 21,762,004 of record CM034389.1, read on the forward strand.
CACATTCGGAGACAGTAGTTTATAAAATAATTGAACTGGTACTTCAAATAATTTATCAGTGGTAAAATAAAATTTTAATTATGCTGTTCATGACGATTGAATATTGTTTCTATCTAACATTCTCTGAATGCGGTGGCAATGACTGCTCAAATACGCCATATTTCTACGAAATATTCCAAATTTACATGCTGAACCTATACAATTGTACTATTTGTCCTAATGGAACTTATTCAATCCAAGATTAAAAATTATGTTAAAGTGTAGCTGAGATGTTTAAAGAGGGATTTAAACATTTTGATCTTATTAATATTGAGTTAGAGTACTTTTTCAGGCTTCTTTAAGAACCTCATACTCTTTTAATACTTACTCAATATGAATAAGACCGTTAAGCTGTACTTCACGTCTTATTTTAATAACGGGTTAGAATGTTGGAGTTTGTGTACCGCTTAGTAAGTTTTTATGACCTAATGTGAGTATTGTAGTAATTAATACATCGAGTCTACCGCCATTCTATTGTAAGCGACATTCGGATCTAAGTATATTTTTTGTTCTAAAAAGTATTTTAAACTATGATTTTGTTTCAAGACTTTCAGTTTTTGATCCATTAGGGTTTAATCTAACTAAAACTGAAAGTCTTATAACAAAATAATAGTTTAAAATATCTTTTTCAGCAAAAAATACACGTAAGTCGAAATGTCGCTTACGACAAAATGGTGGTAAAGGCTCGACATGCTGAAGATAAAGAATAACAACACGAGGAAATATGAATATTAACCGTATTGATATTTTAAACCTACCAATCTGTCTTGGATTAGCGGATGCATCTTCCATTCCCCTAAAAACGAGGAGGCTTGAGCCCATCCATGAAACCTTTATGGTCTGAGGTTAGGTATAAGAGTTTAATAAAACACAACTCATCCATATCATCATTACACTGTACATTGTTTACAAATTCGAATCAAATTTTAACCTAAGTTTTTTGGAGCAGTCGCAGTCGACCAACCTTGAAGCCGTCTACTGCAATCGTAACGAAGAGTTCTGAGTTTGTGGACATCTATGCATACCCTCCGAGCAGGCCTGCTCCCGTATACCCGCAGCCTACCGTAGACAAGACTGCAGCTAAATGTAGAAAAGATGTATGTCTTCTGCCTGATTGCTATTGTGGTGGAAAAGACATCCCGGGTACGTTTAACGTTTTTTTTATAAGAGATAATAGAACCCTCATATTGCTTTTTTATTTTTTTACTGCGCGAGTGCAGCAGACAGGCAGACAACCCACCTGATGTAAAGCGGTTACCATCGCCTATGGACATTTATAACAACAAAGGTGCTACAAATGCGCTGCTGCTCTCTAAAGGGAGGGCGAAAACTGGCCGCTAATGCCGGAATACAACTCAAGGTTGTTATGGCGGCATAGACCTAGACCAGGGGTGGTAGCCATCCAGTCGAGCAAATATCCTACCACCTGGCTGTGGGTTGTTTTGTCGCCTCATAAGACAGGCTGCCCAGCTGCAGAAAATTGTATTCTTTGAAATTGTTTTCATGCTTTTTGAACAAGTGTCACTATCAATTAATATAGATAGTTCACTCTCAAGTAAATAATATTAAAAGTAACTGTGACTGATGGTATTTCAACAGTCATTCTGTTTTTATCTAGTTCATGATACAGTCACTTTAGCAACAAATTTTTAATATCACCTACAGTGAATATTTGCTTAATATCTAATAGACTATCGTTCTTGCTATGGTAACCGATATGCGAGCAGCCCTAAGAATCCACCCTATATTTTTCCTTATTTATTTATTGACAAACACATTTGTTCAATAATGTACAGATATAAAGAGTATACATAGAATAGTAATGATATCAATAAACTAACAATACCGTTTTCTATAGATTACCGACAAGTAATATAAACATGAACCAATATATTACTATTATAACTCCACATACATATTGGTAACTGCAAAAGACAAAAGTAATAAGTCTAACGTACAATTATCGAAAGAGATAAGAGATAATGAGTACACCTCGACACAAAGTGACACAATATCCCGGGTTTATACAAAAATAAAAATATTAGTACATTGCTTAACACTATCATAACTATGTAGAGTGGAATCTTAAGGTTATTTACCATTCATAATATTTTGATTATAAACATCAATAAAAAGATTCAGTGAGTCTTGTTTGATCGTGTGTACTATTTGTAAATTCAATATATTTATGACTTAGGAAATTTACCCGTCAGCGAAGTACCACAGATGGTATTGATCACATTCGACGACGCAGTTAACGATTTGAACAAAATGTATTATGAGGAGTTGTTTGAAAGAGGCAGGATCAATCCTAATGGCTGTCCAATAACTGCCACGTTTTACGTCTCCCATGAATGGACAGACTATAGTCAAGTTCAAAATCTTTATGCAGATGGCCACGAATTTGCCTCCCATACAATATCGTAAGTCAGTTAGTAACAGATGATCTCTTTGACGCTTGCCTTTTGGAATTTTTTACAATTGATTATATTATATTCATGGCCATCTATATACCTACTTTATGCCGACTCCTTAATTTTTCTGCTTAATTTATTATGTTACTAATTATTGTTTTATTTCTTTACCTTTTATCTTCCATCCTCTTAACCTGTCTTCTGTTGCTTCCTCTTCCTGGCACTGTTGTACCTAATGCACTACTACCGACATTCCCCGACATACAGGCGACTTACCGGTGGAGTCCGTGCCACAAATTGTTCTCCTGACGTTCGATGACTCTGTAAACGACTTGAATAAGGGTCTGTACGCTGACCTGTTTGAGAAAGGTCGCGTAAATCCCAACGGTTGCCCTATCACGGCAACATTCTATGTGTCACACGAATGGACAGATTACAGTCAAGTGCAGAACCTCTACTCTGCGGGACATGAGATGGCCTCACATACCGTTTCGTAAGTCATTGAAGAGTGTTACTGCACGTTCAAATTATACTGCACCAATTAACATTGACATTGGACAGTTTTTCTTTTTCTTACTGTCTTTAATTTTGTTATTCTATAATTTTCTTAATTTTTCAAGTATATTATAAATCTGATTCTTTCTAAATATCTCTTATGCTAATTTCAAATGTATTTAAAATATTAATTTCTTAAATTGTAAACGTTTCTATAGTTCATAATCTCTGAGAATTTATCTTGTTCTGATATAAATTTAAGTGCTAATCAAGTTATTCACAATTTTAGCCATAGTTTCGGGGAACAGTTTTCACAAAAGAAATGGAACAGAGAAGTCGGTGGACAAAGAGAAATTCTATCTGCCTATGGCGGAGTGAAACTTGAGGATGTGAGAGGCATGAGAGCACCGTTCCTCTCTATTGGAGGAAACAAGATGTTTAAGATGTTGTACGATTCTAACTTCACGTACGATTCATCTATGCCTGTATACGAGAATAGACCACCCAGCTGGCCTTACACGCTAGATTACAAACTGTTCCATGACTGTATGATTCCGCCATGTCCAACTAAATCATACCCAGGTAAAAAAAAGAACATTTATACAAAAGCTAGGACTAAATATGTGACCTCGGGATTCCTGTATCATATTCTATGACACGATTATGATGTTCAAGGTCGACATGTAGGAATACCTATTTAAACAAACTCACTCTCACTTTTATAGCTTTAATGTTATTACAAGTAGCCCTATTTTTTAATTAACCTATTACACAAAACCTTCATTTTTTAATTATTTAAACTAAACATACATATTAGGTTTTGGTCTACACAATATAATTTTATTTCAAATATAAAAACATACAAAACAACTATAATTTGTGAAAAAGTATTATAAAAAAATCGTACAGATTCATTGTAATAATAATAATTTATATCTGTTGTATTAGATTTATGAAATCAACCTAAATTCCTAAACTGTAATATTTCAGGTGTTTGGGAAGTTCCTATGGTGATGTGGCAAGACTTGAATGGAGGTCGATGCTCTATGGGCGACGCTTGTGCCAATCCTGCCGAAGCTGAAGGAGTATACAAAATGATCTTGAAGAACTTTGACAGACATTATACCACAAACAGGTAATTGCTGTATTTAACGTGCGTTGACCCTATGCCTCATTTGCTCTGGCTGGTTTGCTAGAAACTTTTTTATATTTTTTGTCTGAATCTTAATAAAAACAGCTTCTACTTGTCGAATCATCCACAGCTAAGAAATTCGTATCAATTAAGTTGATCACCAAATGTCCAACATTTTTGCTATACGACAAAAGAATCCTAATAAGCGTGTAACTGAAAATAACTGACATTGTAAAATGTTCTCAACATAATATTTTAAATAAACTACTTGAAGCATTTTTAAGTTATACTAGATAGAATATTTTCTAAAATATCTTATTGAAAGACTACTCGGCAACATTTAGTCATTGGAAACTGAAGGATAAGTTTTGATCACACTCTTTAACTTTTTAGGAGCATGTCTCACACGACTAAACTTAATTAAAATGTCGTTTTAATAAACGCCGTGTCTGTACATTGAAGCTATTAAAAAAAACAACTGGAATAGACTATACAAACGACGAACAACACGATGCAATTTTTTTAGCCTACTTCGCTGTTGTTGGTTTGTCTGTTTGTTCGGGATTCACGTAAAAACTATTGGGTCGATTTCGACGCGATTTTCGCTGATTGACAGCAAATTCTTTGACTTATAATGCGCTTATTATATTTTATTCAGCGAATCCCCCGGGAATTTTTCTAGGAATAGTTTTAAAGGGCCAGAATAAAAAAATCAATTGAAATTCGCAATGTGATTTTTAACTGATCGATATCAAATTTTATGTAATAGAATATGTGATATTTTTTTGTCACGGGAATTTTCCTGGAAGCGGTTTTTTAGTTGTTTGGGTGCATAAAATTAGCGTATTCCGACACAGTTTTGACAAAAGCGGTAACTAACATTCTTTATTTAAATGCTGTGGTACTTTGTATCCTGGGAATCCCACGGGTATTTCAAGTCAAGCATGGACGAAGTCGCGGGCATCTCCTTGTATAATTATAATTTTTGTTTACCTTCCAGAGCACCATTTGGTCTCTTCTACCACGCAGCTTGGTTCACACAACCTCATCACAAAGAAGGCTTCATAATGTTCCTGGATTTCATCAACCAGATGCAGGATGTATGGATTGTAACCAACTGGCAAGCTTTGCAGTGGGTCAGAGATCCCACACCTATCTCAAGGCTTAACAGCTTCCAGCCGTTCCAGTGTAATTACCAGGTAAATATTGTTTTACGTCCTTCGATTATGGCAGTTAAATTGCTCAGGCTAAATATCTCATTACAATGACGTTGATACCAATGAAGAGAGTACATAGATAGGTCAACTGACTCTATGTGCGTATCGTAATATTTACTTTAAGAATTTTTTATAACTTCTAATAAGAGAAATTATTAAATATCTTGGTATTTTTAAGACCTGTCTAATAATTCCACTGCATCGAAAAACTTTAGCGTCTGCCACTAATTGTTAGTTTTTTCGTGATTTGCCTGAACTGTATTAGTAGTGATGCCATAACAATATCAAAATCATATTCCATCCAAATTGACGGCCTTTGTGGTTGAGTGGGCTAATCCTTTGCCAGCCTGTCTCACTGCTACGTAGAGTTTATGTTCGATTTCTGGCTGGTAAACTTTGTAAACGAACTTTTTGTTATTTATTAAGATCTAAGTGCCTGGGATCGGCCTCAGAGTAGTCCGTTGTATATTAACCATAACTCATGAGTGGCTTGCTTAAATTGAAGATATACAAATATCATTCGTATAGAGTCAACCGTTTTCGAGAAGAATGGATTTGACAAACATGTGTACATTATCAGACAGACAGATATGCTTTCAACTTATATAAAAGTTTAATTTATACTAATAACTAGAGAGCAATAAAAATAAGAAATTAAGACAATGTTGTTCAAGTAATTATTTTTGTAATTTCAGGATCGACCGAAGAAGTGCAACAATCCTAAAGTATGCAATCTTTGGCACAAATCTGGAGTAAGATACATGAGGACATGTCAGCCTTGTCCAGAAATCTATCCTTGGACCGGAAAATCAGGCATCAGATCTTCACGCGTCGATAATGACAATGGAGAATAAATTATATAGATTAACTAGAGCATAAATGACATGGTTGGAACCGTAATCTTGATCCTACATACAAATAAATAGGTTTATGCCAACGAGGCAAGGATCAAAAGTTTTAATAATGCAATAGAAATTGTTTTGTCAGCTATAGACAGTGCCATTTAGTTTTCAATGGTCATTGCAATCCAGTTATATTTTATCATTAACCGTATGTCGTTATGCATTGGAAACTGTGATATTAAGTGTTTTCAATCGTTTAGGTTCAACGCCTTTTCAGATTTTCATACAAAATGTAACTTAATATTAAAACTAACGATTACCAAAAAAGCTGTTTAAAATGTTTTCTAGCTATAAATATTAGGCAAATTAACCACAATAAGTTTTCAATGTTTACAAAGTTAATGCTTTATTATAATACACTAAAAACTTGATTGCAAACCCAAAATAGCATTTTATTGAAAATGTAGTGCGTTTATTTTAGAAACTCTGGTTATACTTAATTGATTTAATCAAAAAAGATATTTCGGCCCTATTTCTTTTATATTTAAGTTAATTTTAGTATGAAAATCGACTGACGTTTTAACCGTAAGTGTGAAGATTGTGTCAATTTAGTAAGTTTCAGTATGGGTTATAGTTTTAACTTATACAAGTTGTATAGGTAATTCTACATTTGTATCCATCCTATGTATGTTTAATACTTATTAAATTTACATAAACACCTATTTATATACTTAGACAATGTTTTTTGTTGTAGGAAATTGCAGGAACATTTTCCATTATGTAAAATTTTAAAAACGACTACCGTTTCAAATGAATTTAAACGAAAGCCATATTTAAATTTAGAAAATATATTTTTCTAATCTTGCCAGCTTCGTGGTTGACACTGCCTTTTAATTATTGTAAATAGTTAGTGCATATTGTTTAGTTTAAGTTTTGTAATTGTGCGTTTTGTTAAGGTGACATTTAAAAATTTCGAATCAATGTACTCTGATAAATTTCAGCATTAATATTAGAATGCGTAGGAATGTGTTTATTAACTAAGATACTGCTATCGTGCTTATCTTAATTCTATCTCAAAATTATTTCTTCATCTTTTGTGCTTTCTATCAATTATCTTTGGAAATATCTCTTAATTATTTTTGATTACTGCTTGCATAAAATTTGATTTGTTCTTACCGAATGCTACGTAGTCGAAGATTTTTTGTACTAAATCAGTTAGTGCCCAACTTTCTGTATCTATTCTGGAGCCTAATTTTGATGTGGTCTCTAATTTTATTCATAACTTCTTAAATTCTATACCCTGTGTACCTATATAACTATTTTCTATTACATGGGCACCATGGTCAGAATTTTAAAGGTTGTATATTTGAAGTTCTATATATCAAATCAAATAGCAATTTTTGCAAGTTTCCCAACTTCAAGAGGTAAATCAAAATATGCTCGGCTTATGATAGTTATAATTTAATATATATATATATAAAAGGATCAAGCTGCTTTCACATCTGGTATCAGTTTTCAATTTGTGAACATTTCCATTGACGTAAACCAGCATTGTGTAGACGTCTGACTACATCGCCAGGAAAGTGATGTTGCACATGTCTATGTAGATGCTCGAGAAAATGAGAACGATGTCTAATTGTCTCTAGGTGTGTATAAGCTCTCTGCAGATATTAGATCGTTAAATGGTTTTGAACTATGTGTATAAATACTCAAAAGATAGTTCCTTTACCGGTGTTATATCAAGAGTGCTCAAAGTTATTTTTTCAAATTATTAGTGCTTAAGGTTTTTCGAAATTTCTATCTCAGTAGTATTATTATTCTCTTTAAATTCAACATAGTTTCTTCGTGCTTTAACAAAATTCAGTATATGATCATTTATGTGTTCATATTTGCTTCATATATTATCATTTATAATTTTGAATTGAATCATTTTAGGAGATAAGTATTTAATGTCTCTTCTTTATACCTATCAATATCATCCTAATTAGATTATAATTATGCTAAGGTTCTCCTCGTTTGTGGTCTAAATATATTTCATACGAGAAATGTTAAAAATTCTTCTAGTTAAATCACTTTCATCTTTTAATTTAAAACACTTTTCAGTCTGCATTCAATCAATTTTTAATATGTGGTTAAATGACAAAGCTCTTGTAATGTATGAGGTGCCTATCATATCAACCTCCATGTACCGATCGTTCTTACGATTGACTTTCTAGCACCCATAGATCTCGGATTTTATTCATGATGGATAAATCAGTAAAATATCTTCTGTTATTTACTGAGATCTGGGTGTTGGAATAGAGCGATTCCGTTGCTTTAACGTGACCTGTAAACTGTTTATCGTGGGTATCTTATTATTGTTAGCGGGTCGCAAGTCTATTATCCTTTTACCAATAATTCATCCAGTGAGTGTCTCGGTGACTGAATTCTGTTCTGAAATATATATCTATTAGTAAGTTTTTTCCGCTGTAGCAATTGGATGCGCTTGATACGAATCTATTTAAATAATCATTATTTATAAGCTCCTATTTGTAAATATAGTTTTAATATTTAAATTGGTAGTTTCACTTTTTTATATCTATTGGCTACGAATTTTCTTAGGATTGACTTTTGCACTGCCAATGTAACTATACTTATGCGTATTGTGTACTTTGTATTGTGTGATTCATACATTAATTAAGAGATGTAAGAAATTTGAACCAGTGCTGATTAATAAAATGCAATAAATAAATTTGGGTCTTCTTTTTATTTCAAACAACCTCAGAAATATTTGAAAAATTGTTTCTACGAAAAATTGGTTTGTATAATATACGTTATGTAGTTTTTGAGATGTGAGATATTTTTGATTAAATACTTTATGGTTCCATCACCGAATAACAAATACATGGGACTTTTGAACTCAATTTTTAACAGAAAATTTACGAAAGTGAAACTTTATATTGATACTTAGTTGCCATTATTTTAAATTTATGAAAGAAGCCGGTTAGGTCCTCAGTTCAGTATAAATAGCTGAAACAAGCAAGTCAGAAGAAAACCGCAGGTAATGGAAAAACTACAACATATACTTGCAATGTGTACTGATCCCGGTAATTTTTCCGTGCAGTTCCCGAGATATGAAACAAAACTTACATTGACATATTAATGGTAATATAGATTTAACTGAAATAATATTGTATTCAATGCTACATTGTTTGTGACCGTGACCATAGCAAGTCCGTGGTAAGCATCAAAAATGAAAATTCAATCATAGCACCTGTCTAATGTTATTTTCATTGATCAAGGTTAATAAAACGCTATATAAAGAAAAGTGGCATATATTTTTAACCATTTGTTCTGAAGAAGTACAATGGCTTCGTTTATTCAATGTTGTATAATTAGCTTTTATATCATGAATGTTACGTTTTCCGAAGAAATAGAATATTATGCATCGGAATCAGTTTTAGATTCCAAAAAGTCTCTTATATTAGAGCGAGCAATAAAACAAGTAAAAAGAAATAATATTTTATCAATAAAAAACGATACTAATGCGGCGAAACAAAGGAGTTTGGATATAGACATAGAAATAAAAGAATTTAAACAAGCCAAAATAAAAAGAGCTGTAGATTCAACTTTTCTTGGATATCCAAAAACAAGAGAAGAATTATGGAACGAACGTTTTCTAAACGAAAGTACAGCTTTCGATCAAACTCCTTCCTTGATAAAACTCGTACATAATATTACTCTGAATTATTTAAAAGATTGCACGCCAGTAATACTTTATGATAATCTGGTAAAAGATAAAGAGAGTTTTTTATTTCAAAACTTATTGAAAGGCTTTCCAGTAACTTTTGTACATGGCTATATCGACGATAATGACGAACTAAAGGAACCTAAATTGTTAAGAACTGTCAAGGAATGTTTACACTTCTTGATATTTCTCACTGATGTAAAAAGAAGTGCTAAGGTTTTGGGCAAGCAGTCAGATAGTAAGGTTGTCATCGTGGCTAGATCTTCACAATGGGCTGTAGAAGAATTTCTTGCAGGACCTTTATCTAGAATGTTTACAAATTTATTAGTTATAGGACAAAGTTTCAACGAAGATGTCGATAATACGTTGGTTAGTTACAAATTATAATTTTTGAATTATTTTCAAAAATTTACTAATTAATATGATGAATCCATAATAGAATATGTTCGTACACATCTCTAAATTTATTACGCAGGAAGCACCATACATTTTGTATACTCACAAACTGTATACCGATGGTCTGGGTGCTAGCCAGCCAGTCGTATTAAATTCTTGGACCCACGGTAAATTTTCAAGATACGTTAATCTGTTTCCTCCAAAAATGACTGGTGGGTATGCTGGTCACAGATTTGTTGTCGCCGCTTCGAATCAACCTCCTTTTGTTTTTAGAAGGTAATTATATTTGGCACAAATTTTCTGAGCACCTAAAATAAACAATACTAACATTAATAATATTAATGTAAAAGCTAGTTTGTTTGGATGTTTCTACGTTATTTTGTTCTTTTTTTCTTGAATCTATTAATATAAAATTGACACGTCCAGAAGGTTGATTAATATACTATAAACTGTATCCTGGTAAATGGGATAGTTTTCATGAAATACATGCCTGAAAATTATGCCAGTGAAACTGTATATGACAGTTGTTTAACATTCTAATAGTAAAATATATTTATTTGTAAGGATTAAAACTGATCTTGATGGCGGTAACCCAAGAGTGGTTTGGGATGGTATAGAACTTAGAGTATTGGCTTTACTGGCGGAGAGAAATAATTTTTCCATTGAGATTGTCGAACCTCAGGAACCTAATTTAGGGTAAGTACTCAAAGCATAATAAAACTACGTTTTAACGGTTTTAACCGCTCCCAAAGCTTTTTAAACCTAGTTTTGTTGTGTGTACTAGTAGTAAAAACTCAAGAAAATATTACTCAAAACATATTTTATATATTTTAAAATTTGAGTATAACTTTAGCCATTTAACATAATAAAAATCACAAACAAAGCACGTTCTTTCTTGTGTCGATAATCGACTTTGATTTCCAAGACCAGGGGATGCGGTTGCCAAAGAAGTTACTATGGGTAGAGCTGACATCGCTGTTGCTGGAATGTACTTGACAAGTGAAAGAATCAGAGACATGGATATGTCTTTTGCACACTCGCAAGATTGCGCTGTCTTCATTACTCTCATGTCAACGGCACTGCCACGGTTTGTAATCAAAACATCTGTTATTTTAATGTAGACTAGTTAAAGTGCCTAATAAAAGACAAAGCACTGAGTACATTGATATAATAGGGGAAGATCTCTATTATCTACTATGCCACTAGTGTAGACACTAGTGGCATAGTAGACAGTAGGTATAATGTCAATATGGTATCTAAACTATTTGATGCTCACAAGGGAACAAACTTACTAGCATAGATCAAAGTTATCTTACGTCTATTACTAGTATCATGAGATATATTATTCTAAAGCATTGTATTATATTTAAGGTAAAGGTTAAATGATGTATTTATTATTGTGTCTATAGTTTATAGATTGTCTTATGTTTCTGTGGTTTCAGATATCGAGCAATTCTTGGTCCATTCCACTGGCATGTTTGGGTAACTTTGATATTAACATACTTATTCGGGATATTTCCATTAGCCTTCTCAGATAAACACACTTTGAGACATTTGATAAATAATAGTGGAGAAATTGAAAATATGTTTTGGTATGTTTTTGGAACTTTTACGAATTGCTTCACATTTCTTGGCAAGAATTCTTGGAGCAAGACGACGAAAATCACTACTAGACTTTTGATTGGTATGAATATTACTTATCCTTATAATCGTTTATTGCTGATTTTGAATCTTTGTATGATATTGTAACATATAAATTATGATAATTGATAAAAATACCCTGATTTATAGGATGGTACTGGATTTTTACTATAATAATTACAAGTTGTTATACAGGATCTATAATAGCCTTTGTAACACTACCTATATTTCCTGAGACTGTAGATACTATTGATCAGTTATTATCTGGATTTTATCGCATTGGCACTCTGGGTAAGTAGAAGTATTAGTAATTGTTTTTATATACCTACATAACTATGTAGTACATAACATAAACATGCATAACTATACATGTTTATGTGATTTATATACGTGGTAGCTCTGTGGCTAAGGCAACTAGGTCTCATTATACCGATATTACTGTAATTCAATCTACATTTTGTTACAATAACGACATTACAATTAGTGCAAATTTTACCAATTAGCTAACATTTATTCGAAATACGGAGAATGAAGATATTAGTTGTTTATTAATTGATTTCATTATAATATTATTAAAATTACTACTAGTAGGTACACCAAAATTAACATGAGTTTGGCAAATCTGATATGATTTATTTCTCTATTTTTAAATAATACCTCGTCCTGTTGTCTACGGAAAAAGAGATACTAAGATCCCACTATTTTTTATGCAATTTACCTGACCTCTTCCTCTTCCCTTAATTCTCTGTTGATGAGAATTTGGGATTAAATGTTATTGTATTGGCACCAGTAGTGTGAAATGTTCTAGTCTGTGTTATTGACAAATACTGTGTCATCTAATATTTCACTGAGAGTGATAGTTTTTTAGTCAATTTATATCATAAAATCGTCTTTTAAAAACTAAAATAAACTAAGTTATAAAGTACAAGCGATTATAGACTGTGTAACAAATCGCTACCAGATGGGAGCGTGCCCATTTATATCATTATATTTTGTAATAGTATTTTAATTTTTCATGATATTATTCCGTAACTTGAAGCGTTTAAAATTGTCTTCGAAAATAATACATTTTCTAAATCTTATCGTTGATTAACATTTTTCAGACCGAGGCGGCTGGGAGAGATGGTTTCTTAATTCATCTGATCCAAAAACTAATAAACTATTTAGGAAAATTGAATTCGTACCCAATGTGGAAGCTGGCATTAGAAATACGACAAAAGCATTTTTTTGGCCTTATGCTTTCTTGGGATCACAATCTGAGTTAGAATACATAGTGCAAGCCAACTTTAGCAAAACTAAGTACGTGTACGGCTTCAAGATGTTCGTTCGAGAATTTTGAGAATATCTTTAAAATTACCGACTAAGAATGCCTACACTAAGCCTTAGTTAGGTTAGTGTACTTGCGTTTAAAACGCAAGGGGCGCCTGTTCGAATCTTGGCCGGAAAATATGCGCTGCTTAAGCAGTTTTCTGACCTAACGTGCATATTGTTACAATTACCATCTAGCTAGCGGTAAAGGAAACATCACGGTGAAACCTGCGCATGGTGTAACTGCCAGGTGCCATTTTGCCAGGTGGTAGGGTATTTGCCCGACTGGATGGCTACCACCCCTGGTCTAAAGTATGTCGCCATAACAACCTTTGAGTTGTGTTCCGGCATTAGTGACCAGGTTCCAGTCCCCCTTAAGAGAGCAGCAGCGCATTTGTAGCAACTTTGGTGTTGCAAATGTCCATAGGCGATGGTAACCGCTTTCCATCAAGCGGGCCGTCTGCCTGTCTGCTGATCTCCTGCAATTAAAAAAAAAAATGCGGCAGTTTTTTGAGACCAATATTTTATCTTTAATAATTATTCCCTTTTTATTTAATTTAGTTCTAGTTTTTAATATAGTAGATATAGTTTGTAATTTATTTTGAAATAGATAAACGTAGTTTTAGAATTGTTTGTAGAATATGTTAAATACCCAAATACACTGTAATAAATCACCGAGATCAGCGACGTATGAAGACTATCAATAAATATTGAACAAGTGCGACGGGTATATGTACGTACTTATGTTATGAATGAATGAGAACACTTAATTGTTCACCAAAAATGAAAACTAAGTTTTTAAAACTAGGTACAGTAAATGTTGAACAAAGGGCGGAGCGATCTCTCCCAGGCAATCCCCTAAACTAAGAAAATTATTAAGACAACTGTGGCGGTGAAGATAATAAATAATATGAAACATTCCAAGAATAAGTAAAAATAAATAAAATAGATAATAATATACTTTATATACTATACAAACGTAAGATATGTGTACTCAAAGAGATATTTTTACTTACATGATTTAGAAGTAGATAGGTAGTACGTAATTATTGTAATATTTTAAATCTGGCCGGATTTATTACCCCAATTGTAATATTGGTTATATTATTATTTCAGGTCCAAACGAGCAGTACTTCATATTTCAAACGAATGTTTTGCACCTTTTAGTGTCGTAATGGGTTTTCCAAATAATTCGTTGTACGGTAAAAAACTGAGTAATGACATCAGAATAATGTTTCAAACTGGACTTATTGACAAGATAGCCGATGAAGTGAGATGGGAAATGCAAAGAAGCAGCACTGGAGGATTTTTATCTGTAATTTTTATTCAAATCCCTCCCATAGGAGAAACTATAGCTACCATTACTGGCAAACTCTCAGTGATTGGCACCATACTAAATTAATCAAACAATTACGAAAATCATGGTAAATTGTAAAGAATTACATAAATATGGGAGAGATAAAGATATAATAATTGGCTTAGACTCCAAAGTAATAATCGTTCACGAGTCCGTTGAACACCTGAAGAGATTGCGCACGCCTAATTTTCACAGGTAGAGCATTCTACAGGCACACTGTATGATCTGTGAAAGTGTTTCCAGACGTATGTTTTCCTATGATCTGCTGTGATGAGTATGACGAAAGTGTAAATATTTGATAATAGATAACTACAAAATAAACAAAAAAAAATCAGATTTCTTTATATCTTAAATAATTCGAATGGGTGCTAATCATTGGATGAGGTGCTAATAATGGTATATTTTACCCTACACATAAATGAGAAATCAATGTTTAGATGTTTGTGTGTTTCTCCTTCAAACGATATATTAAAATTTGTAAAGCATGTATTACTTAGCAAGAAATTTTCTCTTTATCAAGTTAATTGTACGTTACATTTCTCATGTCTAATTCACTATTCTTCAAGGTTGGAAAAGGCTCATTAAAAATAACATCAGCTGAAGAAAAAGGATTGACTCTAGAAGATACTCAAGGTATGTTCTTACTACTAGCTGCGGGTTTTCTGATGGGAGCAACAGCTCTTATTTCTGAATGGATGGGCGGTTTCAGCCGAAAATGTTGCTTCAGAAAGAAGATTACACCAAAGAGTATTTCCGAGGAAGAACTAGCTGGAACACCTGATGTAGAAGCATTAAACGTTTTGTGTAATGGCACCGATAGTAGATTAGACTTTAGTACTAGATCGACAAGCGCTGGTTCTAGGGATACACTAGACGGAAAAGTAATAAACGTTACAGAAGAAAATATTTTAGTACATGGCGATTTCAATACTGATCAATGGGAGTCCAGAAGATCATCTTCGATTGATTTGGATAAAGAAGTTAAAGATATTTTTGAAAAAGATGAAAGAATAAGAAGGCAGCGAATGAATACTCCATATTTAGATAGCGCGAAGAGTGAAAGCACTGCATCTAAAGATGCTTTTGGCGATAGAGTAAAATAAGTCTTAAAAATTTCAGCTACTATGAGCTATAATGGTATCGCAGCTACTTAAAACAACATCACGCAGTTCATAATTAAATAGATTATCATTAAAATAGTATATACATTAATCCGTTATATATCAATAGTTTGACAAAAGCTTCTCATTACTTATATTTTATTGATTATCTATGTAGACATTTTAGGTAGTGTGTGATCTTAGTATTATGAAATTAAACACATGAATGACATCCAACTCTTTATTATCCTTCGAACAGTCATCAAAATAATTTATAACAATTTTCTAACACTGTCGATAAACATTAATATATCATTCAGCCACTGAGATGTTTTCATTCATCATACAATCAAATTTATACATATGGCATGGGGCTGCCACACAGAATTACAGGCGCCGTATGACCTACATTAATGCAATATTTGGCCCGGCCTTCTTAGCTTAAAAATAATTATACAATATGACTTAAATCGGAAGGTGACGCTCCAATGTACACATCACCTCCAAATCAGTAAAAATATCGTTAAAAATACGACACATTTTGCATTATTTGTAAATTCAAATGAAAATATACCTATATACCTACCTAAGCAATTTGTTATATATTGCACAACTGTATTCATGAGACAAATAAATGTGAATTCGACTTGAGTATTCAATAAGGATATGTATACATTCCTATACTATGTGGCTTGTTCGATACTGTGGTGCAATAGCAAAACGACGATG
Source organism: Dendrolimus kikuchii (assembly GCA_019925095.2). Classification (NCBI taxonomy): domain Eukaryota; kingdom Metazoa; phylum Arthropoda; class Insecta; order Lepidoptera; family Lasiocampidae; genus Dendrolimus; species Dendrolimus kikuchii. Next base: position 21,778,401 of record CM034389.1, read on the forward strand.
TACCGCCATAACTAACGTGACAAAACATATTTTCATTCCTATGATTACAGTTTAAATGCAATGAACTAGAAAAATTCACTGTAACAGCCCTTTGCTATTGTCACCCAGCTGGATAAACATGGGTTAGCACATACACAACGTATAAAACAAAGCAAACTTTTTACAAAAATACTTGTAGGCTTTGACTAGTGAATAACACAGACTATTCTATTAAAAAAGAACATTGGATAGCAACATTAATTATGCCCTGTAACTTGCACATTATTCTTGTCTTACTCACAATTATTATTAAAGACAAAAAAGAATTGTTATTAACGTGTTACTTGGGTCTTTAGTATAATATGAATTTCATCCCTGTTCCTTATTTTAATAATTTGTAGTAAGTCATAATCAACTTTGAATAATAAAATTATTAAAAATCGGAATATTTACTATTTACTGTACGATCTTTCACTTTAATCACTGACCTTTATTTTAAATATAAGCCACTATTTTATATATATTTCTTCATATTAATGTTCCATCATTGCATTACATGATTTAAAAGCATTAGACACAATGATATTAACCAGCAGTTGTCACTAGTCAAAGCGCACACAAACACACAACACTGTTGTGCGTTTATAAAATAATGATTAAATATTTACTTGTACTAATTAATTAAAAATCAAAATCATTCCCGATAGCAAAGCTCACAACCTCGGAAATAATGCTCCCAATACCAGCTTAAGTGTTGAAATATACATATAGTAAATATTAATATATCGTGCAAGCGATAACATGATTTCCATTATTGATTTTTACAAACTCTGTGTTTACATGCCCGTTAAATACAAATTCATTTAACATTTTGTGCTAATTACTTACTATTTTTTAATAATCTCTGTGTCTTCTGTGATAGGTATGTAGGTAAAATGTATTAGTTACATTCTACTAGTATCGATTTTAAAACAGCTATACAAATCATAGGATATATTATATTTTAATCGATAATCATATAAACAAGAAAAATCGATGTATTACGTCGATACTCATAGATCGCAACTGTGCTGATAAATTTTTGTACACAATAAGCAACACTTCTCATTCAACTGATTACGCAACAAGAATTAATTTTAATGTAATTGCGTCCAAACAAACACGTTTGAGCAAATTTTTAATACAAAGCACATTGCAACGTACACGGAAAGGAACTGTTAGGAACAAACGACCTAAAAATAGTAATTTTTAACAAAAATGTAGAATTTCAAAACAATAGGACCAGATTTGCACGTATTTTTTTTTTAATTTCAATTATAAAACTATAATTACAGATTGTGTCATTTCAATATCATTAATTTTCAATCTAAAAATGTAATAGTAATATATAAAACAAATTGTCTGTGTTTATAAGTTTTACATAGGATTATATCACGTATAAGTCGTGCACAGAAGGTTTGCCGATGATAACCCATCTCGCTTTCTACAACCGCGACCCGCGGTCGTTTAGTTCTTAGTACTACTTAGACAAGTCCCGGTCCCAGTCGTAGGAAGCGGGAGAGGTGATCATCGGCAAACCTTCTACGCACGACATATATATATATATATATATATAGCAAATATTAATGAAAAGAAATACACCAGTAATAAATATTTCACCAGATATGGAGAAAGGAAATTAAAACATTCGAATGAAACAGTTGGAAATAGTTTTTATGCACTGACAACATTTTTTTTTTAAAGTGATGGCTGCAATGCCATTTATGCATTGATTTTGCCAATGTCGAGTGCATAGAAAAGCCAGGTGATATAAAAAGGAATTTTGGCCGGTAAATTGAAAAGAAAAAATAAATTTTGCCAATCTAATACACTACAATAAACATAATATTTACAACAAACCATAAGAGCAAAGGACAAAACTAAATAATAACTAACTTCAATCCAGACAACATTTATTATAAAGACAAAATAAAACCTGTCAAAATTGGACGATTCGAAAAATTGTAATGACACACCATTTTCTGTTCTCAATACTGGGTTACCGGTTTCTTTCATAATACGAGTATATTTTGCTGACATTTTTTTAACATTCCAAGACCCCCATTTTTTTTTTTAAATGACAAGGATTGACACAATATTATCTTCTTTAAGCCGAAATAAAAGACAGTAAAAATGTATTCTTATTCAAATCCAATAAGAATTTCATTTTACTAGGCTGTCCGAGTTTATCGACTTTGATTTGTGTAAACGTAGCAAAATCTGACCCAAGGATTTCAACAATGTAGGAAATTTTTTATTATCACATTAAAAAATTTACTTCTAACATTAAAGTGTACTTACAATGCTCGTTATACCTAAAACAGGTCAACATTCATTATGCTTCGGTAGTAAAATATTTAATTCGTTTTACAAACTAACTGTGTACTTATATTACAATGCGAAAATACATTTTTCTTTAATCATATTTTTTTCTTACTCGTTCAGACTTTTGAACTTCAAAACTGGTTACTCCCTGTACATATAACAATTAAACATTTAACATTTGTTATTGTGATTTGAAGATACTATAATTTTATTCTAATTTCTCTTTAAAGGTCAAGTCACATCGATGATGATACCAACTACCTATATGTCTTTAGGTCTGAATGCGTAAAACGGAACGCTTTTCAACAATGCTTAGTGAAATTGAGACGTGTCTGGATGGAGTAAGAAACAGCATAAAGTTCCAATTTACGTCGATAGTTGACATATTCGGAATACGAATCTGTGAAAGCAGGTTTGGGCCCTCTGTTCCAAAGCAGTCCAAATAGTCACAAGACTTTTATATTGGAACAGTTCTAAAAGATGTTTTTATAAATTAATATTGATTTTATAGTTATCAATAATAGTTTTATTATATTTGACATTCTGCACCGGCATCATCTTGATGTGGCTTAACATTTAAACTTAATATTTTTTTTTTTTTACAAATACTTACAAATCACATCTGTAAACGATTTATCTTTCAAAAACATTTCAGCAATTTCCATAGCGGTTCGACCGCAACTGTTTATATATAATTATATTAATAAATACAGTTAACATTTATATACTACTGCTGTTAAACATCTTTTATAGATCTAAAAGTATTAGGATGTGAAAATATATAAAGGAAAAATGCTTACTAGTTTCATACAATCTGGTACATTTAGGCACTGTGAGTAAGGCATCTACAGTGAGACGATATGAAGGGAATAGAGGTTTAGGACTTAAGAGTTTTTGAATTCAGATAACAAAAAAATGCAAATCTCTCCTGGAAATATTCTCCTCTCCTCTCGGTATTCGGCCGAGCCGTATATACTTGGCATATTTACTCGTAGTTTAACTATCAATAATTTGTAATTGCAATGTTTATACATATCTGAGTACTTAATGTGCGTTTATCTCACTGTTTGGTATTCGTCAGAATATTACACACCGTATACCGCATAGTTAAAAATATATAATAAAACTACGTTTTAACGGTTTTAAATGCGCCGTAATTTATTTGCTTTTTTTTATTAATCCGACGTTTCGACCACTGAAGTTTTATTGTGTGTACAAGTAGCGAAACCTTAAGAAAATATTATAGTTAAAAAAATAGCCGAATACTGAATAGACGCCGAATATTCTTGGCATCTCTAAAGTAGATACACTCTTTTATAAGTTTTTGTAAAGCTCATGTATAATCGAATTTATTTATTAACAGATTTTAGAATATTTCTAACTTGGCTTCTTACTTTTAGTTCCATTTTTCGACCACTTTCTAGAAGCCATGAATTTGATTTATATAATATATTACATATGTGTAATATTTTATATTTAAATTCATATATATTTCTAACATATATAGGTACTAAAATGTGATCATAATTTTAAGACTCAAAATAAGAAGTAAAACTGACGATGCATATTCTCAGAGAAATAAATTACGAGTATATTACAGCAATTAATTATGACGAGCATATTTTTATTAATCTAATAATTTTAGATCTGAATTCAAGCAGACTAAAGTAACACCAATGACAGAGGTTCTCTAGGATTCAGTATAAATAAAAGCATGATTCTACTAAATAACACATAACGATTATTTAATATGGACGATATACATACAGTCATCGCAATTTATTTATATTGATGACAATACTATCTAAAAATAGGGCGGATCATGATATAGTGCTATACCAAAATAGGTATTAATGTGTATATTATAATTTTGGAACTATGAAATATCAAATACAGACAAGAGAAATACAGTTAATTAAAATATATGTACAATCGACTAAACTGTAAAATATGAATAGTGTTGACTGTTTATTTTCCCTAAGTGTCGATAAGATTAGATGATTTTTATGCTTCCTAGAAGCAGTTTCCATATGTGACATTTCTCCTAAGAGACATACTTACATTTTTAGTATGTGCCTTTATGTTCCGTTTATTATGTTATAACTATTTTAAGTAGTTTAAGAAATGCAAAAACTTCAGATCACATTAACAAAAGACGAAAATACAACAACATTGTTCATTCAATAAACCATTGGTAGCCACTAAAAAGATATTTTGAATTTAATCTTGTATCAAAATAATGAGAGATTCGTATGCATTCACAGATCGTCCCATTACTGCCACGCTTAATATTGAAATAAGACCAAATTCAAAATAGTCAAAATAAACCTAAACATACTTATCAAATACAATTACAATTTTATGATAGGTATTCAAATTGACTCTTATATTTGGTCTGCGATCGTGTAACAACCATATAAATCCAAATCAAAAATATTTGGAAACTTAAATAAATTTTTAATGCATTCTCTAATTAAAAAAAGAATTTACGTCAAATAAAGGAATAATATGGGGCCCCTATTAGATGCGCTTTATGTTCGGTATTGTCGGTGAAAGAAAATTAGGCAAGATATTTAAATTTCGTAAATTCGAAACTCAGATAGCGCTTTTAATTTACCAATATGTGAGTTTTGACATATATGACATAGACAACATCGGTTTGTCACTCTAATTATTGATATAAGCTTCAGTCTGGTTGAGGTGTACAAAGAAAATCGTATCAATTCACCACTACTGATGCCTCACTCGCGCACTCCACTCGTATCGTTGCGCTCACTCATTGCCAGTTACCGAGCGCAGCGACATTGTAAACGAGTGAATACGATTAGTAATAATGGGTCGTTATTAACAACACCAGTGTATTTTTTACGTTTATAAAGTATGATGAACTGATTAATAATTTCCATATGATTGTCTGTAGTTGTCATCATGGGCCAAATAAATATCATTGGCTGTTATGCACTAGTCTGATAGGGGCCGATTAGTTATATATATAACCATATTTCCTCAAGATTATGTTCCTGTTGCATGTATTTAAAACATGAGCAAAATGGGTTTATTATTTTGATGAGACCTTGATACCTTTTGATTGCAAAAACTTTAATCAACAAAAACTTTTTAACTTTTCAATTGTTTCAATATTTATTGTACAAATTTGAAAGGGTAAAAAAAAATACAAAATTTACATACTCAGCTCCATTTATATATTCTAAATGTTTCTGTATTGTCTTTATAGTAGTTACTTTCAGTAACTTTCTGAGTGAATAACTTAGTACTTGAATTTTAATGAAACAATTGTGAGCAACGATGAATAATTTGTGTTTTTCTTTCGAAATATACTATTTGCACTAGTGTCGACGGATATTAAGCTCATAGGTAGGACAATAAAATGCAAGGGGTCCCCGTACTAGTCGGCACGGTTAGCAGCCGGCTCAACGCGCCACATCGAGCCGGTAAGAATGATATTAGTGCCCTTATGTCGTAGGTGTAAAACTCATTTTAGCTTGTGTTTGCCGAATCCTCGCCGACTATTGTGGGTATTCCCTGACTATACTTTTGCATAAAAACATATGATAGCGGCTGCAATTTTTACGTAGATGTGAAAAGTACGAGAGGTTCCTCTAAATTCCATTAAAATACAAACTGTGTTTACTTACAATTCTGCTTAGAGTGCAAGTGTTATCATAAGAAATTTTAAAGCTTCGTGTGGTACTTTTTTATTTATAATAGTCATCTCTATCTAACATTACCTACTTACATACTTACATAACATTCGTTCCTAATGGGACGTGTATACATATTATGTAAATATTATGATTTTTCCATGTATAAATATAATGTCAATAGATAAAGTAGTTCTATAATACATTTCTATACTTATTATCTTCTGTGATGACACTACGCTTACTAAATTTACAAAGATTCAAGTTCGGATGTCACACTATTAATTAATTATTATATTTTTAAAATGGCACAAAAAACTTTTTTAAAACACTAACACAAAGTCAACAGTCGTTTTATTATAGTCTTAACGCACTTCACACACTACTGTGAGTTTATTTGTTCGCGCACTACACTTCGTCCGACGGCTAATGCACTGAACTTAACACCTTTTTGCCCTATTTATCCATTTAGTCACTAATTTAAATTGACTAATTTTAAGCTAAACAGACAATGGCACGGATTGCACATAAAACGTCGTATGTACACGGGGATAGGGGTATAAGAACTTTATCTATAAGTAACTAAATTCGAAATTTGATCAGAAGGGTTGCAACTATTTTTATTGTACTTAATTTTAACATTTAACCCTTAAACACTAGTGTACTCACATGTGCATTATAATAATATTTACGTATCAATAAAAGGTAGTGTAAACTTGAACATTTAATTTTAAATATCTTTGATCTTAGAGATCTTTCAACACGTTCATTGCCAATCACGCGACGTCGAGTGTTCAAGTTTGTTCTAACGTCAACATTCACGCGACGTCGCGTGGTGTACTAGAAATGTTTTAAATGAAGTGTATTTAAAAACAACATTGACCACCCCGAGAAAAGTCTTGGTTTGGCAATGAAAGTGTTTAATGTAATAATACGCTCGCTCCGCTTGCGTATTGTAATGTATACAATGTACCATCGAATGTAATCATTCAAAATGTATGTACGTACAGTAAAGCTGACCGTGCCATCTTAAAGCACCGTGGTTGGATGCACCATTCCGTTTCAGACTTTGGGGGGATAAGCACTCGTGGTCGCGTGATGCTTAAGGGGCTGCAGGATCGAGGAGGCGAGGGGCGGGGTGCCTCTAGCAGTGCGGGTGCAGGGGCCTCGGGTACGACCCGAAGGCGTCGTAGTTTAGCTATGTGGCCCACCCCTCGATCCGCGGCCGCTTTGAGTGAGGCTGTTCGTAGTCTAGTGGGACGGCATTTGAGTGCCTCATGTCTTGCCCGGCTGGTGAGCCCATGTTGCTCGACGATACTGATCCTGGAAACGTTATAATAAAATAAATTTTGATTGTTCTGTGGTAGGATGGACAAGCCTTTGCTTGGCTTGGTATTTTTGTAATCAAATTTTTTGTAATAATTTTCGGTTCACTATGGTCTGGGTGTCTGGAATAGGCTCCAGAGGTGTTCGATCTATAGTACCCATAACGCAAGTTTATCTTGCCCAGCTTGATGTGCAATGTGTATGTTTGTCTACCGATTATTATACATAAATAATCGAAATGAAAGTTCAAGAAAGAAGAAGATAGCATAAGATTGGTGAGTAAAAAAGCTAGAGATATTTTTTTAGATGTTACAAATTATATTGTCTTTGTCATCTTCGCTAAATAAGCATAAATATAGAGTATCTTTCGGGATAAAAAAATACTGTGTGTATATTGTTACAATCATCTTGTTATAAATAAACCTCATGCGAAATTACTTCATAATATAGACAAGATAGTGAGTAGTTTAAGGCTTTTAAATGACAAAACTATAATATAAATTGTATGAATTTTAATTGACATAATCATAATTAAAAATGATAAAATTGTGTATTAAACACAATTTTATAATTTATTGATTGACATTTTATTAAGTAAATAATTAAATAAATAATAAGATAAATATATTATAATAGAATTTGTAAGCAGGATACTTATAAATAATTATGCATGTCGAAAGGCGGAATTTGGAGAGCTGTACTTTGTTAAATTTAACACCTTTTGTATACCCATTTTCGCATTAAATAAATTGAATTGAATTGAAAAAGTTGATATTGAAATAACAGAATTGGTATGTGTGATTAGACCGTATGTACCATCAATGACTCCAGATAGGTGTGCGGGCTGCGGCGCGGGCGCAGGTGGCGGGGCACGGTGCATGTGGTCCGGCGCGCGTGGCGGCGACACTGGCTCGGCTTTGATTTTCACGTTGCTAGGCGACGCGGCCGGTGGAGGCGTCCCTCCTCCGCCAAGCACTGGTAAGCTGCTACTGTAGACAAATGGAGAAGTACTTGAATTCAATGCTCATAGACAGTCGTCCAGTATGTTATTTATTCAAAACGCTTTCAGTCAGTGCGTTGAGATTTATTAGAACTCGCAATCGACCAGGACCGCGAGTCTGTAACTCAAATTGGCAATTGAATGAAATTGCAGTCGTAACTTTTGACGGTTTTAGTAGTCTGTAAACGATCTCGGCTCAATATTGAATCGATCTTCATTTAATATGAATTTGAGAAACTACGGATATTTCACCATCAAATGGATCTTGCCTCGCTATGGCATGGTGTTTTTTTTGTGATAAAACAACAACAGTCTTGAAACAAGACCATTAAAATTTTGAAACGAAGCTGGTAAGGCTATTTTTGTGATACACAAAAGTATAAGTATATACATTATGACCTTCTACACTGAATCAATAATTTAACAACCATTTAAGCAGATAATCAAAGTATTGGGACTTCATTTAGACAGCAGCAGCACATTGGTAGCAGCTATGGTGTTACAAATGTCCATAGGCAATGGTAACCGCTTTTCATCAGGCGGGCCGTCTGCTTATCTGCTGAACTCGAGCAATAAAAAAAGTATTCTTCTCCGATGGTTCTAATCCATTGAGTTAATTAACCCACGTGAGCAAAAAAGTAAATTAACTTTTTGCACACAGCAAATCGGTTAAACATTAAATTGAATTTTCGCTTATTCGTGCGGAACGTGGCAATTTAATGATTGGTCACGGCAGACCTGCCAAAAAGATTTTTTATATATTCAACCTGAGGACTTCCATGTACAAACTGATTATAAGAGCCCAAGTATTCCTACTTGCTTAGTTTTTTTTTTGCAAAAGACGTGTTGATCTACTGCAATGTCCAATTGTTTTTGTCATTTGACTACAGATTCCTAAAAAATCATGGAAATGAAATTAGATACGTGAAAATAAATTCTAAAAGAAGGTAGTTTTAAGTCTGATTGACATTTGCATTATTTAAGTAGTTTGTTAACTGGCGAAACTGGCGATCTAAGTCCTAATCAACTTTTCAAATTCAAATGAAGTTCCACTGGAAAATATTTTCAAGGTATAATCTATATATATAAAAATGAACCGTAGAAATGTATGTATGCGTATAACTTGAGAACGGCTTACCGAATTTAATGATTTTTTTTTATGTGTTTGAGTGGATCCCCGGATGGTTTAGAGTCACAATTGGAACCGGTAAGTGGCGCTGAGATCGGATTCTAGAATCCTTCTAATCACCTGGACCGATTTTGATGATTTTGTTTTTGTGTGTTTGAATGGGTTCCCGGATGGTTTAAAGTCACAATTTGAACCGGTAACTGGCGCTGAGATCGGGTTCTAGAATCCTCCTAATCACCTGGACCGATTTTGATGATTTTGTTTTTATGTGTTTGAGTGGATGCCCGGATGGTTTAGAGTCACAATTGGAACCGGTAAGTGGCGCTGAGATCGGATTCTAGAATCCTTCTAATCACCTGGACCGATTTTGATGATTTTGTTTTTGTGTGTTTGAATGGGTTCCCGGATGGCTTAGATTCACAACTGAAACCGGTAGGTGGCACTGAGAGCGGGTTCTAGAATCCTCCTAATCACCTGGACCGATTTTGGTGTTTTTGTTTTTGTGTCATGAAACAGTCTTTTAGGAATTCAGAAAATATGGGGGTACGAAGTTCGCCGGGTCAGCTAGTAATATACTTATATATTATAAGTTAATTTTACTTCCCATTCTATGTACAACACTTCACAACGTGTAATTAGCGCTGTTTCCAGTTAAGTAATAAGTTGTCGGTGAAGCAAATAACTGTCCAACTGATGATGAGGAGTTATCTTGAGTTGAGTTATGGCTTATGGTTGAGCGGGCTAAGTCTTAGCCGGCCGAACACGCTGGAATGTAGAGGGTTCGATTCCTTGCATGATTAATTTCAGAAACGAACTTTCTGTTATTTACTATGGTCTGGGTGTCTGGGATCAGCCCCAGAGTGATCCGTTGTATATTGTCCATAAACAAGCGTAACTATCTTAGCTTGGGGATATGCAATGTGTATGTTTAGCGATACTATTTGATCAATAAACTAAAAGCATGCCCTGTACATGAATCAATCATTTAAGTACTCGTTATCAAAGAAAGCAAAAAATCTGGCTCGGATTCGGCACTTTGTAATCATTCAACCGTGAAATTGCGTAATGCGCGTATTGAATAGATTGTAAATTTGGGCTCGTTTGTCACCAGCTTCGATAGCCGTGATCGTCTAGTGGTTAGGACCCTACGTTGTGGCCGTAGTAACCCAGGTTCGAATCCTGGTCACGGCAGTGGCAACACTGTTACGGCGGAGCATTCTTTTTTAATGTGAACATTACAACTAAGCACAATACCTACCAATTTGTTAGTATGGCCATTGAAAAAGAACAGTACTACAAACGCCAAATAAAATAAAATACGTAACTTTAAACAGTTTCTAATTATGTTTTCTCTCAGTTTACGACGTTTTATTATTTGTTTATTTTATTAGACTAGATCTTTCCAGTCTTATGGCCGTACTGGTTACTCCAGTGAGTTCAAATGGCCATAACTGTTTTTTATAAAGATAAATATTTTATTTAGGACAAAAACTAAGTTAATATAAATAGAAAGACTAAGACACTCACACCGCCGAATTTTATTTGCGATTTCCAGACCGTTCTGGTTCACATAATATTTTCTTAAGTTTTCGCGACTTGTATACATAATAAAACTACGTTTTAACGGTTTTAAGCGCGGTAATTTATTTGATTTTGGTTATGTCAGAAAAACAAAAATCAAATAAATTACCGCGCTTAAAACCTTTAAAACGTAGTTTTATTATGTCTACAAGTCGAGAAAACTTAAGAAAATATTATTTTTAAATGTTAATTAATGGAATTCATTCCAATTATTTGTTAGTAATTATGCTAAGTTAAATTTTCTGTGTAATGCTTGTCATTAAGCTTTGCATAGCAAGAAAATAAAGTCATCTTGTTTGCAGTCTGTGTTATGTTATCCAACTTATCACAGCAAATTATTTGACGCGGCCCGGAGTTTGGACACCACAGGGATCTCCTATAAAAATAGTAACATCTAAAAAATTCCTTTCAATTTTTAACTGAATTACTCTAAAAATATTTTTAAACAATAAAAACGTCAAAAAGCCAGAAAAGACTAATAATATGTACTGCATGTTATATGAGATTTTCAAACTTAAGTTTTCTACTGGTTGATTGTCGTCCGTGGTATTCTTTTACCATGACATTATTGAATGGCAGTAAAATTATGTTAGTTACAATAACATTTATGGTTTCAAGAAGACTTGTTAATAGCTTGAAGTCAAAGGGATGCAAATTTATTTATACGTAAATTTGAACACTTTATTAAAACAAATCTAAATGTCTTTGTACAGTGATAAAAAATTCTTTAACATAATCTGTAAGTAAATCACTAATTTATCTTAGCTTGTTTATGGTACTTTTATACACTAAAGCAAATAACCGTGGCTGGCGGGAATACATTGATATCTCGACATACATCTTTTTTTTTAAATTCGTTTAGACGCTTCCTACCTGTGTTTTTATAGGAAAAAAATTGACAGTCCGAAATATTCATAACTTAATATTTTCTTAAGTTTTCGCGACTTGTATACATAATAAAACTACGTTTTAACGGTTTTAAGCGCGGTAATTTTATTTGATTTTGGTTTTTCCGACGTTTCGACCACTTTTCAGTGGCCGTGATCACGGAAGACAAAGATGTCAAGTGCCAACGACTATTGTACTCGAATAACCAAAATCAAATAAAATTACCGCGCTTAAAACCGTTAAAACGTAGTTTTATTATATTCATAACTTTTTAAGATTTTTCATTACTAGTCATTACTTTTCATTACGATTTATCATTACTAGTCAAACTTTAAAATTGCGCCCCTGTAAAATTGACATTTTGAACATGTCAACATATTCACGCCAGCCACGGATATATTCTTGGTTTAGATTTGCGAAATTGTGTCTATCGTACTTATTACACTTGCTCACTGTATTACAGTACGATAAATTTCAATATACAAATCTGAACCAAAAATATCCCACTTGCATTGTATAAAAGTCACAAAAAACCAAAGCAAATTCGTATTAGAACAATTGATATCTTGACGATGTCTTCAAAGTACAAGCGCGATTTCTTACGTACACTATAATAATCGAAAGTGTACGAATTGCCAAAAAAATATTAGTAGTAAAAATTACAATTAACCAGGCTTCTAGAAACATTAGTCTAATAGATAAAAAATCAAAATTGGGCACAGACATGTACCTGTTGTGCTGTAGTGTCTGCAGTTGGTGCGCGCCCCACGTCAGGCCGATTCCCATGTCCGAGCTCATGCTGAAGTCTTGCGGTCCGAAATTTCCAAGTCCTGAGTAGCTTAGCGGTGGCTGAAATAAGGAATACTATAATTTATTCACATCTTGCCTGTTCTTTGTTTAAATCATATCCTCCGTGCAGGAACGGAGAAAGGATACAATTTCCTGCGGCCGGGCGGCCTGTCGTAAGAGGCGACAAAATAACCCACAGCCAGATGGTACGGCATCTGCCCGACTGGATGGCGACCGCCCCTGGTCTAGAGTATGCCGCCATAACAACCTTGTGTTGTGTTTCGGCATTAGTGGCCAGGTTCCAGTGTTTGGTGTTGCAAATGTCCATAGGCGATGGTAACCGCTCTCCATCACGTGGGCCGTCTGCCTGTCAGCTGAACTCCTGCCATAAAAAAAAACAAGATACTAGTGGTAGCCCGGGGTCAAAATTCGACCATAATAATTTTGAGTCAAAGACTATACTTCTATAATCATAGATTTCGCCAAGGCATCAATAAACAAAAGAGTATATATGCGTGTGTGTATCAAATACATGGTAGTGTGTAATGTTTTTTGTATTGATTGAATGTATTTTTATGCATAATAAAAAAAAAATATTAGCAGTCGTCGCTTTTTCTCTAATATAAACTATAAGTGTGCGTAATTTCATACTCCTCCGTCCGCGCAATTTTCGTGAAAAGGGGTACAAAGTTTGTGATTCACGTATTAATTTATATGTAGATATGTGGTGTTAAAATTATTAATACTGTTTCACTTTTTAAATAAAACTTTAATCTTCTTTTTACATCTTACAACTTCGATTAACACCTCTGTACTATAATATTCCTAATATTATCCCATCGTCTTTCCTCTAGCACTAGCTCTCAGCCGACGCTCCTATTCGATCGTCACTCGTGCTACTTTCCATCATAGTCTATTGTTTATCTTTTCAAATCTCTTCTTTCATTCCTCATCTATCTTTCACGCTCACACATCGTTCGGAAACATTCTCAGCTACTCTATGCAAAACCACTAATACATTCGGAAATATTCACAACTAGCTAGTGTAAGTGTAGCGACACACCTGCGATGTTACCAATTATACATCAGCGGAAACTCCGCTGAGTTCAGATTAGCGTCGATCCTTCCGTCGCGGAACTTTAAGCGCGGTATGTTCCGCAGGTGTGTCGCTAGGCTAAGTATTTAAAAAAAATATATTTAGTAATTACTCAGGTTAAATAATGGAAATTTGGACGCATGTAACAAAAGCCTCAGTCAAATTACAAGTTTTCCTTGAAAGTTGAGATTTTTCACCAACACATACTGGTTAAAAATAATTAATACCTTAAAAAGATGAAAAAGTATGTATAACATTTTTTAAGCAAAACTCCCTTGCAAAAAATCGCCTTTTGAATTTATTTTGGTAATTTGATAGACTACAAACAACATTAAACACTCTTTACAACAGTAAACCATATTAAAATTTATTAATATATTCAAAACAATTTTACATAATCGTTTTAATGACAAACTAATAAGGAAAGAATAATTGATTTCTTAATTCAGTTATCAATATCGTTGACTCGAGAACGGGTTATTAATTACGATCCACGCTGTTTTAATGGATATTCTATCAGTAATTGAGTGTTATAATTAATGTATAAGAAGTCGGTTAAAAACAGAAATTAAACAATTTTCCGTAACAGACTGGCGCCGTTGTTCCATTTGTATATAATTTTTTTGTGATATAAGATAAAAGATAAACTAAGGTCTAATTTATTCATGCCAAGGTTGTCTGGAAGAGATCGATTTTTAGCGATAGGACCGCTCTTTGTACCCAATTTGAATAGTACAACTATTTTATAAGTTTTTCTGTATTATGTTCTGCAGTAAATAGTTATCTACCTATTACGTCGAGGGTTAATGAAGATGTGGTATCAATTATGTTCTATTCAAATTATGATTTCATTGCGAAAGTATAAAACATTCGTATTCTACTAAATTCACAGTATCTCCTCAATGTCGTCGCCGCAGAATAATATAAAGAGACACTTATTATTTATAAAGATATAGTGGCGTGCCCACGCCATTGGAATTAACGGATTACCTAAACCAGGCAAACCTACGATTAAGACGATAGTGTTCGGTGATTTTGACGAGATGGTAATAGTAGAATTGGGTCCCAGATTTAAAGCTTCAAGAATATTTTATAAAGAAACTCGTGCTACATTGTACGGCGCACGCGTCTCGGCTAGGGGCTCGGCCATATAGGCTAGGAGAATTTGGTTGCTGACGGATAGTTAAGTTACTAACTTTATTTACATCACATTACAGATTTATAAAGTTTTATATTGTTTTATTGTACTTTTAACACTATGTGATTGTATTTTACACTAGCTGTGCCAGCGACTTCGTCTGCTGGATTTTTTTTCGCGGAGCCCTAAAAAAGTAGCCTAAGTTACTCCTTATTCAGCCAGCTATCCGCCAGTGAAAATCGGTCTAACCGTTTCAGAGATTGACCTGAACATGCAGACAGACAAACATTCTGGTCCGATTTATCCCCCCTGATATATTTCATATTTTTATTTTGACATTACAAACAAACACATCCTTATTTATCTGTATAGAAGATATGAGATTACTTTTTCAATGACACTGCCAACATTTTTATTATTTCAAAAGGAGAACATTAAACTTTTTCCTTTTTTTTACTCCAACTAAAACTTCAACAGGTAAGATATGGTGACCGGTCTTAAGCAAGCTCTCTTGCCTAGTAGCTTCACAATAAAAATGACTATGTAGGTGCCTGGAAATGATCACAGGATCGCGAGGCTCGCGCTCGCCGCGGACTAGCATAAATCGTCAATTATACTAACCTCTCCTGTGTAAGATATGTCATCCTGCGGCGGTGGCATGGAGCTCGGTATGACGACGCGTAGGTTGTTGTGGCGGGGCGAATGGTGCGGTGGCGGGGCGTGGGCGTGCGGTTTGTGGGGGTGCCGGTGTGGCGACGGAGCTGGACCAGGGGACGGAGACGGTGTACATCCCGCGTCTAGAGGCGATCCGGAGCCAGGGTAGCCGTTTGACATCTCGAGCATTGCGCCGCTTGGGTATACTGAAATATCACATTTTGGTATTGTCAGTAGGGTTGTTGATTTACAAACCTTGATTCCAACCTACTCCATCCGAGATAATGTTAGTATTAGTTACTATTCCTAGATACGTCTTGATAATATAATCGGCAGAAAAAAACACACATATCCCAAATTAAGCAAGTTGCGCTTGTATTATGGGGTGATATACAACGGAGACTACTCTAAGTCCGATCCCAGACACCCAGACCATAGTAAATAACGGAGAAAATTCGTTTCCAAAATTTACCCTACCAGGAATCGAACACGTATACTCTGGGTTGCAGTGAGTATGTATATTATAAATAACGCCATTAACGATAAGCTGCATTACTGTATATACGTTATTTGTCAATGTTTAACGTTATTAACTATTGATAACAATGTCCTATCACAAAAAACGCATTAAACGTATCGCTACATCTGCGTGACACAGTCACTAACACTAACGTTATCCAAGATTGGAATAGAAACATTAGAAATATGTCTAGTAACGTCATTATTATTCGTCTAAAATGCAAGTAGATAAAAAATACTCATATAGCAGTCAGTATTATTATAAAAAAGTTCACTATGTCCGGTAAAGATTTAATAATAGAACATGCTCGCTGAAAATATTTGAAATATCGCCGACACGTCGTTCACGTGTAAAATAAATTGGCGGGGAACATGTGAGTGAGACAGTTTTTTTTTAATTATACACTTTTTACTCTGTAGTTGATAACACTACTGGTGCGGTGTGAAATCCATGTGGCAAAAACAATAAATAATAAAATTTCAAAAACGACGTTTATAATGTAAAGGTAGGCAAAAAATGAATAGTGTGAATGATGACACAGAATATTTGTGCTATAACAGGACATATGCTAGATCAGGAAAATATAGAACGAAAAACATACTATGTGTAACTATAAAAAAGTTAAATTTATTATTTATCACACGTCAATATATCTTGGATATTGAACCTTCAGGCATATAATTATAAACATAAAAAGGATAAGAAAATTTACCTGAATCGGTTTCCGAAGAAGAGGGCCGTGGACTAATAGAGGTGTGCATCTGTGGACTAGCTTGTAACAGCGACTGATCATAATTTCCAACTGGAACGCTAACGGGTAGATTGTAGTTGCTTCCTGTCACGCCAACACCGACACGGCTTCCGTTCAACTGGTTCCTTTGCATCATCATTTGGAATTCTTCATCAATTTTCGAGTATTTGGCTTCAGTCCGGGGGGTCAAATTGTATTCCTGTTCCGCTTCAGGGCTGTCCGGTGACATCACTCCGTTCTTATGCTCTTTCTTCGTTAGTGCCTGGAAGTGTCAGCGAAAACAGCTCAGGTGGCTTGACGAGCCAAAAACATATGATCTCTACTGTATGATTAATTCGCATGCATTAATTGAAAACCCTCTCTACACACTGTTAATAGCATTAAAAGCCGAGTTTAAGGCTTAATATCACAATCGATTGTCCACCCGCGTATTGATTATACCCATGTTATCTCTGTTAAGAATCGAATAGAAATGCACATCTCTATCTACATACATACATACATACATAACTTCACGCCAGTTCCCTTGCGGGGTAGGCACGAACAACAGAGCGCCATTAAGGCCCATTCTTACACACCTCACTTGCTTCTTTGACATTCATAACTCTTGTCTTGTCTTGTTATCTCTATCTATATATATAAAAATCAATTGCTGTTCGTTAGTCTCGCTAAAACTCGAGAACGGCTGGACTGATTTGCCTAATTTTGGTTTTGAATTATTTGTGGAAGTCCAGGGAAGGTTCAAAAGGCGAGTAAATATGAAAAAAATGCTTGGAATATAGTAAAAACAACAATTTCACTTTCTCTTAGAAACTATTCCTACCTGTCAAACATTTGATGTTCGTCCCCGTCATTTAAAAATCAATTAAATTTAAAAGTCGTTCAGAAATAAATTAAATTTGAAAGTGAAGTTTTTTTTCTTTTTTTTGGTTTTGAATGTCAAACGTTTGATTTTCGTTCCGGTTAAGTTTTGATCACATTTTTAACTAAAGTTGAAACATTCTGCAATTATCATTCAGCTTTTTTATTTTTTGATTCTGAGGCGGTACGAAGCTTGCCGGGACAGCTAGTTATATATTTAAAAAAAATCTTGTCCTTAAAACCAAGACGACTAACGGTCGCGAAGGAGGGTATAGCAGTAACACGTTGACTATACCTCTCTCGCACCCTTAGTCGACTCGGGCCGACTTTACCCGAACTAGCGTTACATAGCCGAGCATGACGGCTCAGTCCCGTTCAATGCCCACGAAATAAAATGCTCAGCACGCCTAAAGAAGTTTTCGCTTCAAAAACGTCTTCTTCCAAATAAGTAATATTTAACAATCGTACAAATGGATAGGCTGTATTATCTTTGCCTGTTCATCTATGATGAATACTACTAGGTACGAGTACTACTAACAACAATCTAAGTGACAAAATATTTGATTAAGAACAATGTTTAAAATTATGTGAATAACATATTTTATTCATCTCCAATATGCGAACTCAGTGATTTCCATATTTATGACTATTTAACACTTTTAATTTTTTATGGTGGTATGAAAATCGATTGCAACCAAAAGCCGTGTAATATTTTAATAGTAAGTTTCAAAATATCAGTATGTAGTGAAGGGTTCAAAACAAAAACAGTGCTCACAATAAAAAAGAAACTACAAGTGTACTAATTGTAAGTGTAAAACTTTTTAGCGTACATTTGTGTGTTGTGTCGAACGCAATGATGCAACACTGACTTAAAACCCTTGTATCAAAAACTCCGGAGTCAGGTAGGCGCGGTTAAATCAAATAAACACAAAAATATTTACAACAAAACTCATGCTGTACAGGGAAAAATAACATAAATATTTAGGGTGGATAGCAATAAACTGTTAGTATAAAACTCGATGTCTGGTGTTTTGTACTTCATCCTTACTACAGGAAATAAACATGCATTTTTATTACGTGTTTATCTATTCTCGTGGCTGTTGTCTATGGTAATATATTGAGGATTTTATATAGGAATTTTTGCATGTGTCCGTACGGTCGATTGAGTAAGGTTTTTGGATTGGTTTAGTAACAAATATAATAAATAGGCATTAGGTTTTTATAAGTACAAAGCACGCGGTTAATGGGATAAGTCATTTTGCATGGACATTGCATTGCGATCACGGGCACACAGATGACGCCGTACTTAATGTACCTCGATGATGTTCCGGTTGGTCAGCGACTCGTGTGGCTCGTTATATTCCGTGTATTTCAGTAGAACCTGTAATAAAAAAATCGTTATAATATTTTTTTAAATTGTACATTTACTTCAAAGTGGAGTTCGTAACCAGCGTAATTATAAAGTACGCTAAAGCCTATGGTGTTTCATCGTTGTGTGAACCTCGAGGCGGTCCACCTCCTCGACAAAACACGGACATAATGAGAAGGCTCAAAAGGGCAAAACTACTTGAACTTGTATTATAAACCTAACTAAAGTGTAATGAGCTAGCGATTAATATAAAGGTAGCACACGAAGAAAGTAGCTTCACCTTAATAGAGACAATAAGGAAAGTGCATTAGCTATATTCTTATAGGCTATTTCAAATAGGACCGTATGGGAGAAATAACGTAAGTAGAGAATAAACATCGTTAATCTAAGTATAAGACTGTTATTAAATAGTAACATGCCTAAATATATTTTGATATAATTCAAATCAATATTTATTTCGTAGCAAAGTTTACGATAACACTACAAGTTATTTTCTATGGATATGTCAGCCTTACCGTTTGAAATAGACTTTAGTATTAATACTGTTGCGCACCGATACTAATCCTTTATAGGTGTTTTAATACCCCTTCGAATTTAAGTGATCTATTGTTTAGCCATTAAGATTACGACTTCGAGGATTTAAAGAAAATAATGGGCATGTTGTTGGCGAGTCATGTATATTCTGCAAATATATAAGGTCGGTCCGTCGGGGGGGCGGAGGCTCTGATGGGCTGAGTTAGTTGAGTTTCAACTGCGATCGAGGTGTTTACGTAATGTACTTTTAGAACGAGTATCTTATAACGATGAACTTTGCGCAATTTATGTCATTATGATTTGGACTCGTTATATTCAGTTCTTTCTGTAAGAACTGTGAATTACGTGTGTACTTCCAACAGCATTTTAAATTCACGTCTTATTTATTCGTAACAATACTTTTAGTTAATTTAGGTTATATCTAAATTACTAATTACTTTGTCACTACTTTCAATACTGTAGATGAATCGGTAATGTTGAAAACGTTGGATAGGCCTTCAACGAACTTCAAAAGGCATTTGCTATGCTAAGCTAATACGGATACGTTTTTATTAATAATTCCAAGTGTTTAAGCAGTTAATATCTCTTTTATCAGTGCTTTGTTGTCATTAGATAAACTTCAGAAGTGTCAGTGATGTATATTTAATTAATTACTATGGATGAAAGCCCTTGAAGTTTATTGTGATCAATATCATGAAAATGTAATAAATTAATAACTCAAAATAAAAAAATAATAAGATAAAAATTGTCAGGTCCGTGTCACTCATACACATTGAAATGAAGAGTTCTGTAGGGGTGACGAATTTCTACTAATGAATACTTTTGCATTTGACTACAGAAGCCAATAAAATGTCTTCCATTTATATATTAAACACTAATCAACAAAACTTACTCGAATCAGTTTACGTTGTATATTTAAAAATCTTATCGTTTTTAACATTTTCACTGTTTAATTCAAACGTTTAAGGGGGCGGAGGATTCTTTTGAAATTTTGGAAGTGAATATTCCAACTTAAAATTATCATTATCTTGGTTGGCCATCGTATATGAAGTGTGTGTACGGTACGGTGTACGGAATATACCTTCCTACGAAAGTTTATTCAAAGAGATCCAGTAGGTTTTAAGAAAAATAGCTGTGGCATAACGAAGACCACGGCCTGATGATCGTGGCTAACGTTTGTTTGGGTATCGTTTTTAACGACATTGCAACAGCCATGGAACCCCGAAAAAAAAGTTCTCACACGCTCGCCAGTTGCACGGCGATAAAAATATGCAAATTACAGACAAGCTTTTAATGTTATAACTCATGTTAGGGGTTAGGGACCGATAAAGTGTTTAGAATCATGTCTTGTAGAACTGGTGTAATAGTAGTAAATTTACGATTAGTTGTAAAGCAAAAAAAATACTTTTAGTGTAGCCAGGTGGTAGGGTATTTGCCCGTCTGATGGCTATCACTGGTCTAGAACATGCCGCCATAACAACCTTGAGTTGTGTTCCGGCTTTAGTGGCCAGGTACCAGTTTTCCTTTAGAGAGCAGCAGCGCATTTGTAGCACTATTAGTATTGCGAATGTCTGTAGGCGATAGTAACCGCTTTCCAGTATCCACCAGTGGGCCATCTATCTGTCTGCTGAACTCATGCAATAAAAAAAGTCTGTTTAATACTTGTAGTATTAGTGTTAACTTAATATTCTTTAGGACTGATTTACATTTTCCTTTTCAATTTCTCCTCTACAGAATGGGATAAGAAATCTTCCATATGTCGCTAATTAAGTCACAGAGTTTGGCTTGTATTGTATCTTTTTAGGAACTCATAGTTATTTCAGTAAACACTGAACTCTATAAAATCGTCATGTCCGTTTGTACTGTATGTAACTTTATGAAGATGCATAATCGTGTAGTGAAATCGAGAATATGATAAAAAAAAAATATGGCTTAAACGTAACTGCGAAGTGAAAACTTTTCTCCGTGTACACATAAGTAATTTTTAAGGGTCCATGCAGGGAGTGGCGAGGCACCGTCTGCCCATTTTTCCATGTTTCCCGAACATTGCGACGGGCAGACGCTATAGTCCTCATAGTCCCAGATCCACCAGATCCAGAGTACCACTAGCAGTTCACCCCAATAGCTCGGTACTTTTATTCTCATTCCCTACAGTCTGACTATGACCGGGACTTGTCTTATCTTGGCTTGTCTTGGCTTGTTATATAATTTTATAGTATCAATTAACAGGTATTGAAAAATTATAGCGAGGTTTTTTAATAGTTTTATATTTAGTCTATTTGATCTTTTAAAAGTTTATCCTCCTCTCTTCTCATTTCTGAATTACGAGATGGAAATTCTCAAAAATCAAGGTAACTAGAAGTTGCAATACTTTCATAGATTTATTCAAACAATAACAATTGAAAAAAAAATGAGATAAGATTACGATGTGATGACAATTATTTAATAGAAATTTTAATTTGTGTTTGACCAAAATCTATAAATGTTATTGATATTTAAATTGAACATAACTTTCAATGAGTTGCTTTATTGTTGATTTATAAACATTAATGATATTTAAATTGAACATAACTTTCAATGAGTTGCTTTATTGTTGATTTATAAACATTGTAAAATATGATGAAAATTAAAAATAAATGATATACTTATTGATTAAATATCGAGTAAAGTGATATTGCGTGATAATCAAAAGGCCAACGCCCTGCATTGGAATTGAAAAAGTAATTAAGAAAAAGAGAATTTTTAATACACTATTTTAATATGAACTAGTAATTAATTATATGCATTATTTAAAAGAGCATTAAATTTTCTTATAATACTAACTACCTACTAACTAATTTTAGCCACTTAGCTGTAACTTTTGAATTTTAGAACGCTTCAAGAACCACTTTTGGGAAAAAATCACTACTTTAAAAATTTAAGGGTCGGTATTGCCTACCTACACTACCTTTGCACTAGATTGCGTTTTTGTATTCATTATAAAAGAATTATTGTAAAGTTTTCATGATGCCTCAAGTATCAACTCAAAACTATCGAACAGCTCTTGGGCTATAACTACAACGATCATGAGTTTGACGGGGTCTGCAATGAATAAACTTAAAACTTCTCACCTTGTCCATGTCTGTGCTGGCGTATTGATACAGTTTGTTGTTTGAGCTGAAGATGATAAGAGCTATCTCACAGTCGCACAACACACTCAGCTCGTATGCCTTCTTCATTACACCAAATTTGCGTTTGTTGAACGTAACCTGAAATGAGAAGAATCAAAGTTAATTCTAATGTACTCTATGGTTAAATTTTTAGAACAAATATTAATGTACTCTGTGGAACAAATTCAAAATTATACTTCTTTAAATATGGATTTGCTCGATTTATATCTAGCCAGTGTCATGTATTCAATATTCCACATTTAAAACATACTCACAGTAAAGCGGGTGATAGGCTGCGTGCAAATAAGTACCTGTGCGTATTTATGACTCGACTACCTTTTTTGTCTGCGCGTACTTTGACTTCGCGTATAATGGATATGCGTATGCGAAACGCAACGACGATGTCAATGTTCCAAATTTTATTTGTTAGAAATCGTGTTCAATTTTGATAGATCACCATTAATGACGGGTCATTGAGACGGAATAAAATGAGCCGCATATTTATGAAATAATTATGTAATTTTCTGTTCAATATAGCCCTGGCCGAAATAGTTAACAAATAATATATAATTAAATTAACACGGATTTAAATATACATTTTCATGACGACTTTATCTCCTTCTAATTGTGACTGTTGTTGATGAAAATCTGCCTACCGGCCAATAGCCGAAGAGATTTGTTTCGCCCTCGTCTTAAGGCCTTGTATGCCCTATGTGGCTAGCCGTAGGCTAGTCAGCTGTCTGGATCTACGCATAGGATGAAGTTGACTCTGCGGTTACCCGGATTGCTGCAGTATCTCAATCATGGAATCACTCAACTAAGTATACCTGCTGCATACTGCACCAAGTAGTGCGTATAGAAATGAATTTTACATACATTTCGTCGCTTCCGGTCAACCATACATCTGACTGGAATGCTGCCCGCATAGTGCCTGTGGGGGTTTAATGTGACACAGGGCGAAAAACGTCATTGAGCAATAAGTACACGTACTTGCTCGCACGTATACCCCCCTCCTATCATCCTTTATGAAACATCAGACATCAGACAACATCAGAATATAAACTCAAAAAATGAGAAATTTGAAAAAGGTATTATAATCTTTTCTAGAATCGAGTTTGATACTTTAAAACGCAAATTGACCTTCGCAACTTTCATCAAGTGTCTGCTTCTATTACGGGACCAAACTTCTTGACCTCCCTCGCCTGCTTCCACTACACCAATCACTTGCCATTAAGGGGTAATGTAGAATATTACCAGAGGTCTTTATCAACTGGCCTCGGGTGATATACAGTGTAATCGTATAATTAATAAATTACAAGCTGTAGCGGTCGTTGTCCTTTTGCGATAATGTTTTGCAGTGGGAGTGTTGATATGCCACATCTGCTGGGTCAGCCTGCATACTAAGGTCATTTCACTCAGCCAATTTTATTGCAATAAACATATTTATATGAAAGAATAACACTTTGTATTTAAATTAAATGACAACGTAATATTTAATTGAACATTTTATAACTATATATCATACATTATACGTTTATAAGTAAATATAGTAACTTAACTTAGTTATTTATATTTCCAATTTAGTCCTTAACTTGTGAACAATGTGTATGTATGTTTGTTTCTCTATTATAAATTGTTTTGAAAATTTACATAGTTTAGTGGTCGCCCGTGGTCGAAATTCGACCATAATAATTTATGTCACAGACTATACTTCTATAATCACAGATTTCGCCAAGGCTACATTGTTAATTTCACTTTAACAATAAACAAAAGAATATATATACGTGTATGTGTCAAACAACACATAGTAGTGTGTGTAATGTTTTTTTTTATTGATTTAATGTATTTTTTATGTATCATTTTAAAAAAATATTAGCATTCGTCGCTTCTTCTCTATATAAACTATAAGCGTGCGAAATTTCATACTCCTCCGTCCGCGTAATTTTCGTAAAAAAGGGTACAAAGTTTTTGCTTCACACACACACATATATATATATATATATATATATATATATATATATATATATATATATATATATATATATATATATATATATATATATATATATCAAAGAAGACTACAACTGAAGTACTACTAGAGATATACTACTCGCCTACTACGGTCATCTTTTACGGAATTCGGCTAGTTATGTAAGAATTCATGCGACCTCCATCCGGTCTAATAGAAGAGTTGACCCAAAGAAATGCTTGCTTGACACCGTGAAGGATAATATCACGTATATTAACCATTGGCAGACAATGCGTGATTACGAAGACTGCTCACTGTAGACTGCATCATCAACATCAGAAAAGCAGTACATTTATGGACTCTGAAGCGAACGCTCCGCAACCGGGATTGAAGGCTAAGATAAACGAAAACAGACAACGCAAACATTACTAATTTGGCCTCTGTGGGTGAGTGGGCTAAGCTTATTTCGGCCTACCTCACTGCAACGCCTCTGCGGTTCCGGGTTCAATTTCTGGCATAGTAAATTTGGGAAAAGAATTTTCTATTATTTACTATGGTCTGGGTGTCTGGGATCGGCCCCAGAGTAGTCCGTGGTATATTACTCATAATACAAGTGTAATTTGCTTAATTTGGGGATATACAATGTGTGTGTTTGTATGCCATTTATTTAAAAAAAAACTACTTTATTATTAGTAGACACTAATTTAACATTCAAAATTAATTACACTAGAAAACTTAAAACATATAAAATGTTTATTAATTAGCCCGAAAATGTGCACTCATGCATGCGAAAAGATAAAAAAATTAAAGAGGAAACGCCATTTATCACTCTTTAATGAAATACAGAACAAGGTGAAGCAATTTTGCTATATTAAAGTTTTTGGGTATTATATTGAAAGGCGATGAAACATGTGCTTTGGTTCAAAAAGATAATTCAAGTAATTTACAAAATTTATAAAGGCGATCTATGTGTTGGCAATCGTACGCATCAATTTTCATGAAAGCAGTGTAAATTAAAAGTGAGCAACAAATGCTCTTTTTTTCTTAAATTTATTATTTTCAATTTTTTTTTATTGCAGGAGTTCAGCAGACACGCAGACGGCCCACAGGATGGAAAGCGGTTACCATCGCCTATGGACATTTGCAACACCAAAGGTGCTACAAATGCGCTGCTGCTCTCTTAAATCATCAAATATGCTTACATTCATATACATAAAACTATATTCGACTGTGGTACAGAAACTTCATGGGTTTAAGTATTCGTGCTGCAGAGAGTCGTGTAAAATACATTAACTTATCATACATTTTAAAAATTAATATACACGATATTAATGTAAGAATAAGCCTAAATGGCGCTCTGTTGTTCGTGCCTACCCCGCAAGGAAACTGGCGTGAAGTTATGTATGTATGTATGTATGATATTAATATTATATCAAAAATAGGAGCAGAGGCAAGGAATTGTTATCATCATTCAAGTGCTTACTTCCGATTTGAAAATAATAATAATAATATGTCTAACTATACAACACTACTGTGTCTAGCGATGCGACCTTCACCTGACCTCAGTAGAGGGGTTGCCCTAAAGAAATGCTGGATTGACTCCGTAAAGCCTATGTGTGATTTGCATGCTCATGGACTTGGGGTAATTGATGGGATTCGTGGTACAAAGGTCACTTAGAGTGGAGACCGTGTCTGAGAAAACGTAGTGAAGAATGTACATCAGCCCGGTAGACGTAAGCGAGTATGAGGTAAGCGGAGAACTCCGGAAGGTCTACGTCCAACATTGGACTGCATTGACTGAGGAAGACGGTGGCATTGATTAAAAAGTAAATAATATACAATATACTAACCTGCCGATTCCGTTCGTCCGTGATCCGTGATATTTGTATTTTCTTCCGGCCCATGGTGGCAGCAATCTTGGAAGGGGGTGCGGGGAGCGAGGGGCGAAAATAAAAGTTGCCGGCTGGCTTGGCTGCTACTTCGGACGTCAACAGCTGCTATCTGTGAACAAAAAAAAACATAAACGTTAATACTATAATTTACTTTGAATCCTTTTTAGGAAAAACCTTTTTGTGGTTTTATTTCTGAACATCTTTACGAAACCTAGCGATGATTCAAATCTAGAATCAATTGATTCTGTCTGTGTTTTAACTAAAGCAAGCTTAAAAAGACAGTTGCATATGAGTAAAGACAGTAAATGCATAGGACGAATATTCAGATGATCGATTCAGAAGGAAATGACGCGTAACACTCGAAGTCTTCATGAAACCTAGATATGATTCAAATCAAAGCAATTTAATATCCAGTTCATAGGCATTTTATATAAATTAAATGTAAAAGGAATATGTGTTTTAACTAATACAAGCTCAAAAAGTAAGTTTGTGATGATTTAAGACAGCCGAGTTAAAAAGTAAAAGAATAAATTTCTTCAGTTTAGAATAAAATAAACTGGTATCAATACGCAGTTGTCATCTTATTGGAAGCTATGCTACTGTGTATCGAAACTATAGGAGATACTCATACATACAAAATTGATTCCCTGGAGACCCGTAGAATTATTTTAGATGCCATGTTTGCTTATAAATTATTTCATAATAACATTGATTGCCCTCAATTGTTAAGCCAATTCCGCTTAAGAGTTCCCGCGAAACCCCCGCGACAACCTATAACCCCCCTCTTCCCTCCATTAAGAACAACAGTACTAGGTGCAAACTCCCCTATCTCTAGAATGTGTAGAATTCTCAACAGCAGCAGTGAAGTTACTGACATTCACTTTGACTCCAAAAATTGATTTCATAAAAAGATTCGTTTAGCCCAACAGGACACATATTAGACAGGCTGACGGACAGACAAATTTCAATACCCTGCACATTTTTGTTATATTTATTATTAGATTCTAAGTAAATAACAGTGAAGAAATTATACTGCAAGTTGTGTTCACTTATAATTAGTTTTTACATCGCATTGTAAACCTAGTAACTGATTAAATGTACAAAACTGTTGGTGATCCTTATTAAAAATAAAATACTAGCAATGGCTTACCGCTTAAAACTAATTTGCATATTATCAATGGTAATGATTATTATAAATCAAATAATAATATAGTAAACCAATTAGAACGTCATATGGCAGGTTATTACGTAATCAGTAAACATTAACAGAACTGTTAGTGACACCGATATGGTATGTGCTATGTCCGGCCGTTTGTCCTTGGTTTACAAGGTCAAAGACTTCAGTGGCACTTGAATTTGGTAAATCGATATTATAAACAGTACTGTCACTTCACTGAGTTCAATCAAAATTTGTACAGCAATTGTTCAACATTACGTAAGTGATTACTTTTTACGGTGCTCAATTAGGATCTTGAATGATACTGTTCTCAACTTTAGGACTGCTAAGTTAAATACCAGTTTAAAGTGTTAGAGTCAGTTTAGAACAGAGAAAAGGTTAATGGGAAACGACCACCATTAATATAAGGCTTCAGTGGCTAGAGAATGGACTCAGGATTGTAACTTGTCGGCTTTGTCATTCATTGGATAAACTTTGGAGAGTGTGCAGTTGTACTGTTCAACCTGGTTCCCCAAATTCTATCCCAAATTTGACAATCAAGGTTTTCAGACCTTGTTTCATAAAGTAAAGAAATGTTAATAGAGTCCGCGTTTCCCTACAGTTACAATCCGGAAGTCTTCAAGTTCACTGTTTTTCATTGTGAGCGGACTTCGTCCTCGATCGCATCATCACTGAAAGCTAAATGTGGTCAAACGCAACTGTATTCAGATTAAACCAAAAAAATATTGATTTAAAGAAAATCATGAATGCCATTTAAATATATTAATATACATAATACGATCATCCTTATAATCACTGTTGAGTGCTGATGTGAACTGATTTATTTTGGAAACGGTAACCTTAAGTACAAATATTAATAAGTCGTACTGCTAGTACAATGTATAGCACAGTGTGTGAGCGGGACGGATGATGTGCGAGCGAGATAGAGCAGCTAATAATATGTGCGCTCCCGCGCTGCGCTAGTCAGTAGTTCGTTGTCCGCTGCGATGGCTAGACGTGTGCAGCTCCTATAGAACCATTACACTATGGGTCAAATGCACTTGAATAGTGACCTTCGCATCAGCCCACGTAACTCCATTTTATTAATGGTAATCTACTGATAACTAGTTAACATTATTTATAATAGTTTTCCTACAACAAACACTGTGTTACTGCATTTGACATTGAACTGTCACAGTTATCAATCAATATAATGAAAATGAACTCTTTTATAAAAGTTTTATCGAACTTATTGATGAAATGATATTAAGTCCTTCAAACGTCGTTGCAAATTATTAAATAGCTTAAACGTAATCAATTAAATTAGCCTTACAATTAAAACATAACTTCCTTACTAATATATTATGAATGCAAATTACTTTTATGTACTCTTCACAGCCTAGCATATGATCCAATTGTTATGGAATTAGCTACTTTTAATTACGAAGACAATGGAAATTTTGACTTCGCATGTTTCGAATGATGTGTTCATAAATAATTTTATGTGAATAGTGTCTAGAATCCCTATTTCCCTATTAATATTATAAATGCGAAAGTAACTCTGTCTGCCTGTTCCGTTTTCCGGGAAAACTACGGGACCGATTTGGCTGAAACTTAGTATATATATTTTCGATGCCGAGAATGAACATAGGATACTTTTTATCCCGAAAAATGTGATAGTTTCCAGTATAAAAATATATTTGTCCTCTCTGTTTGTTATGCTTTTACGGAAAAACTACTGAACCGATTTCGCTGAAACTCGATACATATGTAATTTTATAATTTTAAGTACATAAAGATGCCAAAAGTAGATTAAGTGGAACGTAATTGTTAAAAACGTCTTTTTAATCCTTTAAGCAAATACGGAAAGTATAATCGGGCAATATTTTGTATGAGGAGAAATTACGTAACGTAAACAAAACTTAGAGATTAATATTTCTATTTAAGACTAAGAATAATGATATTTTTTATTGTATTTAAATAAAACATCAGCAAGCTTTGTATTAGCATCAAATATAATCTAATAATTCTAAAATTTGAAGACAAATTGATCAGATATTTATCTTCCATGTAACTGAAAGACCGATAACGTAGCGGTTTCTGTTCCGAAGAACGCAAGAGTTCCAAGAAAATGCTAAGCTATACTTTATAAAACCCAAAACCGTAATTGATAATTTCCGACGTGTGAAATTTTATTTTGTTTAAACAAGACTAAAGCACATTCGTTGATTGAAACATCATACGTATGCTTTAACAATGTATTCATCATTCAATCGTGACCTATTAGTGAGTCATATGACTTGTCTTGCGAAGACATTTGCTACAGTTCGTGTAGTATAAAAACTTCCGATTGTTGTTAATCCAGGACGCTGGTTCGAAGAATTTTTAAAGTGAGTCGTCGTGATTTGAAACTCGATGAAATGAAAAAAAGCGACACTAAAAAGAGATATTTAATCATTTAAACACTAATGATAGAGTTGAAAATATTTTTAAGTTCATAAATCAAATTGAAACGTGCATTTGTTTCCTATTTTAGTTACCATAAGCCTGTCGTGTCACTTGTTCAAAGTGAAAACATGGAATCTGAATAATATGTGTTATAATATATCTGAAGTGTAATATATGAAATGTATTATTTTGCATTAAAATATGAAACAATTTTTGAACTTGCTAAAAATATTATAAAAATAATAAACCTTATAATTATCCTAATACTCCTGCTACTCCATATTTATCTCATTCTTGGAAGGCTACTTATCTGAAGTCTCACTTCTGCCGTGTGTGAATTGTACAGACACTTTTTTTTATAACATAATAGTTGCATTGCGTTGTAATGCCACGTAAAGTAAAAACATATTGGTAGTAAAGTCTGTTTTTTGACCCAGAAACCCCCTCGCCGGCGTTTTTAGAACCAGTTTCATCACAATCTGATCAATGGTTTAGGAACGCATAGAGGACAAACACACAAATATTTATTTTTATTTTTATAATATATAAAACTAATATATAAAATTCTCGTGTCGCGGTGTTTGTTACCAAACTTCTCCGAAAGGGCTAACCCGATTTGTGAAATTTTGTGTGCATATCGGGTAGGTCTGAGAATCGGCCAACATCTATTTTTCATATCCCTAAATGATAAGGGGGTGGGTCCCCTAAATATTTTTATTTTTATTTTTTTATGATTCGGCATTAAAAAATACTTACAATCCAAAATTTTCACCCTTCTACCACTAACCACTATTTTTTAACAACGATATTAGATTTTAATAATTTTCTACTGGGATGATTTAGATTCAAATTTAAACCAGGTAGATGGCGCTGCAATCGGGTACCAGAATTAAGGTGTTTTTTTGTTGTTGTATGTGTTCAAATTTGTCCCGGAATGGTTTAAATTAACGATTAGACACAGTAAGTAGGTGGCGGCGCTCTTCCTAAACGGTGGGCCTGATTTTGATGATTTTTTTTGTTTGTTCAATTGGATTTGAGAATAGTTTAGATTAATATTTGGTCCCGGTAGATGGCGCTGGAATCGGGTTCTAGATTTTTATTTTTTAAAGGCAACGTCTGCCAGGTACAGCTAATAAATATATAAGATGATGGTTTGAAAAAATTGAAAATGTCAGTAATTAAATTTTTAAAAAATACTCAGAAACATTCCAAATCAACTACTGTTAAAGGCAGGTATACGTGTTGTCAAAAGATGTTTACGATATGCTAATTTCTTTAAAACTACTGGTTTTTGATCATCGAGTTAAATTAGTTAGAGTCGCCAAAACACAATCTTTTTTTGTATAATGTTATCAATTTAATTTAGTTGCTGCAGTTTATTAATTTATATCTAATTAAACTTGTTGCAATATAATGGCCAGATTTATTTTCTGTGTTTATATATTTGTTCGTTTATTCTACGTAACACTGGAAATGAACAGATTGTCATGAAATTTGGTATTTTAATACTATACCTACTTCAATTACAAATAAGTTTCTTTCAAATTTTTGACTGATTTGGTCTGAAGTGTTTATCATTTTTCAAGGCTATGAATAAAATATAAATACCTAGCAATTAAAACTTGATTAGCTGTTAATCATATTCATGTAGTCTATTTTTTCTCTAAGTAATAAACTAAGGCGACAATGTTCCTGAAAACATTTTATACCAATATCAATGATATCTATTATATTAGTTAGAAAATATATGTAGATATATTAGGAATTGGATAAAAAGAATGTGGAGTCTCCGTCATAGGTTGTTCAATGTTCAATACAAACTTGTATGAGGAAGAATAGTGGAATTATAAAAACTTTTCCATATATCTATCAAGACTCAAGGCTTACCTGATATTTAGTTCATTCATTAATAAGCTAAAAACTTGATTTGATTCCGGGTAAACAAATTACCTACTAATTTACACTAATAATAATACGATAGGGGATGGAAGTTGTCTATTGTACACCTTATATTGCTTGACTAGCTGTGCCCGCGACGTCGTCCGCGTGAAATTTTCTTTCAAAACCCTCCGATTTTGAAATATTCTTCATCGGTGCTCCGTTCTTATTAGTCTTAGCGTGATGATATATAGCCTATAGCCTTCTTCGATAAATGGGCTATCTAATACTGAAAGAATTTTTTAAATCAAACCAGTAGTTCCTGAGATTAGCGCGTTCAATCAAACAAATATACAAACAAACAAACTCTTCAGCTTTATATATTAGTATAAGATTAGTATTAGTGACCACAAAATTTTTACAAATAAAATTGTTGTGAGAACACTTCATGTAATGGCATGAGTCAATTAAGATTATTAGGTAAATAGTGATAATTATTAAGGAATTTGTGTTTGGAAAGTATTTACTACAATAATGTTTTAATTTGTTATAACCTTTATTGGTATAAAACATAATTATAATTATTTATGTGCATTCCTCCCCAAACTATGCCAGGTGGTAGGGCATTTGCCCGACTGGATGGCGACCACCCCTGGTCTAAAGTATGTCGCCATAACAACCTTGAGCTGTGTTCCGGCATTAGTGACCAGGTTCCAGTCTCCCTTAAGAGAGCAGCAGCGCATTTGTAGCACCTTTGGTGTTGCAAATGTCTATAGGCGATGGTAACCGCTTTCCATCGAGTGGGCCGTCTGTCTGTCTGCTGAGCTCCTGCAATAAAAAAAAAATAAAAAAAAAAACTAGGTCAATCTGTATCTTGGGAACCTCCTTATTAATTGGTATAATTATGTTCGTAAAATCATTGGTTGGGAATAATACTTGCATGACACACTTTTCAATGAGCGAGATTGACAGTTTGAATAATATATAAGATACTAGCGAGCCCGGTACACGTTATCCTGCTCTGAAAAACTATAAATCTAGAACGCGATTCCAGCGCCACCTACCGGATCTAATTGGGTATTTGACACATATTACAAGAAATTCTAAAATAGTATTTAAAAAAAAACAGACATTAAAATATTTTGCTATTTTTTTTTCAATAGTTCATTATATAAATAATTTTAATTATAGTTTAAACAATAATTAATACGCTATTTGGCTCGTTAAAATTGTGCCGTCATAAGCCTGTATTCTCATACAAAAACTGGAAGCAGTGACGTTTTGTGCGATGATATAAAGCGTCTCAGTTGATTTGTCAAATACCGAATTGTGAATCTAAACTATGCCGAACTCAGACGAACATACACAAAAAACTTCATCAAAATCGGAGCGTTTAGGAGCAGTAACAGTTCAATTGTTCAGTAACAGTCCAAAAAACGGAAAACTTATATAATATCATATAAATTAACCATATTATATATATCAGAATATTGTTATCGATCATTTGCACACACACACATACACCAACGCACGCACGCACACGCATACGCACACGTGCGCGCGCACACACACACACACACACACAAGTTAACATCTATTTTTTATTTTAGAGATAAAAATTGTAAAGTCAGTCACACACGTATTTGGTGTTCCGCGATACAGGCTAGTTAGTGCGGAATCAATATAAGCATTATTTCTGTGTAATTTTTTGACAATAAATTGATTTTGGTTTGATTTCATTTGATACACAAGAATTTTACTGAAAACTCCTAAAAACCTTAAAGATATTAACGTGAAAAACACCACTTTATAACAAATAATACTTCAATCAAAGGTGAACGCACAAAGAGTAATTTTGAAGCTGAAAGAAATCAATTAAGTTGAACTTTGACTAAGAACCCACGCAAACGAAGTCGCGTGCAGGTCGGTATAAAATAATATCATTATGAATAATGCATATTATGACATAATTATATTCTAATTTATATGGCGAGTATTTTAATTGGTTATATAAACAAAAGATAGATTTAAATTCGAAATAGTTGTACGACGAGTATACTACTTTAGTGGATACTACCTAATATTAGCGGCATCCTCAACATTCTTGAAGAAAATAATAACTTAATAATAATAAGAAAATATAAAGAAACTAGTTTGATTCTAAATAAGTAAAAAAAATGTCAACCACACGATATTATTCTTTAAAATTACCAATTAATATATAAAAAGTAATTTAATAACATTAATACTGTTACAATTTGGGCCACCTGCATATTTGTAAACAAAGCATTTATTACCCGCCGGCGTTTGAGCTAATAATATTGAAACAATTTATGACTGTCTTCTTTTGTTTACCTTGTGTTTAAAATTTGTGATAAAAAACAGCCCATTGTGTATTGTAATCTTTTATGGCAGTCATTAGACAGGTGTGTCGAACTGATTCTAAGAAATTCGTTCTACGCGGTCGAGCAGCCATGTTGTATCGGTGTAGTATAAAGCAATGGCCCAATGGAGAGATCGGCAGTCAAGCGATAACCACTAGAGAGACAAGACGTGTGTATATGCGATAATCTATATAGTGACGGACTGTGCGTGTGTTATTGAATCGTGCATTACGTTTGGACTGATTGTGTTCAGTTATATTTGTACCTGTGTTATACGTGTTTGTATAGTTCTAATAAATTTATAGCAATTCCAACGGCATTTTAATTCGAGTCCTGTAACTCGTAATACTTTATTAATTATTGTTAACTAATATATATATATGTTTGTATGTATTTAATTTATAAAGTAGTTTAAGTATGTACATTTAACGTATAAAATAGTCTAAGTACTTATATGTATTTAAGTTAAGTTAATGCTCTGCACCACCTACATCGCCAGACTCCTTTAAGATATTCTTTAAGTTAGGTTGCCTGGAAGAGATTGCTTTAACCGATAAGGTTGCCTATTGTTTTTACCATCACAATATTGTAATCGAACATTTTTTGTTTTTTTTTTGTAATTGTTTATTTGATGAGCAATAAAGTGTTCTCTATATCAAAAAGAATCAAGATAGTCTTAATAATTAGTAAAACTGAAGCCATAGCCATACTATAATTCCTAAGTGGTTTATCATTATGACTTACATATTATAAAACTAAAAAATATCTAATTCCCTAATAAATTCATCACTATATTAAAAAAATAATAAGCCGTATAGTATATCATTTGTAAGATAATAGATAAAATACTGAAAATTACAATAACAAAAATGACCTTCAAAATAATATTTGTACATTAAATAAATTACAATACCACAAATGTATGACCTAATTGTTTTGAAGAGATAAGAGTGTTGATAAAAACCCATCGAATACATAAAGGCAATGTAATTTGTATGACGTCAGTTACAGAATGCATATTGTATTAGTTTTTTTTGTTTTGTACTATAAAAACAATACACCTAACAACCAACACAGTAAGTTTGTTCATATTTTCTCCGCTTAATGATACAGAGTTAAATAAAATCCAAGCAAAACAAGTATTCTTTAACATCATATTCGAGAAAGATAATTAACTCTTCAGTTAAAATTAGATTACATAACGCAAACAAGCAAAAAGGATGCTTACTACAGTACTATGTACGATTTAACAATATTTGACGGGTCGTTACTGGAGTAAAACAGCCCGACCATTTAAAATGTTTATAATTTTGTGTATAATATTCACATTGTCCAAATGACTTATGTACAATTAGATTTATAACGATTAAAATACCTTGTTTTTACGTGATGACATTTCTCTCTGAAATATCATGTCATCACATGAGACCTGGCCTGCCGACCAACAGTCGATAAGGCTTGTTTCGCCAAATATGTCTATACAATTTCAATTTTACAAATAATATTTTATTCTATCCGTGCAGGAACGGAGAAAGAATACAATTTACTGCGGCCGGGCGGCCTGTCGTAAGAGGCGACAAAACAACCCACAGCCAGGTGGTAGGGCATTTGCCCGACTGGATGGCGACCACCCCTGGTCTAAAGTATGTCGCCGTAACAACCTTGAGTTGTGTTCCGGCATTAGTGACCAGGTGCCAGTCTCCCTTAAGAGAGCAGCAGCGCATTTGAAGCACCTTTGGTGTGGCATATGTCCATACGCGATGGTAACCGCTTTCCATCAAGTGGATCGGCTGCGTATGCTGAAATCCTGCAATAAAAAAAATCTCGCAAAAAGACCTTATAACCAAAACAACTTAAATATAATAAAATAGAAGTTGAAATTGTATGATGTTTATTATTTATTATAGCACTGACAAAAGATTTTATACACATAGTAAATTAATATAATAAGAGAAAATATACACGTAACATTTTGTAAAAATACAAAACGAGAATAAACGTCCTTGTATTCAAAGCTCGTAGGTGTCTCTTACGAAAATGTACAACAAAATACTAATTAATAAAAGGATCAGAAGGAAAGGAAATTAAACAAAAGTAATTAGAGATACCATTAATAAGATACTAAAATAGGTAACAAAAACACAGAAACACAGTCAAATAGGTACAAAGTTGATTTCACATAGCTAAAATATTCTTATTATTGCTGATATGATACAATGCAGCTAATTTCTACAAGCATTCCTGAATAACAGATAATAAAAGAGAAAATACGCCACTGTTAATAAATAATACGTATACAGGCAAGCATATGACAGAACCATTAAAATCTCATTTGATTAAACCTTGAAAATCTATGATTTCGGATCTGATATAATTTTAAGATTCATTATGTTCAGTTACGATAATTATCTTTCTGAATAAGTATACTGAATCTTTGTCAAATATAGATCACGTCATTGCTCCCTTGAGTATCAGGAAATCTCGCCAATAGGAGAAGCCATTTGGACTGGACTCGGTAAGATTCGCAAGTCTTTCGTCGTCCATTCTGCAGTGTATCAAGGCGAGGCGTGGGTACTGACGGCAAGTAGTGTCCAAAAACTCCTAGTCACTCATAGAGCTATACTTGGAGATTTTCTTATTGATAAAATATGAGGATACGTTAGACAGAATCAATCTAACCAATATACAATAGTTCGCCAAATTAGCATACTGAATTAGCAACGGGCCGGTCATTGTGCCATATTTCTGTCTCCATGTCATGCTTGTTTGGAAGAGATCGCTGTCAGCGATAAGGCTGGTTGTTTGTACCTAATTCGTAGCAGTTTTTATGTGTTTTCGTTTCATCAAGTTATTGTACAATAAAGTATATTGTATTATATACTAATGGAGCAGACGAGTTTTGAAGTGGTGATCGCATTCTAGATTACTGCAATGAAGTAGTTCTCAAGACCGATGTGCCGACAACCTGCATAAGGTCGCCGGTTAGTGCTGGATATAAAAAGCGAAAAACCAACATACATGGCGTAAAATTGGGGGACCTTACTGTTTTATATAATCAGCCTAGTAACAATTAATTAAAACCGATAATCGGTTGTGGGTACGTGTGATGATGCATGATTAGACCCCAAGTGCGGCGTAACAAGCCACCTATAAACACAGTGACCTGGCACCCCCCATCGACCGCCTCTGACCTGACGTAAGCTACTGTAACGCACACTGTTGTAAACTTTACTACGCTTTACCCTGATAGTGTTGTCAGGCAAATTTATTTTTTTCCCAAAACTACGTATCTAAGATGTATACAAGTAAAAAATTACTACCTAACCACAATGTTATACGACTGTAAAAGTGATATCATAAAAAAAAATTTCTATACATAAACTTATTTGAAGTAATACATTATGTTAATATTAATGATATTAAATATAGAGAGAACCACAACAATAATTATGTCTGTTCAAGTCCATAGGGTTGTGACATTTAGTTTATCGGTTACGTTTTGTATGAAGTATCACCAAAAATTATTGTAAATACTGTAACTTTTTTTATCAAATAATTTACTAGTAATACCTCGGAAAATTTTAAACGTGCAACATTTTACGCACACACGCAATATTTGTATATAGGAACAACCGGGTAAATTAAATATGACATAGCGAACTATATTGCACTCACACAAGACCTGGTGATGTGCAACAAACACACATGTGCAGTTAGGAATTTCGTGTTCTACTTTTGAATAATTTTACTTTTAAATAATTGTCGTTGTATTTTTAATGACTCTGCTGCACCTGGAATAATGTTAGTGTCAGTTACTGTAGCACGCATATGCGTTATTCGAGATGCGTAATTTTTAATGACGTCATGACGTTATAAATTGACAGATAACTCAGACACACACGCACACGCACACACACACACACACGCACACACACATATATATATATATACATACATATATATATATATATATATATATATATATATATATATGTGTGTGTGTGTGTGTACACTACTGTGACTAATCGTTAACGCGTTATTTTTAACGCTATGAGTCGCATTTGGTTACTGTCACTAACACTAGCACTAATGCAGGTGGAGGTCAGTGGAGCATAGGTATTAATTAGATTTACGTACTCTCTCGCCGTCGGTTGGGCGTTCATCCCCACTTCCTTGACTTCTCTTGAGTTCTCCAGAACGTTTCTTATACGCACCGTGGGAATTCTTTTTTTAAATCTCCTTCTCCTCTCCCTTTGTCCATGAAAGAGGGTTTTATTTCCTTTTTTCGTAAATCTTTTCTTATTATATTCTTAATCTTCTTTATTTTTACTAATATTAGGGATGTACGGTTTTCTTTACTTTTTTAATTTCTTTTTTATAATGAATTTTTCTTATACATAGTTTCTTACTGTGTACTGCATTTCTTACTATTTACTAACTTTTTTTAATACTTGATACGTTGTCTGACTATTTATCACATTTCTTAACGTTTTCTACTTTAAGCCGTGGGGATTTGGAATGAGCTCCAAGCTGAGGTTTCCCACATGAAGTTACGATATGAAGTTTTTCAAAAAGGGTGTCATAAAATTTCTACGATGCCGGCAACGCGTTGTTGACGGCTCTGGTATTGCAAACGTCCATAGGCAACGGTAACCGCTTTCCATCTGGTGCGCCGTCAACTTGTCTGCTGAAATCCAGCTATAAATAATGTTTTGGGGTGTCTTCATCTGCGATAATGTTCACGATTTAGATTGTGGCCGAATGTGTATTATTGAAAGCATTAACAAATTATGCCGTTACTAATTAGCCACATTAGTGTATAATAACAACGTGGATATCTGTCAATATTTGATGTCATTAACAATGCCGCATCTCAAATAACGTATGAAACCCATCGCCATATCTGCGTGAAACGGCCTATATTTGTAACATTATCACAGATGAAGCCGCGCCATAAAGTAATATAATCATTATCATGTTAATAAAGTCAAAAACGTAAAAATACGAAATTTAATGACAAGTATTTTATTTGTAAGAATAATAATCTTAAAGTTTTTAAAAACTTGAATTTTATCAAAATCTATCTGGCTTGTAAACTTAAGATTCGTACTAGGATATTTTAGATTATACTAATGGAAATAAACTTACCGAAGTTGTCAGACAAGGTACTTTGTATACGATATTAACTAGTCTTGATGCAGTTCTACAGTTACTTTAATGTTGTTAATTTTTGCTTATATGTACATAAATTTGTTCTAAATTTTTGAATGTAATACTGTCAGTCCTCCCACCGACGAGTCCTAGGAATCGAACCTCCTGAATTGAATGGCACTACAGCTCGTTCAGTTATACCCATTTGCTCTGAAGGTTACTATCTTTCTGCAAGACTGTTGAGAACCTCACTAGCTACTACTTCATATAATTAATCCATTTCAGAGCTCAGTCAGTCAGTCTGTATCTTAATATTTTATATACAAAGTACTGTGTGAGCCTGCGTTTGATCTCGGATTTAAGCGATTGTATTTGAGAAATCACGTTGTTGTAAAATAGATTTAATATTAGAATAGTATATTCTGAAAGTATTTTTTAGAGGATTTAGGATTTTTTCTATAAGTTCTTCCCTCGTTGTTTGATGTTATTATTTAAAAAATCTTTAAAATTTCTTTAGGGCATGACAACGTCTGCTGGGACCTCTATTAATATATAAATAATAAGTGAACATAGTAAATAACGGAGAAAATTCATGTCCAAAATTTACTATAGGAGGAGTCGAACCTGGGCCCTCTGCGTTGCAGTAAGGTAGACCAGCAAAGGCTTAGCCGGCTCAACCATAAAGGCTACCGAAAGTCAAAACGGACCCTAAGTCTTGACTCGAGATATAAGGTAGCTCTGTATCGAGACACAAAAAAATTGTCTGACCGAATTGGCTACCCTGATTTTTTAATTTTTAAATTCATCTTACAAACTCAAACCTTGTACAGATACATTATGCAAATCATGAAGAGGTTTTATTCCAGTACTTATTTGTTTGTTATAATACTGTTACGAGTTGCGAGACTCGAATTAAAATGCCGTTGGAATTATTATAGAGTTTATTAGAACTATACAAACACGTATAACACAGATACAAATATAACCGAACACAACAAATCCAAACGTGATGCAGAAGGTCGTTATTCAATAAAACGCGCAAAGTCCGTCATTATTAGATTCCCGATTGGACACACGTCACGCCTTGATCGTAGTTGTCGCCGAGCTGCCCCCTCTTCCCATCAGGCCGTCGTTTTATATCTCAAAAATAAAAATGTTCCCGTATCTTAGTCGACGTAATCCGCTGCACCTGGCTAATGATTCGGCCGCAAGTGGCCATAAACGAGTACAATAAAACAATGAGCAGTTCTCTAGAAACGTATGCCAATAAATAAGTAAACAAAAGAAGACGATCATAAAAGAATTACAATTAGTGAAAATGCCGACAGGTAATAAAATGTGTTTTTACAGATATGCAGGTGGAATTTGTTTTTGTCGGAACCTACGTTGTAACAATACTAGATATGAAGGATATAATAGTTAAAAGTATAAAACTTTCAAGTAAAATACACTAACTATAACAAGTATTGCCAATAATCTCTATCTGCTTAATTAACATCGTAACCTAAACTAAAACAACAAGAAAACTAATTTACCATTGTAAATAAATGAACTGTAAAATTGATATACATAGGACATTTAATTTTAAGGATGAAAGGCAAGGCAACCTTCCCTTTCCTCCACGGTTCATTAAGATTTTTTCTTTAAAAAGTTAACAAAAGCGTGAATGCGTGAAACATAAGCTTCGAGGGCAAACAAGTGAGAAAAGCTTTTTCAATAATGTTGAAGGGAAAATAATAAAAAGGTGATTTTCAATGGATTCTGAGCAATATTGAAATAATATTAAGGCAATATGTAGCGTATTCACAGATCTTACAAATTTATTCAGTGGATATGAATGATATTCAGCAGGAAGGCATATTCTATTATATTACACGATAGTGCCGTGAAATTAAAGTAGTGTAAGTAATAGTGTAGTGTAGGAATTAAAGTATAATTAACAATGGAAAAAAATTAAGATTGTTAAGCACGTTTTGACAATTGAGTCATGTCTATTAATTCAAATTCAAAAGTTTTTATTCAAAATAAATTCCACTTGAGATTTTTTTTAAAGTTATACCTACATATAAATTAAAAATTAAATCTAACTCCTATTCTATGTACACATGTACCTAAAGATTTTTTATATTACAAAAAAATTGTAAGACAGGTTTAATTAAGGGAGGTGACAGTCAAATCAACAGAGATACTTGTTATCATCTTACAAAATGCCAATGTCGCCTATATTTTGCAGGGACATAGCAAGTTATGACGTCATGTCTTTGATGAGGTAAATAGCATATTAATTATGGCTTTAACAGTCATTAAAAAATATTTCTATCATGATATTTTAAAGGCATGGCGATAACAAAAAACTATTTTTACTATTTACCACAGACAGCGCAGTTTTGAATTGGCATTTATTATACGAAAAAAAATTGCAGAATCAGTATCGTAACAAGGTTGTAAAATAATTATTTATAGTGTATGCTACATTATAAATAACTATTTTACGAGCACATAGTATGATTAGAGTCTAGACAATGTTAACATAAATAAATACTTACGTATATTCGTCATGTACACGAGATTCAAAATGATGCCAAGATATTCAAATATGTGTTTTAATGGTTGTTTTCTTTGTCAATCAATATTTATTGGTCCTTCTGGTAATGTATTATTAACGTGGATTAACAAATTATGACCGCAAAAAACATGCCGCTTTTTATTGTTTTAAATATCTTCTTAAAATCTACAGATACGAATATACAAAAAAGTAGATTAACAAATTATTACAGCAAATATGCTCTATATATAGAGTCTCTATATTTAGAAAAAATGATTAAAAAATGATATGTTTTGTGTTTATAATTTGTTGATCCACGTTTATTGAATCAATATAACGATTGAATTTTAATCTGTTAATAATATCAATTATATCGGAGGCCTATTCAATTCAAATACAAAAACCTACGTTTTTAAATGAAATAAATATAATTTAATATTTGCATTATTGCCTAACAGTATGCTAAATTTTCTAGCTACGAGGTGTTTTTATTTAGCCTTATGATCATTTCTATTTGTTAAACCCAGCGTGAAATGGCCATCAAACCACGAAGCTACATATCGAAAAGTCAGACATTTTCACTAATTCTGGCTTAAGAACAATCAATATCCTACAACTCCTTTTTTTATTGGTCTTCAAAATTGAATATAGATTATAAACATATTTGTTTATGTATTGACTAAATCGTTACATACCTTAACAGTATATTCTGTTTATGCAAACACGGCATGCCTAATATAATTGATTATCTACGGACTATGTACTATGTATGTTTTTTTTTTATTGCAGGAGTTCAGCAGACAGGCAGACGGCCCACTTGATGGAAAGCGGTTACCATCGCCTATGGACATTTGCATCACCAAAGGTGCTACAAATGCGCTGCTGCTCTCTTAAGGGACGCTGGAACCTGGTCACTAATAGCGGAAAATAACACAAGGTTGTTATGGCGACATACTTTAGGCCAGGGGTAGTAGCCATCCAGTCGGGCAAATGCCCTACCACCTGGCTGTGGGTTGTTTTGTCGCCTCTTGTGACAGGCCGCCGAGCCGCAGGAAATTG
The DNA here is from genome assembly GCA_019925095.2 of Dendrolimus kikuchii. NCBI lineage: Eukaryota > Metazoa > Arthropoda > Insecta > Lepidoptera > Lasiocampidae > Dendrolimus > Dendrolimus kikuchii. The sequence goes on from CM034389.1 coordinate 21,821,673, forward strand.
TATTCTTTCTCTGTTCCTGCACGGATACATTTTAGAGCAAAACAAAATACAAGTCGGTGTGACAGAGTGAAGAAGAGGATTTGAACGAAGCATTGAGTCGTTTTTTAATAGAAGGAGCAGAGTCGGCGTATATGTCGACCTTCATATGTACGTACAGAATTACTAGAGTTCATCATTCTGTATAGGGGAGAATACTGACCTATATTAGTTATTGCCTGTGATAAATTAAAAGTTTTTCGATTAGTTAAGCGACTTCCGTTCCGGGGGACACAAAGGTACTTTTCATATCTATCCAATATTATTATTATTATTATGCACTTTTATACATAAAAGTTTATGTAAAAAAACAGAAAATATTTTGAGATGCGATACACAAAAATCAAATCAAAAATAGACATAAAAACATAATGAGGGTAGTTGACAGTCGAATTAATTGAAATACTTGCATCGTCTTACCAAACGCTACGGCACCCTAGATTTTGTAGTAGCGTAGCGAGTTATGACCTCACAACTGTATGTAGTCAACGTGTTGATCATTGTGTGAACAGTCATGTCAATTATTTTTATCGTCATATTTTAAAAGAACGAAGTAATTTATTTTAACGTTAACTTTTTAATTACAAGCTTTTATTTGGTTTGTAATGGATGTACCTATGTATGTATGTAAGTTCGGGTGGAATCTTGCAAGTTAAATTAGATCAACTTCCCGGTTTCCGATTGAGCTGAAACTTTGCACGCATATGTATGTATATTGCGTGACAATGCAATAATATGGTACCATGGAGTTAATCTGATGATGGAGTCGGAATGTGACTATAGGAACTCCTGTATTAAACAAAATAAACCCGTCGTGTTTGTGCTCGTTTTACTTGTCTTGGCTATCACTCTGTTGCTACATGATATCCAGGATCTCAAAAGCTTGTATTTAAAAACCTTTTTAAAAAAGCTTATATGAATATTGTTTTCGAATTTACTCTAAAACATGTAACCCAATTAAACAAAATTTGTATGTAAGAGACGAAATAGTAGACAGATATTTTGTTATGCCGAAATGTATATGTATGTTACTTATGGCCGGTTCCTACATTTTACTATTCATTAAAGTGCCCTACCATCGGTTGAATTTCACATTGCTTGTATGGATCTTATGTCAAATTTAAAGCGATAGTAAGGCAAATAAACGGTCGGTAAAATATAGGAAACGGGCGTTAGAGAAAAGGTAAGAAGCCGCCTACTATCGTGGATAGTTAGTCTAAGAAAAAACTATTCTGAGTTATATATCCGTGCAGGAACGGAGAAAGAATACAATTTCTTGCGGCCAGGCGGCCTGTCGTAAGAGGCGACAAAACAACACACAGCCAGGTGGTAGGGTATTTGCTCGACTGGATGGCGACCACCCCTGGTCTAAAGCATGTCGCCATAACAACCTTGAGTTGTGTTCCGGCATTAGTGACCAGGTTCCAGTCTCCCTTAAGAGAGCAGCAGCGCATTTGTAGCACCTTTGGTGTTGCAAATGTCCATAAGCGATGCTTTCCATCAAGTGGGCCGTCTGCCTGTCTGCTGAACTCCTGCAATAAAAAAATAATATTGGTATGTCTTTTAGGAAAATATCTTATTTTGATAACAGAGTCGTCTTCCGCATAAAAAGTTTTATATTTTTTTCCCCCAATAATATGTAATTAAGATGATATCAGAGAAGCCTCATCGATAAGTTTTTAAATTGGGCGAAGTGAAATCAATGTTATTTTCGATTCTCCAAAAGCCTTGAATTTGCCCACAGATTTCCGAGTATGTTCGCGGCTGGTGTTACCAGATTGCGTATTCGCGATAACAGGCGATTGAAATAATAGTTTTTGGAACGAAGTTTCTTATCGCACGTTACTATAAAAATATTGTAAATATGAAAAATGCTAACCACTGCATAATATTATACATTTCGAAGTTTAATTCAATAAAAAATAAGATCCAAAATAAAATAATATCCATGGCTTCGAAACTTCGTTCCAACCAGGTGTCCCAAAGACACTGTTGGAATTTCTACCAAAAAGTTTACATAGTGACTGATGAGGTTTGTTACTGGCCATAATACATTATTTTTAAATATGGAACACTGATGTTCTTTTGTTATATTTTGTCTGTATATTTTTTCCCTCCATTAAAATCGTCATGTAGTCCGCAATTTTTTATTATTTAATTTTTTACAGTCCGCTTAGTTATTCAATATTTAAATAAGTGTTTAACAGACACCTCATTGATTCATTTTAAAATATTAAGTTCTTTGACTTGAATATTTAATTTGATATCTATAAAAAAATAATATAGACTTTTTACTATAAAACCAATTGTTAGTTAGATTTTTTAAATCAATTAATATATTATTTTTTTTTTGTAAAAGTTACCATTTCGTAGACGTTTTATTTACTAAGAAGAGGAGTATAAAAAATCTCCAACATCAGCTTGTGAATAGGATTCCCGTACAACAGTTTATTTTGACTCATTTTAATTTCCCAAACAATGGAGTATTTTTTTATCCTTAAAATGGAATCGCAATTATTCTGGGTTTTGTTTTAAATATAAAGTACCTAATAATTTTATTTAAATATTTTAATAAATACCTTCAAATTTTCCTCATTGCTTTATTTATTTAATAATTAAAAGGAGTAAAACCATAATATGTATATATTTACCGTAGCTTATTTCTGTTATGAAAATATACTTATCTACGAGATTAGTCATTTATCACCAAGCAAATTTTTTTATAAAAATACACATCTATAAGTAAGATATTCCTCTTAATCGTACTTACACGATGTAGACTGCACAGAGAAGAAGACAATATCAACAGTCAAGATTTATATTCCGAAGCAACAAGAAAGAATCACCAGCTTTGTGGATTTATCCTAGCAACCTAGCAACACTAATTGGCTGAGGGCGGTTGGCGGTAGTCAGGGACCGGAGCGTAGGCGTGCAGTCTCTAGGCTCACCACCTACGCAACGTCAATATGCGTTTGTGTTCGTGAGCTTAGAACGTGTCATGCAAAACACCGGGAAAATTATTCTAGAATGTTCTCGTAATGATTTCAAATGGAAATACCGACATTTAAATATTGTAAGGATAATTATTTAATTCTTAGTTTATAATTAAATTGTCAAAGAATCAACAACAACAAAAATATGTCAATTTTATTGCTAAATTAGTTTCAAACTTCAAATACTGGGTTCTTTCCTATAACTTATTATATATTTATTTGCCTTGCTGCTGGTTAAAATGTGACGAAAACTCAATATAAAGTAATATTGTAAATTTTCTACTAATGGTAACGTAAATAAATAGATAGTAAAATATATTATAGAAGCCCTGCAACAAAGTGTATGCAACATATTGAAAGTGAAATCAAGTTACTTCAAAAAAATAAATAAAGAATACTGTTTATTGTTCACCACATACATATCGAGGGGTGGGTTTAGTTGTTTCAAGCGAGATTTATAAATTGTTTCAGGAGAAAAGTTTAAAAGTTCAAACAACCAAAAATTGCATAATTAATTAATCATATTAGAAAAAGAAGAATATCAAATTATCACCTAGAATTAAATTATAGGCAATGTTATTTATATTACCTAAATTAGAGACATTAAGATGAATAAAATATCAGTCGAAACGGAAACAAATGGCCTTTCAGCCCACGATAGCAAATAAATTATTTATAGTAATATTATGAGAGAGTTATAACAGCACCCATAAACTTTATGAAAGTTTAACTTAAAAATAACTTGAAGTTTATATATTTTTTTTGCAAACTTATGTAAGCCCGGTCTTACGTCTGTTAATTTGGTTCACGTATGTTTCTAAGGTTAAATAGGCACAACGATTTATCAATATTGGTCTCAGCTGTGAAATAATGAATCTGGTATTATTGTAACACACTAAGCCTAAGAGGCTCACGCAAGCAAAATTTACAAATGTAAGGCCAGGCTAAGATGCAGGACAGCTTTCATCGTACATAGGTTTTTCGAGTTTAGGTGAATCATTTTTTTTTATTGCAGGAGATCAGCAAACAGGCAGACGGCCCACTTGATGGAAAGCGGTTACCATCGCCTATGGACATTTGCAACACCAAAATTGCTACAAATGCGCTGCTGCTCTCTTAAGGGAAACTGGAACCTGGTCACTAATGCCGGAACACAACTCAGGGTTGTTATGGGGACATACTTTAGACCAGGTGTGGTAGCCATCCAGTCGGGCAAATACACTACCACCTGGCTGTGGGTTGTTAAGTCGCCTCTTACGACAGGCCGCCCGGCCGCAGGAAATTGTATTCTTTCTCCGTTCCTGCACGGATAATACATTTATCGTACAAATGAAAGTATAATAATCATTATATTAATACGTGAAGTAAAAACTTTGTACCCCTTTTTACGAAAATTGCGCGGACTGAGGAGCATGAAATTTTCCACACTTATAGTTTATATAGAGAAGGAGTGCAGAATGCTAATATTTTTTCTAAATTATGCATAAAAATACATTAAATCAATAAAAAAAAAACATTACACACACTACCATGTATTTGACACACACGCGCATATTATACTCTTTTGTTTATTGTTAAGTCAAATTAACAGTGTAGCCTTGGCGAAATCTGTGATTATAGAAGTGTAGTCTTTGACAACAGAACCTTAATAATGTTCAAACTTATAATTTAAAATAATTATTTTCGAATTTCGACCAATGGGCGACCATTAGTGTGATCAATTCCTCATTGAAAAAAAAAGTAGAAATATTATGTATGTTCATAAAATATTCTAGTAGCATCACAAATCATAAGGAAAATCAACAGTGAAACATTTTCATTAAAAGAAATGGACGTAAAGTGGGAGTTAATATCCATTTACGTATTGTTAAATAAACAATTTCCCGAGCAAATAAGGATTTTGAGCATTTTTCTTATTTTTGGTGTAAAAAAGCGTTCTTATGTTGATCTTTGTGATCGTATTCGCCTTATGCCCTGCTACACCTGGAATAATGTTAGTGTGAGCGCTTCACGCAGATGTAGCGATGAGTTTAATGCGTTATTTAAGATGCGACCCTATTAATGATATTAAAAATTGACAGACGCGTTTACATAAATCGAACTCATAAATTAACTTTCAATGTTTAACGTTATTAACAATTAATAATAATGTCGCGTCACAAGTAACGCATTAACTACAAGTTTTGTGTGAATGTCTTTGGCTATGGTAGGGTTTCACCTGCGATAACGTTAAAGACATGCACTGTGGAGTTAAAAATAACGCCGTTAATGATAGCCACATTAGTGTACTGTATATACATCCGTTATCTGTCAATATGTAACGTCATTAATAATTAAAAACTAATTAATTTATTATGAATTACTAATTAATTGATTAAGAATTGTCGTTAGCCAATCGCAGTTCACTGCTAGACATAGGCCTCCCCAAGTCGGCACCACTTATCCCTCTGCTGTGGCTTCAGTCCATTGGGCTGGAAGGCGACCGACACTACGCTTGCCGAGACGCGGTCTCCACTCCAGGACTCATTTGCCCAATCGACCATCGGTTCTGCAGCATACGTGACCAGCCCACTGCCACTTCAACTTGCTAATTTTGCAAGGTATTTGGTTACTTTGGTTCTCTTACTGATGCGATATTAGAAAGAATATCGCATTTCAAATAACACATTCATCTGTTAGTGGGGGTGGGAGCGGGGATAAGAGAGAAGCAAAGAGCTTACAGGATAGGTCGCCGCATCAGACGTCTTTTTCGTGATCCTTTCTTCACGTCTTGCGGTTCCTTCGACGAATGGACCAACTCCCAGCACGCGGGTGTAGAATGCGGCAGGACACACAAAACGCGGCGAGATTTTCGCGGATGCAGCGGCGCATCAGCAATCGAACGTAGACTATATCACATTACATGCGGCGAAAGAAATAAAAGGAAGCAAAGAGGCGGTAACCAAATAGGTTGGCGTTAACAACAGCCATATCTGAGTGAAATAGCCTATATCTTTAACATTATCCCAGGTAAAAGGTCCCTTTGTTATACAGGGGAAATTCGTTTGAGAATCATAAGCCGCGCGAGGGGGAAAGTTCACGGCACGTGTATGGGATTTGCCAGGTCGTGGTGACACTAGCATTTCACGTGTGAAGTGCTATAGTTTGCAAATAACAAAAAAATATCCGAATTACTTATGTAATTTAGTGTATGTACATATATAGGTATTATGTGACAGATCACACGTTAGATAAGTGTTGTGAAAACATTATCGGCACACGTCCTTGTAAGTTTGCCCCTATCTGTTGTTGAAATTCGTGGCTACATACGTATGTTCTACATTTTTCCATACGGAAAAATTTGCACGTGTTATGAATATTAACAGTTTATATAACTATATGTATAGATTTGACTGACATTGCACCTGATGTCAGGTGGAAATGCTACCTATCATGGGGCACGTTTGCCTATTCACGCGAGACTTGAGCGCGAGACGGAACCGACTAGTTACATGGGGAACAAACTAGCCATGCCACCTTCGTCAGATCCCGGTCGAAGGCGTAAAACTACGAAATACTGGCTTGTCGTAAAAGATGGCAAGCATACCAATGGTCTCACAATTAGGGATACCTAAGATCGTGCAAAGTAGAGAAGAAAACGTAGGAAAGCAGAAATTGGGCTTCAAGGCAGACGCTCAGATTTAACGCTAGAACAATAATGAATTTTTTTTTTAAAGATTAGACGGATGACTATTATTTTTTTATTTTTTATTTTTTTATTGCAAGAGTTCAGCAGACAGGCAGACGGCCCACTTAATGGAAAGCGGTTAGCATCGCCTATGGACATTTGCAACATCATAGGTGCTACAAATGTGCTGCTGCTCTCTTAAGGGTCACTGGAACCTGGTCACTAATGCCGGAACACAACTCAAGGTTGTTATGGCGACATGCTTTAGACCAGGGGTGGTAGCCATCCAGTCGGGCAAATGCCCTACCACCTGGCTGTGGGTTGTTTAGTCGTCTCTTACGACAGGCCGCCCGGCCGCAGGAAATTGTATTCTTTCTCCGTTCCTGCACGGATAAAATACTATACTAGTAGGTCGAGGACAGAAATGGAAAGCTGCATCTGCCACAAGTGAAAGATTCAAGCAGGTAAAATGCTATGTAGGGCATGCTTAACTAACAATTCTTGTTGGGGATTTTCATAATACAAATATTAGTAGAATGACCTTGAAATTCGTATGCTCGATGTAGGTTTATATTGGATTTTTCCTGATCACGCTGCACCTCGCATGCTCGATTTGGGTTTGTGCAATTTTACCTGCTTGTTCTATCTCGGGTGGCAAATGGAGTAATGATGCACATCAAGGCATCTCTACAGAAATAGTTCCATGAGCGTCAGGTTACAAGTTGCCGAAGTGAAGTGAGTATTTGTGTCTAGCACCATCTCTTATCTATGATTTGAAAACGTGTTTATCTTCCGAATGTCCTGGATCTCTCGGTGGTCTTCTTACTTTTTGGCAATTAGAGACAGGGAGGACATGGGGCCTTGAGGAAAATCTATTTGCCCCAGCTTCTACTCGGAGGGATTATATCCGTCGGTGGCATTATTTGGTGCCATTGGAGCCTTCGCGCATATGGGTGGTCTCTCAACGGATCCTTCTAGGATCTTGAGGTTGGTCTTAGTCGTAGAAATTTGTTCATTTAGATTATTTTGATTTACTGTTGTTAGGTTTGTAAACAGTTTTTGTATAAGGCGATAACAATGATATTATTATACGTTTGCAACTGATTATTACTAACAAAATTGTTTTAGTGATTTTTAATGATAAAATATTACAAAAACAAATATATGGGTCAATAAGTTAATTAAGGTAGGTGATAAAGGTACTCTTGAGTTAATTTTTGAATAATATTACAATACATTAGACAAGGTTGACGAGATGAATTACGGCCTAAGATCAGCATGAAACCTTACGTTGAACAGTGTTTCTTATAGTGGCAGGACTGAAGTTCAACAAACTTTCGATGACATTTTAATAACAAGGCGTGTTAATTGATATTTGTAATTTGCACAGAATTAAATGACGCACAAAATTTATTAAATACGTCACTGGTCAAATTGTACAGATAATCAATTCTTTATGGCGTATGCGCAATGTCGTATACGGTTATTATTATTAGCTTCTGCCTCCGGCTTCACTCGCGTTAATGTAAATTTTGTAGGCAATGGAGGACCGGCCGTTGGAAGACCCATACATCCTCCGATAACCTACTCCCGGTTCCGGAGATTGTGCTCAAGTGAACTTCTCAACATTTTAAAACAGAATATTTATTTATTAAGAAAACCAACAATGAATTCTCAAATATAATGTAAAATCGTTTACAACTAACAGTAAGGCCAGTATTAGTCTTTTTAAGCTACCACTATTGTAATTAATAGTTAATTTAAAAAAATGTGCGTGTGTGCAGTTTACACGCAGTAGAAGTGACACTGCAGAAAATATACTCACAGATAATTCTACTCTAACTTTTAATCAACTTTTAATATTAATTAACTTTTAATATAAATTACTTTAGCCTACATCCGTCAACATATTATAATTCAAAATAAACTTCTTAAGTATCACTTTGAATTTTATTGCTTTAGTCTAAAACATATTATTATCAATTTTATTTCCTACCTATGTTCAATCATCGGTCTTATTGACTCTAATCTGCTCTGCACAATGTAAATTCGTATCTTATTCTCTCGCAAGCTTAGTTCTATAGATTAATGTGTTTATTTCTTTTTAGTGTCGCTTTTTCGTTTCATCGAGATTTAAATCACAATGATTCTAAAGAAGGTTCACTTCAAAATATCAAAATCCCGACTGCAAAAAAGATAACTTAAAAGTAATGCACTAAAAATACCGAAACAAGAATGATAGAAAACAAAATTAAATTAAACTATAAACAAAGTAAACTCTACTTCGCTTTAACAGATAATATTATAAGCTGAAAGCCAAAGTTAAATACCCACAATAAGTTTAGTAGCAGGCGAGACTCATTAAGGCGATGCCCTCAGTGACCACCCGTAGATACTAGAGTTTTCACGTAGTAATTCATAAATAGGTTTTAAATTATTTTTTGCAACGAGAAACTTAAAAAAAAAATGGCTCATTAGCCGTTTATAAAGCGCTTAACGTTGCGCGCCATATTTGAGGGTAGTTCATTCCCATTCCCATTCCCATTTATATTATTAGTTAGGATAAGAATTCTAAAATACGTCACCGGTCATCTAAGAATAAGTTCCCAAGTTATAATTAATCTATTTTGCCTATTACGTTGGCTGTGGTTTTCATAAGAATTTTGATACGTATTATTTGTTTTGACCAATTCGCTATCATGGTCCTAACAATACGAAACGCTTTAGTATTTAGTACTTAGGGAACGTACCCATATTACGTGACCCGTTCAGGGGGATGTCTTTAAAGTACCACGCTTGGTCACGGGGGCACGGGGTCTTGGCTTAGGCTTTCGTTACATAGTCAATATCCTTTAGGGAAATCTTGCGTTTTATCGAGCAACATTTAAATATGACACGCAGCGTTTAAACGGCTTTGTAAACGCTGCGTGCGTTTTGGCCTTTTTAAACGGTTAATGAGCCAAATTATTTTTTTTACTTTCTTTTTGCAAAAAAATATTTGATACCATTATTATGAATTACTACATAAAAACTGGATGGGGGATCTTGGCATATACAACGGATTGTCACCAATTTGGGTTAGAAACTTTTAAAATATGGGTACGTTCCCTTACTTGCTTACATTATTATAACTATTTCCTGTAATGCCCCTGTTACACCTGGGATAATGTTAGTGACTGTGTCACCCAGACGTAGACAAGACTGTAAGATATTCTTAATGCATCGCATAAACGTTGCATAAATAAAACGCGGTGGCAGCGCCATCTTTTAGGGTATATACGTCTATTACTCGAGAACAATACTTTTGACTTTTTCTGAATGAAAGGTACCCTATGTCCTATAGACCTGACGGTTGTGACGGTCTGTAGGGTAGATAAGTCAAGGAAACGTCACGAACTAACTCACATTCTGATATATAAGCTACTTGCTTTTGCCCGCAGTTTAGCTCGCGTTAATGTTATTCCACGGGAAGCATGCATTTTTCCAGGATAAAAATGAAGAAATATTGGCTATAACAGACTACAGTCTATCTCTGTGCGAAATTTCATCCAGATCCGTTCCGCCGTTTTCGCTTGTCTGAGCAACAAGTATCCACCCAAACATTCGCATTAATAATAATATTATATATATTTCTCCGCGCAGGATCCGAAAAAGAATCCACGTTCCTGCGGCCGAGCGGCCTGTCGTAAAAGCCGATAAAATCACCCACAACCAGGTGGTAAGGTATTTGCCCGTCTGGATGGCTACCACCCCTGGTCTAGAGAATGCCGCCATAACAACCTTGAATTGTGTTCCGACATCAATGGCCAAGTACTGTAAAGTTTCATGAAAATCTGTTCAGTGTATTTTCCGTATAAGAGAAAAGAACCACAACAAGCCCCCACAAACTTTCTCGTTTACATTATTAAGAGGATGTATAAAACTTACCACATACACATTACATGTACAACATACATAGCACATAAATCGATTAAATGCAACCTTTGTTCGTACTAAGTAGAAATATTCACCCATATGCCGGGAAAACGTGTTACAGGCACGTGGCATCTCCGGGAAGGTTAATTGATGTGTGCTCATGGATCTGCTGCTGACATTTTGTAGCAACGTGATTTAGAGGAAACGGGGCTTAACAGTTTAACTGGTTATACTAAGAATGTATTGGGCTCCGACCTCGTACATGTGCACTTTAACGATTGTTTTTGGTGCTTTGAAATAAACAGTAATTACATATTAGTTGAGCAACTTTCTAATGTTCACAATAAAAAAAACTCTCTGCCATCTAATATATCTATAACATTATAAAATTATAAACATGCCTCGTGTGTACATTAAAGCTATTTAAAAAAACAACTCGAATAAACTGGTTTATCGTCTGTTTCTCGTTTTGTCTGTTTGTTCGGGATACACGTAAACACTATTAGGCCGATTTCGATGCGGTTTTCGCTGTCCGACAGCTAATTGTTATGCTAAATCTCTGCGCTACTTTTTATCCTGGGAATTTCGCGGGAATTTTTCTGGAAATGATTTAAAATAGCCAGATTAAAAAAATATTTTTTTACTGATCGATAGCAAATTTAATGTAATAAAATGTGTGATAATTTTTATACCGGGAATCCGGCGGGAATTTTCCCGGGAGCGGTTTGAAGTTTAAAGTGATTTGTACAGCAATTTCTTGCGTGTGTATCTACAGTATAACGTTGACCTAAGTCAGTTTCTCGGAAGTCGCTTGGTTTGCGGTTTTCATTGTTGAAGCCGTTTTGGCGAACTTTTTACCTGAAACAGCGCTTTAGATACAAAGCTAATAAATAAGTTCCATTGTAGTTTAATAGCGTTATTACATTATCCTTGTCAATAATTTGGATGAAGGAAACGATCACTGTATTTGAAGTTGTGTGTAGTGTAAATCAGGGATGTTAAGCATACAACATTTCGGATCTGGATATGAAATGACCTCAGATTATCCGATAGTTGCAGATAGTTTCAGTTACGGATATTATACCTTTCAAGAATTGTAAAATGAAAATTTCAATGAATTAGAAACGATTTGACGGCTATTGTGACGTATTAATGAGGGAAAACCAGCCATAACGTATCGTAACCGTTTATGCGGTTTCGGATAGTTTTTATTTCGGATATCCGACAGTTTCGATTATGATTAAGGAGCTTCACAACATCTCTTCACTGAATACTTTCACCGTTTTACGTCTTCACAATACCAAACCAACGTTAGGGGCATGAAAGACTGAAAAGCTTTTAAGTCCTACATGGCGGTAATGTTTATTCAAAAAACAAGAATAAAACTTTGTCAATAGTTTCCATGGGATAGGATTCAAGTATCACGCGAACAAACCCATTCGTGAACAGTTGCCTATCAAGCCTTAAAAATGAAAGAATTATACATACATACATACATAACTTCACGCCAGTTCCCTTGCGGGGTAGGCACGAACAACAGAGCGCCATTTAGGCCCATTCTTACACACCTCACTTGCTTCTTTGACATTCATAACTCTTGCCATGCACACTCGTCTGTTCTTAAGGCTCCTGACATCACCCTCCGCTAGTACACGATCAATTTGATCATGGAAGGTGTGTCGTGGCCTTCCACGACTTCTGCATCCATCCACTTTTGCATTGTATATCTGTTTAGTCATTCTTTCATCATGCATTCTTCCGACATGCCCGCACCACCGGAGCATTCCTTTCCTTACCTTCACCCCGACACTCTCTTTCAGACCAACTCTCTTTCTTTCTTTCTTCTGAAAGAATTATGATAACAAAAATAAAACCAAACAATATATTTTCTAGCTAAATGGTGTAAGTACGCAGAAAAGCAATTAGTCATTCAGCGAACAGCAAAGGCATAATTTTCTAGTGTTAACTAGCATTTATTCATTGTACGGTGGCGGTTAGCATTTGAATAACTCATATCCTAATCGGTGCTTCTCAGTTGTTTATTCTAAAGGAAATTAATAACTGCCCTAGACTGTATAATTAGAAATATATCGATATTTCTATACTTTACGTTTGTCCTTTTTATGCTTGGACACATTTTTTTTAGTATTGCCATTAAATGCTAAAAATAGAGTAAAATTTATAAATATCAGTTTATATAGCAAAACAAACAGAACTTGAAGAGCTGATCTAAAGTACCTACAATTAGATATTTGATACACCTTGTAATAAATTCTAAAATAATACGCACAAAAAAACGCGTGGGTTGAAATACCTTGCTTATTATCTTACTTTCATTTTATCATAGAAATAATTTTATTCAATATTAAAATGGGTGGAAGGAAAAATAAAAGAAATTATCAGTCAAGTTGTTTTGTGTTCCGTTGCACACAAAAAGGGCTCACAGTGTCTTGAGGTCTGGCAGTTGGTTTTTGCTGGGTTTAGGTCTTAATAGTTTAATGAGCTCTTTCTGCGTGCAACGGAGCACAAACCAACTTGACTGATAATTTCATTTTATTCAATGTTTAAACAATCATTAATGAGATATTTGCTCGTCATAATTATGACGTCACAACGCAGTACACCCGTATAATATCAAGGAGGCTGTGACATTTTGTACGATTATGACATATATCTATCTCTGTTGATTTGAATATCAAATGCCCCAATAAGTTATGATTCTCGCCCAGTAATTCCCGCCCGGCCAAAGTTGAAATGAGAACGATCGTTCGTCGCTAAGCCCGCTCGTTTTTATATCCGAGCAATGACGAAACGAGCCGAGTAGTAATCACAACTACCCCCGCAAACGTTACAATAGTCTAATAATAGGTGGCACGTAGAACAAATGTTATTAACAATATGAAAATATAGATTATGTATCAGATCACTGCTAGAGGGAAGTGTGTCCAGAAGGTCGTACTACGAGCTGGTTGGTAATGCTGACTACCAGTGATAAGTGTAAAACAGGCCTCTGATCACGAGTAACATTTTAATACTTGTATTTTTTTAAAACCTTTACCCATGGACCTAGTAGACCTAAGTTTCAAGTCTTAAAATTTATGAAAATATCGGTGTATATAGACGTTTATAAATACGTGATAACATTTATGTAGTTTTATAAAGTCGTGGAAGGCCACGACACACCTTCCATGATCAAATTGATCGTGTACTAGCAGAAGGTGATGTCAGGAGCTTTAAGAACAGACGAGCGTGCGTGACAAGAGTTATGAATGTCAAAGAAGCAAGTGAGGTGTGTAAGAATAAGCCTGAATGGCGCGCTGTTGTTCGTGCCTACCCCGCAAGGGAATTGGCGTGAAGTTATGTATGTATGTATAAAGTCGCAAAACCTTTCGATTGGGTGACTGAAAATATATAAATAATTAAATTTAAAAAAATTACATAGTGAGGTATCTATCTGGGATACCACTTAAACTACTAACATTAACTCTTTAACTTTTATTGTGTAAAAAAAAATATTCAGTAGAACTTATCTATCGATTTGAATTTTAAAAAATTTGAAGACATTGAGAATACCCATTTTATTATGTAAACTGTTATAATAATTAAATACATTAAAATATGACGAACTCGGTTTTTCTGTTACAGGTTTATCACGTCGGCGGAACAGGATAAATGTAGTCATAATTGGCAGATAGTTTCAACAAGGTAATACAAGTTATTAGTACATCTAATCACACTGTCCTAACATAACTAAATTTGCAGTTATTTTTTTTTCTTTGCATTGTTTTTAGTATGCCTATTTTTACCAATGATTCACAATCTACCTGTTTGTGCAATTGTAAATTGAAATTGTACAGGAGAAAGAAAAAACCATTTTTAGTAATAATTCCAAAAAATGTGTTGGATTTTTTTTTCTAATATATTTTTATTTTATTTATACTGTTAATACAAAACTAAAAATAATATTCAATTATTTATAAATCCCTTTTATTAATCATTTATAATTATAACTACCAATAAAGAATTCCAATGTAATGATGATAAATACACTTCGGATTTTACGATTTCGGAAATATATGTAGGAAAATTTTGAAATAAAAGACAGGGCGAAGTAAAACCACTTGATGCAGAAAGCGCTATAAAACGAAAAACCCCGTAATAGAACATAAACGGATTATTTGCGGGGGGCGCCCCTACAGCCTCGTCTTCAATATAGCCCAGCCAAATTGTAGCTCTTCGACTGACGCCAATCAACGTGGTTCTAGAGATAACTTGAAAGGCAATATATGAATAACAATTCACATTTGTCACAAAAACACATAATAAATACTCAAAAACTATCAATTTTCTACAACCATTGTTCATATGGTTGGAGTAACCTCTGGAGCTTACCTCGCTCAAAGGATTAGCCTCTGTATCCAGCGAGGTAATGCTGCCAGCTTTCTAGGTACAATGCCCAGCGACAGTGGTCTGGTGGGGCTGGACGTGTTTTAATATAAGTTTTTATTTTAATTTTAGTTTTTTCTGTTGTATATATATTTTTAAGTTAGTTTTATTTATAGGATATTTTAGTTTTTAAATTAAAATAAAATAATATACATTTTTAGAAAATAAAACCGCGCCTCACAGAAAGTGATCTTTCAGTTTCCGCCAAAAACTTTGAGATGTTCATATTTTCACATTAGATGTTCATGTATACTGTTAAATTATTTTAACTGAGTTCAAAAAGGAGGATCTCAAATCGACTGTATGCCTTTTTGTATGTTTGTTACTCGATTTCTCCGTCAATTGTGTACCGATTTTCAAATATTGTTTATTCGAAAGAGAATACCCCTTAGATGGTCCGATTGACAGCAAGTCATCAGTCAGAATCTGATGAGTAGATACCAGGGAAACCGAGATCTACCCTCGAATATTATAGGTACGTACAATGTGTTTCATAGATATATTTTTTTTCTAAAACTATTCAAGTAGTACAGTGGACCCTCGGTAATCCGACAAACGTTTTGCAAGGCGGTATCGGACTATCGAATTTGTCAGAATAATCCGACAAATTACAAATCACAGTGATAAACTTCTATCTGAACTAAAAATAATACTACATATATGTGGAATTTAGTATATTATACAGCTTACATTTTATTATAAAACTAACATCATTAATACTTTTTTTTATTTTTTTATTGCAGGAGTTCAGCAGACAGGCAGACGGCCCACTTAGTGGAAAGCGGTTACCATCGCCTATGGACATTTGCAACACCAAAGGTGCTACAAATGCGCTGCTGCTCTCTTAAAGGAGACTGGAACCTGGTCACTAATGCCGGAACACAATACAAGATTGTTATGGCGGCATACTCTAGACCAGGGGTGGTCGCCATCCAGTCGAGCAAATACTCTACCACCTGGCTGTGGGTTGTTTAGTCGCCTCTTACGACAGGCCGCCGGGCCGCAGGAAATTGTATTCTTTCTCCGTTCCTGCACAGATAAAACTATACTATAGAACTTACAAAAAATAATAACTAAACTTATTTATGTTACTAAACGGAAATAAATTTTATGTAGATTGATATAGGCATGTCGAATAACAGGGGGTGCCGGATTAGACAGTGGCCGGATTATCGGGGTTCCACTGTATTTACGTAACTGAAAGGTAGGAAAAAAAATAAGTCGGTTATGTTATTTTTGTATATAAGTAACAAAGGTTACATTTAAAATAATAAAGTATGATTATCTTGGTATCAAGTATTCATGAACTCTTACGTTTTATCAAATAATAAAGAGACGTGTTATTAAAGGAATTAATGTGCTTAGATAATGGAATACAGTCATACTATGCTTAACTATACCTTTGAACTAATGTTGACGGTTATCAGTCTTTTATGTCACTATTTTGTTCAATGTTTTCATTCTGTATATTTTGCTAATTATGCTCCGATAAGACAATATTAGACGCTTCAATTTGCATCAATAAACCGAAGTGATCCATATAAACTTAAAAGTCGAATCCTTCAATGGCATTTAGTACTATCGTCTGTTGTAGTTGTATGTCTTTCAACTAAATTGATTCAATTTTTTTATATCAGCATTACTACACAGACATATTACGAAAATTTGTGAAGTAACTTTCACTTATTTGAGCTCTGAATGCGCCTTAAGACGTCATTTAACTGCATATTTAATTTTTTCCGGAACATAAAAAGCACGATCATTTTATTAATATCTGAATAAGTGAAATAATTTAACACAACAGAATGAACATTGATTCATAAGACACATATAGAAAGATGTTCAAAAGAAATATTGATAAGACTGATTCAAAAGACCTTGTAGCTAGAAGTATAAAACATTCTCAAAATAAATTGTAATTATTGTACACGCTTTTATATTTATTCCACGTCTAAATCGAAACTACATAATAAATAAATACACGTAATACACTATACATAAATATAATATTTGCAAAGATTTTCGTGACACGTATATTAAATAATACTAGCTTTAACATTATCGTGGTAATAACAGTACCTAAACGTCGCCAGTAAATATTTACGAAGACGTAATATAGAGGAATATTTTTTTAATAATAATATAGAGGAATGATTTTCTGCAATGCTTCAATATTATTTTATTGTATCAATATTCTTGGATGAAAAGTAATATCGTAGAATCTCATCTGTTAAGCAAATCCATACCGGAAAATTTGTTGAACGATTTAGTAGAATTTTTTAACATATTCTAGACAAATCTGACGAAATATTGTACGTATAACTTTTATAAATATTTCCATATCATAATAGTAATTATACAATATGTATATTTTATTCATTATTTTATGCATGATGAAAGAATGACTAAACAGATATACACAATGCAAATGTGGATGGATGCAGAAGTCGTGGAAGGCCACGACACACCTTCCATGATCAAATTGTCAAAGGTGATGTCAGGTGCCTTAAGAACAGACGAGCGTGCATGACAAGAGTTATGAATGTCAAAGAAGCAAGTGAGGTGTGTAAGAATAAGCCTAAATGGCGCTCTGTTGTTCGTGCCTACCGCGCAAGGGAACTGGCGTGAAGTTATGTATGTATGTATATTTTATCCACTTTATAAAGTTTCTTCATGGCCCAAACAGGTAACGTTTAAAACAAAGCCCCAGAGTTTTAAATCAGACAAAAAATTAAAAATAATTTTAAAGTAATGTAAAATTACCTAAATGAACAAGTGATCAATGATTACTAAATTAATCATAAGATTCGATTTATGTGTAATAATATAAATTTTCAGTATTGCAAGAATGGTTTTTTTTTTAATTATAATGTATGAACGGTAAATATTACTACTGGTGGATGCATCGCCAATGCCTTATTATTATACATGTATGAACCGGAGTTTTTTTTTTATAAATGGCACAATCAATACACAGGCATTCAGGTTCTTAGTACTTTAGCAAATAGAAGGTACCAATACTACGTTATCAAATTAATTTATGACTTTTTTACTGCGTGAATTCAGCAGACAGGTAGACGGCCCACCTCATGGAAAGCAGTCACCATCGCCTATCGTCATTTGTAAGATCAAAGGTCCTACCAATGTGCTGACACTCTCTGAAGGGAGACTAGAACCTGACCACTAATACCGGAACACAACTCAAGGCTCTTATGGCGGCATACTCTAGACCAGGGGTGGTAGCCATCGAGACGGGCAAATACTCTACCACTTGGCTATGGAATCCTATATCTTACTAGCCGTTCATTTGCCTTAAAATTGGATATAACATATAAATAGTATTAAACGCTAAAGCAAGTGAATGAATAGTAAGATATAAAAACGGCCATAAATTAATGCATTTCACAAGTGCATACCTATATTATGGTTGTTTTAATTTTCGAATTTAGAATACCATTTTTAATTTTACCACAGGCAACATTTGCGAAAAAAACAACCTGTCTCGGAACTGCGTAGCATGTGTTCGGTTGCCAAGCAACGCATCACTGTAGCAAGATGGCGCGGGTGACGTCAGCTGAGCCCGAGGAGGGAAGGGGGCAAGGTCTCGCTGCCGACCGTCGACCGTGTCACTACTCACTTCCACATGAAAAAGAGACCCGAGAATCGAACCGAACTCGCTTGTCCTTGAAATTACGCGAAGGTAAAAGTACAATGCGAAGTCATGGCTATTTTGTAAATTGTAGTGTTTATTTATTTGCTCGGCCATAAGTGGTCATTGGCCCCATCCTGCACGATTATTGAGCGAGTAGTTGTAAATTTTTAATCATTCATAATGTTTTGTCAGACAAAAATTAGTTGTGTTTCAATTTCCTGCAGTTGTAGACAAAGACCATAGAGAGTTGTTCGATGTTTTAATAAATTTCAGGTTAATCAGTTTATTAAAGCAATATATAAAGTTATTCAATGCATAAAGACTCATTTAAAAAGTCAGTTGTTAGTTTTTGTGTATTTTTATAATGTTATCCGTGCAGGAACGGAGAAGAATACAATTTCCTGCGGTGGGGCGGCCTGTCGTAAGAGGTGACAAAAATACACCACGGCCAGGTGGTAGGTTATTTGCCCGTCTGGATGGCTGCCACCCCTGGCGTAGAGTATGTCGCTATAACAACTTTGAGTTGTGTTCCGGCATTAGTAACCAATTTCCAGTCTCCTTTTAGAGAGCGGCAGCAGATTGGTAGTACCTCTAGTGTTATAAATGTCCATAGGCGATGGTAAGCACTTTTCATCGGGTGGACCGGCTGCCTGTCTGCTGATGGATTAAATAAATGTTCTAAAAAAATAATCCGATTCTAAACATTGATAGAGTTACATAATATAGAAAGATAAATTAATTATAAATAAAACTGTCCCGGCAGACGTCGTCCTGTCCGGAATAGCTTCTATTGATATGCCGACAGCAGCGCCACCTACCGGGTCCAATTGTGAACCAACTCAGAAACCTTCTTTGGCTCATGCACAATCACTTTGGTAAAGATCATCACGTGATTAAATGTATAATTTACAATTCTATAAAGGACATACAGACAAACATTAATTTTTATATATAAATAAAAATCTGCCTCATTATAAAAGTAAAATATGAATGAAAATAATTATTGTAACAACAAATTATAAGGAAATAATGTGGGATACAAATTGATATTTCACAAAAGAATATTAAACACAATTATTCTCCTAATTCAAATCTAATAAACCATTAAAATGTTATAGTTAAAGGAAAATTAGGGATTCTTTATTCATTTTCCTGTTACAGATGACTTCATTAGTACTGTTTTATGCAAAACAATGGTATTGTCACACAGTTATTGAAATGTTTGATATTACAATTTAGCGACACAACAACATGCTTTTGTCTGAAATATGAAAGTAACGATAATATGTATTGATTAATAAGGATAAAAGGACAAGAACGCGATTTTATGATTCAATACAATTTTATTTGAATAAAAGATATTTTAAAAATATTGATAAGAGAGCTTTCAAACATTAAAACAACTTTTACTCATCGCATCTATGCTTCAATAACGAAATCATGAAAATTGAAACATTAGAAAAAATCTTTAAAATTCTGATCAGTATGGCGATCCAGCGAGGAAACGTAGCCAGCCTGGGCACCTTATAGAAGACGGTGATCTAGGCTTCTTCTACTTATAGTCTTGAGGGATCATGAGTATACAATACAAATAAGTTAAGTTTTCTTGCATTGTATGTAATTTTATAATAAAAAAAATGATTTATGTGTATATAATATGATTGATTGTATGTAATTTTATAATTAAAAAAAACTTTAAAATACTTTGCAGATTGACAGGAAAATTTTATTAGTTGCTATACAATTATTTTATGAAAGGTAAAAAAAAACTCGTTTCTAAAATTTCAATTTTCAAGATGACACATTATTGAAGCAAGGAGGCGACATGTATTATGGATACTTATTAGTAGATTTCGGTGTCGAAACATCGAGATCTATCCACACGTTTGATAGAAGTCTATCTGAATACACATACATCCACACATACACACACATACATGTCTGCGCGCTGTGGCTATAAACGTCAACATTGGTCTTCAAAATTCAGGCGTCGCCTAGTTTGAGACCAGTAGGTAACATAAATAATGTAAATTTAACGTTTTGACAATAAATATTATTATTATTGTATGTCTTTGAAGACCACGGGCCATAAAAATTGCCCGGACTTTTGGAGGGCTTGCGTGGGGCCATGGAAAGGCCAACATATAGAAGCCCCTTGACAAATTTGGTGTAAATGTGGCGTGACACTGACCGGCGATTATCCCTGTTAACACCATATATAATAATGCACCCAAGGACAAGCCCCGATCAGTGTAGGACTATTGTGGGAAATGAGAACTAAAAGTACCGGGCTATTTGGGTGAACTGCTAGTGGTACTAGGGTTCTGAGAATATGGGGACTATAGCGTCTGCGCGTCGCAATGTTCGGGAAACATGGAAAAATGGGCAGACGGTGACTCGTCACTCCCTGCATGGGCCTCAAAAAATTCCATACAAGACAGGGGCAACATGGGTGTAAGTGGCTAAGGGGTGTAGAGACGTGGTCTGTAGGTTCACCGGAGCTACTTCTGACGTTATGCCATTTATCAATTCCACCCAAGGAACTTGAGTCTTAGCTCTAGCGATCTCTACTCCGTGCCGGCTGGCTAAGGCAAGCACGCAGGCGGAGGCCTTGCCTTGGCCGCCGAAGTCAGGTCTGAGGTGTCGCTACTCACCTAAGGCTTCGCCACAATGTCATGTGGGTTTACTAAGTTTTACGTGACCAAAGTCCTGGCCTTTGTTTAGGGCAGCGAATTAGCTTTGCCATTCACCGAGGAATGCGGTCAACGTCTTGGGAATGTTCCCATGTGACAGCGATTTTGGACTTCGGACTCATATATTATACCTAATTTTCGTTATTAGAAGTTTTATGTTTATTTTTTATTATTGAACAATTGTAAATCATTATAGATTAGTGGCTAATGTGACTGCGTCTCCTTACAATGACGTGCAGGCAATGATTAGGCAGTTTTTCTGACCAAATGAGCACACTCTGGAATTGTACCACGTGCTGACGTTTAAGGAAAACATTGTGATGAAACCTGCATGTTGATTTTACCTAAGTTTAGAACCTATCGTAAGAGGCGACAAAAAACCCACAGGTGCATTTGCAGGGCATTTGCCTGGCTGGATGGCCACCACCCCTGATCTAGAGTATGCCGCCATAACAATTTTGAGTTGTGTTCCGGCATCAGGTTCCAGTTTCTCCTTCAAGGCCGGTAGCACATTGGCAGCACCTCTGGTATTGCTAATGTCCATAGGCGACGGTAACCAATTTCCATCACAGTTATGACGTCAGACTGTCTGCTGTGCTTCAGAAATAAAAAAACCTTTATACAAGGCTGCACGCGCATTTTTTTGAAAGTAGTGTCCCGTAGGAACTCTTGCAAATTCCGAATAAAAAAAATATCTTATATTTGTCGTTGTGTTAACTCTTACTTACCTGTCATAAATTGACTCACAGTAAAATATCCAGATACGCTCACATTCATTGGACCCCCCCATAAAGAACTTAGGGCAAACCTTGTCTTATTTACGGTCGGTCCCTATATCTTATTGACCGTCGATTTGCCTTACTATCGGTTAAATTTTGACATAAGATACGTACAAGTAATGTTAATATTCAACCGATGATAAGGCAAGTGATTGAATAGTATGATATAGGAAATGGTCATTCAAATAAAATAGTACCTATCAATTATGATAAAAAAAATATGAATAGCTGTCCCGGCAGACGTTATTCTGCCCTGAAGAAATAAAATAACCCGATTGCAGCGCCACCTACCGGGTCCAATTGTGAATCTAAACCATCCTCTAATCCACTTGAACACACCCAAAAAAATTCATTCAAATCGGTCCAGCCGTTTAGGAGGAGTTCACTGTCAACACACGTACAGAAGAATTATATATATAAGATAAATGATAGTAAAAAGTAATAAACTTCATTATCTTTAATTCCGCATTGTCTGTCTGAAAAGTCAGAATTTGTAAATGTGTGTGACTCTGACTCACTTGTTACATAATAACCCTTGTTTGTCTATGAATCTATGTTGTACAGGTATTACTGTTGTAAATGTGTGTGACTCTGACTCACTTGTTACATAATAACCCTTGTTTGTCTATGAATCTATGTTGTACAGGTATTACTGTTTAATCAAATGACAGTAAAAACTAATAAATGTCATTACCTTTAATGACTCTTTTCCCTTCAAGTTTTTAGAAATAACACCGTTTTATAATCCAGTCACAAGAATGTGCAGGCTATATTATGAGATTGCAAGTACAAATATATCCATTGATATTTTTAATTCCTCCTTCTTTAAATTATGTAACTTTTAGCTGTTTCTTGTTTTGTGTGCCAAATAAATAAAATTGCGCATTGTACGTGCAAAAGGTCAGAATTTGTAAATGTGTTTGACTCTGACTCACTTGTTACATAACCCTTGTTTATCTATGAATCCATAGATTCATAAATACATAACGGTTAAGGGTTGTGATTATGTATAGTACCCACTTATCCCTTAATTATATGTAACCCTTGTTTATCTATGAATCTATTACGTGTAATACTGATTAATCAAGTGACAGCAAAAAGTAATAAATTTTCTTACCTTTAATTCCACATTGTACCTGTGAAAGGTCAGAATTTTCAAATGTGTGTGACTCTGACTCATTTGTTACATAACCCTTATTTATCTATGAATCTATGTTATACAGGTATTACTGTTGAATCTATGTCAAGTTCAGCAAAGAAGAAAGTTAACTTGCACTTTCTAAATGGAGTTGCTCAGTCTTTGTATTTGCTTTGCACTAGTCAGAAACTATAGAGCACAAACAATAGACGCGCTTCTACTAGCTATCAGTGCGGCAAACCTCTATGCTGTGCCATAAACCAATCTATTACTATGGACAAGAAAACCGCCTAGTAAAAAAGCTAATTCGTAACACACTATTGCGATACAGTCTGTTCTTGTTTTTATATAAAATCCCAACTAAAACTTTAGATCGACATCTCATACAAAACATATTTTTTAAATTTAGTTCAGTCGTAAGTGATGCCATGAGCTATCAACCCGACTCATAAACTCTTCAGATGATCAGAGGCTTGATGCCTACCTCGGACAACGGACCATTGCGGCAATCCAGCGAGGAAAAATAGCCACAATTCTTCATACACTTATAAGATGGTGACCTAATAAAATATAATTAAAGTATTATTAACACTTAAAAAAGAAAGAAGAATATACCCTCGAATTCTACTAATTAATGTAAATTTTCTTTATTATGTTATTGTAATTTATAATATCTTAGTTTAATGAATATATGTAGCCATTGAAAGTTGTAGCAAATTGGTGTTCTTTAAATTTCATGATTAAGAAGAGTATTAAAATTGAATTCTGGCTGATACAAAGTTATCTCTTATATCTATTTATTTAAATACATTATTTTAAGTTGATATCTGTAACATAGTTTTAGTCTTTGGTCCTAGTACTGATGATAATGTTTACTACAAACAATACCTGACAATTGGTTTATGTTAGGTTATTAGTTAATAAGCAATTCATTATTAGATTATGTCTATCAAATTTGGTTTTCTTAATAAATAAAATTAATAAGAAGGATTTTGTATCGTCGTACTTTTTATTCGTATTACAACTAATTTATTTAGATGAGAATGTTTCACTAAATTACAAATTGATATACGCAGCCCTTAAAGTAAATTGTGACTGGCATTTTAACCTTAGTGTAAGTACATTTAATTATATGGAAGGTAAATCGATTAATTAGGTGCCCTTGTTTGTATCGAATGAGGTATTTGTTACAGATACAGACATATTCAGATCACGCATGAAGGGAGAACCTAAAATGGAGGTTGTTTCGAAAGTGGTTGTACACGTTATGTCATTTTAACCTCGGTGGGTACAAATTTTGGACCAATTTTTAATACGTGCATAACATTATATCTGTTTTTAAAGGGCTAGACAGAAAGGTTCAGGTTCTTCATTTGTTACGGATCTTGGTGAACATCTTTCGCTACACCGGTTTTGTTAACCTCTTCATATACATGCATGTTTATTAGAGGTACTGTTTATCTGACCTTTCTATAATATATATGCGTTTTGATTATGTATGGTATGTCGCAGTCTACCAGCATCAACTCTACCACCATCTACACTGCACTTGTTAGGTTAATCTAATGTTTGGTACATTATATTGTTGTACCTTCTTAAAATTTTAATGTGTTGTATAAAAACATGGAACAATAACAAAGTAAGTGTTTATACAAACATCTGATACTCAAGCTTAATTACATTATTTTCACCTTTGTTATTAATCCAAAAGTCTGAATGCGCAAACCCGCAAAAATTTAAAAAGAAAATGACGGTCAGTTGTTTATTCACGACTATAAAAGCGGAAGGTTCGGCCAGCGTGGCGCATTATTGCTCGAGCCGCCGAACGAAACGGACCTCTGTGGGTTATCGTAACGCTCTTGGAATGTACGATACCGAGTACTCTTGAAATTCCATTTCGAGGACTCAAATATGGGTCGTCACCAAGAAGCCAACAATCGTGGCGTCAACAATGCTGACGTCACACTTTTAATAAACACTACGGTGGTTCCTGCTCCGTTAAGTAAATTATTATACTTATTATATACCTATACCAATTTGAATTAAGTTAAAAATACAATTGTTACTATGTTTGAACTAATAATGATTTATAGATGTATGTACCAATAAATTAGCAACTATTTAAAAAATTTAAATATTTATTTTAAAATTGTATCTTAATGATTAGATTCCAAAGCAATTTTAGTTAGTATCTTTTCATCCACTGATATAATAAGTGATAATTACATACCAATATATAAAAGTGCAAGTATTAATGTGTGTTATGAAAAATTGCATTATATGTAATGTGTATGTATATGCGAAAATTCTTCACGCTCATTCCACTTGCAAGAGTAGGTAGCAAAACAGGCTGGAGGTTCTAATCATACGTGAATTCGTACTACGATATTTAAAAAAGATGTATACCAAGGTCGTCGAAAGTGGAAATCCACCGTCTCTGCCTACCTCCAAAGAAAACCATTATCATAATCATTGTATACAATATTTGTGTAAAAATAAGTAATGGTAAAAAAAGATTCAATGGAAGACAATCGTAAATACAATATGTACTTCAACGGAGCGTAGTAATGGAACCATATTTATTAAACTACACTATCGATCCCATGGATTAAATATCATGGTATTCAAAAATACAAGAAAACCAAGAATGGTTTTGTGGTGCCGGCGTGGAGCATGTTAGCCGTGACAGCGATGACAATTGCATGACGTCATTCACCAACACACAGACACAGGTCTGTGTATGTAAAACAATAAGGACGTATACACTACGCACAATACTTTAAATATCAAATCCGGTGAATGATTTTAATATCTTTGAAATTATTGAATTTTTTTCGGACATAAACAAGCAAATAAACTTTTGAATTAATAACCATTCAGACACTTCAGTCAAAGGAGCAGCTTGATTTTTACTTTTACCAATTTGGGAATGAAATAAAATAAAATTTGCTTTTGAAACAAACAAAAAAGTAATAAACAAATTATCATCTAAATTATACCAAATAAAAAATCACATAAATAAAACAAATTATTAAGGCACAAAATTCTATGCCTAATGGTTTTACGGCTGCTCTCAGAGACCTTAGGGGGTGAATATCTTAAATAGAAATTAAAATGTATTCCAAATTAATTGAAAATATGTATTCTTATTAGAATAACAATAGAATAAGTTCATTATTTTAATTTTCACTTTTTTACAACTTACGAGAAATAGAACGTTCATCTGTGCAGGAACGGAGAAAGAATACAATTTCCTGCGGCCGGGCGGCTTGTCGTAAGAGGCGACTAAACAACCCACAGCCAGGTGGTAGGGCACTTGCCCGACTGGATGGCTACCACCCCTGGTCTAAAGCATGTCGCCATAACAACCTTGAGTTGTGTTCCGGCATTAGTGACCAGGTTCCAGTGACCCTTAAGAGAGCAGCAGCGCATTTGTAGCACCTTTGGTGTTGCAAATGTCCATAGGCGATGGTAACCGCTTTCCATTAAGTGGGCCGTCTGCCTGTCTGCTGAACTCCTGCAATAGAAAAAAATAAAGATTTATGAAATAAATTTAATAACTAGTTAACACTAATTGCGATGATTACACTTGTAGGGAAACCACAAGTCATCTACGTCCAAAAGCTATTTACACAAGCAAAAAGTTCGTGTTGTAACAAGCCGTTAAAGATGACCGCAAATGCGTGTATGTCAATACAGAGCGTAGGTATTTAAGCTTCGCATTTGGTTGTATTTATTGTCATTTTATAACGTAAGATTGTAAATGTTGTACGACATAACACTGTTTGCCAAATTTTTTCATACAGAACGGGTTGTTGAATTTGTCTGTTTGTTATATAGCGATGTATATATTAGATTTGGCAGCCAATAAGTCCCACAATTGGGCTTTGAATTTTGTTGACGACGACAAACACTAATGTATGAAACTCACCGACCCGTCTAAACAGGCGATAAGAACATAGGTATAATTTGCTAAGCCTCGTAGATCATGTAGACGCGACCGTTAAACGCAGGAAAGAGACGGGTCGGACTGAGACAAATATAGTTTTATTTTTAACCGTTATTAATTTGAAATTAAATAAATAAATTATTAGAATTAAATGTATAAAATGTATAATAAGCCTTGACTCGCTAGGAAATAAATGTTATAGCGTTTGTCTTTTATTGAAAGTAGGACCCCTATTAGATCCTGGTAAATGAGACCGGGCTACGGGCGTGCAGAACGCCGCCTGGAGCCCGGGACTCAACATGAAAAGGGAACCGGGTTACAGGCGTGCAGAACGCAGCCTGGAACCCGGGACCCAAAAGAGTAGCGGAAACCGGGCTACGGGTACTGCAGAACTCAACCAGAGCCCGGGATCCGTGAGGTATGCCTGCACTACTGCCTACTCCGAAAGCGAGTAGGCCATAATGATAGTGCAGGCAGAGGTCCGCGCTCGACAGCGCATGGTTTTGTAATGAGGTAACTGTAAGTTTTTTTTTTATTGGACTTGACTTTATGTTGTTGGTCCGAAGACCTTACAACTTTACCGGGGCTTTTGGGGCGAGTGCCTTCGCGAAGCGAAGGCGCTTGCTCGAGGGAGCTCCCTAAGGAGTTTTACCTCGGCTGGACTGTTGCCATGAGAGGGGGATGAATTTAATGATGCCCACCATAGGGCGACACAAAGCACTAATTGAGAACGGGCGACGGGTAATATAAAGCCCAAGGGGAAGGATCCCGGAACCCGGAGTCTCGGAGTTGCAGTGAGGTAGACCGGCAAAGACTTGTCCCGTCAACCACAGAGGTCGTCAATAGAGATATTGGGTTTTAATATTCTTTATGTATAATAGAGCCCACCTAACGTTTTAGTCAAGGAAGACCAAAATCTACTTTCAGCTGTTATATCTTAAGCCGGGTACTCTAAGTTTTTTTTTTTTATTGGACTTGACTTTATGTTGTTGGTCCGAAGACCTTACAACTTTACTGAGGTTTTGAGGCGAGTGCCTTCGCGAAGCGAAGGCGTTCGATCCCGGGGGAGGGCAACTTGCTCGAGGGAGCTCCCTAAGGAGTTTTACCTCGGCTGGAGTGTTGCCATGAGAGGGGGATAAATTTAATGATGCCCACCATAGGGCGACACAAAGCACTAATTAAGAACGGGCGACGGGTAATATAAAGCCCGAGGGGAAGGATCCCGGCGGGCCGGGATCGGCGGTTCGCGGCGGCCTACGCTATCTTACTGCCGTTTCGTAACGTGTTATGGCTGGGAGTGAAGAAACGGCGAAAGAAACTTCCCAGCAACACGCCTAGTCTATCATGTGGGGGGGCTATGTCTCCTAACGTCCCTCGCAGGGACGTGGAGAGATCTTGATTGGCGGGGTAACTGTAAGAGCGCTCAGCGCTTTATATTTATAGTAATGAAGTGGGGGGCGAGGAAAATGCACATAACGACGTCCCGCTAACAAAAACTATGGGTCATAACTATGTAAGGACCCTCAGGATAGGCTAGGATCTAGGGTGTACCAAAATGTATAATAGTAATAAGTTAGAATAAGGCTTGGTATATATAAAATTGAGGAAATAAAGTAAAGGGGGTGTTACAACGAAGCGAGGGGTCGGCGGAGGCGGCTTCTATAAATATGAGACGCCTTGAAGGCGCATTTGTAGTTCGAGTAGTTCGTGATAGTACGTTTTAGTTCGTTAGTTCGTAGTTCGTAGATAAGCCAAGGAAGAAGCTCCCTCCCGCCGACGCCAACGAAGTTGCAAGCCTCCCGTAACATCGTTTTCGGTTGTTTCATTTCGGATGCTCAGTTACCCGAACCAGCGACCAACCCTCTACAGTCCAACAGTCCACTGCAATACCAAAAAATTTCGTATGTATACAGTAAACGATGCGAACACATACCCGCAACGATTGTAAAATACTACTGGCGAATTTGTTTGACATATCAATAATCTCGGCGTGCAAGTTTCCTAAAAATGCTTACTTCACTGCCTTCATGATTCACCCGATTCTAACAATATATGGTTTTTTGGCGGGAATTTTAAGAGTGCTATTTTATTGTGCAGCTGTAATTTCATATGACCAGATGTACTAACACAAACAGTAGGTAATTAAAAATATGTATTTAAATATTATTTAATATCTTCCTTAGTTTAGGAGTTGCCCGGAAGAGATCAATTATTGTACCTAGGTTTTAAAAACGTAGTTTTAATTATTGGTGAGCTATGAAAGGTTTTCATTTATTCGTTTATTTATTTGATAAACAAGCCAAAACAAAATTATCACGGAATTAAAGTTGCCGAATTTCTAAGAACAATAACTAATATTAGGTAACTATCAGTTGGTGTTCTAAGATTAAATAATAATATAAAAACTAGTGTAAAATAATAAAAATGCAATTTATAATATTCAGTAATATATGATATATTCACACAACTCTTTTTAATCCTAAAGAAGTTATACAATTTAAGTTAACAAATAGTTCATCATTTTCGTTTTACTGTGAGTCATTTCTGTCCAGTTTAATTTCGCAGAAGCTTATTAAGTGGGAATATAGAGACTACTCATATTGTTTTAGGTCAAATGAGAAACGAATTGGTTCAAAATATTTATTATAAAATTATAGATACCCATACGTTGAATAGAAAAGCGTTTACATACATACATACATAACTTCACGCCAGTTCCCTCGCGGGGTAGGCACGAACAACAGAGTGCCTAGTATATGTATTTTTGTGTAGTAATCGTTACAATGATATATAATTTGACTAAAAATAAACTACAAAACAATATAAAAAAATATATAATAATGAAAATTACATATAGGAGTCCCAAATCATCGTCAATTGGAAATGTTCCCAAAGGGCTGGCCGCATTTCCTCGTCGAATGGCAACGCTAATACAGGCCAACCCATAGATAATATATATGAGCTTCTCCGGAATAAAATATCATTTACCCTGTCCTGTAAATAATAAGTTATAACTTGTTCTAAATTGGAATAAAGGGAAAGACAGAATTTTAGTTTAAAAAACTTATATATAACATTATAATTTATGCCAAAAGCAAAAAATGGTTCACATCAAACATCATGTGTTGTAAGCTTGCGTGTGCGAGATTCACCGAATATGACCCATAACTTGTGGTTTCATTTATGCTCGTAAGATCTTGCCAGCGCGATGTATTTGTTCAACGATATTGCATAGCGACATCTTAAGTGAAGTAAAGTAGACTAAATGGAAACTAATTATAATTTTTGATGTTCCTGGACCACTTGATGGCGCTAGTTTCCGTACATTTTTTATTTTTCTATTATGTAGGGGAGATGCACTGGGATGGGCCAGCCTTTTGGTCACGTGATACTTCACTGTTTATTTTCATTACAAACAATGTGTTATATCTATTTATGTACATTAATTATATAATATGACACTAGCGATTTTAAGCAATCTTAGATCAGTTGTATAAAATCAAAATAATTTTACCTTTTCAATAAAAAAATTTAAAAATAGATCAAGTTATAGAGCTCTTAACGTAAGTATCTTGAATGTTACTTAAATCAATTGATTCACGGGCAGTATTCTTTCTTTCGCCCCCGACAATAGAGGAATTACTTGCGACGTATTTTCGCATTAAATAACAAAAACTTATAATGAAGTAACTCATAAGTACATCAATAATGTTCTTAGAACTAAAACTATGTGTAGATGATATAAACGTTTTGTATAATCTTATGCCAGTTGTAGACCAGCTTACGGAAGAGGCGTGACTGGACATGAAATATGCAAGCACTATGCTACATGCAGTGAATGTTGCATTCTGTTTTAAAATTCTGGTTGTATGTGGATTTAACCACATACATACATTACATGTATGTATTACTGAGACACGATCGATTTCCCTTAGCCGGTAGTACAATACTGTATTGAAGTAACTATCGTAATTAAATATGCATTAAAATTGTAGTCTTTGTTATCTTTTTTAAACCGATAGCGGTTATAGCAACCGTCATGTATTGTAAATATTAGAACCGCATTAGTGGTTGTATGTGGTTAGAAATGTACAACCATTCTACATAAATGTACAACGTAAAGGAAAACAACACCACAATATATGGCAATAGATTGTGGCGCAAACTCTGACAACCTAGATTGTCAGAGGGTAGTACTAAAAATAGGTTATGGCAATAAATATGTGGATTGATACATTTATTTGGCTTATCCGAATAACGGGCATCATGGCTGGATAATAGGGGAGAGAATAGTCAAATCAGTTGAGATAGTTTTTTTTCCTTGTACAAAATCACAGCCTCATAGATTTTGTACGAACATACCAACTTATGACGTCATATATTGGTACGAGTAAAACGAGTCCAATAGCAAATTATTTGAATTATTATTATTGAAACCGTAATTAAAATTACTTTTAAATCATGACATTTTAAAAGTAAGACGATGTGTATATTTGAACGGAAATTCGTTTATCTCTATAAATATTATAAACGCGAAAGTTTGTAAGAATGTATGGATGTATGTATGTTTGTTACTTTTTCACGCAAAAACTACTGAATCGATTCTGATGAACCTTTACAATAATATAGCTTACACATCAGAATAACACAAAGGCTATAATTTATAAAGATTTAGTGTAAATTATCCAAAATATAACGATTTTCCAACACCACGCGGATGAAACCGCGGGCACAACTAGTATGTAAATAATGTTAAAATTTATTGTAATATATGTCGGCAGTCCTATTGGTCCTTCTACATAACTTGTTAGTTTCGTACGTCATATCAACTTTAGGAAGTTCTTTAGAGTTTATCTGTTACATTGCGGACATGAAAGCTGCCCCAGATGTAGAAGTTTTGAATCAGACATTAGAAGTACTATTAAGGAATCCTCATGTATCATGATCAAAATGAGGATGCTTTGAAGAAAGGTCAGGTAAAAAGTATTATCAATAAACGTGTAAGTAAGAACAGATTAATGAAAGTTGATGAAGTGAAAAGTGTTTGCCTACCCTATTGAAAAAATCAAAATGTGTGCTGGGACACATAGTACTAGTGAAACTTCAACGGATAAGTGGCAAAACGAATCGCAACAAAATTTTAACTTGAAGTTTTACGGGCAGATTGTTAATGTACTCGTCCAATTTGAAAATCTGCCCGTAAAACTTCAAGTTAAAATTTTGTTGCGATTCGTTTTGTCACTTGTCCGTTGAAGTTTCACTACTACTATGTATCCCAGCACACATTTCGATGTTTCGCAGGTTTACTGCAAATTATGATTTGTTTAGGTTAGGTACATTTTAATGAATGCATTTTTATATAAAAATATTTTATTTTATCAAACAAAAAAAAAACTGAATTCGATCCGGAACCAAAACACGCATGCATAGTCTACTCTAAAATTATGCCGCCTCTCACCACGTGTAGTCTAAATTTATGTCGCTCCTCCACGCGGCCGTAACGCTTTTTTGTGACAGAAAAATCCTAAGACCCCCGTCTATATAGAAATTTCACTTCAATATGCGTGACAATAGTAAGGAATCCTAAGTGAAAAATACACTTTCCCAATAAGGAAGACGCATAAACAAATGAGACAATTCATTTAACACAGTCCTTTTGTGACGATGCAGTTATCAGATACAAAAAACCAAATAGGTATAAGTTACGGTTGAAAAACCATAAATGTCTCGATAATGAACATAAATCTATATGACATACCGTACACTGATGATAACATGAACTGAAGATTTAAGTTTGCAGAGGGAGAGATAAGTAATGTCAGGTCACTTATTTGTTGTTGGTAGATTACAATGTCAAATTGTAAATCGTGCTGTTCAGATGCTAATGGGAGGAGCAAGATGGCGCCACCGTTGATCGTATCTACCACACCGGCTGAGTATCGGGGAGTCAAGACTCGTTTAATACCTATTACAGACTACAGTAGCAGCATTTACTTAGATATTTTCTGTTTTATTTTTTGAACAAAACTGGAAAAGTGGCCGGTTCTCATCAACTGCGATTATTACGTACATTCTTAACAATTATATTTTTTTGTAACATAAGCGTTTAGTTCGTGGTGTATGTAAAATTAAGTGTAACTGTGGTCATTTGAACTATTTTCTTCAATATAATAATTTTATTAGTTATATTGTTAAACACTTTTTAAATATTAATTTGTTGTGGACTGTAAACATTTTAATTATAAATGAAAACTGCACGTGCGGAATATAACGACGATTTTAATAATAATGGAGGGAAAACAGATAAAAAAAACAAAAGAACATCTATGTTCTAAATTCAAACATTTAGTATATTTGGTGGCCAGTACTATGTATGCCATACACCAAATAAATAAAAACTGTTTGTTGGAAATTTTTTGTTTTTTTGTAGTGACTGGGTTCGCGTTTGACTGACATTGTGCCTGATGTCAGGTGGAAATGCAGTCTAAGGTGGAGCACGCTTACCTAGAAGATACCTGCGCACGCGAGATTTGCTATTACTTTTGAAAATTTAATACAGATTCTTTTGACTCGTAGCATTTAAAGTTATAGTAGATATATATTATATATAATTAGATAAAGAGTAAACAATATACAAACATTTGTTTTTATTTATATAATTTTAATTAATTTCGTATATTTTTGTGTATTTTGTAATTATTGTCTCAATGTGAAGGCTTTTAAATAATTTTTGGTAAGTTTGTTTGTTTTTTCTCTTTTTTTATTTTTATTGCAGGAGTTCAACAGACAGGCAGACGGCCCACTTGATGGAAAGCGGTTACCATCGCCTATGGACCTTTGTAACCCCAAAGGTGCTACAAATGCGCTGCTGCTCTCTTAAACGAGACTGGAAACTGGTCACTAATGCCGAAACACAACTCAAGGTTGTTATGACGACATACTTTAGACCAGGGGTGGTAGCCATCCAGTCGGGAAAATGCTCTACCACCTGGCTGAGGGTTGTTTTGTCGCCTCTTACGACAGGCCGCCCGACCGCAGGAAATTGTATTCTTTTTCCGTTCCTGCACGGATAACTGGGAAATACGGATTCTTTATATTTTTATAAATGTTATTAAGAATTAATATTAAAGTTATAACGTCCCGTAAGACGTTAATTCTCAACTCAAATACAGACTACATGCTAAACCCAGAAACCTTGCGAACCAATGTATAAAAAAGAAGGAAAATATATTGGTAAATATTTAAATTATTGTAAGCTTGGGTTTTTTTCTTCGGAAGAATCCACACTTTTAGCAGTCTGGTTATAGTATTGTCTTATCAGTGTTGTCACAGGCGCAATGAAATAACAAAATATTTAATAGTAATGTCGCAGTAATTGACCGTCATTTTAGCATTTGGCTACAAACTTTGCTATCTCGGTTTTTTGTATCAGTGTTATAGTAGGACACGAACAATCAGTCAATGATCACATCAAAAAGTACAATTAGGTACAAATGTTCAAGCAAGAACATGTTCTTGCTTCACTGCTACGATAGTAGAAATGAAGCAAGAAAGTCGGTGAATACTTAAATAAATAAATAACTTTGATTTTAAACAATATTTTATTTCAACTCCTATACTGTAGACAAGATTTTCTCTATGGATGGAGCTATTTTAGATATTTGTCTTATGGATAAAATCAGAATTAAAGATATCCATAACTCATGCCCAGCCCTAATAATAAACCTATTTATCATAATTTTTTGTCAGTACATTATATAATTTTCTTTTGCAAAACAAATGTACCACATCATATTAGCAATCTATAAATTCTTGGATTGTCTAGAAGAGATTTTCCTATTGTAATTTTTAGTATCTATAGAATAAAAAGGTATGGTTAAATAGTAGATTGTTACATGATGGTGACTTATTTAGGCATGAGATAGTTGGCGCACGAGCTTAGGGGGGGCGCTAATAGTTAAAGTGCCCAATAGGCCTTACACCCGAGGTCAACACTTTGATTTTCATTTTTAATACGAGGAAAGTAGATAAAAACTAGTTCGTTAAACAAACAACTTCTGTAATGAAATCAATCATTAAATCCGTACCTGAATCTGATGAGCTCATTTAATACGTCACATATGAAACGTCAAGCAAATTTCTTTTTCTGTGGCATTCTACCAGTCATAATTATTCCTTACTGATGATAGTAAATATTTAGCTCAAATTTATGTATATGAATTTAGTGAAAAGTATAAAATAATGTTATAAATTGTTGATATTTTTTTATTACAATTTCTACCGCGATTTAACAGTTGGTGTAAAATAAGTTGGGACATGAGTCGCATATATTATTTATGGTTCATATAGTTTTTAAGTTTTTTAACAGCAGAGAAAAGCGTTTGTTCCCCAGGGATGAAAAGTGCTGTTTTCATCTATACTTTCAGTATATGAGAAATGAAAAATATTTTATGAGTTTAGTTAACATTAAATCTACTTCCGAATTCACGTACACAGCTTAGCTTATAGCAGCTTTAAGGAGAACAGTAGAAGTGGCAACAAACTTCCCAGTAACACGCCAAGATAATGCTTTTACTTTTCATTTATGTTGGTAAAAACAAACCAGGCGTCAAGTAACTGTAGCAAATAAAAGTAGAATAATTCTTCCAATGCTGTAGTAGATGTCGTAACGGGCTCAACATTTTGTTTACCGGGCTCGACACCCGTCTGACCCGAAACGCGAATCTGTGTCAAGCAGTTTATTCAATCTGCGGCCAGAAACTCTTAGGTGATCCACATGCGAAATTCTAACTTAACTCAATTAGGTTAGGGTGCAATTTCGAATTCAACAGCCGTTATGGGGATTGGTCTACGCTCTTGTAGGTGTGTGGCGTAGTTGTCCTTGAATGTGGTGCTAACGATGTGCAGGAACGAAACTGCAAAGTGGAAATGTTTGAAAGTGAAATTGTAGGAACGTGTGGATTTTCGCAGATGGTTGTAATTGGTTTGTTCAGAGAACTTTAAGATTTAAGGTTCTATCCGCAAAGCCACTAATACATTGTCATTCTAAACTGATAATACGCATATAAATATTGAGAGAGAAAATACTGATAAAACAAATATCTAAACTAATATTGTAATAGAATAAAATTTATTTATCTGTGAAGTATCTTATTAACGTCGTGGTGGCTTCGATGGTCGAAGGCATTTCTATAAATGAGGAGGTTTCGAACCTTAACCGAAAAGCATTACATGGTTACTATTAGGACGTTATCACGATGAAGAGTAGTTTTGTTAAGAAACTTTCACATCAGAAGCTTAGCTAGCCTAAGCATAGGCTGTTCCGCTGAATTTAGGAGCCTAGTTGTGGGATGTCAGTTAATAACCTCAGAAATCTTTTTAAAAAACTTCATCATATATTTGTTTTAAAAATTACATGTTCCGACACTTTTCTTTCCTAATTTTTTGTATTTTAAAGGGTTAAAAAAAATACTATAGCAAGACTACGTATAGACGTCCCAGTCACTGTGCAAAGCACTTGCACTTAAACGAAATTTTACATTAAACAATCAAATAAGTGTGCCTTGATAATTGACCGTCAACTTGTTAATTTTTCCTAAACAAAACTTTAACAATACTCATTGACACTTGACATATTTGTCTTCCGTAATCATGCCCACTGAAATGTGGCCTAGAATTTTCAGTAGCCTAGCATTATATATATAAAACTATAGGCTACTGAAAAGTGGACGAAACGTTGGTATAATAAAAAGCAAATAAATTACCGCGCTTAAAACCGTTAAAATGTAGTTTTATTTCGTGTTTTTTAATAACGAATATTTTCCTTTTTTATTTTCAGTATAGATTAATGGCAAATAGGTTCATCTAGCAAATTTTTACTTCTTAAAGAAATTGTGTAATAGTATATCAGTCTCAAACTACTCTCAACCTATCCGACCCAATAATCTAACACTAATATTGATGTGATCTCGTCGCGACTACTTAATAAACACGATTTCCTCAAGACTGATTTCGACGCTCGATTTACGTCGCGCCGTATCGATAGGTACAATCTGCACTAGGAAGCGGATTGTACGACGTGAGGCGTTATAGATAACTTAGAGCTTAGGGTTGCCAAATATTACCACAGAATCAATTTATATCTAGTACAGGTATCTATATCAAAATGAAAACAGGTTTTATGTCTGTGAGTTTATGTACGCTATTCTTAAGAATTACTAAATGAGTTCTTAAGCAGTGTATCATTAAAAGGTGTCCTAATTGTTATTTCGTGTTAGTAAGGTGCGTAGGCATATTTCTTAAAATAGTCGCATTATCCAAAGAAAGCTATGAAATCCATTAAAAGAAAAAGCTTTATTGTCTATACTAAAGTGCCTATTTTACCGTAGGGCGGACGGAAAATAGATAGTAAGATGAGCGTACCTATTTTACCGCACGTTCCATTCTGTGATGCGTACTTTTTAAATTTTGATCAATGTATACAGGCTTCGTAAATACATTTTTGGAGCAAATTTGTAGAAAAAATATTAAGATTTCTTACTGTTTTGAATTAACTAATCATTGTTCATGGGTGACAACAAAGGTACATTCCATACCGAGTTTCTATGCATCCAAATGTTGCCTGGAAGAAATCGCTCCCAGCAATAAGACCACCCTTTGTACTTATCATTCCGATTGTATCTATGAATTTATTTTGTAACATTGTTTGCAATAAAGTATAGTCTATTCTATTCTAAGATATAGTTTACCCTGAATAGTAAACGTCAGTTTTTGTGAATACATAGTTACACAATATATCTTACAATTGATAACCCTACTTACATATGCCTTGACAAATCTGCACTCGTGATCAATATTTTTATGGGTAGTTATTTACCCAGAGATTAGATAGGTATGTCAATGCGAAAATTTTATCTGTTGATAAATAAATATTGTCACGTACAGGTGCAGGGATGAGAATATCTTCGGAACTTTATATTTTTATTGAATATTTAATTAAAATTGATTTATTTAACTTATTATTATCAATATAACTAGCTGACCCGGCAAACTTTGTACAGCCTCAGAATCAATAAAAAAAGCTGAATAATAATTGCAGAATGTTTCAATTTTATTAAAAAATGTGGTCAAAACTTAATCGGAACGAACATCAAACGTTTGGCATTCAAAACCAAAAAAAATTAAAAATCTTCACTTTTAAATTTAATCGGATTTCTGAACGAGTTTTAAATTTAATTGATTTCTAAACGACGGGATGAACATCAAATGTTTGACAGGTAGAAATAGTTTCTAAGGGAAAGCGAAATTGTTGTCTTTATTATATTCCAAGCATTTTTTTTTCATATTTAATCACCTTTTAAACCTACCCTGGACTTCCACAAATAATTCAAAACCAAAATTAGCCAAATCAGTCCAGCCGTTCTCGAGTTTTAGCGAGACTAATGAACAGCAGAAATATATATATTATTAAAATTACAAAGTTTTTCTCGTAAAATATTTAATTATATTCTCAAATATATCCCACTAGATAGATTATTATCTATCAACTTATTAATGTTTTATTTTGTAACAGTAGGTTCATATAGAAGGTTGTTTATGTCATAATATGCGTTTAACGATACAAGACCTGCCTAAGCGGTGGGTTTTTAAGCCAACAATAGACAGTTCATTTCTGTCTTTCAATTTAGATGAATCAACCAAAGTGATCCACATAGGCGGCCTCTGTAGTTGAGCGGGCTAAGCCTTTGGCAGCCGGCAGCAGAGGCTCCGGGTTCGATTCCTAGCATGGTAAATTTCGGAAACAACTTTCCGTTATTTACTATTGTCTGGGTGTCTGGGATCGGCGACAGGGTAATCCATTGTATATTACCCTCAATACAAACATAACTTGCTTAGCTTGGAAATGTATATATAGTCCTTGATGTATCCGTCAACGGCGAACCTTGTCAAGTCCCGCTGTGCGAGCGCAGATGGCTAGCGAAACCAAATTTGGTTTTAAAAGTTATTCTGTAAGGAGCGCAATACAGCCGTCCTGATGAATCGTATGTATAGTTGTAGATTTTAGGGCGGTTCTTTTTGATAAGGCGTTGCTCGTCCGAGTGTTCTGCGCGCTGCGTTTCGAAGGCAGCAACAGCTTGAAAATGTACAATGTATTTGTCTATCGATTTATTTGTTTATTATTTATTCAATGAAATATTACTTTATTTATTTATGAATTCTATGCAAAGTTGTATAAACGCTCAATAGCACCTCAATCATTATTAATTAAAAGTCGATTCTAACTTATAATATATTTATTAATTTTATCATAAGCTTGTTGATATATTATGATAAGACTATGATAGTATTTTTATCTAAAGTAACTCTTGTTTAAACCAAGTATTATCATTTCCCGCGGTGGACGCATGATTATACAGTTTTTAGTTATGTAATATTTATTAAACCGAACCTATGGTCTCATAGTGAAGCTGGCTTAAGGAAAACTATTTAGTACTAGGAAACCTATTGCATCGCAGTGCTTTACGATAACTTAGTAATAAAACATTTAATTCGTACGGATAAAGGTATTTAGTATAGTTAAGTTTCCAGTGGATAGATTACTATTAACTACAAAAGCGCAAACCACATGTTTACTACAAGTGTACGCACAAAGGTACAAAAATAATGATTAACTTCATTTGACACTTTTGTTCGTCTGAGACTTTAATCCATAAATTTTCGCTATAAACAGTAGCTACACCTTTGAAGTTACTGTTAATACTCTCAGCCGGTTCCTATACCGTAATATAAATATATTTGCCTTATTAGTTAAAATTTGAATACATATAAGTAATATCAATTTTCTAAAAATGATTAAACCACTTGACAAAAAAATGTTAAACTACAAGATGGATGGGTACAAATATAAAGGTAGACCAAAAAAAGATGGATGTATTGTGTGAAGAATGATATAATGATATGTGGTGTGACAGAAGATGTATGTCAGAATAGAGGAGTGTGGAAGGAAAAGACATACTGTGCCGACCCCAATTGATTGGGAAATGGTGAAAGAAAAAAGAGATTAAGAGAAATACGGGATCAATTTTGTCTTTCATTTTCCATAGAAAAGGGACAAAATAAATGGAGGAATCTAAATGCAATATCTAGCAAAGTTACAAAAAACGCCATGATTACAGTTTTAAGCAGTCAATTTGTCATGAAAAAAAGTTGTAACCATTACGTAAGTTCGTTTTTTTTAAGTTTTTACCGCATTTCTATCCAAATAGGGTAAATGACAGTCAAATCAATTGAGATAGTTTTTATCAACTTAAAAACGCCAAAGCCACCTAGATTTTGTACTGACAAATGATGATGTCATATTTATAACGTGTCAAATAGCGTAAAAATAACTACTATATATATATATATATATATATATATATATATATATATATATATATATATATATGTATATGTATATATATATATATATATATATATATATAGTTTAGTAAGTAATTAGAATTATTTTATCATGATATTTTTAAGTTATGATGATGACGTGGTATTATTTGAACGCCCACTTTTTTATATAAACATTGTTTCAGTATCGTGATATATTTCAATTACCCCATTGGAAGATATAAATGAGCCGTGTAACTTCGGCGCAAATTAAAATAAGGGGTAGTATTTATATAGAATAGCTGGCTTATGGAGACAGAGACATTCATAAAATTAAGAAAATAAAAAAGGGTTTACCGTTCAACCTATAGACTCAGGAGCCTAACAAAAAGGTTCAATAACGAGTTGCGTTATAAGAAAAATAAAATATAATGAACGCACCGCACGCCGTCATGTTGGCAACATTGAGCGCGTGAAAAAAACGTAATGGCCGCCGTCAAGGTCGCAAGAAGCTGTCCTAGTCACGGAGGGCATTTACATTTTTTTTCAATACAACAGGGCTTCGCGAACTGGAATTTAATGTTGTATATTCGACAAACCATCGACCCTTTCATATGTGCTTGCAGTTTAGGAAATAAGAAACATCTTGTCGCTGATATAGTCAAGTAATAGAACAAGTAAAAAGCTTGCTACCATTTTCAGAGTACAAATCTTCATCTTTGTTTTCAACTCAATAGTGGGAAACATAAATTGATTAATATTTCGTTATATATATATTACTTATAACACAAGCTTAACTCGCTCAGCTTGGGGATATACATTGTGTTTGTATGCGGATTATTTATTTATTGAATTTATTTATTCATGGATACTTGACAATTCGAGTATCTTTGAATATTCGATAAATAAACAATAATAAATAATCCGCCTACAAACATGTACATTATATAAGTGTATTCCCAAGCTAAGCGACTTAAGCTTGTGTTATGGTTAATATACAATGGTCTATTCTGGGGCCGATCCCAAACACAGAGACCATAGAAAATAACAGACAGATCGTTTTTAAAATTTTCTATGCCAGGAGTCTTACCCGAAACCTCTGCGTTCCAGCGAGTTCGGCCGGCTAAGACTTGGCCCGCTAAACCACAGAGGCCGTCTTAACAAAAGATGCTACGAATATTCGGCTGCTATTCAGTATTCGGCCTATTCAGCAACTTATTTAACTTATATATTCGGCCGAATACCAAATTGTGCAAAAAAGGCACATATTGCTCAATATTGTATATATTTCCATCAAAAATTAAAAGTTTAAAATAGATTATAACAGTGTTAAATGCAATTTAAATTATTTTTAATTTTTATATTACGTTTCGGTTTTTAAACTGTTAGAATCAAATAAAAATCATCGCGCTTAAAATCGTTAAAACATAATTATCATTATGTGTACCTAACATGCGCGAGGACATAAGAAAATACTTTACATTCTCGCGACATTTTTTCAATGTTTCAATACTAATTTGCTACGTGCGAATTGTACATATTTTGCACCGAGCATTGAATAGCCGAATATTCGGCGCTTGGCAAACCACATTTCGTGGCATTTCTACTAAAAACTCTCCCAGTTTATAAACCCATCATTGATTTTCAATCTTCGACAACCATCGATTGTTTTTCAATTGCTGGATTATTGCAATTTTAAATTATATTATTTTATTCCAACAACGTTATAATTAAAAAACGGAATTTTATTCAGCGTTTTTGCGGAATTTTATTAAAATTTATTTCCTGACATGAGTGGATCAAGTTTTTGTAAACAAGGCCTATGAAATTAAACATTCATACAAAATATTAATTGGAAGTCTTGCATGATCTTAAACACTTTAATATAAAAGAAAAGCGGTGATAATTTATTTTTCTTTAAAACGAAGGGCGTTTTTGTTGAATATGACGAACTTACAAAGAAAGAGTGACTAAGTGGTCACCTTGAATGAAATGGGACTTTTTTACATTAACATACCCGATCAGATTACGTTAATATAGCAATAAACGGACTTACAATTTTTTTATATTACTAGAAAAATTATCGCTAATTTACTTTAGTTAAAACTACTACATACTTTGATTTTTGATTACTATATAGGTTCTCGTTTGACCATTACTTCGAGCGATTTCGAGCGGAGAATGGTCTAAGATGGAGCATCCTTACCTAGAAGGTACTGTAACGGCCAACGGTTTCAGATCTGACCGGGATCTTCAATAAGAGACTGGTTCAGAGCGTAAGTTTGTATTAGCAATATAGTATTATCGATGTTAGTAATGAAGAGACACTTTAGCATAGATGTGTTCTACTCGCGGCCCGATACAATTCTGTCTTCTCTTGCTTTGCGTGGCGTTCTACGATTTTATTTAAATAAATTATGTTTCTTAATATATCATAACGACTAAAGAGCGTAGTCGTTACAGTACCCACCTATTCACACGGGACTTGAAGACACCCAGGTTGTAAGTTAATTCTGGGAGAATACTGCATTTGGTCACTTAGATAATAACGTAACTTCGTAGCGTTCCTAACTGTTCATGTGTTTTAAAGTTTTGTTAATAAAACAATAATTCTTTGCTATGTATGTGTTAATATGTATAAAATATTGAAGTACATATAGTTAATAACTATAATTATAATTTACATTATAATATATTAACATTGCAGTAGTTCGTTCGGTTAAATTAAAAAAAAATCCCGGTAATTAGCCCTGGATTGAACGTAATTTTTTAACCGACTTCAAAAAAGGTGGAGGTTCTCAATTCGTCGTGTAAATATATGTCTTTTTATGTATGTTCAGCTAAAATTTGTTGTTTCTGAACCGATTTCGATGATTCTTTTTGCGTTCGATTGATAAAAGCTTCGATATAGTCCCAAATAAATTCTGTTGCTAACAGACTCTGGGTTCCGAAGATATAAAATAAAATTATTCAAAATGAAATAGAAAACTTATTGAAAAACATCGTTACATTTAGGACAATCCTAAAACGATTATGTACCTAATTAAGATCAATAACGTGCTGTAATAGACTGGACTAGGACTAGGAAAGCGTACAATGGAAATCGACAACCATAAACAGCACGACCGCGTAAATTCAGTTATGAGATCCGTCGTATTTAGAAAACATCGACGATCGGAGTTGAGATTCAAACGAAAATGCTGCCTGATGACACCAGACGATGGGTATAATCATTTCATTGAATTGTGTTCTGTTCGTTTCGTTTAGGTTCTAAATCGTCTTAATAGTAGTTTTTGCTAGATTTTTCCACCGATTTTTAGAGAAATCGGACTTCTAAAAATTTCATTTGTAATTTCATAGGTTCCCCCCTGGCCAAATTTTTATTTTTGTTCCTACACATATATAGTTTCTTATACCATTGGATAGGTCTCTTCAAGACCTTTCCAAGGATACCTCGTTGGCCCGAATCGTCCTTGGTACACCGGTTTTCTGGTGATTTTTCCCCAGAAAATTCGGTTTTCATTGACAAATTCGAGTTTTTTCTATTGTCACCCCCCTCTTTTTTGGCATCATCGGATAGTGCTCGTCGAGGGCTATCCGTCGACACCACTCTCGTCTCCGTGCGCCTAATAGCGCCTTCAATA
Source organism: Dendrolimus kikuchii (assembly GCA_019925095.2). Lineage (NCBI taxonomy): Eukaryota > Metazoa > Arthropoda > Insecta > Lepidoptera > Lasiocampidae > Dendrolimus > Dendrolimus kikuchii. The sequence continues at coordinate 21,865,965 of CM034389.1, forward strand.
ATCGCATCCCAAATTCCCAAATTTCATAAATTCCCGTTTTTCACCCTTAATTCCCGTTTTTCCAAGGGCGACCCCTGGTCCGCGACAACTGTACTATAGGCCTCCTCAAGACCTACAGTTTGGTGTGCGCCACGTCTCGATCCGACCCAAATTCGGCCTGTTATCACCAGAAAACAGACCGATTTGGGGAAAAATCGCGCCCTCCCATTCCCACCCTGTAGTCTGGACCTAGGTGGTAAGGGAATTTTTCTGGGCAAAAACTTTTATTGTCCCCCTGGATAGGGCTCACTCAGTAGTATCCAAAGCTATATTTGTGACCCTACCCAGCTCACCCGTAAAGGCCCCTTTTCCGCCTTTAAAAATTTCTCCCAATTTAATGTCCCCTTTATTAAATTCCGCTCCACCATAACACTCGGTCATGGGTAGCGGAAAGAAAAAGGGGACACGTTCCCGCTCGCTGTCCTCATCTAGGACATCGTGCTCGTCGGTTCGCTCGGTCCGATCGGTCCGATCGACCGACGAAACAACGGCTGAGCCGTCAAACGCCATAGAAGGCGTCACTACGCCCGCCAAGCGGCAAAGGGGCAGGCCGCCTACCACCGGCCAGTATGTGGGCCTCGGCAAGGCCAGACGAGCTCTTGCCGAGGCACAAAAAAAGGAGGAAGAGCTTCGCATAGAGTCCGAGATCGTCGAGCGGGCTCAGGCGGTGGCTACCGTAAGGGCCTCCCGACAAAGACCTGACGGCTTCACCGCCGTCAATCTATCCAGTCGGGAGGCTCAGACGGAGCATGCCCAGGATCTGCAGAGGCAGATCTCGGACTCTATGGCGGTGGTCGCGAGCGTCGCCAAGGTCTCCAAGGGCCTTAAGGGGACGCTGCAGAAGGCCCTCAAGGAGGCAGTGGCGGCGGTCGACGAGGCGTCTAAAGAGCTGCTCGACCGCACCGCCACCCAGGAGGTGGCGCTGCTTCGAGCAGCTAACAAGAGAATGGAGGCGGAAATAGAGGACCTCCGCAATGAGCTGGTGAACATCCGGAAGGAGCTCACCATGCCACGCGGAGGTCCCATAGTGGTAACCAAATCACCACTTCCGCCTCCACCACCGGCAACGACAGCGACCCAAAATGAGTCGACGGTCGCGACCCTGGTCCAACTAATGGAGGCCAGGTTCGCGGCCTGGGAGGAACGCATGCGCCCGGCCCAAGTCACGCCGCCGAGACCCATGCGCCCTCCTCCAACCATGACAACGCACTCACCTGTGCTCCCGGTAGAGGAGTATCCCCCTCTACCCTCCCCAAAAAAGGCGAAGACAAAAGGCGGGGCAGCCGCACGAAAAGAAGTGCCTGCCCCGCCACTCCAAACTGAAGCCCCCCCTTCAACCGCATCTGCGGAAGGTTGGGCAACGGTGACCCGGCGGCGAAAGCCTAAACAGGCAAAGCCGCCGGCCACACGGGGAAAGAACGGGCCCCTAAATAAGTCCCAGCAAAAAGAAAAGCGGCCTTCTACACAAAAGGCATCTACCACCTCGTCAGCTAAGGCCAGCGAGAGGAGGCCCCCAAATCTGCGGGAGCCCAAATCCTCCGCCGTTATCCTGACCCTGAAGCCAGGGGCGGCGGAAAGGGGCGTCTCGTACGGGGGCCTCCTCGAGAAGGCCAAACAGAATATAAAGCTGGCCGACCTCGGTATCGAGGGAGGCGTTCGGCTAAAAACGGCGCGCACGGGGGCGCGAATGCTCGTGCTTCCGGGCACATCTAGCGCCCCCAAGGCGGACGCTCTAGCCGAGCGTCTTCGAGGCGTCCTCGATACCGAGGACGTGAGCATATCCAGGCCCATGAAGACTATAGGAGTTATAGTCTCGGGCCTGGATGACTGCACAACGACAGACGAGGTGGAGACCGCCATCGCGCGGGCCGCCGACTGCCCGGTAGATCACATCCGGTCGAACGGAATTCGGCTCGGACCGGATGGCCTCGGCACGACAGTCGCGACCTGCCCGGTGGCGGCAGCCAAAAAATTGGAAGGCCGCAAACTATTGGTGGGATGGGCCTCGGCAGTGGTGAAGCCCCTGCCGGTAAAGGCCCAGAGGTGCTACCGATGCCACGTTGAGGGACACGTGGTAGCTCGGTGCACCTCAGAAGTGGACCGCAGCGGGTTATGTTACCGCTGCGGCCAAGCCGGTCATAGGGCCGCTACCTGCCGAGCCTCGCCGCATTGCAGTGTCTGCGAGGCGGCGGGCAGGTCGGCCAAGCACCGGCTTGGAAGTGGGCCTTGCGAGGCCCGCCCCTCCAAGAAGGGGCAAAAGAAGAAAGCCGCGACGAGCACGCCAGTCCAGCCGCAGCCACAACCGCAAGAGCCGCGCGAGGAGGCGGTGGAGGGTAACAAAACCAATTAATGGATTGTACACCTCTACGCCTCCTCCAAGCGAACCTGAACCACTGCGCCCGCGCTCAGGATCTCCTACTCCAGAGCATGGCGCAGTGGAACATTCAGGTGGCGGTGGCCGCCGAGCCGTACCGGGTCCACACCAGAGATGACTGGGCGGGAGACCTGGAAGACACGGTGGTCATCATTGTGCGGACGGCTGCGGGCTGCCCCCCTCTCGCCAACGTCGTGAGGAGCAGGGGCCTCGTCGCGGCCACTATCGGGGAGTTAGTAGTCGTAGGAGGCTACTTCTCCCCGAACCGAAGTCTCGCCGACTTTGAGAGCTGGCTAGCAGATGCGGGCAGGATCGTCGCACAGAGCCACCCCCGCCCTGTGTTGGTGGCGGGCGACTTCAACGCCAAATCCACGGCTTGGGGTTCCCCTGCCACCAGCGCGCGGGGGAAAGAGCTTGAAGATTGGACGATCCAAAATGGTCTTGCCATTCTAAACCGGGGGACAGTGCACACGTGCGTGAGGATGCGGGGCGGATCCATAGTGGACATAACGTTCGCTAGCCCCGCAATAGCACGCCGTGTGCAGGACTGGAGAGTCCTGGAGGAGGAGACGCTGTCGGACCACCGGTACATCCGGTTCAGCGTCTCCCCCCGTAGTTCGGGCAACCAACTATCGGAGCGTCCCCCGGCGGATGAATACCCACGCTGGGCATTAAAACGTCTCGATCGGGAGGCTCTTCGGGAGGCCCTCACAGTCAACACCTGGGCGAAGGGACCCGACGGAGAGTCACCCGACGTAGACGAGGAGGCGGAGAATCTACGGTCGTTGATGACGTCAGTGTGCGACGCGGCGATGCCGAGGCAGGGTCCTCAAAGACCCAAAAATCTGGTGTACTGGTGGAATGCCGAGATCGCCCGCAAGCGAAAAGCTTGCGTCGTGGCGAGCCGCCGGTACACCAGATACAGGAGGAGGCGTCGCCGCGCCGATGACGCAGTGACCGTAGAAGCCGGCCTGTACGAGGGATACAGGAGCGCCAAAAAGGAGTTACAGGTCGCCATCAGGGAAGCCAAATCGGCGGCGTGGGTGGAACTCTTGGGGACGCTGGACAACGATCCCTGGGGGCGCCCTTACCATCTGGTCCGGAATAAGCTCCGACCATGGGCGCCTCCGCTGACCCAGAGTCTCCCCCCACCCCAGGTGGCCGACATCGTTGGCGCTCTGTTCCCCTCGAGGGCCGAGCACCCGCCTCCCGCGATGGCACCGCCATCGCCGGAGCCCAGCGTGGAGCAAGACCAAGTGCCCGCAGTGACCCGGGAAGAACTGGGGGCGGCGGTGTTGAGGCTGAAGGCCAAGAACACCGCCCCCGGTCTCGACGGCATACCAGGGCGCGCGTGGGTTCTATCCCACGGCGCCCTGGAGTCCCGATTGACGTGGCTCTTCACGGCGTGCCTGCAGCAGGGCCGGTTTCCCACCCGGTGGAAGACCGGCAAACTGGTCCTGCTCAGGAAGGAGGGGCGCCCGGCGGACTCTCCGTCCGCCTACCGGCCCATAGTGTTGCTGGACGAGGTGGCCAAGCTGCTGGAGCGAGTGCTCGTGAACCGTCTCGTCCGGCACCTCGGAGAAGAAGGGCCGGATCTGGCGGAGAACCAGTTCGGTTTCCGCCAGGGGCGCTCCACTGTGGACGCCATACGCCGTGTAAAGAGCCAGGCGGAGGAAGCGATCTCCCAGGGCGGGGTGCTGTTGGCGGTGTCTCTCGACATCGCCAACGCCTTCAACTCCCTGCCCTGGAGCTGCATCAAGGAGGCACTCCGCTACCACGGGGTGCCGACCTACCTCCGCAGAGTCATCGGTGACTACCTCTCGGTGAGGGCCGTCGTATACCCGGGTCAGCTAGCCAGCTGGGGTCGGCGAGAAATGACGTGCGGTGTTCCGCAGGGGTCGGTGCTGGGCCCGCTCCTGTGGAACATCGCATACGATTGGACCATACGCGGTGCGGTCCTCCACGGTGTCAGCATCACGTGTTACGCCGATGACACGTTGGTTGCGGCCCGTGGACGGACCCACCGGCAGGCGGGCCTACTGGCCACTGCTGGGGTTGCGCACGTAATCGATAGGATCCGGCGACTCGGTCTGGAGGTGGCCTTCCACAAGTCCGAGGCTGTGGTGTTCCACGGGCCTCGGAACAAGCCACCTCCGGGCTTGAGTATCACAGTGGGAGGCACCACCATCGGCGTCGGGACGACGATGAAATATCTCGGACTCGTCCTCGACAGCCGATGGGAGTTTTCGGCACACTTCAAGCGACTGGCCCCCAGGCTCATGGGGGCAGCCGGCGCCCTATCACGGCTCGTCCCCAATGTGGGGGGGCCCGGCGCGCCGTGCCGAAAACTCTATGAGGGGGTCGTACGATCCATGGCCCTATACGGGGCCCCGATATGGGCGGAGTCCCTGACGGCCAAGAACGCCGCGTTGCTGCGACGTCCGCAGCGCGTGCTGGCCGTCAGGGCTATAAGGGGGTATCGTACGATCTCCTTCGAGGCGGCCTCCCTCCTAGCCGGATCCCCACCATGGGACCTAGAGGCGCGCGTCCTTGCGGCCGTGTACGATTGGCGCAAGGACGCCCTCAGTCGGGACTTCCGTCCTGCGCCTCGGGAAATCGAGGCTAAAAGGGCGGAGTTCCGGCAGGATCTCATGGTGGGATGGCGGAACCGACTTGCGCACCCCAGCGCCGGTCATAGGACCATAGAGGCAGTAAGGCCCGTCCTGCCACAATGGATTGACCGGAGGCACGGCACCCTGACGTTCCGCCAGACGCAGGTACTGACCGGGCACGGCTGCTTCGGCCGGTACCTGTGTCGGATAGGGCGTGAGTCGTCGTCAGGGTGCCAGCACTGCAGTGCCAGCGTCGAGGACACGGCGTTGCACACTCTGCAGGAGTGTCCAGCCTGGGATGGGGAGCGCCGTGTCCTCGGCGCAAACATCGGACCAGACCTGTCGCTCCCGGCCGTGGTCCAGGCCATGGTCGGGGGCCAACCTGAATGGGACGCCGTCGCCTCCTTTTGCGAGGCAGTCATGTCCGCAAAGGAGGCGGCGGAGCGGGAGAGAGAGCGAGCAGCCGCGCTCCTCTCCCGCCGCAATAACCGGTCTCGGCGCCGGAGGAATACGGACCTCCGGCCGCCATGAACGCGCGGCGCGGGTGACGGTCAGGGGAGGCTATAAGGCCGTCACCCGCATCTAAGGCCGCCGAGTAGGGGGCGCGTCAGTGCCCGCGCGCGCCCCTCAATTATGAGTACGGAGAGGCCTGCCCCAGTGCTGGGGTGGGCCCACGCCAGCCGGGGTCGCGGAAGAAAAGCTCACGCATATCCCGTGACCCCGGCTCATGGCGTCAGGTGGCACCAAGGGGTTTTAGTGGGTATTCCGGCTCCTCTAGCCGGCGAGTCCCACACTCCCCCGCCGAAGTCTCCCCGGCGGGGGGTCCGCAAACGGATTTCCCCTTGTAAAAATAATAATTAAAATAAATAACTAAAACATATTGTCTCAGGTACACCAACCTTTGAAAAACGTTGAAGAAATTTTAGCAAGACTTTTAATAATAATAAATAAATAAAACTTTATTTATTTTCCTCATCACAACAAAACAAAGAAACCTGTTAATATAACGCTGTTAATGATGATCTAATGATGACCCATGGTTACCTATTGGCTATTAAAAAGAACTACGATTGAATAATGAAACGACAATATTTAACCTCGTTCTATTTGATATATTCGAATATACGATAGAATTTTTCTATGAAACACGTCTGATTCGATGGCGTGGGTTGAAATTCTTATTTTAAACAAAGGATTTTTCAGAAGGGGTTTTTCATAGAAAATTTATTTCGAATATTCGTAGGAAAGGGTTAAAATCCTAGCAGCATAAAATTATATGCAATGCTTAAGTGGGTTATAACTCTTAATATGCACATTGTTTAAATTACTGCGAGGTGACGGTTAAAGAAAACATCGTAAGGAAATCTGGACATCGATGAATGAATGACTTTTATTGTTCACCACGAATTCAAACTTGGTTTTAAAAAACTAAATAGTTGTAATACACATAGGTTGAACATCGATCTTTTCTTCTTACCTCAGCCCAATCAAGTGGGGGTCGACACAATATGTCCTTTCCTTCTACTGTACTCCTTTATTCTAGCATACGTCCGCTGTCACACCACAAATCATCGTGACGTCATAGGTTGATTATCGAGGGGTATCAATATTACCGAAGTGTAACACTCTTTGTTTTCTTTCACTTTCTCCCAATTTTTTGGGGTCGGTACCCTTTACATTTATATCCGTCGTTTGACGAGTACAAATCCTTGTGGTGACAGAAGACGTTTGTCAGAATCGAGGAGTATGGAATGAAAAACATATTGTGCCTTTTAAAAGTTTCAGCAATGTATATTCAAACAAATTTCGAAATTAGCCCAGATCAGAACAATTCACTATCAATTATTAAATTATCAACAGCGAAGTTCAAAAAACATTACAGCGAGGCACTTAATCCTTTAATTACATTTTTTTGTTTATAATGCGAATACCTAAAGATTATACCGAAGCTACACTATCGAGCATCGGCGTTGCAAGCCTTGCAAAACCAGAATCCTCTCATTGTAGACCTGTTTCAGATCCAAAAAGAAGTAAAATTAAAAAATAACCGTGCAGTACCTACGCGTTGATGGCATGGGAACGTACTTGTAGCGATTTTTTATGAAGACCACATCAACCTTAGGTACTAGAGATAAGAGCTACTTTAAAGTAAAGGTACGAATGAAAAGTTGAACTGCCATAAACAGCATGCACCTGTCAATGCATTTCTAGTTCTCCTAGTCTTGTTTCAAGAATTAAAAATTTACTAGTTACCACCAAGTCTGGATTTACTTGAAAACTATTTGCAACAATATTAGATATTTAATATCCAGAAAAAACAATATTCGTCAGAAGTTTAGTAAAGTTCCAGCATTACATGCAAAATTATGTTATACTAGAGTTTACCCCGCGGCTCCGCCGCGCGTCAAACTCTAGTGCGTACCTCTTGTTTTAAGAGCAGGCGTTAATACAGGATATATTGTATTGTATTTTTATGTTGGTGCTATTTGCCCTCGGAAGATTTACTTCATTTTATGTCGCAAACTATCCACTCTACCGGGATGAATAGAATCTATGTCCATTTTCGGTATTCAGACAGACAGATCGAGCGAAAGTCGCATTTTTTAAAAGATTGTGAATTTTGTATCTATAAACTTGATAAATGATTGGTCGTCCATACAAACTTTAATACCTTATTTCAACCCGTTCTAGTTTTATTTATATAAATAAATAAATAAATATTGTGTAAACTACACAACCGACCAAAACTACCAAACATACTAAAACTGCCGAAACTACCAAATCTACCAACCAAAACTACTAAATCCACCAACTAAAACTGCCACAACTACCTAAACTACCACAATTACCAAATCTACCAATCAAAACTACCACAATTACCAAATCTACCAATCAAAACTACCAAAACTACCACAACTACCAAAACTACCACAACTACCAAAACTGCCACAACTATCAAAACTACCACAACTACCAAAACTACCACAATTACCAAATCTACCAATCAAAACTACCAAAATCACCACAACTAACAAAACTACCACAACTACCAAAACTACCACAACTATCAAAACTACCACATTTATCAAAACTACCACAACTACCAAAACTACCACAACTATCAAAACTACCACAACTACCAAAACTACCACAATTACCAAATCTACCAATCAAAACTACCACAACTACCAAAGTCACCACAACTAACAAAACTACCACAACTACCAAAACTACCACAACTACCAAAATTACCACAACTATCAAAACTACCACAACTATCAAAACTACCACAAGTACCAAAACTACCACAACTATCAAAACTACCACAACTATCAAAACTACCACAACTACCAAAACTAACACAACTATCAAAACTACCGCAACTACCAAAACAACAGAATATACCAAATCGACCAACCAAAACTACCACAACTATCAAAACTACCACAACTACCAAAATAACCAAATCTACCAACGAAAACTACTATAACTACCAAATCTACAAACCAAAACTACCATAACTACCAATACTACCACTACTACCAAATCTACCCAAACTATCAAATCCACCAATCAAAACTACCACAATTACCAAATCTACCAATCAAAACTACCACAACTACCTAAACTACCACAATTACCAAATCTACCAAAACTACCACAACTACCAATACTACCACAACTACCAATACTACCACTACTACCTACCAAAACTACCGAAACTACCAAATCTACAAACCAAAACTACCACAACTACCAAAACTACCACAACTACCAAATCTACCGAAACTACCAAATCTACAAAACAAAACTACCACAACTTCATTCATTGAAAATTCATTGACTCTAAACACATCCAAAACCAAATTTGTTACCTTTGCTCTGCGAAATATTTCCTTATCAAATTATATATTAAAAGCTCATACCTGCTTTTTAGATATTCATTCATTATGCACCTGTCAAGTGATAGAACAAGTAAAAGACATAAAATATTTAGGAGTTATACTTGATGAAAAGCTGTCGTTTGAAAAACATGCTAACTTTGTATCTAAAAGAATTCGGATGTTGTCATATGTTTTTAGAAAACTAAGACACGTGGCTGATTGGAAATTATTAAAAATGTTGTATCAAACTCTTTGTGAGTCGGTGCTTTCTTACTGTATATCAACATGGGGAGGTTTAAATAAAACAAAAATGCTTGTAGTTGAGAGAGCGCAAAGATTAATCTTAAAGATTAGCTTATCTAAAAACATGCTTTTTCCTACTGTTGAACTATATAAACTAGCTGACGTCTTAACAGTACGGCAATTATTTATCTTAGCCTGCACCTTAAGGCAACATTCACTAATCCCGTACAGCAAGAATCCAAAACCCAAAAGACGTTTATACGATGTTTGCGCTATTAGAGGTGGAAAGACTAGTTTGTTTCGAAGATTTTTTGGTTTCCAAGGAAGTCGTTTATATAACAAGATAAATAAGTTATGTCGTATTTATGACTTAACCAAAAAAGAGACAAAACATTTAATTTGTAAATTCCTTAAGTCTCAAAACTACTTACAAACTGAAAATTTGATAACAGTTGCTGAATAACAATTAGTTTTACTAACACTCACACTTTACAAACATTGATATTCCTACACCCAAACACACTTGTAACCATTATTACACACTCATACTCACACTCACACACACACACATCTCTCTATTTTTATTTTATTTTATTATTATTCTTTCATTGTAGTGCTCTTTGGTGGTGGTTATTATTGAAATAGTGCTTAATGGGAGGCGAGGGCCAGGAGCACCATCATACAGGGTTTACCTAGTTTGGGCTCCTGTCCTTCCCATTTAATTAAGCTTATCAAATTTTTGTACTCTTTAAACTTTGTTTTCTTTTTATGGGAAGTAAATAAATGAATTATTATTATTATTATTATTATTACAACTACCAAAACAACCGAAACTACCAAAACTACCAGCATAAACTACCGAAAATAGCAAAACTACCACAACTACCAAAACTGCCAAACAAAACTACCAAAACTACCTAAACGACCAAATTGACCAAAATAAACAAAATGACGAAAATGGTAAACCACAAATAAAAAACCTATCCTAGTTTCCGGGATAAACTTTACATAAATCTATCCCAAAATCTATCCCAGTATCCGGGATGAAAAGTATCCCTTGGCCACCCTCGGTATTCAAATTACATATGTACCGAGTATCAGCAAAATCGGTCCAATAGTCTTTCCATAAAAGGATAACAAACAGAGAGACAAATATACTTTTATCCCGGAAACTATCCCATTTTCCGGGATAAAAAGTATCCTATGTTCATTCTCGGCATCGAAAATATATATATACTGAGTTTCAGCCAAATCGGTCCAGTAGTTTTTACGTGAAAACGGAACAGACAGACAGACAGACAGACAGACAGACAGACAGACAGACAGACAGACAGACAGACAGAGTTACTTTCGCATTTATAATATTAATAGGGATATAGATTCAAGATAAATTTAAAGTGCTGGCGTGGTCAGAAATCTTAAAAGACGATTTATCTTGAGACTCAAAAACTTATAACTAAATGCAAGTTCAAGTTCAGTGCGGTTTCGCTTGTAGAAATTGTACCATTTTACAAGATAAAAGTATCCTACGTTCTTCCCCGAGACGTTGATATTAGGTATATAGTTCACTTCTGCCTTTCAATTTGAAAGAAGCAACCAAAGTGATTAATGTATACAATGTCTTTGAATATCAACATTTACTTTCATTTCTGCCCTTTTCAACCAAATTTATTACGGTTGGCAGAATCGTGTGACTTGGCTTTAAAGTGTGTATGTACTAAATTACTTGATTCATTAAATCATTCCCAAAGATGTGAAGACGGAACAAACAGACATCTAAAGTTACTTTTAAATAAATATGGATTATTAAAAGAAAATTACATTTTTGTTTATTTTTCTAACCAAACTAACGTTTACGTAGGTTAAGATGTTAATACATTATTAAAGACAATGATTAATGAGCCTGAGTATTGAAATATTATCCCAATTTATAAAAGAAACTAGAGTTTATCCCGCGGCCGCGCCGCGTGTCAACTTCTAGTGCGTACTTCTTGTTTAAAGAGCAGGGCGGTACAGGTTACAGTGTATTAAATTTTTATGTATTTGCCCCCGGAAGATTCACTTCATTTTATATCACAAACTCTCCCATCCCCCGTCTATATGTAAACTACATAAATGACAAAAATTACAACATGGACGAAATGGACCAAGTGGACCAAGTGGACAACATGGATGAAATGGACCAAGTGGATCAACTGGACGAAACAAAAATCACAAAACCTATCCTAGTTCTCGGGATAACCTTTACATAAATCTATCCCATTATCCGAGATGAAAAGTATTCCTTGGCCACCCTCGGTATTAAAATTACATATGTACTGAATTTCAGCCAAAACGATCCAATAGTTTTTCCGTAAAAGGATAACAAATACAGAGACAAATATATTTTTATCCCGGAAACTATCCTATTTACCGGGATAAAAAGTATCCTATTATACTTGGCATCGAATATATATATATTATACTGAGTTTCAGCTAAATCGGTCCAGTAGTTTTTCCGTGAAAACGGAACAGACAGACAGACAGATCGACAGACAGACACGAGTTACATTCGCATTCATAATATTAATAGGGATAGTCATAACGAGATAAGTTAAATTAATATTATTATAAAAACTATGTAAATACGAATTATAATTTTATTTGATAACTTAATACCCTAATTAAATGAGGGGAGTTCGTGAAAAAAAAACAAATTTAATTATTTTGTTTACGAGGCGAGTTCCCGACCTTGCGAATGAATAAATATAATGTGTTACGACTTGCTTCATCCGTTAAGATTCCGTACATATTATCAGATTATTTTATACGAAAAGCTATATTATTATATTTTATCGATCTCCTGTTATTAAACTGAAAGGCAATGGAATTTCTACAGGCGCGTTTGAAATATTCAAGAAATTTTAGAACAAATAAAACATTATTTTATCACGCCTGATATAGAAGAAAATATAGTAGTCCACTAGCTAAGAGCCTCGCACACATTTTTCGCTTCATCTACGTTAATATTAATCTCTTTGTGCATGTATGTCTATTTTAACTTTAATTGCTTTTTATCTGACTTTTGTGCAGAAAGTCTATTATTTGGTCATGGTAAGTGCACAGCGGTCTCCCGATACCTACTCTGCCATCCAAACTATTGTGACATGACTGGTCGTATTACAGATTTCTCAATCTGGACCCTTTAGTTTTAGTGGCATTAGTTTATAGTCACTCCTGGTTACCTGTCTCCATGTACTACATTTATCCTTCTCTATTTACTTAATATTTTAGTACAAATTATTATTACAGAGAATTTTCATAATCAACATTGCATGTATTGCTTGTGAATAACGTGCAAGTCTGATGTAACAGTAACTTTAGTATGTACAACATTTCATTTTACATACTCATTTAATTTTGCAAGTAATACTTCTTATAAGCGAGGTTAAACTGCAGATATTACACTGCAGACAAGTACGCGAAGCGGCTAAACACTTTTTTTGCGCTTTTACCGTGTTACTTAATTGCTGGACCGGTCTGGCGGACTCCGCTCTCAGGCGAGTAGCGACTAGTAAATTATTAAGCCGAGCGATGCGTCCACGCACGCATTTAGCGAAACGCCTTTCTGGTGCCCTAGTCAAATGACAACAGGGCTGTTACATAATTATGTATAATTTCTTTACTTTTCCAAATCGTAATATTTTACAAACTTAAATTAACAAAACCTTATTTATTTTAGTTTATTAATTGAACTTATTATAAATGTATATTGAAGTGTAGGAAGTCTTCAATGAAGCACCTTTTGCTTGAAATAAGCGTATATCTTGATGTTTTACAATTTTACAATAATTTTTGTTGCGCGTACAATTGTTCGTCGTCATAGTGAACTTTGATATTGCGTGTACACACCGCCGCGAGTGTACTGATTTCATACTCAGCTGGACCGGTGTGTACCTTCCTTTGGTAAATCATGCCGCGACATATATATTATTATTGATTCGAACTATGAATCTATCTTTAAAATTAACACCTAAAATATTAATATAATAAAAATAAATCAATAAAATAAACAATAACAGTAGGTTGTTCCTTGTCGTAAAAAATCACCTCAAGGTACTAGTTTGAGAAATTAAGATACCGATACATACATCTTTTATATATACATATCAGTGATGTGTATAGAATATTCTTTAAGTATCCTTAAGGCCAAAGATGAATAAAAAATAGTAAAAAAACTGTTCAAATATTTGGTGATATTGAGGAGAACTAAAACTGCAACATATGGTTATGGAAACACCTTTTGTCTCTGGCAAAGGATCGAAACTATTGATATGAAAGACAAATCCTGTATTAGTGCACCATTTAATAATATTGCTATTAAGCATCAAATTACATACATAAGAAAAAAATACTTGAAAAATTAAAACATATAAAATTGTGCCATAGTAACTAGTATAACACCTGATAAACACGCATATTATATATCCCCAAATTAAGCAAGTTATGCTTGTGTTATGGGGTAATATACAACGGACTACTCTGGGGCCAATCCCAGACACCAAGACAGTAATAATGTAAATAACGGAGAAAATTCGTTTCCAAAATTTAGCATTCCAGAAATCGAACCCGGAGCCTCTGCGTTGCAGTGACGTAAGCCGTCAAAGACATAGCCCGCTCAACCACAGAGGCCAACACCTGCCTTGAATTAATTAAAAAATATACAATAATTATAAATTCAACTCTGTTAACATTCATAAATTGTAACATTATCAAGATAAATGTGTCGACCGACGTTAAATATTCAAAAGGATTTGTTTTAAAGGTAAGCAAACTCACGTGAAAATTGTAAAAATAAAATATTAAATTTTCTAAAATTATATTACGAATATTTTTCTTTTTTCTTCATTTATAAAAATGATACTGATATCTTATAACATTTTAATATTTCAAAATGAACTCGATTTGAATATTAATCTCCTTCATAGCTGCGCAAACGAAATATGAATAACAAAATAATAAAACAAACGAGTACCGTGCTGCAAAAAATATAACGTACTTGTATTTAGTACCATACTTAATATAGGTGAGACTCGGTTATCCGGACTTGAGTTACACGGATCCGAGATTATCCGAATTGATAACCGCGATTATAAAAAAATGTAGTTACATTTGCAAAAATGTATGACAAATGTAAAAATAAAATGGAGACTGCTATTTATACGATGCCTAAACAAAAAAAAATTGCCTTTCATTTTCAAAGATAAGTGAACTCCAAGAAGCTCCAGACAGATACAAATGTTTTTTGTGTGATAACAATAACTAACTTTTCTTGCATTTATTACGAAAACATTGGCAACCCTAAATCCTCAAGTGCTTTAAGAATCCTGTCAAGCTACTGCAAACAAGTATGTGTCTGCCGCGCTCTAGGGTTGATACTTTGCATTACATTTACATTTAAAACTACCTTGCAGCTATTGGAAGATTAAATAAAGTGCTATTAATTATTTTATAGATTTTTAGAGGTATTCGAATAAAGTTTTAATGATTATTTTATTCAAACTAATAAAATTATATGTCTAGTCTAACAAAGATTATGCATTAAGATTATCTCTTTAATTTCGCAAAGAAATAAACATTTTCATTATATTAACACATACAAATTGTCTCAGATACAATATAAGTTAAGTAATAGAATGTTTGAGTTGTCTTATTAAACTTTCGTATGCACCTTCGATTCTAAGTCAGTTTTCACATAATATTAGTAAACTAGTAAATGTCTAATTATATCCAATTTGAATTATAGCTTAATTTTAACATCTATATACTTTGATCATCATAACGTATCTTTAGTGTGATTTGATTTTTTAACCTCACAGGCTTAATAATAAATATTTTAATTAATAATGTTATATATTTAAAAATATTAATAATTTGAATATCATTATGTGGCAGAATGTACTGTGCATCTACAATTGTATAACATCTGTATAAACTACATTCTTGCAAATGACGATATTGATTGATTGATTAATAATGACAGCCCATAAACGTCCCATTGCTGGGCTCGGGCCTCATATTATACGGGGGAACGCAGAGTATACTCGATGTGCAGGTTTCATCACGATGTTTTCCTTCACCGTTTTAGGCATGTGGTAACTGTAACAACACGTTTCAACCGGGATTCGAACTCGCGCCCTGTGAATTTAGCACGCATGCGGTAGCCATTACGCTACCACGGCGTACAAGGCTTACGCGATAATAGTTTACAGGTGAATAAATGTACAGGTAAGGCAAGTATGTAATCTCTTGATTAATATACAAAACCCTGATGGGTGGGTTTTGTATATACAGCATGGTTCAGTATATACAACCTGATGGGTTTTGTATATATAACAGTATACTTTGTTCTGATGACGTATTTATAATTAAAATACGTCGTCATAGCAAAGTATATTGTTTTTTTAATACTTTTGTATTTCCAGGTAAGCAAACTGGCAGACGGTGTATCTGATGGTAAGTGATAGCCACCGCTCTCTAGACGGACATGGTCTTGCTCTGTACTCAATAAAATATTGACCTACAAACCGTTTTAGTAAATTGTAATGAATACAAAAAGTAAATAAAGAATGACGCAATAGCAAAAATATGTTTTGACATTAAATACAAAAGGCAAAGTGCATGATGTCATCGATGGCGGTTCATAGTCATTTTGACATCATTTTGATTAATTTATGAACATGTTGAGGTTTAACACTGCTTATTTAGCTTCTAATATTAATAAAGTAAGGTGTATCGATAAGTTATTGATAAAAACTATATAAATCAGACATATGTAGGTAGAAATATAAGAAAAATTTGTTCTGTTGCACACTTGGATGTTGGGACATCACTACTTCCAAGATAAACAACATCTTAGAGTAACCGTTTCATGGATCAGCAACGAACAGACTCCTATTTATTTATATGTGTAAAGTAATTAGGATGGATTTTTTTGTTTAAATAGGTTCGGCAGAGTGTGTTAAGCCGATACTAGAAAGTGCATTTCTTTTATTGCTGGAGTACAGCAGACAGGCCGACGGCCCAACTGTACCTAATGGAAACTGATTACTTTCGCCTATAAACATTTGCAAAACTAGGTATTACCAATGTGCTGCCGTACTCGTAGATGGGACTGGAATCTGGCCGCTAATGCCGGAACACAACTCAAGGTTGTTATAGCGGCATATTCCAGACCAGGGGTGATAGTCAGACGGGCAAATACCCTACCAACTGGCTGTGGGTTGTTTTGACGCCTCTTACGATAGGCCGCCTGGCCGCAGGAATTAGTGTTCTTTCTCCGTTTTTGCACGTATAGAAGCATTTCTATCTTATAATTTGGATGAATTACCTAAAAGGAGCCATAGGTAATAACAAAAACTTGAAGCATTCAATGTCATTGAATACAGTCATATCCTTCAGTTGTTTGCCTTACAAGCAAATTGATTCCAACAAAATTTTACCTTAAGCCGACAAACTATGTATGTATATTTTGATTTGTCACTTTGAAACAATTGAAAACAATTTTTTTTGTTATTCATTTCATCCGTATATTTTTAGCTTTATTTATATCAATAATACGTGAAGCAAATACACAGAAAAAACTTTGTACCCCTTTTTATGAAAATTGCGCGGACAGAGGAGTATGAAATTTCGCACACATATAGTTTATATAGAGAAGGAGTGCAAAATGCTAATATTCTTTTTTTAATTATGCATAAAAAATACATTAAATCAATAAAAAAACATTACACACACTACCATGTATTTGAAACACACACGCACATATACTCTTTTGTTTATTGTTAAAGTGAAATTAATAGTGTAGCCTTGGCAAAATCTGTGATTATAGAAGTATAGTCTTTGACAACAGAACCTTAATAATGTTCAAATTTTAATTTTAATTAATTATGGTCGATTTTCGACCATGGGCGACCACTAGTATCAATAGAATACCATGGTATTATTTTATGTCTTTTTACGTGTGTATTCCTATTAAACAGACTGATCATTTTATTTATTTATCACCAAAAGACAAATTATTTTTAGATAACATATATAACGCAGTTGACAATTAAATCGAATGGGACATATCCCCAAAAAAAAAACCAGCCTACCTAATTTTATACGAGTATAAGGCGATATTTTTTTTATTTAAAATATTGTTTAATTATAAAATCTTAAAATTACTAAAATATTTTTGTCAAACTTGGTCTTAAAAATGTATTACATAAAATAAAAATTCAAAAAACATTTCATGAAAAATTTATTATAATACATTTTTTACTGGGCGATGGTCATAATTCTGGTTTCTTGATCTAGCAGTGGTGCGAAATAGGTATGCTCGGTATAAGCGGTAGCGAAAGCTTACCCGAGCGCCTATATTTTTGTGAGCGCTAACTGATTCGCTCGATGTGTGTCGCTTACGCGCCGATACCAAGCGAATCTGGAAACACTCATAAAATATACCGCTTATACCAAGCATACCTATTCCGTACCTCTGATACACCGACAAACCGGAAAGCGGCCTTATTATATGGTGCAAACTGTAAACTTGCGTTCGAAACATCATCTAATTAGGTGTAAGCAAAATATTTTATAATTATTATATATTTTTTAACATCAAAATTCATTCTGCGATACTGTAACACTTCGTGCATTCGAATTAATTATATTTTAATTTAAATGTATTAAAATTGTCTTAAGATTCACTTTATACTCAAAATCATGAGTATTGTTCTAGAAAACTGGCCTTACAACTGGGTCTTATACAATTGTGTTAATAAAATTACAGTAATTAATTACAAGAAGACTAAAAAAGTTTTCCGGTTCGTTAAATGTTCACGGCTTAATTAAATCTTGACTTCTAGCAACGATTTTAGAGATTAGTATCTGTATCTAAGACAACAATTTTCATATTAAGTAAAAGAGTAAGTTTTATCGTTTCGTCGATTTGTTAGAATCTAAAAAATAAATGCATTTTGTAGATTCTAAGAACGTATTTTTTTTTTTTTTAATAAAATAATATCCTATAGGACTAAGTTACTATGCTATAAATATTCGCTGTGTATATAAAAATAGAGTATAGACACGAGTTTTACGGCTTTGGTAGCGAATATCGCATCACCTAATGACACATACTAAATAAATATTTTATTTATCTATTACCCGTCTGACTGGTTATCCTGATCTAGAGTATGCCGCCATAACAACCTTGAGTTTTGTCCCGGCATTAGCGACCAGGTTCCAGTCTCCCTTAAGAGAGCAGTACCGCGTTTGTAGCAGCACCTTTGATGTTACGAATGTCCATAAGCGATAGTAGCCGCTTTCCATCAGCTATTTGCCTGTCTGCTGAACTCATAGAATAAAAAAAAACTACAAATTTTGTGTTCATATAGGCACATTAGTTTCCGAAAAACTGATATGTGACAAACGCAGACAGACGGAGATGACGAATTTGAAGGTATTTGGGACCGGCGATATTCGGCCTGAACAAGAAAGACAAAAAATATACTCAAAAAATAGACTTTAATTATTATATTTTTAAGTAGTAGTAAGTGTTAAGTAACATCGTATTACGCAGGTATGTCGAAATTTGGTCACGTAATATATCTAGATCCTTATTAATAAAATATGTCGTTTAGATTAGAGAAAGAGGCGACAAAAGCTGTGGATTGAATTTAATTATATGGTAAGCGAATATCATTATATCATATTATATTTCTCGGGTTAGCGAATTTCTTAAAATAAGAAAAAAATTCCGAAAAACTGATATGTGACAAACGCAGACAGACGGAGATGACGAATTTCAAGGTATTTGGGACCGGCGATATTCGGCCTGAACAAGAAAGACAAAAAATATACTCAAAAAATAGACTTTAATTATTATATTTTTAAGTAGTACCATATTTTAAGAAATTCGCTAACCAGAGAAATATAATATGATATAATGATATTCGCTTACCATATAATTAAATTCAATCCACAGCTTTTGTCGCCTCTTTCTCTAATCTAAACGACATATTTTATTAATAAGGATCTAGATATATTACGTGACCAAATTTCGACATACCTGCGTAATACGATGTTACTTAACACTTTTTTTATTTTGTTAGTTGGTTAATCGATTATTTATTCAGGATATTATATATGTATAATATTTAATATTTTTTTTAATGGCAATACAAAATACCTAAGCGTCTACTATATCACTGTCAAATGTCATACATCAGAAAAAGCTGTAAGAACTCATATCGTTCAACTATTGTTCATTTAAAGTAGAATTAAACATTTTTTGAAAATAAAACTGCACAGTAAAACATTACGCTTCAAGTTCCCCCTAAAAACTCTAGTAGGTATTATCGTAATGGAGGTTATGTCAATTGTCAAACATTTATAGCCAAATTCTATTTTCAGATGAGTTCTTGTAAAAAATGACAACCACACATAGACTTCTAATTAAATAAGATTGTAAAATACACATTGTAATCACGCGTGTAGGTAAACCATACGAACGCTCTTTAGAAACGCGCCAGTCTCCTTTGCCAAAATTGCTATGGAAGTTTAAAAAATTGATGAAAAGTCACGGTGATTGTATTATAAATGAATAAAATTCATTGACACATAAATGGGTGCACAAAGAGCCATTAAATGAGCTGGTCACCCTACATCATCTACTGTAAATAAGGGCATTGTTCCAACATACTTACGCATGAGGCGTGACGCAATTCCCGCCGAAATAAAGTCCAGCTAAATACACGTGGCACTCGGCACAATATAAAATTATAGAGATCAGAGTGTCTTCAATTCGGTTGGATTATGTCAAGGACTTGGCTGACGTACCTGAAACAAAATTAATTTTTGAGATTAGTATTGAAAATTGTTTGTTGGGATGGAAATTTGTTCGCATAATTTCAAAGCCTTTAAAAGTTTCGTTGTGGAATAGGAGGAGAATAAATTTCTAGTTCATTTACATATAATCTACATATTATGAGAGCCTGTAAAAGCATTCCCCATGATTGACCTAGCACGTGTCAGTTCATATACGAAGGATTCAGTGAAAGGTTTTCACTGTATTGTCATTTGGCTAATATAAGTTTTATAAATTTGATATTTCACAATTTTACATTTCATAGTTCATGAGTTAAAGAGGACAAGCACTTTATGAATTTTGAATCATGTCTTTTACTTATTAAAATACATAAAAAAGTATATATTAAAGAACATGATGATTTTTGAAGACTCGTCTACCTAAACTCCACGTGTACACTGAAAAATAATTTTGTATACATCATATCAGTTACATAATATGTAACCGGACATTGTTAACATTTTGTCTTCGATCAATATAACTATTGTTGATCGAAGCATTTTGTTGCTATTTCACTACATTGCTATAAAAGGTCTATACAGGGTCGGTACGTTAAAAAAAATAGTTTATATGGAGGATTGCCTAAATTACCCTCATGTATGTTTTATAATTTTATGTTAGTTTTCTAGTTATTATTTTTTTGTAATTTGTGGGCTTTTTTTATTATTTTTTATTTAAGCGAGTCTGATTTGCTCAAAATATTTTTTTTTCACTTTCAAGTATAAGTTTTATAACGTACTAGAGTTTACCCCGCGGCTCCGCCGCGCGTCAAACTCTAGTGCGTACCTCTTATTTTAAGAGCAGGCGTTAATACAGGATATATTGTATTGTATTTTTATGTTGGTGCTATTTGCCCTCGGAAGATTTACTTAATTTTATGTCGCAAACTATCCTATCTACCGGGATGAATAGAATCTATGTCCATTTTCGGTATTCAGACAGACAGATCGGGCGAAAGTCGCATTTTTTTAAAGATTGTGAATTTTTGTATCTATACACTTGATAAATGATTGGTCCCCCATACAAACTTTAATACCTTATTTCAACCCGTTCTAGTTTTATTTATATAAATAAATATTGTGTAAACTACACAAACGACCAAAACTACCAAACATACTAAAACTGCCGAAACTACCAAATCTACCAACCAAAACTACTAAATCCACCAACCAAAACTGCCACAACTACCTAAACTACCACAATTACCAAATCTACCAATCAAAACTACCACAACTACCAAAACTACCACAATTACCAAATCTACCAATCAAAACTACCAAAACTAACAAAACTACCACAACTACCAAAACTACCACAACTATCAAAACTACCACAACTACCAAAACTACCACAATTACCAAATCTACCAATCAAAACTACCAAAACTACCACAACTACCACAACTATCAAAACTACCACAACTATCAAAACTACCACAACTACCAAAACTACCACAACTATCAAAACTACCACAACTACCAAAACTACCACAATTACCAAATCTACCAATCAAAACTACCACAACTACCAGTCACCACAACTAACAAAACTACCACAACTACCAAAACTACCACAACTACCAAAACTACCACAACTACCAAAACTACCACAACTATCAAAACTACCACAACTATCAAAAACTACCACAACTACCAAAACTACCACATCTACCAAAACTACCACAACTACCAAAACAACCGAATATACCAAATCGCCCAACCAAAACTACCACAACTATCAAAACTACCACAACTAACAAAATAACCGAATCTACCAACTAAAACTACTATAACTACCAAATCTACAAACCAAAACTACCATAACTACTAATACTACCACTACTACCAAAAATACCAATTCTACCCAAACTATCAAATCCACCAATCAAAACTACCACACATACCTAAACTACCACAATTACCAAATCTACCAATCATCTACCAATCAAAACTACCACAATTACCAAATCTACCAATCAAAACTACCAAAACTACCACAACTACCAATACTACTACTACTACCTACCAAAACTACCACAACTACCGAAACTACCAAATCTATAAACCAAAACTACCACAACTACCAAAACTACCACAACTACCAAATCTACCGAAACTACCAAATCTACAAAACAAAACTACCACAACTACCAAAACAACCGAAACTACCAAAACTACCAGCGTAAACTACCGAAAATAGCAAAACTACCACAACTACCAAAACTGCCAAACAAAACTACCAAAACTACCTAAACGACCAAAATAAACAAAATGACGAAAATGGCAAACCACAAATAAAAAACCTATCCTAGTTTCCGGGATAAACTTTACATAAATCTATCCCAAAATCTATCCCAGTATCCGGGATGAAAAGTATCCCTTGGCCACCCTCGGTATTCAAATTACATATGTACCGAGTATCAGCCAGATCGGTCCAATAGTCTTTCCATAAAAGGATAACAAACAGAGAGAAAAATATACTTTTATCCCGGAAACTATCCCATTTTCCGGGATAAAAAGTATCCTATGTTCATTCTCGGCATCGAAAATATATATATACTGAGTTTCAGCCAAATCGGTCCAGTAGTTTTTACGTGAAAACGGAACAGACAGACAGACAGACAGACAGACAGACAGACAGACAGACAGACAGACAGACAGACAGACAGACAGACAGACAGAGTTACTTTCGCATTTATAATATTAATAGGGAAATAATAGGGATATTGATGTTAAGGTGCTGATTATTTTACGTATAAAAGTACAATATTTAAGGACCTTGTTACAAAAAAACTTCTAAGTAAACATACTAAAAAATAAAATAAAAATATGTAAAGTCGATGCGATCGAAATTTCCCAAAAAATCATAAAAAAATATCCAATAATTTTAAAACTAATAATAATGATAAAACTTACATGGAGGTGATTCAGATACACCCCATGAACTAACTTTTTTCTTTTGAAGGTCACTCTCCCGCCCACCAAATAAATTCTATTAAAAAAAAATATGATATACATTATTATATAAACAAAGGGAAGGGCATGACAAGTTTATAAGGGTTTTCATCTAAATAGCAAAGAGACTCTAATAAATTGGATGGTTACTAGTAGTATTTTTGTTTTTAACCATTTGGAGAACAGGTAAAGATCGCAGTCCATCCAGCCTCTTCATTTGTAGAATTGTATTGATGATTTATGTGAATGATGATTTGACAGTTTTAGTGTGACAGATGACGTAGGCCAAAATAGAAAATGTCCTCCACAGGACGCGTTCCTTTAATATCTCACCACGCTCAAAATACTCCGTCTGTCGTTCCACAAGGCGACCGTGGTCGTTATGGTCGTGGCGAAACCGTTACTAATGACGTCATCATTTTCGATAACAACGACTCATGTCAAGAGGTGGGTCGAAGTGGGCGTTAACCACAGACCATTAATTCTCTTTATCTCTTGACATTAAAAAAGGCGCGATTTTTAAATCAACCAATGACATTTGTGTATTTCGTCGTTTATGACATCAACGCCCCATAATCCGTTCCACTAGAGTTTATGATTGTCCGCAAGTAAGTGGAACGAGAAAAATCGCGGTCTTGAACGTGGTCGTTTTGAGTCCTTTCTGGAACGTAGCCATAGGGGGCTGAGTAAGGAAAGTAGAGGCCGGACGGCGCGGACGTAAGTAAACATAAATTATTTCCATTAGACCTATCAAAAGTACAAATAAACCTTTAATAAAATGTTTTCATTGCGTGGTGGCTTATCGTTAATGTTATTACTAAATCTTACTTCCTAAAACTGGTTTTATTTTTACCCTTGCCTACTTAATACTGGTAAATGTTTAATTTCATAATGATCTTTAAATAAATGTTAAATAAGGTTTAATATTATCCAAGATAGTGCAAGAGATACTACTGCATGCGAGAACATAGTTTCCTTTAACTAGATATTGAATAAACAGGTTAAATGGAAAGGCAGGTAATTATAAAGACGAGTCTTCATAAAGTTAATCATTATGATTTATTTATTTATTTGAAACTTATGAATTAACTAATAGTTCAATAAAATGTTACTACATTAAATTGGAATAAAAATCTATTTAAAAATCTTTTTTTAAATATTTTTGTGATGGTCCACTTCCACGTCTATCCCATCTTCCTGATACATTCCTCTACACTATACATACACTTCTATCACAACACATACATGTAACAGCTATACTCCACATTACAATAAGTATAAGTACTAGAAAATAAGAGCTAGAAGTAATTATTAGTATAATCTAAATTTAAGGTACACCTCAACACACTAACAAATGTAACATATCGAACATAAGATGTCGTAAACAACAACACAAATATAATACAGCGTGTAAAATTTAATACTTTTTAAAATTAAATCTCAAATAAGGCACGGAACAAGAGTCAACAAGTGTACGGGAGTTTAAGTAAGGAATCTATGGAGATTTGTCACAGTATGAATTCTTAGTATATCATTATTGCAGGTAACAACATTTTTTTACAACTCCATTAATTCTTTGAAAAGTAATTGTAATATAACTTCTGTATTTATTAAAAAAAAGCGCCTGAGATATATAAATGTAACAACCAAAATTATTTTAAAAATTAAACTAAACTATAAAACAGAAACCTAAAATTAAATACTAAAACTAAATAAAAAAAGGAGAGCAAAATTATAGATAAACTATTAGTCCCAAACCACTGTCACTTACCGGGAACGTTCCCAAAAGGCTGGCGGCGTTACCACGCTGAATAGCAATGCTTAACCCTTTGAGCAAAATAGACGCCAGCCTTTTGGTCGCGTGAGAGGTCTACTAAGCGCTCGGCAACATCTCGATAAAGTTTTAGAGCGTTAGGACCCCACGGACCCAGAGTTTCCACCCCAAACGCCGCGAATGTGTAACTATTGCCGATAGCGGCGTACTTGCGGCGCTTGAGGGCCTCCTGTTCGGCTGCAGCAGAACCGGCGGTAGCGGACGTACTTGAAAGATGGGACGCCGCCAGAGTGTCAACGCAAGTAACATCTCTCACTAAGGGGCGGCCCATCTTCCAAGGTACTAACGTCATCCCATCCCATATATAAATAATTATGATTTTTTAGCTAGACGTGTTTTGCTGGGGAGTTTCTTGCAGCTTTTTCTCCTTTAACGATGACACGTTTCGAAGCGTTGTACATAGTGTTACGACCGACAAAGACCAATTCCACCTACAATTTATTACCTTTTCGGCATTTGGTCTTCTTTTGTTTACTTATTTATTGGTTATTGTGGAGAACAGCCTATTGTACTCGTTTATGGCCGTTTGCAGGCATAATTAGTCAGGTGTGCGGATTACGATTTCTAGGAAATGAAGGCAACGATACGGGCGGGCACACTTGAATTTGTGAAGTATAAAACGACGGTAGGATGGAGAGAGCGGGGCAGTCAAAGCGATAACCCAAGCGAGGCCAGACGTGTGTACATTTTAGTGACGGACTTTGCACGTGTTATTGAATTGACTTATTGCGTCCGGTTATATTTGTACCTGTGTTATACGTGTTTGTATAGTTCTAATAAATTCTATACTAATTCCAACGGCATTTTAATTCGAGTCCCGTACTCGTAACAATAGAATAGGTAGTAGATTTAAATTTTGATTTACATCTGTGGACCTTCAAAAAGTGTTTTTCAGTGGAAATTATTTTGTATAAAATAATTTTCAATTTGGAATTTGAATTGTGTTTCATAAAAAAAAATACAGTCCTCTATCCCTCTATCACATCCCTCCTATCCTATCCTAAAGGCCAACAACGGGTTGGCTTCGCCCCTGGTGTTGCAAACGGCTAGAAGCGGTCCGTCTGCTTGTTTACTAGATTCATAATAAAAAAATTATGTTTTAAAGTATAACTCCAAATTTACTTAATTTTTAATATGCTCAAATAACGCAACGTGCTATGGTGTCACACCTCGGAATTTTTTGGGCACAAACTAAGTTACATATCATTTTTATTTTTATCATTTTATGAAAACGGTTAAGTCTGAATGTCGAGCTTTTTACGAAAAAATGACAAACATAGGTTTTGTTTGGATGCTAACTAATACTAATACTAACTTTTGTTTATTTTCGATATTTCACATTATTTCCTGATTTTATAGCACGATTATAATTGTAATGAAGAACCAAAAATTATTTTGCATTTATAATTTATTTAGTTTAAATAAGACCTGGTTATGCCATGAGTCAGTAATAATAGTTAATATATAGGTACATATCATAGATAATCACACAATGTCAACAAAGTTCACTGAACTAGGTTAAAACTATGTGAAATTGCGTGTGTGTGAACCTCAATACTATTTTTATTGGAAAGCCAAAAATAGAAAACAAACCTGATATAAACAATCTGGTTTCAACGCAAAATTTATAGTGAGAATTTGATGACTGATTTTTGCTATGTAGTTTTATTTAAACGTATACAAACAAATATATTTAAAAATAGAAAATGAATTTAGATTTTATTTTTTTGTTAAAGCTATTATAGCTTTGTTATGTTTTGTTAAAACTTCAATAGATTAACTTATTAGATATATTTATTATTGTAGATAACAAAATCTTAGTGTCGTGTGTAAATCGCCGGTAAAAGATGACCCAATAGAAGACTGGTGTGGTACGATGAGTACTCTCTTCCCAAAGCCTCTCCATCTCTTGCCTTCTTCTGGTCAGCGAATCCACAATATTATTTTTATGTGGGATATCTCAATAGTTTAATAAAATGCGACTGTTGAACTGCCAAAAGAACACCGAGGTTTAAAATCTGACAAAGAATTACAATCTCGCTGAACCTCAATTTTTACGCGTGATTAATAAATCAAATAAGATTTACAGGCTTCTAGGTCTGATGCAAACGTACAAAACGCACAACCAGCACTTAAGCGAGCATTCGTTTTTGTCAATTAAACCAATCCACTTCTCGTAACGTACATTAGTATAAGTTTAGTATTAAAATTAGAATAAATTAATATAATAAGTTATTCTTAAGGTACACCAAAACATAAAAATTACTAAATTAATGTCACACACAGTAACAAAAATAAACAATAAGCGTGTGTGGAGTCTAAAATTTTTCATAGAAATTAAGTACTAAAAAAGGGTACGGAACTCGAGTCCGTAGAGATATTAATAATAATAAAAAAAAAACTTCTCGTAACGACGTAGGTAAGCATTCGTGTTCTCATATCCATCCATGTATCATAATATCATTATATCTATCTAGTACTAAGTGAATATCATTAAATATTATCATTATAATATTAATCATATATCATTTATAACATCCCGAGGTGAACAAACCGTACAGTCTTGGTTACCAGACCAAACAATCTTAAAAATTCTGATGGAAAAGAATAGAAAAAACAGAATAAATAAAAAGAAATAATATTCAACAAGTAATTATATCAAATCTTCGTGCCAAATGTTTCTTCAAATAGAGCGGGTTATTTTTGCACATGACCTATTTATCTGACATATTTTTTGAACATTTTAGAATGACGGGTCACTTCACGATTGTCAACGTGGTACAGACTAGGTTAAAAATTATAGCTGCTCCAGGACACTATGTACCAAACTTTCTCATAAACAATCAGATATTGCTCAGGTCTTTGCAGCTGTACTGATATTAAATATGATTATCACTAAAATTTACAAGCTGATGTCAATCTTTAAGGAAAGAACAATATAAGTAATTAATTTAAACTGCATGTTAAGACTGCAACTGTGCGTTTTTCTATATATAATTAAAAAGTATGAACTTAATAATATAACTTATGTATTATTGTATATATATGACTATGTATATATGTATATATTTGTATATTTATTTCTTAAATTAGTTTGAGTATTCATGTATCTATTGCTTTTTTCCTGCACCACCAATATCGCCTGATTTAAATCTCTTTCATTTAGGTTGCCTGAAAGAGATCGCTTTGAGCGATAAGGCCGCCTATTGTAAAGCCTAGAAAATATTGTAAATATGGTCTGGTTTTGTAATTGTATATTTTGGTGTGCAATAAAATGTTATCTCTCTTAATATGATGCTTTATGAAAAATATAACAAAGCTGCATGGAAATCTCCAAAACCTTTATTACATTCCATTGGATGTAGGACTTGGTAAAAGGGATAAGCGTGGCCTAGCTATAGATTCTCGCTCTCTTTTCTCATTACATCACCCTGACTTAGGGACTAGCCTATATACCGCATGGTATAATAACCGCATTACTAATAAGAACAGATGTTTCCGCAATGAAATGTCTTCCACTAATATAACTAACTATGCAGGTCAACGATCATTCGCTAGTTCATAACCTCAAAAAGAATTCCAGTTTATCATGTGTATATGGAATTTTACAGTGAGAGTTATTAGATAAGGTACTTTCACTACAATTAAATCAAGAGAAAGGTTTTTTATTATATACATTTTTTTATATTCAGAATAATTGTTTCGGATGTTGGATAATAATAGGCATAATAGTGAATGTTATTTCACATTTATGTATACTATGAGTAATAATATTATTATGTACAGATGAAAAACAATTAGATTTGTTATGCAATCTGTAAATATATTTTTCTTTTTAATTTACCGAACATATAAAAGGTTCAAGAATCTAAGCTAAAAATAAAATAATGTTTAAAATTAGAAAAATATATTTATTGCTTTTTTTAAATAAAAAAGCTGTTATTTAAAAAATATATTAACAAACAGCAAGTGTAAACGAAAACAAACAAATTGCAAGATGGCGCTGTAACGTCACCAGCATTATCGGTCTCGGCCACGTTATCAACAACGTGTAGACGTTCCGTTTTTAGAAATAATAATTCAGTAATAACTGTTGTACTATTTTTAGTGTGGCTAGTTCTAAAAATACAGCGGTCGTAGTGGCGTAATGACGCTCGCACTTGATAATAGTTATGTTGCTCATGTTATGTACTAGTGTCATTGACTTGATGCAATTTATTGGATCTTATTGCCTGTGATCGACGCATAGCGCTGTAACTGAGGTTATCGACGATAAATTGCTTATTAGACAGGTCATTGTTAGGGAGAAATTACATTTTAGTTTATTTATTTAAATTAAAAATAATATCTGTAAAATAAAAAATACATTGAAACTTACAACCACGAATAAATGAATATTATGGTCCGTATTTTTGGTACAAAAACAAACTTGTTTCATCATTATAATTTACTGAGTAAAGACTTGTTTACAGGCTATAAATTAAAAAAAGAAACTTAATTGTTTGCGTTCGATTTTTCCATGTTAAATTAAATATATAAACTTTTCTCTAAATATATTTATCCTGAATCATTCTTGTTTATCTATAGTCTAATAGTTTGTCCTGGCAGAATAATATGTCTGTCAGTCGACAATTACAAACATAAATTTTAATTTCAAATAATGGTCGATCATAAACAAATCTTTAACAGTAAATTTATAGATATATATATATATATATATATATATATATATATATATATATATATATATATATATATATATATATATATATATATATATATATATATATATATATATGCTGTTCGTTAGTCTCGCTAAAACTCGAGAAGGTCTAGAATAATTTGGCTAATTTTGAATTTGAATTATTTGTGGAAGTCCAGGGAAGGTTTAAAAGGTGAGTAAATATAAAAAAATGCTTGGAATATAGTAAAAAACAACAATTTCGCTTTCCTTTAGAAACTATTCCTACCTATCAAACATTTGATGTTCGTCCCGTCGTTTAGAAATCAATTAAATTTAAAAGTGAATTTTTTTTCGGTTTTGGATGTTAATCGTTTGTTGTTCGTCCCTTCGTTCAGAAATCAACGTTTTTATTTATTGATTGTGAGGCGGTACGAAGTTTGCCGGGTCAGCTAGTTTTTAATATAAAATGTTCAGGCAATAGTTACAATATTCTCAAATTGCTGTCGTTAATATCATTTAAACAATATTAAAATTTGTTTAGAGAAATATACAAGAAACGCGACAGGATTCAACTTGATTAAAATTCAATTCGAATACACAACGGGTGGACATTAGCAAATTAATAGAACAGTTATATAACTAGGTAGGTGTCCAGCTATACGCCACTATTCGAGCGTGAGACGTGCTCAAGCGAGCCGCAAGGTCGACCTGCCGACATTGACCGTGAAGTTACGACATCAAAAAAATATACTTATTATGTTTCCGCAAATCGAGACTGCTTTACTTCGAATCGAAATCTCGTTGAAAAGTAACACTGAAGGTCATACATAATACGTCATCGATTGTAATGTAAACAGAACGATGGTAGACTGCTTTGATTGGCGAAAAAATCGGTAGTACCGAGATACAAAGATATGATTTTAAAACAGATACTGTTTGATTTATATTACTTAATGTATTTTGTTTGACAGTTTTAGTGGAAGAATATCAAAGATTGGTATCTGTAGGTATTTATGTATATTTTATGCATGTAATTAATTCTATCACCTATTCACATATGGTAATTTTCGGTGAGCAAAATTACCCTCGTTCATTAATATGTATTTTGAAAGTATTGCAACAACAACAAAAGCTTTAATAACTACAAGAGATAATTATTAGGCCGACAATCGGTTTAATATATAACTTCACATAATTCAAAATACATACATACAAACTTATTTATTTGTATACTAAGCCTTAGTCCCTTTAATTGTTGAATTTTTGTAACAATGCTTTTTTCTGCTACGGATCTTCTCTTTCCATTATCATCATCAGTTGCAAGAGCTCGTGTGTATTGTGCTTAACTAAGTGTTGTAAAAGCTTTAATTCTTGGTTTATTTATTATAATTACACAATAAAAAGTAGTAAGATAAATAATATGATCTGAGAAGTTAAATAAGCTTAACAGTTATTGAAATATAAATCTTTGTACTTGGATAACTATTTATTTGTAAATATAATTTTTTTGTGTTCTAAAAATGTGGAAATCTCAATAACAATGCTGATGGCGGAGTTATAAGAAATATTGATATGCATGTAAATTTAAGTACTTCATGTTGAGTTATAGGTCATTCAATTATGCCATGGTTAAGTCTTAGTGCTGCGGGCTTTTACATGTAAGCAGGTTTTAGCCTCGTTGTAACCTCGCTATTAGTCTTGTGTTACTTATTTATTATTGGCTAACATTGCTATTAAGAGTGACAGTTATATTATCAGGCTAGGTTTCTGCAACGTTTATCTCTTGAGCAGGAAGTATAAAATTGATATAATCTTCAATATTTTTACATATTGTCTACTGTACAAATTTACTGCTTATTATATATTAATCAAATGAAGTAGATCCTAGGACCTTTTTCATTAGTTCAGTTTTGAAAATGGAGAAATTCTCCATATTGAAATCTAAGGGCCGATTTTGCGATCATCAGATAAAAGTTAGCAGTCGAATAAATTATAACCTGACTAAATTCAAAAGTGAAACAATTGAACTGTTTTATTTATTCAACTGTCATTATTAATTTTATCATGTTATGTTTTATTCTTTAGAATAACTTTTATCTAGTGATTGTAAAATTCTACCAGCTATACTTACCTACCGATTTTCCTATTATATATGACTAGTTTAAAATCGCTACACGAAAGCTCTATATTTAATTCATGTAATGTATCGGTGTCTCAAAAAATATTGGGTGACAAAATCTAATAACCCATACTTAGATATAACCTATATTTTCAAAATATTATGTTTTGAATGAACAATGATATGCTTTAAATAACCCATTTATTAATCTATATGCTTGAGAAAATGCTAAAAATAACTGTTCCAGAAACCAAAATGGTACCAGCAATTGGTCACAAGACTCGGGTCCAAGTCCGTTTCAATTAACAAAAATTATTAATCTGCGCTAGTCGGTTGGCGCCAATGTATCATGTGAGGTTATGTCAGTGTCACACTTTAACGCCCTATACCACTGAATATTGCAATTAACCACATGTTACTTGTGTGAGGATGTCAACTAGTTTTAATCTTTAATATTATGACTCAACGCGTTGATACAGGAGAACAAAGCAGCGATGGTGATGATATAAACAAAAAGGGTGTTTACCTTTAAGTGACTGTAGATATTAGGATGTGAAAAATTATAAATAATTTTTTGTAAAAAATACGATGATTTTTTTATTGCATGAGTTCAGCGGACAGGTAGACAAGACAGCTCACCTGATGAAAAGCGGTTATGGTCGCCTCTGGTCATTTGTAATACCAATGTGCTACTGCTCTTTAAAGGGAGACGAATCTGGCCACTAATGTCGGAACACAGATCAAGGCTGTTATCGTGAGTGGAAGCCATCCAGAAGGGCAAATACCCTACCACCTGGTTGCGGCTTGTTTTGTAGCCTCTTACGAGAGGCCGCCCGGTCGCAAGATATTGTTATTCTTTCCTGCTCGGATGAAAACGATACAATATAATGTTGTTAACAGGGCTATTTTTAAGCTTTCTCAATTATCAACAAATTTAACGAATGAACTCAAAAAAAAAAATCAAGGCGTTGAAATATTACATATAAAAATAACAAATCTAGAATTAAAGTCAAATTGTTTTGTATTTTAAACAATACAAATTATCGTTCTTTGATCGTGGTACAGGGTAACATGTAAGTCATGACATGACGAATATTTTAACGATTTTAACATATGTAGGATCACAAATATGTTCTGGCATTTAGATTTCTCTCTCTTTCTGTATTTCCATCATTCATCAATTATTTAAAAAAATACCATGATAAGTATTCAAGTATTCGGTTGTTTTTTTTTATATTTGATATTCACATCGTTTTAAAGTAATTGTTGTGTTTTTGTTTAATGTTAAGACTGTAAAAGTTAATGACGATGAATTTACTTTTGAGGTATTATAAAACAGGACTAGCAAATTAAGACTCATTAAATTTTAATTAACAGCACAAAAACATTGAAACTACTAAAATATATCATATTAGTGGAAGATATTACAGTCTAGTCTACTATAAGCATTTTTTATCAACGACCTAACATAATAATATACGAAAAACACGTGTCTATTAAATGACATAATTTGATCACTTACCTGCACAATTTTATATTTACGGACAAAATTAAGTCACTATGTTTTTCAGGTAAAATTATAAAATCTACTGTTTATGATATACGTGAGTTTAGTAAATTCTTTTCTTTCGATTGAATTTGTAATATAATTAAAAGCAATTGTATAGGTAGTAAAACCCACATTACTAGCTCCATCTATCTTCACAATGTGTGGTTCAATTTAAAATATTCCACACGCACACTTAGTACCATCGGTTAATTCTTTAATCTTCATATTACGAGTCGTGACCTTGTGAATGGTGTCCAACCGTCCAAAACACATTTAATTATTCATTATTTCGCATTAATTTGTATGAGCGTTTTTGTTCTTTTAGACTGGGGCTTGTTTTGAATTTTAATTTGGATAAAAAATAGCATGTGTGAGTATTATGTGGAGATTTAGATGGATTTGCAGGTGAGTAGGAAATAATTCGATGCGTTTAGACTAAACTTTGTTATAGCATGCAGAAACAATAAATAGAAATGATAATAGCGCAGTAAAACGTAAATTAAAAAATATTCTAAACTCTACATAAATGGTTATTATATCGCTTTTTGAATTTTCATTATTTAAAACATATTTTTAGAGAAAAAAAATCAATATTTGAGTGATTTACCCTCAAATATTGTTTTTTTTTAAGTTACTGTTCACTTTTGCCCTATTAAGCTGACAGCCGTCAAAATCGTCAAAAGTGACTTCAATTCTTAAGGCACTGGCATAGGTATAGTTATATGATGGAACACAAGGGTAAGTAGTAAGTACATCTAATCATGCCACGGGACGTCTAACAAAGTCTAAAAGGCAAATAAGTATATAATGTTATATTTCAGATCCCTATGTAACTCTTTCTAAAACAATGAGAGAGCGATGTGAATCCATTAATCTAGAAATGTGAAGAAAAGTTTGTTGGATTTGTATTTTATTCTCTATGTAAGATCATAAGAATTCTTAATAAGAATTAATTTAATTTTCCAAAAACTTAAATAAAACTACAATGCTTACGCTTACCATGAATATAAAATATTTTTTATGCAAAAAATTTGGATATCTTGACCAAGATACAAATTCAATAGCTGTGTGTGAAGCCGTGTATAGAATTGTAGTTTGTTTTAAATATTCCATCAAATGAACACATTAGAGCAGATATAATATTAAATGAACACTAATATTGTTTGATAAAGAAACAAAATAAAAGATATGATAGATGGACTTAGAGCTAACAACGTGATATAAGAATCTGATAACATTATTTTGCAAAATTACTATATTATAAACGAAGTTTTCGCCACTAAATAATTAATTTGAATAATAAGCAGACAATTAAAATAGGACACAACCCATTTATAGTTAATACGAAACAGAGGGAGAATTCAACTGGCGATATTATTATTAAAACAAAAAACATTGTTTATACCAAAAATAATTTCATGACGCATATGTACGAAGAAATATTTAATTATAAAACAGCTATTATTGAAATCAAAAGCAATATACACGAATTAAAAAGATTAGCAACGATGCAATTGAAAATGCACGCATTCGGTGTATGCAACGATGCTCCTCAAGGACCATTTTATTCAGACCGCTGTCCATTAAATCAAGTAATCAACTGAATAACCACTTAGAGAACTAAGGAATGCTATGCAAGTATACACTGCAGTAAAGTTAAATATCGTCCTTTTTGTTAGTGCTCTACCTTCAACTGTCTCTCAGCTTGGTACTATTTTTTAAATTTCCGATCCAGTTATTTTTCTACCAGAAGAACATTTATACACTCCTCTTTAAAAAAAGAATGGTCGACATTTAAGTGTTTATCTGGTTTTAGAGGTCTGCAACCAAAAAGCAATAACGGAGTGTTATGTTTTCAGCAATAACTTAAGGCAATAATTGATGTGATACAAATACATATTATATTTTGAAGTTAAAGAATGCTACTTATACTATATTACTATTAAACATTCACACCTCATTATGTATAAAGTTCTGGTAGGTTAGCAGCTAACATTCATTTATTCGTAGAATAATAATTCATATACCTATTTTTTAATTTATTTATTTTAGGTCGCTTTGAACAACTTCGGTCACCAATGACCACGATATCCATATTATTATATACTTGTAATTTATGAATTTATATAACCTTAATAATTATTATACACTATTTCTAATTTTCATACAAAGATTATTTCTCAACTAAGTTATAACCTGTCTGACTACAAATATGTAACAATCAAACTATCATTTTTATTTTTTTAGTTATATTTAAAGTTTGTAATAACTTTCATCTGGTGTTTGAAAAATCAGGCGGAACCTATTTTTTCGAAGTCAACAAGTTGTATGAACAATTTATGCGACATTTGATACGCAACGTCAGAGTCAAGGCTGCGAGGAAGTGACTAGACAATGCGCCGGCGCCGCAACCATTTTGCAACACCCGCGCGTGTAACTTCATCGTTGAAGGAAGTAATCCTAATCGTTCAAAGGCGATCTGATAGTGAGTCTTCTTTTGAAAGAGGTGTCAATATATTCATCAAGTGAAGTAAGCAGTGGATTATTTAAACCGTTTTATTATATTTCTTATCTATTCATATTAACCGCACTAGCGCTTGCAGCTCGAATTTCGTCATATAGCGATAGATGGACATGTAGATAAATAACGATGTTTATGAGCAAATAAATAAATACATGTATCTATACTAACACAATTGAAAAGTCTGTCGGTTGTTGATGTGTCTGTGTGTGTGATATGTGTATAAATAAATTCCAAAATTAAAATGCGTGTTGTTATATATACACCTACATGGTGTACAATTATAAATGACAATTTTTAGAATTTTTGGCTCTCAGTCTGAAAGTTTTCTCTGAATTAGCTCCGAAATGAACTAGCGGAGTTTAAAACAGAAACCTTACTTTTAATTTTCGAGCATATTTCGATTGTTTGAAATATTTTAGTCATAAATAACTAGTTATATTGTTTAGGGTCTATAGTAGTATTTATAAAAATGTAAGAAAACCAATATTTTAATGGAAATAAAACATTTTTTTGAATTTTGAGAAGATACAATTTCATCATTGGTTCTTAATAGTGTTACAACTCGGCTCCCGACAAACACAAAATCGACCTGCATATCTGAAACAAAGCACATTACCCGTCGGCATTTGAACTAATAACATTGAAATTCTTTTATTGTCGTTTTTTTTTGTTTACTTATTAGCATAGTGGCTATTGTTGTATTGTAATTATTAGCCAGGTGTTACGGATTTAAAGTATGAGCTGATTGTAAGAATTTCGGTCCACGCAGCCGGGCGGACATATTGCAGTTGTGCAGTATAAAACAATGGCCCGATTGAGGGAGGAGGCAGTCGAGCGAGAACCACCAGCAAAGCGTGTGTACTATAATCGGGAATCTAAAAAGTGACGGACTTTGCGCGTTTTATTGAATTACGACCTTCTGCATTACGTTTGGACTTGTTGTGTTCGGTTATATTTGTACCTGTGTTATACGTGTTTGTACAGTTCTAATAAACTCTATAGTAATTCTAACGGCATTTTAATTTCAGTCCCGTGACTCATAACAATATTATTCAGATGCCTTGCAACTATCAACTAGCTTGAAATATCAGTAATAGTAGTTTTCTTCACCTGCCTTTTCCTAATAATTTTCGAATGGGTATAACATAACCTCTTTCATGATTTTCTACTACGGCATAGATAAATTTTCTGTTACATCACAAATCTTTATAAGTTTTCTTAATAATTACAATACGTTGACTGATATAAGCAATGAGGTCAATTGCAAAATGTAATCAATTAAATTTATTGAAGATTACAATAATTCTTGTACAGGAAGGAGAAAAAATAAAATAATAACAGCTCATGAATGTTCCAGTGCTGGGCTCGGGCCTCCCACTATGAGGAACGGACACTATACCCGCCACTCTTGTCTAAGGCGGCTTGGCAAGTTTGACACATCGGTTATCTCGTCGTGCAGGTTTCATCAGAATGTTTTCCTTCACCGTTAACACCTGGTAATTGTAACAATATGCACATTAGGTTAGCAAGCTGGCTAAGTGGTACTACATACATGCTTTCTAGCCAGGTTTGAGTTTGTGATACGTACACTGAACATTAAGTTACCGCAGACTTTTGATAAAAAAAACTAAATTCATTAAATAAGCTTTTTAATACTACTAAATACTGTTCCTGGCGAATATAGTCGTTGTAGAGATTTAAATCTGCTATTTTACTAAAATATCCAATTGTTCCTTAAAATTCTAAGCGTAAGTGTTCCGTATAATTCCATAAGCTTGATGAATTCTTTCATCGTATGCTGCTGATGTTGAATTGATAAATTATAATGAAGTTAAGATATTGCTACTAGATTTATGTTAGTAAAATATAGAGTTAATTATAGTTCCTTTGGCATTAATAGATTTATAACGGTTCATCAGGTTTATAGGTTTTATTTTAATTACGGTTTTTATATCTGTACTAATGTTATAAAGAGGAAAGATTTGTGTTTTTGTAACGAGTAAATTCAAAAACTACTGGATTTATTTCAAAAATGTTCACTATTCGAATGCAACATTATTCCTGAGTAATATATAGGCTATATTTATTACTATAAAAAGTATAGGAATTCCTACTGAAACTTATACACAATACAATAATGTAACTCAAGGTGTAAAAAAAATAGCCATAATATGTCTTCCATCGCATACGCTGTGGAACAAACAGATGTTATACAATATTAAAGAACATATCAATATCTACAAAAAACTCAGCAATACTATACGTCCAACTACTGTAGTTATGTCACTATAACTACTTTTATACATTTTAAAAGTTGATATAAATGCCGACCAAAATCAGACCATGTTATCCACACCCTTTCTAACTCTTATCCAAAAATTAATTTCGTATTTTAAACTGTTTCGTGTTTTAAATTATTCAAGTCGGTCATTCCATTCAGTAGATATTACAAATTTAAAAAAGCCAATCTGAACAAAATACTTCGCGCTGTAATCGGGGTCTAGCTAGAGTTTTGATGAAATTTTATGTGTTTGAGTGAGTCCCGGCATGGTTTAGATTCACAATTAAACTCGGTAGGTGGCGCTGGAATCGGGTTATAGATTTATATTTTTTCAGGGCAGGACAACGTCCGCCGGGACCCATACGGTCTTACTCAGTTGACTATCTATGTATCACAGCTGATTATCATAGGAACTACTTTTGCTATAATATGAGACTTGGCCTTAAACATAAAACTATATAAATAAATAAATGTTTTTTATTAAAACTTGATATATTTACTTATAGTTATGTAGTTAATAAATCGGAATAAGTATACGATACTTTCTGTATTTAATACTTTTAAAAGTGCATGTGGCATAGGGAATAGAAGTACCTATATACGAGCGATTTTACTTCGAGGAAAATTTGAATCGGATTGATTTTAAAATTGAACATCTTAAGCCATTACCGCTATTTGTCAATTTTTTTATTTCTTAGTATACGATGTCCATAAATTATTCAGATTGATAAACAATAATCCGGCGATAATAAGTGATAGCAAAAGATTATTGAACGATACTGGCAAGAGATTTAAAATTGAGATATACTGTGTTATTGCATGTTCCAACATGATTTCTTCATATATTGTCTACACAAATATGTCCGGTTACTGACTAAGAAATAAAATTACAGCAAACCAAGATCTAACCTGGTAGGCACTTTAAAGTGTAGTAATTTAAGTATAGCGAAACATCTGCGGAACTTTCAACCCGTAAGTTCGATGACGGAAGGATCGGCTATAATCTATACGCGACGGAAATTCCGCTGATGTGTCATAGGTTATTTAAAAAAAAAAATTCGAGCGTCTTTAGAGCGTACCTTTTTTTTAAAGCCACTTTTATCATACATCAAAGCTACTGTCATCAAATTCTGTACTTTTTAGTATGCTGATCGTGGAGCCGTCGGCGCTTGCATCATAAGATATGTTTTTTCAGTCAGTTTACCCTAGCCGAATTTCCACCCCGCACCACTGGTAGGTATATATAGACTTAAAATGACAGTACTAAACAGTCTATCATATATTTTGGCAATTAATCAATATTGCTTTATTTTGACGTCCTTTTAGAAAAAATTAACACACGTGCAGACATATTATATTCCATTGTAACATCAATCAATATAACTAATCAAACACTTTAAAAGCAAATAATTGTACTAACTTCATACGAGTTTCTAATAAGTCTCAACTGTATACAACCGTGACTTCTCCCACGGGGTGTGTGTTTATAATGAATTACAGGAGACATGTAAATTGCCTCAATTTGCGGCCTAAAGTGGAGTTTTACTTCAGTCGTTTTGATTTTTTACCTCATTATTATAAGTATTCAAAAGGACGTCTATATAATATACTAATATTACATTCATGATACTAGTATATGTTTAAATGGGCGTTGAAGGGAGTATGTTTGTTTTATTTCATGACCTGGAAACTCTGGATATGTAATGTACACCAAATTCACGAAATTGTGTGTATACCACTTATAATTTTATTTCATACATTTTTTTTAAATAAATTAACAAATAATTTAAATACTATTCAAAATTTCTATATATTTCAAATTTAACTGAAACCTTATTTGATCTACAAAGCATATTAATTTGTGGACGAGTAAATGGCCGACAAACTGTAATTGATTTACATTTAATTTACAAGACATTAAATTTCATAGTTTAAATGTTTTCTATTATTTTCCATTAGACGTGCATTTAAATAACTATTTTGATAAGATTTGCACTCATAAATGTAACAATGTGGTGTACTACTCGTGTTTACACACATGCTCTAAAACCTAGGATGTATTCATATATATACATACATACATAACTTCCCCAGTTCCCTTGCGGGGTAGGCACGAACAACAGAGCGCCATTTAGGCTTATTCTTACACACCTCACTTGCTTCTTTCACATTCATAACTCTTGTCATGCACGCTCGTCTGTTCTTAAGGCTCCTGACATCACCTTCTGCTAGTACACGATCATTTTGATCATGGAAGGTGTGTCGTGGCCTTCCACGACTTCTGCATCCATCCACTTTTGCATTGTATATCTGTTTAGTCATTCTTTCATCATACATTCTTTCCACATGCCCGAACCACCGGAGCATTCCTTTCCTTACCTTCACCCCGACACTCTCTTTCAGACCAACTCTCTTTCTTACTTCGGTATTACGAACGCGGTCCGCGAGCGTCACTCCGCAGATTTTGCGCAGTGCTCGCATCTCGACCGCGTTTACTCTACTTTCATGCTCTCTTTTCCATACTCCGTATCCATATAGATGTAAATAAATGATTGATAGAATATGAATTTAGTTAACAGAAGAGTTATTATGTACTGAGAAATTCAATATTTTTCAAAGGAGACAGATCCGAAAACCTATCTGGATTTGATTGGTTGGAAAGTTCTAAATATATAATTGTATCATCGAGTAGGATTGAAAATCGCCTAGTAAAACAAGTATTTCTGAAAAGTTCCATAATCCTACATGCCTAATTAGCGCGAAAGTAACATTTTAAAAACAGAATGTTTTATTCACTCTCTTTAATGTCTTGTAAGAAAATATTGTATTTAATTAATACTAGCTGACCCGGCAAACTTAGTACCGCCTCAGAATAAATAAATAAAAAGGTGATGATAATTGCAGAATGTTTCAACTTTAGTAAAAAATGTGGTCAAAACTTAACCGGACCGAACACGAAACGTTTGACATTCAAAAAAAAAAAAACTTCACTTTTAAATTAAATTTGATTTCTGAACGACTTTTCAATTTAATTGATTTCTAAACGACGGGACGAACATCAAATGTTTGACAGGTAGGAATAGTTTCTAAGGGAAAGCGAAATTGTTGTTTTTACTACATTCCAAGCATTTTTTTTTATATTTATTCACCTTTTAAACCGTCCCTGGACTTCCACAAATAATTCAAAACCAAAATCAGCCAAATCATTCTAGCCGTTCTCGAGTTTTAGCGAGACTAACGAACAGCAAATATATATATATATATATATATATATATATATATATATATATATATATATATATATATATATATATAGATTAAAACGGGTATTTTAAAAGTGAACTGACTTACCCTAGTTATATAGTTTCTATCTCAAAAGAAAAGTTTAAGAAATCAAACGGAAATTTTTAAATAAAGTAAATAAATAACTTTATACACAGAGACAGATTGCATTTATAGCTTTACGAATTGTTTTCTTCATAACTCATGAAAGATCTCTTTCTTGATAAAAGTTAAAGACCCCCTTAAGTAAAGCAAAGCTTCTAATAAATGGATAAAAAAGAAATAAAGTTGATTTCCTTTGAGACGCATTTCCGAGCATTACCCTCTCCGGCGACGGAGAAACAAAGTGGTAGGTAAAGGCGGCAAATCAGAACCAACTGCTTCGGAACATAACGGTCTCGGGTCACGTAAAAGGGTAATAATCACGTGAATTTCGACCCGACAATCACTTGACATTGAAAACAATACGAAAAACCGAACCTCCTTTGGGGTGGTTTCTAGGGCGCTCCCTTTCCACGGGGATCGATCTCCGTGGAAATGGGGTCGGCCCCCCCACCGCTTTGACCTTGCTAGCCGGAGATAGGCGAACGTTACCGAGAGTGCCCGAAGCGTTCATTCATTACACCCGCCGCCTACGTTAGGGACCGGATTTCAAGTTTCCACTATACAGCCCCCATATACATCCCTTTTAATGACGTCTACTCAATGTTAGGTTACAGAATGTTCGAGATTCCGTGAAATCTCAGGTACACTGTCCTTCAATGTTTTTGCTTTAGTATTTTTCGTATAAAAATACATACTTGAAAAAGGGATCATTTTATTTTGTATTTTTTATGTATTATTATGAGCAGATTGCCTTTGTATGATTATAACTATTGTTGGGTTTTGAACTGTCAAAAAGGATAAAAAAAATTGTAAGGTACAGCGATGTCCACATAAGGAATATCAGACAGTTGATTTTATCAGAAAGTATTCAGTCCACAAGAATGAAATTAGACTGGGAGGTAATATAAGTATACATATAAAGTATACATAATATGCCGCTATTAATTTTTTTTTTAATGCGAAAGTACGTCAGATTGGCAAATGGCTTACCTCATAGAAAGTGTTTGCCGTCGCTTATGGACATTTATTCACGAAAACCTATAATTAATTTTATGTATCAATTTAAAAGGTTTATTCATATGTATTAATTAGCTGTAAGTTTTAAATCACTAAATAAATAAATTTATATTATCAGAGGTGTTACTAATGCGTTGCTGTTCTACAAGAAATGTTATGACATATTTTTTGAAAACCCCCATATTGTAGCGCTGTGGGTAAACCTCAACTCATTCTAAATGCCAACACTGCGCAGGGGAAACACTGCGAGACTAAAAAAAAATTAGGGATGGCCATACATGAAAACTAGTGTTAATAGCTGTGCATAGGCATGTTGCTATCATTACTTAGATCTTAAAAATTTATTGTGATGTCCCTTAATGACTTTTTTATGTAAGTCAATAAATAGTTGGAGAGATATTCGCTTCTAATGAAGTGCATTTTTTCCCCTGAGCCAGTCCTAAAACTACAGTAGTATCACACTTTTGAACTTGAAATATTTGTATAGTCAATTCAAACTGACGAAAATCTATGATGATAATGAATGTAGACGAAGCGAAAGTCGTATACCAAGATCATGGCAAATGAATATTACAATGTATCCATCCATATTAATTGTTTAAATGCTATTAATAATCATCCCTACAACCTTCGAGTCTTATCAAATGAAAGCACGGAAGACGGTTTAGTATCGAGGTAGGACGTATTAGAAAACAATGCATGGTCGCGTTATCTGAACATAATATAATGCGCAAATATTTGTTTGTATTTGTGACCTTAGAAAGTTATTGCATATTGCTGCGAGTCGTATAATTACTGTTCAAGTACGTTCGTTAAATGCAGTTTAATTTGTGTTTAATGTTTTAAGGTAATTTATATCAAGTAAATGTTTGGACTCTACTTTAAATTCTCAATATGGTAAAACTCATTCTAAGATTTTTGAAATTGTAAAGTTAGTCTTTATGTCAAAGAATTCCTCCTAAACACCCTGGACTGATCTTGGTGAATTTTTTGGGTGTGTTCGTGTGGATCCCAGAAAGGTTTAGATTCACAATTGGATGCGGTAAGTGGCACTCCAGTCGGGTTATAAATTTTATTTTTCAGAGCAGAACGTCTGCTGCACCCGCTAGTTACTTTATAAAAATTATATGTATTATTACTAAAGGGCCAGGTAGACATTGTCCTGCCTGGAATGAATGAATGAATTACTTAATTGCATATACATTAAAGTACAAAGGGCGGTCTTGTCGCCAAAGGCGATCTGCTTCAGACTACCCTATAAAAATTATTATCAACACCGACTACATTATTTACTGACTTCATAATTATGTAATGGAAGATTATAGTATTCATTTCTTTGCATTCGTCATAATTATATTAACATTTAGAGCTCAATTGCAGCACCACCTACTGGACCCAATTGTGAGTCTAAGCTATCTGGTGGCCTATTCGAAGACACACAAAAAATTTCATCAAGATGGATTCGGGGGTTTAGAAAGTGTTCAAT
Source organism: Dendrolimus kikuchii (assembly GCA_019925095.2). Lineage (NCBI taxonomy): Eukaryota > Metazoa > Arthropoda > Insecta > Lepidoptera > Lasiocampidae > Dendrolimus > Dendrolimus kikuchii. The sequence goes on from CM034389.1 coordinate 21,909,840, forward strand.
GACATACATAATAACATTTGAATTTTATACATAAAGATTATTATCGATGAAACCCTGTTTTCCTGATTCCGTAGTCAAATGACAAAAACCAAGGACGTTAATCGACACGGAAATATGTACTGTGCGTGAATCTTCACATTTTAGGTTGGCTTTTTTCAAGTTTAAAACATAGATCTATATCATAATGATACGAGGTGACTATTATTAATATAAGTGCTCTGCTAGGAAACGTTTTAAGTAGCCTTTAATACTAGTGTCTATTATGACCTCCAAACTTATAAATTACTCCGATTTGAGTTAGCTTTATACTAGATTAGCGTGTGCTAGAATATCAATTATAATTTCAATCATGATAAATGGTATGGTGTGATTTTTAATATATTTTTGTTTTTGTTTTAATGTTCAGGTATGTTTACGAAGGATACAAATTATTATCATTTTTTTTTTGCAGGAGTTCAGCAGACAGGCAAACGGCCTACTTGATGGAAAGCTGTTACCATCGCCTATGGACATTTGCAACACCAAAGGTGCTACAAATGCGCTGTTGCTCTCTTAAGAGAGACTGGAACCTGGTCACTAATGCCGGAACACAACTCAAGGTTGTTATGGCGACATACTTTAAACCAGGGGTGGTAGCCATCCAGTCGGGCAAACGCCCTACCACCTGGCTGTGGGTTGTTTTGTCGCCTCTTACGACAGGCCGCCCGGCCGCAGGAAATTGTATTCTTTCTCCGTTCCTGCACGGATATAGGATTTGTTATAATATAATGGTACGCTATTGGAAGGTGGCACCTATCTTGAAGTCCTAAAATCAGTAGATGCTAGTCCACCCCAAGTACGACAGGGATACACTTGTATTTTTTAAAAACTCGTATGCTGTTTTATAAAAAAAATAGTATAATTAGTTATATAAAGTATTAGTGTATTCTTATACATTATTGCATTGGTATATATTTTAAGAAAATTATAAACTACTATTAAACGTTTAATGTATCAGCAGATAGCACACAAATTTCATATTCACAAATCAATAATCTTCGATCCATCCAGTTTAAAGAAACCCGGAACGGGCTCGATGCTGGAGAGAGTAATTTTCGTACGCGAGCCTTTCATTACTTACACTAGCTGTGTATCTTAGATCGGACCCACACTTTTCATATGCATGTTATGCATAACACACGCTTAATTTGCTTAGCCAAGCTCGGTCATGCACCTGTAAGTTTGAATCATGTAAGGTTCGCGTAAGCCTCTAAAGCTATGGACTGGGCGTAACTACGTTCTAAGTCTTAGCCTTTCCTACATAAAAAGCGCGGGGCACATGGGAGGAGGGTGGTTTTAGTGGGTAGTGGTTGTTGCCCGTGCAACTTCTCTGAGTCTCCACACAAGCTGGTTGATTACTGTTTGGATTGCCCCTTATTAAAGGGTAAAGCCTCCATGATCAACTATGGTCTAATCCCTTGCAAAGGATTGTGCGTATTGTGCGTAAATAGCATTTCGCCCGCCTTAAAAAAAAAAGCCTCTAAAGCTAAGGGGAACACTTCGATATATCAATACTGGACTGCTCTTTTCACAGCTGAGACCAGTATTAATATATTGTAGTGTACGTTTAGTCTTGGGGTTATGCGCATCCTATGTGAGCAAAACACACAGATGTACAAGAAAGAAAGAAAGTGAAAGATTAAAAAACATTTACTGTATAATAAAAGAAATGTAACACACTAAATACGTAACAAACATTTTTTCTCACGATGGTACCAAGTGGATACATTTCATTGGCGCTGGTTTTCAACTGCACTGTGGGACAGACGGATGTCACACTGTTATAAATTTAAGATACTATATTTCTTCAAACATTTTTTCTTTCGTTCTTTCTTGTTATTTAATTAACAGATATATGTACATATATACCAATATATATTCCTGCATATAATGTTATAACAATAACAACAAGACGCATAAGGAAGATCGACTACTAGGTATGTTAGTCTGCCGATTAAGTTATTTTATTATATTTTTTTAAATGGTATCCGTCTATTGTTTATGTAACAAAAAAGACAAGGACACAAAACAAATGTTTATTTGTAAAATTAGCTATCAAAACACAGAGTGGTTGTTCTAGAGCCCGACGACTACTGTATGACGTAATGCGATAGCGAAACAGTCAATATTTGATATGATGCCATTAGCCGCAGCTCGCGATAACAGCAGCGCAAGTTCACTAATGAAAACGGGACACAATGATACCGTCACTTTGTTGAATAATCGGGGATGAGTCTGCAGTTACAGTGGCGTTCTGTGTTTCTACTACAAAATTAATAAAGATTGGATATACAGGGTTGCCTGCTAAAAAAATAAAATTAGTTTTAAAATTTTAATTCTTGTTAAAACATTATTTCGTCGGCATTTATTATTCATATTTTCTGAATGATGTAAAAACTTTTTTACAAAATGCCTAATTAATATTCAACACATTCTAACAATACAAATTGTTTTCTCTGTCAATATTGTTTTTCGAGACAGGTGTAACCTATGTGTATATACATTCCTTGAGTTACAATCTATATCTTTTTCAAACGTTATCAAGAGCCGCTCATCCATTTACCCGTGAAAAAGTAAAAAGCAGAGTTATAATCACATTATAAATTAGTATGGATATATGAATACTTTGAATACATTGATTAAATCGCGCCCATTCACACTCATTAATATTATATAAAAAAAGTGTATTCATTGTTATGTATATTTTAATTCCAATATTTATTTTCACTAAGTAAGTACTTGACAGTTAGAGCAATTGCGATACTTTTATCATCATATGAAATGTCATATGTTTTGACGTCATAATCCTAATCATTTAAATAGCTTTTTCATTATTATTTAAATAGTAACTAACAATATTTTTATGGTGAAATTATTACAAGTAAGATGTTAGAACAGTTTTAAAATCTATACTCTTTTGTGTAAATTGTTTTAGAATTCATTTTAAAATGTTTCAAAAACATAATTGTATATATTTTACGGTTTAGAATTTTCCTACACGGCGAACGAGATATTGCATATTTGGAATATTTTACCCGTATGGCAACCCTAATTGGACATTATATAACCTCCCAGCAGAAATAATAAGAACTTTACATTCCAACTTTTTTAAGGTTCACTTCATTTTAATACCTTCATCCTCTCACTTTACAAGCACCTTTTTGTCATAATTATGGCTAGTGATAAGGTCAGAGCGAGGTCATTCGAAAGTCCCTTTTCCAGTTGTTTAATATTGAATCAATCATTGATACTATTTTACGATATTTGATACTATGGCCTATATAACTTTTTGATCTTGCCCTACACTAAGGAATTTATGGAGATATGTTACTGTACAAACTTTTAGTACGTCTCGTCATTATTATAACGATAATAATATTCTTCTTTCCTTTTATAATGTCTTTGTCTTACTGAGTATGTACTGTTTGCTACAACTCCATTAATTCTTCGAAAAGTAATTCTGTAACATACGTCTATATAAAACTTATAAAAAAAAAATCGTGAGATATAAATAGAATATGAAATATAAAGAAAAACACTGTTAGCTAGACGTGTTTATGGGGAGATTCTTGCTCGTTGCGAAGCGGTGTACATAGAATAGGAAGTAAAAATAATTTTAACTTGTATGTATGACCTTCAAAAAAGTGTTCTCCAGTGGAACTTATTTTGAATATAAACTTTAGAATTTTTTGAAATTTTGATACAAATTATAAGGTAATTGGAACTAAAATAAATACATTATATCTTATCGTTTTGAAAAATATACACAGTGAAACGTGTATAACTGGAATCTGAAGGGACCTATATTTTTTATTACTTATAGTGGCTTCGCTTTTATTATTTCTTCAGTTTCCCAAACAGGCAGGTTAACATGACAGTTGTCTTATTTATACAGGGTCCCATTATGAGATGTCGAAATGTACCATTTTTCACGTAAAGAGGCGAAAATGTTAATATGGACAAATTGAAATAATGAAAAGGGTTTGACTATTCGTAAACAAACGTGTCATGATTTGTCAAAACCTGATTGATTGAATTGTCTCAGTTATACGGGCCACTGAGTTACAAAATCCCAACTATAGAGGTAAACACCAAATAAGTGTAAGAAATCAAGTCTCAGTTACAAAGGTTTGAAAATTACCAGTAAGAGAGGTATTTTAATGTAGAAGTGTCGGGATCTCATTGTAATTATTAATAATAAAGGGTTCAGTTCTCACATACCAAGGGCCCACTGATCCAGGTTTCACTGTAGAACAAGAAATATAATAAAGATTTGCAGTGTGTCCAGGTCTGCTTTATTGTAACTGTACAGAAATAAAAATTAAAGGTAGGCGAAAATCCCACGAAGTACAAGTCCGAGGTTACAAAAACGATTAACCTTCGTAAGTAGATCATATTTCTGACACATTACGCGTAATACTGTGCTCTTCCGTAAAATAACTGGTTTTTGCGTTAAACGTTCTAAACGATAGAAGTTCGTGATCATTGCCTTCAGTCACAGATCCCAAACTTTGTTGCCTTATAGACAGAACGTTTGTCACTCGTTTTTATGTTTTTATTTATTTCATTAATTCCTCTGTCTCCCCACGATGTTTTTCCGGGCTTATATAATCTTATTAGAATAATGCACTGTTATTCACCAATATGTCATTATCTTTGTTTTTACATGCTTATAATTATTATGTATCCGTGTATATTACGTATTGTATTTAGCTTTAATAACAGGACTATATTTTAAATTCGTATGCTTTCCACTAATTTCTGTTTAAAATTTCCTCTCCAAATAGTAGATTTTATGATATTAGGTTATTTATATGACTAATATATGACTATAAATTAAGGATTCATACGTTTTAACCACTAAACTAATATACATATTTATATTTTTGTACATATATAGATAGTTGTGTATACAATATTTTACATCTTCAGTATAAACAATCCATTGTTTCACATAGACATTATATGCATGGGGTCTTTCCTCTATGAGGAGCTGACTACAGGGGGTGGAAATAATCCACTTTGGGAAGATAATTCTCTTTAAAAGTTGTTTGTTCTGTATTATTTGGTTTAGCGGCCACATAACAACAATATAAGGAAATTTATATATTTTTTTATTATATATATATTATGAAATTGATAAATGAATACATCAGATCCATGTAAAATCCAGGTGGGTACTGTCAGAATATTTTGTATAATTTTTAAATAAATTAAAATAAATATTTAGATTTGCACGCCTAATTTAGTTTGAATTAGATATATTCACGCCTTTAATTTGAAATATTATACAATTTTTATTTTCGTTTCTTAGTGTAACTTTATGAATTAATTTATTAAACTTATTTTGTTTTATAATATTAAAAGAAAAAAGTTACAATTAATTTCTAATAAATTATGTATGAGGTTGGGGAAAAAGTTTCTTCGCATTTTATATAAAAATTCAAAAGGTTTTTTTATAAAGTTCATTTACATTTGACTAAAGTATGTAGGTGCCATTTTGTTGGTTAACTTTTTGCCATCTTGTAGGTAGGGACGTGATCCCATTGCTATAAAAAATTTGGGGCTTCTGATCAAAAAACTGCGACAAGTGGCAGTAGTCTCGTGATGTTAACTTGGCACTGCCTAAGGAATTCTGCAGAGACCGAAACAGGTGAAAATCTGAAGGTGCAAGGTCAGGACTATACGGCGGATGCATTAACACCTCCCAGCCAAACTCTCGTAATTTTTGCTGAGTGACTAAAGATGTGTGAGGTCTAGCGTTATCATGGTGAAAAACCACACCCCTTCTGTTGATTAATTCCGGCCACTTTCTCTCAACTTTTTGCTTTAATCGCATCAGTTGTTCGCAGTACAGTTCAGAATCAATGGCCCTGCCTAGCAGTAACAGCTCATAATGAATAATGCCCTTCCAATCCCACCATACGCACAGCATCACCTTGTTGCGAGTTAACCCGGGTTTCGCCACAGTCTGTGAAGCCTGACCAGCCTTTAACCACGATCTTTTTCGCACGTTCTTGTCGTACGTGATCCACTTTTCATCACCAGTTATCAGCTTCTTCAAAAATGGTTCGGTTTCATTACGTCGTAATAAAAAATCACAAATAAGTACACGGTTCATTAGGTTTCTTTCAGTGAGCTCATGAGGCACCCAAATATCGAGCTTTTTTGTATAACCAGTTTTTTTCAAATGCGCCAAAACCGTTTTGGGGTCAATTCCCAGTTCTCCAGCTACATCGCAACTACTAATATGCCGAACTTGCTCCACTTTTTCAAAAATTGCATCAATTTTGTCCGTAACAGGGCGACCAGAGCGACGTGCATCTTTGATATCAAAATTTCCGGATTGAAAACGCTTAAACCGAATTTGCGCTACTCTTACAGATACTGCATTAGGTCCATAAACATCACAAATTTTTTTCGCGGCTTGTGTTGCATTTTTACCTTTTTTGTAGTAAAATTTTAAAATGTATCGAATTTCTTCATTAGATTCACTCATTTTAACACTAAGAAAAACAAATGAAAATTACACATTTTCCTAATTTGAATTTGTCTTCTTTAAAATTAAAACTTTTTAACGATACCAAAACCAGCCAGATACAAATGGTATATAGCCAAAGAGGTCTTATTACAAGTTCATACGTATACTATATGCGAAAAGACTTTTTCCCCAACTTATTATAAGGGAACAAAAAAGATAATAAATAAAAGCAGAATACTACCCTTTTATATTTTTAAGCAAAGCATTTAAAACTGTCATTATAGAATTCCATACTAAACTTTACATTTAAATTGAACGCAATATTGACAGGATAATAAAAGCAAAACTTATTGGTCATTATAGGATCATGACTCATCATTTACAACATGACTGATTAAATAATGTTGAAAGTAATAAAAACCAAATAAAATAATAAACAAGTGCACTTTCGCTTAAACAAGAGGGAAGGAGTCGAGGGGCGGCAGGAGGCAGGGAGAGACGGCGGAAGGTTATCAGTCGTGATAAGGCCCATCCATCACCGCGGCAGTCTATCACAGAATGCTCTCAAGCGTCGTTGTTCACGGAAGATTTTCAGCTTGCTACTATATAACATTTATCACATATTGTCAAACTGCGTAATATGAAAAAGAAGGAGAAAGATTGATGTATTTGAGGCAATATAGTGTTATTATACTAAAAATCCCTACAGAGAACCATTATTCAAACCTACTTATCTGAAATTGCGAATTGATCTATACTGCTGCACAAAGAAACAACAAAAGACTGGTATAATAATATAGATCTAGTATTACACCTGTAAAGGGGTAGGCAGAGACTAAGGATCTCCACTATTATGTCTTTTATTTCTACACTCCTCTATTCTGGTAACCGTCCTTTGTTACACCACAAATCATCATATCATCCTTCACACAATCCATCCATCTCTTTTTTAGTCTACCTTTACATTTGTACCTATCAATTGCCCAGTAGAAAATAATAAAATTTATGTTACAACAAACTTACGTCCATAATTGTTAATATTCAATTATTAAATAGAAAAAAGAAAGAAGGACTTTATTTGAAGAAATGACGACGTAATTACATTCGTTATACATTACAACACATAGAGAATATTTTGAGTATTTGTACGCCGCATTTTCAGCAAACAAGGTTTGCACTCAGCATATTGCTGTGCCGGAATTATATCCGACACAACGCTGATTTTCAGTGCAAACCTTCCTTTTGGCGTAAGATCAAAACGACCCAATTTTGTTAAATAATAATAATAATTAATAAAACTAATTCTACTTCAGTTATTAAATCAAATAAATAAAAAAAACCAACAATAAAATACTTTGTTACTTTAATGTTAAAATAAATACCCGCGTAACAACTTGTATGTAAATTTCTATAAAAAGAGAGAAAGAATTGAAAATCGAATTCTGAAAAATCAAGAGTAATTTTTTATTCATGTTTCACTTCTGTTTTTTAATTTAGATAATGCAACCAAGGTGATCCGTGTAAACGTAAACTAGAATCATTCAGTTATCGAATGTCGTAGTTTCATTTCATTTTTGTGCCTTTCAACTAAATTAATGGACCGTCTACACATTAGCTTTATCAAGACTAAATTTTGATTAGTTAAAACAAAAGAGAAAATCTGTGAAAATGTTTAAATCTTTAGAAACTAAGAAAAGAATAAAGTGTATGTAGGATATAGCTGCTTTAAAGAGTTACGTTATGTTAACAATTGGAATTGACATGCAGTCTTGGTAATACAACTAAATACTAACTATAATATAAGATCATAGATTTAAAAGTAGTCTATGAACTAATTGATAATAGAATATTATTATAAAGAAAAATATTTTAGTCGGAGACCCCGATAACAACAGAATTAATTAATTAACCAGACAGGAAAGAGTAGTTGATAAACATTCAAATTAAAGTTAACATTTTAGTTGAAATTTCTGCTTAATAAATAATACTCATTAAGTGCAGCAATAAACGCCAACCAGTTCATAAAGTTTTTTGTTGTTGAATGGGTTAAAGAAGAAGGAATAAGGTAAGAAACCCACCAAATCATTTTTCTAATCAGTAGCTGAAACAATTAATGAAGAATGAGAAACTGAACTACGGGTGTTTGTTTCTTCTTTATGACCTTAAAAATAAACTGATTGTCATATAATTTGTTATATTGTATATATATATTATTGATAACGGGGATGAATAAGGCTACTTTTTATCCTGGGAAATGCAATAGTATTTTTGTTGTTACGATACAGGGGAAGTTCGAAGAAGAAGTATTGTATTTCTTTTCACGATAAGGGATAGTTTTCTTAAGTGAAGATTAAGTTTCTTGAGTATATGAATTCTAAAAGCACGCGAATGAAGGTGCAAAATAATAAATATTACTCATTAATGCTGGAATTCTATCTACTATTGGTAGGAAGTTGACAATTTATTCTATCTACTATACTATTGCCATTTCTTTATTTTCTCGATGACAGTTCTAATTTGATAGTTGTAGTATTGTGACCAAATAAGTAATGATATCGATCGCATATATTTATTATGTTTTGAACAAAGTAAATACAACAAAAAAATTCAAATATATTTCTTCAAGCTGGGAACACTCAATGGCCCACCGCCATTTCGTGTTTGTTTTAATCTGTCACTCGCAACAAGACGGTCGTGCTATATAGTCACTACATTTCTGTTCGCTGAGTTTTTTCACATTATCTAAACGTTACGTTGTGTATTTTGTGTGCCTCCGTATTGATTGCTGTCCAGCTGTCAAATATCAAAATGCCTAAAGGATCTGTTCTGAAAAGGCAGGCGAGAGAGAGAACTGGTGATCAAGGTTCGTAATTACTTTGAAGCAGAGTATTAAAATGGTGGCCCGCTATTACCACTGTCGCAAGTGCGAGAGCGTGTTGCGGCCGTTTTAGGAATTAGTGGACCTACTGTTTCAAAAATTACTACCGAAGCTTACGGTATAAGGGGCATGCAGGAAGATAAGCTTCGTACGCCGAAGAAAAAACGCCAACCACGTCGTGTGACATCGGTTGACAACTTCGACGCTGACGCTATTCGCCGTCATATATATGACTATTACTTGGGCAAAGAAATTCCAACATTTAAAAAACTTGTTGTTTCTTTACGTGAATGTGGTTTGTACCATGGCCTAAAATCGTCCTTAAGCTTGATTTTGAAAGAAATTGGATTTTCTTATAAAAAAATCGGGCAAACGTAAAATATTGATGGAGCGTCACGACGTTGCTATGGCTCGCTGCGAATTTTTGATCGAAGCCAAAAAGATATCAGATTGGTCAAATGTTATTTTCACTGACGAGACTTGGTTAAATGCAAACCACACAGTATCTAAGAACTGGACTGACGACACCGCCGCTTCCACTAGTTCAGTACCAATGGGAAAAGGTGAACGCCTTATCATATGCCATGCAGGGTCTACGAAAGGATTCGTGTCAGATGCTTTACTGGCCTTTAAATCCAAGAAAACAGTGGACTACCACGTACAAATGAACGTGGAGATTTACGAAGGATGGTTTAAAGAAATGGTGCAATCTCTGGAAGAACCGTCGATAATTATTATGGACAACGCTACATATCACTCCAGACAAATTGATAAAATGCCGACGCAGGCCAATAAAAAACAAGAGATAATTGACTGGCTCCAACGTCATGGCGAAAATATGGATAATACTTTATTAAAAGTACAGTTAGTGAATATTTTAAAATCGAAAAAAGCCTCCCTAAAAGATATATTACCTACGAAATAGCTGCCGAATGTGGTCATTGGGTTCTTCGACTTCCGCCGTATCATTGCCATTACAATGCTATAGAACTAATATGGACACAAATCAAAGGACACGCCGCTCGAAACAATACCCATCCCCCTTTTACGGCAAACAAGATGTTAGATTTATTAAAAAACGCATGTGCGGAAGTAACCGCCGAACACTGGGAAAAAATTGTGAGAAGAACCCAAAACATTATAGCGTCGGATTGGGAAATTCATGTGGAATTCGATAATATAGAAGTACATGAACTTATAAGAAATGTTGGGGAGAGCTCATCGAGTGACAGTGACGGTTCATCAGATTTTGATTAAAATAAATAAATAAAGAATCAACATAATATAATTACATCTTGTAATGAAATGTAAGATTAGTTAATAAATTTGTACAAAATTATCCGGCAATAGTTTAGCTTCTTACACTTTGTAAAAAAATATCGGCTCTGTTATCGTGTTACGTTTATCGATAGCTTCATCCCTGTCAGTTTCTCCGACTCTGCTATGACCTTGTACGTGCGTCAGCGTCACATTTTTAATAAATAATGTATACATAATGTTACAAAGACGCTCGTTCAAGTTTCCACAGAGAAAATAAAGAAATGGAAATAGTATAGTGGTAGAAAATTGACATTGGCATCACTTATTTGCGTTTATGTCAAATTTTAACTAATCGTGAGGCTAATGAATGGATACAATGGATGGTATACAAACATAATGTTAGGTGACAATTTAATCACCTTTTAAAAATTAATTATTTTGTTAAAATTGGAAGAAGTAACGCCGTAAATTTCCGACAAAATATTTTAATTATAGTAAAATAAATTAATGCGAAAGCTATTAGAAATGTAGAAGAACTTCAAAACGAACTCGAGATGTTTTATTATTACTCTAGCAATTCTGGAACTTAATCGAAATTTGATTCTCGTTAAATACGGCTAAGAGGCCCACCCACGTGTCCCTTTTTGACGAGAAAATGGAAAATTAAATGTCAAAGATAGCAAGGATTTTGGGAGAATTTTACTTGCTCAATAAATACGTTATTTTAAGATAATGTTACGAGTACGAGACTCGAATTAAAATGCCGTTAGAATTACTATAGTTTATTAGAACTATACAAACACGTATAACACAGGTACAAATATAACCGAACACAAGTCCAAACGTAATGCAGAAGGTCGTAATTCAATAAAACGCGCAAAGTCAGTCACTATTAGATTCCCGATTGTAGTACACACATCTCGCTTTGATCGTGGTTCTCGCTCGACTGATCCCTCTCTCCATTGGGCCCTGATTTTATGCCTCACAAAAGGCCCGCCCGGCAAGCATCGACATCATTTCCTAGAATCAACTTGTACTCAGAATCCGTAACACCTGGCTAATGAATATAGCCTGTGCTCCACAATAAATAAACAAAAGAAAACGATCATAAAAGAATTACGATTAGTTCAAATGCTGGCAGGTAATAAAATGTGCTTCTACAGATCTGTACGTGGAATTGGTCTTTGTCGGCGCCTAGGTTGTAACAATAATAAATAATTTCACCCGATACGGATACATAATCTGTACCTATTGTGCATTAAAAATAAAAAGAACAGAAAAGAAAATAAATAAAATGGTTTTACTGACAAAGAGCGATCTTTCGAGTCAACCCCTAGTTAGAATTGTGCGATTTTGAAGTGATTCTATTAGTATAAAATAATTACTTGTTTAAATATTAAAAGGTATCTTTACAGAAATGGAATTTTTAAGATAAACGATTGAATAAAACTTGAAACAATAATTTATAGATGAAGAACATTTGAATATGGACACACATATGTACACACCCAATGGAGTGATCGACTGTGACAAGATGCATAGTGTGAAGTAGACTGTGTTTAGACTAGACGTTATTTAGTCTAAACACGACTATAGTAGGCATATCTTTGTTCTTTCTTGGAAATAACAGTAATTCTGAAATCTTATATATATATAAATCAATTGCTGTTCGGTAGTCCCCCTAAAACTCGAGAACGGCTTGACTGATTTGGCTAATTTTGGTTTTGAGTTATTTATGGAAGTCCAGAGACGGTTTAAAAGGTGACTAAATCTGAAAAAATGCTTGGAATATAGTAAAAACCGCAAGTTCGCTTTTACCTTAAAAACTATTCCTACCTGTCAAACATTTGATGTTCGTCTCGTAGTTTAGAAATCAATTAAATTTATAAGTCGTTCAGAAATTTAAAAGTGAAGTTTATTTTTTTGGTTTTGAATGTCAAACGTTTGATGTTCGTCCGGTCGTTCAGAAATCAACGTTTTTTATTTATTGATTCTGAGGCGGTACGAAGTTTGCCGGGTCAGCTAGTTTGATGTATAATAATATATACATACATACATAACTTCACGCCAGTTCCCTTGCGGAGTAGGCACGAACAACAGAGCGCCATTTAGGCTTATGCTTACACACCTCACTTGCTTCTTTGACATTCATAACTCTTGTCATGCACGCTCGTCTGTTCTTAAGGCTCCTGATGTATAATAATAATAAACGATTTGTCCTACACTGACCGGGGCTTGTCCTTGGTTGCATTTTTATATGGTGTAGATAGGGATAAACGTTGGTCAGTGTCACGCCACATTTACATTACATTTGTCAAGGAGCCTCTAGTGTTGGCCTTCCTATGGCCCCATGCAAGCCATCCAAAAGTTCGGGCCATAATTATAGGCGTCGTCTCAGAGATATACAACTAATGATTTGTTAAAAGACAACACAGTTCCACACATACACATGGATAAATAGACACAATAATATTAATAATGTTTTTTCTCATATCTATGTTAGTAATTAATGACTAACACTGATTTGATACTCTTTATAAAGGATCAAATTAGTGGGCTGTCAAATTTATCGGTTTTTCCCTTCAGGATACTGTTGTTGCTTCCGCGCAATCTTCTCAGTAACGAAGCTGTTTTTTACGCCATATAGCAACAAAGCCATTTAGATGCGCTTCGGCGAACATAGATAACGCACTGCAGAAGCGCGGTCACAACAGTACCTTCAGGAGGTTATTGTATTGGACTCGTAGGGCATTGTCAGCTTTGGGTATATTTGAACGACAGACTTGCTGAATGCCGAGAGGCACAGTAAGCCTTAAACATTCAATAATAGAAATGGACATAAACAACATAAAAATGCGAGTTTCCGCTAGACAAGTATAATAATTACATAAGACTTTTAAACAGAACTTTAGAAACTACATAAATAACACGGATTGTCTTAATTAATTTCAATTATCTATTTTTAAACAAAAAATAAGACAATAACTCCGGTTTCTATATATAGAATTAAAAAAACGTAATATAACAAAAACTTTTTACTGGCACATTACTTAAGAGATTAATTTCATACAATTATTTATTTCTAAGCCGCAATTGGAAGGCAACGCACTCAAAATAACATTAGCAGCATATTATTACTATAAAACAATTACAAGACGTTCAAATTGTAATTGGCTACCACGGTAGCCTACGCAGCTATGATTATTATATTCTACTAATAATAACAGCTCATAAATGTCCCAGTACTGGGCTCAGACCACTACATTTTTAGGAGACCAGGTGAATCCTCTATGCTTGTCTAAGTCGGATTGACAGCTTTGACTCATATGTTATCTCAATGCGCGAATTTTACTTCACTGTTATTAGGGTTTAGGTCATTATAATTATGGTAATTACAATAATATTATTGAATCAGAAAAAATGCCTGTTTTTTTAATTTTTTTTATTGCAGGAATTCAGCAGACAGGCAGACGGCCCACTTGATGGAAAGCGGTTACCATCGCCTATGAACATTTGCAACACCAGAGGTGCTACAAATGCGCTGCTGCTCTCTTAAGGTAGACTGGAACCTGGTCACTAATGCCGAAACACAACACAAGGTTGTTATGGCGGCATACTCTAGACCAGGGGTGGTCGCCATCCAGTCGGGCAGATGCCCTACCACCTGGCTGTGGGTTGTTTTGTCGTCCCTTACGACAGGCCGCCCGGCCGCAGGAATTTGTATTCTTTCTCCGTTCCTGCATGGATGGATCCGTCCAAGCATGCACCACGGACGTGGTGCATGTTTGCTTTTTTTGGTCTCCGTTTTACACAAACTCTTTAAACAAAATCTTTTATTGTATGTGAAATGGATACGCAATTCATCAATTTTGATTTGATAGCTCCTAGTTAGATAACTATTATTTAAATTAATTTATTAGAAGACTTAATTAAACATATTAGTATATAAAATTATTTAGAAGAATATACATATTATGTCGACTAACTTTTGAATATGGGATGTTTTAGTTACATATCCCTTAAGCCAATTAATATTAATAATGGCAGCATTAAAGGTTAATGAACTATTATCGACTCCCTGCAGCAATAACTCTACATAGTTTTATATAATGTTGGTTGAACTCAAACAATATTGAGATTTCAAAAATGAGAAGACTTTAGTAATGGCTACTAACGGACTTTACAGAGGAAAAAATTGCGAATAATATAAAGAATTAAGTACTTATGTATTAATTAGAATACCTCAATAATGAACGTGTAAAACATTTTCTATGTTTTAAATGTATGGAACGTCAAATACAACAATTTTAATATTCCACATGAACTAAACAAGATTGTTCGCATTACGTAACAACTCGTGACTCTTATAAAGTATCATTTGATTAACAAACGTAACAAGTCTCCTGAGATTCATCACAGCAATATAGACCTTGTAACTAATAAAATTACGTATGAAATTGCAATAAAGTTTGCACTTATAATGCGACAACACGCAGTGGTGAATGCTAACATGCTTTTTCCTAGTCTGGTCTCAAATTATCACTTTATTATTGTTACAAACGTTTCATTGATCCGTTTTATTAACTACTACATTGGATATCGTTGTAACAAATTGCTCCAAATTATAGAACATTTTTCTGTGGAATAAATAGGTCTTATCTAATAAATGATCTTTGTAATTTTAAGTCAACTATCATTTGCAAATTGCTTTAATGCCATTCATGAACCATTATTTTATAAATCTTCATAACTTTCCTCTTATTATTGCCTTTAATTCCAGGTTTCTATTATTACGCATAAACGTGCCTGTGTGTTGGTTAAAATTTGACACAAAACCCATACAAGTGATAAAAAATCGAAAGACTGTTTTTTTTTCTTCTCCTCCTCTGTCAGTTTTCAAGTTTTTCTTTATTAGTTTTTAATTTTATTTTATACCTATCTTAAAATACTAATATCTGTTATATATACATTTTCTTCATTTCTATGACTAACACTATCTTACAAAGTAGCCTGACTACATTTCTATTCTACTGACCTAAAGCTAGGAAGAGTACGTACAATTATATATACTCGTGCGGCATTTTTACTGACTTTTATAACGTTTGGTTATCTTTTCTACAATTTTGACCGCGTCCTGTAAAGTCCTTGGCTAGCCTCTTCCCCGTAGGTTTTATTTATTGCATAAGTTCAGTAGACAGGCAGACAGCTCACCTGATGAAAAGCGGTTACCGTCGCCTATGGACATTGTAACACCAAAGGCGCTACCAATGCGCTGCCGCTCTCTAAAGGGTGACTGGAACCTGGCCATTAATTTTATTAATTAAGGTTGCTATGACGGCATACCCTAGACCAAGGGTGGTAGGCATCCAGACGGGCAAATATGTCCACAAGCTAAGAAAGTTACGCTTGTTATAGACAATATACAATGAACCAATCTGGGGCTGTATCAGAGACCCAGATCATAAGTAAATAACAGAAAATTCGTTTAAGTAATTTGCCATGCCAAGAATCGAATCCAGAGCCTCTGCGATCTTATGAGCTCGGCTGGCACTCGAGCGCAGGGGCCGTCAGTAAAGTCCATTTCCTACCAATGAAGGTAAGATACAAGCGGTCATAAAATGAATAGAAACTCGTCACTACACTTGATTTTATTTTTAAGTCGCAACAATGATAAAAATAGTTTCAAATAGTAGTGACAGAAATAATAATGTTTAATTTATAAAAAAATCTTCAATTTTAAAATTATTTTTGTCATATGACTCAACTCTGTGCATATGACTTTCATCATTAGCCAGGTGGTAGGGCATTTGCCCGACTGGATGGCTACCACCCCTGGTCTAGAGTATGCCGCCATAACAACCTTGAGTTGTGTTCCGGCATTAGTGACCAGGTTCCAGTCTCCTTTAAGAGAGCAGCAGTGCATTTGTAGCACTTTTGGTGTTGCAAATGTCCATAGGCGATGGTAACCGCTTTCCATCCAGTGGGCCGTCTGCCTGTCTGCTGAACTTCAGCAATAAAAAAAAAAAACTGTGTCAGCCTGACATGTCGTACTTAAGTCGAAATCGATTTAGTTTTTATTATTAAAATTTTGATATATTAATATTTTATTACAATTTTGATTAATCACAATATAAAACAAGTAATAGTGTTAAAAGTATAATGATAAGTTTTGTCTATTTTTGAAAGAAAGTAAATCAGTTCAAAAATTGCAAAAACTCGGGTAAAATATACTTTACCTAGGTATTGCTATGAAATATGATACATTGTTGACATAAAAACCATTGTAACTACTACATTGTTTACTCAGTAGTATTAAGGCTCGATATGAAAGTTTAATGAAAAAACAAGCTGTGCGAGTGAGCTAGATATAACATGCAGTATCTTAAGTCGGTACGATGCTAAAAAACATACCAATTGAATACACATATAAGCAAAAACAGCACAGATGTGCTCACACGCATCGTACTAGAGAAAAAACCAACCGTTTCTTGATCTTGAGTCCGTAACCTCATATTTAAACTTTTTACTTTATTTATGATGCATGATGTAGACATAGATATATGTGCAATTTATAAGTAGGAAAATGCGTGTTTTATTATTTTATCACTGTATTTGTATAAAGTTGTAATTAATTGTATGTTGCAGTGTTTTATATCGTTTCTTTTATGAAGTATCCACAAACGTTAATATTTAAGTAATCAAATACATAATCAGGAGCCTTAAGAACAGACGAGCGTGCATGACAAGAGCTATGAATGTCAAAGAAGCAAGTGAGGTGTGTAAGAATTAGCCCGAATGGCGCTCTGTTGTTCGTGCCTACCCCGCAAGGGAACTGGCGTGAATTTATGTATGTATGTATGTAAATACATAACACGCGTTTAAGTAAATTATACACCTATGGACGTATTAAAGAGCAGCCGCTGGACATGGCAATTTTAACAGACATCTTTCCAATATAGGTGTCACCGACAGCCCACCGTGCAGAGCATGCCTGGAGGCAGAAGAAACAGCCGCCCATGTCCTGCTTGAATGCGGAGAGGTGGCCCAATACAGGGCGAATTATCTGGACGCCCCAGGTAGCCTCCGAGAAGTCTTCAGCAACGTCAACAAGCTGGTGGACTTTCTGGAAGAGCTGGGCTGGATGGAGTAAACCGCACGCAAAATAGGCGCTTTGTAGTCGAGTTGCGGAAACAACCCGCTCGCAGAAGACGTATTAAAGAATTCTACAGTAATATACTGTCTTTTTTTATCACGTATAGGATCGCGTTTGACCATTATTTCGCTCGATTTGAGAGGTGATATAGTCTAATATCGAGCACGCTTACCTAGAAGGTAACCTATTCACAGGAGACTTGAAGACACCCAGGTTGTAGGTTTCGAGAAAAACAGACTCCGACAGTCAGTTGCACTCCTTTGCGGTGCGCATAATGAAGGTGGACTCAAAGCGTTTTGTTTGTCTCATCTTAATTTTCAAATATCGTAAAAATAACTATTATTATTATTATTTGATCAATAACATGTATAAGATGCCATAAGTTTATGTGTTGGTACAAAATCTAAGAGCCTACGACGACGTATTTTTGACTGTTATGTAACCTATTGCTCTATATCCACTGAACCACAGTCACTTTTCGAAATCGCGTAATTCTAGACAACGGTTTTCTAGAAGACATGGCTGTTTAGCGATAAGACTACTCATTGTATATTATTCTCTTCTTTTTACTTTTAATTTGTAAAGCTAGAGTCTGAACTTTATTTTATAGTCGTACTTCTAATTAAGATGGCAATGTCAAAAATTCCAATGGTCCACTTCGCCATCTCCTAATCCAATATTATATTCCTCTTTATCCCATTCTAAAGACCGGCAACGCGTTAACTTCTCCCTTGGTGTTGCAAACGTCTTTAGACGTTGGTATAAAAAAATATTAGGGAGGATAATTCGGACCAGGAGATTCCTAAAATTCAACTTTTAGAATGTTTGTCTGCTTTTTTTATTGCAGAAGCACAGCATACAGGCTGACGGCCCAATTGTGATGGAAAGTGGTTACCGTCGTCTATAGAAATTAGCAATACGAGAGGTGCTGCCAATGTGCCGCCCTTGAAGGAGAAACTGGAACAACACAACTCAAAGTTGTTATGGCGGCATACTCTAGACCAGGGGTGGTAGCCTTCCAGTCGCGGAAATGTCCTACCACCTGTGGGTTGTTTTGTCGCCTCTTATGACAGGCCGCCCGGCCGCAAGAATTAGTACTCTTTTTCCTATCCTGCACGGAGAAAACGGTTCTGTCTGGATGTTCCGGCTAATCTTTGAAACGGCTGGACCAACTTTAACGGGTCTTTCACTGGCAGATAGCTACTATTATAAGGAGTAACTTAAGTTCCTTTTTTTAAGGGTTCCGCGAAAAAAAATCCACAGAAAATTCCAGTTGATTATAAGATTATGTATATGTGACTTGTAGATTTGTTTTCCCCTCGTCAAACTGATGTTGTTCGTTAGTGGATGTTGACGTCAAATTTTTCCCTCGTCGAAAAAAAAGGAGAAGTGGCATAGAGGGATCAAACAGCAGGAATAGGAAAGAGGCAATGAGATATTATTAATGGATTAGGGGGAGGGAGGAGTGGATCATCAGAACTCACAAACCCTTTGCTATTGCTATGTTTATTTTATTAATATCAATAATACGTCTATCATTTGTATATTTCTTCATAACAAAATATTAGATATTGGAGATATTTAATATAAAATTACCTGCTATTTTATTTGTTATTCAAATTAGGTTTAATAATACGCTTATTTTTAACCTCAGTCGTTACGTGAACATAAGCTTAGGTATTTGTTTAGCTCCCTTGGGTTGGTTGTTAAAATGTTTAATTATACTTTTATTAATAATTAAATGTTTATACCGTGGCATTAATCTTTGAGTAACTTCAAACATAATAATAGCATAAATAACATTGTTTTAAATAAAATAATTGATATATTTTGTAATAACATTAATTTAGATAAGATTTTAAACTCAAAAGTGTGATATTAACTCAGATAATGATTTATAGGCTATTAAAAATAATTTACGTTCCCAAAATTGAAAAATAAAAAACACGTAAAATGAAACAAAAACCGTTGAAGATAAAAATGTCTGAGCGACGATATTGTTTATATAATAAATATAATATTAGTCCATAAATGTCCCACTGCTGGGCTCGGGCCTCCCATTATAGGGGGGATGGTGAACGGACAGTATACCCGCCATGCTTGTCCAAGGCGGCTTGGCAGGTTTGACACGTCGGTTATCTCGATGTGCAGGTTTCATCACGATGTTTTCCTTCACCGTTATTAGCACGTGATAATTGTAATAACATGCACATTAGATCAGAAGAGTAAGTGGCGCATGCGTTCCGACCAGGATCGAAACCCGCTCTCTGAATTTGGGACGATATTTTTTTTTATCAACAACTCTACGGACTCCGTACCCTTTTTTTACAATTAAATTTAAGAAAAAGTTTAGAAGTTGTACACGCTTATTTGTTACTTTTGTTATTACATTTGTGTGACATTTAATGAATGTATGTTGGTGTTGTAGTGTACCTTAAGAATAACTTATTATATTACATACATACATACATACATATCTTCACGCCAGTTCCCTTGCGGGGTAGGCACGAACACCAGAGCGCCATTTAGGCTTATTCTTACACACCTCACTTGCTTCTTTGACATTCATAACTCTTGTCATGCACGCTCGTCTGTTCTTAAGGCTCCTGACATTATATTAATTTATTCTAATTTTAATACTAAACTTATACTAATGTAGAGTGTATCTATTACATGCTGGTGTTGTGGGGAAGTGCATGTGGAGTGTGTGCCTTATGTTTATACCTATATATACTATCCTAACAAGTGCCATGTGTGTTGTTTTTCCTTTCTGTGTCTGGGTTATTAATTTTTAGGCTCTTTGTGTGTTTTGGTTTGTTTATGAAGTGTGCGTGTAATGCAATGCGGTGGTAGTGCGCGTTGGTGTGGGTGTTTCGATATTGTTTCGCTTTTTGAATTCACTCAGGTTATAATTTGTTCGACTGATAACTTTTATTCGATTACTGAATAATCGGCAGAAGCGAATAGAACAGCAGACAGGCTGACGACTAGCATGATAGAAAGCGGTTACTGTCGCCTATGGACATTGCGTTCACCAGAGGTGCTACCAATCTCAAAAGGGGGACTGGAACCTGGCCACTGATGCTCTAACTCAGAGCTGTTATGACGACATACTCTAGACCCGGGTTGGTGGTCATCCAGACGGGGAAATGCTCGACCACCTGGCATATCGTTCACAAATACTTACTTTTTATTATAATGCAATATTTTGAATAATATATTTATGTACGTAATATTAATAGGTGTATTTATATATGTCTATTAAGTAAAATTATTACTTATATTATATTTTACATACTTATATATTTATATAGTCTGTTTTATATCTGCCACGGGTTGTCTGGAAGAGATCGCTTCTTAGCGCCATAAGACTGCCCATTGTGAACATTTAGAATATTTTAAGTCTGTGTTTTCTGTAATGGTGTACAATAAATGGTAATCTATCTATCTATAATTTATACGTCATTATGATGGAATTAAATCAGAAATATTATGCAAATTATTGCAAAGAAAGTCGTAAGGTAAAGAGAGATTCGGTGTATATCTCATGGAATTCATTTTCTTCTGAGGAACGTTTGCAATTAAATGTTTATTATCCCCTAAGACTGGTCTCCGTAGTGGTAACACGTTTTTAATTACAATTTAACTACATACCTATTTAGGTAGTTCTCGAGACGTCTGCTATCGCTTTCTTATCTTCACAATTGTAGTAAGTATATGATAAGAATATTTCCTATATTATTATTAAAAATTATACTAATAAAACTATAT
This sequence comes from Dendrolimus kikuchii, assembly GCA_019925095.2. NCBI lineage: Eukaryota > Metazoa > Arthropoda > Insecta > Lepidoptera > Lasiocampidae > Dendrolimus > Dendrolimus kikuchii. Next base: position 21,931,422 of record CM034389.1, read on the forward strand.
ATTTAATTACTAATAATTTATATTTGCATTTTTTATATAATGTTTGGGAAATTTTGTAGAAATATTTTACAAGACATAAGAGATGAAAGAGCCTTTTTTCAGACCTGAACTCTAGTTATCTATATGTATTAGTTATATATGGTCTATTAAAGTTATATAACATTACTTTCATTCTTAAAGGTAAGTATTATCTGTATTAACAGTGTCCATTAACTACAAATCTTGTTTTATGTATCCTCGTCTCTCATAATATATGGTTTCCAAGAATAAATTGTAACCTTTGTTCATCTCTTTGACGGCCTCTGTGGTTGAGCGGGCTAAGCCTTTGCCGGCGTACCTCACTGCAACGCAGAGGTTCCGGGTTCGATTCCTGGTATAGTGAATTTCGGAAACGTATTTTCTCCGTTATTTACTATGGTCTGTGTGTCTGGGATCGGCCCCAGAGTAGTCGGTTGTATATTATCCATAACACAAGCATAACTTGCTGAATTTGGGGATATACAATATGTGTCTTTGTCTGCCGATTATTATTATTTATATTATCTCTGTCACAAGTATATTTACCTATATTAAATTTTATGACGATGGTTCCCTTTCAAAACCCTGTTTTAGAAAAGTACAAACATACAAACAAACTCACTCTCGAATGTTTAAATTAGCATCTAAATATGAAAAATCTTTCAGCTCAAATACCACACATTAAGGTATTGTTAAAATAAATGATAATCGTACGAGTTCAAATCTAATTAAAAACCTGAACAAATATTATCAATCGCTTATCGTTAGCGACATGCAAAGTAACAATAATATTGTTATAAGGACAAGTATACATTATTTATTGATTTCAGAAGTGCTTGAAACTTTTACGCTTGTCTTGGAACCGATTTAAAATCAACCGGTTTTACGCGGATATAACCGGTTTTACGCAAGTATTTCATTCAGAGTGTAAATTTTAAAGAGAGTGTTGTATAAACCTGGATTAACCGGTTTATTCCGCGAGAACAGGAAGTATCATTCTACCTCTCTCAATGTATTTGTATGCGACTAAAAACTGGCTGCACCGAGATGTTTGCACTTTAAAGGTGTGCAGCAAAAATCGTTTTTAGCCAGTATATTCAACGGTTTTGTTGATTTTTTTATTGCAGCAGTTCAGCAGACAGGCAGACGGCCCACTTGATTGAAAGCGGTGACCATCGCCTATGGACATTTGCAACACCAGTGGTGCTACAAATGCGCTGCTGCTCTCTTAAAGGAGACTGGAAACTGGTCACTAATGTCAGAACACAACCTAGGGTTATTACGGCGACATACTTTAGACCAGGGGTGGTAGCCATCTAGTCGGGCAAATGCCCTACCACCTGGCTGTGGGTTGTTTTGTCGCCTCTTATAACAGGCCGCCCAGTCGCAGGAAATTGTATTCTTTCTCCGTTCCTGCACGGATACAAATATACTGGTAAAATTTTGTAACCAAAAACCGTTTAATTGAGCTTAAACTGAGAAAAAACCGATAATAAAATATCATACGTATTTAGGCTGTAATCGGTACAACTTTTTGACCGGTTTCTAAGCCTTGCTTTTACGGTTATATGAATTAACTAAAGATCGCCATTAAAAACTTCGAATGTTTAGGACTTATTACTGGAGACCAGCAGACAGGATAGGGGTCCACCTGATAGAAATAAGTTACCGTCACTTAATTGGGAATATCAGTCTGCTACCAACACGCCGCCGGCATTTAAGAAATTTTAACTCATTTTTTTTATATCGTAGTACTGTGAGTAAATCTCAAACGGGATCTCATTACAAATACGTAGAGAGAGCAAGAGATACGTTATTCGGAATAGTAGGAACACGATCGAAACCGATCAAATAAATGGGGGTGATGCTCCGACGATGGCAAAACATGCGGTAGTACAAAACTGACGATGAGAAAATTTTGAATAATATCGATCAATAATCATCGTGAAATTTGGTTTACCTAAAATAATTTGATGACCAAGAGAAACTTTTACCCTGAAAAAAGACAGCATCCGCGGTATATGAAGTCGAAGTTAATGTGAATCCACATCAAAATGCCTATTGCAATCATATAATATACAAAACAACCTAATCTGAATCTGAAGCTTTCTCCGTAAGAGTCCAACTAAGAGAGAGGATGGTAGCTGGAGGGTCCGAACCAACCTCGAAATCGAGAATCTTGTTTCCGAGCTTAACATAATAGGAAAAATTAAAGCTCACCGCCTCCGCTGGCTCGGTCATGTAGCGTTCTACGTGACCGAGATGGGAGAGGATCACAGCGTGAGGAAAGCATATTTGGAACCGCCGGTAGGTCGGCGTCCGGTCGGCCGTCCCAAGTATCGCTGGAAGGACAGAGTGGAGGCTGACCTGTCGGAGTTAAGAGCCAATAATTGGCAAGAAACCGCACAGGACAGAGAAAAGTGGTATGCTCTCGTTTCGGAGACCAAGGCCCACTTTGGGTCGCTGAGCCAACGGAGTAAGTAAGTAAGTACCTAATCTGAGTAATCAATTTCATGAATTAAAGATGACATCAATTTTTCAAAGAGCATTTACCGGCTAAAATGCAAAAGACTAAAAAAAGTAATACAAATGAGAATTACAACAAAATATTTCATTAATCGTTTCGTTTGTTTAATATTAAGAATGTTTTTTGTGTACCTGTATCAAGACAACCGCAAAAAAACATTACGAGTTCTATCAACATGAAAATTATGCAAACAAGAATAATAAAGGTTTTTCTAACAACATTATTATTATATTTTTCTTGGAGTGGATTAAAACCGGTTTTGCGAATTTATGTAAAATGTCGTGTTTGAAGGTCAACGGTGCGAAGAACCGCGGTCTTGAACACTTCCGATATATTGTAGTAAATAGTAATGTATTGTATTACAAAGATAACTATGTACATTTAAATTTTAAGCTATATGTTCATCATCAGAATATTCATAGCGGTCAAAGTTTAAAAGATTATAATCAGAAACGTTCTGAAGTTACTAGCAGGATCTTAGAAACAATAACTGTTGTAAGCAATTGAAGAAATACAATTGGTTATATTATATTAGTTACTCGACGTAATCTTAAACATTGGAGGTATTCGTGATCCAATAAATATAGATAAATTGAATGACCGAAAACAATTTTTGAGATGACTGCCAGGTATAAAAGAAGAAGGAAAGTGGAAGACATAAATATTGGTCGATATCATAAAAAAGTACCTAATGCTCCAGACTGCAAAAAAATAGCTGGAGAGACCTACGTATCGAAAACTCACATCGATCCAAAAAACATATAACCTGTTACCAGTCAAAATACTATAAAAACTAATTAAAAATTACAAAGTTAAGGCTGGTAATATAAGTCTAATGATAATAATATCGCTTTATTGGGAAATAATAAAATTGTACACAACCAATCACAATCCAGATTCGTAGGGCAGGTCATGGTTGAATGCGTAAGCATAAACGGATGTGCAAACGATAACATTATCACAATTCTTTAGTTTGTTTGTAACAATGAGAGCTTAGAGAAAACTAATATTTAATCAAATTTTTATCTTATTTGACACTAAAAATGTATTTTTTTGCTAATGTAACAACATTCGTAATTATAATGATACAAATGCAGATGCTGATAATTAATTTAATTTATGTCGTGTATTATATATATTTCTGCACAGTTTGCATTAAAATTATATTTATTTACATGTTTGTCTGGAGTTAGCGTCTGGGCACTATTTCAAGTACCAGGCTAGCAGCGGATCGTGGTGGTGTCACGTTACGCGGTGGCTGTTGACACCAGCGCCTGATTAATATTTATGATATGGCTGAGCATCTCGCATGGCCGGTTCGCTCACTCGATGCGAATTGACTCTGTCTCCCTCACTCCCACAAGTTTACTGGTAAGACAGATAAAACCCGCATATGCAGTACATATGGCAACTGCTCTTTCAACATACAAATGTGAGTAAGTGCGAATGAGATTCCCAAATCTTCGTAATTTTAAGTTGCTTTTTGCCACTAACTTCAATTTGGATCCGAATTTTGACCTTGGAGATAGAGCGGTAAAACGTCAAGTATTTTGTGGTAAACAGTGTTACGTTCGTGTTTTTTAGTTGATCATCAGGTTGGTGCTTTTTTAATATTATGTTTTGTGCCGATAAACTTGTTTTTCCTGACGTATTTAGTTAAATGGCTCAATTGCAGAGCAATAACTTATACGATCGGTGTCAGGCCCACTGACCATTCCGATTGCAAATCGAAAGAATCGGGTATGTGGAACGGGGCGTGGGACCAACGCCTCGAACCTGACCGTATCGAGATATCTCAACCGGACAGACCTGACAGCTATTATAAAAAATGAAGACTGCGGAGGAGGAAAAGTGCGCTGTAGAAAATACGGCTATTTTAGAAAATGGAACTGTTTTCTCGTGTTTTTTATTATTAAAGTACTTTATAGTCTGTTAAGAAATAAGTGTTTCTGTAAATCTTATTACCAATCGAGCATTTACATTCTCGTTCGTTGGAATTACTCATTTCAATGCTTCATTAGTCATTCAAACAGCTTTAATTCTTGTTAATTGAAACGCATCCAAAACATAAGGCTTTAATCCTTTTGGTCGAATGTCTTTCTGTTTAATTTCTCCATTAGAACCATCTTGTTTACGTCAACATCGACTCTTATTTGATTCCAATTAGTTTTACAGTTTATTGCGACTGTCACAATGTAAACGTTATTGTTTGCAGTCAGTAGCTACAGAAGGATTATCTTTTCCGCTCTCGACATAATTTTTGTCTGAATATTTTCCGTGAGCCCGCGCGCTTCTATCGCCGGCCGGCGTCAGCGAAACTTCGCTCCAAGGTCACGTTATCGTGCTATCGCCAGCCCTGAACCGCTTCAAGGTTAACCATCCAATTTCTACTTTCCGTGCAATGAACACTCTTCTATAACTAAATCCTTTAAATGATTATCGACACCACCACGTCACTACTGTGTCCTTCTTACAGGAACTGAGTAATCTGGACCGTCGCGCGCCGAGTCTTTATCCTCAATTTGCCAGCGACAATGGAGCTTGGTCCGGACATATACTCTCACTTTTAAGTGGCAATACCGCAATATAGTACTAAATCAAATTAGCTGCGTGTTTACATTTTATAAATAGAGCGCGTTCACGTGGCGTTGGTGCGAGATAAGCGCTCGACGACTCGTTCAATACACTCACCGTGGGCTGTTAACATCCTCCGCGTCGGGATGCAGGTTTCCGACACACTGTCACTCGTGCGGGATTCAAAGCACTCACAAACGGCGCACTAAGTTCTGCAACACACGCGAGTACTGCACGGCGCGACACCCACGACTAGAATGCGGGCGAGACGGCTCGTCGCGGGGTGCGGGGGAACGGCAGCAGCGATACACAGCTCATACGAAGGCGCGGCGATGAGGACTGCGAGCGACAACTAGCGCGATCCCCTCTATTGGCTGATTGCGTGGTGACGTCACAGTAAACCGCCAATGGCCGGTCTGTGCGTGGTTCCTGCTTGCGACCGGTAGAGGCGCCTTTGTCACGGAAATCGCCCGCCCTATGAGGCACTATCAGCTTTCTTCAGCTAGGGCGTATGCTTTTGCGGGCGGATAGCAACAATAAAATCATCTCTACGAAATATGCATAATAAATTTAAATTCGTAATAAAAAGTATTACGATATGCCAAGAGTTGATTTTTGTTTTAAGGTAACGCAACAAAAACATTCACGTTTCCGGGTTAGCTTTTTGGGCAACTGCCAAATGAGGGTTAATATACTGGTGCTCTCATCTTATGCGTAAACATTTTAAAGTCGGTTCATTACCTACATACACTTTTTTTACTAAGACAATTCTTGCGGTTGCGCTCACATAGAAATCGGAGTACCTATACCAAATGACACATTTACTAATTAAATGATTAATGTATTATTGAAAATGTATGTATGACTTGTTTTAATTTTACTTTTAAATATCTAATTATTATATTATATTTGATACGTTGATCAACTTTTAATTTTAATAATTCTCTTTCCGTCTTCAAAATATCTAAAAATATTTTTAATATTCTTTTATAGATATACGATACTTCTTCTATATGTGTTCCACATATCATACTGCTAACGTTTGTAATTCCTGAGATAATAATAATAATAATCGCCTAATGAAATTGACACAGGTCTTAATATACTGGTACTTTTAAAATATGCTATGATGTTCCACTTTACTTTGACATTTTTCATATTAGTCACGCGATTCTGCGAAAGCGGTCGCTTTAGGATGTAATACTGACATTAGAAGGTTCAAACAAAGTGAATCAGTTTGGTCAAAAAGCACATAACTGAAGCTACACAGTGGTATTCAACAACATTAAATTATACAAGTTTGTGTTTATATGGATCACTTTATAACAACTAAATAATTTTATTTGCAACAACTGTTGTTACATGAAATATTTAGATTAGCACAAAACCGACAATATAAACAAACATACAATTTATACAAGAAACAAAACTTGGTGGATAAATACAACAATGGCTACTTAGAATACGTAATGAATTCAAAATTAAATAAACATGTTAATGAATGGAATAATCCAGGCAAAATTTACATTTTTCTACTTCCTAGTAAACAGTTTGACATTATATTTGAAGATTTTATTGTATTTTGTAGCAAGATGGTTCGGCTTCATAAAATTATTTGTTTTCTTTTTATTGCATGAGTTCATCAGACAGGCAGATGGCCCACCTGATGGAAAGCGGTTCGCATCGCGTATTAACATTTGTAACACTGAAGGTGCTACCAATGTGTGGCCGCTTTCTAAAGGGAGACTGGAACCTGAACACAGCAACTCAAGGTTGTTATAGCAGCATACTCTAGACCAGGGCTGTTAACCATCTAGATGGGAAAATACCCTACCACCCGGCTGTAGGTTGTTTTGTCGTCTTTTACATCAAGTCGCCCCAACGCAGGAAATTGTTATTCATTCTCCGTTCCTGGACAGATAGCTTGTTTGTGTAAATATGGCTCATGGCCGATTTGTATATCTTACTATTCATTCACTTGCAATTTGATATTACTCGTATGAAGTTTATGTCAAATTTTAACAATAAATAGTAAGGCAAATAAACGGTTAGTAAGATATAAGAACCAGCCATTACTCATTTTTTTAAACTAGGTATTGTGTCTATAGATGAAAAACTGGCAGTGAGGTTTTATTTTCTTTCTATACTAGACTATTCTCTGCGGCTTCGCCGCGGGTCAAAGTCTTAACCTAAACATAATATTTATTTATCTATTGGCGGTTTCTACATCTTACCGACCTTTCATTTGACTTACTATGGGTTAAAATATGACATATGTACAACTACAGTAATATGAAAATTCAATTGAGGTAAGGCAAGTGAATTAATAGTAAAATATAGGAACCGACTGTCACCAAATAACCATCCGCTGCTTTGTTGTCCGGGTATTGAATCAACATTTCCATTACCCGGATGGCTAAGTTTTAAAATTTTGGTTGGTTACCCATTGTTAGGCTATTCGTGTGTTATTATCTACTACAATTTAATCGTAGTAAATTAATGACACTAGCCCATTAAAGAACTGTGCTATTGACTAGACCCATCTCGATATTTTTATGTATGTCGACAAGCTGAAGCCGACGCTGGATTCAGCGCACTGCTTATGACTTTTTAATGCAGGCCCAACCCTTCTGAGAATTCAGGTAGCATATCTAAATTTAACTATAAGATTATTGCTGTATACAGTACAATATAATACATACTCTTTATTGTACACCAACATTACAGAGCAAAATACACAACAAACTTACATACTAAAAGGTAGTACAATGGCGGTCTTATTACTAAAAGCAATCTCTTCCAGGCAACCTTTGGATGGACAAGATCTAGTTGCATAGATAGATAGAGTTGGCGTGCAGTTGAAATAGATACTAATATAATAATAAAATAATTATTATACATATATTATAGTTATAAAAATATATATGTACATAGACATACAAAACAAACAATAAACACGTTATACAGTTAGATAGTGCTCCTTTACAAGTCTGTTAAAGGAATGAATAGATTTAGCAGATCGGACATTTGCCAGCAGAGCATTCCAAAGATGCACAGCCTGAACAGAGAACGATCTTGCGTAAATCTCCCTAGTATGTAACGGTGTCCTGAGTCGCAACCTTTCTGACGTTCTCAGAGACCTCCAACACAGTGAAAGAACTGCAAAACGTTATTTAAGGTAAGACGGGGTCCTAGGATCAAACAGTACGCCTTCAAACAGCTGGACTACATACTAGGACTGTTTGTAGGCTGGTATAATAGACATAATCGATCAATTACACCGGCCCAAAAAAAAGTGGTGTTTTTTTTTATTGCAGGAGATCAGCAGACAGGCAGACGGCCCACTTGATGAAAAGTGGTTACCATCGCCTATAAACATTTTTAACACCAAAGTTGCTACAAATGCGCTGCTGCTCTCTTAAGGGAAACTGGAACCTGGTCACTAATGCCGGAACACAACTCAAGGTTGTTATGGTGACATACTTTAGACCAGGGGTGGTAACCATCCAGTCGGGCAAATGCCCTACCACCTAGCTGTGGGTTGTTAAGTCGCCTCTTACGACAGGCCGCCCGGCCGCAGGGAATTGTATTCTTTCTCCGTTCCTGCACGGATAAAGATACGGTCAGTACTTTTGACTAGACCCAACCATTCTTATGTATTTCGATGTGCTGAATCCGAATCTGGGGTCAGTTTAATTTAGTCCAAACATCCTCAAAATTATGGTGTAATCGATTTATTATGTCTATTTTACAAGCCTACAAACAGTCTTAGTATATAGAGCGATAATCTTATAGTTAAATTTAGGAATGCTACCTGGATTCTCAGAAGAGTTAGGCCTACGTTAAAAAGTCATAAGGAGCGCTAAGCAATCTAAGTTATAGATACGAAACTTCTTTGTCATTAGAGTGAGCTGTAAACAAAACCCTTAGTAAAGCCCAAGGGGCCGACAGCTGTCTCCAGGCCTCCTCAACCATTAAACGCCCACGTAGTACTTACACATCAGCCTATTACAAAATATGCCAAAATTCAACCTTATTAATAAACATTTACAGTTGAATTTTTAATGTCTGAAATACTTCTGTTTTCAATGGGTCCTGAATTATTTTTATTCAAAAATATATGTTAACCTCTTAGCAATACAAATCTTTTTTCCATGCTAGCTTAAAATATATTACAGGAAATTGTATTGGAGATTGAAGTACAAGAAAAAGCGTTAGTGAAATACGAATTCCCCTTGATTGTGATGGGTGGTTTATCCCTGTCGGTTGTATAATTAAAGTGTATATTAATTTGAATAATAAAAATATTCAAAATCCAAAGATTTTTTGGTGTAATAACCGCAAAGCGCTGTTTGCTTCCCTAGTAGTTTGAAATATTAATCTTATGTTATATTATGATAGAACATAGTTTTTACAACAAATTTTTCAAGATTTGTTTTAGTCTGGGCAGCATATAACCGGGGTAAAGCAGACAGACAGATGTCCCGTCTGATAGAAAGCAGTTACAGCCTTATCAAGGGTTACCGACGTGTTGCTAGTCTTGAAGGAATTTTATGACAACTTTTTTTGAACATAGTAATGTGAGAAAACCTCTGTTGTGAGCACATTGCAGAGTCTTAGAGGGGCAGACGTCGTAGCAAGACGGGGTGCAAACCTCAACGCCTTTGCTTATAGACCCAGTCTGTGAGTTAATAAGTCTAGTCGACCCGGCAGACGTTGTCTTGCCCTTAAAAAATAAAAATCTAGAAACCGATTGAAGCACCATCAACTGGGAACAATTGTTAATCTAAACCACCCCGAATAACTTGAAAAAATTCCCTTTTCATCAAAATCTAGGTGTGTTAAAGACGTGTCCAGCGGACCACCTACCGGGTCTTTTCGTGAATCTAAACCATCCCGGAGGACCCACTTGAACACACACAAAAATAATTTACCTAAATCAGACAAATGAAAATGAGTTCAAATGCATTCACCATTGCCGAAATAGGCCGGGAAAGATCAAATTGATGGCTAGATTGATATTTTTTTAATAATAATGTTTTTTATTGATGAATATCATATTTTAATACTTATTATCCTATTCCGGACGAAGACAATTCCAAAAACACAAAAATAACACGACTTTGTTTTATATATATAGATTCTTAAATAATGTATTTGTTAGTGTAAAACTCCGAACTACTGTAAATCCTAGGATTAACCAACACGAGTCGGTAAATGTCCGAATTTATTTCAAATGAAAAGATTTTTCGGGCTTTTACCATCAGAATGTAGTAAATCTTAGGATTAACCAATACGAGTTGGTAAAGGTTAATTTTGAAAATAAAACAAATAGTAATTATCATTTGTTATATGTATCATATTTCATTTTAAATAAATTCGGACGTTTACCAACTCGTGTTGGTTGATCCTAGGACTTACTCTTCGAACTTTTCAGTAGCATAAATACATGAAAAAGAAAGTGTTTTAAACTATATAGGTGTATATATATATATATATATATACAGGTATATATATATATATAGGTATATATATATATATATATATATATATATATATATATATATATATATATATATATATATATATATATATAGTAAAGTTGATTCGTTTGAATTGGGACGTTATAACGCAGTTTACTCGTATCATTTCACAAAATCAAGGAGGATTTTATAAACTTACTAGCTGTACCCGGCAGACGTTGTCCTGCTTTTGAAAAATAAAATTCTAGAACCCGATGCCAGAGCCACGTACCGGTTCTAATTGCGAATCTAAACCATCCGGGTACCCACTCAAACACACAAAAACAAAATCACCAAAATCGCTCCAAGTGATTAGGAGGATTCCAGAACCCGATCGCAGCGCCACCTACCGGTTCTAATTATGAATCTAAAAGAGTAATATATTCTTTTTTTATTCTAAGTCATGACAAAATAAGATTAAAAATCTTGCCAAAAAATTAAAGTTTATGATTAACAAATTAAAAATAGGTGTTGATCGTAGAGGGCTGAAAATTTAGGGCTGTATGTATTTTTTAATGCTCCTAAAAAAATAAAAATTAATCTAAAAATTAAAAAAAAAATAGGGGTGGACTACCCTTAACATTTAGGGGGATGAAAAATAGATGTTGTCCGATTCTCAGATCTACCCAATATGCACACAAAATTTCATGAGAATCGGTCAAGCCGTTTCGGACGAGTATGGTAACTAACACTGTGACACGAGTATTTTATATATATAGTATTAGATAAAAAGCGTCTAGTACACTATTCTGGGTCGATTGCGATTCTTTGAATTTTCCAAACCTATACAACCCTATTGCTACTTTGTCTTCGTAACACCCTAGTAATGTACTGTAAGGCGAATTATGATACGAAACGCAATAAATTATACAATACAAATGCCAGTAACTGAGGTAACAAACAGACAGCAATAATCATCGGGGTTCTAAATTGCGAACAATAACAAACAGACAAAGTGTTGAGTGTTAATATTATACAGATAGTATGAGAACTTGTCACGTGTACAGGGTAAATGTGAAATAATTGTCAATTATTAAATCGATCGATTTAAATCGCTGATTGTTATTTTGTATTTGTAATAGGAGGGAGGATAGTGACACCAAATGGGATATTTTTCATAAACTTACAGAAGTGTACTTACTTGTGACGTCATAAGTTGTTTTTTTTTTCTATAAGGGTCCAGCAAGCCCCACTTCTCCCCTAATATAGTCACGGACTTTTAGTCACTGTTTATCTTTAACACTATTTACATATATACCTTAGTGGTCATAATTATTATTATTACAAGTAAGTATTACTCTCCGTAAAGAGCGCATTAATTATTGTTTGAATAGTAATTAAAATTATTTATATCATGATATTGTTGCGATCCGATATTAATTATGTGAAGGTGTCTTATTACCCCTTTGAATATGAGTGCTCTATTGTTCGCGCTAATCTCTTTGTTCACACCACCGTAAGACGTCATAAAACCTTTTTTCATTTATTTGTATGTCATGGAACTTCTTAGAATCCATTAAGCCAACAAGTTAAAGTTTTCAAGTAACTGGGCGGCATCTCGCTAAGAGGTCATGTCTAATTTACAAATGGATGAGGGTTGTTCAGTTGGGGAATGAGCCATTCGTAGGTTCTGTCTGCGAACGAAACTTTACCTATTGCACTTTCGAAGCCAGTATCTTATAACGACGAACTTTGCGCGATTTATATGATATCAATTTTCTACCCTAGAGTTTGGTTTTGTTGTATTCGGTTATACTTGTAAGGACTATGAATTACGTGTGTGTACATCTAATAAATGTTGTGATGATTCCAACGGGATTTTGAATTTACATCCCGTAAACTCGTAACAATATTTTAAAATTTAAATGATAAGGGGCCATCTTATTTTTAAAAGATAAACGTAAAAAGGGAGTTGTAATAATTTAACCGTTATGTCCGTCTGTGTCTCTATCTGTGACACCGTAGCTCTTTAACGGGTGAACCGATTTGGATGCGGTTTTTTCTTTTTTTTTAAGAATTCCTTTACGACCGAAACCCCTACTTTTTCCTCGGTCTATCTGTCTGTTTGTCATATTGTCTTTATATGTCACTATTATTTTTTTCGAAAATTACTAAGTTTGTATAGACGGAATTCGATAGGGAGGTACATCTCCCTATCGAATTCCGTCTATATAGATATAATACATTCTATCTACCGGTATATAATAATGTGGTAAAAGCGTGAAAAACCGAATAATTACGTATGGGCGTCATACATGTAACCAAAGATTGTTTTTGGACTTGGTTTAATTTTTAACTTTTAACATGGTCGTGTGGCGTATTGTTAGCCAGATCTTGAAAAAATATGACAATGTTCTTTATTTATAAAAAAAATTATGTAAATTATTTAATAATATTAATGGATTAAAAATAATTAACTTCAGGTGTGAAGCCCATAATCGTCCAATACGGAGATTGATATTATGACTTTTAATTTAAAAACTGGAAAATTCTGAAAAATTGCATTTCTTGAATTGAAATTGCTGGCAAACACGCAGATGGCCCATCTAATGGAAAGTGGTCAGCGTTTCCTACAGACGTTTGCAACACCACATGTGAAACCAACGCGTTGCCAACCTTTAGGATGGGATAGAAGGTTATAACTCTACGTCTAAAATGCATTCTTTATTCCAGGATTGTCTGCTCCGTCGGCCATCAATCCTATCACATACGTGATTGGCCCATAGCCACTTCACATAACAATAAACAACACCAAACATATGGCGACAGCCAAATTAATACGGCATAAATCCTTATTGATCAACTGGAGCAATAAATGTCCAATAATTAACGTTAGGATCTCCTCCCTATGGTGAGAATAGAGTATGATTTAAATCTGTCATGCCCTATCTTCCCTGGCGTATCTATATTTCTAATTCACCCTTATTTGAAGGGTAGAATTGTGCCATGTTGTTTAAAATGTGTTTTCTTAAGCGAAATTTTTCTGACTTCTACGTGAAGGAAAACATAGTGACGCAATGAAGAGGAAAACAAAAACAACACGAGGAAATTGATGTGTTAAACCTGTCTGTCCAATTTGGATAAGTATGTACTGCCCATACTCGTGTAAATGAGGAGGCCTGACCCCCGCAGTTGGATACGTAAGGGCTGATATTAATTGTATTGTTTTTATTGTCTAAAACAGGCATACGGCTCTCCTGATTGAAAGTGATTACCGTCGCTGGCAGGCGTTTGCAAGATCAAAGACATTACTAACGCGGTACCGGCCTCGAAGAAATTTTATGACACCTTTCTTTAACAATATCGTAGAGCAGAGAGAAAACCTCAGCGGGAAGTTCCGTCCAGATCATTGTTGCACGTGGAATAAACGATAATAGGGATGCGAACACATATTACAATTAACCTAATATTTTTACGCATTAAAACAGGGCGTTAAAATAACGTGTTATGGTCTTATTCATAGAGAGTTAGAGTAAGTTTGAACGCTTCTTTAAGAACGGTAAAGAAGCATTCAAACTTTTTTTTTAACGATGGAAAACACGATTGAGGGCCGTCAGCCGCGCATAGGTAGGACATAACATCTGGGGGCAAATTGCGGCCGGTGTCTGGGATTCGCCAGGTCGGGGTGGCACTAGCACCTCTAGCCAGACCTAAAGATGCTATTGCCACACCGCGGTTAGGGCTACCCACTATAACCCTTCGGTATTCCGTCCTTCGCCTTTAATGCCAGGGCCACGGGTAAGTGGCCTAGCCTCTCCGCTGGCCCTGGCAGGCAGTAGCCTATCGGCCTCGTTCACTGTCGGGGAACCAATTTTGTCCCCCGGCGACATCATGCTCTCATTGCGTGGGGCGGTCTGTAACGCGCCCCACGGGAGGCGAGGTGAGCGCGCGCAGAATACATCGCACCCCCATCTCGACGGCATATTGCGTGTGGGGGCCCACTGCGCTGCCCACTTACGGTGGCCGAAAGTCCAAACTGGCTCGCCGGCGCCAACGCGTTCTTCTTTGATGAGAGTGGAGCAAGGATGTTCACTCGCGCTCCTGTTTCGCTTCCTCCTTTGCAAGCATGAGACGTTAGCAAAAGGAGGAGACGGCATCCCATCCAGTAATGCTCCCGACCCTGGCGCGAGCCACGGCCGGGAGAGCGTTCAAACTTACTCTAACTCTCTATGAATAAGACCGTTATTATATATTTTTTAGTTACTTTTCAAACTACGATTAACGCTCTGTTTGACACCTTTTACTTGTACACTTATGACGTCATAAGTAAGTACGCTGGTACAAAATGTATGAGGCTGCGATGATCTGTATGTTTATAGAAATTGTGTCAGTGATTTGTCTGGCCGCCCCCCTATTGAACGTGATAACTCAAAAAAATGGGCTTGAATATCCAGTAGATGGCGACAGGCGCGTTTTATTATATAGATATATTTTAACCGTGCAGGAACGGTGAAAGAATACAATTTCCTGCAGCCGGGCCGCTTATTGTAAGAGGCAACAAAAAAACCCACAGCTAGGTGGTAGGGTATTTGCCCGTCTAGATGGCTACCAACCCTGGTCTCAAGTCTGTCACCATAACAGTCTTGAGTTGTTTTCCGGCGTTAATGCCCAGGTTCCAGTCTCCCTTTAGAGAGCGACAGCACATTGATAACACCTTCGGTGCTACAAATGTCCATAGGCGATCGTAACCGCTTTCCATCAATCAAGTGGGCCGTCTGCCTGATATTCAAACTAATCTAATGAAATATCAGCTCTCTGATTACATTCATGCGTATAAACATGCACGGCGCGTGCGCACACCAATCGCGCTTCATAGTAATGGTGAGGAACCGAGGAATCCATGAGGAGGCTATTTTTATACTTTCCCCCTCGACGGCGCGCGCGCATGCTGAGATTTACACCGCGGAGTTTAATGTACTAGAAACTGCCGGCTCGGAAATCCTGAAGCTGAAAAAATGAACTCAGTTGGTTTGCTTTCTTTGGGAGGTCTTTTAAAGACGATTAATGTTATATTCAATTACTATTTGCTCAAAAAGTGAATTTATGAAGCTTGTATAGATTTTTACACAATGAAACGTGCGGTAAAATAGGTACTCTCACCAAAGTATCTATTTAACCGTACGCCGTGTCAACCAAAAATGTTGTTGTTAGGCAATGCCATTAATGCGAGAGCCACGGGTTTATGGCATAGCTTCTCCGCTGGCCCTGGGGCAGGAGGTGGCCCATCGGCCTCATCCAGTCTCACGGAAATACTTTTGTGCTCCGTTATCTTCATGCTCTCGTGGGGTGGCCCGTAACGTGCTCCTCGGGAGGGAGGGTAAGCGTGCGTGGAATATGACGCGCCCCCATCTCGACGGCATAACCCTTTCAGTCTAGACTGGCCCTCTAGTGCCGAAGCAACCTCCTTTGATGGCAGCGGAGCAAGGATGTCCGCTCACGCTCCCGTTCCGCCTGTTTCTTCGCGTTTATCCCATCCTATTAGTCCATCCCCCTGTTTCATTCCCTTTCTCCTATCCTCTTATCTCATCCCCTCTATCCACTCCTGAAGGCTGGGGACGCGTTGGCTTCCTTTCTGGTGTTGCAAATGTTTACCGGCAATGATAAGCACTTTCCATTAGGTGGGCCGACTGCCTCCTTGCCAACTTCGCAATGAGTAAATAAGTACCTGCAAGAAATGTTATAAAAATATTTTAACAAAATTCAAAATCGACATCAAACTAAAAAGCAAAAAATATTTTTATTTTTTTACTACATCTTGAAGTCGGTGCCGAGTAAAACATAAAAATTACTATATTTTGCAAATTTGTTGTTTTTGTTTTATTTGCCACCGACTTCAAGATGTAGATATTTTTTTTGCTATATAGGTTGAAGTTGGTTTTGATTATTTTTTACATATATTTTATTATATACTTTTTAGTTACGTAAATACTTGAATAGCTTTAGAAAAATATATATAAAACACGTAGTACGTGGCTGTAATATTCGACGGTTTTTCTCGAATTCCCTGGGATCCACTCATCAGATCGTGACTTGGTGACAATGAGAACGACTCGGGAGTACACTCTTTCGAATAAAAAAAAATGATAATCGGTCACAATTGACGGAGAGTTGAATTGAGAACCTCCTTCTTTTTAAAGTCGATTAAAAGAGATAAAAAGATACATCCTACCTATATCTAAAAATAAAAAACAAATAAACGAGGAAAATGATATAACAAAAAATACCAACGAAATCAGCAGTTGGAGAGGACGAAAACAAATCTAATCGCCTACCTGCTAGTTAAACAAAGACGAGTTGTTCAATCTCTAGCATCACTTAAATATTCACAGACGAACTTTCTAGATGAAATGTAAGATCCACCTACAGAATCCTTTTAAGGCGTCTATAATAAATCTCGAAACAAACTTCAAAGGTTTTTGATACAAAATGATTTAAATGCCGCTTAGATGTAGTACAAAAATCTAAAAGATTAGGCGTGTTAGGGGATTGTGACATTTGAACAAAATAAATATTAAAAACTATTTGATTCAAATAAATCAAGCAGAATGTAACATACGCTTCTTTCTTTCTTTGCCTCTCATTTAAATTGTATCCACTGCTAGCAAGTACAAAAGTGTCGATGGAAGTGGACAGCACGAATATGTAAACGCAACATATTTGAATATTTGATACTCGCGCTCAGTGCCGTGTTTACCCGGGGGATACAAGGCGTGCGTGGTATCACGGGGGCAGGATCCTAGGAGGCTTAAGTCGATTGACTTCAATAAAATCATCGTGGTTTTTCAAGCTCTGATTAACGCCACTCCACATGATTACGTATGTAACTCTATGCTAGCCTCAATGACATAATTCGCCGAGTTTTTATCAGCGTCTGCGTACCGACTATCCCACAGCCAGCTTGGTGCGCGATGATAGCAAGAGGCCGGACGGAATGTCACTTACTCCTTTGAAGATAGGACGGCCGCTTGTGTGCGACGCGACATGCATCGACACTCTGGTTCCGTCACCTGTTCCAAAGACTAAGTCAGGGGCTGGTAACGCTTCTTCAACAGCTGAAGATCTCAAACGGCGCAAATATGGAACTGTAGGAAGGGGTTACATATTTGTACTGTTTTGAGTTAAGATCCGTGGGATCCATCGACAAAGGGTTTTTTGAAAGAAATTTATAAGAATCGTGAGCATCCATGGGGAAGGATTCTCACTCGCCATTAATACCGCCGAGGTGGGAGCGCCGCTGTTCCGCGCACATTCACCTTTAATCCTCAACCCAAAGAGAAATATGAACTCGCCGGAAGCTTCCTAAGGGGAGGGGGGGGGGCGCTGTGGTAGCTTAGTGATTACCGTACGCGTCCCAAACTCAAAAGGCGCGGGTTCTCCCTGGCCCGAAAAGCATGCACCACTTAAGAAGTTTTCTGACATAATAGCTAAGCATATTATTACAATTACCACGTGCTAACGGTAAAGGAAAACATCGTGATGAAACCTGCGCATCGAAATAACCGATATGTCAAATTCGGTCTTAAACAAGTGTGGCGGATATTCTGTCTGCTTCCTTATAAAAACGGGAGGCCCGAACCCGACAGTGGGACGTTCAAGGGCTTTTAGTACTGGCCATAGTATTAGTATTATTACAACATAGCTACTTCCACGTTAGCAAGCAGGAAAGTGGCGAAAGAGTTGACAGCGCGAGTATTAAATGTTCAAATAAGTTGCGTTGTCATAGTCCCGCTGCCCACTTCGCTTGCCGCTTTCCTGCTTGCAGCTGTAGATGTGGGCATAAGATGAGGCATAAAATTTCAGTTAAAACTTTCCCTCTTATATTTCAAGTATCGGATATCAAGTGTCGTGTAGCATAAACCTATATGAAATAAAGCAATTCCACGCAGCTGCGTGATGTTGTTCTAATTAGTTGTAGTTTTATTGGCCCTTCAGAGGGCGCTGTGGTCACGTACATGCAAAGCCGTGCAGAATAAACGTTTTAGCATAATGCACAACCGTTACAGTTATGGCTAACGGAAATCAATCAGCACCATGTTTTCAGTTTCCAAGCGTGTTTCAATGCTAACCATTTCATTTATTTACACATAGGATTGAATACATGTAATAAATTTAAAAATAATTATATGTTAAATTTAGTATTCGAAATCTCTAATAAAATATCTAACTTATATTATACCTATTACCACGTTTCTGAATTTCGGAAAAAACTCAAGTGGTTGGCCAATTCGTTTTCGCCGGAATACTCACATTCTTTCATTGCTTTATAATATTTTATTATCCCTACTACTCCACAGTACCTTAGAGAATGCTTGGATTTATTTCTTGCTCTCACAATTTAGCTCCTTCCAATAGACATAGACTTATTACTCCTATTCATAATACAACGTTTTTCATTAATTCTTTCACGGTTAAGGCTATCCAACTTTAGAATATACTGCCTGTTGCTGTCCGACAAGTAAAATCTCTATTAATATTTAAGAAAATGGTCAAGAAATACATGGTCAAGCAATATAATGCAACAGTTGTACTTGTTAAACTGTGTAATGATAAGTAATTTTGTGTAATTAGTATTATATTGCATATAGCTATATGTTTATTATGCTTAAATAGTTGCATTTTATTACTGTATCTTGTATACATATATAATAACTTATGTGTATATTAAACACTATATAGTGTAGTTATATATTTATTATTAAAATGTAAGTGTTCGTACAATCATTATTGTGTATAACTACCATCGCCACTCAAGTTGTCTGGAAGAGATCGCTTTTCAGCGATAAGACCGTCCTTTGTACACGGGTAGAATAATACTATTTCTTAAGTTTTTTCGTAATGATGTACAATTAAGTGTACAGGGTATACACCCTACAATAAAATGTAGGGTGTATCATTTTGTATTGTAATGAAAACAATCAAAGAAAATTGATTAGTCAAGATCCGTTCTTATTTTTTAACCCTTTTTGTAATTTTGGTAGGTATTTAAAATTACGTGTAGGATATAAAATATATTATTGCCAAATTTCACCCCAGTAGTTTTTCAGGAAATTGCCTTTGAGATTCCTAGACAAACGGTTAGACGGATGAGATGACAAAAGTTCAGCTTTAGCTGAAACGCCTTTAAAACTCTAAAATGTAATGTTTTATCTATACATATAATAAAACTGTAGAGATCGAATTTCTGTACAATGAAGACAAATGCTAAAAACCGAGTTAGGGGGATGTAAGAAGTGAAATAGAACTAATTTAGATTTTTTTCAAATTTTTTGTTTCTCTGTTTGTCTGTCTGTTTGTATCGGCTAATCTCCGAAACGACTGGACTGATTTAAATGAAATTTTATATGGTGGTGGCTTATAAAACATATAGGATACTTTTGGTCCCGAAAAATTAAAGAGTTCTCGTGGGATAGTTAAAAAACGAAGTTGCGGGCATCAGCTAGTTTACAATAAAAATTAATCTCTCAAATTATTTTTGACGAGAACTTGAAAGGTATTAATATGATGCGCAGGCTATATTAAAAAATGTATAATATTGGTTGACTGTTTTACTCGTTTGGTATAATGTGTCGTTTCGATCTGTCACAAGAACTCCTTTATTGTGCATCAGCCAAAGACCCACAATTTGGATGGGCTTCTGTTATATGAGTCCAAATTTTGCTTGGCTTGGCAAATTTGCTTCAATATTATTTTTAAACAAATTGAGCTTTCATAAATACTTGATAGGTACTGGTTAGATACACAAGCAGACAAATATACACATTGTATATTCCCAAGCTCAGCAAGTTTCAGGCGTGTATTAGTGGCATTCAACGGACCTTTCTAGGGCCGCTCCCAAAGAAAAAGAAGATGATTAAGCTTTCAAGTTTGATAAAGATGACTTACAAATAACCTGAATTATAAACCAATGCAAATGCATTTAATGACATAATGGACCCAACACCATGAGTGGCCTATATTTTGTTACTACATTTTTTATTATCTACAAGATGCATATTGTACAATGTGGCACGAATAACGTTTAACCTTTCGCCTGTCCCATTCGACTCTCCCACAAGGTAAGATCACCACAAACATTAAAATCAAGTAACATAATACAAGTGAGCCAATTTCATCTTTATGATAGTAGACATAGAGTCCTTTATACAGACGAACCAAATTAAATTTATGATGTTGTGGATGGTATTACTTGTGCTTTAGACCCACGTGGTGTCACACATGTGGATCTTCGCATCCCGCTTCAGCGGGGGACTCAAGAGTATAGGGAATCGGTGACATTTTGTGTTTACTTTATTATTGCATGAATTATATCTAACTTTTTACTATAAAAATAGCATAACAATAATCTATGACATAATGTAGCTTTACGATACTTTTAAATGCTTCATGACTTCATAACCACATCTTATTTTTCTGGTTTTTTGACATGTTATTATTTAAAAAAAATTGAGCTAATATTTAACTGAATTTTAAGCTAAGGTAGAAGTGGGTAAATTCAAAAACATATTCATAATGATTGAGCTTAAAAAATATTTTGAACTATGATATTCCCGCGACTTCGTCCACGCTTGACAAGTAACGTAGACTACAGTTATTTTATTGTATTTTCAGCAGGGTAACAGGTTTTTAAGTATGAAAATACACGATTTCCGAAGATTCCCTTGAAAACCCGGAATAAATAATGTTACTAAGAGCATACATATCTAGATCTACTAATATATAAATAATATAATATAATAAACATACATACTGTCGTATGAAGCAAGTTATAATATCATGTGGTTTCGAAGTTAGGAAATCCCGGGGAATATAAGAAGCCGCTGATTATATTGTTTTAGTATCAATCGGATCTGAATCAGGTAACTTTTATGTATAATACACACTTTAAAACACTCGAGGGTAAATTTCCGCGGAATTTCCGGCATAAAAAAATATTACACATTTTATTGCATAAAATTTCCTATCGATCAATGAAAAAATCACATTGCTATTCGATTTTTTTAGTCTGGCTCTGCTGCTTAATAATCTGAGAATTTTTAATAATTCCCAGAAAAATTCCCGCGGAATTCCCAAAATAAAAGGTTGCTCAAATTTTAAGTCTAAGAATTTTCTGTCGATCAGCAACAACCGCATCGAAATCGGCCCAGTAGTTTTAACGTGAATCGCGAACATGTAGACAAACCGACAAACAGACAAGAAATAAAAAAAAACTGTATCGTGTTCTCCATCATTTATATAGACTATTTCAGACACAGACACGGCATGTTATAATAGATATTCACTGAGTATTTTTTAACATATGGGGTGCTTTCGATTAAATGCTTATTAGGGTCTTGCAACTAAGTGACAGAGATTAATCAATACATACATTGAAGGATATCTGTCTGTCACTTGGCCGACGCGCGCTTGGTCGATTTATTTAAAACATTATTTCCCTGTAGCATTAAAGCAAGTCGTAATGTACACATTAACCTCTTAAAATCAATCTTTCAGTCAAACAATATAAATAAATTTACGAGCATTGTCCCAATCTGAGTCATTACCGTCTCGCGAATATAAATTAAGTAACCTAACCAAAAAATTCATAAAAATATAACAGTTAATGAATCAGATATTCTTTTAAAGGCGTATCAAGTCATCCACTAACTACTAAGACAGCGCAGGCGCACATGTTGCGCACATTTCATATACACCCCCTCCCCGCGACCCGCGTGTAAATCCTCTACCCCGCTAAGGGAAGAACTGAAAAAATTGGACCATAAGCTCCTGTATGCATGACCCCTATTTCGTACCTTTAAGATCTTTATTTGATTGCTCAAAATATGGACCAAATTTATTGATTTCAAGGGACATGTTTTTGTCTGAAATCTTTTAGGTCAATGAACTTTTAGGATTTTGCTTTTATTTTATACATTGTTATTTACATTTGCAAATTACTGTATTATCCTAACTATAATATTATAAATGCGAATGTGGGTTTGTTTGTGACGTTGTCACACCTTACCTACACAACCGATCATCACGAAATTTTGTAAGAACGTTATAACGGATATAGAAAAGAACATAGAGTACCTTTCATCAGATATAAAGTAGAGACTTGTCTGTTAAAAACGTCAAAATATTATTGTTCAACCAAACAACTAACTATACCTTGTTTTTGCTTACTACAAAAATTCTGAATTTTATATTAATTGAATTGTGTGCTTAGATGGATCGTTTAAAATATTTTCTACTTTAATATCTAATTTTAAATAAAAATAAAAAAATAAAATAAAAAATCCTTAAGTCGACTGAGTTATTTCCACGCCAGGAAATAGTGTAATTGCGTACAAAAGTCGTGTGTGAAGTACCAAAACTGACGAAAAACAATATACACTTCATAAAAATTGGCAAATAGACTACATCGTATACTAACAAGCTAAGCAAGTTACGACCATATGTAATATAATTCTAACAGACATCTTTAAGACTCATTCCAGACACCCTGATGAATATTTTTATATAATATATAGATAAATTGCATTTTTGATAAATTTTCTGAAAATCAAATCTGGGACCTATGCGTTCTGATAAACATAGCAGGCTAATGTTTAGACCACTGGACCATGGAGGCTACTAAACATATTCAAGTTTTGATAAGATAAAACTGCTGTTTTTCAATCTCATATCCACACTGCAAAAACAAACCCATTTTTTCCAAGATATCCAATTTTTTTTATTATTGAATTGACATTATCGATAACAAATAATCTTTGAATGTTTAAAAGAGTGACGATCATCTTCAAACTTATCTAATCGGATTCTTGGGTTTTCCTCCTATTTAATCTTCAGTATTAAATTTTCAAGTGAAAAGCTATAACGTGAACATAGAGATGAATTTGATAATTTTTGCTTTTGGGTTTATAGTGAGTGCTGTTTTTGGTCAGGATTCAGTGCCTTTGGTGAATATAACTCAAGGAACTGTTCTCGGGTCTGTAGCGAATGATGGTGCATACTACGAATTCTATGGTATACCTTATGCTGATTCAACGTCTGGAATTCATAGGTTTCAGGTAAAATAATTACTCATTTCAATGGTGTAATATAGGTATAAATAAGCAAGAAAGGCTAGTGTAGCGTACTGTTTTACGGACTCGTAGGTTGAAATAGTAGCCAAAAATGCCTGCAAATTTTAAGCAGTTTTCTGACCTAATATGCATATTGTTACAATTACCACACGCTGAAAGTAATACATCGTGATAAATCCTGCACATCGATATAAGCGATGTTTCAACCCCGCCATCTTGAACAACCGTGGTGAGTATATAATTCGTTCCCCTAAGAAATTGGAAAACTCGTGCCCAGCAGAGGGAGCTAATAGCTATCATGAGCAGTTTAAATAACGTTGTCCTCTCTAATAAACTCGCCATGATCACATCACCCGTATCTTTTTTATATTTATAATTTTTGCCTTATAGTTTTAGCTTTAGCTTTCAATCTGACGTTTTAAAACCCTATAACATTGACAATGATATGTAATTTTATATAATTAGTAGATATTATATTGCATATAGTTACATGTTTATTATGTTTAAATAGTACATATTATCACCATATCTTGTATGTGTATATAACTTATGTGTATATTTGTATATATAGTATAGTTATATATTAATTATTAAAATGTAAGTAATCGTACAGTAATTATGTATACCACCATCGCCACTCCTAATCAGAATATTCTTGCCAGGGGTGGTCTGGAAGAGATCGCTTTTTAGCGATAAGACCGCCCTTTGTACCCAACTAGACTAATACTAGTTCGTAAGTTTTTCTGTAATGGTGTACAATAAAGTGTTATCTATCTATCTAACATTTTCTCGAAAAACATTATCAGACGCATTTTCAAATTAAACTGATAATTTCTGAGATTATTGCGTCAAAGCGTATCCATACACGTAATCTAAGTTGTCGGAAAGGACAAACTATCATGTTTCAGAAAAGCAAATTAAAGTTGTTTTTTCTTCTTATACTCGTTATAACCTTTACATTATTAATGATTTCTAAAAAATGAAAAAACCTCTTAAAAATTTGGAATTCAGTTACAAATGTAGATGTTACAACGAATACAAGAAAAAATTAATCAATATAGCAATAAACTATTTAAAAAATATGTTTCAGGCGCCATTACCTCCACCTTCATTTCAAGATACTTTCGTTGCCAATAGAAGAGATATACGATGCGTAAATCCTTTAGGAGTCGGATATGAAGGTACTGAAGACTGCTTAGTAACAGATGTTTTTACTGCTACATTGAACAATACCGCTCAGCTTCCTGTGATGGTTTGGGTCAAGGGGAAAGAATTTGACCGGGTACATGAACACGAACATGAGTTATCATTCAAAAAATTTGTGGGAAATGGTGTAGTTATCGTGTCACTTAACTTCCGTGAATCTATTCTAGGATTCCTTTGTCTTGGAACAGAAACTGCTCCAGGCAATGCTGGTCTGAAGGACATAATTGCCGGCTTAAGATGGGTAAAACAAAATATTGCCCAATTCGGTGGAAATCCTGATGATATAACTTTATTTGGACATGGTAGTGGTGCTGCTGCCGTCGATCTTGTTACTTTGTCCTCGTCAGCTAATGGCCTTGTCCACAAAGCAATAACACAGAGTGGTAACTCTTTTTCACCTTGGGCAGTGACACGAAATAATCTATACTATGCTGTACAGGTAGCAGAAGCTTTGGGCCATGAAGTTGAAAATGTTCACCAATTATCTGAAGTGTTCGCAAGAACAAGCGTTGCAGCTTTGATGGCAGTCATAAATGAACTTGAGTTGACGGACAACTCAATGGCTTTTGCACCATGTGTTGAAAGAACAGACCTTCAAGGTGTTGAAACTGTATTAAGTAAATCTCCATATCAAATTATGAACGAGGGAGAATTCTTAAAAATTCCTTTTATAACTGGTTTTGTTGACAACGAAGGAACAATACGAGCTGAAGAAGCTTTAAAAAATGATTGGCTTGAAAAAATGGAGCACTCATTTGCAGATTTCTTGCAATCTGATTTAAAATTTGAAAATGATGCAGAGGAATTGGCTGTTGCTGAAGAAATCAAATCATTCTATTTCCGAAACGAACCTGTGAGTATGGAAAATGTTGATGATTATATCTCGTACCATGGCGATACTATGATATTAGTCTCAACCTTAAAACAGGTTCGTCTCCGAGCGGCTTTATCTTCTTCACCCGTTTATTTATACCAGTTCTCTTACAAGGGAAATTTGGGAGATCCATTTGTAGGGCCTATTGTAGTAGATACCGCCGCTCATAGTGAAGAACTAGCTTATATGTTCCATGATGCAGCCGATATAGATATTCCATTATTGGAATTGGATTTAATAGTAGCTGATATTTTAATAGAGCGTTGGACAAACTTTGCCAAAACCGGGTAAGTGTTATTTCTTCAAATTTAAAATATATACAAAACCCTAGTTCAAATGATCAATCATTACAATCATATATTATTTTCATAAAATATTTATTTATAGGAAGGTTTTTTGGTTAAATTCAAGTCTTTTATTATTTTAATTTGTTTTTATAAATTTTAAATAATGATATGGTACAAACTACATACAAATTATCATTGAAGAAATATTTTTATTTCAGAGTGCCATACAGCGCGATCTCTCATGTTGAGTGGCGGCCATTTACGGTAGAAAATTTCTACTATCTCCGAATACTTGACGATGACGAAATCAGTGAGGAACCAGAAGCAAATTTAGAAGTTGAATTGCTGAATCCACACCCAGAGCTTGTTATATTTTGGGATGAGATATATAGTGAATATTTTTTAGATGCCGAAAGCAATTGGGAACTTACTCCTAGGGATGATGAGGATGATAACGAAGTCATAGTTGTAGATCCTGAATCAGGAAGTGGAGATGAAAATCCAGAGATTGAAGATGAAGATTCTGGGAATGACGAAGATAATCCTGGCAATGAACCTGACACAGATGATACTAGTGATGGAGAACCGAATTCTGCATCTACTATTGTTGCATACACTTTTCCTATATTAGCTCTATTTGCTGTATTGAATGAGTTCCACGTAGCATAGATAACGATGTAAAGTATCAGTCCAATTACACAACTAATCCCACCCTAACATAATACCATAGCTTGTATGATTGCGTGATATAAATTTATTAAAAGTTTAACTATATCTGTTGTTGCAATGTTTAACTTACATTATTTTCGGGTATTTTATGATTGTTATGGGATAATTACTGTTGGAAAAGCTAATATTAATGTAAATTTCACCATAAAAATTTAGAGATAAGCTTTTAATTTACCTAAAGCTAGATGTTTGACATTAAAATGATTTCATACGTAGTAGTTAAAAATATGTTATTATAAGGAATATTAATGCTGTACGTGTCCACGTTTCGAATTTTGCTTGAATTTTTTAAAACTGAAATTCAACCAAATGTCGCAGAATAAAAGAAAGAATTATTCTTCTTCATCTTCTATGAGTTCTTGCTATTGTACATCACAATAGCTTGTAACTTTTAAAATATTTGGAATTTACTAAATTTTAAATTATTTCTTTTATAGCCGATTTTTCAATCACTGGATAAAAGTTGTTCATAGTATAAAATACAAACGGAATAGTTAAAAATGACAATTGTTTTAATAAAATAGTTAAATTATTTCACTTTTGTAATCATGTTGTAATTTATTCGTTTGGTAAATTTTATCTCATGAATGATTGAAATCGGCACTTATTTAAATAGGTAACCTTAAGTATAAAGATAAATATAATAAATAAGATCTCAAAAAAACCATTTGTTTTTCAATTCTCAGATAAAGTTGTTTCATGGTTGGCTTTATCACATCAATTTTAATCATAAGTGGAAATAATCTTTTGAATGATTAAGTATTATCTATATATTTAACACCAAAAGGCCGCGAAGCTCCTGAAAACATCATACCATATCGCTGATTAAGGCTTACGTAGCATGGTTATTTTCCACCTTTGATAGCTGCTACCTGAAAAACGGCCTCGCTTTCAGCTTAACGAGTATCCATTCCTTTCTAAGTTTATATTAAACTACCGATCCTAAAAATTTCATCTTTGCTAAAATTACGTAACTCTGGGGTGATTGGGATCTCTATCTATAACGCTCACTATTGATATTGTAAAAGATAATAGTTTTTATTTCAGGTAACAGACCCATAGTGATTTACAGAATATTACATACTTATATTAAAATATACTAAATTAAAGAATGAACTACATCTCAAAAACTATTTAATGGATCCTATTGAAACCAATTATCGTTAAAAGTATTTCTTAAGCGCTCCTTTTGTGAATTGTTTCAGACTTCTATATCATAATATACAAGAAAGGGCAGTACTAAATCTTTACGGTTTTTAAAGTAATTATTTCATTTTCAGTTTAATTCAATTTTAATGAGAGCTCTCACATAAATCCGCTTAGGCTAAACAAAGATGTCGATTGGTTTAATTTAAATATTTCTGTTAATGGGCGTGCGGCTTCATCTCCGATAATGTTATAGATATGGGCCGTTTCACACAGATATAGCGATGGGCTTAATGCGTAGTTTCAGATGAGACATAGTTAATTACGTCAAATATTGACAGATAGCATATTTATGTACACTAATGTCGCTATTCGTTAACAGAGTTATTTTTAACGCTATAAATAAGACGCATTCGGCCAGCTTAAATCTTTAATAATAACGCAGGTGTGGGCCGCAGCATAACAAAACAGGCAATATAATTATTCACGTACTTTTTACTTTGCAATGTTAATACAAATGTCAATGTCATGTTACAAAGATATTGTCGTTTTATTGTAATTTTTGTTATTTTGGTGTAACTGTGTTTTTGCATTTATGAGCTTAAAACACCAATAAAACCATTAAAAGCGCAGTGCGGAAGTTATTGTTTTACGAGATTGCCAAATTCGAGAAAAAGCAAGACAAGAGAGACTTAGAAAAAATAACCAAGATTGTTTACCTATATTATATATACTCTACAATAACTTGGGAGTTGTTACTTTTTGCCACGTTTTTTCAGTCTCTACTTTCATTAGCCAGAGTCGGGTTACCCTTTTTATAATTTCTAACGCCATTATATTTGCATATATGCATAAAGAACGCATGTTAAGGTTGACCTTCTGACCCAGCAATGTGCCTGGCACGACCCCACTATGCCTTTATGCATCATCAGCTAACACGCAACTGTTGAAGTGCATACGTTTAAAATGTAGGTTAATTGGGTTGGCAACTAAGTTACCGCCTTATGTTTAATAGATCTGTATAGAATTCAACGAGACTGCCAGTGTGTGGTGCGACTGTAAAGTGAACATTTCCATGATTGAACTTGGTATATCATTAGCGGTTCTTTCAGCAATGGCACTATCTCTACACACAACACAAATTTTGCGGCCATAGAACCTTGATTAAAAGCAAGAAGTAGGTGTCGCAAAGGCTCATTTTACATAACCTGATATACCGTTTTTATTTAATTAATTTATTTGAGAAACATACAATAATTATAATTCTTACAATATAAAACTCATAAATTAATACACATAATATGAGCTAAGTTTACAAAAAAAAAATTCATGTTACGCATTTGGATTATACAACTTTAAGAAAATTATATTATATTTGATACAATATTGGAAAATTTGATGTAAAAAAAGGAATTAAATAATATAAGACCACACAAGAAAAAAAACTATACAATATGTCTAATTATCTATATCATTCTTAAGTCATAATTATCGTGTCATAAAAAAAAATCGGGATACATGTTAAATATAAAAGTCATTATATTAAAAAAATCAAAATAATAGTATAAATAAAATATAAGTCAAAACGTAGCCAGCCTTCTGGGCACCTTAGCCATAGAAGACAGTGATCTAGGCTCAATGTTCTACTTATAGTCTTGAAGGACTATGAGTAGAATACAATACAAATATGTTAAGTTTTCTTGCATTGTATTCGATTATATGTAATTTTATAAAATAAATAGATTTCTATTTTTTGTTTTATACAACCTTTGAAAACTTAGTAAAAGAAAGTCAAAATAATAAAAATAAAATAAAATATACGAGTATATATGAAATTAGTAGAACGTCATTTAATTTAATTTTTTTTTTCTTTTTAATTTGAGTCCTGAACTTAAATACATTGCTTATAAAAGATTATAGTAATGTATATAGTAAGTTTTAGTTTACTTATATAGTTAGTTTTAGTTGTAGTGTATAGTAGTTAGTTTATTATCAATCTTATTTCAAAAATGATCGAATGAGTGAACAAATGAAACTTATTATATTCACCATAAACTTAAAATTAGATTAAGTTTATGGTTAGAATTAAAATTCGCTCATAGCAATCTCTTCTTCTTTTTCTTTAAGGTTCTTAAAAAAGCCACTTCATCTAACTATATGAGTAACTTTAATCATTTTAACTTATAATTAGAATGTTCTGACTAAAGTGTGACGAGACAGGTGTTTTCCAGGTGGTAGGGCATTTGCCCGACTGGATGGCTACCACCCCTGTTCTAAAGTATGTCGTCATAACAACCTTGAGTTGTGTTCCGGCATTAGTGACCAGGTTCCAGTCTCCCTTAAGAGAACAGTAACGCATTTGTAGCAACTTTGGTGTTGCAAATGTCCATAGGCGATGGTAACCGCTTTCCAACAAGTGGGCCGTCTGCCTGTCTGCTGATCTCCTGCAATAAAAAAAAAGAGACCTATTGTAAACTACACAGATAGACAGACGGATTGCCGAAATGGGTACGATACCTAATAATTGGTAATTAGTCTCTTTGTATAAAATATTTGAATTGTTCAGTAAGTTAATAATACTTTACTAATAATTTCAGTTACTAATAATAGTATTTTTTGAAGTATAGTACCAAAAAATATCATATAATATTTATATTGCATCGGTGATTATGGTGACCATAAATTCTGCAATCAATAAAAAACAAGTGCAGATTTTAAATCCAGACTGCAGCTGCTTTTGATTATAAACAAAGGCTAAGTAATAAAACCTTTGTGATATTAAGAATCTTATTTATTTGTTTGTTTAATTTATTAAATACAAATGGTGACTACCACTTATTTCGAGCGGGTCTTACACCTCATATTCGTATATCCTACAAGATATTACGATATCTTGTATCGTATAGTAAGTTTTTTTTTATTGCAAGAGTTCAGCAGACAGGCAGACGGCTCATTTGGTGGAAAGAGGTTACCGTCGCCTATGGACATTTACTACACGAAAGGTGCTACAAATGCGCTCCTGCTCTCTAAAGGGGGAGTCTGGAACCTGGTCACTAATACCGAAACACAACTCAAGGTTGTTATGGCGGCATTCTCTAGACCAGGGGTTGTAGCCATCCAGTCGGGGAAATACCCTAACACCTGGCTGTGGGTACTTTTATCGCCTCTTACGACAGGCCGCCCGGCCGCAGGAAATTATATTCTTTCTCCGTTCTGTTAGTCCCGAGCACTTATATGTTTAAAAAAAAACACCTTTTGGCTAATACTACCCTTTTTATTTCACTATTACAAATAATAGGTGACTTGGAGTCTCAATATACGGGACCTCAAAGGTTTACCGGTCCGATATGGTAT
Source organism: Dendrolimus kikuchii (assembly GCA_019925095.2). NCBI lineage: Eukaryota > Metazoa > Arthropoda > Insecta > Lepidoptera > Lasiocampidae > Dendrolimus > Dendrolimus kikuchii. The sequence continues at coordinate 21,962,723 of CM034389.1, forward strand.
TAGTTTAGGCAATCCAGCCGGCAGGCATAAACCAGGTCCGTAGCTGTAGAGCTGTGGCTAACAACCAAGAGAACTCTGTGAATTTGGAAAAAGATTTGGTATTTATAGGCAATTACTGCTGATCGACATTTTGGAAACCGATGTTAATGAACTGTTCGACTCAGCAATCAGTGCTTACCGAATAGGGTTGTAACAGTTCCTGCACGGATATATGTTGATGAAGTATATATAGTATGTGTTAAATGGATAAAAATTGTTCAATGTATTTTCTGAGCCAGAACAAACTCAGACCGGCATAAGCATAAAAACGGTCATTTACTTAGGCATTGTATAAATAGCACTTTTCACAAAAAGTTTGCCACTTACTTAGAAATTATAGACAGGGGTTTCAGTTTTATTTGTAGTAGATATATTAATTAAACTTTTTGCGCCACCGTTACACCACCCGTGTTTCCACTATGTAGCGTTTCGCTTCATCTTTTCTGATGCGCACTGCCGAAGAGTGCAATAATTTGCGGGAATCTGTTATCTTCAAGTCACGAGTGAATAGGTACCTTCTAGGTAAGCGTGATCCATTCTAGACTGCGTCATCACTCAACATCAAGTATACGTCCAAAAACAAAACTATTTTATAAACTAAAAAGATGCAATATTACAGACAGCGCATCAGATCACCCAGTTATTTGAACCACGGTTACACACTTGCTTAGGGCACTAATAAGCTTCAATATCTGAATAAAATTATTTACGCGTTATGCAAGAACTGACTTTTAGTTTTGATAAACAGGCAATTATAGTGACATAAAAGTTGTCACTAACGCCTGTGTACGCGTATGAAATACTTTCGGCGCATTACTGGCCTTAAAGAAATATTATGACGTCGGTTTTAAATGTTTCCATGTCGTTACGTAAAGTTGTACTTGTAATAATTGGAGTAGCTCAAGAAAATGTGGATGAACAGCGCCGCGTTGATAATACATTGTATGTAAGGTGATAATGAATTGAAAGAGGATGTAGTGACACGAGTTGAAACAGGAATGTTAACATAGTTTGGGCGTGTAGAGACAATGACTATATGACAGCAATGTGAGTGTAGAGTTGGTGCCGCTCGACCGCGACGTACTCACTATGATCAAATTGAAGATATTTTGAAGAAAGTTCATGTGAAAAGCAGCTTAAATAAACGTGTATGTATGAAGAGATTAATGAAAATTCATGAAGTGAAGTGTTTGTCAGGGTCGAAGCAGGTAGAAATCCATTGTCTCTACCTACCCCTATCCCAATGGGAAGCAGGCGTCACAATATGTATGTAAGGTGAGGGTGTTTAAAATAATTCCTCGAAACGCTCCCCATTATGAGGAAGCTAAATAGGAAGGTTTATAAAATCTCTACTTAGAGTAAAAGGTTTTTATTTGGCTACCCTAGTTAAGTCCTATATTGGAAGAACAAGTAACTTGTCAAATGAAACTTAGATTTGAAAATTTTGTTGCAAGGGCCACAGCACAACGGACTTGTTAAATTAAACGTTTAATTAAAGAATGATTTAAAGTAAAATTATTATAAGATACTCACGTTAACATAAAAAACTTAAGATTATAATATACAATTGATATAACCTAAAGCTTTAAAAAAATAAGAATAACAAATATGCGTGCAGGAACGGAGAAAAAATACAATTTCCTGTGGCCGGGTGACCTGTCGTAAGAGGCGACAAAACAACCCTTAGCTAGGTGGTAGGGAATTTGCCCATTTGGATGGCTACCACCCCTAGTCTAGAGTATGCCGCCATAACAACCTTGAGTTGTAATCCGGTATTAGTGGCCAGGTTTCAGTTTCCCTTTAGAGAGCGTCAGCACATTGGTAGCACCTGTCTTTCGGCGTTGCGAATGTCTATAGGCGATGATAACGATTTTCATCGGGTGTACTGTCGGCCTGTCTATTTAACTCATACAATAAAAAATATAAAAAGTCCCAAATCACCGTCAGCTGGGATCGTTCCCAAAACGCTGGCCGCGTCACCACGTTGGATAGCAACGCTTATGCGTTGCCCAAAATACAGGCCAGCCGTTTAGTCGCGTGAGACGTCTATCAACTGTGTAGGTAGTCTGGTCTCGATAAAATCGGTGAAATTCTGGACCCCATGGCCGCAGAGTTTCGACACCAAAAGTCACAAATACGAGTATGTATCCACTGCCAACACTATCACTGCCGCATATTTGCGGCGTTTTAGTTCCTGATGCCGAGCTGCAGCTGCGCTCTCTAACGCAGCCGTATCTAGAAGATGGGACGCAGCCAGAGTGTCAACGCACCTGGCGTCCCACACTTATGGTCGTCCAATCTTTCAGGGCACCAAAGACATTCCATCCGGTCTCTTGCCATCGTCGCGACATAGACCATTAGGTTCCAAGATGGCTGGAATCCCGACAGAGATAAAAGCCCGACGGATAATTTCATATCGATCATACAGCATGGCGTGGTATTCTACCGGCGCTCCTGACGCACGAGAAGCCATGCTGACCTAAACTACCAACTTATTCTCCGCACTACACAAATGATTAAATTATTTCTCTGGTGTTGCAAACGTCCATATTCGCAGGTGGACCAGCTCAAAAAGACAAAGCTACACATCCATGTTTTTATTAGGACTAATTAAAAAAAGCCACAGTTTGTCAGTAATTAAAGATATTTCTTACTATATGTTTGCGCTCTACTTCCTAAGCTCAAGAAAATCAATTCTTCGTTTCAGCACTTAAGAAAGTTAGCAATCTCGAATCTAAAATTATTAAACGTGCTGCTTTAATATACAATAGTTACTATACGTTGTTAAACATTTAATTTTTGCAGAAAGAAATTACAATGTGATCAAAGTGATTGGCAGCAACAGGGCAAAGTTAGAACTTTGAAAGTTTTGCATAAGTATAACTATTTGGTTATATGTTAGTTGTTATAACCTGAACAAGGTGTGGGGGGCAGGATGTCGGCCACATGGCCCGCAAGAGGCGGCTGCGGCACGGGCGCCTTATTGCTACGCTTACGAACTAAAGAATAGCATGGACATGTTTAACGTCATTAAAATCTGCTTGTTAGTTTCATTAAGATATTGATTTATTTAACTGTCAAAATCAGATTATTGAGTTTTTGTATTATTATTTATATTGAAATTAAATGAGAAGCTTGAATTAATTAAGGCGCGGCACACACATAAGCGGCGTCGGGTGTAGACGAGGCGCCGGCGCGAAGTTGATGTGATGCAGCAAAAACACTTCTCTTATATCGCATCGGTGTCTAATTACGTACGCAAACGACGTCGAAAAGGTGAGGCGATTAGAGCAGTAATGGGCATTTTAAATTAAATGTATATCAATTTATGGCAATTGTGGCACGGTTTGGGAGAGGAAGCAGCACGCGAGTGTTATTTAAACCTTGACCGCCCCCGCTCGCTTCTACACATGTTGTACAAAACACGTAATAATCGACGCCGCACCCGCTCCACACTGGCTTCTCGTCTACATCTGACGCCGATTATATACGTGTACATATATTTGTTTTAACGAGTGTATTAGCTACGTGTATATATAAAATGGCAAACATGGCAATGGCAAAAAATAAAAACTCTTACATAGCTATAATTCAAATTAAACTCTTAAATTAAGACTTTATCCAGTTTCCAGGATTCTTAGCACACGTCCAATATACGTGGTATGCACTCTTTTTTACCGCACTAGTTTAAGCTGTCGAATTAATTCCTCTTCGCTGTTACTCTAGAGTGTTACAATATGGTGTTCTTCAAAAACAAAATAAATCAATAAAAGTAAGTGAAATAAATTCTAGTTCAATCTACGTGAGACTTTTGGCAAATGAGTAAAGGTTTTAGTAGATTTATCAATCTAATCTTGTAAAAAAGTCACTGAATTGATAGTGACAACATTGATATTGTAATCTACATTATTTTTGTAACCCAAAAGTTTCCTATATGAGTCTCCCTGAAAATACGGCTGTCGCAACATTTACCGTATATATAGTATGTCTTTAATGTTATTATTAAGTCGTAAAAAAATAAAAAAATCTTGTTCAAAAGTCCTTTCAATTATTGTAATTGTAAATCATTCTAGGTCATAGTCTTCATTTCTTTACCTCATTGACTGACTAACGCATTAGCGTTATGTGAATAAACAAACAAATATAAATAATTCGTAAAAAAAAAACTATTGACAATTAAAAAAGATATTGAATAAAATCTAAACGGAGTTGAATCTTCCAACAAAAGCTCATGCTCCATAATAACTATCTATTTCACAAAAGATCGTTGGTTAAAAATAGATAGGTAAATAACTCTTTATTGTACAACAATACAAAATAAATTATAACACATTGTGCAATAAGGGTCATCTTATCGCTAAAAAGCGATATTTTCCAAACAATGCCTACTAAATCAACTACATCAGATTGGTATGCGGACTAAATCAGATTGTTAATTCATATGGACGTGGTATCAAAATATATACGTAATATGTACAAGTAGTATATCATAATAGTATTTCTCCATCCGCATCTCTAATAATCCAACGTTACTTACACAAGAGTAACATTAAAAATCCGGCGCTGGTAGCACGTGTGCGGGGCGATTTCAGCCAAATGCACACTTATTACTTAGGTATGCACATACTGAGTAATCGGTAAATTTATTGTATCCATCGTATATCGCGTGCATAAGTTTTTTCGAAGAAGTCTAAGCTGCATCTACACTAATGTTAAATTAAAAAAAAAATCTTTATTACTAGATATTTTCTGACAGTTTTGAAGCTGCACAACGTATAACAGGCATATTATTATGCACTATAAATAATAAATAAGAATATAGTAGAATATTCTTTATTGTACACAAGAAAATAATATACATGAGTTAACGATCATATAACTAGAACAATCGGCGGTCCTATCGCTAACAGCTATTTCTTCCAGACAACCTTTTGGAGATAATTTCACATTTCTAATAAAGGGTCGGTATTCAGTGCGCATAGTTTAAAATATATACAATCATATTATATACATATATTAATAGTAAATCAAAATACACATACATATACAAATGTATGTATATAGAGTTACATACACATACATAAATGATTGTTTACAAATTCAGATAGAGATCTTTGAGGAGTTTAAATTAGATACTCTTAACTAAATATACAGCAATGAATTACTTATATATTGAAGTATCTGTCTGTGGTTTCAAAATGAATCAAAATTTAACCGAAAATTACTATTTACCTAATTTAATGAGCCCATTTTAAAGATTTCTGTCTGTTTCGGTTCTAGAGATTTCAATAAAATTAGGATAATAAATTTTCCTTAGTTTTGACGATTGGCATTCCTTAATAAGAATTAATTCATACGTGCTACACCATGTGTTGATATAATAACAATAATAACTTTATTTCAGAAACATGTAACTTCCATATACACATATTTAATACAATTACATTAAAAATTAAGTAATTAAAACTGATTACTAGAGTATTTCACCCGCGTCATTATTTAAAGATAATACCCCGAATCAAGAGAACATATATAAGTATACAAAATCGTGTTTTAGATTGACTCAGTGGCCGGGCCGCGAGGGATGTACAAAACAAACAAACTCAATGTTGCACCCGTGTATGTAGCAGCGGCGAGTCCTATCTATCTGGAAAAACTCTGAGCATGCTGTTGTTGCTGCCAGGGACGCGGTCCAGTAGGGATGCGCATCTCTTTCTAATGATTGCCGCAAAGCCATCGATTCGCGCTTCTGCGAACATCCCGGACGCGCTACACCGCCACGGCAGCCCCAATTTCCAATCCAACGTATAATTCTGTTGTGGTTTTTTTTAATGAACTGATTTGATTCCTGATTAATTTAACTGATTTCTAAGAATCTAATTATATCAACGTTTATATGAAAATAGGTCCCGAGACTTCTTTGAGTATTTTCCCCTATATTTTACAGTTATAGTGGGCCTATGACCTATATAGGCCCACTAGAGAAATTTATTATATATATACACACACATACACACACACACACACACACATATATATACCCTTGAGATGTCGTCCCAAAAAAATGATTCCTTGCAACTAAACTGTTTTCTTTTTTTGAAAATATTTTACCGGAACTGTAAGGGATACTGTTCAAGGAAATAAGAATCGAAGGCGCCTTGTTTTTTTCTCTAAACTATGAAGTTACGACTTGTTTAAGATTTTAAAGTGAAAGCTAACGATTTGACACCGTTAAAAACAGTTTTATGATAGTTATAAAACTTCCCTTTAATGTCTGAATGTTTTGAAAGAATGTTACTTTATTATACAATGATTTTATGACAGCGTCGAGGTATTAAAGCGGAGAAATTGAGTGTAGAAGAGAAGATTTATGGACGCATGAAGAAGAAATTTTATGATACACGACAAGGGAAATAATTATAATGTATATAAAAGGGAAATATTTTAGAAGTCCAATATTCGAAGTCTATTTCTTGGAATAAAGTCAATTTCGTCAAGTCCGTAATTTCGTTCAAAGTGGATTTACTGTGGTTGCGAATCAAATGTTCAAGTTCATATAATCTTCGCTGTTTGAAGATTTTTCTATCAAATAAAATAATTAATTAATCAAGGAGAGGCCGAGGTTCTATACTAATTTTAAGTCTTAACCCTTTTTTATGAGTAGATTATTAAAATTATATATAGCACAGACAGTCATATTATTTAGTATTCACATGATAGTAAGTTTTTAGGTATATATATGTACGTCAAACAATATAACAATATTTGAATATATGTATGTTCCTATGTCCTAAGTCGTGGTAGCGTAATGGCTAGAGCACGTGTCCCAAACTCAGAGGGCGCGGGTTCTATCCTGGCCGGAACGCATGCCCCGCTTAGTCAGTTTTCTGATCTAATGTGCATATTGTTACAATTACCACGTGCTAACAACGGTGAAGGAAAACATCGTGATGCAACCTGCATATCGAGATAACCGATGTGTCAAACATGACAAGCCGCCTTGGACAAGCGTGGCAGGTATACTGTTCGTTCCCCCTATAATGGGAGGCCCGAACCCAGCAGTGGGATATTTATGGGCTGATATTATTATTATTATATATATGTTCCTATGTTTTGTACTATCCTAAATCAGGTAAATATTTTCAGTAGTAGATCATGTAGGTCGTTTTATCCGTGCAGGCACGGAGAAAGAATACAATTTCCTGCGGCCGGGCGGCCTGTCGTAAGAGGCGACTAAACAACCCACAGCCAGGTGGTAGGGCATTTGCCCGATTGGATGGCTACCATCTCTGGTCTAGAGCATGCCGCCATAACAACTTTGAGTTGTGTTCCGGCATTAGTGACCAGGTTCCAGACTCACTTAAGAGAGCAGCAGCGCATTTGTAGCACCTTTGGTGTTGCAAATGTCCATAGGCGATGGTAACCCCTTTCCATCCAATGGGCCTTCTGCCTGTCTGCTGAACTCCAGCAATAAAAAAAATAAAAAAAGTCGAACACTCGTCTCTTTCTTTTCTCTTTTCTTTCACCTTCCCCAATTATTTGGGGTGGACACATTATTTCTTTTCCTTCCATACTCCTCTATTCTGAAATACGTCCTGTGTCACACCACAAATTATCATATCATCCTTCACACGATCTATTCCGTCTATTTTTTGGTCTACCTTTACATTTGTACCCTTCAATCTTCCAGTTCTTAAGTTAACATTCTTTTTGTCACGTAACTTTCATCCCTCCTCTGTATATAACTTTTTACCATACTTGCATGATCCTATATATATTTTCGCAAAACCTGAAAAGTCTTGTAAAATCTTCATATAAATGATTTAGAAAACGTTGAAATATATATAGGAATATTCCATGTTTAAACGAGTGCGAGTCGGACGCGCACTTATCACTTATTGTTTGTTTTAAAACATTAATATCTCTTATGCTTTTATAAAAGTGTTATAGTTCTTGTGAAACTATAAGTTATAAGTAGAACTGTGAACTATAAAATTCGATAAATACGTTATTGATAGATGATAATAAATGATCTAAAATATAAACGACTTAGGCCCAATCAATAAAGGTCTCCTCGCACCGTTATGACTTTGTACTCTCTAATAATTCCGAATAAAATATTCAGAGATACGAAAGGTGAAGGAAACATAGTAAGAGAACTAAATATGCCGGTAATAAGAATGATTTATATCGACTCATCATCAACTTCTGTGAGGTAGTTTTTGGATCACCTTTTCTTATTCATGATAATGCACTTAAAGGTAATAACTTCGTATTTATTTTTATTTATTGAAGAGAAAAATAAACAAATACATTATTTATACATAGTATTAAGTACCTGTATTTTATATGTTATTAATCCAACAGAACTATTTGTTCTTTCTTCTTCTTGTTTCTATCTTCTTGTCTATCTGTGGTGACTTATTAATAGCTCACTATCACTAATGTGTTATTATTATAATGTGAATAGCTGATAGTCATACAAATAAAGAACTTTTCAAATCTTATTATTTAGTTACCTGTATCATGGATTTCATAAATAAATAAATAAATCGGCAGAACAACACATACATTGTATATCCTGAAGCTAAGTACATTACGCTTGTATAACACAATATAAGTTTTTAAGACTATCATAAATAAAATATATCAATGGTAGATCTGGTCAATTAGTTTCAAAAAATTATTTTTTATCATTTTCATAATTGTCTGCCACAAAGAAAACCGCGTGATAATGGTCTGCCATTCTTATTTTCCGATAATAATAATCATATATTTTCAAATTTCAAAACGGCAGACGTGGTCAAATGGATTTAAGATTCGTCAAAAATCGATACCTGTCTTGCCTGAGCGCTCGTCCGTCCAGCTTAGTGAGTCTTCACCTCATGCATGGTAGGTATAGGGGCTTCAATGTACAAAAACTCAGTCTGGTCAAATACATACAGGTAGCCGTTCATTGGCTCTTAAACTATTAATATTATGTGCACGTGTAGAACTTCATTCGCGTAATGTTTGTTAGGGAATATAATAGATTACCAAAAATGTGACCGTGACGCCGTCTTTTACGCTATGGTCATCTATTCCACGGAAACGTCTTCATTTATCGGGATAAAAAGTATCCTAAATGTTGACCCCAGGATATGAGCTAGTCCTGAGTCAAATTTAATTAAAATTCGTTCGGTAGTTTACACTTGATGCTCTAAGAGACAAACAGACGAAAGTTCATTTTCGGTATTTGCTGGTTGAACTAGCCCTTCTATTTTTTTCTAAATTTTAAACCTATTGTGCAAAGCAGCACGTCATATTTGTTACGTTATATATTACAAATATAGATTATTTATTATAGAATGATTTTTGTATGAATAGGACATAAATATGATACCTTTGAAACAATAACTCTCTAAGCTTCAAAAGTATGTTTCCATATTAATATTAGTTTGTCAGTAGTGAAGCTCATATCAGTGTCACACATTTACAAGTAAATTGCTTTTATACCTTCGAGGATTTGGTTCAATATGAACGTAGTTCAACTATGAAACTTCATTCACGGTCGTAGTGTATTATAAACATATGTATATTTATTGCTTTCGTCTTGTATTATTAATGTTATTGCATAAGTTCAGCAGACAGACACATGGCCCACCTGATGGAAAGCTGTTACCAACGCCTATGGACACCTGCAACACTAAAGGTATACTACAAATGCGCTGATAATCTCTTAAGGTAGACTAGAACCTGGCTACTAATGCTGGAACACAATTCAAGCTTGTTATGGCGGCATACTTTAGACCAGGGATGGTAGCCATCCAGACGGGTAAATACCCTACCATCTGACTGTGGAACGTTTTCTCGCCTCTTACGACAGCTCGTCTGGCCGCAAGAAATTGTATTCGTTCTTAGTTCCTGCTCGGATCAATGTATTTTATCTGCAAACAAAATTTGTAATAGTTCAGTTATTTAACAGAGTAGTTTGTGCCAGGTCTGCGTGCCAAGAAGATAGCTTCTATTATAGAATAGGAGCTATCTTCTATTCTATACTATCTGTGCGGGTCATTCACTGAAGTATACATACGTGTAGGCGAGTGTATACTGCGGTGGATGGACCAGATCAGAAATGTACGCGTCCACAGCAAGCTTTATATAGCGGATACATGGACGGCCAAGTTATATGTAAATCAAACTTAATAAATTAATATATCATTAATATATATACTTTACATACATACATACATACATAACTTCACGCCAGTTCCCTTGCGGCGTAGGCACGACCAACAGAGCGCCATTTAGGCTTATTCTTACACACCTCACTTGCTTCTTTGACATTCATAACTCTTGTCATGCACGCTCGTCTGTTCTTAAGGCTCCTGACATACAGCTCCTATATATACTTTAAATTATAAAAATGAAATAAATACGGAAGTAACTTTATTTGTTAACTTTTTACGTTTGAGCAAGTAAACAAGATTGTATCTATCTTTGGTAAAGGTACATTGAAAGCTACTTCTTATCTCAAAAGACAAAATTGAGAGGGGTGAAACAAGATATAAAATCTGGGATGTCTAACCTTTAACTTCCGGGTTCGATTCCTGGTATAGTAAATTTCGGAAACGTATTTTCTCCGTTATTTACTATGGTCTGAGTGTCCGGGATCGGCCCCAGAGTAGCATTACGTTATGGGTAATATACCCATAACACAAGCGTAACTTGCTTAATTTGGGGATATACAATATGTGTGTTTGTCTGCCGATTATTATAATGTATGTCTTTGTAGACCACGGGCCATAAAAATGGCCCGGACTTTTGGAGGGCTTGCGTGGGGCTATAGGATGGCCAATACATAGAGGCCCTTTGATAAATTTAATGTAAATGTGGGTAACACTAACCGGCGATTATCCCTGTCTACACCATATAGTAATGCATCCAAGGATAAGCCCCGGCCAGTGTAGGACTATTGTGGGAAATGAGGACAAAAAGTACCGGGCTATTGGGGTGAACTGCTAGTAGTACTGGGGGTCTGGAAATATGGGGACTATTGCTTATTGACTTGACTTATTATTATTATTTAACTTCTCAAGAATATGATAATCAATTTTTTTACTTATGATAAAAAGTTAAAAAAATACGTTTTTAAGCGTTACAGTTGCGTTTTTACATTAATGTAGAGAGAAAATTATAACGTCAGCTCATAAATGTGCCACTGCTAGGCTCGGGCCTCTCATTACAGGGGGAACTGACATATACCCGCCATGCTTGTCCAAGGCGGCTTGGCAGGTTTGACACATCGGTTATCTCGAAGTGCAGGTTGCATCACGATGTTTTCCTTCACCGTTGTTAGCACGGGGTAATTGTAACAATATGTAACACAACATTACATCAGAAAACTGGCTACTGGGGCATGCGTTCCGGCCAGGATCAAACCCGCGCGCTTTGAGTTCGGGACGCGTGCGCTAGCCATTACGCTACCATGACTTTTTAATCGACTTCAAAACAAGGAGGAGGTTCTCAATTCGTCGGGATCTTTTTTTTGTTTTTTTTTTATGTATGTTCACCGATTACTCCGAGATTTATGATCCGATTCACGTGATTTTTTTTTGTTCGACGCGAAATAGCTGACATTTGGTCTGCTAAAAATTTGACATAGTTTGTCCTAGTAATTTTCATATTATGAACATTTTTTATGAAAAATTTTCCATTCCGTTCCATATGTACACCGATTACGCTGAGATTTATGATCAGATTTACGTGATTCTTATTTAGTTTGATGCGGAATAGTTGTCATTTGGTCCCCTAAAAATTTAACATAGTTTGGCCCAGTAGTTTTAATTTTACGAACATTTTTTTGTTCCCGTTTCTTGGGACCTATATTTTTTAAGGAGCGCGGCACTTTTCGTAGGTCTATCCATACATAGCTAGACACTAAAAAGTAACAAATAAAATAAAAAAACTTCGTTTAAAAAACCGACTTCAAAAACTAAAAAGTATAAAATGACTTATTTCTAAAGCTATTATTATTAATATATATTATCTAAAACATCTTGAAGTCGGTGCAAAGTAAAACATAAAAATTACTATATTTTTTTGAAAATTACTAAGCACCGACATAAGTTATTTTATACTTTTTAATTTTTGAAGTTGGTTATTTAAAAGAAGTTTTTTTGTTTTAGAATAATAAATGCGACAGAGACGAGACGAGACGACGACGAGAGAAAACAATAAATGCGTATTATATAACGGGTAATATATTTTTTATAAACTACTTAATTGAAAAATAAGTAGAAAATTACCACACTAAATAATATTATAAGTTTTCCACAAAATGTATACCTAACTTTTACAAAGTTGAAAACACATCACTGTCCTGAAACGTCTAGTTGTCAGGCACTTAATAGCTGTGGTGTGTCGCAGCGGCTATTATTTATAAGTCCTACTATCGATCGAACGGTATTCCGTGTACATCCGTAAATAAAATCTAGGGATCCTTGACCTACTGTCTGAAATATCCTACCTACATCGAAAACGTAAGACCAAAATACTTAGTGATAAAATTATCCTAATCGTCTGTTGTGCGGTTGTTTTACGTGGGCCGGAGTATTTTTGATTCGGTTTGTTACATTTATTGATGTAAGGTTTTTAATAAGTTATGTTATAAGTGGTTTTGTGTAATATGGGAATTCTTGTAGTTGATTTAACAAAGAATAAAAACATTTAAAAAAATCATAACACACTTAACGATTGGACTATAATGATATGAAGATTCGCAACTATTATAAATAGTATAAAAACTGAATTTATTTTATATTAAACTACACTGGAGTTAAACCCTAGTTAGTAGCTCTATATTACTTATATAAAAACTTAAATAGGTTTATATATGGCGAGTGAATATACAGATAGACAGACGTGGAAAGCGTCTTGCTTTATACTATGTAAAGATAATATAATCAAACGATGATTGTGAACAGACTTATCTTACTTTTATCTCTGATTTACAGTTTTTCACGGTGAAACGGCTGAATGGATCTTCATGAAATTTCGGGAGAAAGATAGATTGCACCATAGGGGAGGGCGTAGGACCTTGTATTTCCCAAAACAATTTTAAAGAAGTTAAAATAGTCTCAAGCCAATATGTTTAGACTTTAAGTTAAAAAAATTTAAAAAGGTTTCAGCGTTATGGTTGTGTTCTTTTAATACTTTGTTTAAAAAGTAAATAAATAAATATGGACGACATTACAAGTTGTTACTTGTGGTAATCCTCTTTCCCGTCCCAGGAATCTCGCGCGAATTTTAAATCAAGCATTGACGAACTCGCGGGTATATAATATATATATGTAATATA